>JAIOJX010000003.1:86688237-89088237 GCA_022376925.1 Tragulus kanchil
CAGCGGAGTGGCTGGACTGATGTGTCCAATTACCGAGCCAGAGCTCTGGAGTGCACCCTCCCAGAGCCGGTGCTCTGCAACAACAGAGGCCACCGCGATGAGAGGTCCAAAGGAGCCAAAGAACAAATATGGATGAACATAGAGAAATGAAAGACCAATAGAAGTGGCCCACCTGTTCCCCTCCCTCCCCAACCCGACCCCCACCCAAAATTTAACAACAACAACAAAAAATCCGCAAATCAATCAATGTGATACACCATATCAACAAATTGAGAGACAAAAATCACATGATCATCTTAATAGATACAGAAAAAGCATTTGACAAAATACAACATCCATTTATGATAAAAACTTTTCAGAAAATGGGTATAGAAGGAACCTATCTCAACCTAATAAAAGCCATCTATGAGAAGCCTACAGCGAACATTATCCTTAATGGTGAAAACTGAAAGCATTCCCTCTAAGTTCAGTAAAAAGACAGGGGTGTCCACTTTCACCACTACTATTCAACATAGTCCTGGAAGTGCTAGCAACAGCTATAAGAGAAGAGAAAGAAATCAAAGGAATCAGATTGGAAAAGAAGAAGTCAAGCTCTCTCTTTTTGCAGACGACATGATATTATACATAGAAAATCCCAAAGGCTCTATTACAAATCTACTAGAGCTAATCAATGAATTCAGCAAAGCTGCAGGATATAAAGTCAACACACAGAAGTCACTGGCATTCCTATACACAAACAATGAAAAATCAGAAAACAAAATCAAATGGGCAAAGACAACCCCACAAAAATAAACTAAAAATTTCAGGCCAATTTCACTGATGAATTTAGATGCCAAGATCTTCAACAAAATCCTAGCAAACAGAATTCAACGATACATCAAAAAACTCATACATCACGATCAAGTTGGGTTCATACCAGGCATGCAAGTATTCTTCAATATCCACTAATCAGGACCATCAGGCCTTCCCCTGGTGGTCCAGTGGGTAAGGACACCGCCTTGCAGTGCAACGGGTGCCGGTTCGACCCCTGGCCTGGGAAGATCCCACGTGCAGCGGAGTGGCTGGACTGATGTGTCCAATTACCGAGCCAGAGCTCTGGAGTGCACCCTCCCAGAGCCGGTGCTCTGCAACAACAGAGGCCACCGCGATGAGAGCCCCAAAGGAGCCAAAGAACAAATATGGATGAACATAGAGAAATGAAAGACCAATAGAAGTGGCCCACCTGTTCCCCTCCCTCCCCAACCCGACCCCCACCCAAAATTTAACAACAACAACAAAAAATCCGCAAATCAATCAATGTGATACACCATATCAACAAATTGAGAGACAAAAATCACATGATCATCTTAATAGATACAGAAAAAGCATTTGACAAAATACAACATCCATTTATGATAAAAACTTTTCAGAAAATGGGTATAGAAGGAACCTATCTCAACCTAATAAAAGCCATCTATGAGAAGCCTACAGCGAACATTATCCTTAATGGTGAAAAACTGAAAGCATTCCCTCTAAGTTCAGTAAAAAGACAGGGGTGTCCACTTTCACCACTACTATTCAACATAGTCCTGGAAGTGCTAGCAACAGCTATAAGAGAAGAGAAAGAAATCAAAGGAATCAGATTGGAAAAGAAGAAGTCAAGCTCTCTCTTTTTGCAGACGACATGATATTATACATAGAAAATCCCAAAGGCTCTATTACAAATCTACTAGAGCTAATCAATGAATTCAGCAAAGCTGCAGGATATAAAGTCAACACACAGAAGTCACTGGCATTCCTATACACAAACAATGAAAAATCAGAAAACAAAATCAAAGAGGCAATTGCCTTCACCGTTGCAACCAAAAGAATCAAATACGTAAGAATAAACCTACCTAAAGAAAAAAAGAATTGTACACAGAAAATTACAAGACACTCATGAGAGAAATTAAAGAAGACTTAAACAGATGGAGAGATATTCCATGTTCCTGAATCAGAAGAATCAATATAGTGAAAATGACCATACTACCAAATATCACCTACAGATTCAATGCAATACCTATTCAACTAGCATTGACATTTTTCACAGAACTAGACCAAAGAATAACAGAGTTCATAAGGAAACACAAAAGGCCTTAAATATCCAAAGCAATCCTGAGAAAGAAAAACAGAGCTAGAGGGATCAGCCTCCCTAACTTCAGACTCTACTACAAAGCAACAGTTATCAAGACAGTATGGCACTGGCACAAAAAGAGAACTATAGATAAATGGAACAAGATTGAGAATCCAGAGATAAAATCACACACCTATGGGTACCTTATTTTTGACAAAGGAGGCGAAACTATAAAATGGACAAAGACAGCCTCTTCAACAACTGGTGCTGGGAAAATTGGACAGCTACATGCAAAAAAATGAAGTTGGAACATTTCCTGACACCATGCACAAAGATCAGCTCAAAATGGATTAAAGACCTAAATGTAAGACCAGAAACCATCAAACTCTTAGAGGAGAATATAGGCAAAACCCTCAAGGACATCAATCAAAGCAAGATCTTCTGTGACCCACCTACTAGAATAGCAGAACTGAAAAGACAAATGAACATGTGGGACCTCATGAAACTTAAAAGCTTTTGTACAGCAAAAGAAATCACAAAAAAGCTGAACAGACACCCCACAAAGTGGGAGAAAATCATAACAAATGAAACAACAGACAAAGAATTAATCTCCAAAATCTACAAGCAACTCAAACAACTCAGCACAGGAGAAACGAACAACCCAATCAAAAAATGGGAAAATGATCTAAAGAGAAGCCTCTCCAAAGAAGACATACAGATGGCCCCAAAACACATGAAACAATGCTCAACCTCACTTATTATTAGAGAAATGCAAATTAAAACTACAATGAGATACCACCTCACACCCGTCAGAATGGCCATCATCAAGAAATCGACAGACAATAAATGCTGGAGAGGGTACGGAGAAAAGGGAGCCCTCTTGCAATGCTGGTGGGAATGTAAACTGATACAACTTCTATGGAAGACAATATGGAGATTCCTTAAAAAACTAAAAATAGAAGCACCCTATGACCCAGCAATCCCACTACTAGGTCTATATCCTGATGAAATCAAAACTGAAAGAAGCACCTGTACCCCAATGCTCATTGCAACTCTCTATACAATAACCAGAACATGGAAGCAGCCTAGATGTCCATCGATGAATGAATGGATACAGAAGTCCTGGTACATATATACAATGGAATACTACTCAGCCTTTAAAAGAAATGCAGAAGATTCAGTCTCAATGAGGTGGCTAGCTCTAGAACCAATCATAAAAAGTGAAGTAAGTCAAAAAGAGAACTATAGATAAATGGAACAAGCTTGAGAATCCAGAGATAAAATCACACACCTATGGGTACCTTATTTTTGACAAAGGAGGCGAAACTATAAAATGGACAAAGACAGCCTCTTCAACAACTGGTGCTGGGAAAATTGGACAGCTACATGCAAAAAAATGAAGTTGGAACATTTCCTGACACCATGCACAAAGATCAGCTCAAAATGGATTAAAGACCTAAATGTAAGACCAGAAACCATCAAACTCTTAGAGGAGAATATAGGCAAAACCCTCAAGGACATCAATCAAAGCAAGATCTTCTGTGACCCACCTACTAGAATAGCAGAACTGAAAAGACAAATGAACATGTGGGACCTCATGAAACTTAAAAGCTTTTGTACAGCAAAAGAAATCACAAAAAAGCTGAACAGACACCCCACAAAGTGGGAGAAAATCATAACAAATGAAACAACAGACAAAGAATTAATCTCCAAAATCTACAAGCAACTCAAACAACTCAGCACAGGAGAAACGAACAACCCAATCAAAAAATGGGAAAATGATCTAAAGAGAAGCCTCTCCAAAGAGGACATACAGATGGCCCCAAAACACATGAAACAATGCTCAACCTCACTTATTATTAGAGAAATGCAAATTAAAACTACAATGAGATACCACCTCACACCCGTCAGAATGGCCATCATCAAGAAATCGACAGACAATAAATGCTGGAGAGGGTACGGAGAAAAGGGAGCCCTCTTGCAATGCTGGTGGGAATGTAAACTGATACAACTTCTATGGAAGACAATATGGAGATTCCTTAAAAAACTAAAAATAGAAGCACCCTATGACCCAGCAATCCCACTACTAGGTCTATATCCTGATGAAATCAAAACTGAAAGAAGCACCTGTACCCCAATGCTCATTGCAACTCTCTATACAATAACCAGAACATGGAAGCAGCCTAGATGTCCATCGATGAATGAATGGATACAGAAGTCCTGGTACATATATACAATGGAATACTACTCAGCCTTTAAAAGAAATGCAGAAGATTCAGTCTCAATGAGGTGGCTAGCTCTAGAACCAATCATAAAAAGTGAAGTAAGTCAAAAAGAGAAAGACAAGTACAGTATACTAACACACATATGGAATCTAGTAGGACGGTCATGATAACAGACACAGTGAACTCATGGAAAAACAGAGAATAGACATAAGGACATTGTGGGGAACAAACAGTGAGAGGGAGGCATAGAGGAAGTAACATCAAAACCTATACTGTCATGTGTGGAAAAGATAGCTATTGCCTTTGTGCTAAGGGAATAGGAGTGTTTACAATGACTTGGGGCAATGGTCCGGAGGGGTGGGAGGGGAGAACCTGGAGAAGGGGAGGTCCAGGGATATGCATGCGAATGATCTGGGAACATACATGTTGGTGAACAACAAAACTCTGCAAAATCTTTAAAATAAAGAATTTAAAAAAAGAAAAAAAAAACTTTCGTTACCTATCACTTGAAAAGTGTAGAAAGAATGTCGCATGTCACATACATTCCATGGATATATTTCATATTTCATCAACTTTAAAAAACTAATCTTGAGTGAAAAAATGAAGCAAAATTAGACATATAGAAATATTAAAAACTGTATTATCTGGCAAGAAAAATAATATCTATATATTACATATGTAAATACAAATACATTATATATATATATACACATATACATACATATACATATATATATATGCATATATATATTTTATATATATATATAAAATATGTGTTGGAGAAGGAAATGACAGCACACTCCAATATTCTTGGCTGGAAAATCCTATGGGCAGAGGAACTTGGCAGGCTACAGAGTATGGGGTTGCAAAGAGTTGGGCATGACTGAGTGACTAACACATACATGCACACATAAATATATATGCATATTCAATTATGATTTTCTAAAATAATGAAAGCAAATGGAAGACAAGAGAATAACCTTTGTAGAAAAAAAGGTCACACTATTAAAAAAAGTGTCTTTCGGGCTTCCCCTGGTGGTCCAATGGGTAAGGACACTGCCTTGCAGTGCAAGGGGCGCCAGTTCGATTCCTGGCCTGGGAGGATCCCACGTGCTGCGGAGCGGCTGGACCGATGTGTCCAATCACCGAGCCAGAGCTCTGGAGCGCACACGCCCAGAGCCAGCGCTCTGCAACGACAGACGCCACCGCGATGGGAGGCCCACAGGAGCCAAAGAACAAAGACGGATGAACATGGAGAAACGAAGGACCAATAGAAGTGGCCCGCCTGCTCCCCTCACTCCCAACCCAACCCCCGCCCAAAATAAATAAATAAATAAATCATAAAGCTAGTTATCAGTGTTAAAAAAAAAAAAAAAAAAAGTCTTTCATTCTCCAGTGTTGAAGATTTTCTCTGTCTCTGTGGTCCAAATAGCAAAATGCACCAAACTAACACAGTAATTTTTATTCAGTGAATTTGTCACTGTTGTTACAGAGCAAGGACTTGTGCTGTCTGACTTGCATAAAAGCCAATATTGCAGGTTTTTGAGCAGGCAGTTTTATTGAGAGGTTGACCATCAAGGAGACAGAAGGCAAGGCTCAAATACAAAATCCAAATGCTTCCTAGTGGTAATTCAACAGAGGGCCTTTATTCCGTTTGGTGGATTTCTTGAAACTCTAAATGGGAATTATTTTGAGAAAAAACACACCACTGTTTGCTTCAGCAGCACATACGGAAAAATTGTAATGATGAAAAAAACCAGCTTAGCATCGTCCCTGTGCCAGAATAATATGTAATTTTGTGAAGTGTTCTCTATTTTATATTGTTTATTCAGTCCAGAATTTTTGTTAAGGTAATAAAAAAAAAAAATAGGAATAGATAATGGTGATTGTTACACAACATAATAAATGTAATTTGCACCACAAAATTTATGCTTAAAGTTGTTCAAACTGCTATATATATATATTTATGCAAAATAAGCTTATAAGACTGCATTTAATTTATAGAGATTTCATTATTGTATCATTGTTCCTTATTCTCTTTATCTTTGTAAAAAAATTTAAAAATAATTGGAAGGACAAGAATATAATATGGTATCATTATTTGTTTTTTTCCTGTTTTAAAGTTGAACAACAAATATAATAGATTTATATATGAAATACATTGAAAAATAAATCATCTGTAATGAAGCCATGATAGGACTTCTTTTTTAAATCTCACAGGGCCATTTCTCAAAACATTTTTCATGTTTATAGAGAAATTTTCTTGCAGTTTTATCTGCTGGTACATTCAAAATGTATTTCTAAATCTCTGGCCATTTTGCTAGAATTGTCCCCTCCCCAACTTCATTTTGCTTATGCTACACGTTCCAAATCATGGGTGTTTATCAAGTTGAAGAAAGAATACATTTTTGGAGTACTTTAAAGTAAGTCAATTTAGGGTTTTGTTGCTGCACATAAAAAATAATGTACATGGAATATAAAATTAATTTTTATTAAATAGAAATTCTAAATGATATTCAATTGCATAACATTAATAGTTAACAAGTCAGAGACAAGAAAAGAAAAAAAAAGTATGATAGTCAAGCAATTTAAGTCAATGTTTTCTCCTCCCATCCAAGTACTAACCATGCCCGAAACTGCTTAGCTTCCGAAATAACAAGATTGGGCACATTCAGTGTGGTATGGCTGCAAAGTAATTCTATGTTTTCTTGTTGTTGGTTTTCCTCAATGATTATTTTAAAAATCCCAATAGATCTCGTATAGACTACATATTCTTTGAAGCATGTGCTTCAAATTGCTTATGTCTATAAAAAGTTAACATATGTATATCCTTTTGTCTATGCGAGGTATGCATCGAGGATTTGCATATCCTAATATGATTTTAGGAAACCTAAGATATTTGCATGCCTTATCATGCTCATTGTGCATGATAACTTAATATTTGGTTATTGTCCAAGTCACATTCTCTTATGATGTATTTTTTTGTGAGCTTGATTATTTAAGTCAGTTAGTAGACACAATATAAGGCAGCAGAGGAAGAGATGGTTAGCATCACTGACTTAGTGAACATGAATTTGAGAAATTCAGGGAGAGAGTGGAGGACAGAGGAGCCTGGCATGATGCAGTCTATGCGGCTGCAAGACAGCTTACGGACTGAACCCCACCTGAACACTTTGTATTGAGCACAAAAGATTGTCTTTGAAATTCTGAGAGAGTTTCAAAGATCTTCCTGTGACCAAGGGGATTTTATAATTTCACACAATCCTATTAACACTTGGAATGATAAAGTATTCTAATTTGACAATAACTGAGAAATAAAATGATATCCCAAGTTTGCTATAATCACTGTTTTTAAATGCCAATAATTTTGAACAGTTATTTATATGCTTAGTGACTCTGGGTTTCTTATTCTGTAAAATGCCTATATTCTCTCTATTCACTTTCTACAGTTTTGGTATCTTTGCTGTTAATTTGAAGAATTTCTTTTATATTATAGATAATTAGTTTTTTTCTGTTAGATATGTTCAAGCCTATCCTCTACTTTTTAAATATATGTAAAATTTATGCAGTAATAATTTCAATATTTCTTTTGAGAAACTTGAAAAAATGATCATAAATATATGAAGCATCAGAATACAAAAAAAGCCAAGTAAATATTTTTAAAATAAGATAATCATAGTATAGTATACTATAACATATCACATGTTTTAAAATTTAGCCTTATAAGAACACACTGATAAATCAATTGAAAGGATAGAAAGCTGGAAACAGATCGTTTATAGATAGTCTTTTCATATACAATAAAGTGTTGCTATAAATCATTTAAGAAAGATAGAGAATTTCAGTAGATTGAGACAGGAAACCTAGTTCTCCATATAAAGAAAAAGAAACTTAATCAAACTTGACACACAAGGATGGAAATTAGATTGATTGAATATTTAATTTTGAAGGCTAAACCACAAAGTTAATAAAGAAAATTAAGAAAAACACTTCAGTGTCCTAGAGGCAGAAAAGAAACTTCTTGCATAAAACTTTTATAGAACAAATGACAAGGCAAAAAATGATAAACTTAGTTACATCAAAATTAAAGATTTCTCTTTATAGAGGACACAATTGACATTTTTGTATTTATTTACTATTAATAGAGAATGAAGAATGCATTTTTCAAAAGGTGATACCAATAATAACAAACACATAGTATCTATAAATAAATACATGCAAGAAGTTTAGGTAAGGATGGACTCAACATTTTAAAGATTTTTTCCTTTCCAGTTTGATATCTAAATGCATGTCAATGAAATTCAGAATTTTTTGAGGGATGGTCAACAAATCTTTTCCTGTAAACTTATACCTAAGCATATATAAATTACTAAGATACTAAAATGAAGTTATATTTAACTAATTTTATAGATTTAAAGCCCTAGAAACTGTCACTGTCACACACAGAAATTTGATTAATGAGAAAACTGGACTCATCAGAAATTAAACAGGGAAAATTATTATAATTTCAAAAATATATGCTGCTATTATAGTATAAATCAACTTATGAAACCACTTTGTTTAGTATTGACTTATAAAGTCAAAATTCAGGAGCCAATGGATATACTCTGTGGCTCCTCAGAAATGTATACTTATTAAATTGCTATGTGTTTCAATCACTGTGGATAGTGAGTGAGCCATGAAATTAACAGAGACTTTCTCCTTGGGAGAAAAACTATGACAAAATGAGACTGTGTATTAAAAATCAGATAGATCACTTTGCTGACAATGGTCCATATCATCAAAGGTATGTTTTTTCCAAGAGTCATTTATGGACGTGTGAGTTGGAGCATAAGAAGGCTGAGTGATGAAGAATTGATGCTTTTGAACTGTGGTGTTGGAGAAGGTTCTTGAGAGTACCTTGTATAGCAAGGAGATCAACCCAGTCAATCCTAAAGGAAATCAAACCTGAATATCCATTGGGAGAACTGTTGGTGCAGTTCCAACACTTTCACTACCTGATAGGGAGAGCTGACTCATTGAAAAGACCCTGATGCTGGGAACAACAGAGGGCAGGAGGAGAAGTGGGAGACAGAGGATGAGATGATCGGTGGTTGGTTGGCCTTACTGACACAATGGACATTAGTTTGAGCAAACTCTAGGAGATGGTGAAGAACAGGGGCCCTGGCATGCTGTAGTCTATGGAGTCACAAAGAGTTAGACCCAACTGAGGTACTGAACAGCAACAACCAGTAAACTGATAGTACAAAATTTAAGTAACCTCAGAGAATCAAAGAAAACTTTGAGATAGAGCTGATGAGCTCTGGTGTTGTTTATATCTTCAGTTAGATATGAAACAAAATATTTTCTGTCACTTTAAATGTGGATCAATTGTATCAAAAATAATGTGCTAATTTCCAGGTTATTCTTCTTTCTGTACCTATTGCCAAATCAGATTTCCTTTGGAAGTGACCCTTAAATACATTATAAGCTTGGTATAATTAAGATTGTATATTCTATTTTATCAGGATACCAAATTTGGGACACTTATGAGTATATATTAATATTTAATGATAGTGCCATTCCTAGTGCTAAGCAACATGGAAAAATGAAAATCAGTGCCTTCTTGAATGAGAATTCTTTCTAGTTGGTGAACTAACAATCAGGTATAATTAACTATGCCAAAGGAAAGTAACTTAAAACATTTACTATTGCACAATTTATGTGGGTCATAAATTCAGGAGCAGCTATTCAGAATACTTCTGACTCACCATCTTTCATAAGGCTGATAACAACTTCTCATTCTTAGCCACAGTCCGAAGACCAGAGAACTACCTCATAGGGTTATTGTCTTTTAATTGGAGAAATCATTCCTTGCCATATGAACCTGCTCATTGGGTGATTCACAAAATATCAGCTTGTTTCCCCCCAAAGGAAGAGAGGGAAGCACCATTTTGGGGGAAACATTCTCTGATGCCATGCTCCATTGATTATATTTTCTTTGTTAGAAATGAGTCAATAAGTCCTGTCCACATTAAAAGGAGAGCTTATACCAGATAAAAAGTATCAGGAGACAGGGGACTTTTGGGGATCACTTTAGAAACTACTTCCTGTAGTTGTTTAGTTGCTTAGTCATGCCCAACTCTTCTGCGACCCCCTGGATTGTAGCCAGGCTCCTCTTGTCTGTAGGATTTCCCAGATAAGCATACTGGAGTAGGTCGTCATTTCCTTCTCCAGCTTCCTGTAGTAGGTTAATGAATAGTGATAAGGACTAAGAAGAAAAGTAATGTAGAGAAGGAGATAGTAAGTTTCCAGGGGAAATGCTGAAATTTTACATAAGATGAAAAGACAGCCCTGGCATTGAAATCTGACACAAGTAAAGTGGGATGACACATGTGATATGTGAGCCAAGACCATTCGAGACTGAGAAAAATGGCAAATAAAGAGATCTTGATATGTAACAAAGCAGTAATGAGAAAATTAAAATTAGCACATATTGAGAAAGTTATAATTGGCTCTATCACTCATTAGGCTAGGATAACAGACAAGGCCAGCTCAAAGTTAACATGAAACAATATGTCTCTGAGAGAGCTGCAGCTGTAATGTGTCATAACAACCACCTTCTTTAGTGACTACTGATTTCTTAATCATCTTAATGAGTATATATTAATATTTAATGATAGTGCCATTCCTAGTGCTAAGCAACATGGAAAAATGAAAATCAGTGCCTTCTTGAATGAGAATTCTTTCTAGTTGGTGAACTAACAATCAGGTATAATTAACTATGCCAAAGGAAAGTAACTTAAAACATTTACTATTGCACAATTTATGTGGGTCATAAATTCAGGAGCAGCTATTCAGAATACTTCTGACTCACCATCTTTCATAAGGCTGATAACAACTTCTCATTCTTAGCCACAGTCCGAAGACCAGAGAACTACCTCATAGGGTTATTGTCTTTTAATTGGAGAAATCATTCCTTGCCATATGAACCTGCTCATTGGGTGATTCACAAAATATCAGCTTGTTTTCCCCCAAAGGAAGAGAGGGAAGCACCATTTTGGGGGAAACATTCTCTGATGCCATGCTCCATTGATTATATTTTCTTTGTTAGAAATGAGTCAATAAGTCCTGTCCACATTAAAAGGAGAGCTTATACCAGATAAAAAGTATCAGGAGACAGGGGACTTTTGGGGATCACTTTAGAAACTACTTCCTGTAGTTGTTTAGTTGCTTAGTCATGCCCAACTCTTCTGCGACCCCCTGGATTGTAGCCAGGCTCCTCTTGTCTGTAGGATTTCCCAGATAAGCATACTGGAGTAGGTCGTCATTTCCTTCTCCAGCTTCCTGTAGTAGGTTAATGAATAGTGATAAGGACTAAGAAGAAAAGTAATGTAGAGAAGGAGATAGTAAGTTTCCAGGGGAAATGCTGAAATTTTACATAAGATGAAAAGACAGCCCTGGCATTGAAATCTGACACAAGTAAAGTGGGATGACACATGTGATATGTGAGCCAAGACCATTCGAGACTGAGAAAAATGGCAAATAAAGAGATCTTGATATGTAACAAAGCAGTAATGAGAAAATTAAAATTAGCACATATTGAGAAAGTTATAATTGGCTCTATCACTCATTAGGCTAGGATAACAGACAAGGCCAGCTCAAAGTTAACATGAAACAATATGTCTCTGAGAGAGCTGCAGCTGTAATGTGTCATAACAACCACCTTCTTTAGTGACTACTGATTTCTTAATCATTGAGAAAGGCTGTCCCTTGAAAATCATACCATCAGAAACACTGCAGTTTGAAAACATATGAGAATGAAATATGCCACTTTTGGCTGAGTATCTGTGTTATTCGGTACAGAACCCAGACTCAATTTTTAAATCCAGGTCTAGAGATACAGATAATAATATTCTGGATAACTTTTTTTGTTTCCACGGAAGAAGTATCCTGGGTCTGCTTTCCAATCTAGATGTCACGTAGACCCTGTTACACAAGTCTAATTCTGTTTTCAGCTTATCAAATGCTGTTTCAGTTGGATTTCACTTACATGCCACTTGTCCCAAACCTTATAATAATGTTCTTTCCTTTGTTGAAATATCCCACTGTTTCCCAGTCTACCATCATTTTCACTGAGATAGGCTCATAGGCCTGACATTGTGGAGCTACAGGTGTGTCCCCACTGAACTTAGATTGACTGTTCTGGAAGAACAAGGTATGCTGAGAGAACTAAGTAGAGTCAGTAGCAAAAGAAGACAGACAAATACACTTTCCTTCCTCCAGTATAGTAAAGCATCTGCTAAAGTGGAGTGTACTGTCATATTGCTGGCACCAAGTAGCTAATATCATTAATCCCAGTGGAGACAACAGAACAAATTAATTGAAGGACATGGCTGAAGATAGAATATTTTGGGTGGGTAGTAGATTTTCAGTCTTGGATGCATGATGGAGTTGGATTCTGTTTTTTAGAGGAATATTCTACACTGCCCTTTTTGGGAACCAGTATAATTACACATAAAGCAGCAGGGTTTCTGTTTTGTTTTATTTTGTTTTAAAAGCAGCTGGTGGAAGTAAGCTATGCTTTTCCTAGTAGTTATGTATGTGAGACTAGTAGTCGTGGATGTGAGAGTTAGACCATAAAGAAGACTAAGTGTTGAAGAATTGATGCCTTTGAACTATGGTGTTGGACAAGGCTCTTGAGAGTCCCTTGTATTGAAAGGAGATCAAACCAGTCAATCCTAAAGAAAATCAAACCTGAATATTCATTGCAAAGATCGATGCTGAAGCTCCAGTATTTTGGTCCTTTGGAATTCATTGAGCTGCAGCTGTAATGTGTCATAACAACCACCTTCTTTAGTGACTACTGACCGAAACTCCAAAAAGAAACACTGCAGTTTGAAAACATATGAGAATGAAATATGCCACTTTTGGCTGAGTATCTGTGTTATTCGGTACAGAACCCAGACTCAATTTTTAAATCCAGGTCTAGAGATACAGATAATAATATTCTGGATAACTTTTTTTGTTTCCACGGAAGAAGTATCCTGGGTCTGCTTTCCAATCTAGATGTCACGTAAACCCTGTTACACAAGGCTAATTCTGTTTTCAGCTTATCAAATGCTGTTGCAGGTGGATTTCACTTACATGCCACTTGTCCCAAACCTTATAATAATGTTCTTTCCTTTGTTGAAATATCCCACTGTTTCCCAGTCTACCATCATTTTCACTGAGATAGGCTCATAGGCCTGACATTGTGGAGCTACAGGTGTGTCCCCACTGAACTTAGATTGACTGTTCTGGAAGAACAAGGTATGCTGAGAGAACTAAGTAGAGTCAGTAGCAAAAGAAGACAGACAAATACACTTTCCTTCCTCCAGTATAGTAAAGCATCTGCTAAAGTGGAGTGTACTGTCATATTGCTGGCACCAAGTAGCTAATATCATTAATCCCAGTGGAGACAACAGAACAAATTAATTGAAGGACATGGCTGAAGATAGAATATTTTGGGTGGGTAGTAGATTTTCAGTCTTGGATGCATGATGGAGTTGGATTCTGTTTTTTAGAGGAATATTCTACACTGCCCTTTTTGGGAACCAGTATAATTACACATAAAGCAGCAGGGTTTCTGTTTTGTTTTATTTTGTTTTAAAAGCAGCTGGTGGAAGTAAGCTATGCTTTTCCTAGTAGTTATGTATGTGAGACTAGTAGTCGTGGATGTGAGAGTTAGACCATAAAGAAGACTAAGTGTTGAAGAATTGATGCCTTTGAACTATGGTGTTGGACAAGGCTCTTGAGAGTCCCTTGTATTGAAAGGAGATCAAACCAGTCAATCCTAAAGAAAATCAAACCTGAATATTCATTGCAAAGATCGATGCTGAAGCTCCAGTATTTTGGTCACCTGATGTGAAGAGACAATTCATTGGAAAAGAGCCTGATGCTGGGAAAAATAGAAAGCAAAAGGAGAAAGGGATGATAGAGGACTAGATAGTTGAATGTCATCACTCATTGGACACGAGTTTAAGCAAACACCAGGAGATAGTGAAGGACAGGGAAGTCTGGCATGCTGCAGCCCATGGGGTAGCAAAGAACCGGACATGACTCAGAGACTGAATTAAAGGAACCAATGGAAGTAAGAGTAGAATAGATGGATTTCTTTACTTTTTTTTCTCCCAAAGGTGATAGCAGATTGATGGATGACCAAAATTTGTAATTAGCAGGCAAAAGCATTCAGTATTGAGTGTGAATGTGGCCGTGAATACAGTTTGTCTTTGCTCTGGTTTCCTGATTACTGGCTGTGAGCACATGAGCTATCCCACCTAATCTCCACTAGGACCTAGCAACAGTTTTGGATCACAGTATCTGTAGGGAAAATTAAAACTTGCCCTCAGGAGCTCTGTTTCAAAGTTTAATCTTTTTGTAGTGTGAAGTGGGTCAGATCATGTTAAAAGCTAAGTCCATTTGGCATCAGAGCTTACCCACAAAACCAACCAAAAATTTATCAATAATATGCTTCATAATAACCCTAATTTGACTTATTTGGCTCCTGTGAAGTGAAATGAAGTCAATTGAAGTGAAAGTGACTTAGTCATGCCTGACTCTTTGTGACACCAGGGATTGTAGCTCACCAGGCTCCTCTGTCCATGGAATTCTCCAGGCAAGAATACTGGAGTGTGTTACCATTTCCTTCCCCGAGAGATCTTCCCAACCCAGGGATTGAACCTGGGTCTCCTGTACTTCAGGCAGATTCTTTACTGTGTGAACCACCAGGGAATCTCTGTTAGGCTCCTGTTTCTACCTCTACATTGATTTTGAACTTGTGCGGGTTGCATATTATGAATGAGCACTAGAGTAGGCTGCAAATGGTTACTCTGGCCACCATCCTGCTTTCCTATTCTCCGTATTATCCAAACATCTGGAAAATACTATCTACTTATGCTGTTTACACTTTCTCATCCTTGTCTTCTGTTCTCCCTAGAGAGAACCTCATCTATTCTTAAGATCTTAATCAAACATGTGGTTAATATACACATACTACACACACATTCTCTTTCTGTCACACACTTTATCATTCTCAAGATGTTTTGTCCAGACATGGTATATTTCATAAGTTCTCTCAGACCCCAGATCACTGAAATATCTACTTATCTCCTTTATCTAGATACTTAAGGGCTTTGCTGGTGGCTCAGCAGTAAAGAATTAGTCTGCATTTTAGGAGACGTGGATTCGATCTTTGAGATGGGAAGGTTCCCTAGCATAGTAAGTGGCAATCCACTTCAGTACACTTGCCTGGGAAATCCCATTGACAGAGGAGCCTGGCTGGCTACAGTCCATGCGGTTGCAAAAGAGTCAGACATGACTTGGTGACTAAACAACTAAACGAGTACCTTGGGTTAATCATTTCAAGTTTTATTACCCTCATGTCCTCCAAAGAGGCTCATACTTAGTTTTCCTATTCACAGCAGAGTGTCCCAGTCCACTCATATCTTCCATTTCAAACTAACAGTCATCTTTTCCTTATTAGCTGCCCTAATATCCCAATATTACAGGCACACTTAATACTTGTGCATAGATTCTATGAATTCACTACAAACTGTAATTATCTCTGTCTTGAACACAATGCAATAAGCAACAGCTATCTGTGTCTTTTCAATGATTCTTATTTCCCCCAAAACAGTTCTATTTGAAAGGCTTATTTTTTTTCTGATCTAACACAGTCATATTCCTATTCTTATGATAATTCTTTAAGCCCATCTGATAACCCATTTTTAATATGTGAAAGCTTTTTTAAGGAAAGAAAAGGAAGTCACGTACTTCTCTGTTCATAATCATCCCATAACATCCCATTATGAAAGGACACTTTTTGATAATTTCAGCATTGGACTTAAAAATCCTGTAATGGGTCCAACTTTTTACTTCATCCACTGCTCTCTCTCTACCTTGTGCTACAGCAACTGGACTGCCCAACATTGCCACAAATAAGCTGTGTCATTTCTAGCACTGTGTTTTAGAACTTCTGATTCACTATCTCAATGACAAAAAAAATCTCAACAAAATACTTCAAGTTTTGAGTCAAATGATGCCTTTTCAGCTGAGTCTTCTTTTCCTCTTGTCTTCTATAATCTCTTTGTGGATACCTTTAGAAGCACCTGCAATTTATAAAAAGGTGGGTAGCTATCTACCTTTTCTACTTGCTTTAGATCCACAAAGTTCTAAGATTTATCAACCATATCCTCAGATTCTAGTACACAGTGCCTGGACCAAGGAGAATAGTTTAGAAATTATGATTGAATCACATGTGAGATAATACTCATTATCAACTAATGCGTGATGTATAAAGTAGGATAATTTAGCCTCCTCACAGGTTAGACAAAAGCTATGAATTTGATTTCAAAGAGTTTTAAATGTATCCAATAGCGTGACTATGATTAGTATAGAAGAAACCTGAAATAAGGCTATTTATTTGCTGCATAGGCAAAATATGCTGAAATTTGGGACTTTGTCTCTGCTACTTAGTACCATGATAGACGTGAAATCAAGTTGTACATGAATAAGGCATGGATTTCATAGAATTCAAGAAATAAGCACATGGTATTATTAATATTAATATTGTTATTATTAGTCCCAGTAGAATTTCCAGTTGTGTTACTTAGTCTGCAGCATGTAGCTGAAACAAGCTACAAGTTTACATTCCCTACTTCTGTATAGCATATAGAGAAACTGTGAATCTCCAATTCATTACCTAAATAAACTAGCTTTACTTAAGAAACTGAAAGGAATATGTCTATAGCACATGGACTGATTAGCATTCATAGGTGGCACAATCATGACAATGGTAATGAAATGAAACAAAATAAGAAAAACAAATAAATTATGCATTTATACCTTTTAAAAGTTTAATAATGATAATATGATGCTCTAGGGTGAGCCAAAAGAAAAGAGGAAATCTGTAAAGTTAGAAAGATAAGATTTCCCATGTATTAAATGGCCTGAGGGCTATACTTAAAATATGTCACTTAGCCAGTCACCCCTCTTTTTTGCTCACGTCAAGCAACTGGACTGCCCAACATTGCCACAAATAAGCTGTGTCATTTCTAGCACTGTGTTTTAGAACTTCTGATTCACTATCTCAATGACAAAAAAAATCTCAACAAAATACTTCAAGTTTTGAGTCAAATGATGCCTTTTCAGCTGAGTCTTCTTTTCCTCTTGTCTTCTATAATCTCTTTGTGGATACCTTTAGAAGCACCTGCAATTTATAAAAAGGTGGGTAGCTATCTACCTTTTCTACTTGCTTTAGATCCACAAAGTTCTAAGATTTATCAACCATATCCTCAGATTCTAGTACACAGTGCCTGGACCAAGGAGAATAGTTTAGAAATTATGATTGAATCACATGTGAGATAATACTCATTATCAACTAATGCGTGATGTATAAAGTAGGATAATTTAGCCTCCTCACAGGTTAGACAAAAGCTATGAATTTGATTTCAAAGAGTTTTAAATGTATCCAATAGCGTGACTATGATTAGTATAGAAGAAACCTGAAATAAGGCTATTTATTTGCTGCATAGGCAAAATATGCTGAAATTTGGGACTTTGTCTCTGCTACTTAGTACCATGATAGACGTGAAATCAAGTTGTACATGAATAAGGCATGGATTTCATAGAATTCAAGAAATAAGCACATGGTATTATTAATATTAATATTGTTATTATTAGTCCCAGTAGAATTTCCAGTTGTGTTACTTAGTCTGCAGCATGTAGCTGAAACAAGCTACAAGTTTACATTCCCTACTTCTGTATAGCATATAGAGAAACTGTGAATCTCCAATTCATTACCTAAATAAACTAGCTTTACTTAAGAAACTGAAAGGAATATGTCTATAGCACATGGACTGATTAGCATTCATAGGTGGCACAATCATGACAATGGTAATGAAATGAAACAAAATAAGAAAAACAAATAAATTATGCATTTATACCTTTTAAAAGTTTAATAATGATAATATGATGCTCTAGGGTGAGCCAAAAGAAAAGAGGAAATCTGTAAAGTTAGAAAGATAAGATTTCCCCATGTATTAAATGGCCTGAGGGCTATACTTAAAATATGTCACTTAGCCAGTCACCCCTGAAGTGCCTTACTGCTTAATCATTTAATAGACTCAGTCTGCGTGACACACAACCCTCTGCCAACTAAGCTCAATTTTGTCGATTTATTTTTCTTTCTCTTTGTCTCCACATTTTAGTAATCTATCTTATCCTATTAATGTACGTGTGATATTACCCCCAACACATATACAGAATTCCCCCAAAGTGGTTCTCTGTGAGGCTTGGTCAAAATATGATTTGTGAGAGAGATGTTGAATATATTTTATAACACTAAGCTGAATCCTAGGGAAAAAAAGCAAGCAAACTCTCCATAAGGATTTCCTTCAACCCACTTTTAAACTTGATCCATAATTTGATCGAATGCTCTTGGGCACTATTAAATAGTAATAATGAACTTCACCTAAAGCCCTTAGTAATTTTGTTCCACATTTCCTTCTCTAATTACTCACTATTCCCTATTTATTACTACTTCATTCTGTGCCTCCAGGCCATCTAAAAATACTAAGAATGATAAATTAAACAATACAGTTGGCACTAAGTTAACCTGTGGGGAGGTTATAATTTAATGGGTTGTCTTCTGAATTAATTATTTCTGAATTATTTAATTGCAGTTTCTAAACAAATTTCTGAGAATATATGACATTAGAACTTGCAGTATTTTTCTCATAAAATTATTATAGCAAGATCACAGATTATCAAAATATCTATTAAAGATTAATTTTATGGTAATTTTACTACACATATATAGAAATTAACTGATTATATTTTGACTGAGTACTATCTTCTTCAGAAGTTTAACAATATTTTCCTTAGTATCTCATTCACCAGTGCAGACATATTATTGCCATTTTGAAACCAGTGCCTTTTTCTCCCTAAGTAACAATAACCATTGACTTTTATATTAAAGTCATGAGTCTCACTATATTTATAGCTTTTAGATTAAGTAGTTCTTTAGAGAACACGATGATACCTTGTATACTATTTATTTACTCCCCTCAGTCTCATTAAACTTTTGTGATCAACAATTCCTGATTTTCTGAGCTAAAAATCTCATTTTATCTAGAGAAAGTATCATTTAGAAGAATTCACATTACAAAATGACAATCAAGATATTTGTGATGTGAAATTTAACTCATATTGTTCTTTTATATTTTTTTAAGTGTTCTTCTTGGAAAAACAGAACTCGTAAGGAAATTTCTTACAATTCCAATAAACAAAAATTCTTCAGCCATTCATCAGCAATCACCAGTTCCAAAAGAAGTGAACAGCTCATTTTGTCTTAATGTCTGGAATTTTCCCAAATTAATTACCTACTACAACCAGCCCACAAAAGCCTTCTCAAATGTCATGTATGAGTGGTTGCACTGGCGATCCAAAGCTCTTTACAGCCTCCTTCAACCCACTTTTAAACTTGATCCATAATTTGATCGAATGCTCTTGGGCACTATTAAATAGTAATAATGAACTTCACCTAAAGCCCTTAGTAATTTTGTTCCACATTTCCTTCTCTAATTACTCACTATTCCCTATTTATTACTACTTCATTCTGTGCCTCCAGGCCATCTAAAAATACTAAGAATGATAAATTAAACAATACAGTTGGCACTAAGTTAACCTGTGGGGAGGTTATAATTTAATGGGTTGTCTTCTGAATTAATTATTTCTGAATTATTTAATTGCAGTTTCTAAACAAATTTCTGAGAATATATGACATTAGAACTTGCAGTATTTTTCTCATAAAATTATTATAGCAAGATCACAGATTATCAAAATATCTATTAAAGATTAATTTTATGGTAATTTTACTACACATATATAGAAATTAACTGATTATATTTTGACTGAGTACTATCTTCTTCAGAAGTTTAACAATATCTTCCTTAGTATCTCATTCACCAGTGCAGACATATTATTGCCATTTTGAAACCAGTGCCTTTTTCTCCCTAAGTAACAATAACCATTGACTTTTATATTAAAGTCATGAGTCTCACTATATTTATAGCTTTTAGATTAAGTAGTTCTTTTGAGAACACGATGATACCTTGTATACTATTTATTTACTCCCCTCAGTCTCATTAAACTTTTGTGATCAACAATTCCTGATTTTCTGAGCTAAAAATCTCATTTTATCTAGAGAAAGTATCATTTAGAAGAATTCACATTACAAAATGACAATCAAGATATTTGTGATGTGAAATTTAACTCATATTGTTCTTTTATATTTTTTTAAGTGTTCTTCTTGGAAAAACAGAACTCGTAAGGAAATTTCTTACAATTCCAATAAACAAAAATTCTTCAGCCATTCATCAGCAATCACCAGTTCCAAAAGAAGTGAACAGCTCATTTTGTCTTAATGTCTGGAATTTTCCCAAATTAATTACCTACTACAACCAGCCCACAAAAGCCTTCTCAAATGTCATGTATGAGTGGTTGCACTGGCGATCCAAAGCTCTTTACAGCCTCCTTCAATCCTGTCTGCTATTGGCCAGCCACTTTTTTAATGCCTTGGAAAGCTCAGTGGTAGAAAGAAAAATTTCACTAAGCATTAGGATATCATTCAACTGTAAAGTCTTAAATTTCAAAAGTATATCAGTTACATATATATATATATATATATATACATTTTTTTTCTTTCACATATTGTTCAATCTTAACTACAGAAGTAGATGAAGCTCATTATATACTGTTTACCACAGACTAGGCATGTTCTTAACACCAAGAATAAAATAGACACTGAAAGTCTTGAAAAGACCTATGACTGCCTCAGAAACATTCAGCAAGATAAATGCCTTTCAAAAAGAAAGTAAAATTTTTATACAGTACAGATATAAATTGTTGCAAGGGCTTTAGAATATTATTTGACATTATTAAATTTGACCATACTTGTGTCCAAATGACTCAAGAAATTTGCAAAAGATGACACAAGTGTGCCAACAGATGTGGATAAGAATATTCATAGAAAAATACTGTATGAAATCCCCAAACTGATAATATGGTTCAATAGTAAATTTGAAGAAGATATGAATTGCAATATCTATATACAGTGGGGATACTACATAATGATAACAAATAAATATAGCTACCTGAAACAATATGGTTGAATCTTACAAATGTAGCATTGATTGAAATAAACCACAAATAAAGCATTGATTCATTTATGTAATGTTCAGTAACAGGCAAATCAGTCTGTACATTGAAGTCAGGACAGTGGTTACTTTGAAGGAGAAGGAAGGTATTGTGAATGGGTGTGGCCAGCAGCCTAGGTAGTTTGGCAATGTTACTTGAACAAGGTGACAAATGTGTTTACTCATTCACTTGTACACTTATGATTTGTTCACTTCTCTATATGTCCATACTGGTTCAATTGAAATGGTAAACAAATATTATTTGATTTATTTAAATATCATCATCTATTTTTTCTTTTCTTTTCTTTTTCTTTTTTTGGTCAATATCACCGTCAATTTCACAGTTATCTGCCTTATGGACTTCAATTTGATTCATCTCTTTCCTTCACTTCCCTATTCAAACTCTTTACAGCCTCCTTCAATCCTGTCTGCTATTGGCCAGCCACTTTTTTAATGCCTTGGAAAGCTCAGTGGTAGAAAGAAAAATTTCACTAAGCATTAGGATATCATTCAACTGTAAAGTCTTAAATTTCAAAAGTATATCAGTTACATATATATATATATATATATATACATTTTTTTTCTTTCACATATTGTTCAATCTTAACTACAGAAGTAGATGAAGCTCATTATATACTGTTTACCACAGACTAGGCATGTTCTTAACACCAAGAATAAAATAGACACTGAAAGTCTTGAAAAGACCTATGACTGCCTCAGAAACATTCAGCAAGATAAATGCCTTTCAAAAAGAAAGTAAAATTTTTATACAGTACAGATATAAATTGTTGCAAGGGCTTTAGAATATTATTTGACATTATTAAATTTGACCATACTTGTGTCCAAATGACTCAAGAAATTTGCAAAAGATGACACAAGTGTGCCAACAGATGTGGATAAGAATATTCATAGAAAAATACTGTATGAAATCCCCAAACTGATAATATGGTTCAATAGTAAATTTGAAGAAGATATGAATTGCAATATCTATATACAGTGGGGATACTACATAATGATAACAAATAAATATAGCTACCTGAAACAATATGGTTGAATCTTACAAATGTAGCATTGATTGAAATAAACCACAAATAAAGCATTGATTCATTTATGTAATGTTCAGTAACAGGCAAATCAGTCTGTACATTGAAGTCAGGACAGTGGTTACTTTGAAGGAGAAGGAAGGTATTGTGAATGGGTGTGGCCAGCAGCCTAGGTAGTTTGGCAATGTTACTTGAACAAGGTGACAAATGTGTTTACTCATTCACTTGTACACTTATGATTTGTTCACTTCTCTATATGTCCATACTGGTTCAATTGAAATGGTAAACAAATATTATTTGATTTATTTAAATATCATCATCTATTTTTTCTTTTCTTTTCTTTTTCTTTTTTTGGTCAATATCACCGTCAATTTCACAGTTATCTGCCTTATGGACTTCAATTTGATTCATCTCTTTCCTTCACTTCCCAATTCAAACTGCCAAGGGGTTTTGAGTTATGTTTTCCAATTGTCCTTCACATGATACAATTTTAGCTTCGTGTCCAATACTATTCCCCTAATGGATATTCTCCCCAACTCAAGTTTAAACCATCAAACTACCTCAGATGGATCTGACTTAAATTACTTTTATCTGTCTTACATAATTTTCTGGAGCCACAACAGGTATAATTTGACAGTTATAATTAAGTAGTTTCTTTAGTGAATGTGTTTGCCTACCAGAAAATGATCAAACTATTTTGCTTTGTTCTGAAGTCTCCATTTTTGGATATTTACAATTTTATTATTACCCAGGTTTTCTGTACAAAGTGCTTTCTTTAGAAAGACATCTGTTCTCTATATACTATGGAAGATATATTCTTGTTACAGTTTCTTTTCTTATGCTTTGTTCTGCAAAATGTCACAATCATGTACAGATATATGTAAGGAAACACATAGCTAGAGTATACTGGATTGGTCAACCTAGTGACATATTTTAATACTGTGTGAACATAGGATTCATATCGTATTAAATACATCTGTGTGTATATATGTATACATATATATGTACAGTACATATATATATGTACTGTACATATATATATATACTGGATATATATACTGGACTGTAGCACTCCAGGCTCTGGTTTCCATGGGATTTTCCAGGGAAGAATACTGCAGTGGGTTGACCTTTTCTACTCCAGGGAATCTTGTCAACCCAGGGATTGAACCCTCATCTCCTGAGTCTCATAATTGGCAGGCAAATTCTTCACTAATGCCGCATGGGAAGCCCCATTTATATATGTCTATATGTATATATAAACATAAATAAGATCTTCCCTGATAGCTCAAAGCTTCTGGTTTCAACGCAAGAGACCCAGGTTCAATTCCTGGGTCTGGAAGTTCCTTTGAAGAGAGATAGGCTACCCACTCCAGTATACAAATATGTACATATATATAATACAAATATGTATATATATATATATATATATCCCCTATGAATATAGCACTGTCCTATATATTAAACATGAAGATTATTGTGATTGTGAAATTTACCTCTGTATTAAACATATTTCAGTATCTATAAAATATGTTATACATTACAAAAATATATTTTATTGTTTTAAAAATGTAAAACTGACTTGCAATCGATTTTTCCAATTGTCCTTCACACTAAAATGGATATTCTCCCCAACTCAAGTTTAAACCATCAAACTACCTCAGATGGATCTGACTTAAATTACTTTTATCTGTCTTACATAATTTTCTGGAGCCACAACAGGTATAATTTGACAGTTATAATTAAGTAGTTTCTTTAGTGAATGTGTTTGCCTACCAGAAAATGATCAAACTATTTTGCTTTGTTCTGAAGTCTCCATTTTTGGATATTTACAATTTTATTATTACCCAGGTTTTCTGTACAAAGTGCTTTCTTTAGAAAGACATCTGTTCTCTATATACTATGGAAGATATATTCTTGTTACAGTTTCTTTTCTTATGCTTTGTTCTGCAAAATGTCACAATCATGTACAGATATATGTAAGGAAACACATAGCTAGAGTATACTGGATTGGTCAACCTAGTGACATATTTTAATACTGTGTGAACATAGGATTCATATCGTATTAAATACATCTGTGTGTATATATGTATACATATATATGTACAGTACATATATATATGTACTGTACATATATATATATACTGGATATATATACTGGACTGTAGCACTCCAGGCTCTGGTTTCCATGGGATTTTCCAGGGAAGAATACTGCAGTGGGTTGACCTTTTCTACTCCAGGGAATCTTGTCAACCCAGGGATTGAACCCTCATCTCCTGAGTCTCATAATTGGCAGGCAAATTCTTCACTAATGCCGCATGGGAAGCCCCATTTATATATGTCTATATGTATATATAAACATAAATAAGATCTTCCCTGATAGCTCAAAGCTTCTGGTTTCAACGCAAGAGACCCAGGTTCAATTCCTGGATCTGGAAGTTCCTTTGAAGAGAGATAGGCTACCCACTCCAGTATACAAATATGTACATATATATAATACAAATATGTATATATATATATATATATATCCCCTATGAATATAGCACTGTCCTATATATTAAACATGAAGATTATTGTGATTGTGAAATTTACCTCTGTATTAAACATATTTCAGTATCTATAAAATATGTTATACATTACAAAAATATATTTTATTGTTTTAAAAATGTAAAACTGACTTGCAATCGATTTTTTTTTTTTGCAATAGATCTTAATTAAGGGATTACGTGCATGTGCTTCAGCTTCTTAAAAAGACTATGGAATTTGAGATCTCTAAGGTAAATCTGCAAGGGAAAGTATAAAATGTAAATATAAAAAACCAAAAATAGTTGCTGTAAATATCTGTTTTGATGTTTTTTCAACAAACTGATGACATTTCTAAGTAAAACCAAATAAAAGCCTTTCAATCTAAGCAAATGTCAATTAACATTCTTCAGGTAATAATAATTTTGAAAATGCCCATGCATTTTGGGATAGCACAATTTGAATTGGTTTTCTTTAACAAAATAAGAAAATAGCAGTGTGGCATTTGCTGATAACTATGCCTGACTTGCTGTGTTAATTTTGTAATGATATTCATAATTGTTTTATGTTAATTTTATTTGAAATAGAATCAATGAAATTAGTTTTATATTTATTATTGTACAATTATCTAAAATTATTTTCAGTCAAAGTTACCTCACATGTAAATAGTGCTCTAAAACTTAAAACTATAGAAACAAATCACGTTTCTACTACCTTATTCATTTCCAAGTAACATCAAAACTGCATGCATAATAAAATTTGCTGCTTTTCCCCCCAAAATAATAGTCAATTAACTATATGAATGTTTTTATTTAGCAATTGTTTTGACATATTATTGCACATTGTATTTTACAAGACTACAAATACTATAGAGATTATTTAATTCATACCCATAAGTAATAATATATATATTTAAAAATGTAATGTGTATTGTTAGTACTGTTTCAACAGAAATGGTTGCAATCTATATCTAAAAAGTTTTGTTATGAAAAGTAGAGAATAATAAACCATCATTTCTTATAGTTTATTGTAGTAGAAATTGTTTCTTTTAAACATTGGAATTTCATTTTCAATTTGAGATCAGGACATAAAATCTTACTATAACTTCTTATTCAGTATGTGTTTTGTTTTCATTATTATGTGTCAGGCACCTGACATATACACACAAATAGAATGAATAGACTATCCAACTGATTTTTTCTAAACATGCATTATAGTCTCTTGAATGGGAAAGAGAAAACCACAAGTTTTGTTATTTTGACGTATCTTATTGTAAGAATACTGAGAATATATAAATTATTCTATAGCAATCCATATTTCATGTGAATCTATTTTAAACATAAAAATGAAAATATATTTTCTTTCTACTATCTATATACAGATACCAAAGCCCACATGACATATATGCATAAATATTTATGTGAGCATAATATAAAGTCAACAATCATTAATGACAACCATATTCACATTAAACCATCTGTGTGGGTATGTCTGTATACATGTGTAAAATTTTTTCTGTGTGTGTGTGTGCTTAGTCACTCAGTCATGTCAGACCTCTGTGGTCCACTCATCCAGGCTCCTCTATCTATGAGATTTTATGGGCAAGAATTCTAGAGTGAGTTGCCATTTTCTACTCCAGGAGATCTTCCAGACCCATGGATTAAACATGAGTCTTTGTGCCTCCTGCACAAATTCTTTACTCCTAGGACCACCTGGAAAGCCTAAAATCTTTCATAATTTTGGGCAATAAGTATATCTCAATTTGTGTCCTAATGGTTCAGTTCAGTTCAGTCGCTCAGTCGTGTCCATCTCTTTGTGACCCCATGGATCTGCAGGTTTGAAATAGAATCAATGAAATTAGTTTTATATTTATTATTGTACAATTATCTAAAATTATTTTCAGTCAAAGTTACCTCACATGTAAATAGTGCTCTAAAACTTAAAACTATAGAAACAAATCACGTTTCTACTACCTTATTCATTTCCAAGTAACATCAAAACTGCATGCATAATAAAATTTGCTGCTTTTCCCCCCAAAATAATAGTCAATTAACTATATGAATGTTTTTATTTAGCAATTGTTTTGACATATTATTGCACATTGTATTTTACAAGACTACAAATACTATAGAGATTATTTAATTCATACCCATAAGTAATAATATATATATTTAAAAATGTAATGTGTATTGTTAGTACTGATTCAACAGAAATGGTTGCAATCTATATCTAAAAAGTTTTGTTATGAAAAGTAGAGAATAATAAACCATCATTTCTTATAGTTTATTGTAGTAGAAATTGTTTCTTTTAAACATTGGAATTTCATTTTCAATTTGAGATCAGGACATAAAATCTTACTATAACTTCTTATTCAGTATGTGTTTTGTTTTCATTATTATGTGTCAGGCACCTGACATATACACACAAATAGAATGAATAGACTATCCAACTGATTTTTTCTAAACATGCATTATAGTCTCTTGAATGGGAAAGAGAAAACCACAAGTTTTGTTATTTTGACGTATCTTATTGTAAGAATACTGAGAATATATAAATTATTCTATAGCAATCCATATTTCATGTGAATCTATTTTAAACATAAAAATGAAAATATATTTTCTTTCTACTATCTATATACAGATACCAAAGCCCACATGACATATATGCATAAATATTTATGTGAGCATAATATAAAGTCAACAATCATTAATGACAACCATATTCACATTAAACCATCTGTGTGGGTATGTCTGTATACATGTGTAAAATTTTTTCTGTGTGTGTGTGTGCTTAGTCACTCAGTCATGTCAGACCTCTGTGGTCCACTCATCCAGGCTCCTCTATCTATGAGATTTTATGGGCAAGAATTCTAGAGTGAGTTGCCATTTTCTACTCCAGGAGATCTTCCAGACCCATGGATTAAACATGAGTCTTTGTGCCTCCTGCACAAATTCTTTACTCCTAGGACCACCTGGAAAGCCTAAAATCTTTCATAATTTTGGGCAATAAGTATATCTCAATTTGTGTCCTAATGGTTCAGTTCAGTTCAGTCGCTCAGTCGTGTCCATCTCTTTGTGACCCCATGGATTGCAGCATGCCAGGTTTCCCTGTCCTTTATCATCTCAGGGAGCGTGCTTAAATACGTGTTCATTGATTCAGTGATGCCATCATTCTTTGTTGTCTCCTTCTCCTTCTGCCTTCTGTTTTCCCCAGGATCAGGGTCTTTTCCAATGAGTTGTCTCTTCACATCAAGTATTGGAGCTTCAGCTCCGATATCAGTCCTACCAGTGAATATTTAGGGTTGATCTCCTGTAGGACTAACTGGTTTAATCTCCATGTAGTCTAAGGGGCCCTCAAGAGTCTTCTCCAACACCACAGTTTGAAGGAATCAGTTCTTCAGCACTCAGTGTTATTTATGGGCCATGCATGACTACTGGGAAAACAATAGCTTAGATGATACAGAATTTCTTTGGCAAAGTGAAGGCTCTGCTTTTTAATATCCTGTCTAGGTTTGAAATAGCTTTTCTTCCAAGGACCAAGGGTCTTTTAATTTCACGGCTGCAATCACGATCCACAGTTATTTTGGAGCCCCAGAAAATAAAGTTTGATATTGTTTCTATTGCTTGTTCATATATTTTCCACGAAGTGATGCGACCAAATATCATGGTATTAGTTTTTAAATGGTGAGTATCCAAACAATATTTGGCACTTATTATGTGGTTCAACAACAGCAACAAAAAGTATATTAGAAATCCCTTTATTTCTCTGTTTCTTATTATGAAAAAAGAAATTGGTGCTGTTGTGGGAATTAAAAATTACACATACAAACTCTTTTGCATGCACTTGAATATGTCATTATCACTCAGTAAATTGTGGAACCATAAATATGTAAAATGTTGAAATCTATATGTGGATGCAATATAGTATTTAATTTATATGTTAATTTCCTAGCACTTAATACTTGAATGTTATATAAGAAATACAAATGAAAAATTTTACCTTAAAATAATAGATACCTATGTGTATATTTAAAATTCATATCTTTTAAATAAATGCATATATAGACAAAAAATATCTTCAATAATCATTTTACTGCAATACAGTAAATAAAATAATAAAATTAAAATTATCTTTATAAATATCTTATCTGTACTTGAATTTTAAGGTTCAGAAAATAAAGACAATATTTTGTGAGAAAATTTTTTTATATAGATTGTAGTTCTTTATATTGTACATCAATTCCAACCTCTTGTTCTGTATTGTAATTTACATTCTGAAGATTTTTAATGTCCTTAATTTAGTACTTGTAGCTTTTTAGAGCTGATCAAACAATGAAGTTTGAAAACCACAAACAGAATCATTTTATGAATCATAGTAGTTTATGTCTTTCATTGCTACTACTCCCTATGCCATTGGACTAACTGGTTTAATCTCCATGTAGTCTAAGGGGCCCTCAAGAGTCTTCTCCAACACCACAGTTTGAAGGAATCAGTTCTTCAGCACTCAGTGTTATTTATGGGCCATGCATGACTACTGGGAAAACAATAGCTTAGATGATACAGAATTTCTTTGGCAAAGTGAAGGCTCTGCTTTTTAATATCCTGTCTAGGTTTGAAATAGCTTTTCTTCCAAGGACCAAGGGTCTTTTAATTTCACGGCTGCAATCACGATCCACAGTTATTTTGGAGCCCCAGAAAATAAAGTTTGACATTGTTTCTATTGCTTGTTCATATATTTTCCACAGTGATGCGACCAAATATCATGGTATTAGTTTTTAAATGGTGAGTATCCAAACAATATTTGGCACTTATTATGTGGTTCAACAACAGCAACAAAAAGTATATTAGAAATCCCTTTATTTCTCTGTTTCTTATTATGAAAAAAGAAATTGGTGCTGTTGTGGGAATTAAAAATTACACATACAAACTCTTTTGCATGCACTTGAATATGTCATTATCACTCAGTAAATTGTGGAACCATAAATATGTAAAATGTTGAAATCTATATGTGGATGCAATATAGTATTTAATTTATATGTTAATTTCCTAGCACTTAATACTTGAATGTTATATAAGAAATACAAATGAAAAATTTTACCTTAAAATAATAGATACCTATGTGTATATTTAAAATTCATATCTTTTAAATAAATGCATATATAGACAAAAAATATCTTCAATAATCATTTTACTGCAATACAGTAAATAAAATAATAAAATTAAAATTATCTTTATAAATATCTTATCTGTACTTGAATTTTAAGGTTCAGAAAATAAAGACAATATTTTGTGAGAAAATTTTTTTATATAGATTGTAGTTCTTTATATTGTACATCAATTCCAACCTCTTGTTCTGTATTGTAATTTACATTCTGAAGATTTTTAATGTCCTTAATTTAGTACTTGTAGCTTTTTAGAGCTGATCAAACAATGAAGTTTGAAAACCACAAACAGAATAATTTTATGAATCATAGTAGTTTATGTCTTTCATTGCTACTACTCCCTATGCCATTGTCATAATACTCCCTTTTTGAGCACCAACACAAATTATATTTTGTGTAGTTGAAAATGTAGAGCAAAAAATGAAAGTGAACATAAAATGATCCAAGTTGTTTTATGTCTCAGAGCTTCATAATGTTTCCCATCTGTATCACTACAACCATTTAATTCCAGTCTCTATTGTTTAATGCAAGTGAAAATTTGTATTGAGACAACTGCATAGTTACTAAGCATTTTACCTGAAATTCAAAGTCAGGTTTCTCTCCACTAAAGCATTCCTAAAACGTTGCAAGTTAATGAGAAAGAAAACATTGATGTATAAATATGTATAATGCAAGAGTGAATAGAATAGATTTCTAAAAGGAATGCAAAAATGTATTAAAATGTTGAAAGGAGAAGGAAATTGAAAATGGAGTGCAATCTGAGGAAAAAAAACATTCTTAGGAAGTTGTCCTTTAAATATGGATGGTAAGTAATTCTACATAAGCGTTTCAGAACTCAGATCAAGGTGTCTGAGTTGAAGATGGAAATCAGTTCTCCCAAACAGCACATCTAAGTCTCTACGTGTGGCGCATTTCACACCAAAAGCTAAGTAGAGACTGGCATAAAGACCTCCGTTCACACAAACTGTAAGAAATGTTTGAAATTGGGTAGAATGGAAGCAAAAGCAGCTGAGCTGGAATTTGTGCCCCTGAGAGGGACACACAAGAGAAGGGCGATAACAAAGCTGGAGTGGAGATTCTCCATGGGGAATGAGCTGTTCAAGCTACCTATTGGTCTCCTTACTCCTTGAGGGTGATATAGGGAAGACCAGTCCCCTTGGTTGGCTGGTGGGCTGGTGGCTCTAACAGGAAAACTCTGGGAAGCCTGGACTCTACTCTTGAGGTATGCCTGAATGCCTTCTTGCTAAGCTGCATGCTCCAGCGGGTGTGGAGAGAATGCTCCATTCCTGCTTGCCTCACTTCACAGCTTCACACTGGAGTAAGGGCTGTCACAACCTGGGACTGATCTCATCCATGAAATAATGAGGTGACTCAAAAGTCAAAGCCTGAGCAGGGAGGGGACAAACATACTGGTGCTTATGTGCTTGGTTCATCACAAAAAGTCCAGATGTCTGTCACTGGCTGAAGAGCTGAAGATCAAACCCTAGTCCTTGTGAAGTGCCCACTTCAGTCCCTCTTGGTCCGGCACTGCTCCCCTCTGGGGCAAAAATGTTGATGCTGCTAAGGGAGGGAGACCTTATACTCAAGAAAAACTGAACCAGGTCAGACGCAACCTCAGAATTTCTTCACCAGCAACTTGGAACCTGCCCCTGCCCCCAATAGATGACGATAGTTTCTGAGCAGAGGAGAGCTCCACTTCACATATGGTTTGGGCCCTAACCCCTCCATTTCCAACCCCACCTCTTATCAAGGAGATAACTGCCAGCACAAACTGAGGAAAGATGTGACATGCATTCATGTTAAATCCAGGTCTCCCAATGGCCATACGTAGACTGTACAGGGATGCTCCCAGATAAGAACATCACTTCAAGAAAGTAATAGATAACTGTTACACCTAATTTTGTGAAGACAGGTAAATAAAAATGAGAACACAGAGGAATTTGTTTCAACTGAAAGAGCAAGAAGAAAAGCAGTAAAATATGAAAAAAAAAAAAAAACAATTTGCTGGATAAAGAGCTCAAAGCATTAGTAGTAATAATGTTAACTGACTTAAAGAAAAAGACACAATGAGAATTTTAAGAAGTAACTAAAAAAATGGAAAAAAAGTACCATCCATAACTGAAGAATATAATAACTGAAATGGAAAACACACTGGAAGGACTAAACATCAGAATAGATGCTACAAAAGAAGACATAAGTGATCTGAAAGATGAAATGATGGGCAATCGTCTAATCAGGATAGCAAAAATATAAACAATTTTTTTTTAAAGACTAGTTTGAGGAATGTCTGGGATAATACCAGGTGCATCACCAGCCCTATAATTAGGTGTCCCAGAGGAGATGAAAGAGAAAAAGGATCAAAATGCATTTAATAAAATTATGACTAAAAATTTTCTAAATTGTAAGAAGGAAAGAAGTATTTAGGTACAGGAAGCAAAGATGGTGCCAAACAACATGAACAGAAACTGATCCGCACCAAGACATATGACCAGGAGTTAACAAGAGAATTCTAAAGGTATCAAGAGAAACACAAACCATTATATACAAGAGAACCCATAAGGCTATTAACTGATTTTTCTGCAGGAACTTCAAAGGTCCAAAGGGAGTGTCATCATGTATTTCAAATTCTGAAAGGAAAAATATATCCTGAAATCTAAGATACTATACCAAGCACAATAATTAGAAATGGAGATAAGAAACTTCTCAGACAAGCAAGAACTAAGAGTTAACCAATACTAAGCTGACACTAAAAGTGTTTTTCAAAAAGTGGAAATGAAACAGCTATAAGAAAAATTAAGGTATATAGGAAAGAAAAAATACCACTATCAAAGGCAAATATACAGTAAAAATTGAGGATTCAGTACTTAAATAAGCTAGTACAAAGATTAAGAACAAATAATTGTAGAATCAAGTATACTTACAAAAACCAAAAGTGAATAAACATGAATATGCAAGGTGACATGAAAAAACACAAAATATGGGAGGAGAGGAGAAAAAATGTAGAATCATTTACTTTGTTTGACTGTATAGTACTACTTGTTTGAAACAAATATATATATATTTTGATCAACATGTGTGAACCCCATGGTTACCACAAATCCAAAAGCTGCAATAAATATCCAAAAAACAAGGGAAAAAAGTACACAAGCATACGATAAAAGATGATAAAGAAAATCATGAAGCCACAAATCAGGAATATGAAAGAAGAGTAAAAGAACATGGAAAGCCTGCAGAAACAACCAGAAGACAGGAACGAATGACAATATACACATATTTAACAATAATTAATCAAAAGCAGAAGATATGAATAGCCATTTCACCAAAGAAGATAATCAGGTGGCTAGTAGATATATGAAAAATGCTCAGCATGGTGAATTATTAGGAAAAATCTAAAACAAAATTACCATGAGGTACCACCTCACACCTTGTAGAATGACCATCACCAAAGGTCTACAAATAAAAATTAGCAATTTTTGTAAGAAGGAAAGAAGTATTTAGGTACAGGAAGCAAAGATGGTGCCAAACAACATGAACAGAAACTGATCCGCACCAAGACATATGACCAGGAGTTAACAAGAGAATTCTAAAGGTATCAAGAGAAACACAAACCATTATATACAAGAGAACCCATAAGGCTATTAACTGATTTTTCTGCAGGAACTTCAAAGGTCCAAAGGGAGTGTCATCATGTATTTCAAATTCTGAAAGGAAAAATATATCCTGAAATCTAAGATACTATACCAAGCACAATAATTAGAAATGGAGATAAGAAACTTCTCAGACAAGCAAGAACTAAGAGTTAACCAATACTAAGCTGACACTAAAAGTGTTTTTCAAAAAGTGGAAATGAAACAGCTATAAGAAAAATTAAGGTATATAGGAAAGAAAAAATACCACTATCAAAGGCAAATATACAGTAAAAATTGAGGATTCAGTACTTAAATAAGCTAGTACAAAGATTAAGAACAAATAATTGTAGAATCAAGTATACTTACAAAAACCAAAAGTGAATAAACATGAATATGCAAGGTGACATGAAAAAACACAAAATATGGGAGGAGAGGAGAAAAAATGTAGAATCATTTACTTTGTTTGACTGTATAGTACTACTTGTTTGAAACAAATATATATATATTTTGATCAACATGTGTGAACCCCATGGTTACCACAAATCCAAAAGCTGCAATAAATATCCAAAAAACAAGGGAAAAAAGTACACAAGCATACGATAAAAGATGATAAAGAAAATCATGAAGCCACAAATCAGGAATATGAAAGAAGAGTAAAAGAACATGGAAAGCCTGCAGAAACAACCAGAAGACAGGAACGAATGACAATATACACATATTTAACAATAATTAATCAAAAGCAGAAGATATGAATAGCCATTTCACCAAAGAAGATAATCAGGTGGCTAGTAGATATATGAAAAATGCTCAGCATGGTGAATTATTAGGAAAAATCTAAAACAAAATTACCATGAGGTACCACCTCACACCTTGTAGAATGACCATCACCAAAGGTCTACAAATAAAAAATGCTGAAGAGAGTGTCAAGAAAAGGGAATTCTCTTGCACTGTTGATGGAAATGTACATTGATACAAACTTTAGAGAACAGTCTGGAGGTTCTTTAAAAATTAAACCTAGAACTGCCAATATGATCCAACAATCCCACTACTGGACATACACCCTGAGAAAACCATAATTCAAAAAGAAACATGAATACAATGTTCATAGCAGCATTACTTGCAATATCTAAGACATGGAAAGAGCCCAGATGTTCATCAACAGATGAATGGATAAAGAAACTGTGGTACATGCATACAATAAAAGATTACTCAGTCATAAAAAGGATTGAAGTCAGGCCATTTGTACTGATGTGTAAGGACCTAGAATCTGTCACACAGAGTGAAGTTAGACAGAAAAACAAATATGACATTTCAGTGCATATATATGAAATCTAGCAGAATGAACTGATGAACCTATTTGCAGGGCAGGAATAGAGCCACAGAGGGCCCTAGAGAAAATGCACTTATGGACATGGGGTGGGAGGAAAGGAGGGTATGATGAATGCAGAGATCAATATTCTTGTCCATTCAAATATTCACCTGGTGAGAGCTATTAATACTTTGTTTTTACACATTTGTGGTCTTCATATTAAGAGTTAAAACAGAGAAAACATTCAGATCAAAACCTTGAGTAAATAAAACTGCATATGATAAAGGCAACAATACAGAAAATAATTTATTATAAGAAGAGCACTTCAAAGCAATGTTATACGCTACCTTTCTTTACATTTAAATTTACTGATTATTACTTCGTGAGTGATGTACACATCTAATACAGATGCATGTTTGGTTCTCTATACATATTCCAATGTCACAACAAAAAATTAGAACATGAATATAATATGTAAATATAAATACAATATTAGAACATAAATATATTTTCAATGTAGATTAATTAACCTACAGTTGTAAATTTAAACATATTTATATAAGGAGGAAATAAAATCTTGAGCATACCCTAAAAATTGCTGGCTAAGTGGAGTAACAAATGAAGTGTCTGTAAGGTTTAAAAATTAATCAAGCCATATATAGGATCTAAAATTAAAAAAAGAAATACCTTCGAGTAATTTTTCTAAGCTTTAAAGTAAAGCCATGTTACCATGTTCAAATTTTTCTTGGTTATTACTTCTATTTCAAAGCTAACATTCATCATTCCTATTTTAAGGCATAAGGGAAAACATCATAAATATGTATTTCATTTTATGGCTTAGTTGTCTTTAACAATCTTCTAATTGTGTTTTCATCCCCAAATTTTTGATAATTACATTTCTGTTCTTCATTGGATATCCTCTTTAGAAATAATTCATTTTATTAAAAGACGATTTATATCAGTCCAGTATTAATTCAGGAAAAGAGAATGAATGTAATCCATTTTTGTAAACAGCAATATATATTATTCAACTTTGCTAGTTTTTTCCAAGCTATCATTGTAATAGTTTTTTTTTTTTCCTTTGTGACCAGAGATTCTATATTAATCAAAGCATTGTAATGAAATAGATTACAACTTTAAAAGAGAAAGGGTAAAGACATAAAACGTTTCTTTGGTAGCAGAGTTAGAGTGGATAAGCCTCAGAGAACAGAACATGCATTTCATATTACTGTAACTTTACTACTGCATATTCTGTGCCCAATAATCACATTGAGGAGATGCAAGTATCTGTGTCTCATTGATGGTATATTAAAGTCGTGTTATGATTTTCAGAGACGTGGTTATGCCTTACTCCATAAACTACTCTATAATTGATCTTTTTTTTTTTTTATCTACAGCATATGTGATTTCTATTGGAGCTTGTTTATAGACCTAAGTGTTATGCTATTATGTTCTATAGTGATCAACAATTAAAAGTGATCTTGTGTTATATATATTTCATAATTTTTCATTTGCAGATACCAAAAGCATTAGTTACTAGTAATGATGATTTTGTGAATATATATGAAATGAATTTCTCATATATATAATGTAAATGTAGGTGAAACATATGGGATTTCACACCCAAATTTATGACTACATTATTTCTCAGAAAATCCTTACCAGTCCATTAACTGATGCTGTGGCTGGTTACTAAATCCCACATGCAAAATCCATTACTCTCTTTACTTCTTCACTGTTTTGTTGTTTTCAGGCTAACAGACCATGATTTCATTTCCCAGAGAACAAGAATCTTTTTCTAGGGAGCCTTCTAAACTCCAGCAAGCCTCATCAAAACACTGATAATCAATGAACTGTGTACACATGAAAATCTCTAAAGAATTCTGATGAAGTAGTGCATTTTTACAGCTTGCCTGTCTTCAGAGAAGCTTTGCAAATGAAGCCAATTGCTTTCTCCAGTGGGAATTCTAGATGGTAGAGATCAAGGAAGAGGCTAATATTTACCATTTCACAAATTAAAGACTACATGGTAAGTCTAGTGTCAGACAGCTTTAATTATTTTTCCCTGCTTTGTAGTTTGGATAGTTTAATCCGGGTTTCCCTGCAGCTGACAACTCGGACTGAAAAACCAAGCAGAATATCAGCATTTACTGAAGCAGATAATGTAGCTCAAAAATGCAGAGACATTTTCCTGGGATGCAAGACAATGTTTTGCATAGCTCTAGCCATTCAGCTGAGTGAACATTCTCATATTCATTTAATGCAGAAAACATGGGTAATGATATGGTTTTCTACACATTTGAATTGAGATAGCCTCAGAGAACAGAACATGCATTTCATATTACTGTAACTTTACTACTGCATATTCTGTGCCCAATAATCACATTGAGGAGATGCAAGTATCTGTGTCTCATTGATGGTATATTAAAGTCGTGTTATGATTTTCAGAGACGTGGTTATGCCTTACTCCATAAACTACTCTATAATTGATCTTTTTTTTTTTTTATCTACAGCATATGTGATTTCTATTGGAGCTTGTTTATAGACCTAAGTGTTATGCTATTATGTTCTATAGTGATCAACAATTAAAAGTGATCTTGTGTTATATATATTTCATAATTTTTCATTTGCAGATACCAAAAGCATTAGTTACTAGTAATGATGATTTTGTGAATATATATGAAATGAATTTCTCATATATATAATGTAAATGTAGGTGAAACATATGGGATTTCACACCCAAATTTATGACTACATTATTTCTCAGAAAATCCTTACCAGTCCATTAACTGATGCTGTGGCTGGTTACTAAATCCCACATGCAAAATCCATTACTCTCTTTACTTCTTCACTGTTTTGTTGTTTTCAGGCTAACAGACCATGATTTCATTTCCCAGAGAACAAGAATCTTTTTCTAGGGAGCCTTCTAAACTCCAGCAAGCCTCATCAAAACACTGATAATCAATGAACTGTGTACACATGAAAATCTCTAAAGAATTCTGATGAAGTAGTGCATTTTTACAGCTTGCCTGTCTTCAGAGAAGCTTTGCAAATGAAGCCAATTGCTTTCTCCAGTGGGAATTCTAGATGGTAGAGATCAAGGAAGAGGCTAATATTTACCATTTCACAAATTAAAGACTACATGGTAAGTCTAGTGTCAGACAGCTTTAATTATTTTTCCCTGCTTTGTAGTTTGGATAGTTTAATCCGGGTTTCCCTGCAGCTGACAACTCGGACTGAAAAACCAAGCAGAATATCAGCATTTACTGAAGCAGATAATGTAGCTCAAAAATGCAGAGACATTTTCCTGGGATGCAAGACAATGTTTTGCATAGCTCTAGCCATTCAGCTGAGTGAACATTCTCATATTCATTTAATGCAGAAAACATGGGTAATGATATGGTTTTCTACACATTTGATTGAGATAAAAAAGAAGTGAAAACATCTTGACATAAAATACAGGGCTTTGTTAAAATTCTACTAAAGTTACGATATATACAAAGAATCAATGTATATTTTGAATACACTAACCAAAAAACAGTTTGCTTATTATATACATTTATGGACTGTTTTCATGCCAATGCCTATTATTCCTGCTATTATAGTTCATAAATAATAACATAGACAATTTAAGAAAATAAAAAAAGAAAATAAGGTTGATGTTTTTTGGATGCTAAGAAACAGGTATTTTAAAGCTTTCAAGTTTAATTGTATATTGTACAATTTCAAGTTTACAGGCCTAATTGTTTCAAAAACCTGAAGCAGCCCCATTAGGATATACCATCTCAGTAGGAAAGGAAAATTACAAGAAGGTGCCTGGTTTGGAAATCTTTTTTCTTATCCTTTTAGAAGAGTCTCTAATTATACCCATGAGTTCAATTCATGATCTCTTAATTTCATTGTTGTATTTTTTTCAGTATATTGTCTCACCGATTCAAAAAATTTTCCTTGAGCCTCATATGATCCCTTGAGAGTATTCATTTCTTAATGAATCATCAGTACCTAACAACCTGTACTTATTTCTGGATATGCCATCTATTCAATTAATCATTCTTTCATCAATCCATCAGTCAATGGATAATTATTGATTATGGAATGTGTGTTATGCTTCATATTAGACCTTGAGAATTCAATATAAATTGAATTCAGTCACTGTCCTACAGAAGATTATGGTGAAATAATTGTTACTCATCTTAAATTCATTATTGATTGACATTTGGATTCTAGATGGTAGAGATGAGAGGAAGAGGCTAATATTTACCATTTCACAAATTAAAGACTACATGGTAAGTCTAGTGTCAGACAGCTTTAATTATTTTTCCCTGCTTTGTAGTTTGGATAGTTTAATCCGGGTTTCCCTGCAGCTGACAACTCGGACTGAAAAACCAAGCAGAATATCAGCATTTACTGAAGCAGATAATGTAGCTCAAAAATGCAGAGACATTTTCCTGGGATGCAAGACAATGTTTTGCATAGCTCTAGCCATTCAGCTGAGTGAACATTCTCATATTCATTTAATGCAGAAAACATGGGTAATGATATGGTTTTCTACACATTTGATTGAGATAAAAAAGAAGTGAAAACATCTTGACATAAAATACAGGGCTTTGTTAAAATTCTACTAAAGTTACGATATATACAAAGAATCAATGTATATTTTGAATACACTAACCAAAAAACAGTTTGCTTATTATATACATTTATGGACTGTTTTCATGCCAATGCCTATTATTCCTGCTATTATAGTTCATAAATAATAACATAGACAATTTAAGAAAATAAAAAAAGAAAATAAGGTTGATGTTTTTTGGATGCTAAGAAACAGGTATTTTAAAGCTTTCAAGTTTAATTGTATATTGTACAATTTCAAGTTTACAGGCCTAATTGTTTCAAAAACCTGAAGCAGCCCCATTAGGATATACCATCTCAGTAGGAAAGGAAAATTACAAGAAGGTGCCTGGTTTGGAAATCTTTTTTCTTATCCTTTTAGAAGAGTCTCTAATTATACCCATGAGTTCAATTCATGATCTCTTAATTTCATTGTTGTATTTTTTTCAGTATATTGTCTCACCGATTCAAAAAATTTTCCTTGAGCCTCATATGATCCCTTGAGAGTATTCATTTCTTAATGAATCATCAGTACCTAACAACCTGTACTTATTTCTGGATATGCCATCTATTCAATTAATCATTCTTTCATCAATCCATCAGTCAATGGATAATTATTGATTATGGAATGTGTGTTATGCTTCATATTAGACCTTGAGAATTCAATATAAATTGAATTCAGTCACTGTCCTACAGAAGATTATGGTGAAATAATTGTTACTCATCTTAAATTCATTATTGATTGACATTTGGGATGTACAAGGGTTTTAAACAGGATTTAACTATATTAGTCAGCTTTGCAGTAGAGATAAGTCTCAGTGGCTTATGACAGTAAAGTTCTACTAGTTGCTTGCATACCAGCTAGGGGGTCTGCTCTTGCTCCAGGCATTATTTTCGTGTCTGGATGCAGGAGATGCCTGCGTGAAGGAGGAGTCTCCACTTGGTCATAAAGTTCATAGGCTATCCAGTAAATTGCAAGAGAACTGGCAAAAACACACATGGCTTCTTAAACTTCTTCTCAGAACTGAAATAAATTAGTTCCTCTCCTCTTTACTGACTAGAGAAAGGCATGTGAAAAAACTTGACAATAGGTTAAGGAGTCTGGGTCATGTGGAAATTTGTGGTACATAGGAATGGAAAATTTCTCTATCAAAAGTAGCAGAAGAGGGCATTCCCTGGTGGTTCAGTGGGTAAGGACACCACCTTGCAGTGCAAGGGGTGCAGGTTCGATCCCTGGCCTGGGAAGATCCCATGTGCCCTGGAGCACTTGGATTAATGCATCCAATTACTGAGACAGAGCTCTGGAGCACATGCGCCTGGAACCAGTGCTCTGCGACAAGAGAGGCCACTGTGATGGGAGGACCACACAGGCCAGAGAACAAGGATGGATGAAAATAAATAAATGAAAGACCAATAAAAGTGGCCCAGAAATTAAAAAAAAAATGAATAAAGAAACAGAAGATTTGGAGTAATCATAAAATTAGGCAGTTTATGTAAGAGTGTGCTCTTACATAAACTCTTACATAAAGAGTTGGGAGGTGAGTTAGATATTTCATAATGAAATTTCTATTTAGGCAGTGATGAATAATTACTTTAAATATTTTAATCCATGAAACATCAGTATAACAACTGATTATTTCTGGATATGCCATCTATTCAATTAATCATTCTTTCATCAATCCATCAGTCAATGGATAATTATTGATTATGGAATGTGTGTTATGCTTCATATTAGACCTTGAGAATTCAATATAAATTGAATTCAGTCACTGTCCTACAGAAGATTATGGTGAAATAATTGTTACTCATCTTAAATTCATTATTGATTGACATTTGGGATGTACAAGGGTTTTAAACAGGATTTAACTATATTAGTCAGCTTTGCAGTAGAGATAAGTCTCAGTGGCTTATGACAGTAAAGTTCTACTAGTTGCTTGCATACCAGCTAGGGGGTCTGCTCTTGCTCCATGCATTATTTTCGTGTCTGGATGCAGGAGATGCCTGCGTGAAGGAGGAGTCTCCACTTGGTCATAAAGTTCATAGGCTATCCAGTAAATTGCAAGAGAACTGGCAAAAACACACATGGCTTCTTAAACTTCTTCTCAGAACTGAAATAAATTAGTTCCTCTCCTCTTTACTGACTAGAGAAAGGCATGTGAAAAAACTTGACAATAGGTTAAGGAGTCTGGGTCATGTGGAAATTTGTGGTACATAGGAATGGAAAATTTCTCTATCAAAAGTAGCAGAAGAGGGCATTCCCTGGTGGTTCAGTGGGTAAGGACACCACCTTGCAGTGCAAGGGGTGCAGGTTCGATCCCTGGCCTGGGAAGATCCCATGTGCCCTGGAGCACTTGGATTAATGCATCCAATTACTGAGACAGAGCTCTGGAGCACATGCGCCTGGAACCAGTGCTCTGCGACAAGAGAGGCCACTGTGATGGGAGGACCACACAGGCCAGAGAACAAGGATGGATGAAAATAAATAAATGAAAGACCAATAAAAGTGGCCCAGAAATTAAAAAAAAAAATGAATAAAGAAACAGAAGATTTGGAGTAATCATAAAATTAGGCAGTTTATGTAAGAGTGTGCTCTTACATAAACTCTTACATAAAGAGTTGGGAGGTGAGTTAGATATTTCATAATGAAATTTCTATTTAGGCAGTGATGAATAATTACTTTAAATATTTTAATCCATGACACTTTATTCCTTGGGTAACTTTAAGCTAAATCCCTCACCTATTCCTCATACTCTGTATCATAAACATTCAATTATCAACTATATAATACTTTTTATTATGAAAAAGCACATAAAAATTGGCCAAGAACAAGTTTTGGTGTTTTGCCCGTGTTTTTTTTTTTTTTTTTTTTAATTGAAGCTAGTCAGACAATTACAAGAACTGTCTGAATATTGATGAAGTCTGAAATGGCCCCCGGGATATGAGCAGGTGACATGTACACATCTAAGATCCAGGGGCCTGGAACAGGAGAAAGGGGCCCACCCCACACCAGTCTTGGAGCCCAGAGACAGCCCCTGTGGCCCTTTCTCCCCTTCTGCGGTTCCTGTCCTCCCTGTAGGGGGCAGCAGTTCCATGGAAACCTCTGGTTCTTAAGAAAGTCTCTACGAGGGCAGATGTGGGCGGATCTGGCCTGGTCAAATACAACTCCACATAATTTTCTACATATTAAAAGGATCATTACAACATGCTTAACATGTTGTTAAAGAAATTTTTGCTAAGTAAGATGCTTAACTTATTAAAAAAGCAAACTGTGTATTTTTTGTACATATTTGTCTATCTATAAGTTTATTCAGAAAAAATCGATTTTATGTCTCAAAGAAGCTTATCTTCTATATCCCTATCAGCTAGTTAGAAGTCTAAGAAAGAGAAGAATCCTATGAGCAGAATGTTTTAGGTGAAATACAGCTGCAGGGTTGAATTATTTGTCTATCTATCGCCACAGGGACACATATTATTCAGAAAAATCGTGCACATGCGCCTGGAACCAGTGCTCTGCGACAAGAGAGGCCACTGTGATGGGAGGACCACACAGGCCAGAGAACAAGGATGGATGAAAATAAATAAATGAAAGACCAATAAAAGTGGCCCAGAAATTAAAAAAAAAAAATGAATAAAGAAACAGAAGATTTGGAGTAATCATAAAATTAGGCAGTTTATGTAAGAGTGTGCTCTTACATAAACTCTTACATAAAGAGTTGGGAGGTGAGTTAGATATTTCATAATGAAATTTCTATTTAGGCAGTGATGAATAATTACTTTAAATATTTTAATCCATGACACTTTATTCCTTGGGTAACTTTAAGCTAAATCCCTCACCTATTCCTCATACTCTGTATCATAAACATTCAATTATCAACTATATAATACTTTTTATTATGAAAAAGCACATAAAAATTGGCCAAGAACAAGTTTTGGTGTTTTGCCCGTGTTTTTTTTTTTTTTTTTTTAATTGAAGCTAGTCAGACAATTACAAGAACTGTCTGAATATTGATGAAGTCTGAAATGGCCCCCGGGATATGAGCAGGTGACATGTACACATCTAAGATCCAGGGGCCTGGAACAGGAGAAAGGGGCCCACCCCACACCAGTCTTGGAGCCCAGAGACAGCCCCTGTGGCCCTTTCTCCCCTTCTGCGGTTCCTGTCCTCCCTGTAGGGGGCAGCAGTTCCATGGAAACCTCTGGTTCTTAAGAAAGTCTCTACGAGGGCAGATGTGGGCGGATCTGGCCTGGTCAAATACAACTCCACATAATTTTCTACATATTAAAAGGATCATTACAACATGCTTAACATGTTGTTAAAGAAATTTTTGCTAAGTAAGATGCTTAACTTATTAAAAAAGCAAACTGTGTATTTTTTGTACATATTTGTCTATCTATAAGTTTATTCAGAAAAAATCGATTTTATGTCTCAAAGAAGCTTATCTTCTATATCCCTATCAGCTAGTTAGAAGTCTAAGAAAGAGAAGAATCCTATGAGCAGAATGTTTTAGGTGAAATACAGCTGCAGGGTTGAAATTTCATTATGAGTCTACTCTATTTTCATCGCCCCACAGGAACACATATACTTAATTCATCAGAGTCCCCTTTATCTGTGCAACACCCACAACATCCACATCCACCCCAACCCCATTAATATGGCCAGTTACAGCGTTTACAAAGTGAAGCAGGCTTTGAAATACAACAGTGCTGGCAGCATGCCCTGCATGCTTCTGAAACATATACAGAAAACTTCACAGCATGATTTTTCTCAAAAGAATAACAATAGTCTCTTTATACACCTAAAATAGAAAATGTATGTTCATGCTGATACATTTAAGTGGATTTGATTCCCATTCATAAGGTGATGTATTGATTTAAAATGAAATACACGAGCTTCTTATTTGGAAGAAATCATCTCCACTATCACCTATTGTAAAACCCTCTGCCTTGTGTAGATGTAATCCAGTCACTCAAAAACAATTTCAAATTTGCTTAGAAAAAAATACAAAATAGAGAAAATGTTATGCTTCATCATGCACTCTCTTGACATTAACTTACATACATATCCAGTTTTCTTTTTTTTTTCCCATTTTTAAATGTCAAAAAGATGTTCATCCCTCTAGTTATGTATGTTAGGTGCAAATATTTTCATTTTGCAAGCGTATTTATAACTACAGGTTTGTCTCATGTGATTTTCTCAGTCCTGAATAACCCTTTCTCTTTTCTTTCCTATATAATATGTCTGAAATTAATTTATAATTCATTTTCTTCCCTCTTTGCTCTCCCTGGATTCCTCTCTTGTTTTTACTCAGTCTTCTTGTGCCTTTGCCTATACTTGTTCTGTAAGTGATATTCTATAACCAAGTATTTTCTTTATGCAATTTTGCCCAAAAACAGCAATGTTAATAGAAAGAATAGGAACTAATGCTCCCAGAACAGTCACTTTGAACTTGAGAATCTTCAATGCCCTTTATGTGTAGCTCTCTACAATAACAGTAAAAGATAGAAATTATTATTATCTATCATTTACAAGTAAGACAGAACAAGTTTAAATTACTTGCTCAAGAACATTCATAAAAAGAAGGAGATAATTCCTATGAGCAGAATGTTTTAGGTGAAATACAGCTGCAGGGTTGAAATTTCATTATGAGTCTACTCTATTTTCATCGCCCACAGGAACACATATACTTAATTCATCAGAGTCCCCTTTATCTGTGCAACACCCACAACATCCACATCCACCCCAACCCCATTAATATGGCCAGTTACAGCGTTTACAAAGTGAAGCAGGCTTTGAAATACAACAGTGCTGGCAGCATGCCCTGCATGCTTCTGAAACATATACAGAAAACTTCACAGCATGATTTTTCTCAAAAGAATAACAATAGTCTCTTTATACACCTAAAATAGAAAATGTATGTTCATGCTGATACATTTAAGTGGATTTGATTCCCATTCATAAGGTGATGTATTGATTTAAAATGAAATACACAAGCTTCTTATTTGGAAGAAATCATCTCCACTATCACCTATTGTAAAACCCTCTGCCTTGTGTAGATGTAATCCAGTCACTCAAAAACAATTTCAAATTTGCTTAGAAAAAAATACAAAATAGAGAAAATGTTATGCTTCATCATGCACTCTCTTGACATTAACTTACATACATATCCAGTTTTCTTTTTTTTTTTCCCATTTTTAAATGTCAAAAAGATGTTCATCCCTCTAGTTATGTATGTTAGGTGCAAATATTTTCATTTTGCAAGCGTATTTATAACTACAGGTTTGTCTCATGTGATTTTCTCAGTCCTGAATAACCCTTTCTCTTTTCTTTCCTATATAATATGTCTGAAATTAATTTATAATTCATTTTCTTCCCTCTTTGCTCTCCCTGGATTCCTCTCTTGTTTTTACTCAGTCTTCTTGTGCCTTTGCCTATACTTGTTCTGTAAGTGATATTCTATAACCAAGTATTTTCTTTATGCAATTTTGCCCAAAACAGCAATGTTAATAGAAAGAATAGGAACTAATGCTCCCAGAACAGTCACTTTGAACTTGAGAATCTTCAATGCCCTTTATGTGTAGCTCTCTACAATAACAGTAAAAGATAGAAATTATTATTATCTATCATTTACAAGTAAGACAGAACAAGTTTAAATTACTTGCTCAAGAACATTCATAAAGAAGGACGTGCTCCAGGTTTCAAATCCAGGAAGCATAATTCTAAGGATAAATCATTAAGTACAACAAACTTCTCACATCACGCACTCTGTCTAAACATAGCCTGAGGTTACTAATTCCCAAATATACATTTACAATTCATGTATCTCACATTAGGTCAAAATTTATGGATCTATCTCCTTTCAAGAAACATCTTCTCATAGCACTAACTGAAATTCAGCAGGTTGAATATAACATTGTTTTGTTTCCTCCCTCTGTGGATCCCTATCTCAGAGATCCATCACTAATCCCCCATTACCCTAGTCACAGACTTGAATTTGCTTCACTCACTGCTTCCAATTTAAAAAGAATTTTTATCAATATGGGTTCCAAAATATATCCCAAGTCATCCACATCTTTCTCTCTCCATTGGCACCACCATTTTTTTCTAGCAATCACAAATGTCTTCTTTTATTTATAAGTTCATTCCATTTTATCCAATTTGACCACAGTTGATTTTTCAAAACTTCAGAACTCTGTCAGGTCTCTGCTTAAAACTTTTAATGCCCCTGATTGGCTTTATAAGATGAGATTTTAAAATCTTAACTCAACCATCTTCTTTCCAGAATTTTTCCCTGAATGTCACAACCACACTGAACTGTGTTCTTGGGTTTCCCTCTCGAAGCATCCTGTTTTCTCCTCTTGCCCCATAATAGCTTGACATTCCTCATAAGTGTAACCATCCCTACTCTATGTCATCCACTTCTAGGTATCTACCTAAGAGGAACAAAATGTATATCCCTCAGAACACTTTCAAAATAATCTTCTTAGCAGTATTAATAATGATATACAGTGAAAGTTGCCCACATGTTCATTAAAGTGGTGTGATATGGTAGTTAGTCCCCAAAGAAGACTGCTCAACTAACCACACGTCTTGTGAGTCATTTCCTTATGTTATCCACTCTCTTGAATTTGACTTGCTCTTTGCAACAAATTCACTCATCAGTTGTTAAAGTTCATAATTTCTGCTGCTGACTCATAAGATGTGCAGCTTCTTATTCAGCATTTTGGAACATTCTCTCTTGATACATGCTTTTATAAAACCCAGTCCTGATGACATACGAACCTTAAGCAGAACTACGTGGAAAAGTCATCTATTGGCTCTGGTTGACAGTCATAGCCAATAACCCAGTCAATATCTAACATTAACTGCCAATCATGGGACTGAGCTATCTGGGGAATCCAACCCAGTTTCAACCTGCAATTGCAGGAGAAACCCCAGGAGATCACTGCCCAGCTGAGCCCAGTCAGTCCTCGGCACTGTTGGAGATATTTATTGCTTTATGTCATTTAGAGAAATAAGTAACCAGAACAAAATGGTAAACAAAAATGCACATTCTGTTGCTCTACACATAAACAAAAATGCATATGCTTGTGTGCAAAAAATCCCTAACATTACTAAAAAATAGTATCTACTGTATGACTCAGTATAAAAATTAAGCTAAAAGAATATCAACTTATCAACAGGACAGTGTTTTAACAGTCGTCATGATAAAATTTTCTGACATGAGGAAAATGTTCTATATTTTAATGAAGGGGTTTGTTACATGAATGTAAAGCTCAGTTCATACACTTAAGATGTGTGTATTTCATGCTATGTAAATTGTCCTAAAAATTGTCACTGAGCCAAAACAAGTATTTTTGTAACAATCATCACCAGTCAACCCTGGATAAGTTACTAAAAGCTGCCTTTTCCTATGTCAAAAAAGCAACAGTTGTAGTATTTAAGACAGACATTATACAGTCTCAAGCTTTTCTATTTTATCACTTCGGCATAGTGTCTTTCTTTCTCATATGACATACTTCCAAGTATTTTTAATAATTGTATATTTTCCTCCATTGTTATTTTCCAATAAATATTAATGTTCATGGACTGAAAATAAAATTCGAAAAGAAAGGACCATTGTGCAAAGGCATGGATTTATTATCTTCATTATGTATAGTAGAATTATGGTCTGGTATAAACTAAAATTGCTTTAGTAGTGGGAAACTTGTGCTGTCTATTAATTTGTATCTATAATTATTCTCTTTCTCAAAATAAATGCTTCCTTCTAGACAGCAGTTCTCCAGTCAGTTTTTCATTGCCACATTTGCTGACATCCTAAGCCATGCTGTATTTCATGCTCAGAGCTCCTGTAACATTATGAGCTCCATTGCCACCTCTGTAATTGAAGTCATCATGTTATGATGAATTGCTTTAGCAAAGGAATAGTGTTATTTGATATGTTTTTTTATCCTCATCATTCAATATCATCTTAAAATTCTCTTTTCACCAAAATGTGCTGTTGTAATTTTAATTTTAGGTATTCCTTACAAGATATAATGATCAAAATTAGGCCAGCATGCATACAGACAGATTCTGGCTAATAGTTTAATATTAGACAAATGGTATTATAACTATAGGCATTAACCCCAGGATGTGGATCCTTTCAGGGCTTCTCAGGTGGTGCTAGTGGTAAAGAAACTATCTGCCAATGCAGGAGACACAAGAGAACCAGATTTGATCCCTGGGTTGGGAAGATTCCTTGGAGTAGGGTATGGCAACCCACCTAGAGAAACTCATAGACAGAGAAGCCTGGTGGGTTATAGCTCATACAGTCAAAAACAGTCAGAAATGACTGAAGCTACTTAGCATGTAGATAATTTTTAGGTTTGCTGTTGTTGTTGTTAGACATATGTGATCTACAAAACATGAAACATATAAACACTGGGACACTACAATAATGAAAATATCATAACAACACAATTCAAATTTTTCACAGTTCCACAAGTAGATTGGCATTATTAACAAAAAGGTCTTCATATAAACATAAAGTCTATGAAATCCTTGAATTAAAAATACAGAGAAAAATTCTTCCAGGAATTAAAACACATTCATCAGATTTAGAGATTGCCGATTTACATTTCTATGATGTACAGTCACGGAGTTAATGACAGGTTACTGGTAAATGATTTCTCTCAGCAACTGATATAAATTGAGCATCATTTGCTTCATAGAAGCTTTAAATCCCTACTATTACATTTCTCATCATTCTTGATTTCTTTTTGTCTCAAGAGGCATTTTCATATCAGTTTATTTAGGTCAGTATCTGTTACTCACTTACCATTTAAAGGATTGATTGATAAGCCATCATTATTGATAAGAGGAACAATATCATTGAAATATTAAGGTATTAATAAAATGGATTTGAGAATATAAAGAAATTTTAGCTATGAATGACATAATCATGAGATACCATTGTTTCTCAAGATAACATTTGAGTGCACATTTTTTAAAGGAACACTACATATAGGATTAAATTAAAAATAATATGGAGAATGAGGAAATATGTAATATAAAAACAATATTGCAAGATCTCAACCATTACACTGTAATATGTATGTTATGTAAAAGTAAATATAATAGTTTAAGTAACAGAAGACTTTCAAAACAAAACACACCCTAAATGCAATCATTTAATTTGGCAATATATAGACTTTTTCCATGAAGCACACCTGTGCCATTAGCATGAGTGAAATTGCAGCTTATGATCCATCTCTTATTGCTGATGATCATTCATGTGTACCATTCGCTACTTCCTCTGTCTCCTCTAGCCAGTAACTCTTACTGGTTCACTCAATGCCATCTCCTGTACACCAGCTGTTGTACTGTACTGCTGTACTTTTCAAGGTACTGCTGTTGTTCATTTGCTAAGACGTGTTCAACTTGTTCCAACCCCATGGAGTGCACATAAAATGTTCCTCTGTTCCACTATATCTTGGTTAAGCCATGAAATTCTCCAGGCAAGAATACTAGAGTGGGTAGCCTTTCCCTTCTCCAAGGGATTTTCCGAACCCATGGATTGAACCCAGGTTTCCCACATTTGAGGCTGATTCTTGACCATCTGTGCCACCAGGGAAGTCCATGAATCCTGGTGTGGGTAGCCTTTCCTCTCTTCAGGGGATCTTCCCAACCAAGGAATCAAACAGGGTCTCCTGCATCACAGATAGACTCTTGACAAGCTGAGCTATAAGGAATCCCATTATCTCCTGGAGTCTTTTAAATTCATGTTCATTGAATTAGTGATGCCATGCAATCATCTCATCCTCTGTCACCCTGTTCTCCTGCCCTCAATATTTCCCACACTAGAAGCTTTAAATCCCTACTATTACATTTCTCATCATTCTTGATTTCTTTTTGTCTCAAGAGGCATTTTCATATCAGTTTATTTAGGTCAGTATCTGTTACTCACTTACCATTTAAAGGATTGATTGATAAGCCATCATTATTGATAAGAGGAACAATATCATTGAAATATTAAGGTATTAATAAAATGGATTTGAGAATATAAATTGAAATTTTAGCTATGAATGACATAATCATGAGATACCATTGTTTCTCAAGATAACATTTGAGTGCACATTTTTAATGGAACACTACATATAGGATTAAATTAAAAATAATATGGAGAATGAGGAAATATGTAATATAAAAACAATATTGCAAGATCTCAACCATTACACTGTAATATGTATGTTATGTAAAAGTAAATATAATAGTTTAAGTAACAGAAGACTTTCAAAACAAAACACACCCTAAATGCAATCATTTAATTTGGCAATATATAGACTTTTTCCATGAAGCACACCTGTGCCATTAGCATGAGTGAAATTGCAGCTTATGATCCATCTCTTATTGCTGATGATCATTCATGTGTACCATTCGCTACTTCCTCTGTCTCCTCTAGCCAGTAACTCTTACTGGTTCACTCAATGCCATCTCCTGTACACCAGCTGTTGTACTGTACTGCTGTACTTTTCAAGGTACTGCTGTTGTTCATTTGCTAAGACGTGTTCAACTTGTTCCAACCCCATGGAGTGCACATAAAATGTTCCTCTGTTCCACTATATCCTGGTTAAGCCATGAAATTCTCCAGGCAAGAATACTAGAGTGGGTAGCCTTTCCCTTCTCCAAGGGATTTTCCGAACCCATGGATTGAACCCAGGTTTCCCACATTTGAGGCTGATTCTTGACCATCTGTGCCACCAGGGAAGTCCATGAATCCTGGTGTGGGTAGCCTTTCCTCTCTTCAGGGGATCTTCCCAACCAAGGAATCAAACAGGGTCTCCTGCATCACAGATAGACTCTTGACAAGCTGAGCTATAAGGAATCCCATTATCTCCTGGAGTCTTTTAAATTCATGTTCATTGAGTTAGTGATGCCATGCAATCATCTCATCCTCTGTCACCCTGTTCTCCTCCTGCCCTCAATATTTCCCCACACTAGAGTCTTTTGGTCATTCACCTCAAGGGGCCACCTTACTGGAGTTTACCAACGATCTGTCCAATGAATACTCAGGGGTGATTTCATAAGGATTGATTGGATTGATCTTTACAGTTCAAGGGATTCTCAAAAATGTTCTCCAGCATCCCAGTTGCAATGCATCAATTGTTTTGAGGTCAGTTTTCTTTAAAGTCCATGAATGACTACTGTAAAAAACATAGTTTTGACTATATGGACATTTGCTGGCAAAGTAATGTCTCTGCTTTTTAATATGCTGTTTAGTTTGGTCATCCCTTTCCCTCCAAGAGCAAGCATCTTATAAATTCATGACTATAGTCACTGTCAGTAATGACTTTGGAGTCCAAGAAAATAGAATCTGTCACTGCTTCCACTTTTTCTCCTTCTATTTGCCGTAGATGGATGGGACCAGATGCTAAGATTTAGATTTTTTAATGTTGAATTTCAAGCCAGCTTTTTCTCCCTCTTCTTTCACCTCCAAGAGGCTCTGTAGCTTCTCTCTACTTTCTCCCATTAGAGTAGTATCATATACATATCTGAGATTTTTTTGATGTTTCTTCCAGAAATCTTGATTCTAGTTTGCAATTTATTCAGCATAGCATTTGAAATGATGTACTCTGTGATTAAGTTAAATAAGCAGGGTGACAATTTACAGCCTGTCGTACTCCTTTTTCAATTTTGAGCTAGTCAGTTATTCTATGTCTGGTTCTAACTGTTGCTTCCTGACCTGCATACAGGTTTCATGGGAGGTAGATAAGGTGGTCTGTAATTTGCATCTGTTTCAGAATTTCCTACAGTTTGTTGTGATCCACACAGTCAAGCCTTTAGTGTAGTCAATGAAACATGAGTAGATGCTTTTTCTAGAATTCCTGCTTTCTCCATTATCCAGTGAATGTTGGCAATTTGATCTCTGGTTCCTCTGCCTATTCTAAACCCAGCTTATATATCCATTATGCCAGTTGAGCTATAAGGAATCCCATTATCTCCTGGAGTCTTTTAAATTCATGTTCATTGAATTAGTGATGCCATGCAATCATCTCATCCTCTGTCACCCTGTTCTCCTCCTGCCCTCAATATTTCCCCACACTAGAGTCTTTTGGTCATTCACCTCAAGGGGCCACCTTACTGGAGTTTACCAACGATCTGTCCAATGAATACTCAGGGGTGATTTCATAAGGATTGATTGGATTGATCTTTACAGTTCAAGGGATTCTCAAAAATGTTCTCCAGCATCCCAGTTGCAATGCATCAATTGTTTTGAGGTCAGTTTTCTTTAAAGTCCATGAATGACTACTGTAAAAAACATAGTTTTGACTATATGGACATTTGCTGGCAAAGTAATGTCTCTGCTTTTTAATATGCTGTTTAGTTTGGTCATCCCTTTCCCTCCAAGAGCAAGCATCTTATAAATTCATGGCTATAGTCACTGTCAGTAATGACTTTGGAGTCCAAGAAAATAGAATCTGTCACTGCTTCCACTTTTTCTCCTTCTATTTGCCGTAGATGGATGGGACCAGATGCTAAGATTTAGATTTTTTAATGTTGAATTTCAAGCCAGCTTTTTCTCCCTCTTCTTTCACCTCCAAGAGGCTCTGTAGCTTCTCTCTACTTTCTCCCATTAGAGTAGTATCATATACATATCTGAGATTTTTTTGATGTTTCTTCCAGAAATCTTGATTCTAGTTTGCAATTTATTCAGCATAGCATTTGAAATGATGTACTCTGTGATTAAGTTAAATAAGCAGGGTGACAATTTACAGCCTGTCGTACTCCTTTTTCAATTTTGAGCTAGTCAGTTATTCTATGTCTGGTTCTAACTGTTGCTTCCTGACCTGCATACAGGTTTCATGGGAGGTAGATAAGGTGGTCTGTAATTTGCATCTGTTTCAGAATTTCCTACAGTTTGTTGTGATCCACACAGTCAAGCCTTTAGTGTAGTCAATGAAACATGAGTAGATGCTTTTTTCTAGAATTCCCCTGCTTTCTCCATTATCCAGTGAATGTTGGCAATTTGATCTCTGGTTCCTCTGCCTATTCTAAACCCAGCTTATATATCTGAAAGTTTTCAGTTCGTATACTGGTGAAGCCTAGTTTGAAGCATTTTGAGCAGAATCTTGCTAGCATGTGAAGTCAGTGCGATTCTGGTGTAGTTTGAACAATCTTTGGCATTGCTGTTGTTTGGGATTTTGGGGAATGAAAACTGACAGTTTCCAATCCTGTGACCATTGCTGAGTTGACCAAATCAGCTGTTATAGTGAGTGGAACGACATCATCTTTTAGGGTTTCAAATAGCTGAGTTGGAATTCTACCCTGTGCACTAGCTTTCTTCATAATGATGTTTCTAAAGTGCACTTGACTTCACACTTCAGGATATCTTGCTCTTGGTAAGTGATCCCACCATCGTGTTTATTGGGTCATTAGATCTTTTATGCATTGTTCTCCTGTGTATACTTACCAGCTCTTCTTAATATCTTCTACTTCTGTTAGGTCCATACCATTCCAACTCTTTAGTGTGCTCACCTTTGCACAAAATATTCCCTTGGTATCTCTAATTTTCTTGAAAAGCTCTCTAGCATTTCCCATCGTATTGTTTTTCTCTATTTCTTTACATTGCTTCCTTAAAAAAATTTTCTTATCTCTCCTTGCTATTCTTTTGAGTTCTGTGTTTGGTCTTGTTTTACTAGCTATATAAAACATCTTCATGTCAGGCTGCAAAAGACATAATCAATCTGATTTCGATATTGACCATCCAGTGATGTTCTAGTGTAGAATCATGTCTTTGGTTGTTGAGTAAGAGTGCTTTCTATGACCAGCATGTTCTCTTGATAAAACTCTGTTTACCTTTGCCCTGCTTCATCTTGTACTTGAAAGTCAAACTTGCCTGTTATTCTGGGTTATCTCTTGACTTCCCACTTTTGATTTACAATCATCTATGATGAAAAAGATGTCTTTCTGTTTTTTTCTCCCAGTGTTATTTCTAGAAAGCATTGTAAGTCATCATAAGAACTGATCAACATCATCTCCTTCAGCATCAACGGTTGTGACATAGGCTTGAATTACTGTGATATTGAAGGGATTGACTTGGGAACAGGCCAAGATTATTCTCTTTTTTTGTGATTAAAGCCAATTATTGCATTTCAGACTTTTTGTTAATGATGAGGGCTACTCCTTTTCTTCTAAGGGATTCTTGTACACAGTTGTAGAATTAAACTCTTCCATTCCCATCCATTTTAGTTCACTGATTCCTAAGATGTTGTGTTCACTGTGGCCATCCCCTACTTGACCATGCTCAGTCTACCTTGATTCATAGATCTAACATTCCATGTTCCTATAAAATATTGTTATTTATAGCATCAGACTTTATTTTCTCCAATACACGCATTCACATTGAGCATGAATCTTTCTTTGGCCTAGCTGCTTCGTGCTTCCTGGAGCTGTTAGTAATTGCGTCCCACTCTTCCCAAATACCATGCTGGACACCTTCCTACCTGGGAGAGAAGTCATGTTTAGGCTCATATTTTTATCTTTTTGCTTTTTTTCCTACTGTCCATGGGCTTCTCCAGGCAAGAATTCTGGAGTGGGTTGCTGTTTCCTTCTCCAGTGAATCACATTTTGTTTTATTTTTCCCTTTTTACATTTTCTTGAAAAGCTCTCTAGCATTTCCCATCGTATTGTTTTTCTCTATTTCTTTACATTGCTTCCTTAAAAAAATTTTCTTATCTCTCCTTGCTATTCTTTTGAGTTCTGCGTTTGGTCTTGTTTTACTAGCTATATAAAACATCTTCATGTCAGGCTGCAAAAGACATAATCAATCTGATTTCGATATTGACCATCCAGTGATGTTCTAGTGTAGAATCATGTCTTTGGTTGTTGAGTAAGAGTGCTTTCTATGACCAGCATGTTCTCTTGATAAAACTCTGTTTACCTTTGCCCTGCTTCATCTTGTACTTGAAAGTCAAACTTGCCTGTTATTCTGGGTTATCTCTTGACTTCCCACTTTTGATTTACAATCATCTATGATGAAAAAGATGTCTTTCTCTTTTTTTCTCCCAGTGTTATTTCTAGAAAGCATTGTAAGTCATCATAAGAACTGATCAACATCATCTCCTTCAGCATCAACGGTTGTGACATAGGCTTGAATTACTGTGATATTGAAGGGATTGACTTGGGAACAGGCCAAGATTATTCTCTTTTTTTGTGATTAAAGCCAATTATTGCATTTCAGACTTTTTGTTAATGATGAGGGCTACTCCTTTTCTTCTAAGGGATTCTTGTACACAGTTGTAGAATTAAACTCTTCCATTCCCATCCATTTTAGTTCACTGATTCCTAAGATGTTGTGTTCACTGTGGCCATCCCCTACTTGACCATGCTCAGTCTACCTTGATTCATAGATCTAACATTCCATGTTCCTATAAAATATTGTTATTTATAGCATCAGACTTTATTTTCTCCAATACACGCATTCACATTGAGCATGAATCTTTCTTTGGCCTAGCTGCTTCGTGCTTCCTGGAGCTGTTAGTAATTGCGTCCCACTCTTCCCAAATACCATGCTGGACACCTTCCTACCTGGGAGAGAAGTCATGTTTAGGCTCATATTTTTATCTTTTTGCTTTTTTTCCTACTGTCCATGGGCTTCTCCAGGCAAGAATTCTGGAGTGGGTTGCTGTTTCCTTCTCCAGTGAATCACATTTTGTTAGAACCCTTCACCTTGATCATTTCATCTTGGGTGGTCCTACACAGCATGGTTCATAGCTTCACTGAGTTATGCAAGCTCTTTTGCCAGGACAAGACTGTAATCAATGAAAGGCAGACATATACATATACATACATATATCTACATATATATATGTACATATATATATATATACACATACACACCATGTCTAATGTTATTCAGCGATAAAAAGAAAAAAAATCCTAAAACTTGCAAAAATGTTTACAGATCTTGAGGGCACCATGCTAAGTGTATCATAAGATTAAAAATGTTTTATTGTTTTCATTTTTTGTTTGGTTTTATATGCTATTTGTGTGAGTTATATTATAAACCTATTAGAATAAAGTGCTATTAATATATAGGCAACTGTGCTAGGTACCTAAGCTAACTTTATTAGCTTGGACTTAAACACACTCTCATAACAGAATGCAGTCATCTGTTGAGGACCTACTGCACTCAACAGTTAATTTGAAAAAATATTGAAGTTAATTTCTTTCCCATTCCTACCAAACCTATTTCTTTCACCAAATTTTCCATTTCTTGTAAGGATATATTTTACCATTCACCCTTTAAGAATGACTACAATCATTCTTGACATATTTCTATTTTGTTTTGTCAAACTTGCCACAAATTAGTCTGTAATTCATCTCCTAAATATTATGCAATATCAATGGTTATATTCTTGAGAGACTGCCACTAATCTAATAATTTTCACTATTTTTTAGTTTTGTCAAACTTGCAAAATTTTTTCTCCACCTACTTGACCATGCTCAGTCTACCTTGATTAAACAATTGTTCCTATAAAATATTGTTATTTATAGCATCAGACTTTATTTTCTCCAATACACGCATTCACATTGAGCATGAATCTTTCTTTGGCCTAGCTGCTTCGTGCTTCCTGGAGCTGTTAGTAATTGCGTCCCACTCTTCCCAAATACCATGCTGGACACCTTCCTACCTGGGAGAGAAGTCATGTTTAGGCTCATATTTTTATCTTTTTGCTTTTTTTCCTACTGTCCATGGGCTTCTCCAGGCAAGAATTCTGGAGTGGGTTGCTGTTTCCTTCTCCAGTGAATCACATTTTGTTAGAACCCTTCACCTTGATCATTTCATCTTGGGTGGTCCTACACAGCATGGTTCATAGCTTCACTGAGTTATGCAAGCTCTTTTGCCAGGACAAGACTGTAATCAATGAAAGGCAGACATATACATATACATACATATATCTACATATATATATGTACATATATATATATATACACATACACACCATGTCTAATGTTATTCAGCGATAAAAAGAAAAAAAATCCTAAAACTTGCAAAAATGTTTACAGATCTTGAGGGCACCATGCTAAGTGTATCATAAGATTAAAAATGTTTTATTGTTTTCATTTTTTGTTTGGTTTTATATGCTATTTGTGCGAGTTATATTATAAACCTATTAGAATAAAGTGCTATTAATATATAGGCAACTGTGCTAGGTACCTAAGCTAACTTTATTAGCTTGGACTTAAACACACTCTCATAACAGAATGCAGTCATCTGTTGAGGACCTACTGCACTCAACAGTTAATTTGAAAAAATATTGAAGTTAATTTCTTTCCCATTCCTACCAAACCTATTTCTTTCACCAAATTTTCCATTTCTTGTAAGGATATATTTTACCATTCACCCTTTAAGAATGACTACAATCATTCTTGACATATTTCTATTTTGTTTTGTCAAACTTGCCACAAATTAGTCTGTAATTCATCTCCTAAATATTATGCAATATCAATGGTTATATTCTTGAGAGACTGCCACTAATCTAATAATTTTATACACACTAGTTGGTTTTCTGAAGTTTATCCTTCAAAATGAAAGTCAGACACTGACATATATTTCTCAAAAATTTTTGATGCTTCTATATTACATTCATGATAAATATCTAAGTCATTTCATATGTCATAATGTTCCCTTGACTTGTGTCATCTGTTTCTTCAATCCATCTCACAAAAAAAGTTGCCATTTGATTTAATATGGTATCTAATCTTATGCTTTCCTCTTTCAGGTCAACTGCCATACATGAGTTGTCACTCACTTTTCCTTTGCTGGCTAGCTTCTAGGTATTCAGGTGTCAATTTTAATTAACTCCTTAGGGGAGCATTCCTCAGCAGCCACTGGCAGACTTTCAATAGTTTTTTTAATTCCTTCTTAGTTCTCAGTGTCTCTATTTGCATAGCACTTATCAAAATGTATGGCAACTTTTATGTTATTTATATATATTATGTTTATTTCTATATATTTCAATTAACTCTAAAATTGTTGAGAAGAGAGATCCTGAATTCTATTTCTGAATTCCTAGCATCTGTTCCCATATTACATAAAAAAGTACCTAGAAAAGTGTTTTTGAATTAATAAAGAAATTATCAAATGGATAAGAGGCTCAATAAATAAAAGATGGCAATGAAATCAATTAAGGAATAATGTCACTTAGGATAATGACAGACTATTATACACAAATTTAATTATCTTCCTGCTGAAGATTGCCATATCAAGACAACAGAGGGACACATGTTGACATTATTAAATCTGAGATTTATAACTACTGCTATTATCTGGAGCTTTACCAATATAAAACAAAAGTTGTTTTAGAAAAATATTTGAAATATCAAAAATTATAAAATAATAAACTCATAGTATACTGTAATCTAAGAAAATCAAATGTGTAATCCTGGATGAAATGATATATAACTCAAAATAAGAAATCAATAAGTGCTTCTAATTATATGCTGAGTTGTAAAGATAATTATTATTGTGCAAGATAATCTGGACAGCATATTAAAAAAACAGGGACATCACTTTGCCAACAAAGGTCTGTATAGTCAAAGCTACTGTTTTCCCAGTAGTCATGTACGGATGTGAGAGTTAGACCACCAGGAAGCCTGAGTGCTGAAGAACTGATGCTTTTGAAATGTAGTGCTAGAGAAGATTCTAGAGTACCTTGGCCAGCAAGGAGTTCAAACAAGTTAATCCTTAAAGAAATCATCCCTGAGTATACATTGGATATACTATTGGTGAAGCTGAAACTCCAATACTTTGACCACCAGATGTGAAGAGTCAACTCATTGGAAAAGACTCTGGCGCGGAAAGATTCTTAATATGGTATCTAATCTTATGCTTTCCTCTTTCAGGTCAACTGGCATACATGAGTTGTCACTCACTTTTCCTTTGCTAGCTAGCTTCTAGGTATTCAGGTGTCAATTTTAATTAACTCCTTAGGGGAGCATTCCTCAGCAGCCACTGGCAGACTTTCAATAGTTTTTTTAATTCCTTCTTAGTTCTCAGTGTCTCTATTTGCATAGCACTTATCAAAATGTATGGCAACTTTTATGTTATTTATATATATTATGTTTATTTCTATATATTTCAATTAACTCTAAAATTGTTGAGAAGAGAGATCCTGAATTCTATTTCTGAATTCCTAGCATCTGTTCCCATATTACATAAAAAAGTACCTAGAAAAGTGTTTTTGAATTAATAAAGAAATTATCAAATGGATAAGAGGCTCAATAAATAAAAGATGGCAATGAAATCAATTAAGGAATAATGTCACTTAGGATAATGACAGACTATTATACACAAATTTAATTATCTTCCTGCTGAAGATTGCCATATCAAGACAACAGAGGGACACATGTTGACATTATTAAATCTGAGATTTATAACTACTGCTATTATCGGGAGCTTTACCAATATAAAACAAAAGTTGTTTTAGAAAAATATTTGAAATATCAAAAATTATAAAATAATAAACTCATAGTATACTGTAATCTAAGAAAATCAAATGTGTAATCCTGGATGAAATGATATATAACTCAAAATAAGAAATCAATAAGTGCTTCTAATTATATGCTGAGTTGTAAAGATAATTATTATTGTGCAAGATAATCTGGACAGCATATTAAAAAAACAGGGACATCACTTTGCCAACAAAGGTCTGTATAGTCAAAGCTACTGTTTTCCCAGTAGTCATGTACGGATGTGAGAGTTAGACCACCAGGAAGCCTGAGTGCTGAAGAACTGATGCTTTTGAAATGTAGTGCTAGAGAAGATTCTAGAGTACCTTGGCCAGCAAGGAGTTCAAACAAGTTAATCCTTAAAGAAATCATCCCTGAGTATACATTGGATATACTATTGGTGAAGCTGAAACTCCAATACTTTGACCACCAGATGTGAAGAGTCAACTCATTGGAAAAGACTCTGGCGCCGGGAAAGATTGAGGGCAGAAGGAAAAGAGGGTGACAGAGGATGAGATGATTCAATAGCATCATCAACTCAATGGACATGAGTTTGAACAAACTCCAGGAAATAGTGAAGGATGGGGATGCCTGGCACACTGCAGTCTATGGGGGTCAGATAGGAATTAGCAACTGAACAACAAATAGTGGAAGACAGGTTACAATGAAAGATCAAGTTCACATCCAATCAAAAAATGGGAAAAGGACCTAAACAGACACCTCTCCAAAGAGGACATACAGATGGCCCTAAAACACATGAAACAATGCTCAGCTTCACTTATAATTAGAAAAATGCAAATCAAAACTACAATGAGATATCACCTCACACCCATCAGAATGGCCATCATCCACAAATCGACAGACAATAAATGCTGGAGAATGTGTGGAGAAAAGGGAACACTCCTGCATTGCTGGTAGGAATGTAAATTGATACCGCCTCTCTGGAAGACAGTATGGAGATTTCTTAAAAAACTAAAAATAGAAGCATCCTATGACACAGCAATCCCACTCTTAGGCTTATACCCTGATGAAATCAAATCTGAAAGAAGTACCTGTACCCCAATGTTCATTGAAGCTCTCTATACAATAGCTATAACATGGAAGGAACCTAGAAGCCCCTCGATGAACGGATGGATACAAAAGCTCTGGTACATATATACAATGGAATGCTACACAGCTGTAAAAAGAAATGCAGAAGAATCAGCCATAATGAGGTGGCTGGATCTAGAACGTATCATAAAAATTGAAGTCAGTCAGAAAGAGAAGGACAAATACATTAACACATATATATGGAATCTAGTAGGATGGCAATGATGGCACATGCAGTGAAGCAATGGAAAGACAGACATGGACAGTGGACATATGGACATTGTGGGGAAGGAACAGAGGATGGGAGGCATAAAGGAAGAAGCATGAAGGCCTGTACTATCATATGTGAATAAAATAGCTATAGTCATTGCTCTGTGAGAAAAGGCAATCCTTCAGGGGTGCTGTGTGATGGTCGGGAGGGTTGGGAAGGGGGGGGATATACATATGACCAATCTGGGAACATACATATCTGTAAACAACAAAACTCTGTAACAGTTAGAAGTAAAATAAAAGTTAAAAAAAAGGAAAGATCAAGTTCAATCACATAAAAACATATGAAGAAAATACATAAATGTATAATATAAAAGGTTAAAAAAGAAGTGAAAATAAGGCCTAATATACATGCAATTCAAGATCTAAGACTAGAGGATATAAAGTAGAAGAAGTTATTTTTTTTTTTAAAGATTTGTTTTATTATTTATTTAGGGCGGGGGTCAGGTTGGGGAGGGAGGGGAGCGAGCGGGCCACTTCAATTGGTCTTTCTCTATTTTCATCCGTCTTTGTTCTTTGGCTCCTGTGGGCCTCCCATCGTGGTGGCGTCTGTCGCTGCAGAGCGCTGGTTCTGGGCGCATGCACTCCAGAGCTCCGGCTCGGTAATTGAACACATCAGTTCAGCCACTCCGTGGACGTGGGATCTTCCCAGGCCAGGGGTCGAACTAGCGCCCCTTGCACTGCAAGGTGGTGTCCTTACCCACAGGACCACCAGGGGAAGCCCAAGAAGTTATATCTGAGAGTATTCTAAACATGATGAGAGTTTCATCAGGAAAACAATGATTAGATAATCCTCTTCTCAGTAGTGACTATTAAAGTCAGGAGATAACGTTTAAAGAAAATAACAGAAAACTTACAATTCAGTATACAACAATATATTCTTTAGGATAAAAGTTAATACATATTTTCTGATTAAATCACAATTGATATAATTTGCCAAATTTAGGCATGGATAACAATAATAATAATAAAAGGAGTGCTTCACTGATGGCAATAACAGCAAATGAAAATAGAGGAATAAAGAGAAACTGAAAATGATGAAAAAAAAATTAGTAATGGTGAACTTGTAGGTCTAGACAAACTCTTCTACTGGGAGAAAGACTAGAAAAGCTATTCAAAAACAGAAATATTGTCCTGTAAGTGTTAAGCAGCCAACAGCAAAAATATGAGGACTTTAGGGGCTAAGATATGTAAGAAACATAAAACCTGAAGAAGTCAGAATGATATTAGGGATTGCTTGTGCATTACCAGTATATGACAATTCTGAATAAAGCAGTAAGAGCCTCAGAATGTCTATTTAGAATATATTGAAAGAATCATAATCCTAATATAAAAATCTGATATCAGAACCCATGATTTAAATTCAGTTTCCATAACAACACACTGACACTAAGATTAAAAAAAAGGAAAAATGAAGCAAAGGGGGAAAAAAAAATTAAATACTCATAGGGACTAAAGTCCAGCTTTGTATTATTATTTTATTAAATTTCTGAAAGATTTAAATAAAATTAACATCTGTACTCTAATGTCTGCCAGAAGCAAAGCATAGATTTAAGATATTAATACAATCATTAAAATAAAATATTTGGCAGTCAAAAACAATATACAGTACTAAAACATAAATATATATATAAATAAATACACATAAAGGCAAAAGGTGTAATCTGAAAATAATAAAAATGAATGTCAATTGAAACAGATTTAGAGAGTCAATGAAATTATTGACATTATAGAAAACTCTATTAAATTAAATTTGATTTAAATGCATGCATACAGAAACATCATAGGAAATATAAATTAATTAAATATCTCATCTCATGAATATGAGATTACTAAGTCAAATAATAGTAGAAAATTGTAACAAAAATTTGTATAATTTAATTAAAAAGAAAAATGTGATCATAACAAAAATTTATTTTTGAGATGATTAAACATTTCAGTCTCTTGAAAGAAAATCAGTAACAGAAAGCATGAGTAAATAATGCTCAAATATGAAAATGAGAGTATTACTACATATACTGAAAATATCAACAAAGTTGACATTTTTCCCAATAAATTTGAAAATATAAATGAAATGAAAAGATTTAATCCATAACTATTGAAAGTCATAAGAATATATAGAAAACTCATAAGAATATATAGAAAATCTACTAAATATTAAAAAAACTACTAAATAAAATCGAATTTATAATTAGACTTCATGCAATTGAATTGCATGCACCAGATAGTCTAGGAAAATTTATGCTAGTTAAATGGGCAAAGGATAAAAAAACAAGAATATATCTTATTAATTACCAGTCCAGCACAACTTTAATAGTAAAACTGAATAAGGACAATATAAGGAATTAAAACTATAATCTTGTGCCAGTAATGCCACTAAGGCAGAAGCTCTAAAACACTATTAAGAGAATTCATGCCACTAAGGCAGAAGCTCTAAAACACTATTAAGAGAATTCAAAGACCAAATAAATGTAAGGTAGCACATATTCATTAATGAAAATACTATAAAATAAATATTTATCAAATTTACTTACAAGGATATCATAATCTCTCAAGAAAATTGTCTATCAAGCTGATTCTGATGTTTATATGTAAACTCAAAAGGCCAGGCATAGACATTAACCTTGAAGGGGAAGAATATACTGTACATTATCTTAAAATGCATCATGAACATACAATTATTGAGGCAGTTTGATATAGGCTCAATGTTAATCAACAATTAAATCACACAAAACATCAAGCAATCTATCTTTATATATATATATATATATATATATATGTATATATATATATAATATTTAATTTATACTATGATAGAACAAATGGTAAATGAATCAATTTTTTTTCAGTTAATGTTGCTAACTCAACTGATATCTATGAATACTATAATTATTATAGTCTCCAAAGTTGAGTTCCACCTCCATACTTAAAAATAAATTCAAATTGAATTGTGGTCAAAATATTAAAAGCAAAAAATATTACAGAAGATGGCATACAGCAATATCTTCATGTCTTAGGGTTAGAGAGAGAGTTTGTAAATAGGACACAGATATAAAAATTTGATAGGCTTCTCTATAGTAAAATTAAGAATTTATGGTCATACTGGACAGATCAAATAAAGTACTAAATAATATTTAGTATTAAAAGTAAATAATAAGCATTTATTACAACACAAAAAATTAGAAAAATCCCCCTCAGCAACTTTTGGTTTCTGATTAGAGCTCATAGAAGTTGCCAATCGAACTTAAAAATAATGAAAAAGTTAAGCAAACTCAGGAATCAATACCAACAATATCAAGTGGAGTGAGATCATAAGGCATGTCATTGCCTCCTAAATTGGAGAACAGACAGGCAAACACAGATAATCACAAATTAATGATACAGAAGGTAAGGAAATCTGAAATGTAAATTGAGAAATTGCTAGAGGTTCAGTATAGACAACTCTGAGAGATAAACAGTTCCACAGGGACCCAGTCATGGATGCTAGAGCCCACATAAGTTTGGAAGTGTCACCTTCAGAATGCTACCACTCTTTCAGAGTAATCAGATAAAAAAAAATCACCTCATGCTTCCAGCAGGGCTGAGGGAAGGGAGACATCTTACAGTAGACCAGAGCATTCCATGCTCCTGAAGGTCTGTCTTCAGGAAAAGTTATTTAAATAGAGCCAGATCTGGGTTTTATTAGAGCCTAATTGTTTTAAAGGAAAGCAAATAAATAATTTAACTGATACTGCCATTCTATGAAGAGCAAAGGATATACCCAATTTCAGCCCTCTCTAGCCCTCTAAGTGGAAAAAAGAAAATACCCATTCCAGTCCATGCTAGCCATCCTGTCCCAGCTAAGGGGGAGGTGGCATGGGGGAGCATTTCTGAGATTAACAGTCCAGAGACACAGGCTCTCTAAAGACCAAGACTTAATTATAGGCATATAGAATACCTCCCCCCCCCGACCCACCATTGCTACCACATCACTTAAGTCATAATTGCAACAGTTCTTTTACCCGGTATATCTGTCTGATTATGGAGAAAATATATAAAGTGGACTAACGATCAAGCAATAGTTGAAAAGACAAAGCAAGCATCGCATCTGAAGTTAGATATAGCAGACGATTTGGGATTATCAAACTGGAAATATAAAGCAACCATGATTCATATGCTAATGTTCTAGTGTAAAAGTAGACAGCATATAAGAACAAATGGGTAATGTAAGTACACAGATAAGAATTCTAAGAAAGAATAAAAAAGAAATGTTAGAGACAAAAACAGTATAACAAAATAATCCTCTTAATAGTTATCAATAATTAATATTAATGGTGGGTCTAAGAAACTGAGCACAGCTGAGGAAAGAATCTCTGAGCCTTAAGACATTTCAATAGATGCTGTTAAAGCTGGAAGTAAAAGAGAAAAAAGACTGAGAAGAAAAGAAAACAAAATAGAACAGAATATCTAAAAACTGTGACACAACTACAAAAAGAATAAGATACACCTAACGGGAATGTTAGAAGGAAACTAAAGCAAGAAAGAACAAAAGAAATATTTGATATAATATTGCTGAGAATTTTCCCAAATGATGTCAGAAAATGAACTATAGATCCAGGAAGATCAGAAAACACAGAACAGAATAAATGCCAAAAAAAAAAAAAAAAACACCTCTGGGCATATCATAATCAAACAAGAGAAAATCAAAGAAAGCAATTCTGATAAAAGTCAGATGAAAAAACACTTTACCTATAGAGGAGAATGTATATTCTTCTCAAGCTCACAAAAGAATATTCATCAAGATAGACCACATTTTATGCCAAAAATCACATCTTAACAAATTAAACTGAATATAAACATTTTATGTTTTCAGAACACAATGGAATGAAACTAGAAATCAATAACAGAAAGATAGTTGGAAAATACAAAAAATACTTGATAAAACATGATACTTTTAAATCATATATGATTCAAGAAGAAATTTCAAGGGAAAAATTTTAAAATATTTGTCTGAAAGCATGACTTTTCAAAACTCATGGGATACAGTAAAAACCGTGCTTATTGAAAATCATTAGAAGAAAGTTAGAAAATTAATAATCTAAACTTCTACCATACTTAACTAGAAAAAGAAGAGCAAACTAAATCTGAAGCAAATTGAAGGAGAGAGCAGAAACCAATGAGATTGAAAATATGAAATCAATAGAGAAAAATCATCAAATCCAAAAATCAAATTCTTGAAAAGATTAATAAAATTATTGATCATGTAGCCAGCCCATCTAGGAAACAAAGAGAGAGTATGCAAATTACTAATATCAGAAATGAAACAGGAAACATTACTATAGAACTCATGGAAATTAAAAAGATATACCTGGGGGCTTCCCTGGTGGTCCAGTGAGTAAGGACACCGCCTCGCAGTGCAAGGGGTACCGGTTCGATCCCTGGCCTGAGAAGATCCCATGTGCCACGGAACTGCTCGACCCATACGTCCAACTACCAAGCCGGAGCCCTGGAGCACATGCACCCAGAGCCGGTGCTCTGCGAGGAGAGAGGCCACTGCGATGGGAGGCCCACACAGGCCAAAGAACAAAGATGGATGAAAACAGACAAATGAAAGGCCAACAGAAGTGGCCAAAAAAAAAAAAAAAAGATATAACTGGAATATTATGGACAATTCTATGTCAACACATTTGATAACTAAATGAAATAGACCAGTTCATTGAAAGGCACAATATCAAATGATATACAAGAAGAAATGGAACATACAAATAGGGCTGTATTTATTAAATAGATTGAATCAATAATTAATAAATTTCCAAAATACATTTGCATTTATAAAAGCTAAACTTCTTAAGTCCTCCTCTGAATAACCCAGGGTCTAATTAACTTCAAAAGGAGAAGGGCAGGGAATAAAACAAACTTTAAAAGGGGAAAACTATAAGATAATGTAGATCAGATTGTCTATTACAAGCAAAATTATAAGTAAAATAAATTAATAAATGAAAGGGTAAAGAAGAAATCCTTGATAAAACATGATACTTTTAAATCATATATGATTCAAGAAGAAATTTCAAGGGAAAAATTTTAAAATATTTGTCTGAAAGCATGACTTTTCAAAACTCATGGGATACAGTAAAAACCGTGCTTATTGAAAATCATTAGAAGAAAGTTAGAAAATTAATAATCTAAACTTCTACCATACTTAACTAGAAAAAGAAGAGCAAACTAAATCTGAAGCAAATTGAAGGAGAGAGCAGAAACCAATGAGATTGAAAATATGAAATCAATAGAGAAAAATCATCAAATCCAAAAATCAAATTCTTGAAAAGATTAATAAAATTATTGATCATGTAGCCAGCCCATCTAGGAAACAAAGAGAGAGTATGCAAATTACTAATATCAGAAATGAAACAGGAAACATTACTATAGAACTCATGGAAATTAAAAAGATATACCTGGGGGCTTCCCTGGTGGTCCAGTGAGTAAGGACACCGCCTCGCAGTGCAAGGGGTACCGGTTCGATCCCTGGCCTGAGAAGATCCCATGTGCCACGGAACTGCTCGACCCATACGTCCAACTACCAAGCCGGAGCCCTGGAGCACATGCACCCAGAGCCGGTGCTCTGCGAGGAGAGAGGCCACTGCGATGGGAGGCCCACACAGGCCAAAGAACAAAGATGGATGAAAACAGACAAATGAAAGACCAACAGAAGTGGCCAAAAAAAAAAAAAAAAAGATATAACTGGAATATTATGGACAATTCTATGTCAACACATTTGATAACTAAATGAAATAGACCAGTTCATTGAAAGGCACAATATCAAATGATATACAAGAAGAAATGGAACATACAAATAGGGCTGTATTTATTAAATAGATTGAATCAATAATTAATAAATTTCCAAAATACATTTGCATTTATAAAAGCTAAACTTCTTAAGTCCTCCTCTGAATAACCCAGGGTCTAATTAACTTCAAAAGGAGAAGGGCAGGGAATAAAACAAACTTTAAAAGGGGAAAACTATAAGATAATGTAGATCAGATTGTCTATTACAAGCAAAATTATAAGTAAAATAAATTAATTAAATTGAAAGGATAAAGAAGAAATCCAGAAGAATGTAGGCAATTAGGACAAATTTAGAGAATTAGGGAGACAAGTTCATGCCACTAGTTCATGCTTCCACTAAAATAGAAGAACAGGAAATTATCACATGTATCATCTTAAAAGACACTTGCTCTACCACCTCGTGTATTCAGTCACTTCAGTGCTAGCTCTTTGTGACCCTAAAGACTATAGCATCCCAGGCTCTTCTGTCCATGGGATTCTCCAGGCATAAATACTGGAGTGGGTTGCCATGCCCTCCTCAAGGGGACCTTCCTGACCCAGACGTTGAACTTGTGTCTGTTACATTTGCTTCATTGTAGGTGGATTCTTTACTCATTGAGTCACCTGAGAACTGTGCTATTCTTTGCTTCTCTTCACAGTTCTATAAAAATTTAGATCTCACGATGGGAAGAAAGAGAGTGGGAAACATGCACATTGACTAATTAAGACTTCAGGTGACTTGATTTCCTCTTCATTGTATTGAAATTATCTGTCCTTAGCACAATGAAGATTGTGATAGAAACCAAGTAGCAATTATTAGACGAAGGTACCATTCAGGAATGACTGAGTTTATAATCTGAAATTTGTACTCAGTTCATAGTTAAGTAAATGCAATATTTGCTTTCAGAGAAGTACAGTGTGTATTAGGTTACAGAGTACCTGGGGAGACAGTCCTATGTTAGCCATCTCAGTTAGGCAGAGCATTGCATCCAGATTCTTCATTATAAAGCAATTAATACTGACTTTTGATAACAGGAAAAGGATATTGGCTAGCTCAGAATTTTTGGAAGGTTGAAGAACTAGAGGCTAAACTTTCAGAACCAAAAAAATTACAACAAAACACGGGGGAAGAAAATGGTTTAAGGAGGAGATTGAGAATGCCAAGCCAGAACTAGACTACTTTAACTACAAGCATCAAAGCTCTTTTCGCAATGAATATTACTGGAACATTCTGCTGTTTTAAGAATATGCATCGTCAACTACCACTTAAAAAGAAAAGACCAAAGCAATAACCCTCCACCCCAAATAAAGATAAAATAAATTAATTAAATTGAAAGGATAAAGAAGAAATCCAGAAGAATGTAGGCAATTAGGACAAATTTAGAGAATTAGGGAGACAAGTTCATGCCACTAGTTCATGCTTCCACTAAAATAGAAGAACAGGAAATTATCACATGTATCATCTTAAAAGACACTTGCTCTACCACCTCGTGTATTCAGTCACTTCAGTGCTAGCTCTTTGTGACCCTAAAGACTATAGCATCCCAGGCTCTTCTGTCCATGGGATTCTCCAGGCATAAATACTGGAGTGGGTTGCCATGCCCTCCTCAAGGGGACCTTCCTGACCCAGACGTTGAACTTGTGTCTGTTACATTTGCTTCATTGTAGGTGGATTCTTTACTCATTGAGTCACCTGAGAACTGTGCTATTCTTTGCTTCTCTTCACAGTTCTATAAAAATTTAGATCTCACGATGGGAAGAAAGAGAGTGGGAAACATGCACATTGACTAATTAAGACTTCAGGTGACTTGATTTCCTCTTCATTGTATTGAAATTATCTGTCCTTAGCACAATGAAGATTGTGATAGAAACCAAGTAGCAATTATTAGACGAAGGTACCATTCAGGAATGACTGAGTTTATAATCTGAAATTTGTACTCAGTTCATAGTTAAGTAAATGCAATATTTGCTTTCAGAGAAGTACAGTGTGTATTAGGTTACAGAGTACCTGGGGAGACAGTCCTATGTTAGCCATCTCAGTTAGGCAGAGCATTGCATCCAGATTCTTCATTATAAAGCAATTAATACTGACTTTTGATAACAGGAAAAGGATATTGGCTAGCTCAGAATTTTTGGAAGGTTGAAGAACTAGAGGCTAAACTTTCAGAACCAAAAAAATTACAACAAAACACGGGGGAAGAAAATGGTTTAAGGAGGAGATTGAGAATGCCAAGCCAGAACTAGACTACTTTAACTACAAGCATCAAAGCTCTTTTTCGCAATGAATATTACTGGAACATTCTGCTGTTTTAAGAATATGCATACGTCAACTACCACTTAAAAAAGAAAAGACCAAAGCAATAACCCTCCACCCCAAATAAAGATAAAATCTTTTTAAGATTCTCAACAATATTTTTTTGTGTTCTCCTTTTACTTACATCTAAACCGAAGAATGAGCTTCCATGGTGGTTCAGTTGTAAGTCTGCTGGTGCAGAAAACGTTTTGATCCTTGAGTCAGAAACATTCTCTGGAGAAGAAAATAGCAACCCACTCCAATATTCTTGCCTGGGAAATACCATGGGTAGAGCCTGGTGGGCTACAGTCCATGGGGTTGCCAAAGAGTCTGATATGACTCAGTGACTAAGACAAAAACAAAACTGAATAACATTAATTAAGACACAGATGTGAGCTGCTGCAACAAAGATTCAAATACATTAACACTCAAAGGAGAATGAAGTTTCTTCCAGGTATAGAAATCTCAATGCAAGTAAACTTGCGCTGAGCTGACTCAGACAGTCCCATAATATCAGGAGACAAAATTGTTTTATCTTGTGCTCCTCTCTTTTCTATTTAGGCCTTCCATTATGATGTCTACTACTTTAAAAATACATGAAAGATAGAAAAGGAGAATATCTTCTCTTCCTTTCAAGGGCATTTCAGCTTATTCACCATTTGCCTGGACTTAATCACTTGACCTCAAGTTACCAATCAAGAAAGATTGGAGAGCATGGACATGTATATAGTGTCACAAGTTTTCAGATTTCTGCTGCTATGATCCATGACAACAGGGTCAGCTGCCTGGGAGTCACAGTTGATGAAATGGCCATGGTCACCGGTTCGTGGGACAGTTTCCTCAAAATCTGGAACTGAGGAGACTGGCGAGGGGTGTGAAAGGCCACGAGGACCCTTGGCGGCCCCTCCCAGCCCGTCCTGTAAGATTTTCTCTTCTACAGCCTGGCCATCCTGCCCAGCTACCCGCTAAGGGCAGTGGGGCAGAACGAGGACAGGATTGGAAGAAAATGGTTTAAGGAGGAGATTGAGAATGCCAAGCCAGAACTAGACTACTTTAACTACAAGCATCAAAGCTCTTTTCGCAATGAATATTACTGGAACATTCTGCTGTTTTAAGAATATGCATACGTCAACTACCACTTAAAAAAGAAAAGACCAAAGCAATAACCCTCCACCCCAAATAAAGATAAAATCTTTTTAAGATTCTCAACAATATTTTTTTGTGTTCTCCTTTTACTTACATCTAAACCGAAGAATGAGCTTCCATGGTGGTTCAGTTGTAAGTCTGCTGGTGCAGAAAACGTTTTGATCCTTGAGTCAGAAACATTCTCTGGAGAAGAAAATAGCAACCCACTCCAATATTCTTGCCTGGGAAATACCATGGGTAGAGCCTGGTGGGCTACAGTCCATGGGGTTGCCAAAGAGTCTGATATGACTCAGTGACTAAGACAAAAACAAAACTGAATAACATTAATTAAGACACAGATGTGAGCTGCTGCAACAAAGATTCAAATACATTAACACTCAAAGGAGAATGAAGTTTCTTCCAGGTATAGAAATCTCAATGCAAGTAAACTTGCGCTGAGCTGACTCAGACAGTCCCATAATATCAGGAGACAAAATTGTTTTATCTTGTGCTCCTCTCTTTTCTATTTAGGCCTTCCATTATGATGTCTACTACTTTAAAAATACATGAAAGATAGAAAAGGAGAATATCTTCTCTTCCTTTCAAGGGCATTTCAGCTTATTCACCATTTGCCTGGACTTAATCACTTGACCTCAAGTTACCAATCAAGAAAGATTGGAGAGCATGGACATGTATATAGTGTCACAAGTTTTCAGATTTCTGCTGCTATGATCCATGACAACAGGGTCAGCTGCCTGGGAGTCACAGTTGATGAAATGGCCATGGTCACCGGTTCGTGGGACAGTTTCCTCAAAATCTGGAACTGAGGAGACTGGACGAGGGGGTGTGAAAGGCCACGAGGACCCTTGGCGGCCCCTCCCCAGCCCGTCCTGTAAGATTTTCTCTTCTACAGTCTGGCCATCCTGCCCAGCTACCCGCTAAGGGCAGTGGGGAGCGCAGAAGTGTGCCTCTGGGAGGAGCATCAGGGACTCATCAGGGCAGGGAACTGCCCATCTCCTCCCCACACCTCCCCTCTCCATTGCCCTGCAGCTTCTCCCTGAATAAGCAAGGACATGGACCCCCACGCCTCCATACCCAAATCCTGGAAATGGGAGCAGGACCAAATTCCAGGAGACAGTGAAAGACAGGGAAGCCTCGTGTGCTGCAGTCCATAGGATTACAAAAAGTCAGACACCACTGACAGACTGAACAACAATAGTGATAGAGAAGAAGTGGTGAGTGGACTCTCTGTGTATATGTGGTTGTGTGTGTCTAGATATCATTAGCAATTGCAGGCAGAATGCATGTTTAGCTGGTGGAATTGAATCACATGCCTGTGACTCACTCTCAAAGAAACCGAGAAAAGTGTGTTTCCTAGTTTCTAAATTGTGGAAGTGAAAATCACAAGTAGGATACTCTCAAAAAAAAAAAAAATGTGTTCAAAAAGTGCTGAGCAGCTGGAAAGAATGATAAATATTCTCTAGATAGGAGTCCTCAGGAAGGTAACATTAGCAGTGAGACTCAGAACAAAATGAAGCAACTCTGAAGATGTCTGGAAAGATCATTCTAAAAAGAAAATGCATTAGGAACAAATGATGTAAAGATGGAAAAGGGCTTTATGTCTTTATGAAATAGTATGAAAATCATGACTGATAGAGGATGATTTTTAGAGTACTGGAAATTGAAGTTGGAGAGATAGGGACCTTTATTTTATTTTATTACACTTTTTATTTTGTATTGAAGCATAGCCAATTAGCAATCTTGTGATAGTTTCAGGTGGATAACAAAATGATCCATACCTACATATACATGTATCCATTCTTCCCCAAGCTCCCCTCCCCATCAGCCTGCTGCATAGTATTGAACAGATTTCCCTGTATTATACAGTAGCTCCTAATTGTTCAATTTTCAATATAGGAACGTATACCTAGACAGCTACTTTTAGGGTAGAGTAAGCAATATAAATTTATTCTAAGATAAGTTGCAAATCACTAGTTTTTTTTTTTTTTTTAATGAGCAACATGATCACATTTGTCCTTTAAAATAGTGTCAATATTTTTTTATTCTTTATTTTAAAGATTTTACAGAGTTTTGTTGTTCACCAACATGTATGTTCCCAGATCAGTCATGTGCATATCCTTGGACCCTCCCCCCACCCACTTTCCCCCCTCCCACCCCTCCAGACCATCGCCCCAAGTGATTGTAGGTACTCCTATTCCCTTAGCACAATGACAATAACTCTTTTCCACACATGACAGTATAGGTTTCCATGTTACTCCCTCCATGCCTCCCCCCCATTTCTTCCCCACAATGTCCCTATGTCTATGCTCTGTCTGTTTTTCCATGAATTCACTGCGTGTGTTATCAAGACCGTCCTACTAGATTCCATATGTGTGTTAGTATACTGTATTTGCCTTTCTCTTTTTGACTGACTTCACTTTTTATGATAGGTTCTTCATTAGAGCTAGCCACTTCATTAGGACTGAGTCTTCTGCATTTCTTTTAACGGCTGAGTAGTATTCCATTGTATATATGTACCAAAGCTTCTGTATCCATTCATTTGTTGATGGACATCTAGGTTGCTTCCATGTTCTGGCTATTGTATAGAGAGCTGCAGTGAACACTGGGGTACAGGTGCTTCTTTCAGTTTTGATTTCATCAGGATATAAGCCTAACAGTGGGATTACTGGGTCATTGGGTGCTTCTATTTTTAGTTTTTTAAGGAATCTCCAGACTGTCTTCCATAGAGGCTATATCAATTTACATTCCCACCAGAAATGCAAGAGGGTTCCCTTTTCTCTGCACCCTCTCCAGCAATTATTGTTTGCAGGTTTTTTGAAGATGGCCATTCTGACGGGTGTGAGGTGGTATCCCATTGCAGTTTTAATTTGCATTTTTCTAATGGTAAGTGAAGTTGAGCATCGTTTCATGTGCTTTTGTGCCATCTGTATGTCCTCTTTGGAGAGGCGTCTCTTTAGATCTTTTTCCCACTTTTGGATTGGGTTGTTCGTTTTTTCTGTGCTGAGTTGTCTGAGTTGCTTGTAGATTTTGGAGATTAATTCTTTGTGTTTCATTTGCTATGATTTTCTCCCACTCTGTCAGGTGCCTGTTCAGCTTTTTTGTAATTTCTTTTGCTGTACAAAAGCTTTTAAGTTTCATGAGGTCCCACGTGTTGACTTTTCTTTTCAGTTCCACTATTCTAGTAGGTGGGTCAGAGAAGATCCTGCTTTGATTGATGTCCTTGAGGGTTTTGCCTATATTCTCCTCTAAGAGTTTGATGGTTTCTGGTCTTACATTGAGGTCTTTAATCCATTTTGAGTTGATCTTAGTGTATGGTGGCAGGGAATGCTCCAACTTCATTTTTTTGCATGTAGCTGTCAAATTTTCCCAGCACCATTTGTTGAAGAGGCTGTCTGTGTCCCATTTTATAGTTTTGTCTCCTTTGTCAAAAATAAGGTACCCATAGGTGCGTGGGTTGATCTCTGGGTTCTTGATCTTGTTCCATTGAACTATAGTTCTGTTTTGTGCCAGTATCATACTGTCTAGCTGATTTTTTTTGCTTCCATTTGTTTTTGCATTTCTTTTAACGGCTGAGTAGTATTCCATTGTATATATGTACCAAAGCTTCTGTATCCATTCATTTGTTGATGGACATCTAGGTTGCTTCCATGTTCTGGCTATTGTATAGAGAGCTGCAGTGAACACTGGGGTACAGGTGCTTCTTTCAGTTTTGATTTCATCAGGATATAAGCCTAACAGTGGGATTACTGGGTCATTGGGTGCTTCTATTTTTAGTTTTTTAAGGAATCTCCAGACTGTCTTCCATAGAGGCTATATCAATTTACATTCCCACCAGAAATGCAAGAGGGTTCCCTTTTCTCTGCACCCTCTCCAGCAATTATTGTTTGCAGGTTTTTTGAAGATGGCCATTCTGACGGGTGTGAGGTGGTATCCCATTGCAGTTTTAATTTGCATTTTTCTAATGGTAAGTGAAGTTGAGCATCGTTTCATGTGCTTTTGTGCCATCTGTATGTCCTCTTTGGAGAGGCGTCTCTTTAGATCTTTTTCCCACTTTTGGATTGGGTTGTTCGTTTTTTCTGTGCTGAGTTGTCTGAGTTGCTTGTAGATTTTGGAGATTAATTCTTTGTGTTTCATTTGCTATGATTTTCTCCCACTCTGTCAGGTGCCTGTTCAGCTTTTTTGTAATTTCTTTTGCTGTACAAAAGCTTTTAAGTTTCATGAGGTCCCACGTGTTGACTTTTCTTTTCAGTTCCACTATTCTAGTAGGTGGGTCAGAGAAGATCCTGCTTTGATTGATGTCCTTGAGGGTTTTGCCTATATTCTCCTCTAAGAGTTTGATGGTTTCTGGTCTTACATTGAGGTCTTTAATCCATTTTGAGTTGATCTTAGTGTATGGTGGCAGGGAATGCTCCAACTTCATTTTTTTGCATGTAGCTGTCAAATTTTCCCAGCACCATTTGTTGAAGAGGCTGTCTGTGTCCCATTTTATAGTTTTGTCTCCTTTGTCAAAAATAAGGTACCCATAGGTGCGTGGGTTGATCTCTGGGTTCTTGATCTTGTTCCATTGAACTATAGTTCTGTTTTTGTGCCAGTATCATACTGTCTTGATGACTGCTGCTTTGTATTAGTCTGAAGTTAGGGAGGCTGATTCCTCCAGCTCCATTTTTCTTCCTCAGGATTGCTTTGGCTATTTGAGGTCTTTTGTATTTCCATATGAACTGTGTTATTCTTTGGTCTAGTTCTGTGAAAAATGTCAATGGTAGTTGGATAGGTATTGCATTGAATCTGCAGATGATATTTGGTAGTATGGTCATTTTCACAATATTGATTCTTCTGATCCAGGAACATGGAATATCTCTCCATCTGTTTAAACCTTCTTTAATGTATCTCATGAGTGTCTTGTAATTTTCTGTGTACAATTCTTTTGTTTTTTTGGGTAGGTTTATTCCTAGATATTTGATTCTTTTGGTTGCAATAGTGAAGGGGATTGTCTCTTTGATTTCATTGTTTGTGTACAGGAATGCCAGTGATTTCTGTGTGCTGCGACTTTGCTGAATTCATTGATTAGCTCTAGTAGCTTTGTTATAGTGTCTTTGGGATTTTCTATGTATAATATCATGTCATCTGCAAAAAGAGAGAGCTTTACTTCTTCCTTTCCAATCTGGATTCCTTTGATTTCTTTCTCTTCTCTTTTGGTTGTTGCTAGCACTTCCAAGACTATGTTGAATAGTAGTGGTGAAAGTGGGAACCCCTGCCTTTTTCCTGATTTTAGAGGGAATTCTTTCAGTTTTTCACCATTAAGGATAATGTTCGCTGTAGGCTTCTCATAGATGGCTTTTATTATGTTGAATAGGTTCCTTCTATGCCCATTTTTTGGAGAGTTTTTATCATAAATGGATGTTGTACTTTGTCGAAGGCTTTTTCTGCATCTATTGAGATGATCATGTGGTTTTTGTCTCTCAATTTGTTGATATGGTGTGTCACATTGATTGATTTGCGGATGTTGAAGAAGCCTTGCATTCCTGGGATGAACTCGACTTGATCATGATGCGTGAGTTTTTTGATGCGTCGTTGAATTCTGTTTGCTAGGATTTTGTTGAGGATCTTTGCATTTTAGTTCGTCAGTGAAATTGGCCTGTAATTTTCCTTTTTTGTGTTGTCTGTGCCTGGTTTAGGTATCAGGGTGATGGTGGCCTCGTAGAATGTGTTTAGAAGTTTTCCTTCCTGTGTAATTTTTTGGAAGAGTTTTAGAAGGACAGTCAGTAGCTCTTCTTTAAATGTTTGGTAGAATTCGGCTGTGAAGCCATCTGACCCTGGGATTTTATTTCTGGGTAGATTTTTGATCACAAGGTCGATTTCTGAGCTTGTGATTGGGTTGTTCAGTTTCTGTTTATTCCTGGCTCAGTCTTGGGAGATTAATCTTCTCCAGGAAACTGTCCATTTCTTCCAGGCTGCCCAGTTGGTTGCCAGAGAGTTGTTCATAATAGTCTCTTAGAATCCTTTGGATTTCTACATTATCTGTTGTAATCTCTCCTTTTTCATTTTTGATTTTGTTGATCTGGTTCTTATCTCTCTTTCTCTTGATGAGTCTGGCCAGTGGTGTTTCGATTTCGTTTACCTTTTCAAAGAACCAGCTTTTTGCTTTATTTATCTGAACTATAGTTTCTTTCATTTCTTTCTCATTTATTTCTGCTCTGATCCTTATGATTTCTCTTCTTCTGCTGGCTTTGGGGTGTTTTTGTTCTTCTTTCTCCAATTGTTTTAAGCGAAGGGTTAGGTCATCTGCTTCATATTTACCTAGTTTCATGAGGTGGGATTGTATTGCTATAAATTTCACTCTCAGAACTGCTTTTGCAGTAGCCCATAGGTTTTGCACTGTCGTGTGTCCATTGTCATTTTCTTCTAGGAATTGTTTAATTTATCCTTTGATTTCCTCAATGATCAGTTGGTTTTTTAGGTATGTATTGTTTAGTCTCCATGTGTTTGTGTTTTTAGCAGTTTTTTTTCCTGCAGTTCATCTCTAGTCTCATTGCATTGTGGTCCGAGAAGATGGTTGATATAATCTCAGTTTTCTTGAATTGATTGAGGTTTGATTTGTGGCCCAAGATGTGGTCTATCCTGGAGAATGTTCCGTGAGCACTTGAGAAGAAAGTGTATTCTTCTGCTTTTGGATGGAACGTCCTAAAGATATCGATGAGGTCCATCTTTTCTAGTGTGGCATTTAAGGCTTGTGTTTCTTTATTAATTTGCTGTTTGGATGATCTGTCCATTGGTGTGAGAGGAGTGTTGAAGTCTCCTACTATTACTGTGTTATTGTTGATTTCTTCTTTTATGTCTGAAAGTACCTGTCTTATGTATTGAGGTGCCCCTGTGTTGGGTGCGTAGATGTTCATGACTGTTATGTCTTCCTCTTGGAAAGATCCCTTAATCATGATGTAGTGACCTGCCTTGTCTCTTAGAATCTTCTTTACTTTAAAGTCTATTTTGTCTGTTATGAGGATTGCTACTCCAGCTTTCTTTTGATTTCCATTTGCATGGAATATCTTTTTCCAGCCTCTCACTTTCAGTCTATGAGTGTCTCTAGGTCTGAAGAGGGTCTCTTGTAAACAGCATATATATGGTCTTGCTTCTGGATCCATTCAGCCAGCCTGAATGTACGTTCAAAGTGATTATTGATATGAATATTCCTATTGTCATCTTCTTAGAAATTTGGGGTTTGATTTGTAAGGCTTCTCCTACTCTATTTATTGGCTATATCAGGCCCTTTAACACTTGTTGTAGGGCTGGCTTTGTGGTACAGAATTCTTTTAGTTTTTGCTTGTCTTCTTTCTCCAATTGTTTTAAGCGAAGGGTTAGGTCATCTGCTTCATATTTACCTAGTTTCATGAGGTGGGATTGTATTGCTATAAATTTCACTCTCAGAACTGCTTTTGCAGTAGCCCATAGGTTTTGCACTGTCGTGTGTCCATTGTCATTTTCTTCTAGGAATTGTTTAATTTATCCTTTGATTTCCTCAATGATCAGTTGGTTTTTTAGGTATGTATTGTTTAGTCTCCATGTGTTTGTGTTTTTAGCGGTTTTTTTCCTGCAGTTCATCTCTAGTCTCATTGCATTGTGGTCCGAGAAGATGGTTGATATAATCTCAGTTTTCTTGAATTGATTGAGGTTTGATTTGTGGCCCAAGATGTGGTCTATCCTGGAGAATGTTCCGTGAGCACTTGAGAAGAAAGTGTATTCTTCTGCTTTTGGATGGAACGTCCTAAAGATATCGATGAGGTCCATCTTTTCTAGTGTGGCATTTAAGGCTTGTGTTTCTTTATTAATTTGCTGTTTGGATGATCTGTCCATTGGTGTGAGAGGAGTGTTGAAGTCTCCTACTATTACTGTGTTATTGTTGATTTCTTCTTTTATGTCTGAAAGTACCTGTCTTATGTATTGAGGTGCCCCTGTGTTGGGTGCGTAGATGTTCATGACTGTTATGTCTTCCTCTTGGAAAGATCCCTTAATCATGATGTAGTGACCTGCCTTGTCTCTTAGAATCTTCTTTACTTTAAAGTCTATTTTGTCTGTTATGAGGATTGCTACTCCAGCTTTCTTTTGATTTCCATTTGCATGGAATATCTTTTTCCAGCCTCTCACTTTCAGTCTATGAGTGTCTCTAGGTCTGAAGAGGGTCTCTTGTAAACAGCATATATATGGTCTTGCTTCTGGATCCATTCAGCCAGCCTGAATGTACGTTCAAAGTGATTATTGATATGAATATTCCTATTGTCATCTTCTTAGAAATTTGGGGTTTGATTTGTAAGGCTTCTCCTACTCTATTTATTGGCTATATCAGGCTCTTTAACACTTGTTGTAGGGCTGGCTTTGTGGTACAGAATTCTTTTAGTTTTTGCTTGTCTGTGAAGCTTTTGACTTCTCCATCAATTCTGAATGAGATTCTTGCTGGGTAGAGAAATCTTGGTTGGAGGTTATTCTCTTTTAGCCGTTTAAATGTGTCTCGCCATTCTCTTCTGGCCTGTAGGTTTTCTGTCGAAAGATCCACAGTTAAAACGTATGGGGTTTCCTTTATATGTTATGTGTTGTTTGCTGCTAGCTCCTTTTAGTAATCTGTCTTTATATTTAGTCTGTGTTAGTTGATTAGAATATGGCTTGGTGTGTTTCTTCTGGGGTCTATCCTGTCTGGAACTCTTTGTGCGTCTTGGACTTGGTTGACTATGTCCTTTCCCATGTTGGGGAAGTTTTCAACTATAGCCTCTTCAAGAATTTTTTCATAGCCTTTCTTCCCCTCTTCTTCTTCTGGAACTCCTATCATTCTAATGTTGGTGCGTTTGATATTGTCCCATAGGTCTTTGATGCTATCCTCAGTTCTTTTAATTCTCTCAGTTTTGGTGTGTTCTTCAGCACTTATTTCCACCATTCTGTCTTCCAGTTCACTTATCCGTTCTTCAGCCTCTGATACTCTACTGTTGAGACCTTCTATAGCATTTTTGAGTTCAGCAATTGAGTTGGTTGTCTCCATTTGCTTATTTTTCATTTCTTGCATGTCTCTTCTCAGTGCACTAATTTCCTCTAATATTTTGTTTTCGGTGTTTTGGATCCTTTTTAGTATAGCTTTTCTGAATTCGCTTTCAGATAATTTGTCTATCTCCTCCTCTGTCATTTGAAGCAATGTTTCTCTAGCTTAGTCTTTCATTTGTGCAGTGTTTCTCTGACGTTTCATTATTAGGTTAATTTTTGTTTCTTTGTGTGTGTCTGTGTGTGTGTGGAATTCTTTTTCCCCACTAGGCTTCTTGATTGAATTCCCCCTTCCTTTGGGTTTCTGTCCTTGTAGAAAGGTTCAGTGGTTTGTGACTTGGATGGTGTTAGGTCTTGTTTACAGGTGAATAATCTCTAGTGTTGGATGTTCTTTAATAGTGTGGGTTGTTTCTCTGACGATTTCAATCTATTAGGTTCCTTGAATTATCTACTAGCATGTTAGGGCTGGTTTTGTGGTACAGAATTCTTTTAGTTTTTGCTTGTCTGTGAAGCTTTTGACTTCTCCATCAATTCTGAATGAGATTCTTGCTGGGTAGAGAAATCTTGGTTGGAGGTTATTCTCTTTTAGCCGTTTAAATGTGTCTCGCCATTCTCTTCTGGCCTGTAGGTTTTCTGTCGAAAGATCCACAGTTAAAACGTATGGGGTTTCCTTTATATGTTATGTGTTGTTTGCTGCTAGCTCCTTTTAGTAATCTGTCTTTATATTTAGTCTGTGTTAGTTGATTAGAATATGGCTTGGTGTGTTTCTTCTGGGGTCTATCCTGTCTGGAACTCTTTGTGCGTCTTGGACTTGGTTGACTATGTCCTTTCCCATGTTGGGGAAGTTTTCAACTATAGCCTCTTCAAGAATTTTTTCATAGCCTTTCTTCCCCTCTTCTTCTTCTGGAACTCCTATCATTCTAATGTTGGTGCGTTTGATATTGTCCCATAGGTCTTTGATGCTATCCTCAGTTCTTTTAATTCTCTCAGTTTTGGTGTGTTCTTCAGCACTTATTTCCACCATTCTGTCTTCCAGTTCACTTATCCGTTCTTCAGCCTCTGATACTCTACTGTTGAGACCTTCTATAGCATTTTTGAGTTCAGCAATTGAGTTGGTTGTCTCCATTTGCTTATTTTTCATTTCTTGCATGTCTCTTCTCAGTGCACTAATTTCCTCTAATATTTTGTTTTCGGTGTTTTGGATCCTTTTTAGTATAGCTTTTCTGAATTCGCTTTCAGATAATTTGTCTATCTCCTCCTCTGTCATTTGAAGCAATGTTTCTCTAGCTTAGTCTTTCATTTGTGCAGTGTTTCTCTGACGTTTCATTATTAGGTTAATTTTTGTTTCTTTGTGTGTGTCTGTGTGTGTGTGGAATTCTTTTTCCCCACTAGGCTTCTTGATTGAATTCCCCCTTCCTTTGGGTTTCTGTCCTTGTAGAAAGGTTCAGTGGTTTGTGACTTGGATGGTGTTAGGTCTTGTTTACAGGTGAATAATCTCTAGTGTTGGATGTTCTTTAATAGTGTGGGGTCTTGGAATCAGGGCTTCTGCTCCGAGAATCCTTGGTTTAATGATTGGTCAGGGAGTGTAGGCTCTATGTCTGGTCTGATATGGTGTTCCTTGATATTAGTTCACATACTAGCATGTGAGGAACAAGTGGTGCATCCCTAATGGGTGACAGTCATAAAAACATGCAGATGTTTTCTAACATAGTCATAAGATATACATACATACACAGCAATCCCCACAACTGACCAGTTTTACAAAGATAAGGCACAGGAAATCTTTCTGGCAAATCACACAATCATAGATGATACTTGCCCATTAAACTTTGAATTAATTATAATAGTGCCTGAATAAATAGATCCAGCACAAGGTCCTGGCTTGGATAATTACAATGAGAGCAATTTTTAACTAGGACAGGTGTTGGTGGTAATGAGGAGGGGAATGTATAGGTAATGAGAAGGAATAGTTTTGTCTCCGAAGGATTTTATTGGGTTAGACAGCAAAGATAAGTGTGTGTATTGTTTAGTGTATTTGGAAGAGAATAGTGGAGACAGAAAGATAGGAAATAATTTATCTAGAGGGTATTGGTAGATAGGAAAATGTTTTACATTTAGAACATAGAGGGAGAAAGCAGTGGGAAAGAGGAAAGAGAATTAGAGATTTCCAAGAATTAAAATTAAAATTAAAAAAAAAAAACTACAGTAAAATAAAAGTCAAAAAAAGAAATTAAAAATTAAAAAGGGCAGAAAAAAAAAATTAGTAAGAGACCAAAAAACAAACAAACAAAAAACAAAACTAACAAATGAAAACCAAAAAACAAACAAACAAAAACAACAGAATAAACAAACTCTTAAACGCCAAACTAGACTGATCAATTGAAAAAGCAAATTAGTCCACCACAAATAAAAAAAAAAAAGCTAAATACTGTCCCTGGTTTTTATCTTCTCATCTGCCTGTTGGAAACCAATCTGCTCTTGATGGTGGTGTCTTGATGGCATAGGCTTTCCCTTATAGCGCCGGTTGCTATGGTTTCTCTTTTTGTGTTCAGCAAAATGAGGGTTTTGCTGCCATACTGAGTGCTGGCCGAGACGGTGGGTTGATCCCAGTCAGTCCGGCGGGGGCCTAGGTGCGCGCAGTCGCGTGTTTGAGGTGGCGCTCCGGCTCTACCGCGCCCCCGCCAGTAGTCTCCAATTCCTGCTCTTTCCCTGGCTTCCTCCGCTGCTGCTGCAGCTCTAGGGGTGCATGGGCTCCTCCGCCGCTGGCACAGGTGCCCTGATTGAGGAACTCTATGTCTGGTCTGATATGGGGGTTTTTTTGCATCCCTAATGGGTGACAGTCATAAAACATGCAGATGTTTTCTAACATAGTCATAAGATATACATACATAAAAGCAATCCCCACAACTGACCAGTTTTACAAAGATAAGGCACAGGAAATCTTTCTGGCAAATCACACAATCATAGATGATACTTGCCCGTTAAACTTTGAATTAATTATAATAGTGCCTGAATAAATAGATCCAGCACAAGGTCCTGGCTTGGATAATTACAATGAGAGCAATTTTTAACTAGGACAGGTGTTGGTGGTAATGAGGAGGGGAATGTATAGGTAATGAGAAGGAATAGTTTTGTCTCCGAAGGATTTTATTGGGTTAGACAGCAAAGATAAGTGTGTGTATTGTTTAGTGTATTTGGAAGAGAATAGTGGAGACAGAAAGATAGGAAATAATTTATCTAGAGGGTATTGGTAGATAGGAAAATGTTTTACATTTAGAACATAGAGGGAGAAAGCAGTGGGAAAGAGGAAAGAGAATTAGAGATTTCTAAGAATTAAAATTAAAATTAAAAAAAAAACTACAGTAAAATAAAAGTCAAAAAAAAAAATTAAAAATTAAAAAGGGCAGAAAAAAAAAATTAGTAAGAGACCAAAAAACAAACAAACAAAAAACAAAACTAACAAATGAAAACCAAAAAACAAACAAACAAAAACAACAGAATAAACAAACTCTTAAACGCCAAACTAGACTGATCAATTGAAAAAGCAAATTAGTCCACCACAAATAAAAAAAAAAAAGCTAAATACTGTCCCTGGTTTTTATCTTCTCATCTGCCTGTTGGAAACCAATCTGCTCTTGATGGTGGTGTCTTGATGGCATAGGCTTTCCCTTATAGCGCCGGTTGCTATGGTTTCTCTTTTTGTGTTCAGCAAAATGAGGGTTTTGCTGCCATACTGAGTGCTGGCCGAGACGGTGGGTTGATCCCAGTCAGTCCGGCGGGGGCCTAGGTGCGCGCAGTCGCGTGTTTGAGGTGGCGCTCCGGCTCTACCGCGCCCCCGCCAGTAGTCTCCAATTCCTGCTCTTTCCCTGGCTTCCTCCGCTGCTGCTGCAGCTCTAGGGGTGCACGGGCTCCTCCGCCGCTGGCACAGGTGCCCTGCCGGTTACGTCTCTAAGTCCCAAAGGTGGTTGCGAGCTTTCCCGTCCAGCTCGTGCCTGGTCCCTGGTCAGGAACCCGTGGGCGACTTCCCCTCTCCGTTCAGTAAGCCCTCCAGTTGGAGTGGTTGAAGTTACCCGCGATGGGGCGCTTCCGCGGCTTCTCGCTAAGGGTTCCAGTGTCTTCTCCAATCAGTCAATTTTTGGTGGGAAAGTGGGAAAGTTGGAAAGTATTATTTAGGAACAAGAGAATATATATAAAAACAAGTAAATAAATACTGCCATAATCTTGGTGAGATATGATGGCATATCAGTTCTACACAACTAAATAGGGCCCAGAGAACATGTTTAAAAAATATAATACAAGTTCTCTCGCGTTAGTATTTGCATCTATGATTCACAATGTTCAGCTCAAATAATTTCATTCAGAACTATTATTTGGTTGATGGTTACAGTTGAATCTAACAAGCAAACAAAAACACATACTGAGTATTTCTATTGTATTGGTTACTATCACTCAAATTATATTATTTAACTCTGAAATTGTGAGATTTCTGTGTCCATTTTAGAGAGAAATAATGGAAAAACACTACTTATTCAAGACCTTTGGTCAGTGTGTGAATAGTCAGTAAAATGGGTGAAATACCTCAAGGAGTGAAACCAAGTATTTTCAAGTTCAACATATTTCCATTGGAAAAAAACATATTTCAATAAAAGTGATTTTCTACATACCAATGTTGTAAGTATTTTTAGAAGTTAATAATTCAATTTCCTCCCTGCTGATATTAGTAGGGATAATAATTTTATGATGATGAAAATTTATAAAATATTATTATATAGCAAATGTTATTAATATATTAATAATTATTTATTAATAATACATTAAAATTTTAATGTTAAATCAATACATATCATACAATTAGGGACTTTTTTTTTCTGAATTTTAAAACAATGAGTGGGTTATGTGAGTGTGTATTTAGAAAGAATGTTAAAGGGAAGTTTCAAAATCTGTTTCTTTCTTCTAAAACAAAACAAGCAAAACAAAAATTAAGTACAGTGTGTAGGTTAATCTGTAGTATCTGGTTTAGTAGATTTTCTTTAGGGAATAGGGTCTTATAATTTGGGAAAAAGTAAAATGCTTGTCAACTTTTGTACAGTTTAATGTATATTATTATTAATTTGTACAATTCAGTTAATCTTCATCATCTACTAAGTAAAATGTAAGAAGAGGTCTGTCAACAAATAATAAGTTATTAGGCAAACTAATAACTAATTAATATCAAGGATTCCCAAAGTGATGCTTTAGATAAACAGACAAAGCTAAAAAATGTACTGTAAACCAGAGTAAAATATGTCTCACTGGATCTTTTAGGTTTGTCTGAAATTTCACATAATTAGGTAAAAATTGATCCAAAGTCCTACAATATAAGATATTTCTCATGAAGATATTCATGAAGATCTGAGGGAAGATTTTCTCAGGATATGGGAAAGAAATCACAAGAGCCACAAAAGAGGGATTACCAAAGGTAAGACTGAGAAATAACAAGGAAGTGAAGAAGGCTGGAGGGCTTCCCTGGTGTCTCACTGGTAAAAAATCAGCCTGCAACGTAGCAGCCACAGAAGACACAGGTTCAATCTCTGGATCAGGAAGATCCCCTGCAGGAGGTCATAGCTGCCCACTCCAGTATTCTTCACTGGAGAATCCCATGGACAGAGGAACCTGGTTGGCTACAATCCATTGGGCCACAAAGAGTCGTGTCGGACCACGACTGAAGTGACTTTGTACTCATTGCACTCAGAGGGCTGGAGAACAGTGTGAGGATTAGAGTAAAGGATGAACTTGGAGAATTTAGAGAATGGACACCATATTAACGAAAACATTTGTATTGCTTTATTAGAAATCCATTGTCAAGCTGTAAGCAGAGGAGTAACTGATGTGATTTATGTGTTTACATACATATTTTGGCTGCTCTGTAGAGTGTGGGAGCAAGGCAAAAATTTAGGTGACTACTGGATTTTTTTCTAGGTAAAAGGTGAAAGTTGGAGGCTAGGGCAATAATGATAACTTTAAATCATATTGAAAAAGTCTGGGCAATGGGGCTTCCCTGGTGGTCCAGTGGGTAAGGACACCACCTTGCAGTGCAAGGGGCGCCGGTTCGATCCCTGGCCTGGGAGGATCCCACGTGCCGCAGAGCGGCTGGACCCATGTGTCCAATTACTGAGCCGGAGCTCTGGAGCGCATGCACCCAGAGCCGGTGCTCTGTGACGACAGAGGTCACTGCGATGGGAGGCCCACACGGGCCAAAGAACAAAAAGATGGATGAAGAATGGACAAATGAAAGACCATAGAAGCGGCCCACCCCCTCCTCCCACTCCACCCCACCCACAAAAAAAAAAAAAAAAAGTCTGGGCAAGTTAACAGGTTAAGTCCTAGAGAAGGTAGTAAGTGGGCTGGAGGTGGGGAGGCAGTTCAAATGAACTATTGATACCAATGCCATGTAGGCTGAAAATTGTAATTAAATTATGGGATTGGCTGTTATAAATGACTGAAATAATTGTACACCAGTTTTAACAAAATGTAGACACTTATGAATAGAAAGATTATATTAATATTTAAAACATCGTTCCAGTACAAATTGTCCACAATATATGAGTATCTCGATTGTTACTCCTTCTACACATTACCTGAACTAAACGTGCACAAATGACAAATGCATAATCTCTAATAAGACTCGAATCCTTTGCCCCACTGTCACGGGAGGCATTAGCCTATTATATCCTTGAAATGCAGTCCTTATCAATGTCAGACTTGTAGGTATATTGGGCCTATCAATTCTACATAACTAAATAGCGGTCACAGGAGGTATTTTTAGAATGTAATACAAATCCTCTTGCATCTGTATTTATATACTCCACTTTACTTTAGAGTATCTCATTATGCACAATATTCAGCTCAAATAATTTTGTCCTGAGCTCCTAAATTCAGAGTTGAGATTAAGCCCCAGAAGACTTGCTTTTTACTAAAAATTGCATGTTGAATATAATATACAAAGGGAATTTACATGGCTAAATTGATTTTAAAGATTTTTGCCCACACACATGGTTTTCTCTTTTTGATATTACAGTAGGTCCCCTACATATGAATGAGTGCCATTTTGAGAGCATTCAGAAGTCTGATTTGTTCATGAGTCTAGTAGAGTTAGTTTAGGCATTCAAATAGCACAATCAACTATAAGGTACTATACTGTAAAATACTTATATTAATTTTCACACAAATAATACACAACAAACAAACACAAACATAAAAAAATATTTTAACTCTTATAGTACAGTATCTTAAAAAGTACGGTAGTAAAAGTACGGAAGTGTACAGGCAAGAAGAGCTGCTGACTGGAGGAGGTAGAGGAGGTGGGAAATGGTAAAAATGAAGGATTGTCAAGGATAAGAGATGGGGAACAGGCTGCAATTTCACTCACACCCAGCAATGGCATGCATATTTGCATCCTTGGAAGTTGGAAACTTAAAGGTTGCATGTAGAAAATTTATTGTACTGTAAAATGGAATAGCACATATGACTATTAAGATTATGTTATTTTTTGAAATATAAAAAAACTATTATTGATATATAAATTCAATAGCAAGTCTAAATTTATCTGGATATTTTTTAAAAATTATTGATCCTGTTGATGTTTTCAAATCATAATACCTAGGTAAATCTATATTCCATTCTCTCTCCCAGTTTCTATATTCTACAGGTATTTTTACTTTTCCTTTAAAGAATAAAGCCTTTATTTACTTCACATATAAGTTACCAACCAGCATTTCAGATTCTAACTTTTGCTCTTATTTATGACCATTTGAGATAGTGACACCAGGATAATAAATTCTATTATAATTTGCTGTTGGTATATCGGGAAATTTTAAGCAAGCAATGTTAAGAGAAATTAAATTTCACATTGATTATAATTTTTCTAGGAATTGCTATATGGTGATTTTTTTTCATTTAAATTGTATAACTTCAGGTGAAAAATATTGCCAGATCTTTTGTTTCTTGTGTCCGCAATATCTTTGATGTTTATTTTGATTTGCACTCAAGATTATATTTTACCTTTTGAGAATAACCTCACTTATTGCTTTATTTATTCCTTGAAATATATTTTCTTACTCTCTCCCTGTACTTCTACAACGAAATTTCTATTTTAAAGCCTATAACATTAGCTATATTTGGTCAATCATGTGACTTTCTCCATAGGAAACCTGCAAGCTCCTTAAGGTTAATGCATTTAACTTGTTCATCCCTGTGTCTTCAGAAGTAACATTTTTCATAGATGATCGAATAAAGAAAAATCTTATCTTCATGACCTTAGTTATTGTGGCATTCAAATAGCACAATTTTCAAAACCTAATAAGATACTATACTGTAAAATACTTATATTAATTTTCACACAAATAATACACAACAAACAAACACAAACATAAAAAAATATTTTAACTCTTATAGTACAGTATCTTAAAAAGTACGGTAGTAAAAGTACGGAAGTGTACAGGCAAGAAGAGCTGCTGACTGGAGGAGGTAGAGGAGGTGGGAAATGGTAAAAATGAAGGATTGTCAAGGATAAGAGATGGGGAACAGGCTGCAATTTCACTCACACCCAGCAATGGCATGCATATTTGCATCCTTGGAAGTTGGAAACTTAAAGGTTGCATGTAGAAAATTTATTGTACTGTAAAATGGAATAGCACATATGACTATTAAGATTATGTTATTTTTTGAAATATAAAAAAACTATTATTGATATATAAATTCAATAGCAAGTCTAAATTTATCTGGATATTTTTTAAAAATTATTGATCCTGTTGATGTTTTCAAATCATAATACCTAGGTAAATCTATATTCCATTCTCTCTCCCAGTTTCTATATTCTACAGGTATTTTTACTTTTCCTTTAAAGAATAAAGCCTTTATTTACTTCACATATAAGTTACCAACCAGCATTTCAGATTCTAACTTTTGCTCTTATTTATGACCATTTGAGATAGTGACACCAGGATAATAAATTCTATTATAATTTGCTGTTGGTATATCGGGAAATTTTAAGCAAGCAATGTTAAGAGAAATTAAATTTCACATTGATTATAATTTTTCTAGGAATTGCTATATGGTGATTTTTTTTCATTTAAATTGTATAACTTCAGGTGAAAAATATTGCCAGATCTTTTGTTTCTTGTGTCCGCAATATCTTTGATGTTTATTTTGATTTGCACTCAAGATTATATTTTACCTTTTGAGAATAACCTCACTTATTGCTTTATTTATTCCTTGAAATATATTTTCTTACTCTCTCCCTGTACTTCTACAACAAAATTTCTATTTTAAAGCCTATAACATTAGCTATATTTGGTCAATCATGTGACTTTCTCCATAGGAAACCTGCAAGCTCCTTAAGGTTAATGCATTTAACTTGTTCATCCCTGTGTCTTCAGAAGTAAACATCATTTTTTCATAGATGATCATTGAATAAAGAAAAATCTTATCTTCATGACCTTAGTTATTGTGACTAAACATAACATATATATTAGAATGGTGGAAGTTTTACAGTTTCATAAGAGACAGTAATTGATTGACAAAGAATATTGAAGTGATTTTTTTGTATGTATTATTTATCTGTTTATTTTTCCTATATACAATTACAACTATACATTAATGCCAGAAACTTTCGTTTTCCAGGAATTTGCAGAAAAAAATAAAAAAAATCTCCACTTGTCGTTTTTGATTACGTATTTCCACTGAGTGTGCTTCCATGAGAGATTGTGATCACCAACATTCAAATCTAATTCTGTTGCATTTAATATACACTCATACTCATATCTTCAAAGATCTTGTGGAATATATGTACATCTTTGCCTTTTGAAACTATGATCGTCACACTATTAATGAATTAAAATAAATAGGTTAACTCTGATCCCAATAGCTATTCTTCTCAATAAAATAATACTTTGGCATTATGATTAGTGGAAATGTATGCTTCAGAAACTGATTTTATAAACTGCAATGTTAATAATTTGTTCATAAACTTTTTTTATTTTTTCAATTTAACTTTTACAGAGATTTGTTGTTTACTGCCGTGAACCCATTTTGAAAGAAACTAACTGGTGGCTCAGGTGGTAAAGAGTCTGCCTGCAATGTGGGAGACCTGAGTTAGATTCCTGTCCAGAAGATCCCCTGAAGAAGGGAATAGATACCCCACTCCAGCATTCTTGGCTGGAAAATTCCATGGATAGAAGAACCTGGTGGGCTACAATCCATGGGGTGACAAAGAGTCAGACATGACTGAATAACTAACAGTTAACCTACTACAGGAAACAATTTTCCTCAAATGTTTATATTCTATAATTATACCAAGAATAACCTCACTTATTGCTTTATTTATTCCTTGAAATATATTTTCTTACTCTCTCCCTGTACTTCTACAACAAAATTTCTATTTTAAAGCCTATAACATTAGCTATATTTGGTCAATCATGTGACTTTCTCCATAGGAAACCTGCAAGCTCCTTAAGGTTAATGCATTTAACTTGTTCATCCCTGTGTCTTCAGAAGTAAACATCATTTTTTCATAGATGATCATTGAATAAAGAAAAATCTTATCTTCATGACCTTAGTTATTGTGACTAAACATAACATATATATTAGAATGGTGGAAGTTTTTACAGTTTCATAAGAGACAGTAATTGATTGACAAAGAATATTGAAGTGATTTTTTTGTATGTATTATTTATCTGTTTATTTTTCCTATATACAATTACAACTATACATTAATGCCAGAAACTTTCGTTTTCCAGGAATTTGCAGAAAAAAATAAAAAAAATCTCCACTTGTCGTTTTTGATTACGTATTTCCACTGAGTGTGCTTCCATGAGAGATTGTGATCACCAACATTCAAATCTAATTCTGTTGCATTTAATATACACTCATACTCATATCTTCAAAGATCTTGTGGAATATATGTACATCTTTGCCTTTTGAAACTATGATCGTCACACTATTAATGAATTAAAATAAATAGGTTAACTCTGATCCCAATAGCTATTCTTCTCAATAAAATAATACTTTGGCATTATGATTAGTGGAAATGTATGCTTCAGAAACTGATTTTATAAACTGCAATGTTAATAATTTGTTCATAAACTTTTTTTATTTTTTCAATTTAACTTTTACAGAGATTTGTTGTTTACTGCCGTGAACCCATTTTGAAAGAAACTAACTGGTGGCTCAGGTGGTAAAGAGTCTGCCTGCAATGTGGGAGACCTGAGTTAGATTCCTGTCCAGAAGATCCCCTGAAGAAGGGAATAGATACCCCACTCCAGCATTCTTGGCTGGAAAATTCCATGGATAGAAGAACCTGGTGGGCTACAATCCATGGGGTGACAAAGAGTCAGACATGACTGAATAACTAACAGTTAACCTACTACAGGAAACAATTTTCCTCAAATGTTTATATTCTATAATTATACCAAGATATCTTCTTTTGAAAGGTAGTACTAGTTTGGTACAGTTGAAAGCTTCTGGATGAATTGGTAGACTGATATATATATATACATATATATATATACACACACACACTACTTTGCATAAAATAGATAACTAATGAGAACCTACTTTTTAACCCAGAGAACTCTGTTCAGTGCTCTATGGTGACCTGAATGGGAAGGAAATCCAAATATATGTATAAAAGAGTAAATGTGTGTATATATATATATATATATATATACACACACACACACATATATGTATAAAAGAGTAAAAGTGTATATATATATATATATACATATGTATATAAATCAGTTTCTGTACAAAATAAACTAATACAACATTGTAAAACAACTTTATTTCAATAAAATACCTATTTTCATTAATGAAAAGTCTCATTATTTCATCATTAAAATTAATCTATCCTGAGAATTTATGCTAGCATCTCTTCTAAGCACTTTTGCATATACCATTTTATTTAGTTCCATTAATCAAACAAACAAAATAAAAATGTCTATAATTTGGTCCAATCATTATAAAAACTAAAGCATAAAAGTATCATGGACTATCAGCCATAAAAAGAATGAAATGATCCTATTTGCAACAACAGTGATAGACCTACAACTTATCATACTAATCCAGTAAGCTAGACAGAGAAAGACAAATATCATATGTCATTGCTTATATAATGGAGTCTTAAACTTGATATAAATAAACTTACAAACAAAAGAAAAATAGATCCACAGATAGAGAAGAGAAACTTGCATTTACCAAAGAGGAAAATGCAGGGAGGGATAAACTAGGAGGTTGAGATTAACATATCAACACTAGTATATATTAAAGAGATAAACAATGAAGACCTAATGTATAACATTAGGAGACTGTACACAATGCCATTTTGAAAGAAACTGACTGGTGGCTCAGGTGGTAAAGAGTCTGCCTGCAATGTGGGAGACCTGAGTTAGATTCCTGTCCAGAAGATCCCCTGAAGAAGGGAATAGATACCCCACTCCAGCATTCTTGGCTGGAAAATTCCATGGATAGAAGAACCTGGTGGGCTACAATCCATGGGGTGACAAAGAGTCAGACATGACTGAATAACTAACAGTTAACCTACTACAGGAAACAATTTTCCTCAAATGTTTATATTCTATAATTATACCAAGATATCTTCTTTTGAAAGGTAGTACTAGTTTGGTACAGTTGAAAGCTTCTGGATGAATTGGTAGACTGATATATATATATACATATATATATATACACACACACACTACTTTGCATAAAATAGATAACTAATGAGAACCTACTTTTTAACCCAGAGAACTCTGTTCAGTGCTCTATGGTGACCTGAATGGGAAGGAAATCCAAATATATGTATAAAAGAGTAAATGTGTGTATATATATATATATATATATATATATATATATATACACACACACACACATATATGTATAAAAGAGTAAAAGTGTATATATATATATATATACATATGTATATAAATCAGTTTCTGTACAAAATAAACTAATACAACATTGTAAAACAACTTTATTTCAATAAAATACCTATTTTCATTAATGAAAAGTCTCATTATTTCATCATTAAAAATTAATCTATCCTGAGAATTTATGCTAGCATCTCTTCTAAGCACTTTTGCATATACCATTTTATTTAGTTCCATTAATCAAACAAACAAAATAAAAATGTCTATAATTTGGTCCAATCATTATAAAAACTAAAGCATAAAAGTATCATGGACTATCAGCCATAAAAAGAATGAAATGATCCTATTTGCAACAACAGTGATAGACCTACAACTTATCATACTAATCCAGTAAGCTAGACAGAGAAAGACAAATATCATATGTCATTGCTTATATAATGGAGTCTTAAACTTGATATAAATAAACTTACAAACAAAAGAAAAATAGATCCACAGATAGAGAAGAGAAACTTGCATTTACCAAAGAGGAAAATGCAGGGAGGGATAAACTAGGAGGTTGAGATTAACATATCAACACTAGTATATATTAAAGAGATAAACAATGAAGACCTAATGTATAGCATTAGGAGACTGTACACAATATTTTATGATAACCTATAGGGGAAACAAATCTGAAAAAATATCTGTATAACTGAATCACTTTGATGTACACCTAAGATAAAAACATCATAAATCAACAATATTTCAATTAAAATTAAACAAAAGCTAAAGAAAAGTTAAAAATTGGGCATAAAGCAAGTAAGTGTGTCTCCACTGATACAGAGCTATCCTGTGGTAGAACTAAAATTTTTAAACCTGTAGCTTGACTTCAGAAGCAGCACTCCTAGTGGTTTCGTTGGAATACCTGTCTTTGGAATAGCACATTGCTTTTTTGTAGATTTCTTTATAAATTTGAGCAACTGTGTCACAGTTTTAAAGAATGATATAAAGGGGGGCTTACCTGGTGGTCAAGCCAGAGAACAAAGACGGATGAAACTAAATAAAATGAAAGACCAATAGAAGTGGATAAAAAAAAAAAAAAAAAAGAAGAAAGGAAGAAGAATGATACAAAGATGATGGATCATTAATCCATTACTCAACTTTTTTTTTTTTTTAAGATTTATTTATTTATTTATTTTGAGGAGGGTGGGGTGGGGAGGGAAGGGAGCAGGCGGGCCACTTCTATTGGTCTTTCGTTTGTCCGTTTTCATCCATCTTTGTTCTTCGGCCCACGTGGGCCTTCCATCGCGGTGGCCTCTGTTGTCGCAGAGCACTGGCTCTGGGCGCATGCACTCCAGAACTCCGGCTCGGTAATTGGACACATGGGTCCAGCCGCTCTGAGGCACGTGGGATCTTCCCAGGCCAGGGATCGAACCGGCGCCCCTTGCACTGCAAGGCAGTGCCCTTACCCACTGGAGCACCAGGGAAGTTCTACCCAACTTTTTGATTAGAAAATATTTTTATAACTATATTATAAATTCCAGGATTTAAATAGCACAGAAATATACATAAGGCAGTTTATTCTTTTCATATATAAAATTCCTTTATAAATTTTGCCTTCCTAAAATTATCCAAAAAGAACATGAAAACAATAAACATCTATAGCAACAGCATCTTAACAATGAAGTACATCACATTAGAACAACATTCTCTGAAGAAAGCCACCAAATACCACAAAATCAGGTCAGTTAGGAAGAGTTCTCTGCTATTGCAGGTGGCCATGGTGGAGTACATGTGTCAAAGCAAGCATGCCCAGCCAGTGTGTAGCAGACGTCCAAGACCTTCCTCAGGATCAGTGATTCACTAGACATTTTCTTAAAACTCAAAAAAGCTGTTATACTCACAATTACAGTTTATTACAGTCAAAAGATACGATTAAAACTTTCAAAGGTGAAAGATGCGTGGGATAGAGTCAAAGAGAAAATAGGTACAAGCTTCCATCCATCTTCTCCCATTGGAGTTACATGGCCCATACTTAATACTTCCAAAAATAATGTGTAATAGCCGTGTTGCTGACAAAGGAAATTGACCTGAACTTCGGAGTCTAGAATTTACTGAGATCTGGTTATATAAGCATGTAGCACCTGATGACTAATCTTAATTACTCAGTCCCCAGCCTCCAGCCCTTCCAGAGTTCAGAATAATGCAGTAAGACTCAAAAGAGCTTTCCATTAAGCACAGTGGTATTGTAAACTATCTTGCTTGGTCCAAGGCCACAAGTATGCAAGGACACTTTTAGCAAGTAAAATATCATAAGTTCTCAGAAGGTATCTCCATGGAGTGAGTCAATGGGCATTTCTTTTGGTGGGGGTGGACTATATAGGGTTTGAGCATTTCTAGCTTTCTTTTTTTTTTAATTTTATTTTTAAAAAATTTTACAGAGTTTTTTTGTTCATAGACATATATGTTCCCAGATCAATCATATGCATATCCCTGGCCTTCTCCCCCTTCCCAGTTCCCCCATCCTACCCCTCCAGGTTATCACACCACACCCTGCAGGAACCCCTATTCCCACAGCACAATGACAATAGTTATCTTTTTCACATATGATAATTTAGGTTTCCATGTTACTCCCTGTATCCTTCCCATCTACTGTTCATTCCCCACAGTGTCCATATGTCTGTTCTCTATGTCTGTTTTTCCATCACTTCACTGCATGTATTGCCATTACTCTCTCATTAGATTTCATATATATATATGTGTTAGTATACTGTACTTGTCTTTCTCTTTTTGACTTACTTCACTTTTTATAATAGATTCATCTAGATCCATACACTTCATTAGGGCTGATACTTCTGCACTTCTTTTTACAACTGAGAAGTACTCCATTGTACATATGTACCAGAGCTTTTTTATCCATTCATTCATCGATGGACATCTAGGTTGCTTCCAATATTTCTAGCTTTCTAAATTAATACTTTACTGTACAACAGGCAAAACTAAAAATCTCTATTGTGAAATAAATTAATAACTTTTGAAATTATGGTAAGCATTTTGATATCTATTTTTGGACAGAATAAAGAGAAGAGGAAGCTTGACTAGGTGCAAACAAATCAAGCAGGTATAGTTACAGAAAATTCAAGCTAAGGATGAGTGGAGTTGGAAGAGATGTGTGTGAAGAGCAACTAAATGTTGATTCTGACAGATTGAAGGAAGTGCATGAGGTGATCTACCTACACACACATACACACACAGATGCTAAAAACATAAACCAATCTGATAGAATACTTTCCTGTGTGTTATGAAAGGGCATATGTTCCTAAAATAAAGCTGTACTCTTAGGGTAAATTGTTCATAAGAAATTTGCCACAGCAAATCTTCAGAAAACTCAATCTAGCAACTATTTTGAAATTTATTTTCTACCTCTCCTCTAATAATTAGTGATATTGAGCATGTTTTAAGGTTTATTGGCCATTTTTATATCTTCTTTGTAGAAAACATTAACACACTATTGTAAAGCAATTATCCTTCAAATAAAAATAAATTAAAAAAGAAACAATTGTAAAAAGATTATTTTCACTCACTCACTCAAGCCCTTCCCCGTGTATTCTTCTAAATGTATAAAGTTTAAGAAGATATAACTTTATTTAAAATAAATATTAAGCAAGTGAGTGAAAAGCAATATAACCACAGAGCAATGCTAAAAATTTGTAAGCAGGAAATAAAAAATGTAATAAACATTAAATAAAATAAGAAGAAACAACATACATACTTTTGCATACACACGCATATATGTGCACACAAACTTAATAATCACAGAGAGAAAGCAAAAAGTCATATATACAAATCTAGTTGTATACTATATAACTGGATTTGTGTATATATACACAAACACATATATATATATATACATATATATATATATACACAAATATATTTGTATATTATATGCACAAATAAATATATCAGTAAAAAAGTGACATCTCTTTTGGGGTTTCCCAGGTTCTTCAGAAATAAATAATCTCCCTGCCCATTCCAGAGACTGAGGTTTGACCCTTGGATTGGGAAGATCTTCTGGCGAAGGAAAAGACAGCCCTTCCCATATTCTTGCCTGAGAAATCTCATGAACAGAGGAGCATGGAAGGCTATAGTCCAGGTTATGGGCCATAGCCTGGTGGGCTATAGGTTACAAAAGAGTGGGAAATGACTTAGAAACTAAACAACAATTGTTATATGTTACAAAACCATAGAAAGAAACAGTTCTAGAAAAAAATGGTAACTCAATAAAAGGTGAACAGATAGAGACAAACTAAGGAAGAGAAACTTCCATTAGAGAAAATAAAGACACATTGCGGGGACCTTCTGCAGAAAGGGAAGGCAGCGGGATTGCCCCTGGCTGAACCGGGAGATCTCGAAGAAAGGAAAATCTTGACTGCCCGCCCCCCAGTCCCCTGGCTCAGGCAGGGGACAATCAGATGCGACAGGGGTTCCATCGAAGTAGTTCCCCTTTATTAATGAAGATCCACAGCTTTTATAGGCAAGTGAAGGGGGTTTTGCACGGGAATTCCTATAGATTACACCAATCAAGCTAAAGGCCAAGCAATCGAGCGCGGAAGCCAGGGGAACCAATCAGAAATGTTGACCATCAATTAACAATTTAGATCACGCCCTGTCTCTTCCTGTAGGCACCATCTTAGCTGCAAACATGTGCTTAAGCTTCTTTAAACAATGTGCTTAAGCTTCCCTTCATTCCCACGTCCCTTCCTGTAGGCGCCATCTTAGCTCCAAACTGCAAACATGTGCTTAAGCTTCTTTATGCTTGCAACGGTCCTCTTTCAATTCAGAGCTCCACAACACATCAAAAGAATATTCAAAGAAAATAGTTCAGATTTAAAAAACAAAACAAAACACTTGTTATATGTCTGACAAGAGAAAACAGCAAATTTTCATAAAGAATGAAAAGTTTATGAAATTTGGAAAGATAATTATAGATAAAAAAGGAACAAAAATTATCCAAAATATGAATATTTAACATAGCTCATTAAAGGAATAAATGAGATACAGCAGTCTAATATGTACTTCTATATGGAGAAAGACAAATCTTTTGATTAAAAATTCAAGAAAAAACTTATTGCAGGTCAAGACATACTGACCCATGGCCTAGGTATTTATTTGGCTTGAAAATAAAGAATCCTAAAGGCAGCCAGGAAAATCTTTAAGTCAACGACAATAAGGATAAACCAGACTTAGTTCTGACTTCTCCATGGTAACAGACTCCACAAAAGGACAAATATCAGCAATATTTTCAGAAAACATAATTTGGCCCCAATGTTAAGACTTAGTTAAATTGCTACTCAAGTGTCAGAGCACTAGATAGATATTTTCAAAGAACATCAGTCCTCAAACTCATACATTTTTATAAGAAATAAATGACGTCTCAAGAATAAGAAGCAATCTGGCAAGATTTCTCAAATGCAAAGTTTTCCTGATATTCACAGCAACACAGTTCATGAGTAGCCATTGAAATGCCATTTTCATGAATATAGATTCAAAAGCACCTACAAAGTTATGAAAACAATCTATTACATCATTCAATCTTTCTTGACTAACTCAAAGAGCTAATCAGATGCTATTGATACATCAGCATGTAACTCTTCAGCCTTATGTACTACTCAGATTTGAACCAAGATACCATGGCAACAAGGATAACTCCCAGATTTTGGTTTTCATTAAGCTACCAATCTTTTGCGGCCTTGGCCTGCAGTGACTTGAGCCAGGGCTTCGGTTCTGTGTCAGAGATTTCAATCTCTCTTGGATGGTAGTAGTGAAAGCACCAAATCCTAGCACTAGATCAGAGGTCAGTGTCCCTTCAAAATCCCCACAAGGAAGGAAAGTAGTGACACAAAGTGTTTATAAAGAAGTTGAGGGGTGGCGCTAGGCTGGCAGCATAGAAGGACGCACACTTATCTCTCCTGCAAAATTGCCTGAATTGCTACTAGTTCCTGAAAAACCATCAACAAGAGGAGGTCAGATCAGATCATGTCCAAGAGCAAAGGAGAAGCCACAACAAGACAGTAGAAGGGGCACAATCACGCTTTTAAAACCAAACCTCAAATCTGCCAGTGAGGCCAGGTGGGCAAAATACGCAAAGCCTGTTGCAAGTCAAGACCTGGGAAAAGAGCAGTGAAGCCCACAAGGGACTGAGCCAGACCTGTTTTAGAGGGTCCAAGTGCCTCTTTAAGCTAGAAGTGCCCTTGAGCAGTCCTCAGAAAGTCAGCACTGCACTTAATTTCTTTTGACAGAGGTTATCATCAGCCCGATCATAGAGTCATGGAGTAGGACTGGAGACTGTTCGCACAGAGATTCGGGAGAGGGGAATAAGGATCCCACATGAGACTGAACCAGACTCACTTCTGAGTATTCTGAAGTCTCTGGAGGTGGTGGGGGTCATTGGTGGCGTGCAGTAGGGTTGGGGACACTGCAGAAGTTCTTCTCATAGAGCAGGTGGGAACAAATCCTTTGTGAGAGATACTTGATTACCCCAACTGTAGTTTGTTTGCAGGTCAAACTACAGGGAGGGAACTTAACTCCACCTAGCAACAAAGGTAGCTAGATTAACAATAACGAAACTTACAGGGTCAGCCTGGGTGGGCCTTTTAGGCAGAAACTGACAAAAACCACAAAAGAGACCTCCAGATCCAACCATTACCACAGACAAGAAAAAGACTGATAATTCCTGAATAGTCAGCAAGAGACAGAAAAGCATAAACATTCACTATTTTTATGTTGTAACTGGAGCTGGATTTAACACTGGACCATTTTTTGTTTTCTTCTTTTTTTCTTTTTTCCCATTCCCCCAACCCATTTTTATTTTTATTTTTTTCTATATTGGCCTTTTGTTGTCCTGTGGGGGGTTTGCTTGTTTTCATTATTATTCCTTTGTTTTTCTATATTTTTCTATGTATTTATCTCTGTTTTATTTTTTTTTAATTTTTTATATGTATTATTACTTCTTCTACAATTATTTCTTTGTTTTCTCTGATGCTCTTTTCCTACAGCACTAAACGCTAATACATACAAATCTTTATCTTTCTATATGTAATTTTGCATTATTATTCTATATTTCTCCTCTATCCCCCCTTTCTCTTTTTCCCTTTCCCCACCATATTTCTTAGTTTGTTTTGTTTTCAATGGTTTATCCCCACTTGGGACTCTGCTCTAGTATTGTTCTCCAATTTGTGCCTTAGTTTGGTTCTTAACTGCTGGGTATCATTTTTGGTTTTCTCTATTCACCATGCTAACATATGGTACTGAAGCCCACAAGGGACTGAGCCAGACCTGTTTTAGAGGGTCCAAGTGCCTCTTTAAGAAGTGCCCTTGAGCAGTCCTCAGAAACTCAGCACTACACTTAATTTCTTTTGACAGAGGTTATCATCAGCCCGATCATAGAGTCATGGAGTAGGACTGGAGACTGTTCGCACAGAGATTCGGGAGAGGGGAATAAGGATCCCACATGAGACTGAACCAGACTCACTTCTGAGTATTCTGAAGTCTCTGGAGGTGGTGGGGGTCATTGGTGGCGTGCAGTAGGGTTGGGGACACTGCAGAAGTTCTTCTCATAGAGCAGGTGGGAACAAATCCTTTGTGAGAGATACTTGATTACCCCAACTGTAGTTTGTTTGCAGGTCAAACTACAGGGAGGGAACTTAACTCCACCTAGCAACAAAGGTAGCTAGATTAACAATAACGAAACTTACAGGGTCAGCCTGGGTGGGCCTTTTAGGCAGAAACTGACAAAAACCACAAAAGAGACCTCCAGATCCAACCATTACCACAGACAAGAAAAAGACTGATAATTCCTGAATAGTCAGCAAGAGACAGAAAAGCATAAACATTCACTATTTTTATGTTGTAACTGGAGCTGGATTTAACACTGGACCATTTTTTGTTTTCTTCTTTTTTTCTTTTTTCCCATTCCCCCAACCCATTTTTATTTTTATTTTTTTCTATATTGGCCTTTTGTTGTCCTGTGGGGGGTTTGCTTGTTTTCATTATTATTCCTTTGTTTTTCTATATTTTTCTATGTATTTATCTCTGTTTTATTTTTTTTTAATTTTTTATATGTATTATTACTTCTTCTACAATTATTTCTTTGTTTTCTCTGATGCTCTTTTCCTACAGCACTAAACGCTAATACATACAAATCTTTATCTTTCTATATGTAATTTTGCATTATTATTCTATATTTCTCCTCTATCCCCCCTTTCTCTTTTTCCCTTTCCCCACCATATTTCTTAGTTTGTTTTGTTTTCAATGGTTTATCCCCACTTGGGACTCTGCTCTAGTATTGTTCTCCAATTTGTGCCTTAGTTTGGTTCTTAACTGCTGGGTATCATTTTTGGTTTTCTCTATTCACCATGCTAACATATGGTACTGTATTTTTTGTTGCAATGTTTGGGTTATGTTATGACTATATATGTTTGTGTGTATAATTCAGTATGTTAGATAGTATTTGCATTATATTTTGATTGCCATTTGTCAAAGGTATACCTTCTGTTTCTCATTCATATATATATGTTTTAATATCATTTAATGCCATAGCAGACCAGCAGTGAAATCTTCATTCTTTGGTCAGGCAACAAGCCCAGGAGCTTTAGGGAGGGAGCACTGACTCCAAAACCCTACAATACCAGAGGACACCTAATACTAGAGATCATTAAACAGTGAGAACTCCAACAAAGGCAAGCACTTGCATGCAAGTCCTGACATCACTCAACCACCAGCATCACCCAGAGTGAGACACCTCATCCAAATAATAAACACTGACAGACATAACTCAAAGTCTGGAAAAGGAAACCCCAAACATAGTTAAAAAATTAACAATAACAATGAAATAGCAGAGAAAGAACACACAAGTGAAGGGACAATCTATAAACACACAAGTCTAAATGAACGAGAAGGAATTAGACAAACTTTCTGAAAGCTAGTTCAGAAGAATGATAGCAATGATGATCAAAAACTCCAAAAACAGAATTTTAGAGAAATTGCAAGAAGCAACTAACACACTGAACAAAGAAATACAAGAACTTAAAAAACAACAAACAGAGACAAACAACTCAATTACTGAACTTAAAAATACTATAGAAGGAATCAAGAGCAGAGTCTCTGAGACAGAAGACCAGATAAGTGAACAGGAAGATAGAATGGTGGAAGTAACTGCTGAAGAAAAGAGTCAAGCTCATAGAATGAAAAAAACAGAGGATAGTCTCAGAGACCTCTAGGTTAATTAATATCAAATGCACCAACATTCAAATTATAGAGGTTCCAGAAGAAGAAGAAAAAAAGAAAGAATATGAAAAAATTTTTGAAGAAATTATAGCTGAAAATTTCCCCAACATCGGAAAAGAAATAGTCAATCAAGTCCAAGAAGTGCAAAGAATACCATACAGGATAAACCCAAGTAGAAACACACCTAGACACATATTAATTAAGCTAACACAAATTAAACACAAAGACAGAATTCTAAAAGCAGCAAGGGAAAAGCAACTAGTGACATACAAGGGAAATCCTATACATTTAACCATTGATCTTTCAACAGAAACTCTGCAGGCCAGAAGGGAATGGCAAGACACATTTAAAGCACTGAAACAGAATAATCTGCAACCAAGAATACTCTACAATGGTAACTACATGTGTGAATAGCATTAACCACTAAAATGTGAAATACAAGTCTGATGCCCCATTAAAAAAAAAAAAAAGAGGTTGAAAGAACATAGTACTTGTGGTTATACACATAGGTGCACTCAAAGAGAGAGAATTACACCATCATGGCAATTCAATTCATTTATATGGGGCATTTCTTTCATGTTTTCTTTGGCCAATCATTTTGATTTGCCCAGTTTAAAGGCACAGAAGCAATAATGCTTTCTCTCTGTCTCTCTGTCTCTCTCTCTCTCTTTTTTTTAATTTTTACATCTTTTTGTTGATTTTTTAATATATTTATTTTTCATCCATCTCTATTCTTCAGCCTGTGTGGACCTCCCATTGCAGTGGCCTCTCACTGCAGAGCACCTGCTCTGGCTGCATGTGCTCCAGAGCGCTGGCTCATAACTGGACATACTGGTCCAGCCGCTCCACAGCATGAGGGATCTTCCTGGGCCAGGGATCGAACCAGTGCCCCTTGCACCACAAGGCAGACTCTGCACCCACTGGACCACCAGGGAAACCCCTGCCTGATTTAGAGACTGTATTAGGTATATCTCAGGATCCTCCCACGTATGTCTCTACATCTCCTAGCCATGATGGATTCTACTGAAGAGGCATATGGGTAGTTAGTATCACTTTCCTTTTGACCTCCAAGGGGCCTTTCTGCACAGGTGTAGTTGGAGAGGTCTCTGAATTTTAAGAGAGAGAAATATGTGATCTCTTATCTTCTATATGTGCAGGGCTCTGCATCCTCCCTCGATTATCCCGCTTTTTTTGTCTTGGAGTATAGGTCCACAGAGGACAAATTCTGAATGTTTGCCATTGGATCCAATCTGTCTCCTGCCTGAATCTTACCTATCCAGAAGCTTTCATCCAACAGTGGTTTCATATTTTTCTTACTATAGAGCTAAACTGGTTCCCAAACTATCTTTAATTTCTTGTTCTCCAAAAAAGCATAATATAAGAGCAAACAAAGCATATGATAAAAACTAAACAATCCTTTGGTCTTAATTATACAACTTGATAATCCTTTGTGTCTAAATCTTTGTCTCTACTGCTTTCATAGTTAAGGTGTGCATCCAGAGAAACATCCAATGATGAAAATGTGCTATTTTATGGACAAGCATATGCAATAAATTGCTCACAGAAATGCACCAGTTGGTTTTAAAAGATCACTAGTAATATTTAAGAAACTAATGTATATTGATATTATAAGTTATAGTCCAAATGACATTTTGAGAGTAAGTTAACAGTTAGGTGTTAACCCAGATTTTCCAGCAAAAACTGGGATATATGGTCAGCTCACTATAAACTATGCTCGATATTTTGCAATAATTCTCACAAAACAATATGAATATGTTTTTATTAACCCCAATGGATAAATGGGAATACTAAGTCTGAGAAATGAGTGAGTCAAACAAAGTCTAAATCAGTGTTGGGTCAGGAATTTTAAACTAACTCTGAGCCTAGCTTTTGAATTCTTCAATAATCTATAGCAATAACTCTTTAATAATATTTTATTTCATACATTCTTCCTGGGCCAGGGATCGAACCAGTGCCTTGCACCACAAGGCACACTCTGCACCCACTGGACCACCAGGGAAACCCCTGCCTGATTTAGAGACTGTATTAGGTATATCTCAGGATCCTCCCACGTATGTCTCTACATCTCCTAGCCATGATGGATTCTACTGAAGAGGCATATGGGTAGTTAGTATCACTTTCCTTTTGACCTCCAAGGGGCCTTTCTGCACAGGTGTAGTTGGAGAGGTCTCTGAATTTTAAGAGAGAGAAATATGTGATCTCTTATCTTCTATATGTGCAGGGCTCTGCATCCTCCCTCGATTATCCCGCTTTTTTTGTCTTGGAGTATAGGTCCACAGAGGACAAATTCTGAATGTTTGCCATTGGATCCAATCTGTCTCCTGCCTGAATCTTACCTATCCAGAAGCTTTCATCCAACAGTGGTTTCATATTTTTCTTACTATAGAGCTAAACTGGTTCCCAAACTATCTTTAATTTCTTGTTCTCCAAAAAAGCATAATATAAGAGCAAACAAAGCATATGATAAAAACTAAACAATCCTTTGGTCTTAATTATACAACTTGATAATCCTTTGTGTCTAAATCTTTGTCTCTACTGCTTTCATAGTTAAGGTGTGCATCCAGAGAAACATCCAATGATGAAAATGTGCTATTTTATGGACAAGCATATGCAATAAATTGCTCACAGAAATGCACCAGTTGGTTTTAAAAGATCACTAGTAATATTTAAGAAACTAATGTATATTGATATTATAAGTTATAGTCCAAATGACATTTTGAGAGTAAGTTAACAGTTAGGTGTTAACCCAGATTTTCCAGCAAAAACTGGGATATATGGTCAGCTAACTATAAACTATGCTCGATATTTTGCAATAATTCTCACAAAACAATATGAATATGTTTTTATTAACCCCAATGGATAAATGGGAATACTAAGTCTGAGAAATGAGTGAGTCATACAAAGTCTAAATCAGTGTTGGGTCAGGAATTTTAAACTAACTCTGAGCCTAGCTTTTGAATTCTTCAATATAGTCTTATATTGATCAATAACTCATTTGGGATAATAGAAATATTTTTAAACTATCATAACAATGACATAATTTTTTATGTTTAGTTTTAATTTTTATTGAAGTCATAGATAAAATTATATATAAAGAAATATTGCATTTTTCTCAAAAGCAATATAATGAATTACACACACACACACACAGAGTGAGAGAATGAGAATTGTTCAGGCATCTGTAGTTACATGGAAGATTGTCAGGGGGAAAAGTTAACAAGAAAAGTTTCATGAAATATCAGCAATTTAGGTTTGTAGTAAGAAATACTTCAGGGGAAAGTCTATTACAACACAAGGTTCTTGTTTGATTTGGCAACTATTTGTTTTATCATTTAAGCTTAAGCAAGTCAAACCTCTGGTTGCTCCTGGAGGAGGGAGAGTGCCTCTATTTATTTAGCAGGTGCTTTTCTTCCACTGCTTAATAGAGCTCTCAAGGCCTGCTCTAAAAATGAAAATATAAATAAATAAATAAAAGGTTCAATTTGATTAAGAAGAAATGAGGCACTAGTTTAACATGATAAATTAAGATTTAAGATTGGTCAGAAACGATTGTTTTTTTGTGTGTGTGGTTTTCTTTTCAGAGAATATAGGCATGACTTTTTTGCTTTTTTGAATGTTTCATTCATTTTAAGTATGTCCTTCAATCTCTGCAGCCTTTCTCTGTTATTATTAGATCAACATCTCAGCTTGTAATTCTGTAGTGGTATAAATAAGACAAATAACCAGTCTAAACAGCAATATCCACCAACATCACCAGAACTGCAAAATGCCTTAGAAAAGAATACAGGGCATCAACTTCATTTCTTGTTCAGATTATTCAAAGAGCTGGGTATCAGTTTGGATATTTATTGTGCAGTAACCTTTATAGACCAAAAAAAAAAAAAAATTAGTCATAAAATCAGAAGGTCACCAAAGAAAATTTCAAAGAACTTCAATACCTAGTAGGTTGCACAGGTGGGATAGCAAAAAGCTAGTTTTGAAGTTTTGCCTTGTATTGAAATATTTTTATCTCAGATATGGCTCTTTGGACTCATAATGGTATACTGAGTTCACATCTCCACATATACAGATTCTCTGCTCTAAAAAATAGCAATAACAGATAAAATATAAATAGAAACAACAAAAATCAAAGATGTCCTTTAGAAAAAGAATGTTTCTGGGTACTGTAAAGCTGGCAGAAATTCAGAGAGCAGTGGGCTTTGTTCACTATCTACCAGCTGAGCTCTCAGCCCAGAGAGGAAATGGGGAAAAGGTGTTCAAGTGGAGCATGGAAGATTGTCAGGGGGAAAAGTTAACAAGAAAAGTTTCATGAAATATCAGCAATTTAGGTTTGTAGTAAGAAATACTTCAGGGGAAAGTCTATTACAACACAAGGTTCTTGTTTGATTTGGCAACTATTTGTTTTATCATTTAAGCTTAAGCAAGTCAAACCTCTGGTTGCTCCTGGAGGAGGAGAGTGCCTCTATTTATTTAGCAGGTGCTTTTCTTCCACTGCTTAATAGAGCTCTCAAGGCCTGCTCTAAAAATGAAAATATAAATAAATAAATAAAAGGTTCAATTTGATTAAGAAGAAATGAGGCACTAGTTTAACATGATAAATTAAGATTTAAGATTGGTCAGAAACGATTGTTTTTTTGTGTGTGTGGTTTTCTTTTCAGAGAATATAGGCATGACTTTTTTGCTTTTTTGAATGTTTCATTCATTTTAAGTATGTCCTTCAATCTCTGCAGCCTTTCTCTGTTATTATTAGATCAACATCTCAGCTTGTAATTCTGTAGTGGTATAAATAAGACAAATAACCAGTCTAAACAGCAATATCCACCAACATCACCAGAACTGCAAAATGCCTTAGAAAAGAATACAGGGCATCAACTTCATTTCTTGTTCAGATTATTCAAAGAGCTGGGTATCAGTTTGGATATTTATTGTGCAGTAACCTTTATAGACCAAAAAAAAAAAAATTAGTCATAAAATCAGAAGGTCACCAAAGAAAATTTCAAAGAACTTCAATACCTAGTAGGTTGCACAGGTGGGATAGCAAAAAGCTAGTTTTGAAGTTTTGCCTTGTATTGAAATATTTTTATCTCAGATATGGCTCTTTGGACTCATAATGGTATACTGAGTTCACATCTCCACATATACAGATTCTCTGCTCTAAAAAATAGCAATAACAGATAAAATATAAATAGAAACAACAAAAATCAAAGATGTCCTTTAGAAAAAGAATGTTTCTGGGTACTGTAAAGCTGGCAGAAATTCAGAGAGCAGTGGGCTTTGTTCACTATCTACCAGCTGAGCTCTCAGCCCAGAGAGGAAATGGGGAAAAGGTGTTCAAGTGGAGCATATTAATGTGCATTAAATTTTCTCTAAGTTTTATGGGTCTCCAAAACTCATTTCTTGATCCTGGTGATTAAGACTCACCAAATAACCTATTGTACATCCTTAACAACCTGCTGCAGTCACTGATTTTGAGAAGCTGCTGGTGAGGAGTCAGAAGGAAATGAAGAAATACCAAGCCAGTGTTCTTTCCATCAGTTATTGCAGCTCAGAGAGGCTTAACATCATCTGAGGGTTACAACTATGAAGACGGAACAATTGTATAAGTTTTTGAAAACAAAGAATAGATATGCAAAGCATAATGAAACTGCAGAAGTAGAGAGAAAAAAAAAAACTGTTGCAAAGAAATTACCCACTCAAGATTGCACTGCTTACAAAACCTAAAGAACATATTATTTTTTGAAAAGCCAGTGTCGAGAAAGATAGGAAGTGAACAATCAGGACTAGTATCTTATCTGAAGGAAGTTATCTTTATAAATCTGTCTAACAAAGGCTTTAAAGTAAGCATGTTTAATGTTCTCAACTAGATGAAATGTACAGACTAGGTTGTAAGGTAGAGTTGATTGACTGTTTTGGCAATCCTCTTGACAATAGATGCATTTGAACTGTGGTGTTGAAAATTCTTCAAAGTCCCCTGGACTGCAAGGAAATCAAAGCAGTCAGTGCTAGAGGAAATCAAATCTGAATATTCACTGGAAGGAATGGTGTTGAAGCTGAAGTTCCAATATTTTGACCACCTGATGCAAAGAGAAAACTCATTGGAAAAGGCCCTGATGTTGAGAAAAATAGAAGGCGGAAGGAGAAGCAGACACCAGAGAACGAGATGGTTGGATGGCATCACTGAGTCAATGGATGTGAGTTTGAGCAAGCTCTGGGAGATGGTGGTGGACAGGAAGCCTGGCATGCTGCAGTCCATGGGGTCGCAAAGAGTAGGAGACAACCAAGCAACTGAACTGAATTGAATTTATGGATTCTAGAGATGGTATTGATAAACTATTTGCATCTCCACATATACAGATTCTCTGCTCTAAAAAATAGCAATAACAGATAAAATATAAATAGAAACAACAAAAATCAAAGATGTCCTTTAGAAAAAGAATGTTTCTGGGTACTGTAAAGCTGGCAGAAATTCAGAGAGCAGTGGGCTTTGTTCACTATCTACCAGCTGAGCTCTCAGCCCAGAGAGGAAATGGGGAAAAGGTGTTCAAGTGGAGCATATTAATGTGCATTAAATTTTCTCTAAGTTTTATGGGTCTCCAAAACTCATTTCTTGATCCTGGTGATTAAGACTCACCAAATAACCTATTGTACATCCTTAACAACCTGCTGCAGTCACTGATTTTGAGAAGCTGCTGGTGAGGAGTCAGAAGGAAATGAAGAAATACCAAGCCAGTGTTCTTTCCATCAGTTATTGCAGCTCAGAGAGGCTTAACATCATCTGAGGGTTACAACTATGAAGACGGAACAATTGTATAAGTTTTTGAAAACAAAGAATAGATATGCAAAACATAATGAAACTGCAGAAGTGGAGAGAAAAAAAAAAAAAACTGTTGCAAAGAAATTACCCACTCAAGATTGCACTGCTTACAAAACCTAAAGAACATATTATTTTTTGAAAAGCCAGTGTCGAGAAAGATAGGAAGTGAACAATCAGGACTAGTATCTTATCTGAAGGAAGTTATCTTTATAAATCTGTCTAACAAAGGCTTTAAAGTAAGCATGTTTAATGTTCTCAACTAGATGAAATGTACAGACTAGGTTGTAAGGTAGAGTTGATTGACTGTTTTGGCAATCCTCTTGACAATAGATGCATTTGAACTGTGGTGTTGAAAATTCTTCAAAGTCCCCTGGACTGCAAGGAAATCAAAGCAGTCAGTGCTAGAGGAAATCAAATCTGAATATTCACTGGAAGGAATGGTGTTGAAGCTGAAGTTCCAATATTTTGACCACCTGATGCAAAGAGAAAACTCATTGGAAAAGGCCCTGATGTTGAGAAAAATAGAAGGCGGAAGGAGAAGCAGACACCAGAGAACGAGATGGTTGGATAGCATCACTGGGTCAATGGATGTGAGTTTGAGCAAGCTCTGGGAGATGGTGGTGGACAGGGAAGCCTGGAGTGCTGCAGTCCGTGGGATTGCAAAGAGTAGGAGACAACCAAGCAACTGAACTGAATTGAATTTATGGATTCTAGAGAGATGGTATTGATAAACTATTTGCAAGGTAGTGGTAGAGATGCAGACATAAAGAACAGATTTGTGGTCACAGTGTGGGAGGGAGAGGATGGGGCGAATTAAGAGAGTAGCTTCGAAACATATACATTATCATATATAAAATAGATAGCCAGTGGCAAATTGCTGTATAATGCAGGAAGCTCATACCCAGGGCTCTGCTACAGACTAGAGGGGTGGGAGACATCTGGAGGCTCAGGAGTGAAGGAAGAGAACATGTGTATACTTACGGCTGATTCACATTGATATATGGCAGAAACCAACACAATATGGTAAATTAATTATCCTCCAATAAAAAATAATTAAATTAAATTAAAAAGTGATGAGGTCAATAAAAACTTAATTCATAAGTAAATTTATATTCCTAAAATCACATGATTTAATACAAGTCTATGAACCCAAATGTCTAAGTTTAAAGAAGAAAATTAGAGGAACATCTTTAAAAGAAATAATATAACAAAAAGAACAATAACTAATAAAATAGAAAACAAAATTCAAAACTATTAATTAAAATGCACAAAAATCTAAAAGCTAGGAAGAATGATCCTTGGTAAAATTTAATAGGTTCAGCTATATTCTATCAGGGGCAAATCCATCTACTGCCCAAATTTCCCCTTTTGTTTAGCTGCAAGATTATTTTAGTTCTGATCTCTGAATCAGAAAATGTAACTTTAGTCATGTTCATAGACCAATTTGTGGAATAATATGATAAACACATATTCTCAGCATGGTATGCACATGGAAATATAGCAGCTACTGTATTTGAGTGAGCATTGGTTTTTTTTGAAGGGTTTAGTAGACTTTTAAAAGATCAAAAGAAAAGTCACCAGGAAATTCTGAAAGAATAGAATATACCAACCATTGAAGTAATTCTATATTTATTTCTTAAAATTTAGGAGGACGGAAAAAAAGGGGGCATCACTGAGTCAATGGATGTGAGTTTGAGCAAGCTCTGGGAGATGGTGGTGGACAGGAAGCCTGGAGTGCTGCAGTCCGTGGGATTGCAAAGAGTAGGAGACAACCAAGCAACTGAACTGAATTGAATTTATGGATTCTAGAGAGATGGTATTGATAAACTATTTGCAAGGTAGTGGTAGAGATGCAGACATAAAGAACAGATTTGTGGTCACAGTGTGGGAGGGAGAGGATGGGGCGAATTAAGAGAGTAGCTTCGAAACATATACATTATCATATATAAAATAGATAGCCAGTGGCAAATTGCTGTATAATGCAGGAAGCTCATACCCAGGGCTCTGCTACAGACTAGAGGGTGGGAGACATCTGGAGGCTCAGGAGTGAAGGAAGAGAACATGTGTATACTTACGGCTGATTCACATTGATATATGGCAGAAACCAACACAATATGGTAAATTAATTATCCTCCAAAAAAAAATAATTAAATTAAATTAAAAAGTGATGAGGTCAATAAAAACTTAATTCATAAGTAAATTTATATTCCTAAAATCACATGATTTAATACAAGTCTATGAACCCAAATGTCTAAGTTTAAAGAAGAAAATTAGAGGAACATCTTTAAAAGAAATAATATAACAAAAAGAACAATAACTAATAAAATAGAAAACAAAATTCAAAACTATTAATTAAAATGCACAAAAATCTAAAAGCTAGGAAGAATGATCCTTGGTAAAATTTAATAGGTTCAGCTATATTCTATCAGGGGCAAATCCATCTACTGCCCAAATTTCCCCTTTTGTTTAGCTGCAAGATTATTTTAGTTCTGATCTCTGAATCAGAAAATGTAACTTTAGTCATGTTCATAGACCAATTTGTGGAATAATATGATAAACACATATTCTCAGCATGGTATGCACATGGAAATATAGCAGCTACTGTATTTGAGTGAGCATTGGTTTTTTTTGAAGGGTTTAGTAGACTTTTAAAAGATCAAAAGAAAAGTCACCAGGGAAATTCTGAAAGAATAGAATATACCAACCATTGAAGTAATTCTATATTTATTTCTTAAAATTTAGAGTTAAAAATATGCTGTAATTTGATAGAATTAGTAGTAGGTATTCATGTCATATTATTTGGACTTTTTTATGGTTTGCTGTCAGTAATACAAAATGAAAAATTAAAGCAGAATAAAACATATCCAAAAGTTTCCCTAAAGACACTGCCACCTCCCAAGATTCCGAAGGGAAACAAGTACAGTGGAATTAGTGAAAGTACATCCAGCTATTTTCTCAGGAAAATGAACAAGAAGTTTCACCGCTGGCTCTTATGAAAAATAAAACCAAAAAACCTCAAACAGCTTTGGATTAAGTGTTCTTTTCTTAGAAAATCTACCTTTTTAAGCAAATATAGCCTTTATTCAATACATATTATCAGTAGTTGCATTCCTAAATATTAGAGAAAACTAACGATTTCCTAATGGTAAACCATCACAGCTACTTTTAATGATCAAATTTATTGCCTAATAAAGCTCATTTAGGCATTTTACCTAATTTTATAGTCAGTATTATATACATCCCCTTCATGGATGGATCACTGCCATGCCATGGTAAAGGGGCATAAACTCAATGAAGCTATGAGCCTTGCTGTATAGGGCCACCCTAACTGGACTGGTCATAGCGGAGACTTCTGACAAAATGTGATCCACTGGAGGAGGAATGGCAAACCACTCTAATATACTAACTATGGGAACTCCATGAACTGTATAAAAGGCAGAAAACATGACACTGGGATGAGACCCCAAGGTTGTAAGCCTATTTGGGGGGAAAACTTCGCAAAAGACGGGGTTTTAAAATTTAATAGGTTCAGCTATATTCTATCAGGGGCAAATCCATCTACTGCCCAAATTTCCCCTTTTGTTTAGCTGCAAGATTATTTTAGTTCTGATCTCTGAATCAGAAAATGTAACTTTAGTCATGTTCATAGACCAATTTGTGGAATAATATGATAAACACATATTCTCAGCATGGTATGCACATGGAAATATAGCAGCTACTGTATTTGAGTGAGCATTGGTTTTTTTTGAAGGGTTTAGTAGACTTTTAAAAGATCAAAAGAAAAGTCACCAGGGAAATTCTGAAAGAATAGAATATACCAACCATTGAAGTAATTCTATATTTATTTCTTAAAATTTAGAGTTAAAAATATGCTGTAATTTGATAGAATTAGTAGTAGGTATTCATGTCATATTATTTGGACTTTTTTATGGTTTGCTGTCAGTAATACAAAATGAAAAATTAAAGCAGAATAAAACATATCCAAAAGTTTCCCTAAAGACACTGCCACCTCCCAAGATTCCTAAGGGGAAACAAGTACAGTGGAATTAGTGAAAGTACATCCAGCTATTTTCTCAGGAAAATGAACAAGAAGTTTCACCGCTGGCTCTTATGAAAAATAAAACCAAAAAACCTCAAACAGCTTTGGATTAAGTGTTCTTTTCTTAGAAAATCTACCTTTTAAGCAAATATAGCCTTTATTCAATACATATTATCAGTAGTTGCATTCCTAAATATTAGAGAAAACTAACGATTTCCTAATGGTAAACCATCACAGCTACTTTTAATGATCAAATTTATTGCCTAATAAAGCTCATTTAGGCATTTTACCTAATTTTATAGTCAGTATTATATACATCCCCTTCATGGATGGATCACTGCCATGCCATGGTAAAGGGGCATAAACTCAATGAAGCTATGAGCCTTGCTGTATAGGGCCACCCTAACTGGACTGGTCATAGCGGAGACTTCTGACAAAATGTGATCCACTGGAGGAGGGAATGGCAAACCACTCTAATATACTAACTATGGGAACTCCATGAACTGTATAAAAAGGCAGAAAACATGACACTGGGATGAGACCCCAAGGTTGTAAGTTGCCCAATATTCTGCTGGGGAAGAGCAGAAGACACCTACTAATAGCACCAGTTAAGGAAGTGACAGAGCTAAAGCAGAAATGGCACTCAGTTGTGGATGTGTCTGTCTGGTGATGAAAGTAAAATTTGATGCTGTAAAGAACAGTATTGCATAGGAACTTGGAATGTTAGGTCCATGAATGAAAATAAATTTGATGTGTTAAACAGGAGATGGCGAGAGTAAATATCAGCATCTTAGGAATCAGTGACAGGAATAGGTGAGTTTAATTCTTATGACCAATGTATCTACTACTGTGGGCAAGAATTGCATAAAAGACATGGAGAAGCCCTTGGAATCAATGAAGGTCTGAAATGCAACCTTAGAAATGACAGAATGCTCTAACTGTGTTTCCAAGGCAAATCATTCAGCATCATAGCAATCTAAGTCTACACCCCAGACACCAATGCTAAAGAAGCTAATGTTGATCAATTCTATGAGAACCTAGAAGACCTCTTAGAACTAACACCAAAAAAAAAAAAGAAAAAAAAACCCCAACAACTTTTAATCCCCATAGCGAATTGGAATGCAAACATAAGAAATCAGAGATACCTGGAGTAACAGGCAAGTATGGCATCAGAATAAAAAATGAAGTAGGTTAAAGGCTAACAGAATTCTTCCAAGAGAACACAGTGGTCATAGGTAACATGCTTTTTCTGCAACACAAGAGAAGACTTTCCACATGGACATCACCAAATGATCAATACTTAAATCAGATTAATTGTATTCTTTATAACCAAAGATAGAGAAGTTGTTTACAGTCAGCAAAAATAAGAGTTGGAGCTGACTGTGATTCAGATCATCAGTTCCTCATAGCAAAATTCAGATTTAAACTAAAGAAAGTGGGCAAAACCATTAGGCCAGTCAGGTATGACTTAAATCAAATCCCCTATGACTATACAGTAGAGATGACAAACAGATTCAAGGGATTAGATACAGTAAACAAAGTGTCTGAAGAACTACAGTCAGAGGCTCATAATATTGAACAGGGGCAGTGAACAGAACCATCCTAAGAAAAGACATGCAAGAAGGTAAAGTGGTTGTCTGGGACAACTTTACAAAAAGAAGAGAAAAGAAGAGAAGTGAAAAACAAGGAAGAAAGGAAAAGGTACACTCACCAAGATGCAGAGCTTCAGAGAATAGCAAGGAGAGACAAGAAGAACTGAAAAAAATTTCATTTTTCAATGAAAAATGCAAAAATGTAGAGGAAAACAACAGAAAGTGTAAAACTAGAGATATCTTCAAGAAAATTGGAAGTATCAAAGAAATATTTCATCCAAAATGGGCACAGTAAAGGACAAAAATGTTAAAAACCTAAGAGAAGAAGAGATCAAGAAGACATGTCAAGAATACATTGAAGTGGTATACAAAATGATCTTGATGACCCAGATAACCATGGTATTGTAGTCTTTCCCTCAGAGCCAGATATTCTGGATTATGAAGTCAAGTGAGCCTTAGAAAGCACTGCTGACAGGCAATAAAGCTATAGAGGTGATGGAATTCCAGAAGAGCTATTTAAAATGCTGACTAAAGTGCTATAGTTACTATGGCAGCAAATTTGGAAAACCCTGACAGTGGCCAAAAGTACTATAAAGATCAATCCTCATCCCAGTTCCCAAGAAGGGCAGTAGTCTCAAATGATGAAGCCACCCAACAATTGCACTCACCTTCCATGGTATTATGGTTATGCTCAAAATTCTCCAAGCCAGGCTTCAGTTTGACATGAACCAAGGATTTCCAGATGTCCAAGCAGGGTTTAGAAAAGGCAGAGATGTCAGAGATCAAATTGCCAACATTTGCCATATCAAAGTGAAAGCAAGGGAATTCCAGAAAAACATCTACCTCTATTTCATTGACTACTCTAAAGCCTTTGACTGTGTGAATAATAACAAACTGTAGAAAGCTCTTAAAAAGATGGGAATGCCAAACAATTTTACCTGTCTCCTGAGAAACCTGGATATAGGTCAAAAAGCAAGAGTTAGAACATTATATGCAATGACAGACTGGTTTAGGATTGGAAAAGCAGTACAATAAGGATGCTTACTGCCATCCTGTTTATTTACCTTATATGCAGAGCATATCATATGAAATTCCAGGCTGGATGGGTTACAAACAAAATGGAATCAATATAGCTTGAAGAAATATCAATAACCTCAGACATGCAGATGATACCAGTCTAATGGCATAAAGCAAAGAGGACATAAAGAACCTCTTGATGAGGGTGAAAGAGGAGAGGGAAAACTCAATATATATAAAAAAATTAAGATCTTGGCATTTAATCATATGACCTCATGGCAAATAAAAGGGAAAATCTGGAAGCAGTGACATATTTCTTCTTCTTGGGCTCTAAAATCACTGGAATGTTGACTACAGCCATGAAATTAGAAGACAATTGCTACTTGGAAGGAAAGCTATGACAAAACTAGACAGTGTGCTAAAAAGCAAACTTATCACGTTGTCAGTAAAGGTTCCATCTAGTCAAGGCCATCGTCTTTCAAGTAATCATGTGCAGATGTGAGATTTGGACAATAAAGAAGACTGATGGCCAAAGATTTGATAATTTGGGGCTGTGGTGATATAGAAGACTCTTGGAAGTTCCTTGGAGAGTAATGAGATCAAACCAGTCAATCCCAAAGGAAACAAACTCTGAATACTCTTTGGAAGTACTGACTCTGATGCTGAAACTCCAGTATTTTGGCAACCTGAGGTGAACAGCTGACTCATTGTAAAACATCCCGAAGTTGGGAAAGATTGATGGCAGAAGGAGAAGCAGGTGACAGAGGATGAGATGGTTGGATGGTGTCACTGATTAAATAGACATGAATTTGGGTAAAATCTGAGAGATGCTGAGGGATAGGGAAGCTAAGTGTGCTGCAGTCCATTAGATTGTGAAGAGTCAGACACAACTTGGAGACTGAACAACATTATATACATAATTTATGATTATTATAGAAAATATTATAAATGTGGATATGCTGCATTTCTATGGATCAGAACATAAGTGACCATGTTCTCAACAGAAACAACTATTTATTATGACAATAATACAATCATAATTATTCACTGACTTTTCATATATAATACAAATGCAGATATATATAAGGCATGTGGTTATCATATATCAGTTTCTTTTTTTTCTTGAAAATATTTAGTAAGCATATTTCCAATGTCAATAATTGCACCATTAAACTATGCTTTTCAATAGTTAGAAAATGCCTATAATTATCTAATAACCCATATTGCAACACTTTGGCTAATATTGTTTTTCAATATTGTATTACACTTTCTAATGAACATTTGTAGACTTACATTTTAAAGCACATCGGTTATGTAATTAATTTAAAGACACATTATACATTTCCTTTATATACTTTAAGTAAACAAAATTTGCACCAAGTTATATTATAATGTCAAAATTCTTGAAATTCTAACTACGTTCTAAAAATATATTTTTTAGAAGCAGTGACATATTTCTTCTTCTTGGGCTCAAACTGGAATGTTGACTACAGCCATGAAATTAGAAGACAATTGCTACTTGGAAGGAAAGCTATGACAAAACTAGACAGTGTGCTAAAGCAAACTTATCACGTTGTCAGTAAAGGTTCCATCTAGTCAAGGCCATCGTCTTTCAAGTAATCATGTGCAGATGTGAGATTTGGACAATAAAGAAGACTGATGGCCAAAGATTTGATAATTTGGGGCTGTGGTGATATAGAAGACTCTTGGAAGTTCCTTGGAGAGTAATGAGATCAAACCAGTCAATCCCAAAGGAAACAAACTCTGAATACTCTTTGGAAGTACTGACTCTGATGCTGAAACTCCAGTATTTTGGCAACCTGAGGTGAACAGCTGACTCATTGTAAAACATCCCGAAGTTGGGAAAGATTGATGGCAGAAGGAGAAGCAGGTGACAGAGGATGAGATGGTTGGATGGTGTCACTGATTAAATAGACATGAATTTGGGTAAAATCTGAGAGATGCTGAGGGATAGGGAAGCTAAGTGTGCTGCAGTCCATTAGACTGTGAAGAGTCAGACACAACTTGGAGACTGAACAACATTATATACATAATTTATGATTATTATAGAAAATATTATAAATGTGGATATGCTGCATTTCTATGGATCAGAACATAAGTGACCATGTTCTCAACAGAAACAACTATTTATTATGACAATAATACAATCATAATTATTCACTGACTTTTCATATATAATACAAATGCAGATATATATAAGGCATGTGGTTATCATATATCAGTTTCTTTTTTTTCTTGAAAATATTTAGTAAGCATATTTCCAATGTCAATAATTGCACCATTAAACTATGCTTTTCAATAGTTAGAAAATGCCTATAATTATCTAATAACCCATATTGCAACACTTTGGCTAATATTGTTTTTCAATATTGTATTACACTTTCTAATGAACATTTGTAGACTTACATTTTAAAGCACATCGGTTATGTAATTAATTTAAAGACACATTATACATTTCCTTTATATACTTTAAGTAAACAAAATTTGCACCAAGTTATATTATAATGTCAAAATTCTTGAAATTCTAACTACACGTTCTGAAAAAATAGTTATTTTTTTAAAAATTAATTTATTTATTTATCTTTTGGAGGGTGGGATGAGGAGGGAGGGGAATGGGCGGGTCACTTCCACTGGTCTTTCATTTCTCCATTTTCATCCGTCTTTGTTCTTTGGCTCCTGTGGGCCTCCCATCGCGGTGGCCACTGTCGTCTCAGAGCACCGGCTCTGGGCACACGCGCGCCAGAGCTCCGGCTTGGTAATCGGACACATCCGTCCAGCTGCTCCGCAGCACATAGGATCTTTCCAGGCCAGGGATTGAACCGGCGCCCCTTGCACTGCAAGGCGGTGTCTTTAACCACTGGACCACCAGGGGAAGCCTCTGAAAAAAAAACAGTCATTTCTGATAGTCACTTGTGTTTAAAGTTTTCATATATTTTTTGTATAAATTATAGAAAAATGCTATATAATTGTTATATCATATAATAATTTATGTGACTAATATAACTTTTCTTACAAATTGCCATTTTATAACCATAATGCCATAGAATTAAATTTTGTTTTATATTTACATAGCTCATGATTACTATTACAAACAAATATTCCCTAAAGCCTCCTGAATCCTACCATGAAAATGCATTGTTTTTTGTTGACAGCATAGCTGAAAACACTGCAAAATTAATGATCCCAAAGAATAAAAATCATAATTTATTTTCATCTGAAACATATATTTAAGAATTCAAAGAAATAATAGCTATGATAACTATGATGGTGGTGATTTGGTGGATAAGTTGTGTCTGACTCCATGTGACCAAGGCTCCTCGGTCAATGGGATTTCTCAGGGAAGAATATTGGAGTGGGTTGTCATTTCCTTTTCCAGAGTATCTACTTAACCTGGGATTGAACCCACATCTTCTTCATTGTAGGTGGTCTCTTGCATTGTAGGCAGATGCTCTCCAGCTGAGCCATACTACCTGCTCAAATGCCCAGAACAATGTTACACCTTTAATAGACATTTTAAAAATCACTATGATATCATAATTAAACTTGTGTCAATTATTACTTACTGTTAATTTCATTAATTATTTACATTCTCTTATATATTGGGAAAAATTTTATTTTCTCAAAGCTGAAGTACACAGTTAATATTATGAATTCTCTGTCACCTGGTTTATGTCTTGGTTTAGCGTACTTATTCTTTTTGAACCTTGATATTTCCACTTTTAAAATGATGAAAACAATAGCATACAAGTCATCGGTTGTTGTAAAAAATGAATGGAAAAACATGAAGAATTAACTAGCTCAGTATCTGATAGCTGTTATTACAGTATTTATTTTATAGGGAAAAATAAACAAAAACAGAAACAACTATGAATGAAGAAACAGGATAGAGTGTGAAGAAGCAGAATAAAAGGGTAGAGATGGTATGACTGGATGGAAGATCATAGAAATTTTTACCCTGATGCCAGAGTATCTTCTGGAAAGGTCAATAAGGGTAAGTTTTTTTAGTGATGGGTTATGAGAACATTTAGTATGGCTCAGGCTGAAGATGGGTTAAGGTGTATGTGGAAAGATGGAGCAAGACATTCTCTTCAAACTGATTAGTAGGAATAAACAGTTCAAATGATCATTATGAGGCAATGAATGAGAAGAGCTTGTGTCTTATCTTGTCATAAGTAAACAAAAAAGGCACCCCTGAGTCATGTAAGTCATATAGAGAAGGATGGTTTGCTGCATCAGGTATTTCACAGACCATGAAACGGTGAAAGGATTCCTTTGCCTTCTTTTTCCCAGGATCACAGAACTTCAGTATAGTTCAACAATTGTTGGTTGACAAAATAAATGTGACAGACTTTAAATAACTTAAAATATTTATTAAGAAAACAAAATGTTGGGCTAACCTGGTGGTCCAGTGGATAAGGACACCTCCTTGCAGTGCAAAGTGCCCTGGCTTGATCCCTTCCCTGGGAAGATCTCACATGCCGCGAAGCGGCTGGACCAATGTGTCCGATTACCGAGCCGGAGCTCTGGAGCACATGTGCCCAGAGCCCATGCTCTGGGACAACAGAGGCCGCCACAGCGATGGGAGGCCCACATGGGGCGAAGAACAATGATGGATGAAAACAGATAAATGAAAGACCAATAGAAGTGGCCCGCCTGCTCCCCTCCCTCCACAACCCAACCCCCCTGCAAAAAAAAAAAAAAAAAAAGAATACAAAATGTTGAAACAATTATTCTATTTACTTATTATACAGAAATTAGCAAGTAAAGAAATTCTTTTCCTCATGGAGTTTTTATTCTATTGGAAGAACAGAGAGACTAAACAAACAACAGAGAAAAGTACTGGGAGTTTGACATTGACGTAAAGACACCACAATATTTAAAATAGATAACCAATGCAGACCTACTGTAAACACAAGGAACTCTGCTCAATATTCTGTACCCATTTAAATATGAAAAAAATTAAAAGAAAATAGCTACATGTATAACTGAATCACTTTGTTGTGCAACTGAAACAGCACAATATTGTTTACCAACTATAGTCCAATATAAAATAAAATTTTAAAATTTAAAATATATAATATTATGATATTATATAGTAGCTTCTATGAAGAAAAATAAAGCAGAGTGTAGAAAATGGTTGGGAAATTCTATTAAAGTTCTATTATGCATCTATGCAAAGAAGGTGATATTTGAGCAGAGTTGCGGATGCCTAGATGGAATAAGACTATAAGGATATCTGGGGAAGACAATTTCAGGCCAAAAGAATAGCAAATATAACAGTTCTGAAGCAGAAGTAATATACACATGAGTTTGAAGTGGAGGCGCAGATTGAGGGAAAGAGAGAATGATGGAAGTATTCAGGGTACAGATTGTCCAATGCCTTGTAGAGCTTGGTAAATATTTACATTTTATTCTAAATGAGTTGGGAATCAAATAGAGGAAATTAAACAGAAGACTGACCTAGATGGACTTGTTTTTAAAGAATTACTGAGGTTGCTGTGGGAAGAAAACAAAAAGGAGACAAGTTAGGAAGCCATTGGTTTAATGCAAGAAATATGACAGCAGCTTGCTCTGCAATGGTAGCTGTGTTAGTATTAGTCATTCAGCCATGTCTGTCTGATCCTTTGCAACCTCATAGGCTGTAGCCTGTCAGGCTCCTCTGTCCACAGAATTCTGCAGGCAAGAATACTGGAGTGGGTTGCCATTCCCTTCTCCAGGGGATCTTCCCCACCCAGAGATCAAATCCAGGTCTCCTATATTGCAGGAAGATTCTTTGCCATCTGAGTCACAAGGGAAGCAATAACTACAGAGAAGTGCTAAGAAAAAAAAAAAAAAAAAGTTGATCAGAAACTATGGTGGTAAATTGATGGTTATGCGGAGTGTTAAATAAAGAAAAGAATCATGAATGACTGAGTTACTACTTTAGTTCCTTGATATAAAACAAAGAGTGAAAGGCTTTAGGGATGGCATGAGATTTCAGAAATCTCTTTTGGACATACTATGTTTCAGCTTTCAAGACTATTAAACTGCCAAGGGAAAGTCAGCCAAAGCATATCTGCTTTTCAAATACGAGTTTCTATTGCAAAGCATAAAGATACTTAATAGATATAACATTTTATTTTGGCACTAAGTTAAAATGTCTAAGAAAATGTTACGATTTTGGACTCATTGGCATATAGATAATATTTATATCCATGAGACAGAATGAGATCATATTATGCAAGAAACTAGACAGAGGTAATAGTTCTCAGGTCTAAATCCAACATTTAACTGATTTAAAGAAATGGACAGAATAATGATAATGATGTTTCTATGATGATCATGATAATAACAATATTAGAAATAATATCCATAATGCAGCAGAATGGAGCTTTCTGCCCTCTTCTATTTCCCTACTGAGATTATCACGCCTACGTCAAAATTATACATTGAAAGAAGAGCTAATTTATTAGGAGGAATGTTACTTTTTCTTACATCTATTTTACTATGAAGCATCTGAAAGAGCCTCATCTGTAAGGCTGTTAGATTTTGAGTTGATTCAAAGGAACACTTTACTAGGACTAATCAGTTACCTGATATGAAAAGTTGTGTGTATGTGTAAGTACAAATACGTGATTATGTTTTTGTTTTCTTACTAAGAATGTACTATATTTGTATGCTCTTCCAGAAATATCAGTGCTCAATATGAATAATAATAACATAATAATAATACCAATAATAATAACTGCTAATATTTATTGAGTCCTGAATGGTGCCAACCTCTTTGCTACAAACTTTAAATGAATAGTCCCATTTAATATTCATAAAATAATACTGGATGGTACCCAGGATTGATCAAATCCAGGTCTCCTATATTGCAGGAAGATTCTTTGCCATCTGAGTCACAAGGGAAGCAATAACTACAGAGAAGTGCTAAGAAAAAAAAAAAAAAAAAGTTGATCAGAAACTATGGTGGTAAATTGATGGTTATGCGGAGTGTTAAATAAAGAAAAGAATCATGAATGACTGAGTTACTACTTTAGTTCCTTGATATAAAACAAAGAGTGAAAGGCTTTAGGGATGGCATGAGATTTCAGAAATCTCTTTTGGACATACTATGTTTCAGCTTTCAAGACTATTAAACTGCCAAGGGAAAGTCAGCCAAAGCATATCTGCTTTTCAAATACGAGTTTCTATTGCAAAGCATAAAGATACTTAATAGATATAACATTTTATTTTGGCACTAAGTTAAAATGTCTAAGAAAATGTTACGATTTTGGACTCATTGGCATATAGATAATATTTATATCCATGAGACAGAATGAGATCATATTATGCAAGAAACTAGACAGAGGTAATAGTTCTCAGGTCTAAATCCAACATTTAACTGATTTAAAGAAATGGACAGAATAATGATAATGATGTTTCTATGATGATCATGATAATAACAATATTAGAAATAATATCCATAATGCAGCAGAATGGAGCTTTCTGCCCTCTTCTATTTCCCTACTGAGATTATCACGCCTACATCAAAATTATACATTGAAAGAAGAGCTAATTTATTAGGAGGAATGTTACTTTTTCTTACATCTATTTTACTATGAAGCATCTGAAAGAGCCTCATCTGTAAGGCTGTTAGATTTTGAGTTGATTCAAAGGAACACTTTACTAGGACTAATCAGTTACCTGATATGAAAAGTTGTGTGTATGTGTAAGTACAAATACGTGATTATGTTTTTGTTTTCTTACTAAGAATGTACTATATTTGTATGCTCTTCCAGAAATATCAGTGCTCAATATGAATAATAATAACATAATAATAATACCAATAATAATAACTGCTAATATTTATTGAGTCCTGAATGGTGCCAACCTCTTTGCTACAAACTTTAAATGAATAGTCCCATTTAATATTCATAAAATAATATAGTTACATTTTTAAATTTTTTAGCAGAACAAAATCAGATAGAGAGTGACAGAGATCAATTTGATTTCATAAATTTCTTCCTTGCTTTAATTATCTGTCAAATGAAGAGAAAAATAGTAAATGTAGTAAAACTGCAAAATAAGAAAAGAGAATAGCAACACCTTGTATTTACTGCAGTCAGATTATACCTGATGCTTTTGTTGGTTATAATGACGATGTCAGCTCTGCTCATTTATTGAGTCAGTACCATGAGTCAGGGTGTATCCCAGGTGCTTTATAAACATGGACTCTGTTAATCTTTATAAGAGTAACCATTTTGTGAGTGGCAGGTTGGGGGCTGTGAAATCTAGATTTTTAGTTTGAGTGACGGCTCTTAAACACCATCTCATACAGTCTGTTAACAAAGCATGTTTTTTTCATTTTCCATTGTTTGTTTTTGTTTTTTGTAAATAGATGAGAGAACTGAAATACAGAGATGCTAAAAGCTTTGAACGAGGTCACCAAGTGATCTAACCCACTAGTCTGTGACACCTGGTATTTGCAATGGACTTAACTATCCAGATGCAAGAGAACATTAAATATTATTAGTACTCTCATTAACTGTACCATATCAGCAGTTAGAGCACAATAAAACAGAAGTGTTATACTCTACTAGTTAGTCCAGTTATATCAAAATTTGTGGAAAATCAGTTTTACAAGGGAAGTTTCTCACTAAAATTTTGAGCTTCCTAGAGAAGATCTTTGGTAAGACAAAACTTTGGATTATAAAATAGCAATTATATCTCCTCCTGTGATATCCATTAGGGATTGTCTGTAACTAAAACCTACATGTCATCAAAATTCCTTAAATCATTGTACAAAACCATTTATGATGGTTTATATATATATATATTTTAACATAGATACTGTGAAAGAGGAAAAGAAATCAGAAACTGTATGTCATTAACCATCACATCATGTACCAGTTGTCATTTGCCTAAGGCAATGAGCAAGCTGTTATTTTGATTTTATTTTATTTTATGTAACTTGCCTTGTTTCCTGTGGTCAATAATTAAGTTATATGTTGTTATTAAATAAATATATCATTATTTTATACTCTAGAAGGAGGGAAGATGATGATTTGAGTGATGAGTTATTTGAGGTACAGATTTACAACATATATATTGATATTTTTAATGTAGAAAATCAGAAATCAGTTCAAAATAATCTATGCTTGAATTACTCTGATATTTAATTTCTAGGTCAACCTGTTTTATTTCAAACTGTATTCCTAAACCAAGCTCTATTCTATCACACTGTAATGAGTAACGTCTATTCGTAATTACGGACACATTTCAGTCTCTCAGTGGTGTCTGACTTTTTGTGACCCCATGGACTGCAGGAAGCCAGGCTTCTCTGTCCTTCACTATATCATGGAGTTTTCTCAGACTCATGTCCATTGATTCAGTAATGTCATAATATAATTTGAAGTCAGTAAAATGTTATAACTATTTGTTTTGCTAATAAGCAGCTTGATGCCAACTTCTTAATTTAAGAGTTTGTATGTAAGGTAAAACCTTATTTGTGCCTTTTTAATATTTTATTTTTACTAACTACACATGACATCAAAGAGATGACATCCACTGACTTATTAGAATGTGCCTTCCTTATTTCTTAATACATCCCTGGAAATCATGATTCTATAACTTATCAATATTTGTAAGATCCCCCTTGCAGGAAATTTTTTTCCCTTTTCTATTGGTGAAAGTCTGTTTTCTCTGTTTGTTAGGTTTTTACATGTCAGATGAGCAGATGTTACTCTATTTTAAAAGTCATGAAGTAGCATTTTGATAAGTGAGATCAATGAACCTTAATTAATGTTAACTCTTTTATAGTAAAATCTGTGTAGATTATGTCTACCACTCTGGAACATCACTGTTTACACAGCAATAGTTTCTTCTGTTAAAAACAACAACAACAACAAACAACAACTATGCTTGTGTTAAGGAGTATCTTCCTACCACTGTTCTGTGTTTCTAAATCTTTCAAGAACAAATGGTTCATTTTTAATCTCTCTCATTCAAGTCAAGCAAAGGAAGAAGCTCCAGTTTACAAAGGATTTTTTTTCCAGTAGTTGCATGATCTCTTCAGAAGCCTTGTTTCTTGAACTTCTCATTTCTTTCTGCAGTAAGAAACCCAAAGGAACTGATTTAGAATGATATTTGTACAGGTTAAATACTATAAATGTTATGATGATTCAGTTGCAAATGACACAAAAATAAGGTTCAAATGTTAAAAAAAAGCAAAAAGCATACATTAAATTATATAAATAAACTGAACATGAGTAGGACTTTCTTTGGGCATGGCTGGATTTTAGAATTCAATTATTTCTTTAGAATTTCACATTTGCTCATTTTCATTTTTCCTTCCTTTGTACTGGTCAGTGGTAACATGGTGCAACATTATCTTCAGCTCTTAAACCTATTTATTCTTCACACACAGAGAAAAATAGTCAGAATCATTTCGTCCTGAAGCCTCAGAAAAGCTCTAGTCATGTTTCCTTAAACTGAATTAGGTGTCCTGATCTCCCCTCAACAAATTGTTGTGGCCAGAGGAAATACGTGACTTACGAAGACTGACACACAGATTCATTCCTGACACAGAAGTAATCACAATAATGATGTTGTTTGTACCATAAATATGAGTATCTCAGCAATATTTAACAATATAAAAAATACCTTTTAATCAACTAAGTGCAATGAAAGAATTATTAATTGAGAATCAACAATATGCCTTGCACTGTGTCTGGTTTTCCATCAGATATAAAGGGTTAATTCATAAGTTCTCATTTAGTTTAAGAGACACTCAAATATCATCACATGAACTATGATTATTACAAAAGCAATACAAAACACTTTGGAGTTTAGAAAGGAGATAATTTATCTTCTCATAAAGTCAGAATATTAGTTGCTCAGTCATGTCCAACTCTTCGTGACTCCAAGGACTGTAGCCTCTACCAGGCTCCTCTGCTCATGGGTTTCTCCAGGCAAGAATACTGAAGTGGGTACCAATTTCCCTCTCTAGTGGATTTTATTGATGCGGAGCTTGTGTTAAGGAGTATCTTCCTAATGTTCTGCAAATTTTCAAAAAATTTTTCCCATTCAAGTCAAGCAAAGGAAGAAGCTCCAGTTTACAAAGGATTTTTTTTCCAGTAGTTGCATGATCTCTTCAGAAGCCTTGTTTCTTGAACTTCTCATTTCTTTCTGCAGTAAGAAACCCAAAGGAACTGATTTAGAATGATATTTGTACAGGTTAAATACTATAAATGTTATGATGATTCAGTTGCAAATGACACAAAAATAAGGTTCAAATGTTAAAAAAAAGCAAAAAGCATACATTAAATTATATAAATAAACTGAACATGAGTAGGACTTTCTTTGGGCATGGCTGGATTTTAGAATTCAATTATTTCTTTAGAATTTCACATTTGCTCATTTTCATTTTTCCTTCCTTTGTACTGGTCAGTGGTAACATGGTGCAACATTATCTTCAGCTCTTAAACCTATTTATTCTTCACACACAGAGAAAAATAGTCAGAATCATTTCGTCCTGAAGCCTCAGAAAAGCTCTAGTCATGTTTCCTTAAACTGAATTAGGTGTCCTGATCTCCCCTCAACAAATTGTTGTGGCCAGAGGAAATACGTGACTTATGAAGACTGACACACAGATTCATTCCTGACACAGAAGTAATCACAATAATGATGTTGTTTGTACCATAAATATGAGTATCTCAGCAATATTTAACAATATAAAAAATACCTTTTAATCAACTAAGTGCAATGAAAGAATTATTAATTGAGAATCAACAATATGCCTTGCACTGTGTCTGGTTTTCCATCAGATATAAAGGGTTAATTCATAAGTTCTCATTTAGTTTAAGAGACACTCAAATATCATCACATGAACTATGATTATTACAAAAGCAATACAAAACACTTTGGAGTTTAGAAAGGAGATAATTTATCTTCTCATAAAGTCAGAATATTAGTTGCTCAGTCATGTCCAACTCTTCGTGACTCCAAGGACTGTAGCCTCTACCAGGCTCCTCTGCTCATGGGTTTCTCCAGGCAAGAATACTGAAGTGGGTACCAATTTCCCTCTCTAGTGGATTTTATTGATGCGGGATTAAACTCAAGTTTCCCACATTGGGCAGATTCTTTACCATCTTAACCACAAGGGAAGCCAATATTATTGTAATATATTATCAAATATTGCATATTATTTGGAAAATAACAAATGTACATAAGAGGTACTTTTCTGAGATTCTTTGTTTTCCATACACATGAGGTCAGACCTAAAAATGTGACAGTGTTTAGTGCAGTGTCCAGAATTATTCCACATAAATCTGAGCATCAAAACATTGTTTGGTAAAACAATACTTTATCAGGATAATGAGCTTAACAGTTATTTCACATGCACCATTGAGTAGAAATTTTGCAACTTAGAGGAGCTGAACTTATTCTTTCAACTGGCAATACACTACTTGAACCAGAGCCTTCTCTAAAAGCTTAAATTCAGGCAAGTGCATTTAATAGCCTAAAGCATAAAATCTCGTAACCCAAAATATAGATATAATGGAAATGTTGTCAGTCTAGATAAAGGCAATTTAAGGATCTGTTCTGGAGCATAAAAGACAATGAGACAGATGGAAAAATATAGTAGTCCTGTTAGTGAGAGTTTCTTTCCAATATAGAATTATTTCTCACCGCTCTAGTTAGGAGAACTCAGAGAAGGAAAAGGCAACCCACTCCAGTATTCTTGCTTGGCAGGCTATGGTCCATGGGGTTGCAAAGAGTTGGACATGACTGAACAACTAGCACTCAGTCATAAATAGGTGCCTCAGTCCTGGCTGTAACACTGCATAGCTATGGGAATTCAGAATATTTACTTTATCTTTCTGGCCTGCTTAAGGTTTCATAAAATAGGTGCTTAGGCAAAGGAATTCAGGAGAACCTTGTGGCAGTTATATTGATTATATAAAAATTAAGGGTCATAAGGAAGTGGATGCAATTGATATTGACAAAGATGTAAAAATGCTTTAGGAGAATATTTACCTGCAGGGAAAAGAACTTTCTAATAAATTAAGTTGAAGTCCAAGAGAAACAACCAAATGAAGCTCATATAAACAGAATATTTATATTTATACTGCTTTGTTAAAAATTCCATCACATGTATCTTGCTTTGGATACAATATCTCACAATGTCTGTAATAGTCTCATTTTTATAAATGTTTAAAGAGTAACTGGAGATAAGTGATATCATTTATCTGGGAAAGCAACTTGAAAATCTAAGCTAAATGTAATGTGAAATCCTGAAACATTCTAAACAGGAATGCGATTAGATTTTCTTATTGTCTGTAATAGGTCTGCTTGAGGACAATTCCAGAATATCTTCAGGTGAATTTTTCACTCAAAAAGGATACAGATGTATAAAAACCACATACTCTAAGCTTAATTGTTGGTGAATGTTAATTCTCTTTTGTTTATTTTGTTTTGTTTTTGGAAAAATCAATAGCATTTCTCAGAGGAATGTGTAAATTCATTCATTTAAACAGATATTTAAAGGGCATGCATAGTCAGCATGATACACCAAAGAAGGTCAAAGACAAACTGTCAGAATAAGTTCAAATCATTGACCTTCCTGGAAATACTTTTAAAAAGCATTTTCTGCATTTATTTTCCCTAAGTAAATTGCTGATCAAATTCAGAAGGCGTTGCCTAGGTCAAAGACAAAAAAGCAAAAAGTTCACCTAGATATAATGGAAATGTTGTCAGTCTAGATAAAGGCAATTTAAGGATCTGTTCTGGAGCATAAAAGACAATGAGACAGATGGAAAAATATAGTAGTCCTGTTAGTGAGAGTTTCTTTCCAATATAGAATTATTTCTCACCGCTCTAGTTAGGAGAACTCAGAGAAGGAAAAGGCAACCCACTCCAGTATTCTTGCTTGGCAGGCTATGGTCCATGGGGTTGCAAAGAGTTGGACATGACTGAACAACTAGCACTCAGTCATAAATAGGTGCCTCAGTCCTGGCTGTAACACTGCATAGCTATGGGAATTCAGAATATTTACTTTATCTTTCTGGCCTGCTTAAGGTTTCATAAAATAGGTGCTTAGGCAAAGGAATTCAGGAGAACCTTGTGGCAGTTATATTGATTATATAAAAATTAAGGGTCATAAGGAAGTGGATGCAATTGATATTGACAAAGATGTAAAAATGCTTTAGGAGAATATTCACCTGCAGGGAAAAGAACTTTCTAATAAATTAAGTTGAAGTCCAAGAGAAACAACCAAATGAAGCTCATATAAACAGAATATTTATATTTATACTGCTTTGTTAAAAATTCCATCACATGTATCTTACTTTGGATACAATATCTCACAATGTCTGTAATAGTCTCATTTTTATAAATGTTTAAAGAGTAACTGGAGATAAGTGATATCATTTATCTGGGAAAGCAACTTGAAAATCTAAGCTAAATGTAATGTGAAATCCTGAAACATTCTAAACAGGAATGCGATTAGATTTTCTTATTGTCTGTAATAGGTCTGCTTGAGGACAATTCCAGAATATCTTCAGGTGAATTTTTCACTCAAAAAGGATACAGATGTATAAAAACCACATACTCTAAGCTTAATTGTTGGTGAATGTTAATTCTCTTTTGTTTATTTTGTTTTGTTTTTGGAAAAATCAATAGCATTTCTCAGAGGAATGTGTAAATTCATTCATTTAAACAGATATTTAAAGGGCATGCATAGTCAGCATGATACACCAAAGAAGGTCAAAGACAAACTGTCAGAATAAGTTCAAATCATTGACCTTCCTGGAAATACTTTTAAAAAGCATTTTCTGCATTTATTTTCCCTAAGTAAATTGCTGATCAAATTCAGAAGGCGTTGCCTAGGTAGTCTAGGATTCTTATGTTATCCAGCTCAGTAAGAGTAATTTAAACCCCATTGCCACTAGCATTCTCAAATACTGCTTAATTATACATGATCTCACAGAGCCTGAGCCTTATTTTCTTCTGGTATATAACAAATTCAGACATACAGTTTAATGATTTTATACATGAAAGTGAAAGTCGCTCAGTCGTGTCTGACTCTTTGCGACCTATGGACATGCCATGGAATTCTCCAGGCAAGAATACTGGAGGGGGTAGCCTTTCCCTTCTCCAAGGAATCTTCCCAACTCGAGAACTTAGACCCAGACTTCCTGCATTGCAGGCAGATTCTTTACCATCTGAGCCACCAGGGAAGCCCAAGATTACTGGACTGGCTAACATATCCCTTCTCCAGTTAATCTTCATGACCAAAGAATCAAAACGGCATCTTCCGCATGGCAGGTTGATTCTTTACCACCTGAACTACAAAGGAAGCCCGATTCTATACATACACATGTGTGTATTTCATGCGGTGTTGGTGGTAAAGAACTCATCTGCCAATGCAGGAGACATATGAGACATGAGTTTGATATCTAGGTTGGGAAGATCCCACGGAAAATGAAATGGCAACCCCCTCCAGTATTCCTGCCTGGAAAAACCCGAACTCAGAAGCCTGGCAGGTTACAGTCCATGGAATCATGAAAGAGTCAGACATGACTTAGGGTCTAAACAATACCTGTATATAGTGAATAATCACAGCAATTTAATATCCATCATAAATTGCATTATTTTTCTTGAGATGAGAACCTTTAAGATCTTATCAATTTTGAATACATAATACTGTATGCCCCCATAATAATACTTCAGGTGAATTTTTCACTCAAAAGGATACAGATGTATAAAACCACATACTCTAAGCTTAATTGTTGGTGAATGTTAATTCTCTTTTGTTTATTTTGTTTTGTTTTTGGAAAAATCAATAGCATTTCTCAGAGGAATGTGTAAATTCATTCATTTAAACAGATATTTAAAGGGCATGCATAGTCAGCATGATACACCAAAGAAGGTCAAAGACAAACTGTCAGAATAAGTTCAAATCATTGACCTTCCTGGAAATACTTTTAAAAAGCATTTTCTGCATTTATTTTCCCTAAGTAAATTGCTGATCAAATTCAGAAGGCGTTGCCTAGGTAGTCTAGGATTCTTATGTTATCCAGCTCAGTAAGAGTAATTTAAACCCCATTGCCACTAGCATTCTCAAATACTGCTTAATTATACATGATCTCACAGAGCCTGAGCCTTATTTTCTTCTGGTATATAACAAATTCAGACATACAGTTTAATGATTTTATACATGAAAGTGAAAGTCGCTCAGTCGTGTCTGACTCTTTGCGACCTATGGACATGCCATGGAATTCTCCAGGCAAGAATACTGGAGGGGGTAGCCTTTCCCTTCTCCAAGGAATCTTCCCAACTCGAGAACTTAGACCCAGACTTCCTGCATTGCAGGCAGATTCTTTACCATCTGAGCCACCAGGGAAGCCCAAGATTACTGGACTGGCTAACATATCCCTTCTCCAGTTAATCTTCATGACCAAAGAATCAAAACGGCATCTTCCGCATGGCAGGTTGATTCTTTACCACCTGAACTACAAAGGAAGCCCGATTCTATACATACACATGTGTGTATTTCATGCGGTGTTGGTGGTAAAGAACTCATCTGCCAATGCAGGAGACATATGAGACATGAGTTTGATATCTAGGTTGGGAAGATCCCACGGAAAATGAAATGGCAACCCCCTCCAGTATTCCTGCCTGGAAAAACCGACGAACTCAGAAGCCTGGCAGGTTACAGTCCATGGAATCATGAAAGAGTCAGACATGACTTAGGGTCTAAACAATACCTGTATATAGTGAATAATCACAGCAATTTAATATCCATCATAAATTGCATTATTTTTCTTGAGATGAGAACCTTTAAGATCTTATCAATTTTTGAATACATAATACTGTATTAGCTATAACTACCACATTATACTTTATATCTTCATTATGTATTTATTGTATGATTAGAAGTTCATACCTTTTGAACGCCTTCACTCATTTTTCTCTACTCTAGTCCTTTTGCAGTCATCAATCCATGCCCTGTCTCTGAGGGCCTGAGCTTTATGTGTATTACCAAAATATGATTTACAAGTTTCATTATTTTATTATATTTTGAGTATGCCATCAGTAACCATGTACGATAACTCTGGCTATCCCTCAGGTAAAAGATCTCTCCAAATTCAGCTCTCTATTCCTATAAAAGTGATACAGTATTTCCATATTTATAAAGCCTCAATGTTGTTTTTTGGAATTTGAAGTAAGTTGTAGAAATGTGTTTAATGACTGGCAATTTTTATGTTGTTTTGGTGCAAAATTTCATTGTTTCTAAGAGAGCATCATTTTGACACACCAGGAATCCAGCTTCTATTTACTGAAGAAAACAATTTGACTGCAATCTTTAAAAACATACAGCTCATGGTTTCTCTGTTGACAGAAAATCATATTAGATGCAGCTAGCACATGCTAAAATATCATTTCTATTTTTCTACCTGTGCCATTTAGAATTAGAGGAAGAAGCAGCTTTTCATAGGCCTGGATAGGAAAGTTCCCTTTATTTATTTATTTTTCTGTTTTACAAAAGTCAACAGAATTAAATAATAAAAATATATATTAATAATCTAAGTAAGTCTAACTTTACATTCAAACATGCCTTCAAACATGCCACACTTTGAAAAAAAAGTTGTACTTCTAAATAAATAGTGAATTGTCTAATAGCATCAATTACTATAAAATATATTATGAATTAGATAACATACATTGATATAACATGTATTATACAATGGTTAATCTACCATTATTGTTGCTGTTTATTCATTAAGTTATGTCTGACTCTTTGTGAATCCAAGTACTATAGCCCACCAGGCTCCTCTGTCCATAGGATTCTCCAGGCAAGAACACTGCAGTAGGTTACCATTTCTTTCTCCAAGCCATCATAATAATTTCAAATCAATGCACTTAGTGCTTGGAAGAATAATTATGTTTCTAAAGTCTATTAAGATTTCCAATTGGTTAATCAGATAGTGAGAGAGAAAAGCTAAATGGATAGAGAGAAATAAATTATGAAGATACTGTGAAAACAGTAATACCTTGTTGAATGTTTTGAAACATTTTTGAACTTTAAGAGATTTTAAGTTTCAGTTTTCTCTTCTGTGTCGATGTAGCATAGGCAGTATGTGCCATGTCCCCCATTCCTCTTACTCTCAGCTATTAATAAACATGGAAATTATGAGAATCTCAGCATGGATACTATTTTAACTGTTTTAATCTCAACATGGATACTATTTTGCTCATTTTAACACTTAGAAAATTTTGCATGAACAATTTTCTGTGAGATAAAGACACAAAGATATGCCAGTGGAGTCTAAAGGATGATTTTCTTTATTAATTACAAATATGTGAGCACTGGAATGAGTGGTCTTTTTTTTCTTTTTTCACTAGGAGAGAAACACTCCCCAAAAGATCAACAAGTTCTTAACCCATGTTAGATCTCAAATCTTTCTAGGTCAAGTAATTCCAAGTTGCAAACATAGAAAATAAAGAACCTGCATACTTAGGTACAGGAGACTCTAAGACTTCCAAGACTAACTTATTGAGAACTACAAGGGGGTTTACTAAAATGCAGGGCACCTTTGAATATAATATAGCTGCATTCCAGTCTAGAAACTTCTCTTAGAATTTAAAGCACTCAAACTTCTTTCTTTAGGCAAAATATCTTATTAAGTAAGAAATAGTTATTATACACCTTATTTGTAAAATTCAACAAAAAATTCTGCAAATTATTTTTGAAAATTGACAAATTTTAACATGAATTTTACATTAAATAATAAGATTGTATCAATGTTGAAATTCTTCATGAATTCTAGCAGATGGAGAGGTTATCTGCAGATAACTTCAAATCACTGAGTAAGTACATGTCAGTTTTGAGGAGAAAACAAGCGTATCAAGATATTAATATTAATATTGACAAATATTTATTACAACAATTTTTGAGAGATAAAGTGAAATAGTTACTTCACTTTTGTGAATTTTTTTTATTTTTTACTTGTTTTAATTCAAGATAATCTTTTCACTGCATTTGTGATAGTTTCTGGTATACAGCTAAGTGATTCAATGATCCACACATGTGTGTGTGTGTGTGTGTGTGTGTGTGTGTGTGTATAAAGATTTCTTCCTTATCTCTTCATTCCCTGAAAAATCCCACTCATCACTCACAAAGGTTTGAGTAAATGGACTTTTGCCAGCCTAGCTATCATCTATTGACAGAAAACATGAAAAATTATATGTCTTGTCATATAAAAATAATGGCATCACTCTGAAAAAAACAGACACTTGACTTGATAAAGAATAATCAGTCATATTCAATTAAAGTTGAAAGGCAGTTATCTCATTTGCAATGTGAAAGATAGCAACCTTACAGTAAATTAAAACTAACATTTCCTGCATAATCCCATTGTAAACCTAATTACATTTTAAAATCCAATACTAGTGCAATGATGAATGAATTCAATAAACACTTGGTATGATTAGGTTTTCTTCCCTAAACCACTTTATTTAAAATTCTAATTTTATTGAGATAAAAATATTAATATTATAGAGATTACATTCTGCTATCTATTCCTTTATCATTTTAAATATATATTAAATGCCTACAATTTTCCAAGTCTATGCGGGTATCTGAAACAGACTTGCTAATCTTTCCTTTTTTTTTTTTTTTTTAAATTTTGGCCTCTTTTATTTATTTATTTTCATCCATCTTTATTCTTTGGCCTGTGTGGGCCTCCCATTGTAGTAGCCTCTAATTGCAGAGCATCAACTCTGGGCACATGTGCTCCAGAGCACTGGTTTGTAATTGAACACGCTAGTCCAGCCACTCTGTGGCACGTTGGATTCTCCTGGGTCAAGAATTGAACCAGTGCCCCTTTCACTGCAAGGAGGACTCTTTACCCACTGGACCATCAGGGAAGTCCCAGACTTACTAATCTTAAGGGGCTCTCAGACACAAATGGAATTGTCTGTTGCGTTTGTTGATTTCTTGCTTATTTATTTTTCATTCATTCATTTATTTACCAGAAAAGTTCCCTGTGAGGTATATTTGATAAAATTTGGGCCTCAACAATACAAGGATGAAAAATTATATTCTTATTAAATCCATTAAGTGAATTTTAAATTTATATATCAAATGTATTCTCTTAGAGGGTGTTTTATGTGAATAATGTGAACATTAAAATGCATCATTTTATGTTTTGTAATTCTTTATCAGTTTTTTTAATTATACTTAACTTTTTAAGCTGTTAGAAAAATACACTAATATCTTAATTTTCTGAGAGAAAGATATAAAGATGCTGCCAAAAGAGCTTAAACAATGGTTTTATTTGTTAGTCAAAGAGAGATTACAAATAAATCCAGTTACTTGTGCTTGTAAGACACTAATCTACAGCTCCAAGGAATGACTGAGTTGCTGTATAGATTGAATATTACAGTGTACTCTATGTACTTATAGAATCAGTAGTTTAAAAAGCTAACATAGTTTTCAAAAGAGTTTTAGGACAGGCATTAGCTCTTTAAATGTTTGGTAGAATTCACCTGTGAAGCCATTTGCCCCTGGGCTTTTATATTTGGGTAGACTGTTGATCACAATTGGTTTAGTATTCCCTGAACTAATTTTATTGAGATAAAAATATTGAATTAGGTTTTCTTCCTAAACCACTTTATTTAAAATTCTAATTTTATTGAGATAAAAATATTAATATTATAGAGATTACATTCTGCTATCTACTTATATTTAAATATATATTAAATGCCTACAATTTTCCAAGTCTATGGGTATCTGAAACAGACTTGCTAATCTTTCCTTTTTTTTTTTTTTTTAAATTTTGGCCTCTTTTATTTATTTATTTTCATCCATCTTTATTCTTTGGCCTGTGTGGGCCTCCCATTGTAGTAGCCTCTAATTGCAGAGCATCAACTCTGGGCACATGTGCTCCAGAGCACTGGTTTGTAATTGAACACGCTAGTCCAGCCACTCTGTGGCACGTTGGATTCTCCTGGGTCAAGAATTGAACCAGTGCCCCTTTCACTGCAAGGAGGACTCTTTACCCACTGGACCATCAGGGAAGTCCCAGACTTACTAATCTTAAGGGGCTCTCAGACACAAATGGAATTGTCTGTTGCGTTTGTTGATTTCTTGCTTATTTATTTTTCATTCATTCATTTATTTACCAGAAAAGTTCCCTGTGAGGTATATTTGATAAAATTTGGGCCTCAACAATACAAGGATGAAAAATTATATTCTTATTAAATCCATTAAGTGAATTTTAAATTTATATATCAAATGTATTCTCTTAGAGGGTGTTTTATGTGAATAATGTGAACATTAAAATGCATCATTTTATGTTTTGTAATTCTTTATCAGTTTTTTTAATTATACTTAACTTTTTAAGCTGTTAGAAAAATACACTAATATCTTAATTTTCTGAGAGAAAGATATAAAGATGCTGCCAAAAGAGCTTAAACAATGGTTTTATTTGTTAGTCAAAGAGAGATTACAAATAAATCCAGTTACTTGTGCTTGTAAGACACTAATCTACAGCTCCAAGGAATGACTGAGTTGCTGTATAGATTGAATATTACAGTGTACTCTATGTACTTATAGAATCAGTAGTTTAAAAAGCTAACATAGTTTTCAAAAGAGTTTTAGGACAGGCATTAGCTCTTTAAATGTTTGGTAGAATTCACCTGTGAAGCCATTTGCCCCTGGGCTTTTATATTTGGGTAGACTGTTGATCACAAATTTGGTTTCTGAGCTTGTGATTGAGTTGTTCATAGTTTCTATTCCTTCCTGGTTGAGTCTTGGGAGATTAATCTTCTTTAAGAAACTGTCCATTTCTTCCAGGTTGGCAGTTTGTTGCCATATAGTTATTCCTAATAGTCTCTTATAATCCTTTGTATTTCTGCATTATCTGATGCAATCTCTCCTTTTTCATTTTTGATTTTGGTGATCTGGTTGTTCTCTTTTTTTCTTAACGAGTCTGATGAGTGGCTTGACAATTTTGTTTACCTTTTTGAAGAACCAGCTTCTCATTTTGTTTATTTTTACCATTCTCTCTTTCATTTCTTTCTCATTTGTTTCTGCTTTGATCTTTATGATTTCTCTTCTTCTGCTAACTTTGGGGTGTTTTTTTCCTTCTTTCTCCAGTTGTTTTAAGCATAGGGTTATGTCGTCAGCTTGATATTTTCCTAATTTCTTGAGGTAGGATTGTATTGCTATAAACTTCCCTTTTTGAACTGCTTTTGTGATATCCCATAGGCTTTGCACTGTCGTATGTTCATTGTCATTTTCTTCTAGGAATTTTTTTATTTCTCCTTTGATTCGCTCGGTAATCAGTTTGTTTTTTAGGTATGTGTTGTTTAATCTCCATGTGTTTGTGTTTTTAACAGTTACTTCCTTGTAGTTGAGCTCTAGTCTCATTGAATTATGGTCAGAGAAGATGGTTGATATAATTTCAAAATCACATAATAATCTCAATAGATGCAGAAAAAGCCTTTGACAAAGTACAACATCCATTTATGATAAAAACTCTTCAAAAAATGGGCATAGAAGGAACCTATCTCAACATAGTGAATGCCATATATGAGAAGCCCACAGTGAACATTATTCTCAATGGTGAAAAATTGAAAGCATTCCCTCTAAGATCAGGAACAATACAGGGGTGTCCACTTTCACCACTACTATTCAACATAGTCCTGGAAGTCCTAGCAACAGCAAGAGAAGAGAAAGAAATCAAAGGAATCCAGATTAGAAAGGAAGAAGTCAAACTCTCTCTATTTGCAGACAACATGATATTATACATAGAAAATCCCAAAGACACTATTACAAAGCTACTAGAGCTAATCAATGAACTCAGCAAAGTCGAGTGATACAAAATCAATACACAGAAATCACTGACATTCCTGTACACAAACAGTGAAAAATCTGAAAATGAAATCAAAGATGCAATCTCCTTCACCACGCAACCAAAAGAATAAAATATCTAGGAATAATCTACCCAAAGAAGCAACAGAACTGTACACAGAAAACTACAAGACACTCATTAGAGAAATTAAAGAAGACTTAAACAGATGGAGAGATATCCCATGTTCCTGAGTTGGAAGAATCAATATTGCGAAAATAACCATACTACCAAATATCATCTACAGATTCAATGTGATCCCTATCAAACTACCAATGACATTGTTCACAGAACTAGACCAAAGAATCACACAGTTCATATGGAAACACAAAAGACCTCAAATAGCCAACGCAATCCTGAGGAAGAAGAATGGAGCTGGAGGAATCAGCCTCCCAACTTCAGACTCTACTACAAAGCAACAGTCATCAAGACAGTATGGTACTGGCACAAAAACAGAACTATTGATGAATGGAACAAGATAGAGAACCCAGAGGTAAACCCACACACCTATGGATACCTTATTTTTGACAAAGGAGGCAAAACTATAAAATGGGACAAAAACAGCCTCTTCAACAAATGGTGCTGGGTAAACTAGATAGCTACATGCAAGAAAATGAAGTTGGAACATTCCCTGACACCACGCACTAAGATCAGCTCAAAATGAACTAAAGATCTAAATGTAAGACCAGAAACCACCAACCTCTTAGAGGAGAGTATAGGCAAAACCCTCAAGGACATAAATCAAAGCAAGATCTTCTCTGACACACCTACTAGAATAGCAGAACTAAAAAGAAAAATGAATGTGTGGGACCTACTGAAACTTAAAATCTTTTGTACAGCAAAAGAAACTACAGAAAAGCTGAAGAGAAAACCTACACAATGGGAGAAAATCATAGCAAATGAAACAACAGACAACGAATTAATCTCCAAAATCTCCAAACAACTCAGACAACCCAACACAGGAAAAACGAACAGCCCAATGAAAAAATGGGAAAAGGACCTAAACATACACCTCTTCAAAGAGGACATACAGATGGCCAAAAAGCACACGAAATGATGCTCAACCTCACTTATTAGTAGAGAAGTGCAAATCAAAACTACAATGAGATATCACCTCATACCAGTCAAAATGGCCATCATCTACAAATTGACAGACAACAAATACTGGAGAGGGTGTGGAGAAAAGGGAACCCTCTTGCATTGCTGGTGGGAATGTAAATTGATACAGCTTCTATGGAAGACAGTATGGAGATTTCTTAAAAAAACTAAAAATAGAAGCACCATACAATCTGTCAATCCCACTATTAGGATTATACCTTGATGAAATTGAAACTGAAAGAAGCACCTGTAACCCAATGTTCATTCAGCTCTCTATACAATAGTCATAACATGGAAGCAACCTAAATGTCCATCGACAAATGAATGATAAAGAAGCTCTGGTATATACATATATACAATGGCATACTACACAGCTATAAAAAGAAATGCAGAAGAATCGGCCCTAATGAGGTGACTGGATCTAGAACGTATCATAAAAAGTGAAGTCAGTCAGAAAGAGAAGGACAAGTACAATTTACTAACACATATATATGGAATCTAGTAGGATGGTGATGATGACACATGCAGTGAAGTGATGGAAAAACAGATATGGACTGTAGACATATGGACATTGTGGGGAATGAACAGTGGGTGGAAGGTGTAAAGGAAGCAGCATGAAAACTTGTACTATCATATGTGAAGAAAATAGCTATTGCCATTGCTCTGTGAGAAAAGGGGATCCTTCAGGGTTGCTGTGTGATGGTCTGGAGGGGTGAGATGGGGGGATATACATATTACTAATCTGGGAACATACATATCTGTAAGCAACAAAACTCTATAAGAGTTAAAAGTAAAATAAAATTAAAAAAAAGAAAAATTAAATATACCTTCCACAAACAGTTTTTGTTTTTCTTGAAAAAAAAATTTACTTAGCATTGTGATGTAGAAAAATTTCTGAAATGAAATCACTAAGATTCAACTCTTAAAACTGCATTTTTTTGTTTCATCTTGGTACCATATGCATTTTTTCAAAATATAATAGCATCAGGGTTGATTTGTTGAAGTAAAACTGACATGGACTTTGTTTTCCCATTAAAAAATCACGTTATTTAAAATAATGCTTTTCAATTTTTATTATTTGAGTGTGCATAATTTCTTTTCATTAAGATAATACTACTTTTATTCTTTTATGTCATGCATTTTAATAAAATCCTGCCAATGTATCTTTCTATGGAATTGGCTGTTAACAAATTCAAATTTTTCATTTTGCTACCTGTAAAATCATCAAAGTCTAAATATAAGGGAAATAAGAACATTAATAAAGTTTTATAAAACAGGAAAACATTGGGTTGATGTAATACCCTTTAGACCTATGTTCCACAATGAAATAGCTTCCATATTTTAATTTTTTAAAAGTTCTTCTTTTATATCATTGGCAGTCAAAATTTGCACTTATTTTGATTCTGTCAATTTTTAATGGAGGGTTAAACGGTTCACATTTGCTGAACTTGTTATAAAAATCAAACCTATTAAATTATCCCCCACACAAAACACTTAGGTAATGCATGACTCAGCAATGTTAATACTAATAGATCCCCAGAGTATTTTGACATTTTTTGCAGGGCACCTAGAATTTCACCAAAAATGTCTTAGATTGTCCACCCTATGACAACATCCACAAAAATGAACAGTACTTTTAAAATTTAAGCGAAACTACATCTGAAAAAAATATCAGAAAGTCTCAGAGGATCAATCAGCCACATGCCTTTTCTATGTGAATCTGCTGGATGGAGCTCATTTCACAGACGTCTTTGTACTTCTGCTCAACTAATCACAATGTTCACCAACCATGGAGAGAAGACAGCCTTGTGAAGCAAAGGCACATTGTAGGCTGAAGTAGACGTTCATCTAGTAGTCGGTGCCAGTTCTTAAATTAATAGACGTGGCTCTAAAATGAAAACTCTGTAAAAGTTAAAAGTAAAATAAAGGTTTAAAAAAAAAAAGAAAAATTAAATATACCTTCCACAAACAGTTTTTGTTTTTCTTGAAAAAAAAATTTACTTAGCATTGTGATGTAGAAAAATTTCTGAAATGAAATCACTAAGATTCAACTCTTAAAACTGCATTTTTTTGTTTCATCTTGGTACCATATGCATTTTTTCAAAATATAATAGCATCAGGGTTGATTTGTTGAAGTAAAACTGACATGGACTTTGTTTTCCCATTAAAAAATCACGTTATTTAAAATAATGCTTTTCAATTTTTATTATTTGAGTGTGCATAATTTCTTTTCATTAAGATAATACTACTTTTATTCTTTTATGTCATGCATTTTAATAAAATCCTGCCAATGTATCTTTCTATGGAATTGGCTGTTAACAAATTCAAATTTTTCATTTTGCTACCTGTAAAATCATCAAAGTCTAAATATAAGGGAAATAAGAACATTAATAAAGTTTTATAAAACAGGAAAACATTGGGTTGATGTAATACCCTTTAGACCTATGTTCCACAATGAAATAGCTTCCATATTTTAATTTTTTAAAAGTTCTTCTTTTATATCATTGGCAGTCAAAATTTGCACTTATTTTGATTCTGTCAATTTTTAATGGAGGGTTAAACGGTTCACATTTGCTGAACTTGTTATAAAAATCAAACCTATTAAATTATCCCCCACACAAAACACTTAGGTAATGCATGACTCAGCAATGTTAATACTAATAGATCCCCAGAGTATTTTGACATTTTTTGCAGGGCACCTAGAATTTCACCAAAAATGTCTTAGATTGTCCACCCTATGACAACATCCACAAAAATGAACAGTACTTTTAAAATTTAAGCGAAACTACATCTGAAAAAAATATCAGAAAGTCTCAGAGGATCAATCAGCCACATGCCTTTTCTATGTGAATCTGCTGGATGGAGCTCATTTCACAGACGTCTTTGTACTTCTGCTCAACTAATCACAATGTTCACCAACCATGGAGAGAAGACAGCCTTGTGAAGCAAAGGCACATTGTAGGCTGAAGTAGACGTTCATCTAGTAGTCGGTGCCAGTTCTTAAATTAATAGACGTGGCTCTAAAATGAAAACTATGTAACCATTTTTCACACAGAGAGTGTGTCAACCTGACACACAAGGCACAAGAAAGTAAGTTGGAAAAACATAAACCAAGATACACACATTAGAAACTGCAACAACAAAGACCCTACCTTAAGTCTGAAGCAACAGAAATAAGCAGAGGGGCAGAGAAAGCAGAATCCAAATCAGTAACAGAATAAAGAGAAGCAGAGCTGATGGATAGTTGAGATGTTTACTGTAGCCCTGAATCAAAGTAATCTTACTCTGTTCTGATTTTGCAACTGACTGAGCCAATTTCCTGTGCTTGCTTGCTTTTCTGGGTAGCTTTACAATAATACACTGTCACCTGAAGAAATCTGATTGACTCTACATTTCTTTCAAACTTACATCCCCAAAAGATATATTCATCTGAAAAGATGTTTGAGGAAAGCAGTCTGTTCTAAATACATTATGTAGCTAGTCCACATTGACCAGTACAGGAACAGAAAAACACATACATATTCATATTCTATGAAAAATATGATAATGCTGGGGTCTGGGAAAAACAAACAAACAATAAGCCACCGTGTTAGAAAATAGTACAATATGCTAGAATGTAAATGTCACAGAAGTCTGAAGAAATTCTTTTTTTAAGTTCATTATTACTGTATGATATTTTCTAAGGCTAGTACGTGGGAAGTTTTTATTGGCTTCTGGATATTTTTTCACAGAATTCAGTATATCTGAAAAATCAATGAAAACTGATTTTCAAGCTAGTGAGATTCTTTTAGATTAGAAACATTTTCAATGCAGTTACAGGACAGAGCACATAGTATCACTTATTTATAAAGATGGGTCTCTTTCTTACAAAAATGAAACATTATAATATATCAATTTCCGAATCTGATTTTGGAGATTTGGGGCCAAATCTCATCTTTTATGGATAGCTATTTTTAGTTATTTCCAGAAAATGCAAGTCATTTGAAAAACGTGGAAATACTAGAAATGAGAACAATAAAAAGAAAATTAAATACTTGGCTCTAATTAGGATTTCCATCGGTGCTTCTAACCATTAGTAACCTGATGCTGATATTTGATTTCCTCTTGGATTTCACCAGCTCAGAAATACATCTTAAAAGAATAGAAGCATGGAACTATAGAGACCAGAGGGTACTGGAATATTTTGCAAAGGCTATGAAAAGATGTGGCTATTGTCTAGGAATATATGATGTGTGTTGTTTGTGGTGTGCATGTGCATACTGTTATTTGCAATATCCAAATCTGAGTGAAATTACCCTGAAATTACAGAGACATTCTCACCTTGTTTGCAGTTCATGTGCTTTGAGTAAAGCCTTAATTCTGGTTCTTCTATACATTTAGTATATTAATGATGCTTCCAGATCATGAAGAGTCATGCTTGATAATAAGCATTAATAGTAATATTAAATAATGTACATTTCAATGCACTTTAAACATCTTTCAAGAGAATTATTTATTTTAAAGAAGTCATTCCTATGTATAGTTAGGAATTTTTAGGAATTCTTAGGAATTTTTTTTTTGCTTTTTGGAAACATCCAAAATAGTTTTTATTTATACCTTTTATAGTGATGATTTCTCATGTGAATATTGGTGCTGTGCTTTTTTTTTTTTGGCAGGGTGGCTGGTTTTGGAGGGAGGGAGGCGGTCGGGCCACTTCCATTGATCTTTCCATTTGTCTATTTTCATCCATCTTTGTTCTCTGGCCCGTGTGGGCCTCCTATCGCAGTGGCCTCTGTTGTCGCAGAGCACCAGCTCTGGGCGCATGTGCTCCAAAGCTCCGGCTCGGTAATTGGACACATCAATCCAGCCGCTCTGTGGCACGTGGGATCTTCCCAGGCCAGGGATTGAACCGGTGTCCCTTGCACTGCAAGGCGGTGTCTTTGCCCACTGGACCACCAGGGGAACCCTGCTGCTGTGTTTTGATGAATGGTTTCTTCTTTGTCGTCTCTCACAGAACTCTAAGGTGATCTGGGAATATTTTAGCCTTTATTGTCTGGGGCTGATTTAACTGAACAAACTTTAAATTCTAATACTCATCAAAACATAAACATGAATGCATACCTCTATTGATGCTGATATGCTACTGCTGAGGATCATTATGATTCTTTATGAATGAGATAAGAGTCTCTGTTTTATAATAAGAGGAGGTTGATGCATGAGGCAATAAAAACATTTTCCTCCATTTTCTGCCTTTATTTCTCTCTAAACTTTCTCAATAAGAAAATAAAAAATCTTGACCTTCCTTATAGTCCCAGGACACAGGAAAATTACTGTGCATTTAATGAGACTTATATATTAGCAATACTCTTAGAGTCTGAGGTTAGATTTCTCTTTTTTTAAGTTCCAAAAGAATTGAGAAGAAATAAATATAAAGCTACTGCAGCTCCATTTTTTTAAAGATGACTTTGATGTGCTGTGTTTGATGTCTTTCAAGGGAGAAAAAGTACTCCCTTACCTTTACAGGTCTTGCTAAAAATGCTTTAGAATCCTAAAGTCAAGACACGCCATTAGTAGTTAACTTACAGTTCCATTGCTATGTTTTCTTCTAGTCTCAGAACCTTATTCAACAAAGTGGGTACTCAGTTCAAGTTTTACTGCTGATTAATGTCCAAGGGACAAATGCAAGTCATTTTTTACATGTTAGGAGAGTCATTGCTTATTCAGCAAAAGAAAATTGGACATCATAATGGTGTGGATTAAGATAAATATTACAGAACCACCACTAGAGTTGCTTGGTCAAGAAGAGATTTACTTTTTCCCACAGAATAGAAGCCTACACAGTTGTTCCATGATAACAAAAGAGGTGCAGTCTCCTGTTCAAATTTTCATTCTAGCTTCTGCAAGTGCAGGTTTTACAAAATCTCTTGCTCACATTATTGTTGCTGTACCACTGACCTCACATGTATGTCCCAGACAGGTAGGAAAAATAATGAAGATTAAAATCATTGAACAATTTTATGAAGATTTTAAAATCATCCCAGGCCAGGATTGAACCGGTGCCCCTTGCACTGCAAGGCGGGGTCTTTGCCCACTGGACCACCAGGGGAACCCTGCTGCTGTGTTTTGATGAATGGTTTCTTCTTTGTCGTCTCTCACAGAACTCTAAGGTGATCTGGGAATATTTTAGCCTTTATTGTCTGGGGCTGATTTAACTGAACAAACTTTAAATTCTAATACTCATCAAAACATAAACATGAATGCATACCTCTATTGATGCTGATATGCTACTGCTGAGGATCATTATGATTCTTTATGAATGAGATAAGAGTCTCTGTTTTATAATAAGAGGAGGTTGATGCATGAGGCAATAAAAACATTTTCCTCCATTTTCTGCCTTTATTTCTCTCTAAACTTTCTCAATAAGAAAATAAAAAATCTTGACCTTCCTTATAGTCCCAGGACACAGGAAAATTACTGTGCATTTAATGAGACTTATATATTAGCAATACTCTTAGAGTCTGAGGTTAGATTTCTCTTTTTTTAAGTTCCAAAAGAATTGAGAAGAAATAAATATAAAGCTACTGCAGCTCCATTTTTTTAAAGATGACTTTGATGTGCTGTGTTTGATGTCTTTCAAGGGAGAAAAAGTACTCCCTTACCTTTACAGGTCTTGCTAAAAATGCTTTAGAATCCTAAAGTCAAGACACGCCATTAGTAGTTAACTTACAGTTCCATTGCTATGTTTTCTTCTAGTCTCAGAACCTTATTCAACAAAGTGGGTACTCAGTTCAAGTTTTACTGCTGATTAATGTCCAAGGGACAAATGCAAGTCATTTTTTACATGTTAGGAGAGTCATTGCTTATTCAGCAAAAGAAAATTGGACATCATAATGGTGTGGATTAAGATAAATATTACAGAACCACCACTAGAGTTGCTTGGTCAAGAAGAGATTTACTTTTTCCCACAGAATAGAAGCCTACACAGTTGTTCCATGATAACAAAAGAGGTGCAGTCTCCTGTTCAAATTTTCATTCTAGCTTCTGCAAGTGCAGGTTTTTACAAAAATCTCTTGCTCACATTATTGTTGCTGTACCACTGACCTCACATGTATGTCCCAGACAGGTAGGAAAAATAATGAAGATTAAAAAAATCATTGAACATTAAGACTTTTAAAGTTTTTAGAAGAGCAATAGTTTTTCTCTAATCTCCATCTAGTAAAATTTTATAAAACTCATTATAGAGAGCAGAGAGTCAAACCACTCAACCGTAATCATACAGAAACCCAACCAATTGACTCCTTACTAGGGTACACTGACTCTGTTGTGTGTGTGTGTGTATGTCTGTGTGTGCATTGTAAGAATTTTTTTTTTAAATTTAAAATATAATTTGAGCAACCTGAGTATACATAGAGGAGGACAGGCTAGTCAGCTTGACATAGCAGCCTCTGTAATGTCTCAGAAGCAAGAGTACAAAATACATGTATTTTTGTAGAGACTCTTGGGAGATGAATGATGGTAAATATATTTTTATCAGTAGAATGTATATACAAAGAGGATTAAATTTTCATAATAAAGCAACTTTTGTCCAGATGGAATTATACCTCCAAAATAGCAACAGGTAAGACAGCTGGGATTTCAGAAGAAAGGTTGCTAAACATTGCCCCTGGAGATCTGAAATGTCCATATCATGAGTGTAATTATGACTAAAGTGGCCAGATCATGACATCGAAAGATGTGAAACAGGAATGAATCAGACTTGGTAAGAGCAAGGAAAAAGAGAAAGAAAAAGATAAGATGGAAAATGACTACATAAGGAAATTAATGTATACAATGAAAAGCATTAAAGTATAATTATAATTACTGAACATACAGAAATATATACATTCATACATAGAACTATATGATATGAGGATGATGGCTCAGATGGTAAAGAATACGCCTACAGTTCAGGACATCTGAGTTCTATCCCTGGATCAAGAAAATCCCCTGGAGGAGGGAGTGGTAACCCATCCCAGTATCCTTGCCTGGAGAATTCCATGGTAGAGGAACCTCATGAACAACAGTCCATGAGGTCACAAAGAGTGCAGTCTCCTGTTCAAATTTTCATTCTAGCTTCTGCAAGTGCAGGTTTTTACAAAAATCTCTTGCTCACATTATTGTTGCTGTACCACTGACCTCACATGTATGTCCCAGACAGGTAGGAAAAATAATGAAGATTAAAAATCATTGAACATTAAGACTTTTAAAGTTTTTAGAAGAGCAATAGTTTTTCTCTAATCTCCATCTAGTAAAATTTTATAAAACTCATTATAGAGAGCAGAGAGTCAAACCACTCAACCGTAATCATACAGAAACCCAACCAATTGACTCCTTACTAGGGTACACTGACTCTGTTGTGTGTGTGTGTGTATGTCTGTGTGTGCATTGTAAGAATTTTTTTTTTTAATTTAAAATATAATTTGAGCAACCTGAGTATACATAGAGGAGGACAGGCTAGTCAGCTTGACATAGCAGCCTCTGTAATGTCTCAGAAGCAAGAGTACAAAATACATGTATTTTTGTAGAGACTCTTGGGAGATGAATGATGGTAAATATATTTTTATCAGTAGAATGTATATACAAAGAGGATTAAATTTTCATAATAAAGCAACTTTTGTCCAGATGGAATTATACCTCCAAAATAGCAACAGGTAAGACAGCTGGGATTTCAGAAGAAAGGTTGCTAAACATTGCGCCTGGAGATCTGAAATGTCCATATCATGAGTGTAATTATGACTAAAGTGGCCAGATCATGACATCGAAAGATGTGAAACAGGAATGAATCAGACTTGGTAAGAGCAAGGAAAAAGAGAAAGAAAAAGATAAGATGGAAAATGACTACATAAGGAAATTAATGTATACAATGAAAAGCATTAAAGTATAATTATAATTACTGAACATACAGAAATATATACATTCATACATAGAGCTATATGATATGAGGATGATGGCTCAGATGGTAAAGAATACGCCTACAGTTCAGGACATCTGAGTTCTATCCCTGGATCAAGAAAATCCCCTGGAGGAGGGAGTGGTAACCCATCCCAGTATCCTTGCCTGGAGAATTCCATGGTAGAGGAACCTCATGAACAACAGTCCATGAGGTCACAAAGAGTGGAACACAACTGAGTGCCTAATACACACGCTCACACACATACATAAATATATGACTCTATCTATCATAAGTTGTCTTACTTTAGGCAAAACACCTACTCTTTTGAGTCCAATGAGTTTTAACTGTAATTATCATTATCATATGTTGAAAAGCTTAAATTGTACTGACCTTTATTTGGTGACTATTAACGAAGTGAATTGTGAAAGCGTTAGTCACTCAGTTGTTTCTGACTTTTTGTGATCACATGGACTGTAGCCCACCAGGCTTCTCTGTCCCTGGAATTCTTGTAAGAATACTGGAGTGGGTAGCCATTCACTTCTCCAGGAGATCTTCCAGATGAAAGGATCAAATCTGGTTCTCCAGCATTTCAGGGAGATTCATTACTGTCTGAGCCAGCACAGTATACTTAGCTTTTTGTTTTTTGGGTTTTTTTAACTTAATGAATAGTCAGTATTTTATGTTTTAAGGGCTGCGGTGTTGCAATGAACTCTCAAAGTATTTATATAATCAAGACAGACAAATATTTACATATAGTAGAAGTCTAATAAGTTGACTTTTTATTTTTTATGAACTTTTACCTGATTCAAATTCTGAGTGAATACCAGCGAACATCATAAAACATTTAATCATGTCTAATCACCTTTAAACCCTAGCAAGTATAATTTTCAATAGCATCATGAAATAGTCCAATTTAATAACTTATTTGATAACCTCACCCTTACTAATCAAATGGCTTGTGCATCTTTTACTGAAGTATATGTTCTTTATTTTTATCTTGTTTTATATTTCTTAAAAGCACTACCATCTCCACCCATTGGAATTTCTTTTCTGTATATGAACTATGATATGTATCTATTCAAACTGCTATTTTTGACACTGTTGGTGAAAACACTAAGCAACTTTTAGTGATAGGCAGAACTGAATAGAATGTTAAATATTTGACCATCCATTACCTAAAACACCAGTGAACTATTTGTGTTTTAAACTAATGGTGGTAAAAGGAAAAGATTACAGGTAAGAGAAAACTTCATACAACTATATTGTATTGCAGTGATGTGTTGTAATTCCAGACTGAAATTCTTAACTGATCATCTAAGTGTCTTAAGGTCACATCTTCAATTAAAGATTTAGGCAGGGTAAATTGGGTTTATTCTGCTAAATATGCCTAATTCTGTCACAGGTAACTTTACCTTGCAATGTCAAAGGATTTCTTCCTTTCTCCCTTTTCCCTTCCAATGAGTTTTAACTGTAATTATCATTATCATATGTTGAAAAGCTTAAATTGTACTGACCTTTATTTGGTGACTATTAACGAAGTGAATTGTGAAAGCGTTAGTCACTCAGTTGTTTCTGACTTTTTGTGATCACATGGACTGTAGCCCACCAGGCTTCTCTGTCCCTGGAATTCTTGTAAGAATACTGGAGTGGGTAGCCATTCACTTCTCCAGGAGATCTTCCAGATGAAAGGATCAAATCTGGTTCTCCAGCATTTCAGGGAGATTCATTACTGTCTGAGCCAGCACAGTATACTTAGCTTTTTGTTTTTTGGGTTTTTTTAACTTAATGAATAGTCAGTATTTTATGTTTTAAGGGCTGCGGTGTTGCAATGAACTCTCAAAGTATTTATATAATCAAGACAGACAAATATTTACATATAGTAGAAGTCTAATAAGTTGACTTTTTATTTTTTATGAACTTTTACCTGATTCAAATTCTGAGTGAATACCAGCGAACATCATAAAACATTTAATCATGTCTAATCACCTTTAAACCCTAGCAAGTATAATTTTCAATAGCATCATGAAATAGTCCAATTTAATAACTTATTTGATAACCTCACCCTTACTAATCAAATGGCTTGTGCATCTTTTACTGAAGTATATGTTCTTTATTTTTATCTTGTTTTATATTTCTTAAAAGCACTACCATCTCCACCCATTGGAATTTCTTTTCTGTATATGAACTATGATATGTATCTATTCAAACTGCTATTTTTGACACTGTTGGTGAAAACACTAAGCAACTTTTAGTGATAGGCAGAACTGAATAGAATGTTAAATATTTGACCATCCATTACCTAAAACACCAGTGAACTATTTGTGTTTTAAACTAATGGTGGTAAAAGGAAAAGATTACAGGTAAGAGAAAACTTCATACAACTATATTGTATTGCAGTGATGTGTTGTAATTCCAGACTGAAATTCTTAACTGATCATCTAAGTGTCTTAAGGTCACATCTTCAATTAAAGATTTAGGCAGGGTAAATTGGGTTTATTCTGCTAAATATGCCTAATTCTGTCACAGGTAACTTTACCTTGCAATGTCAAAGGGATTTCTTCCTTTCTCCCTTTTCCCCTTCCTTGAGAATTTTAATTTGTCTAGATTGTGGTAAATATTATTAGTAAATTTATACATTTTAAAAACAGAATGTAACCTGCCATGTCTGATCCAACTCATGCCCTATTATGTGCTCAGTGAATGATTGCATATGTCTATCCATTTCAAGATTTGTCAGTAACTTAGGATGAAAATTGCTGACAAAAAAAGGCACAGGATTTGAATAATGTTGCATCTCTGAGTTTATATACTTGGCAACAGCAGAAAAGAACATGCAATTATAAATTTCCATAAAATAAATCAATCCAGAAAGTCAAATATCTGTATGGTAAACACTGATCCAGAAAAGCTGATAACTTTTATTGGCAGTCAACAAATTATTCACTTTTTGAAGCAGTAAGTTGTATGTGCCAAGCTACTTCAGGTCTCATGATCTGTGAATATTATAGTCCTTGTAACTACAAAGTACTTGAGAATTGCAGAACACATGAATAAATGCCATCATATGTGAATAAAACATACATTTTATCATAAAATGTAATTGATTGACTGTTGATATCATAACCTTTTCTAGAAGAACAGATGCCATTGCACATACTGCTGAAGAGGTCAGCAGCTACTTGAAATCAAACTTAGATATGCTGCCATTAGATTTAAAAGGCCTTGTGATGGTAGAAAACAACAAAGAAAAATTATCAGGCTATTCAGCTGCACTATTGTGCTGATTACCAGGTGATTTTTTTTTTTTTTTAGTGTCTCATTAGTAAAGATCTTAGAGAGTGAGAATTTAGTCAACTATAACCAAAACAAAGAATTTGTACACATTAAATGCTCACTATCAACAATCTTGTTTACAGATATGTATGTTCCCAGATTAGTAATCTGTAAACAACAAAACTCTATAAAAGTTAAAAGCAAAATAAAGGTTTAAAGAAAAAAAAAAAAGGAAAAAAAAAAGTAATTTTTTCCTTTAACTGATCATCTAAGTGTCTTAAGGTCACATCTTCAATTAAAGATTTAGGCAGGGTAAATTGGGTTTATTCTGCTAAATATGCCTAATTCTGTCACAGGTAACTTTACCTTGCAATGTCAAAGGGATTTCTTCCTTTCTCCCTTTTCCCCTTCCTTGAGAATTTTAATTTGTCTAGATTGTGGTAAATATTATTAGTAAATTTATACATTTTAAAAACAGAATGTAACCTGCCATGTCTGATCCAACTCATGCCCTATTATGTACTCAGTGAATGATTGCATATGTCTATCCATTTCAAGATTTGTCAGTAACTTAGGATGAAAATTGCTGACAAAAAAAGGCACAGGATTTGAATAATGTTGCATCTCTGAGTTTATATACTTGGCAACAGCAGAAAAGAACATGCAATTATAAATTTCCATAAAATAAATCAATCCAGAAAGTCAAATATCTGTATGGTAAACACTGATCCAGAAAAGCTGATAACTTTTATTGGCAGTCAACAAATTATTCACTTTTTGAAGCAGTAAGTTGTATGTGCCAAGCTACTTCAGGTCTCATGATCTGTGAATATTATAGTCCTTGTAACTACAAAGTACTTGAGAATTGCAGAACACATGAATAAATGCCATCATATGTGAATAAAACATACATTTTATCATAAAATGTAATTGATTGACTGTTGATATCATAACCTTTTCTAGAAGAACAGATGCCATTGCACATACTGCTGAAGAGGTCAGCAGCTACTTGAAATCAAACTTAGATATGCTGCCATTAGATTTAAAAGGCCTTGTGATGGTAGAAAACAACAAAGAAAAATTATCAGGCTATTCAGCTGCACTATTGTGCTGATTACCAGGTGATTTTTTTTTTTTTTAGTGTCTCATTAGTAAAGATCTTAGAGAGTGAGAATTTAGTCAACTATAACCAAAACAAAGAATTTGTACACATTAAATGCTCACTATCAACAATCTTGTTTACAGATATGTATGTTCCCAGATTAGTAATCTGTAAACAACAAAACTCTATAAAAGTTAAAAGCAAAATAAAGGTTTAAAGAAAAAAAAAAAGGAAAAAAAAAGTAATTTAAAAATAAAAAAAAAATATTAAAAAAACAAAACAATATTGCCTGAAATTTTCCATTTGTGGGGAGGAGAAACCGTGGAATAAAATTAATTTCATTTTGATCATCTAACTCTCTTCTCCCCCAAATATACTTAGAAAACTATCAGTTGGCCTTTAAGAATGTTTATTTAGTCACCTAGGTGCCTTTCCTCATTGTGTAGACTATAAAGAATCCACCTCCAAAGTAGAGACACGAGTTTGATCCTTGGGTTGGAAAGATCCCCTGGAGAGGGAAATGGCAACCCACTCCAGTATTCTTGCCTGGAGAATTCCATAGACAGAGAAGCTACAGTGAGCTACAGTCTATGGGGCCACAGAGAGTCATAACTCAGAGAGTCACTAACTTAGAGTGACTTACTTACACATACGTTTAGTTAGTTACTAAAATATCATTATTTACTAGGACAGTGCATCAGTCAAATATATTTGCATTTTGGTTGATGCAATACTCTCTTTTTGACTGGAATATTTCCTTTGAGTTTGGCTATGATGATCCAATTCTTAGAGATTTAGTCACTTAGAAAAGTTGTATAATAAATTTCAGTATCTCAAAAGCTGTAGTTTCCAGAACATGGATTCTGTATTAATGATGACCATTCCTAGTTACCTCAACTAGCCTGTTGGTCAACTGTTAAGCCACATTTGGCTGTCACATTTACCTCTATCTTTCCTGTCCATTATTCAATAATCTTTACCTCAATCCCTACAATATAAATGAGCATATACTGAGTTTTGTGAAAAGCATAAAGTTCTGAGATTCTGAAAATTTCACATTTTAAAGTATTTCTATATAAATTGTTTCATTTTACCAAAAATAACCTGATGTGCATACAGAATATTTATAATCACTTTTTCATCATAAATTATTCAAAGTCACATCACTAGGCTGGAATAGAACTGGGGTAAGAAATAAAAGAACAACAAAAACAACAATAACATTCCTTCACCACATCTGCCCTGCAAAAAAAAAAAAAAAAAAAACTCTGGTCCTTTACTTTTCTGCCACACATTCAGCAAAAGAAGAACAAAAGTTCTTCTTTTCCAGCACACCAGGCTTCCCTCTCCCTCATTAACTCCCAGAGCTTGCACAAAATCATGTTCAGCAAACCAGCGATGCCATCCAACTATCTCAGCCTCTGTCATCCTCGTCTCCTTTTGTCTTATATTTTTCCCTACAACAGGGTCTTTCCCAATGACCTGTCTCTTCGCATCAGGTGGTCAAAGTATTGGAAACTCAACTTGAGCATCAGTCCTTCTAATGAATGTTCAAGGTTGATTTCCTTTAGGATTGACTGGTTTAATCTCTTTGCAGTCCAAGGGACTTTCAGGACTCTTCTCCAACACCACAGTTAAAACGCATCAATTCTTTGGCTCTCAACCTTCTTTATGGTCCAAATCTCACATCCATACATGACTAATGGGAAAACCATAGTTTTGACTCTATGGAGTTTTGTTGGCAAAGTGATGTCTCTGCTTTTTAGTACTCTGTCCAATTTCATCATAACTTTTGTTCCAAGTAGCAAGTGTCTTTTAAATTCATAACTGGAATCGCCATTCTCAGTGAAAATAAAGTCTGTCACTGTTTCCATTGTTTGACCATCGATTTGTCAGGAAGTGATGGGACCAGATGCCATGATCTTCATTTTTGAAATATTAAGATTTCTGTAAGGCTTTTTTGAAAATTTTGGCTTCTTTTATTGTTTTTTCATTTATTTATTTTCATCTGTCTTTATTGTTTTGTCTACTTGGTCTCCCATTGCAGTGGGATTCCTCACTGCAGAGCACTGCCTATGGGTGCATGTGCCCCAGAGCGCAGGTTCACAATTGGACACACAAGTCCAGCTGCTCCGCAAAACATGGGATCTTCCTGGGCCAGGGATCGAACTGGTGCCCCTTGCAGTGCAAGGTGGACTCCTTACTCATTGGACCAAAAGGGAAGCCTAGAATATTGAGTTTGAGGCCAGCTTTTTCACTCTCCTCTTTCACTTTCATTAAGTGGATTTTTAGTTCCTCTTTGCTTTCTGCCATAAGGGTGGTATCATCTGCATTCCCAAGGTTATTGATATTTCTCTGTGAAATCTTGATCCCAGCTTCTGCTTTATCCAGCTTGGCATTTCACTGATATACTCTGTATATAAATTATGTAAGCAGGATGACAATATACAACCTTGACATACTTCTTTCTCAAAAATTTGGAACCAGCCCATTGTTTCATGTGCAGTTCTAACTGTTTCTTTTCCTTCATAAATATTTTTCAGGAGACAGGTAAGATGGTCTAGTATTCCCATCTCTTTCATAATTTTTCACAGTTTGTTGTGATCCACACATGAGATCCCCGCAAGCATTTCCTTGGGTGACACTAATTTGTGCATATGCTTACCAGTGGAATTAAACAAAAACTGACTTCTTGTGATTGGCCCAAAATATAATCTCTCCCCTGCTTCTTATATGCCATTTAGCACTCCATCATTTTAAAGTTGCCTGCCTTGCTGTAAATTTTATGTGTGTGCTTTTCACTGTGCAGATTTAAGAATCTATCCATGTCAATATCCTGCTGACTTCATGCCTATAGATTCCAAGTGACAAGGTGGAGCATTTTACTCTTACCATCAGTACTGTTGCTGCTATCAACATGGACTTTCTACAAAAGAGAAGTATTTACAATGGCAAAATAAGTCATACTGCTGGCTTGTTTTTGCTCCCTCGTGGCCCCTTGGCTAGTCATTTCTCTTCTCTCCTTCCCACGCTTTATTGTAAATTGCTCACATGGAGTTAAACTGCACAGGAAGCTTTGATAATTTTTTCCACTGCCAAGCTTTTCTCCACATGTTCTTGGCTCTCCCCATCCAAAACCCAAACGTCATCTTCAGCTTTTGCCCTCTGCTATTGGTTTGCCTGTTTAGTTTCTTTACAAGGAATGACTATCCTTTCCTTCCTGATTCCCATTAACCATCTACCCTTAAATTAAGTCAGTGTCTTTAAACAAAATGTCATATGTGGGGGCTTCCCTGGTTGTCCAGTGGGTAAGGACACAGCCTTGCAGTGCAAGGGGTGCCAGTTCAATCCCTGGTTTGGGAAGATCCCAAGTGCTGTGGAGCAGCTGGATTGATGTGTCCCACTACCGAACAGAAGCTCTGGAGCAGGGCTTCCCCTGGTGGTCCAGTGGATAAGGACACCGCCTTGCAGTGCAAGGGGCGCCAGTTCGATCCCTGGCCTGGGAAGATCCCACGTGCCGCGGAGTGGCTGGACTGATGTGTCCAATCACCGAGCCGGAGCTCTGGAGCACATGCGCCCAGAGCCCGTGCTCTGCAATGACAGATGCCACCATGATGGGAGGCCCATAGGAGTCAAAGAACAAAGACAGATGAAAATAGAAAAATGAAAGACCAATAGAAGTGGCCCACCTGCTCCCCTCCCTCCCCAACCCGACCCCGGCCCAAAATAAATAAATAAATAAATCTTAAAAAAAAAAAAGAAACTCTGGAGCACATGCGCCCAGAACCGGTGCTCTGCAGCGACAGAGGCCACAGCAATGAGAGGCCCACACAGGCCAAAGAAAAAAGATGGATGAAAATAAATAAATGAAAGACCAATAGAAGTACCCCCTCCCTCCAAAAAAGTCATATGTGCCTTTCTTGTTTACAGTTTGTCACACACACACACACACACACACACACAAATAAAGAACGTGCTACTATCAAAATCAATACAACAAAGTGAGTAGTACAGAACATGAAATAATATGGCCATACAAAGAAAAATAAGAACCATAAAATCAAACGAAAAAGATAATCAATATGATCCAGACCAGAAAGCAGAAGCTCATGAGAATGTGAAAGTTGTATTTACCACTGGGCAAAAAATATCATATGAAGAGGATAGGAAGGAATAAAAATGTGCAGTCCTCAAGTGAAGAGTGTAAGCAGTTTGATTGTTTGATTATTTCGAACTAACCTGTATCTTTAAATAATTATATTCAGATACAGTTTGTGTGGCAAATAGACTAGTCTGAATGATAAGTCTCAGATTGCCTTTTTCCAATGACTATCCTTTCCTTCCTGATTCCCATTAACCATCTACCCTTAAATTAAGTCAGTGTCTTTAAACAAAATGTCATATGTGGGGGCTTCCCTGGTTGTCCAGTGGGTAAGGACACAGCCTTGCAGTGCAAGGGGTGCCAGTTCAATCCCTGGTTTGGGAAGATCCCAAGTGCTGTGGAGCAGCTGGATTGATGTGTCCCACTACCGAACAGAAGCTCTGGAGCAGGGCTTCCCCTGGTGGTCCAGTGGATAAGGACACCGCCTTGCAGTGCAAGGGGCGCCAGTTCGATCCCTGGCCTGGGAAGATCCCACGTGCCGCGGAGCGGCTGGACTGATGTGTCCAATCACCGAGCCGGAGCTTTGGAGCACATGCGCCCAGAGCCCGTGCTCTGCAACGACAGATGCCACCATGATGGGAGGCCCATAGGAGTCAAAGAACAAAGACAGATGAAAATAGAAAAATGAAAGACCAATAGAAGTGGCCCACCTGCTCCCCTCCCTCCCCAACCCGACCCCGGCCCAAAATAAATAAATAAATAAATCTTAAAAAAAAAAAAGAAACTCTGGAGCACATGCGCCCAGAACCGGTGCTCTGCAGCGACAGAGGCCACAGCAATGAGAGGCCCACACAGGCCAAAGAAAAAAGATGGATGAAAATAAATAAATGAAAGACCAATAGAAGTACCCCCTCCCTCCAAAAAAGTCATATGTGCCTTTCTTGTTTACAGTTTGTCACACACACACACACACACACACACACAAATAAAGAACGTGCTACTATCAAAATCAATACAACAAAGTGAGTAGTACAGAACATGAAATAATATGGCCATACAAAGAAAAATAAGAACCATAAAATCAAACGAAAAAGATAATCAATATGATCCAGACCAGAAAGCAGAAGCTCATGAGAATGTGAAAGTTGTATTTACCACTGGGCAAAAAATATCATATGAAGAGGATAGGAAGGAATAAAAATGTGCAGTCCTCAAGTGAAGAGTGTAAGCAGTTTGATTGTTTGATTATTTCGAACTAACCTGTATCTTTAAATAATTATATTCAGATACAGTTTGTGTGGCAAATAGACTAGTCTGAATGAATCAGAGTCTGCATGACAGATAATTGAATGGTTAGGTTGGAAATTTAGAATAGTGACAGTCTATAAAGTAATTACATGCCAACTTGAGAATTTGCTGACTATTACATGCCACATATTGGGGAAACAAGATGAAAAAGGCATGCCCTTGAGTATTTGAAGTCTAATGAAAGGATAAGAATACACTGATACGGGAGAAAGAGAGTGTTAGGGAATGGCATGAGGATTAATCCATAAGGATGAGTAGAAATTCATCACGTAGAGGAAAAATGGAAGGACATTCAGATGAAGAGAAGATGTTGTGTGTGGGTATTAAAACTAGCACTGACAAATTAAGTGTGGAAGAATCAGTAAAGCCCTGAAGAAGACTGATGCAGAAAATAAGAATGAGAACTGATGTAAAAGAATTTTCTCCTTCAAAATTTTTATCAGAATTTCACATATGTTACCAATCATTACAGAAGATTTAAATTTTTTTTCAATTTTCTGCCACTTTAATTGTGAAATAGTGGTCTTCATTCCTGCATAAGCTCTTGTTTGAACACATAATATACTAAGAAAATATAAGCTATGCAACTCAAGGCCAGAAGCAAGGTTCCTGTTGATACAACTTCCAAGATATAGCACATTCTGGGAGTATGAAATGTACAATGTAATTAATTCACTATAGAATCTTTGTAAACACTTAAGATGTAAATTTCCACATGTTTTCTGTACTTTTTGTGTCTCAAAAGAAAGATAAGAATTGGGAAAAATAACAGGGTAGAAGTGGTATTCTCTGAAGATACTCCTTGTTTTCTAGTCTCTGCTCCAACAGGCAAATAAATGAATCTAATTACAAAGGACAATTTAAGTCTTTATCTATCCAAAACCTCCAGAGTACAGGGTTATACTATTTCTCCTCTTGTTCTCTATGGCTTTACTCTTTCTTACTTAAAGCTGCTGTTGTCTCTGGCTCCTTTCTGCTTTACCTTCATCAGCTCCTGATTCACTAGTCATGTGTTTTGTTTCTTTTATTGGGAGACTGATGGAAAATTATAGTTACAATTTCATCTACTTCTCTTTTAATTTGCAAAGAAAAGAAACTTTATGTTGGCGAGAACCCACTAAAATTCTCCAAAACATGTAATAATATGTAGTGATTAAGAGCATTAAATATATTGCCACTTATCATTTACCTTCCAAATGCAGAAACTTGTATATACATCTCTGAGTGTAAAATATTTCTCAATCAGCCCTTGAGTATTTGAAGTCTAATGAAAGGATAAGAATACACTGATACGGGAGAAAGAGAGTGTTAGGGAATGGCATGAGGATTAATCCATAAGGATGAGTAGAAATTCATCACGTAGAGGAAAAATGGAAGGACATTCAGATGAAGAGAAGATGTTGTGTGTGGGTATTAAAACTAGCACTGACAAATTAAGTGTGGAAGAATCAGTAAAGCCCTGAAGAAGACTGATGCAGAAAATAAGAATGAGAACTGATGTAAAAGAATTTTCTCCTTCAAAATTTTTATCAGAATTTCACATATGTTACCAATCATTACAGAAGATTTAAATTTTTTTTCAATTTTCTGCCACTTTAATTGTGAAATAGTGGTCTTCATTCCTGCATAAGCTCTTGTTTGAACACATAATATACTAAGAAAATATAAGCTATGCAACTCAAGGCCAGAAGCAAGGTTCCTGTTGATACAACTTCCAAGATATAGCACATTCTGGGAGTATGAAATGTACAATGTAATTAATTCACTATAGAATCTTTGTAAACACTTAAGATGTAAATTTCCACATGTTTTCTGTACTTTTTGTGTCTCAAAAGAAAGATAAGAATTGGGAAAAATAACAGGGTAGAAGTGGTATTCTCTGAAGATACTCCTTGTTTTCTAGTCTCTGCTCCAACAGGCAAATAAATGAATCTAATTACAAAGGACAATTTAAGTCTTTATCTATCCAAAACCTCCAGAGTACAGGGTTATACTATTTCTCCTCTTGTTCTCTATGGCTTTACTCTTTCTTACTTAAAGCTGCTGTTGTCTCTGGCTCCTTTCTGCTTTACCTTCATCAGCTCCTGATTCACTAGTCATGTGTTTTGTTTCTTTTATTGGGAGACTGATGGAAAATTATAGTTACAATTTCATCTACTTCTCTTTTAATTTGCAAAGAAAAGAAACTTTATGTTGGAGAGAACCCACTAAAATTCTCCAAAACATGTAATAATATGTAGTGATTAAGAGCATTAAATATATTGCCACTTATCATTTACCTTCCAAATGCAGAAACTTGTATATACATCTCTGAGTGTAAAATATTTCCATCTCTATAATGGACATAGCCACCTCTACATCATATATAGGTCTCTACATGATATTATAAAATTTAAATAAATATATGTAAAAATATAAATATAAATGCATATGTGTGTGTTGTCTCTGTATGTGTATGTGTAATAATTATATGAATACTATCTTATATTTGTAGATAGTCTATCCATTTGGCTGAATTGGAATAGGAAAGTACTTAGTGATAGAAGAGAAAAAGAGCAAGGATTAGGCATGAAAAGCCTAAGGCCCATTTTTTAAGGCTGATAAATGTAAAGGAGAGGCAGAAGGAAGTTGATTTCAGGAGGAAAGACCTCAGATTATACTAACAGTTCGGCTCTGAGAATGTCCTAGAGAGTAGAAAGGAGTGTTGTCACGAACAGATTTCTACTTTAGAAGGAGATAGTCAGCCTACAGCAGATCATCATTCTCAGGGCTTATGTTACCTTTAAAGACAGGCTGCAGTGGATCCTGAGGGACTTCAGCTAGAGCATCTCAGCTGAAGATCTTTACCTTGCAGTAAGTTCTCTATTGAAACTTGATGCCTCTTCCCAGTTACCACTTACATATAGAATGAAACCAAGAATTATAACTAGAATTCGTTATCATTAATCACTAGTACATTCTATATTGACAGACAGTATTTAAAACTTTCTGTTTTAGGGAATGCTTTGAACATATGGGAGACTTTTTAAGTGTTCTTTAATGCCTATCTTTGCTCAGTATCTAAGGAGAGACTGTCATAATTGTGTGAACACATATCTGCTTAGTTTTTTCATTCACTTGCCTAATATTCTTAAACTGTGAATCCTGTGATCAGGTCACAATTCAGTATAGATCCATTCTAAATTCCACTTTAACAAAACATTACAAATATTTAAGTACGATAAAAATGGTGAATTAGAAAAGGACGTATCCTACGTGTGTCAAAATTTGATTTTATAAGTGTACACATACAGAGTATGACTGTGTATTACATGATGCTTCCTTATATATATACCATTGAACTCTAACTGCTCAGTAGGCTCTTAAATTCAGTGCCTATCCAGTTACTTGTCAGCTACAAAAGAATATAAATCAAATGCAAGACAGTAAGCCTGAGTGCTTAGTTATTTCAGTTGTGTCCAACTTTTTGCAATCCTATGGGCTATAGCCCACAAGGCTCTCTGTCTATGGGATTCTCTAGGCAAGAATACTGGAGTAGGTTGTCATGACCTTTTCCAAGGGATCTTCCCAACCCAGGCATTGAACCATCATCTCTTTTGTCTCCTGAATTGGCAGGTGGGTTCATCATTACCAGCACCACCTGGGAGTCCAAAAGTAAAAGTGTTAGTCACTCTGTTGTCTCCAATTCTTTGTGACCCCATGGACTAGGCTCCTCTGTCCATGGAATTCTTCAGGCAAGAACACTGGAGTGGGTAGCTACTCCCTTATCCAGTGGATCTTTCCAACCCAGAGACTGAAACTGAGTTTCCTGCATTGCAGGCAGATTCTTTCCCATCTGAGCCACCACCAGAGAATTCAGTTACTTCTCATCTAAAAAAGGTATAAACCAATTGGCAAAATGGTAGGCCTACAGGGGTAGTAAAACCCTTCTAACATTGTAAAGAAAATAAAGAAGAAATGTGGTGGAGAGAATTGATGATTCATAAAGGAAAAACTTCCTGAAGAGCTGAATGCTCAGGTTAAACTTCCCTCCTGGGCAGCACTAATTTGGCTGACAGATACCAAACCATAGTTAACTTAAGCTGACACTGACCTTACTGGCATTGCCTGCAAAATCATATCATACAAATTTTTCTTGAATAATTATTCCAATTCATTATACACAGAAAAGCTGTCTATCAGAAAAGCTAGGGTTGCTTAAATTTTCCTTCAGCAAATCTCGCTAATCTTTTTGCTTCAGAATTCAGCTACTCTCTGAAAGTTGTCTGATTTTTACTCTGTAGGGAAGAATTAGTGGCTCAATGGAAAAGTATACATTGATTATATGGGAGCTTTTACAATTCTGTAAGTTGCAGACACCAATAAAGATGTGAAAATGTTCTATACAGATATGCAAATGAATTATGTCATGGAAGAATAATCATGCTTCCCTATGGGAAAACACAATATTTACAGCTTTTCTATATTCACCCTAATATTCATGGTCTATAAGTATGTCTAGTCATTGACTTTGCCTTTAAAATGGTTATGAAATCTGCATGCTTTCATCATTGATTAAAGAGTAAAAATAATTAATGTGTTTCATTATAGCTACATGACTGTGATAATCCTTTTAAAAATTTTTGAACAATGTTTTTTAATGTCAAAAAATGATGAATATCTATTATATTTTTGGTTGGTTTATTTATAAATCCCATGTTTAAATCATTGAATATATATATATATATATATATATATATATATATATATAAAATTCACTTTCAACTGTGGAACACTCAAAGAGATGGGAATACCAGACTGCCTTACCTGTCTCCTGGGAAGCATTCAATTCATGCAGGTCAAAATGCAACAGTTTGAACCTTACATGGAACAATTGACTGGTTCAAAATAGGGAAAGGATTATGACAAAACTGTCAAGTGTCACTCTGTTTATTTAACTTATATGAAGAGTACATCATGAGAAATGCCAAGCTGGATGAAGCACAAGCTGGAATCAAGTTTGCTAGGGGAAATATTACCAACCTCAGATATGTAAATAATACTGATGCAGCAATTGCTAGATAGTATAGGACTTTGAGATCTCGATTTCTGTTTTTTTTTTTTTTCTTTTAATTTCAATTTCTTTTTTCTTGTCAAGTAAGCACCTCACTCTTCGTTTCAATTTCCAGGCATCTAGAGGAATGCCTCTGTTGTACATTTATATGTGAAGTAATAAAACATTCAGACCCACGACAAGACCATCATTAAATGATGACCAGTTTATCCAGGAGAAAAACTCCGGGTTGACCAATAGCTTTTAAAATATACATCTGCCTCCCTAAATAATGGTCTGGAGTTGTGAGAAATGTCAAGGGATGGCATTCAATGTCTAGAAAAATGTACAACCAGAGAATTCAAGAAAACCATAAAAATGACAAGCTTTATATTACAACACTTAAACTAATTGGTCATAAATGAAGTATATTAAAATCATGAGCCAACCAAAAATGTACAGATTAATACTAGTAAAGATACAAAATTGCTGTAATTCCTGCCTTCTGGAGACTTTTCACTCCCTCTTAGTGTCTCTGCTGAGGTCTTTGTATTTCTACTTTTAAAATAAACTTTGTGTGAGTATTTGCAAGTCTGTGGAATTCATTCATCAGCTCTGCAAACAGATCCTGGATTCTCCTTTCATCTCCTCTCTAATGGCAGAAAGTCAAGAGGCACTAAAGAGCTTCCTGCTGAGTTTGAAAGAGTAGATTGAAAAAGCTGGTTTAAAAATCAACATTCAAAAAACCAAGATCATAATATCCAGTCTTATCACTTCATGCAAATAGAAGGGAAAAAACGTGCATTCAGGTGGGTATATCTTTTTTCCCTTGCCTTCAGCATCTCTTCTCAGTTATTTGTAAGACCTCCTCAGACAATCATTTTGACTTTTTGCATTTATTTTTCAGTATGCCTTTAATCAATGCCTCCTCTACAATGTTATGGACCTCAATTCATAGTCCTTCAGGCACTCAATGAGATCTAATACCTTGAATCTATTTGTCACATCCAATGTAAAATCATAAGTGATTTGATTTAGGTCATACCTGAATGGGCTAATGGTTTTCCCTGGTTTAAGTTTGAATTCTGAAATAAGGTGTTCTTGATCTGAGCAACAGTTAGCTTCCAGTTTTGTTTTTGCTGACTATATAGAAATTCCCATCTTTGGCTGCAAACTATACATTCAGTCCTGATTTCAATATTGACCATCTGATAACATCAATGTTCAGAGTTCTCTCTTATGTTGTTGGTAAAAGGAGTTTGCTATTACCAATGTGTCCTCTGGCAAAACTCTGTTAGACTTTACCCTGCTTCATCTTATACTCCAAAGGTCAAACATGCCCCTTACTCAAGGTACCTCTTGACTTCTTACTTTTGCATTCCAGTCCCCTATGATGAAAAGGACATCGTGTTGGCCATTAGTTTTAGAAGGTCTTGCAGGTCTTCATAGAACTGTTCATCTTCTTTGGCATTAGTACTTGGGGCACAGACTTGGATTACTATTATATTGAATGGTTTGCATTGGAAATGAACCAAGATCATTTTTTTTTTTTTAATACTGCACCCAAGTACTTCATTTTGGACTCTTGTGACCGTGAGGGCTATTTCATTTCTTCTTAGGAATTCTTACTCCCAGTAGTAGATATAATGGTCATCTGAGTTAAGTTTGCCATTTTAGTTCACTGATCCCTAAAATGTTGCCATCCCTCTTGTTATCTTCTATTTGACCATTTCCAATTTACCTTGATTCTTGGAAAAAATGTTCCAGATTCCTACGTAATATTGTTCTTACAGCATCAGACTTTACTTTCACCACCAGATACCCACAACTGGGCATGATTTTCACTTTGTCTTAGCCTCTTCATTCTTTCTAGAACTATTTCTTCAATTCCTCCAGTAGTACATTGGGCACCTGCCAACCAGGGGAAATCATCCTTCAGTATCATATCTTTCACCTTTTCATCCTGTTCATGGAGCTATCAAGGCAGGAATGCTGAAGGGACTTGTCATTCTCAACTCCAGTGAATCATGTTTTTTTCACAACTCTCCATCATGACACATTTGACTTGGATACCCCACATGCTGTGATTTATAGTTTCATTGAGTTACACAAAACTGTGATCCATGTTACCATTTTGACTAATTTTCTGTGATTATGGTTTTCATTCTGTCTGTCCACTGATGGATGAGGATTGGAGACTTGTGCAAACTTCTTGATAGGAGAGGCTGGCTGTGATAAAAACTGGGTCTTGGGCTTCCCCTGGTGGTCCAGTGGGTAAGGACACCGCCTTGCAGTGCAAGGGGCACCGGTTCCATCCCTGGCCTGGGAAGATCCCACATGCCGCGGAGCAGCTGGACCTATGTGTCCAATTGCCTAGCCGGAACTCTGGAGCACATGCACCCAGAGCCGACGCTCTGCAACGACAGACGCCAACGCGATGGGAGGCCCACAGGAGCCAAAGAACAAAGAAGGATGAAAATAGAGAAATGAAAGACCAATAGAATTGGCCCACCCGTCCCCCTCCCCTCCCTCCCCAACCCGACCCACGCCCAATAAATTAATTAATTAATTAATTTAAAAAATTAAAATTAAAAAAAAAAACTGGGTCTTGCTCTGGTGGGCATGTCCATGCTCAGTAAATCTTTAATCCAATTTTCTGCAGATGAGTGCAATTGTGCTTCCTCCCTGTAGATTGGTCTCAGGTCAAACTATAGCAGGTGTAATTGTGATCTCTGAAAGGACTTATGCTAGCATCCTATGTCTCCCAGGACCACTGTCGTCAGTGTCCCTGACCCAATGGCAGGCCGCTGTCTATCCACATCTCATCCCAAACACTCACAGACAATCCTGGCTCAGTCTCTTGTTGAGTCACTACTTCTTCCTCCTGGGTCCTGGTGTGTACAAGATTTTGTTTGTACACTTCAAGTGTCTCTGTTTCCCCAGTCCTGTGGAAGTTCTGTGGTCAAATCCTGCTGACATTCAAGTCAGATTGCCTGGGAATTCTGTGTCCCTTTGTTTCATCCCCAGGTTGGGAAGTCAGTTGTGGGGCCTGGAACTTTATAAACATAGCAAGAACTTCTTTGGAATAATTGTCCTGCAATTTCTGAGTCACGGCACCTGGAGACTCTACAGTGGGGCTAATGGTGACCTCCTTTAGGAGAACATTTTTTAATAGCTTAACAGAATTCAGATCTGTCACTAACTTGTTAAAGCTTATTCCTAAGCATTTTATTGTTTTTCGTGCTACTGTAAATGTAATTGGTTTCTTAGTTTGCCTTTCATACAGCATGATTTTAGCATTTAGAAATACCAAGTTTTATATGTTCATTTTCAATCCTGAAAATTTACTGAGCTCACTTATTAACTCTAAATGTTTTTGTTGGAACAATTACGGTTTTCCATGTATAATATTTAATCATTTCATCTGCAAACAGATAATTTTATATTTTCCTTTCAATTTAGATAGTTTTATTTATTAATTTTTGCCTGATTGTTCTGCTAAGGAATTCTAGTGCTATGTTAAATGAAAGTGGTGAGAATAAAAAGCATTACTATCTTTTTCCTGTTCTTAAAACACAAAATTTCAGCTTTTCACTATTGAGTATAATTTTAACTGTAGGCTTTTGTATATGGCCTTCATTAGGCTAAAGTACACTTCTTCTATACCTAGTTTGTTGGAAGTTTCTTCCTTTAATGAATAATGATTTTTGCAATTTTTTCCCATATCTATTGAGACTATAATGTATATTTTATTTTTAACTCTGTTAATGTGTTATGTCACATTTTTTGATTTGCATTTTTAAAACATCCTTGTGTGCCAAGGATAAATCCCATCTGATCATAAAGTATTATCTTTTTAATGTGCTGTTAAATTCTATTTGCTAATATTTTATTGAGAATTTTTACATTTATATTAATCAAGGTTAATGATCTGTGATTTCCAGTAGTATTTTTCTTTGATCTTTGATATCAGAGGACAATTCTAGTCTCATAAACAAGTTTAGAATTGTGGCCTCCTCTTTTTTTGGAAGAGTATGAGGATTGGTGTTAATGGCTTTTGAATGTTTGGTAAAAATCCACCATGATGCCATCTGGCTCCAATATTTTTGCCTAGAAAATTCCATGGACAGAAAAGCCTGGCAGACTACAGTCCATGGGGCCTCAAATAGTTGGACATGACTCAGCACACACACATACCATCTGGTCTTACATTGCTCAGTTGTTTTGAGTATTAATTCAGTCTTCTTACTTATTATTGACCTGTCCAGATTGTCTTTCTTTCATGATTTACATTGGTATAGACTGTAGATTTCAAGTTTTATATGTTCATTTTCAATCCTGAAAATTTACTGAGCTCACTTATTAACTCTAAATGTTTTTGTTGGAACAATTACGGTTTTCCATGTATAATATTTAATCATTTCATCTGCAAACAGATAATTTTATATTTTCCTTTCAATTTAGATAGTTTTATTTATTAATTTTTGCCTGATTGTTCTGCTAAGGAATTCTAGTGCTATGTTAAATGAAAGTGGTGAGAATAAAAAGCATTACTATCTTTTTCCTGTTCTTAAAACACAAAATTTCAGCTTTTCACTATTGAGTATAATTTTAACTGTAGGCTTTTGTATATGGCCTTCATTAGGCTAAAGTACACTTCTTCTATACCTAGTTTGTTGGAAGTTTCTTCCTTTAATGAATAATGATTTTTGCAATTTTTTCCCATATCTATTGAGACTATAATGTATATTTTATTTTTAACTCTGTTAATGTGTTATGTCACATTTTTTGATTTGCATTTTTAAAACATCCTTGTGTGCCAAGGATAAATCCCATCTGATCATAAAGTATTATCTTTTTAATGTGCTGTTAAATTCTATTTGCTAATATTTTATTGAGAATTTTTACATTTATATTAATCAAGGTTAATGATCTGTGATTTCCAGTAGTATTTTTCTTTGATCTTTGATATCAGAGGACAATTCTAGTCTCATAAACAAGTTTAGAATTGTGGCCTCCTCTTTTTTTGGAAGAGTATGAGGATTGGTGTTAATGGCTTTTGAATGTTTGGTAAAAATCCACCATGATGCCATCTGGCTCCAATATTTTTGCCTAGAAAATTCCATGGACAGAAAAGCCTGGCAGACTACAGTCCATGGGGCCTCAAATAGTTGGACATGACTCAGCACACACACATACCATCTGGTCTTACATTGCTCAGTTGTTTTGAGTATTAATTCAGTCTTCTTACTTATTATTGACCTGTCCAGATTGTCTTTCTTTCATGATTTACATTGGTATAGACTGTAGATTTCAAGAAATTTGTACAGGTTTTCCAGCTTATCCATTTCATTTGTGTAGACTTGTTCATGGTAACTTCTCATAATCCTTTGTATATCTGTATCTTTCACATTTTTATAAGTCTTATGCATATAAATTTTTAAAATTTTTTTGGCCACTTTTATTGTTCTCTCATTTACTTATTTTCACCCATCTCTATTCTTTGGCCTGTGTGGGCCTCCCGTTGCAGTGGCCTCTCTCGTTGCAGAGCACTGGCTCTCAGTGTATGTACTCCAGAGCTCTGGCTCAGTAATTGGAAACATTGGTCCAGCTGCTCCATGGAATGTGGTATCTTCCCAGACCAGGTATCGAACCAGCACTCCTTGCACTGCAAGGTGGAGTCTTTACAAACTGAATCACCAGAGAACTCCCCAACTTTACATTTTTATTTGTCTCCTTTTACTGCTTATTCTAGCTAAAGTTTTATTAATTTTCTATCTTGAAAAAAAAACATTTCTGATCAACTGATTTTTTTCGTTGCTTCACTATTCTCTGTTTCACATATTTGTGCGGTAATCTTATTATTTCTCTCTGCTGCTAACTTTGAACTTAGATTGCTCTTTTTTTTCTCTGATATCTTGAAGTGTAAACTTAGGCAGTTGAAGCCCCCTCCTTTTTTATCTTCATGTAAACAATTATCTTAGTAAATTTCCTCTTGGAACAAAGTTTGCTTCACACTATAAGATTAGGCATGCTGCATTTCCATTTTTGTTCATGAGTATGTTATTACATTCCAAACAAATGGCAAAGCCAAGAGTTCACTACACATTTACTTTTCTATGGGAAAAAATCAGCAGCTGAGGAGATCTCTCTTGGTAGTGAGTTGCGGTGCTTTGGGGGACAGATAATTCAAGGTAAGTAAAAATGTCCTTCTTACCCTCTTCAATATGTTCGTTCTTGGATTATTTGTTTCAGCAGAATGTTAGGAATTCTACTATATTTCTGAGCTCATGCACAAGTACTTTTATCTATGGGTGGTTGTAAGAATTGGTTTCACTGTCATGGAGATGAGGGATAAAAACTATTCTGCCTTCTTACTGTTTTTTTCCCAAAGAAAATTTAAAATTTACCCTAAAATGCTATTTATCAGCATAAGGAAAATGAGGCTAAATATGAACCAATCATTAGGGTAAGAACAATTATGCAGAAAGTTGGATCTATGCAGCATGACACAATAATGTTTATTTCACTGTTTCGTGACTTTTTTCTTTATTTTCAAGCTCCCATTACTTGTCTGTATTTTATATTGTAGTTAAATTCTACTTAATTCTGGAAATAATTATGATTCAGAGATTTCAAGACATTTTGACAAATAAATACTTTTACTATAAACAGCAAGGTAAACTGTTCAACTGTATTCTTATATCTATTGAGGAAATATATAATAAAGCAGTTTCAGAGATATAGTATGAATTTAACATGTCTTTTAACTTTTTAATAATTATTCATTCAGTGCCTCAAGTATAGAAAATGTAACGCAGGTTGCCAGGTGCATATTAAAGAATAAAATAATAGTGTGTCTTCCTGGATTTTTTAGTCTATATAAAAAAATAGACAATGCATAAATAAACAAATGTAAAATACAGGTTTCGAATGGTTGTGAAAAACTGAAAATGTAAAAGTGCTAATGACTCACTTGTGTTCAACTCTTTGTGGCACCATGAGTTGTAGCCCTCCAGGCTCCTCCATCCATGGAGTTCTCCAAGCAAGAATACTGAAGTAGCAAGCTATTCCCTTCTCTAGGGGATCTTCTTGTCTCAGGGCCAAACCTTGGTCTCCCCCATTCCAGATAGATTCTTTACCATCCGAATCATCAGGGAAGTCCCTTGAATAACTGTACTGGTGTTTTGCTTCATCTTCAGTATCAAAGCCATCAAGAGTCACCAAAAGAACACTAAAATAATAACAAAATTCAAAAACCGCAAAAGGGAAAATCAGCTGAGGAGATCTCTCTTGGTAGTGAGTTGCGGTGCTTTGGGGGACAGATAATTCAAGGTAAGTAAAAATGTCCTTCTTACCCTCTTCAATATGTTCGTTCTTGGATTATTTGTTTCAGCAGAATGTTAGGAATTCTACTATATTTCTGAGCTCATGCACAAGTACTTTTATCTATGGGTGGTTGTAAGAATTGGTTTCACTGTCATGGAGATGAGGGATAAAAACTATTCTGCCTTCTTACTGATTTTTTCCCAAAGAAAATTTAAAATTTACCCTAAAATGCTATTTATCAGCATAAGGAAAATGAGGCTAAATATGAACCAATCATTAGGGTAAGAACAATTATGCAGAAAGTTGGATCTATGCAGCATGACACAATAATGTTTATTTCACTGTTTCGTGACTTTTTTCTTTATTTTCAAGCTCCCATTACTTGTCTGTATTTTATATTGTAGTTAAATTCTACTTAATTCTGGAAATAATTATGATTCAGAGATTTCAAGACATTTTGACAAATAAATACTTTTACTATAAACAGCAAGGTAAACTGTTCAACTGTATTCTTATATCTATTGAGGAAATATATAATAAAGCAGTTTCAGAGATATAGTATGAATTTAACATGTCTTTTAACTTTTTAATAATTATTCATTCAGTGCCTCAAGTATAGAAAATGTAACGCAGGTTGCCAGGTGCATATTAAAGAATAAAATAATAGTGTGTCTTCCTGGATTTTTTAGTCTATATAAAAAAATAGACAATGCATAAATAAACAAATGTAAAATACAGGTTTCGAATGGTTGTGAAAAACTGAAAATGTAAAAGTGCTAATGACTCACTTGTGTTCAACTCTTTGTGGCACCATGAGTTGTAGCCCTCCAGGCTCCTCCATCCATGGAGTTCTCCAAGCAAGAATACTGAAGTAGCAAGCTATTCCCTTCTCTAGGGGATCTTCTTGTCTCAGGGCCAAACCTTGGTCTCCCCCATTCCAGATAGATTCTTTACCATCCGAATCATCAGGGAAGTCCCTTGAATAACTGTACTGGTGTTTTGCTTCATCTTCAGTATCAAAGCCATCAAGAGTCACCAAAAGAACACTAAAATAATAACAAAATTATTCCTTGAAATAAAGTCCCAGTCATAGTCTCAAGGGAAATCCTAATAAGCTTGTCTGAGGAAATTTTTGAATTAAAGATCCTAGAGAGCTACCAGATTCCCTCCAAGACATCAAGAAGACTCTCTATTTCCTTGAAAGTAAGGTACATGGTGCAGGATGGGCAATTTAGTGGTTTTGTCATTAAAGTAAATGTAGCAGCATGGGTGATCTGTGATAATAGAAAAAGTGGCCTTGTAGACACATTGATTGATTCTATTAAGTGGAAAAGATAGAAAAATTGAAGAAGATAGCTTATTTCCAGTGTCTATGATGCATGCTTCTGACAGAGAAAAGTGACCAAAAAAAAAAAAAAGTAAAATGGAGAATGAAAGCAGTAAACATCAGATAATAGTACTAACAGCCTTTGATATAATGGGATTAGAGTAAACTACTGCAATATCATAAGAGCTAAAATCTGACTGGAAAATATTTCAGGGAAACCTCACAGATTTGTGACTTGTTTTAGTCAAAAATTTGAATTAACACTGTAGGCTTGGGAGATTAGTTATTTATTTAATGTAGCTTTACCTATGTAATGGTTCTAACAATTAGAAACAGACTTCCATAGTATCTATCTACATTAAAACTCCAGAGACTGTGATAGCTTAATGTAGAGTCAAGACAGAAATCTACAAACAAAGAGTAAAATCAAGACAGTTTTACTGGGGATCAATGCCCTCAAAATGGAGAATCATATCTAGAACTTTCCAAAGAAAATCTAACGTCGAGTTGTTCTCTTTACAAAGGCAAAAGACAGACATTTCAAAGAATCAGAGAATGTAATGCCATCTTGCAAATCTCCTGCTTAACAAATTCAGATAACCCCTTAAAGCCATAGTAAGAAGGCATTTTTGATGAACAAGATGTTTATGGTTGCAGATCAAGATAAAAAAGAAATGCAAAATTTTAATGACAGATTCTTTAGTTTTAGAAGATTATCATGACAGGGCAAATAGATTCAAGTGAGATAATGATGTAGCACATTATGCTGACATCATGCCATTTAAGTCTGTGTTGATCTTTCCAGAACAAGATGCTTATGGCTCTAGGAGAGAAGATCATTATATTTACTCCTCCACTCATGATTGCTCTTCTATAGACAAACATTAATTTTTACCCATTGTTCATATATTTAGATATCTCAATGTGGCTTACAGTATTTGGCTGTCTTATCACTCTTCCTTACGGTCCAGCTTAAAATATCCTTGTCAAATAATTTTTCTTGGAGGCAGAATTCAGTCTCTGTTGTTTCCTTAAAATGTAGGTTTCCTGAGAGAGAGCATTGGTATATGGCTTTAACTGTCCAGCAAGAGCTTCCCTCATAGTTCAGATGGTAAAGAATATGTCTGCAATGGAGGAGACCTGGATTTGAATCCTGGGTTGGGAAGATCCCCTGGAGAAGGAAATGGCAACTCACTTCCGTATTCTTGCCTGAAGAATTCCATGAACAGAGGAGCCTGCCGGGCTACAGCCCATGGCGTTGCAAGAGTCAGACACAATTCCGCTACTAAAATGCCACAACCAGACAGATGAGTAAGAGCAAATTTGCAACTATTGAGTACTCTGCCCTCCCTGGTACATGTTATATGTTTCCATGTTCGCCTTAGATGTTCTAAACTTAAATCTTTTAACTACGCAGTTGCAATTTACTAGACCTTCTCACCATAATTTATCGATACTTCAGTAGGACAAAAGATACAAAGAACAACCTGTTATGGCAGGTCACACTCGACTTGATTATGGTGTCTAGTTAGTTAGTCTAGATGCTGCGGAAAGTGTTTTGTACATGTGAATCACATTTGCCATCAGTGAAAGGCAAAAGACAGACATTTCAAAGAATCAGAGAATGTAATGCCATCTTGCAAATCTCCTGCTTAACAAATTCAGATAACCCCTTAAAGCCATAGTAAGAAGGCATTTTTGATGAACAAGATGTTTATGGTTGCAGATCAAGATAAAAAAGAAATGCAAAATTTTAATGACAGATTCTTTAGTTTTAGAAGATTATCATGACAGGGCAAATAGATTCAAGTGAGATAATGATGTAGCACATTATGCTGACATCATGCCATTTAAGTCTGTGTTGATCTTTCCAGAACAAGATGCTTATGGCTCTAGGAGAGAAGATCATTATATTTACTCCTCCACTCATGATTGCTCTTCTATAGACAAACATTAATTTTTACCCATTGTTCATATATTTAGATATCTCAATGTGGCTTACAGTATTTGGCTGTCTTATCACTCTTCCTTACGGTCCAGCTTAAAATATCCTGGTCAAATAATTTTTCTTGGAGGCAGAATTCAGTCTCTGTTGTTTCCTTAAAATGTAGGTTTCCTGAGAGAGAGCATTGGTATATGGCTTTAACTGTCCAGCAAGAGCTTCCCTCATAGTTCAGTTGGTAAAGAATATGCCTGCAATGGAGGAGACCTGGATTTGAATCCTGGGTTGGGAAGATCCCCTGGAGAAGGAAATGGCAACTCACTTCCGTATTCTTGCCTGAAGAATTCCATGAACAGAGGAGCCTGCCGGGCTACAGCCCATGGCGTTGCAAGAGTCAGACACAATTCCGCTACTAAAATGCCACAACCAGACAGATGAGTAAGAGCAAATTTGCAACTATTGAGTACTCTGCCCTCCCTGGTACATGTTATATGTTTCCATGTTCGCCTTAGATGTTCTAAACTTAAATCTTTTAACTACGCAGTTGCAATTTACTAGACCTTCTCACCATAATTTATCGATACTTCAGTAGGACAAAAGATACAAAGAACAACCTGTTATGGCAGGTCACACTCGACTTGATTATGGTGTCTAGTTAGTTAGTCTAGATGCTGACGGGAAAGTGTTTTGTACATGTGAATCACATTTGCCATCAGTGAAAGAGATTGCTTCCCTCTGTTCAACTAGGTTAATTAAGCTGTTAGGATTCAATTAAGAAAGGTGTGTGTGTGTGTGTGTGTGTGTGTGTGTGCACATGCATGTGTTGATAGAGGTGCTTAATGCCTAAAATATTAAGAAAACCACTTCACCAAACAGTGCGTATTAGAAGATGAGTCGTGAATCTGTCAACTTTGGAGAGGGCATGTGTGACAAGTCTGTGTGGTCATGTTCCTGACAGACTCACATCTCTATGGTTGTGAATATTCAACGATGAGTATTGAACATCATCATTGGAAACCTTCCAGATAACCTTCTGATGCATCTCTGTTGCTTCCCTATCCCTACATCTTATGTGCCTTGCCTCTATATTCACTTCCAGTATTTACCTAAATCACTTCTATTTGTAAGAAACTATTTTGATATTTATCCTGGTATGACTTAAGTATTTATGCTCCATTCCTTCGTGATCCATTTCCTAAACCTGTCTCCTCACACCTTAAACATTTTATTTTTAAAAAAGTTAAATAAAAATGTATCTTAAAAAATGAATATGATTCCATTTTTAGAAGGACATATATAGCTTTGGACACAGGTTCAACTGTCTCAACCACTTGAACTTACTTTAAACAAGTTTTTAAATAAAATGTTTTCTAATTATATCCTTTTAAATAAGCCACATCAGAGAAGGAAATGGCAACTCACTTCCGTATTCTTGCCTGAAGAATTCCATGAACAGAGGAGCCTGCCGGGCTACAGCCCATGGCGTTGCAAGAGTCAGACACAATTCCGCTACTAAAATGCCACAACCAGACAGATGAGTAAGAGCAAATTTGCAACTATTGAGTACTCTGCCCTCCCTGGTACATGTTATATGTTTCCATGTTCGCCTTAGATGTTCTAAACTTAAATCTTTTAACTACGCAGTTGCAATTTACTAGACCTTCTCACCATAATTTATCGATACTTCAGTAGGACAAAAGATACAAAGAACAACCTGTTATGGCAGGTCACACTCGACTTGATTATGGTGTCTAGTTAGTTAGTCTAGATGCTGACGGGAAAGTGTTTTGTACATGTGAATCACATTTGCCATCAGTGAAAGAGATTGCTTCCCTCTGTTCAACTAGGTTAATTAAGCTGTTAGGATTCAATTAAGAAAGGTGTGTGTGTGTGTGTGTGTGTGTGTGTGTGCACATGCATGTGTTGATAGAGGTGCTTAATGCCTAAAATATTAAGAAAACCACTTCACCAAACAGTGCGTATTAGAAGATGAGTCGTGAATCTGTCAACTTTGGAGAGGGCATGTGTGACAAGTCTGTGTGGTCATGTTCCTGACAGACTCACATCTCTATGGTTGTGAATATTCAACGATGAGTATTGAACATCATCATTGGAAACCTTCCAGATAACCTTCTGATGCATCTCTGTTGCTTCCCTATCCCTACATCTTATGTGCCTTGCCTCTATATTCACTTCCAGTATTTACCTAAATCACTTCTATTTGTAAGAAACTATTTTGATATTTATCCTGGTATGACTTAAGTATTTATGCTCCATTCCTTCGTGATCCATTTCCTAAACCTGTCTCCTCACACCTTAAACATTTTATTTTTAAAAAAGTTAAATAAAAATGTATCTTAAAAAATGAATATGATTCCATTTTTAGAAGGACATATATAGCTTTGGACACAGGTTCAACTGTCTCAACCACTTGAACTTACTTTAATTGTATATCTCCCTTAAGATAATTCCCTTAAGATGATTCTTAACAAATTGATGCTTTATCTAATTCATACATCCTTTTAATAGTGAAACGTGAAGCCACTTTCTTTTCTCTTTTTTCTTTATTCATTGCAAATCATGTTATTTGAAGTGACTTGTTTTTATGAAGCCACTATCAGAAAGAATAGCTAATTTCTTTCTGTGCCAGTGATCACAAGTATCTTTCATTGACTATATTTCATAACCAATTATTCATTGTTTCTGTTTCCTAGGATTATAACTAATTTACTCAAATATCCTCATGGTCATTTTATTCTCTCTTTCATTTTTGTGTCTAACATATATCTTTAATAAGCTAAACTTCTTTTGGTATATAGATAGATAGATAGATAGATAGATAGATAGATAGATAGATATAACTTCCCAGGTGGTTCATGGTAACTGCCTGCCAATGCAGGAGACACATTAGATGTGGGTTCCACCCCTGGGTTGGGAAGACTCCCTGGAGGAGGAAATGGCAATTCACTCCAGTATTCCTGCCTGGAGAATCCCATGGGCAGAGAAGACTTGTGGGCTACAGTCCACAGACACAACTGAGCAACTAAGCACAGCACAGCATGTTTATATGTAGGTACGGTGTGTGTTTATGTGTGTGTTCTTTGATATGCCTCACCTATAAATTATAAATCTATGGATAATTTATCAATAAATAATTTTAGAAGCTAAAAGGAATTCCTATATGTACCTTAAACTTTAAACCTATCTTTTCTCTATGTATGTATATATGTGTAAATGTGTATATTATCTTCATTTTCTTAGAAATCTCTCCAATCCTTATTGATTGGTTCAAATATTTTTATATGTATACTTCTGTAAGAAATATAAAACATCTTACTCTTCTGCCGACTAGTGATTTCATTTCCTTCTTGTTTATACCATAAACTGTTTTTTTTTTAAAAAAGTTAAATAAAAATGTATCTTAAAAAATGAATATGATTCCATTTTTAGAAGGACATATATAGCTTTGGACACAGGTTCAACTGTCTCAACCACTTGAACTTACTTTAATTGTATATCTCCCTTAAGATAATTCCCTTAAGATGATTCTTAACAAATTGATGCTTTATCTAATTCATACATCCTTTTAATAGTGAAACGTGAAGCCACTTTCTTTCTCTTTTTTCTTTATTCATTGCAAATCATGTTATTTGAAGTGACTTGTTTTTATGAAGCCACTATCAGAAAGAATAGCTAATTTCTTTCTGTGCCAGTGATCACAAGTATCTTTCATTGACTATATTTCATAACCAATTATTCATTGTTTCTGTTTCCTAGGATTATAACTAATTTACTCAAATATCCTCATGGTCATTTTATTCTCTCTTTCATTTTTGTGTCTAACATATATCTTTAATAAGCTAAACTTCTTTTGGTATATAGATAGATAGATAGATAGATAGATAGATAGATAGATAGATATAACTTCCCAGGTGGTTCATGGTAACTGCCTGCCAATGCAGGAGACACATTAGATGTGGGTTCCACCCCTGGGTTGGGAAGACTCCCTGGAGGAGGAAATGGCAATTCACTCCAGTATTCCTGCCTGGAGAATCCCATGGGCAGAGAAGACTTGTGGGCTACAGTCCACAGACACAACTGAGCAACTAAGCACAGCACAGCATGTTTATATGTAGGTACGGTGTGTGTTTATGTGTGTGTTCTTTGATATGCCTCACCTATAAATTATAAATCTATGGATAATTTATCAATAAATAATTTTAGAAGCTAAAAGGAATTCCTATATGTACCTTAAACTTTAAACCTATCTTTTCTCTATGTATGTATATATGTGTAAATGTGTATATTATCTTCATTTTCTTAGAAATCTCTCCAATCCTTATTGATTGGTTCAAATATTTTTATATGTATACTTCTGTAAGAAATATAAAACATCTTACTCTTCTGCCGACTAGTGATTTCATTTCCTTCTTTTGTTTATACCATAAACTGTTAGTTTTCCCCAAATTGCTAAATATCTTAAATCCATCTATTGCTCTTCATTATTTGTTTCTCTTTTTTTCATTTCCTATATCTTAAATTATATTATTCTATGCAGGCATAGAAAAGTATGAACATGAATTTATTCTTTTGTTTCTATAAATTCTAGTGTAATATTTGACTTACCAACTTATCCCAGAGTTAGTTGAAAAATAAGAAAAAACATGTCTAAATTCTAACTTTCCAGTAGAATAAAGTGCGTGCTGTTCCCAGTTGGACATTGTAATGTCCCAACAACATTAATTGGGAAGCTTTCCAATGATAGAATTACTCTAGCTCTTTCTTTGGATTCTGGCTGCCAGGATTCTGTCTAGCCCACACTGTAGTTCGATTATGTGCACTGATCATTATTGCCATTTTACCATCTGATTGTGTAAAGCATTTCATTCTCTCTGCTGTTATAACTAATCCACCCATGTTTTGTAACACCAGATGGTAGGTATCCACAGCCAGTCCTAGTTAATCTGCAAGCATTCTCCATGCATAGTCTATTTTTATTAACATTTGGAGGCTATTAGATCAAGAAATCAACATTGCAGAGCCTCACAAGTAGCAATCTTCAAAGTAAAAATCAAGTGTACTAATCAAGAGTTTGCCTTATCAGAATTTTATGTTGGTTTGTTAAGCTCAGACATTTAAAATGTTGGTTTTGCTTAAATGCTACTTAGAAATAGAGAATCCAGTATTCCTGCCTGGAGAATCCCATGGGCAGAGAAGACTTGTGGGCTACAGTCCACAGACACAACTGAGCAACTAAGCACAGCACAGCATGTTTATATGTAGGTACGGTGTGTGTTTATGTGTGTGTTCTTTGATATGCCTCACCTATAAATTATAAATCTATGGATAATTTATCAATAAATAATTTTAGAAGCTAAAAGGAATTCCTATATGTACCTTAAACTTTAAACCTATCTTTTCTCTATGTATGTATATATGTGTAAATGTGTATATTATCTTCATTTTCTTAGAAATCTCTCCAATCCTTATTGATTGGTTCAAATATTTTTATATGTATACTTCTGTAAGAAATATAAAACATCTTACTCTTCTGCCGACTAGTGATTTCATTTCCTTCTTTTGTTTATACCATAAACTGTTAGTTTTCCCCAAATTGCTAAATATCTTAAATCCATCTATTGCTCTTCATTATTTGTTTCTCTTTTTTTCATTTCCTATATCTTAAATTATATTATTCTATGCAGGCATAGAAAAGTATGAACATGAATTTATTCTTTTGTTTCTATAAATTCTAGTGTAATATTTGACTTACCAACTTATCCCAGAGTTAGTTGAAAAATAAGAAAAAACATGTCTAAATTCTAACTTTCCAGTAGAATAAAGTGCGTGCTGTTCCCAGTTGGACATTGTAATGTCCCAACAACATTAATTGGGAAGCTTTCCAATGATAGAATTACTCTAGCTCTTTCTTTGGATTCTGGCTGCCAGGATTCTGTCTAGCCCACACTGTAGTTCGATTATGTGCACTGATCATTATTGCCATTTTACCATCTGATTGTGTAAAGCATTTCATTCTCTCTGCTGTTATAACTAATCCACCCATGTTTTGTAACACCAGATGGTAGGTATCCACAGCCAGTCCTAGTTAATCTGCAAGCATTCTCCATGCATAGTCTATTTTTATTAACATTTGGAGGCTATTAGATCAAGAAATCAACATTGCAGAGCCTCACAAGTAGCAATCTTCAAAGTAAAAATCAAGTGTACTAATCAAGAGTTTGCCTTATCAGAATTTTATGTTGGTTTGTTAAGCTCAGACATTTAAAATCTAACCACAGGATTCCAGAAGATATATTCTGGAAATCTTCATAAATGCTACTTAGAAATAGAGAATCTGGTTTGGGGTAAAATTCTTGTCTTTAGATGTGTTCTAAAACACCAGAAAGTGTCTTGCTTATTTACCATCAATGCTTACAATAGATGTCACTTGTTTTCCTATTTGCCTCTTCTGCTGTTCCAACTTTCTGTTAATCACATCTTGAGGTTGATAATACTGAAACCTACACAATCTTATCAAAGTTTTACAAAGGTTCTGCTAACAATGTTTGCTGCTGATACAAAAAACACATTGATTACAATAGCCTTACTATGTTTATGCCAGTATAAATCCATGATCTCTGTAGCAGTCAATTTAGAAAATAGCCGTAGGCTATCATGCTCCACAAAGTGTACTAAATAATTTAAGCATTTAACAGGGATGCAGCAAAAGGTTCTTTTGTGTGATGATAGATAGTTTTTCTTTTCTTTTCTTTTTTTAAATTTCTGCTCTTAGAGAATTGAGAACAGCCAAGCACAAAGCCCTGGCTGGTAAGAGCCATAGGAATATATGAGAAAACCAAGCATGAGATCAGGGAATAGAAAGCAAACTAGGAGCACATGGTGTCCTTGCATGTGAAGAATGTTTTTTAAGAATGGGAAATAATTAGTTGATTTAAGAACAAGCTGATTATTAAGATTTGACAAGAGTATTTTTTGATAAAATAATGGAGATGAAAGGTTTCTTGGATTGGCTCCAAAGAAAAAAAGTTTGGATTCTGGCGGGGTTTTAGCCCACACTGTAGTTCGATTATGTGCACTGATCATTATTGCCATTTTACCATCTGATTGTGTAAAGCATTTCATTCTCTCTGCTGTTATAACTAATCCACCCATGTTTTGTAACACCAGATGGTAGGTATCCACAGCCAGTCCTAGTTAATCTGCAAGCATTCTCCATGCATAGTCTATTTTTATTAACATTTGGAGGCTATTAGATCAAGAAATCAACATTGCAGAGCCTCACAAGTAGCAATCTTCAAAGTAAAAATCAAGTGTACTAATCAAGAGTTTGCCTTATCAGAATTTTATGTTGGTTTGTTAAGCTCAGACATTTAAAATCTAACCACAGGATTCCAGAAGATATATTCTGGAAATCTTCATAAATGCTACTTAGAAATAGAGAATCTGGTTTGGGGTAAAATTCTTGTCTTTAGATGTGTTCTAAAACACCAGAAAGTGTCTTGCTTATTTACCATCAATGCTTACAATAGATGTCACTTGTTTTCCTATTTGCCTCTTCTGCTGTTCCAACTTTCTGTTAATCACATCTTGAGGTTGATAATACTGAAACCTACACAATCTTATCAAAGTTTTACAAAGGTTCTGCTAACAATGTTTGCTGCTGATACAAAAAACACATTGATTACAATAGCCTTACTATGTTTATGCCAGTATAAATCCATGATCTCTGTAGCAGTCAATTTAGAAAATAGCCGTAGGCTATCATGCTCCACAAAGTGTACTAAATAATTTAAGCATTTAACAGGGATGCAGCAAAAGGTTCTTTTGTGTGATGATAGATAGTTTTTCTTTTCTTTTCTTTTTTTAAATTTCTGCTCTTAGAGAATTGAGAACAGCCAAGCACAAAGCCCTGGCTGGTAAGAGCCATAGGAATATATGAGAAAACCAAGCATGAGATCAGGGAATAGAAAGCAAACTAGGAGCACATGGTGTCCTTGCATGTGAAGAATGTTTTTTAAGAATGGGAAATAATTAGTTGATTTAAGAACAAGCTGATTATTAAGATTTGACAAGAGTATTTTTTGATAAAATAATGGAGATGAAAGGTTTCTTGGATTGGCTCCAAAGAGAACAAAAGATAGATCTAAAATAATTGTCATACTCAACATTTCATAAAATTTTATGACAAAGAGACCAGAGGTGATAACTAGAGAGGGATGTGAAATTAAAAAAAATTTTCTTAAAATAAGAATATGTAAGTGCATATTTGTATTTCTGATGAGGCTGATACAATAAGAGAAAAATCAATACAGAAGTGGAACAGACAGGTTATTGAAGTTAATGACTCTAGGTATGTGAGAGGAGTTGGAATCTAGTTTACAAATGGAAGGCTGGCCTTAGATTGGTGCCAGAGATTCCTTCCAAAAGCAGTCAAGAAGGGAGGATCGGGTCACAGAAGGAGATGGGTGAGCAAATTTGGTGAAAGATAGAGAAATTTTCTAAGTTTTGCCTTCAATTTTAAAACTGAATAGGAAACAACACTATGGGCTGAATAGCTGAGAGAATTTGGGAGCTTACATGAAATAACCATCTATTTGGAGCTAGGGGAGAGTGTGAATGGACTAGAAAGATGTAGTATGAAAGCTGGCTACTAACTGATGTTCTTATCAATCTCCATTTTTTGTCTTTAAGTAAGGTAGTCTTGGTGAATTGGGAGGCTCATTGAAATCAGGTGAAAAATACAAAGAGTAAGTGACATGGAAAAATGACCGGTGATGCAGGGTGAGATGTTTGGCAGAATTTGAACAGCCTGTAATTGTTGGCCATGGCAGGTTTACGGCTGTGATCAAAGGGATGATAAAATACACGGTGGTATTTCTTGAGGAGTTATCCAAAAACTAAAGACAAGTTTCAATGGATCATTAACATGGAGCTTGAAATCAGGAAGAATTCTATTCTATTCCTGTTGTTGTTTAGTCACTAAGTTGAATCTGACTCTTTGCAACCTCATGGACGGCAGCTCCTCTGTCCTCCACTATCTCCCAGAGTATACTAAAATCAACGTCCATTGAGTTGGTGATGCTACCTAACCATAGAGGGGGGGGCAAAGGTTTTAAGAATGGGAAATAATTAGTTGATTTAAGAACAAGCTGATTATTAAGATTTGACAAGAGTATTTTTTGATAAAATAATGGAGATGAAAGGTTTCTTGGATTGGCTCCAAAGAGAACAAAAGATAGATCTAAAATAATTGTCATACTCAACATTTCATAAAATTTTATGACAAAGAGACCAGAGGTGATAACTAGAGAGGGATGTGAAATTAAAAAAAATTTTCTTAAAATAAGAATATGTAAGTGCATATTTGTATTTCTGATGAGGCTGATACAATAAGAGAAAAATCAATACAGAAGTGGAACAGACAGGTTATTGAAGTTAATGACTCTAGGTATGTGAGAGGAGTTGGAATCTAGTTTACAAATGGAAGGCTGGCCTTAGATTGGTGCCAGAGATTCCTTCCAAAAGCAGTCAAGAAGGGAGGATCGGGTCACAGAAGGAGATGGGTGAGCAAATTTGGTGAAAGATAGAGAAATTTTCTAAGTTTTGCCTTCAATTTTAAAACTGAATAGGAAACAACACTATGGGCTGAATAGCTGAGAGAATTTGGGAACTTACATGAAATAACCATCTATTTGGAGCTAGGGGAGAGTGTGAATGGACTAGAAAGATGTAGTATGAAAGCTGGCTACTAACTGATGTTCTTATCAATCTCCATTTTTTGTCTTTAAGTAAGGTAGTCTTGGTGAATTGGGAGGCTCATTGAAATCAGGTGAAAAATACAAAGAGTAAGTGACATGGAAAAATGACCGGTGATGCAGGGTGAGATGTTTGGCAGAATTTGAACAGCCTGTAATTGTTGGCCATGGCAGGTTTACGGCTGTGATCAAAGGGATGATAAAATACACGGTGGTATTTCTTGAGGAGTTATCCAAAAACTAAAGACAAGTTTCAATGGATCATTAACATGGAGCTTGAAATCAGGAAGAATTCTATTCTATTCCTGTTGTTGTTTAGTCACTAAGTTGAATCTGACTCTTTGCAACCTCACGGACGGCAGCTCCTCTGTCCTCCACTATCTCCCAGAGTATACTAAAATCAACGTCCATTGAGTTGGTGATGCTACCTAACCATCTCATCCTCAGTTGCCCCCTTCTTCCTCTTCCCTTCAGCGTTTCTCAGCATCAGAGTCTTTCCCAATGCATTGGCTCTTCACATCAGGTGGCCAAAGGATTGGAGCTTCCTGTGAGGTCGATTATACTACTCTAGGTAATAAATCAATCATGCCCTGCATCAGCTATTTGAAATTGTTTCCTAAATTGTCTTCTTGGATATATTTTTATTTCTTCTCAAACTATTTCCTGCAATACACACAGTGATTTCTTTAAATACATTTTCCCCTTTCTTTCTGAGATGCAGATATAAGCCACATTTATTCCTTCAGGTGCATTCTTTTAAACTTAGTGTCCTAATAGGCCACACTGGAATTTCTAATAGTGGAACAAGATGCCCCAAATAAACTGGGAAGAGATTTTGAAGCATAAATGGAAGAGGCCTCAGAAGTTTACTCTGCTCAGATTCCTCTCTGATTTGAATGATGGAATCCAGCCCTAAAGCAATACAGCAGGGAAGACTGTCTGAACAGAATGAAGCTGCTCTCCAGTGAAGTCTAGAAAACAGTTACTGAAGGCATTATGCATCTAGTTAAGAAGAAGTGAATGGAGGCCAGAGCATTTTTTTTCTGAGTCTCTGTCAGTCTTGACAAATTTATTTTCCCTAGATCCTGTGTTCTAGATTGTGAAGAGATAGCATCTTATGGATAAACATTAATGCCTAGTTCCCCAGTAGATGTAGTTCTAGGTGAAATGGATAAAATAAAAAAATCGGAAAAATGACCGGTGATGCAGGGTGAGATGTTTGGCAGAATTTGAACAGCCTGTAATTGTTGGCCATGGCAGGTTTACGGCTGTGATCAAAGGGATGATAAAATACACGGTGGTATTTCTTGAGGAGTTATCCAAAAACTAAAGACAAGTTTCAATGGATCATTAACATGGAGCTTGAAATCAGGAAGAATTCTATTCTATTCCTGTTGTTGTTTAGTCACTAAGTTGAATCTGACTCTTTGCAACCTCATGGACGGCAGCTCCTCTGTCCTCCACTATCTCCCAGAGTATACTAAAATCAACGTCCATTGAGTTGGTGATGCTACCTAACCATCTCATCCTCAGTTGCCCCCTTCTTCCTCTTCCCTTCAGCGTTTCTCAGCATCAGAGTCTTTCCCAATGCATTGGCTCTTCACATCAGGTGGCCAAAGGATTGGAGCTTCCTGTGAGGTTGATTATACTACTCTAGGTAATAAATCAATCATGCCCTGCATCAGCTATTTGAAATTGTTTCCTAAATTGTCTTCTTGGATATATTTTTATTTCTTCTCAAACTATTTCCTGCAATACACACAGTGATTTCTTTAAATACATTTTCCCCTTTCTTTCTGAGATGCAGATATAAGCCACATTTATTCCTTCAGGTGCATTCTTTTAAACTTAGTGTCCTAATAGGCCACACTGGAATTTCTAATAGTGGAACAAGATGCCCCAAATAAACTGGGAAGAGATTTTGAAGCATAAATGGAAGAGGCCTCAGAAGTTTACTCTGCTCAGATTCCTCTCTGATTTGAATGATGGAATCCAGCCCTAAAGCAATACAGCAGGGAAGACTGTCTGAACAGAATGAAGCTGCTCTCCAGTGAAGTCTAGAAAAACAGTTACTGAAGGCATTATGCATCTAGTTAAGAAGAAGTGAATGGAGGCCAGAGCATTTTTTTTTTTTCTGAGTCTCTGTCAGTCTTGACAAATTTATTTTTCCCCTAGATCCTGTGTTCTAGATTGTGAAGAGATAGCATCTTATGGATAAACATTAATGCCTGTCTTGCCTTAGTTGCTCAGGGACACCAAAAGGCCAAGTTCGTTCTGGTACAGTTGCTGAAATGTGGTATGTGCTTATTATCAGTTCCCTGATCTCATGGGCTGTGTGTGTATGTGTTTGTGCATGTGCTCAGTCATGTCTGACTGTGTTGCCCCATAGACTGTAGCTCACCAGTTTCCTTTGTCCATAGATTTTTCCAGAGAAGAATCCTGGAGTGAGTTGGAATTTCTACCTCCAGGAATATCATGGTGAGGGGAAGCAAAAGTTTCCACAGAAAGCTTTAGCAGATTAAGGTTGAGTTGACTCAGAATTATTTGTATGATGACTGTGAACTAAGGTGCTCTCTTTGCTCTTACTGAGACTCTTAAAGTCAGGGAAATTAAGGATAAATCTGTCTCCTTTCTTTCCTTCCTATTTTACTGTCTCCCTCTGCTGTCTCAAAACTAAGCTCTCAACAGAATTGTCTATATTTTTCTTCAGTAAGAAAGAAGAAGGTAGAGGGAGTTTCTTAGCTTTGTTGCATTCACCATAACCTTATCCAGAGCCTGGAAATTTAGCTCCAGCTTGAGGCTATTGGATTTCCTAGATAACTTAGTGGGAGGCCTTCCCTGGTGAGTCAGATGGTAAACAACCTGCCTGCAATACGGGAGACCTGGGTTTGATCCCTGGGTTGGGAAGATCCTCTGGAGAAAGAAATGACCACCCACTCCAGTATTCTTACCCGGGAAATTCCATGGACAGAGGATCCTGGTGGGCTACAGTTCATGGATTCACAGAGAGTCAGACACCTTTGAATGACTGAGCACTGAGAATGTTAGCTGGAGGACTCTGGCTCCTCCCAAGTCCTTACATTTGCTTATAAAGGCTTTTCAAGATTTTACAGACACACAGCAGATTTTTTTTTGGTTTAAACTTAAAACCATTTGGTGATTCCCTTTCTTTACTTACAAGAGACTGTGGGATCTCATATCTGGAAGCATCCATAGATTCCCTTCTGAACATTCTTTCTTCATCTTCAAAAATCCATCTCTATGGGATCTGCATGAGTGTTTTCCTCTCTAAGGGATGGCCATCCTTGCTCAACATAGAACTTGCCATCGCCTGGCAAAAAGCACCTCTTCCTAAAGATGCCAGCTTATGCGTAGCTATTCCTGAAAGCTTTCTAAGCCAGATCAGTTTTCCTTCCTTGCTTTCTACGTGCCTCCACTGTCTTAGTTCTTATTATCCTATTGTAACTTACTATAAAATGTCATTTTCTGCACTGTACTTTAAGTGGTCATGACAGCAAGAGTCTCTGTTTCTTCCTAGAATTTGTTGACTGGTGAAAAAAACCTATCAGGTTGGAGGAAGCAAAAGTTTCCACAGAAAGCTTTAGCAGATTAAGGTTGAGTTGACTCAGAATTATTTGTATGATGACTGTGAACTAAGGTGCTCTCTTTGCTCTTACTGAGACTCTTAAAGTCAGGGAAATTAAGGATAAATCTGTCTCCTTTCTTTCCTTCCTATTTTACTGACTCCATCTGCTGTCTCAAAACTAAGCTCTCAACAGAATTGTCTATATTTTTCTTCAGTAAGAAAGAAGAAGGTAGAGGGAGTTTCTTAGCTTTGTTGCATTCACCATAACCTTATCCAGAGCCTGGAAATTTAGCTCCAGCTTGAGGCTATTGGATTTCCTAGATAACTTAGTGGGAGGCCTTCCCTGGTGAGTCAGATGGTAAACAACCTGCCTGCAATACGGGAGACCTGGGTTTGATCCCTGGGTTGGGAAGATCCTCTGGAGAAAGAAATGACCACCCACTCCAGTATTCTTACCCGGGAAATTCCATGGACAGAGGATCCTGGTGGGCTACAGTTCATGGATTCACAGAGAGTCAGACACCTTTGAATGACTGAGCACTGAGAATGTTAGCTGGAGGACTCTGGCTCCTCCCAAGTCCTTACATTTGCTTATAAAGGCTTTTCAAGATTTTACAGACACACAGCAGATTTTTTTTTGGTTTAAACTTAAAACCATTTGGTGATTCCCTTTCTTTACTTACAAGAGACTGTGGGATCTCATATCTGGAAGCATCCATAGATTCCCTTCTGAACATTCTTTCTTCATCTTCAAAAATCCATCTCTATGGGATCTGCATGAGTGTTTTCCTCTCTAAGGGATGGCCATGCTTGCTGAACATAGAATTTGTCATTGCCTGGCAAAATGCACCTCTTCCTAAAGATGCCAGCTTATGCGTAGCTATTCCTGAAAGCTTTCTAAGCCAGATCAGTTTTCCTTCCTTGCTTTCTACGTGCCTCCACTGTCTTAGTTCTTATTATCCTATTGTAACTTACTATAAAATGTCATTTTCTGCACTGTACTTTAAGTGGTCATGACAGCAAGAGTCTCTGTCTTCCTAATACTTCCTATGCTTAGCACACAGCTCCTGAGGCATTGTTCTCACAGCAGCACATGTAGAATAAATGAATTAAATACATCAATAAGGAACTGATTCTGCTTGTTTATTTTATGACAAGTTCTTTACCTGAATTTCTGAATATGGTGCCCAAGTTTTACTGAAACTTCTGTCGTGGTTGTGCTAAATATTTGCATTACACACAATTCTTTTATTAGATGATGCTGGATTTTACAGGCCTCTGATTCTATTGCATCACCTAGGAATATAAGTAAGTTTTGACATAATTTTACTTAATTATTTAGTTCTTTGACTTTTATTTCTAATTGCCAAATCAATTATAATTTCTATAATTTATTAGTCTAGCCATGATATCTTTGTGACACATGACAATATTTCAAACTCTAATATTTAGCTAGCTAGCTAGCTAGCTCTATCAGCTTATCATCTATCTATCTATCAATCTATTTATCTATCTTCCCTGGTGGCTTAAGGGTAAAGAATCCACCTGCAATTCAGGAAACCCAGGTTCAATCCTTGAGTTGAGAAGATCCCCTGGAGTCATAGGGGACAGAACCTGCATAGTATTTAACACTTGAATAACATTAGAGGAAGTTTAACTTGGTGGATTTAATGGGGAAAATTAAAAAAGTAAATTTCACTTTAATTTTTTTTCTAGAATTCAAGATTTGGAATACCACACCATTTCACCTAAGAGACAATGAAGCAGAATGGAGTACATTTTATCTGGAACAAAGAAATGTACTTACAGGCATGCCATTTACTTGGGACCCTTTCTTACTTACAAGAGACTGTGGGATCTCATAGACATTTCCCTTCTGAACATTCTTTCTTCATCTTCAAAAATCCATCTCTATGGGATCTGCATGAGTGTTTTCCTCTCTAAGGGATGGCCATGCTTGCTGAACATAGAATTTGTCATTGCCTGGCAAATGCACCTCTTCCTAAAGATGCCAGCTTATGCGTAGCTATTCCTGAAAGCTTTCTAAGCCAGATCAGTTTTCCTTCCTTGCTTTCTACGTGCCTCCACTGTCTTAGTTCTTATTATCCTATTGTAACTTACTATAAAATGTCATTTTCTGCACTGTACTTTAAGTGGTCATGACAGCAAGAGTCTCTGTCTTCCTAATACTTCCTATGCTTAGCACACAGCTCCTGAGGCATTGTTCTCACAGCAGCACATGTAGAATAAATGAATTAAATACATCAATAAGGAACTGATTCTGCTTGTTTATTTTATGACAAGTTCTTTACCTGAATTTCTGAATATGGTGCCCAAGTTTTACTGAAACTTCTGTCGTGGTTGTGCTAAATATTTGCATTACACACAATTCTTTTATTAGATGATGCTGGATTTTACAGGCCTCTGATTCTATTGCATCACCTAGGAATATAAGTAAGTTTTGACATAATTTTACTTAATTATTTAGTTCTTTGACTTTTATTTCTAATTGCCAAATCAATTATAATTTCTATAATTTATTAGTCTAGCCATGATATCTTTGTGACACATGACAATATTTCAAACTCTAATATTTAGCTAGCTAGCTAGCTAGCTCTATCAGCTTATCATCTATCTATCTATCAGTCTATTTATCTATCTTCCCTGGTGGCTTAAGGGTAAAGAATCCACCTGCAATTCAGGAAACCCAGGTTCAATCCTTGAGTTGAGAAGATCCCCTGGAGTCATAGGGGACAGAACCTGCATAGTATTTAACACTTGAATAACATTAGAGGAAGTTTAACTTGGTGGATTTAATGGGGAAAATTAAAAAAGTAAATTTCACTTTAATTTTTTTTCTAGAATTCAAGATTTGAAATACCACACCATTTCACCTAAGAGACAATGAAGCAGAATGGAGTACATTTTATCTGGAACAAAGAAATGTACTTACAGGCATGCCATTTCAATAATCAGGTTTCAAAATATCTCTTTATAAACTTTTCATATAAAATGTATTCCATGTAAAAACTGTAATTCATGGAAAAGCTTATGTCATATAAAAATTCTTTCATGCAAATTAATGTATTTTTAAAATGTTGTAATGGAAAAGTAACACTTAGTAAAATGTTGTCAAGAAAAAAAGTTAATATATCAATATGCTCCCTGAAATTAATGAAGTAGCTAGAATAGCAATAAGAATGATAAGTGAAGTGCACAGTTTGAAACATTGGGAATGCAATTGCAGGATACATCTTTTGAAGAGTGACCAGATGGGGAACAATAAATGATAGATGTTTCTTCTGAGGGTAGTGTTTGTCAAGCACCTGGCCATTTAGGTTACTGTGGCATCTAATTAACTTTTATTATAGTGAGCATATTTTATTTTACAGTATCTGAACTTGTATATATCCTTTTCTAAATTTGAAGATTATTTATTTTTGAAATAAAATTATGTATAAAGGTGCTATGTTTGTTACTTTATTAAGTAATTAGTTTATGTGAATAAAAATTATAAAACACTTTATTTTTAAGAAAAGCTCTCACATAAATTTAGTCATAAATATTTCTATCCATTGGAAGTCCCAGTCTTATTGCCTTTAGATATTTATCACAAAACCAAAAATATAACATAAACCTGGAGGCTGGATAATTATTGTTTTCCTAAACTTTATTACCAGTTATAGAAAGCTAAAATTTGAAATGCTAAAATTGTATTACAAGTTATATTAAGCTACAATTTGAAAAGCAATTCCAGAAATACCATTTTTATTGAAAGTAAGTCAAATAAAGATACACTCTTGACTTTCCTTACTTTCATAAAAAAAAACTTCAAAAATTTTTTCCAAACAAAGCTCTCCACATATCCAAAACAATATAGTGTCCTAACAAGTTAGAGAAACACAAATGTTTAACTTGGTGGATTTAATGGCGAAAATTAAAAAAGTACATTTCACTTTAATTTTTTTTCTAGAATTCAAGATTTGAAATACCACACCATTTCACCTAAGAGACAATGAAGCAGAATGGAGTACATTTTATCTGGAACAAAGAAATGTACTTACAGGCATGCCATTTCAATAATCAGGTTTCAAAATATCTCTTTATAAACTTTTCATATAAAATGTATTCCATGTAAAAACTGTAATTCATGGAAAAGCTTATGTCATATAAAAATTCTTTCATGCAAATTAATGTATTTTTAAAATGTTGTAATGGAAAAGTAACACTTAGTAAAATGTTGTCAAGAAAAAAAGTTAATATATCAATATGCTCCCTGAAATTAATGAAGTAGCTAGAATAGCAATAAGAATGATAAGTGAAGTGCACAGTTTGAAACATTGGGAATGCAATTGCAGGATACATCTTTTGAAGAGTGACCAGATGGGGAACAATAAATGATAGATGTTTCTTCTGAGGGTAGTGTTTGTCAAGCACCTGGCCATTTAGGTTACTGTGGCATCTAATTAACTTTTATTATAGTGAGCATATTTTATTTTACAGTATCTGAACTTGTATATATCCTTTTCTAAATTTGAAGATTATTTATTTTTGAAATAAAATAATGTATAAAGGTGCTATGTTTGTTACTTTATTAAGTAATTAGTTTATGTGAATAAAAATTATAAAATACTTTATTTTTAAGAAAAGCTCTCACATAAATTTAGTCATAAATATTTCTATCCATTGGAAGTCCCAGTCTTATTGCCTTTAGATATTTATCACAAAACCAAAAATATAACATAAACCTGGAGGCTGGATAATTATTGTTTTCCTAAACTTTATTACCAGTTATAGAAAGCTAAAATTTGAAATGCTAAAATTGTATTACAAGTTATATTAAGCTACAATTTGAAAAGCAATTCCAGAAATACCATTTTTATTGAAAGTAAGTCAAATAAAGATACACTCTTGACTTTCCTTACTTTCATAAAAAAAAACTTCAAAAAAATTTTTTTTCCAAACAAAGCTCTCCACATATCACTATATCAAGCAATATTGAGTGTCCTAACAAGTTAGAGAAACACAAATGTAAGCAGGTTTAATTAGCATACCATGAAAAACATTGTGAAAATGTCTGACAAAGCATATAGAATATTCCATTGTCTTTCTAATAATCTGTGTATTTATCTTAACAAAGATGCCATTTTTATCAACATTTTGAAAACTTTCTTTGAAACTATACTCTAGATTAATGTAGAAAGAACCGTAAGAATGTCTTAAAATACTTTTTAGAACCATCTCTTCTGAAATTAACACCCCTATTAGTTTCTGAGAAAAAATATATAATTTTATAATGTATTTTAAATTATAGAACACATTCTAAATTATAAAATATTATTTAAAAACCCAAAGTTTAAAACTTTGAAGAGAAATGCAAGTGTTTCTTTGTATTCATATTAGATAAATCTTATTGGCAATAAAGTACATAATAGTTTGAAGTCAATAAATGATAAATTAAGGGAAAATGCTTAAAATAAATTGTGTCTCATCAATATATATTCATGGAAGTAAGGCCTGATTGTAAATGTCCTACTTTCTATATTTAGCTAAAATAAATTTAGTAATGCTTCTCCTATTTTCAGAGTAGTAGCTTCTGCATCTGCTGTTAAGTCATTTTTATATAGATAACAGTAATTCCTTATGAATACATGTATTTGATGCATTAAATATACATGGAGTGCTCATGTTTGAACAAGCTGATGGAATATATTGTAAATATTTGGATTTATTTTTACTGTTAATATTTGGAGTTGATTAACAGAATTAACAACAATAGGAGACAAAGTATCTGAATGTTATTAATATAAGGAATAAATACGAAAATTGTGATAATCAGAAGAACAGTGTGAATTTTGACAAGATGTAAAAAATCAGAGGCATGTACACAGATGTGGCATTTGAGTTGACCTTTAAATGATGACTAGTTTGAAAGGAAACAGCAAGAGAAGTGTACTGGAGCACAAAGAATGACAGGAGTCAAAAGTGAGAGGGGGATGTGGCCAACATAGAAGGTGAGATGGTGGGAAATGAGACAGTATAGTGACTCCTCATTGCAGTAGCTTTGGAATGGAGTTTAAAAAATTGCCCTACAGAAAGAACACATATGTAATGTGGAGTTCTCAAAGAGTTTTGAGCAAAAAGGTGCTCTTTGAAAGAAAAAAATGAGCAGATCTTTTATAATTAGAGCTTCTACTCATACAAAAGGTTTTAGGTGAAATAGTAGAAGCAGAAAGATCCGTTTTGGGGTTTATTTTGTTTTGTTTATTACTATTTTCTTAGCATAGTCAGGATCTCTTTGATATGATATTTCATTTTTAGAAGACAATATGAATACATGCATACAGTCATATGTTTAAATGAAAATAGTCCTTTGATATGAATATGTTGTATATTCATGTAGTGATTTAGTCAAAGACGGATATACTCCTTTAATTGTGTTGTACTGATTTTATGAACCCCTACTTGAGTTGTGGAAGCTGGTCATTCTCAGTGACATCTGTTTTAGTTTTTTTAATCCCTCTATCATTTCTCTCGTGAAATAAAGATGCAAATCAGGATGAAGAGTATTTAATTTGGCAGCAGCTGTATTTCCTCGCATTGTTCACAGATGGGATGCAAACAGCAAGGGGAAAACTAATCTGCAGTTTCGTAAGAAAGTCATATACTTTTTAAAATTCTCTCAGTACTTTCTTAGATTGGCATCAAAACTTTTTGGATGTGTATGTGTTTTCTTGACTTTTGAAAAGCCAGATTTAACGATCTAATTCATTTTCAGTTCAAAATTAGCAATTTGAATGGACATGCTATAAAATTTCAGTATCTTTTATTTGAAAGGAAAAAATATTCCTTGATATTATTTTAACAGACATAAACTCCTGAGTTCATTTAACTGCCATCTTACAAATTTCAAGTTGGAATAATGGTAATAGCAGACTGCTTACCCCTACCTTTCCTATGAAAGTAAACCTCATTAGATCACCTAACTTGGTTGCAGTTCTTTCAAACACCCCAGCTCCTTTTAACATGTTAATTTCCATCTGGAATATTAATTATTTCAGAAAATGTGAAGGATTTTATAATTAAAAACATTTGACAAATGGTGACAGTAATAGTGTTACTATGCCTTGTGCTTTTCCCTTCACTTATCTCTTTCTCACTTCTTTTAAGATTTTGCTTTTATACTCTGGCCAGTTGTACCTGCTATTCTATTCTACTCTCTTTCCAGTATTTTCAGTTGTCCTGACTACACTTCTCTCTTTACATCTGCAATTATTTCTTTCATCAACTTACACGTGTGTGTACATAAGACATGCACACAACATATATACCATTGTGGATATTAAAAGAAACTCTACAAAAAGAATGAGGTTGTGTGGATTATGGTGTGTATGAAGTTTGAGCTCAATCTTTGTATCTTGTTTTAGTTTTGAAATATTTCACAACTGCATACTAATTTGGAAAGAGAACAGGTTTGCCAAAAGGTACAATAACCTAAGAGGTGATACATTTTAAATACAATATAATTTATCAATTGACTCAATTTTAACACACATACCAAAATGTACTAATTTCAAAAGTATCAATAGAGCAACTATAGATCTAGAATGCAGTGATTTTTATAAGAATGGTTAATGCCACCTTTCTGTACAAAATCTAAGTTAATAAACATTTAAATGTTTAAAGTAAGTGGAACATTTTAAGTTAATCCTTGAATAGATTAAAATATTCTCATTTTAACACCAACTATATTCTGGGAAATATATTGCTTCCTTTTTCGTGGAAAATTAGAATTTCTCAGGAAAATATTTCCTCATTCACCAACCAGCAAGTTACCAATTCACTGGTATTGTTATTTAGTTTTATTTATCCTTATCAGAAAATAGGTGGAGTTTCTTTTCTTCTACATAGATTTTAGTAAATTAAAGCATAACTATGCATTCCTTGCTATGTATCTAACAAGTGAACTCTAATTTCCCTTCTCTTGAATCTGACTGGACATGAGAATTTGCCTGCCTGATAGATTTTAAAGCCAAATGAAATTCTGTACACTTTGAGCCAGGTCATAAAATACTTTCCAGCTTCTGCCAAAACTCTGTTGGCCCTATTCCTTTGAGTACTTTGAGAAACTTTAAGATCTTTGATTCTACATGGAACTGTAATCTAAATTTAACTTCTTAGACATCCTTGTCAAAGCGCCAAATACGAGACAAAAGCCATATTACTCTTGCAAATCAGACTATCTGCCAGCTAAGTATCACCAAGTGACCTAGACAACATGTCCTAAATTTAGAGAAGCACCCAGCCCACTCCAATTTCTGGTTCAATAACCTGTGAGATGTAGTACACTTTCAAGAACAATACTCTTTCAAGCCAATAAGTTTGCAGCAGTAGATGAAAAGGACAAAAACTAGCCACTTCACTAGTGCACTTGATTTCATTTGCTTTATTATTTTAATATTTTTCCCTCATCACATCTTTGCCTTTCTGCTTTATCTTTCTATTATTATTAGCTGCCTTTACCATCACTGTGCTAACTATGTGCCCTTCCATCTATCTTTCCTTTTGTCTCTTCATTATTCCTCATTCTGTCTCTATTATATTTTATACCATTTTTTTGAAAAAGTTCATATAAGTTGTCTTTATTTCATCACCTTCTGTGTTCTTCTAATCTACTCCAAATACTCATTACACGATCTTATCAGTTACTTAATATCGTCATGTTAATGTCTACTTCTCAGTTACTAATTTAACATCTCAAGAGTATTTGTTGCTCTATATGTTTTCTAGACAAACCTCAACAGTGTATTAAAAAGAAGAGATATCACTTTTTCAACAAGGTCTGTATAGTTAAAGTGATGGTTTTTCCAGTAGTCATTTATGGATGGGAGAGTTGGATCATAAAGAAGACTGAGTGCCACATAATTGATGCATTTGAACTGTGGTGTTGGAGGAGACAATTCAGAGTCGCTTGGACTTCAAGGAAATCAAACTAGTCACTCCTAAAGGAAATCAACCCTGAATATTCATTAGAAGGATTGATGCTGAAGCTAAAACTCCAATATTTTGGTTACCTAATGTGGTATGACTCTCTAGAAAAGAGTCTGACATTGGGAAAAATAGAAGGCAGAAGCAGAGGGGCTGACAGAGGATGAGATTATTGAATGGCTTCCCTTAGTTAATGGACAAGTATTTGAGCAAGATTCAAGAGGTGGTGAATGAGAGGAAAGCCTGGCATGTTGTAGTCCATGGGGTGGCAAAGAGTCAGACATGACTAAGCGAGTGAATTGAACTGATGTTTTTTCTTATGTAAGTATTTCTGCACTTACAGAAATTCTTTCTTCACTGTGTTTCCAAGAGGATACATCATCCAGTTTATTCTACCTACTCCACTAGACATTTCCTCTCTGCTTTCTTTTCTAATTTTTTCTCTTCTTTTTCAGAATACAAAAAGCTGAATTGCCCAAAAACAATCTTGTGCATGCTGATAGGATAGTGGACAGTTCTTTTGAAAGTATAGGCATGACAGTACGTATGAATTGAGAAAAATGCAGAAGAAGGAGCCATTTCAAGTTCCTTTATTAAAGTAAGGTACCAATTCATCAGCTGAGAATGACAATGGGAGAAGATATGGTGACCAGTGAAAGAGATGATAAAATGCAAAATTATGTTTTAGGAAAGCAGAGAAGGAAAGAAAATGGGGATGAAATTGTGACTGCTGGGGAAAAATGAGACCTGATTTGAGGCTAATTTGCATAATTTAAAGTTGGGTCAGTCTGCATATATTAAAAGAAATTTCAATTTTCACCTCTATGAGTACATGTATGTAGAGAGAGTACGATAAAGCTTATTTTTTTTATCCAAGAAAATTTATCACTTTCTTCGCCTTATATACATAATTGAGTTTGGTCAAAATAGCACATTGGGAGGTATGTGGTAGCATGAAAAGGCAAAATATGGCATGATATTTTTCCTTATATATTACTTTATTATCATTTCTGGCACCAAATGTATTTATTTCCCTTGTGAAAGATTTAGGAAATCAGACTTTGATAGATAAGCTTAAAATAAGTTGTAACAATGACAGTGGAACATGTATGCTAAGATTAAATTATTGTATAATACAGAGGTACTGAAGCCCCAGGCTACGGATCAGTATCAGTTAGAAACTCGATTTCACAGAGGCGGTGAGCTGTGAATGACTGAGTGAAGCTTCATCCGTATTTAAAATTGTTCCCCTTTGCTCCATTACTGCCTGGGCTCTCCGTCCTGCCACATCACCTATGGTGTAATAAATGTAATGCCTTTGATTCATCCTCAAACCATTCCCCTCTCACCTTTACCCCCACCCAAAGTTCATGGAAGGTATATCTTCCAAGAAACTGGTTTCTGATACCAAAAAGGTTGGGGATCAATGGTGTAGAACATATTATGAATAAATGCCATTAAACATCTCCTGTGAATAAATTAAAGTAAGTTTGAATATCTTTACATTTTTATTCATACTTCATATTAAGTGCTCCATTTCAAGTAGTGAAGACTGAGGTATGCATAGATATTAAGTTATAAAATGAAAAGATAACATGTTTTTAGTCACTAAGAATACTATTTCTAATGCTAATATAATCTATTATCTAAATTTAAGTGTTGAAATGCTCAATCTTTTCCCAAGTCATAGAGAAATGGTAAAAATTGATTTAATACTGAACTTATTTTAATAGAAAATGTCAGTTCTGTTCAGTAGCTCAGTCATGTCCAACTTTTTGTGACCCCATGAACTGCTGGACATCAAAATTCCCTGTCCATCACCATCTCCCACAGCCCGGTAAAACTCATGTCCATTGACTCAGTGATGCCTCCAACTATCTCAGCCTCTGTAGTCCCCTTCTCCTTTTGCCTTTGGTTTTTCTCAACATTAAGCTCTTTTCCACTGAGTTGTCTTTTTGCATCAGGTGGCCTGAATATTACAGCTTCAGCTTCAGCAGCAATCTTTCCAATGAATATTTAGGGTTGGTTTCCTTTAAGACTGACTGGATTGATCTCCTTGCAGTCCAAGGAACTCTCAGGAGCCTTCTCTAAAACCACAGATCAAAGGCATCAGTTCTTTGTTGCTAAGCCTTCTTTATGGTCCAGCTCTCACATCTATGCATGACTACTGGGAAAATCATAACTTTGACTCTATGGATTTTTGACAGCAAAGTGATTTCTCTACTTTTGAATATGCTATCTATGTTTGTAATAGTTTTTCTTCCAAGGACCAAGCAAGTGGTAGTCACCACCTGAAGTGATTTTGGAGCCCAAGAAAATAAACTCTGTCACTGTTTCCATTATTTGCCCATTGAATTCCCATGAAGAAATGGGACTGGATGCCATGATTTTTGTTTTTGGAGTGCTGAGTTTTAGGCCAGCTTTTTTATTCTTCTCTTTCACTTTCAAGAGGCTCTTTAGTTTCTCATCACTTTCTGCCAGAGGGATGATGTCGTCTGCATACCTGAAGTTATTGATATTTCTCCTGGCAATTTTGATTCCAGCTTTTGCTTCGTTCAGACTGGCATTTTGCATGATGTATCTGCACATTCATTAAACAATTAGGTTGTCAATATACAACTTCCCCATACCCCTCACCCAATTTGGAACAAGTCCATTGTTCCATGTCCCATTCTAACTGTTGCTTCTTGTCCTGCCTACAGGTTTTGCAAGCTGGAAGTAACGTGATATGATATTCCCATTCTCAGAATTGTGCATAGTTTGTTGTGATCCACACAGTCAAAATGTTTATTGTAGTCAAAGAAACAGAAGTAGATGCTTTTTCTGGAATTCCTTTGCTCTTTCTATGATCCAAAGAATGTAGGCAATTTGACTCATAAGTCCTCTGCCTTTTCTCAGCCCAGCTTGTACATTTGGAAGTTCTCAGTTCATATGTTTCTGCAGCCTAGCTTGGAGATTTTGAGAATTAATTTGCTAGCCTGTTTAATGAGTGTAATCATGCAGTAGTTTGAACATTCTTTGGCATTACCCATCTTTGGGATCATAATGAAAATTGACCTTTTACAGTCTTGAGGCTATTACTGAGTTTTCAAAATTTTCTGACATTTTGAGGGCAGCATTTTAACAGCAGCATCTCGTAATGTTTTAGATAGCTCAGCTGGAATTCCATCATCTCCACTAACTTTGTTCTTAGTAATGCTTCCTAAGGCTCACTTGACTTCACATTCTAAGATGTCTGGCTCTAGGTGAATGATCACACCATTAGGTCCATACCATTTCTGTCCTTTATTGTGCCTATATGTTACTATATTGTGCATGAAATATTCCCTTGGTATCTCTGATTTTCACGTAGAGTTCTCTAGTCTTCTCCTCTTCTGTTGTTTTTCTCTATTTCTTGGTATTATTCACTTTGAAGGTTTTCTTATCTCTCCTTGCTATTCTCTGAAACTTTGCATTTAGATAGGCATATCTTTCCTTTTCTCCTTTGCATTTAGCATCTCTTCTCAACTATTTATAAGGCCTCCTCAGACAACCATTTTACTGTTTTGTTTCTTTTTCTTGGGGATGGTTTTGATTACTGCCTCCTATACAATGTTATGAAGCTCCATCCATAGTTCTTCAGGCACTCTGTCTATCAGGTCTAATCTCTTGAATCTATTTGCCACTTCCACTGTATAATCATAAGGGATTTGATTTAGATCTTACCTGAATGACCTAGTGGTTTTCCCTACTTTTTTCAATTTAAGACTCAATTTTCCAATAAGCAGTTCATGATCAGACACAGTCAACTCCAAGTCTTATTTTTGCTGACTCCATAGAGCTTCTCCAACTTCAGCTGCAAAGAATATAATTAATCTTATTTCAGTATTGACTATCTGGTGATGTCCATGTATAGAGTTGTCTCTTGTGTTGTTGGAAAAGGGTGCTTGCTATGACTAGTGCATTTTCTTGGCAAAACTGTTAGCCTTTGCCCTGCTTCATTTTGTACTCCCCGACCAAACTTGTCTGTTATTCCAGGTATCTTATGACTTTCTAGTTTTGTATTTCAGTCCCCAGTGATGAAAAGAAGATCTTTTTTTTTTTTTTTTTTTTTGGTGTTCTAGATCTTGTAGGTCTTCATAGAACCATTCAACTTCAGCTTCTTCAGCATTAGTGGTTAGGGTATAGATTTGGATTACTCTGATATGGAATGTTTTGCTTTGGAAATGGACCAAGGTCATTCTGTTTTTGTTTTTTGTTGTTGGAGATTCCACACAAGTACTGCATTTCAAACTCTTCTGCTGACTATGAGGGCTACCTTGTTTCTTCTAAGGGATTCTTGTCCACAGTAGTAGTCATAATGACCTACAAAACCATTGATTCGCATGAAAATAGATGTCTGGCTCTAGGTGAATGATCACCATTGGCATTTTTATTGTGCCTATATGTTACTATATTGTGCATGAAATATTCCCTTGGTATCTCTGATTTTCACGTAGAGTTCTCTAGTCTTCTCCTCTTCTGTTGTTTTTCTCTATTTCTTGGCATTATTCACTTTGAAGGTTTTCTTATCTCTCCTTGCTATTCTCTGAAACTTTGCATTTAGATAGGCATATCTTTCCTTTTCTCCTTTGCATTTAGCATCTCTTCTCAACTATTTATAAGGCCTCCTCAGACAACCATTTTACTGTTTTGTTTCTTTTTCTTGGGGATGGTTTTGATTACTGCCTCCTATACAATGTTATGAAGCTCCATCCATAGTTCTTCAGGCACTCTGTCTATCAGGTCTAATCTCTTGAATCTATTTGCCACTTCCACTGTATAATCATAAGGGATTTGATTTAGATCTTACCTGAATGACCTAGTGGTTTTCCCTACTTTTTTCAATTTAAGACTCAATTTTCCAATAAGCAGTTCATGATCAGACACAGTCAACTCCAAGTCTTATTTTTGCTGACTCCATAGAGCTTCTCCAACTTCAGCTGCAAAGAATATAATTAATCTTATTTCAGTATTGACTATCTGGTGATGTCCATGTATAGAGTTGTCTCTTGTGTTGTTGGAAAAGGGTGCTTGCTATGACTAGTGCATTTTCTTGGCAAAACTGTTAGCCTTTGCCCTGCTTCATTTTGTACTCCCCGACCAAACTTGTCTGTTATTCCAGGTATCTTATGACTTTCTAGTTTTGTATTTCAGTCCCCAGTGATGAAAAGAAGATCTTTTTTTTTTTTTTTTTTTTTTTTGGTGTTCTAGATCTTGTAGGTCTTCATAGAACCATTCAACTTCAGCTTCTTCAGCATTAGTGGTTAGGGTATAGATTTGGATTACTCTGATATGGAATGTTTTGCTTTGGAAATGGACCAAGGTCATTCTGTTTTTGTTTTTTGTTGTTGGAGATTCCACACAAGTACTGCATTTCAAACTCTTCTGCTGACTATGAGGGCTACCTTGTTTCTTCTAAGGGATTCTTGTCCACAGTAGTAGTCATAATGATCATCTGAACTAAATTTACCCATTCCTGTCCAATTCGATTCACTGATTTCTAAAATATCAATGTTCATTCTTTCCATCTCCTGTTTGATCACTTTCAACTTACTTTGATTTATGGGCCTAACATTCCAGGTTCCACAAAATATTTTTCTTTACAGCTTTGGATTATGCTTTCCCTACCAGACATATCCAAAATGGTCATTGTTTCTGTTTAGGTCAGTCTTTTCATTTCTTTTGGTGCTATTTCTCTGCTCTTCTCCAATAACATCTTGGGCACCTACCATCCTGGGGAGTTTATCTTTCTGTGTTATATATATATATATATATATATATATATATAGCCTTTTCATGCTGTTGGTGAGATTCTTAAGGCAACACAGAAGTGATATTTGATTCCCCTCTCCAGTGGACCGTGTTGTGTCAGAACTCTCCACCATGACCTGTCTCTTTTGGGTAGCCCTACATGACATGGCTCATGGTTTCATTGAGTTAGACATGGCTGCAATTCATATTATCAGTTTGGTTAATTGTGATTATGGTTTTCATTCTGTTTGCCCTCTGATGGATGAAGTTAAGTGTCTTATGGAAGCTTCCTTTTGGGAAGGACTGGAAGTGTGGAAGGCTTGAACTTGCTCTGGTGGGCAAGGCCAGGTTCAGCAGAACTTCAATCCAATTATCTGCTGATGGGTAGAGTAATGTTCCCTCCCTGTAGTCTGGCCAACTATGGTAGAGGTAATGGTGACCTTCTCCCAGAGGATTTTCCATCAACATGCTGCAACAAGACTGCTGTTCTATGTCCCTGACACATCAGCAGGCCACTGTGTACCCAAGCCTATGCCAGAGACTCCAGGATATTCAGAGACAAGTCTGGCTGGCTCAGTCTTGTGTGGGGATACTGCTCCTTTCTCCTCAGTTCCAGTGTGCACAAGGTTTTGTTTGTGCCTTCCAAAGTGTTTTCCAAGCCCTGCTTGGCTGCTCTATAATCTGGCTATCTATGACCTCTTTCGATGTTTTATGCCACAGACTGCCCCTCTAAATCAAATTTTGGCAGGTTTGGTGGATCTATGACTCTTTTGCCACACAAGTACTGCATTTCAAACTCTTCTGCTGACTATGAGGGCTACCTTGTTTCTTCTAAGGGATTCTTGTCCACAGTAGTAGTCATAATGATCATCTGAACTAAATTTACCCATTCCTGTCCAATTCGATTCACTGATTTCTAAAATATCAATGTTCATTCTTTCCATCTCCTGTTTGATCACTTTCAACTTACTTTGATTTATGGGCCTAACATTCCAGGTTCCACAAAATATTTTTCTTTACAGCTTTGGATTATGCTTTCCCTACCAGACATATCCAAAATGGTCATTGTTTCTGTTTAGGTCAGTCTTTTCATTTCTTTTGGTGCTATTTCTCTGCTCTTCTCCAATAACATCTTGGGCACCTACCATCCTGGGGAGTTTATCTTTCTGTGTTATATATATATATATATATATATATATATATATATATAGCCTTTTCATGCTGTTGGTGAGATTCTTAAGGCAACACAGAAGTGATATTTGATTCCCCTCTCCAGTGGACCATGTTGTGTCAGAACTCTCCACCATGACCTGTCTCTTTTGGGTAGCCCTACATGACATGGCTCATGGTTTCATTGAGTTAGACATGGCTGCAATTCATATTATCAGTTTGGTTAATTGTGATTATGGTTTTCATTCTGTTTGCCCTCTGATGGATGAAGTTAAGTGTCTTATGGAAGCTTCCTTTTGGGAAGGACTGGAAGTGTGGAAGGCTTGAACTTGCTCTGGTGGGCAAGGCCAGGTTCAGCAGAACTTCAATCCAATTATCTGCTGATGGGTAGAGTAATGTTCCCTCCCTGTAGTCTGGCCAACTATGGTAGAGGTAATGGTGACCTTCTCCCAGAGGATTTCCATCAACATGCTGCAACAAGACTGCTGTTCTATGTCCCTGACACATCAGCAGGCCACTGTGTACCCAAGCCTATGCCAGAGACTCCAGGATATTCAGAGACAAGTCTGGCTGGCTCAGTCTTGTGTGGGGATACTGCTCCTTTCTCCTCAGTTCCAGTGTGCACAAGGTTTTGTTTGTGCCTTCCAAAGTGTTTTCCAAGCCCTGCTTGGCTGCTCTATAATCTGGCTATCTATGACCTCTTTCGATGTTTTATGCCACAGACTGCATCTCTCAGGATTACTGCAGGGAAATGCTCAGGAGATATTCAATGGCAGGTTTGGTGGACTTGCAAAGAAAATGTAGCAGTTATCAAATCTTATGAATCTCCCTGTTAAAGCAAATTTCATCTCTATTTTATCTCTTGAACTCCTCTGTATGGAATTTATAATGGTACAATTTTGTGTGGTTTTCCTTTTGATTCTCTCTCTCCCTATCACAATCCAAAGTAATATGTCAGAGTGACTGCAATGATAATGTACTAAATTGCTAAAAATTATGAGATACATAAACATTTCTGGAAAATTTTATACAAAATATTATCTACTTATACAAATGATTTAATATGCACGAGTCTATGCTTTAAGCAGAATTTATGGAATAATCAGATTACCTATCTGTCTAGGGGAATAAGTGTCATACAGTAAGACTCTGTATCTGAAATAGATTTGTTCCTGGGCTTTAAATTGCCCCCAATCATGTTGCTTTAATTCCAGCAAACAATAATGTTTCAAGAAAGATTGACAGTGAGAAAAGTGCATTATCAAAGTTGATATATATTTTTTTTTCATCAGGACTTATTACAAGAAAAAATAAGCAGTATTTCAATAAATTGTCTATTTTTTAAATTTAAATAGCAAGATAGAAAGCAACTACTATTCCTTTGTGTATAGTCATAAAAAGCAAGAGGTCACTTGCTCATGATAAGATAGCATATATAGAATTAAAAGCAACACATTTAGTATTAATTTACATTTTTAATAATCTTTTCCAAAAGAGAAGCATTAAACATAAACAACTTGCACCAGAAAAAAATTCCATAATTGAATATTAAAGATTTAGCACTAGTTATAAGTTTATGGTTGCTTTGAGACATTAATTTATTTTAGTAACTGAGTTACATACAGTTACATACATCTGGGAGCTTGCAGAGCTCTCTTATTTATTTATTTATTTGAGAACATAAATGAGGAATTTATTGAAAACTATATACTGTTGGTCCAGCACCAAACTATAATCTGGGCAGTTCCCTCCCACACCTCCTGTAGGATTCCAGCCCAGTTCCTGATGGTGGAGTCTGGGGCTAGGGTCAGGGCCCAGATTCCCTTGGGAAACTTGGCTTCCAGACCCTTCCTGGATCTTCATCTGTGACCTGTTGCAGAGATTGCTCTCATGCTGGGCCACTGCCAGATGAGTAGCTTCTGGGGTCAGTCTGTTCTGGTTTTAGCAAGAAACGGATACAGTAACTTATTGCTCACCTTAGAAGGGATACCCATAAAGTTTCAGACCACTGGGCTCTTAGAAATTTTGATGAAATGGAAGGTCTATGAATTTTGAGGGGTTTATTTTATACCTTTCACACATAACTATCATGAATGCCTCTATATTAATTAGTACTGATTACTAATACTATCAAGCTACTTAGGACTACTTAGTACTCATTAATCATATCAACCTAATAGCATCAGGACCACCATAGTATCTTGTGGAAAGGAAAGGCAACCAGGTCCCCTGCAGACTAAATCATGGCAGAGAACAACATAACTGATATATCCTTGAAATAGGACAAAGAAGTTATATTACCGAAAACAAACTCTTCCTGTTGTATGTGTGTGTGTGAGCATGTGCATAGTCAGTAATTCAGTTGTGTCTGACTCTTTTTGACCCTCATGGACTGTATCCCACCAGGCGCACACTGGCTGGAACATTTTTTTTACCACCACAGCACCTGGGAAGCCTGTATTTCTGTTACAGGTATATTAAAAAGAGAAGATCACATGTTGCATAGTAGATACTAAGGGTGTGTTAATATGTTCAATTGATAGAGCCATCTGGAATGGCGAATGCAATTTGAATTGCTATATGATTAAGTTTATCATACTCTTTCATTCTTTTTTTTTTATTAAACCTTTATTTTGCTTTTAACTTTTACAGAGTTTTGTTGTTTACAGCTATGTATGTTCCCAGATTAGTCATATGTATATCCCCCCTTCCCACCCCTCCCAACTATCACACAGCACCCCTGAAGGATCCCCTTTTCTCACAGAGCAATAACTAGAGCTATTTTCTTCACTTATGATAGTACAAGCCTTCATGCTACTTCCTTTACGCCTCCTACCTTCTGTTCCTTCCCCACAATGCCCATATGACCACTGTCCACGTCTGTCTTTCCGTTGTTTCACTGTGTGTGCCATCATCACCATCATCACCTTTACTGTCCATGTTTTCTGTGAAAGCCATATAGGCAAATTGATTGACTATGTGATGGAAATCATCTTCCTTATATCTTTTAAGTCCTTGATAGTAGTGTTCTGGTTTTAGCAAGAAACGGATACAGTAACTTATTGCTCACCTTAGAAGGATACCCATAAAGTTTCAGACCACTGGGCTCTTAGAAATTTTGATGAAATGGAAGGTCTATGAATTTTGAGGGGTTTATTTTATACCTTTCACACATAACTATCATGAATGCCTCTATATTAATTAGTACTGATTACTAATACTATCAAGCTACTTAGGACTACTTAGTACTCATTAATCATATCAACCTAATAGCATCAGGACCACCATAGTATCTTGTGGAAAGGAAAGGCAACCAGGTCCCCTGCAGACTAAATCATGGCAGAGAACAACATAACTGATATATCCTTGAAATAGGACAAAGAAGTTATATTACCGAAAACAAACTCTTCCTGTTGTATGTGTGTGTGTGAGCATGTGCATAGTCAGTAATTCAGTTGTGTCTGACTCTTTTTGACCCTCATGGACTGTATCCCACCAGGCGCACACTGGCTGGAACATTTTTTTTACCACCACAGCACCTGGGAAGCCTGTATTTCTGTTACAGGTATATTAAAAAGAGAAGATCACATGTTGCATAGTAGATACTAAGGGTGTGTTAATATGTTCAATTGATAGAGCCATCTGGAATGGCGAATGCAATTTGAATTGCTATATGATTAAGTTTATCATACTCTTTCATTCTTTTTTTTTTATTAAACCTTTATTTTGCTTTTAACTTTTACAGAGTTTTGTTGTTTACAGCTATGTATGTTCCCAGATTAGTCATATGTATATCCCCCCTTCCCACCCCTCCCAACTATCACACAGCACCCCTGAAGGATCCCCTTTTCTCACAGAGCAATAACTAGAGCTATTTTCTTCACTTATGATAGTACAAGCCTTCATGCTACTTCCTTTACGCCTCCTACCTTCTGTTCCTTCCCCACAATGCCCATATGACCACTGTCCACGTCTGTCTTTCCGTTGTTTCACTGTGTGTGCCATCATCACCATCATCACCTTTACTGTCCATGTTTTCTGTGAAAGCCATATAGGCAAATTGATTGACTATGTGATGGAAATCATCTTCCTTATATCTTTTAAGTCCTTGATAGTAGTGTTAATTTCTACAATCCTTCCAGGAATGTGGCATTGAGTTTGGTTAATATTTTGGTAGGTAAAGGTGGTTTTAATTGTTCCCATTTGCTCTTTTTTACAAAAAGAGAGCTAATTGCATGAGTCAGAGGACCAAAGGGGAGATTCTGCCAGTTGCTGAGTATTTTTATTTCATATAGATTAAAGAAATGTAGAAATAATCAGTGTATGGGTTTGGAGAGTCATTGGGACCACTGTGATATGTTCATTACCTAAACCCTTATCAATCACTTGATGCCTTTAAGCAAATTTAAGCACCTTTAAGCACCTTTAAGCAACCACAGTGATGTTTTAAGGCTTTCAGAATTTGTTTTAGTTCAGAGCCAGTGCCCAGTAACTCCATGAAAGTCTGATTACTTCCCCCTAACCAAACTACAGTTAGGCTGGTACATGGATCTAGGTTCTTTTAGGAGAGGCAGGAGGAAAGACAATATAATTTTCTACCAGTTCTAACGATGCCTTTCCTCAAGGAAATCCAGTTTCCCCCAATTCAAGGTGATTTGGGTCTATAAATTGGCTCAAGTCTTGGCAATTCACTGAGCAGCTGCAACTCTGCTTTGATTTTTCAAATTAAATGTATGTCCATTGTGCTTGGAACTCTCCATCTTTACAAGTCAAGTAAAAATTTAATAAACTGACTACCTATTTATATTGGCTTCTCAGTTGAAATAGCTATGATGTTCTCCAAAGCTTTTAACTTTTACAGAGTTTTGTTGTTTACAGCTATGTATGTTCCCAGATTAGTCATATGTATATCCCCTTCCCACCCCTCCCAACTATCACACAGCACCCCTGAAGGATCCCCTTTTCTCACAGAGCAATAACTAGAGCTATTTTCTTCACTTATGATAGTACAAGCCTTCATGCTACTTCCTTTACGCCTCCTACCTTCTGTTCCTTCCCCACAATGCCCATATGACCACTGTCCACGTCTGTCTTTCCGTTGTTTCACTGTGTGTGCCATCATCACCATCATCACCTTTACTGTCCATGTTTTCTGTGAAAGCCATATAGGCAAATTGATTGACTATGTGATGGAAATCATCTTCCTTATATCTTTTAAGTCCTTGATAGTAGTGTTAATTTCTACAATCCTTCCAGGAATGTGGCATTGAGTTTGGTTAATATTTTGGTAGGTAAAGGTGGTTTTAATTGTTCCCATTTGCTCTTTTTTACAAAAAGAGAGCTAATTGCATGAGTCAGAGGACCAAAGGGGAGATTCTGCCAGTTGCTGAGTATTTGTATTTCATATAGATTAAAGAAATGTAGAAATAATCAGTGTATGGGTTTGGAGAGTCATTGGGACCACTGTGATATGTTCATTACCTAAACCCTTATCAATCACTTGATGCCTTTAAGCAAATTTAAGCACCTTTAAGCACCTTTAAGCAACCACAGTGATGTTTTAAGGCTTTCAGAATTTGTTTTAGTTCAGAGCCAGTGCCCAGCAACTCCATGAAAGTCTGATTACTTCCCCCTAACCAAACTACAGTTAGGCTGGTACATGGATCTAGGTTCTTTTAGGAGAGGCAGGAGGAAAGACAATATAATTTTCTACCAGTTCTAACGATGCCTTTCCTCAAGGAAATCCAGTTTCCCCCAATTCAAGGTGATTTGGGTCTATAAATTGGCTCAAGTCTTGGCAATTCACTGAGCAGCTGCAACTCTGCTTTGATTTTTCAAATTAAATGTATGTCCATTGTGCTTGGAACTCTCCATCTTTACAAGTCAAGTAAAAATTTAATAAACTGACTACCTATTTATATTGGCTTCTCTAGTGACTGAGACAATAAAGAATCTGTTTGAAATGCAAGATACCTGAGTTCATCCCTGGGTCAGGATGATCTCCTGTAGAATGAAGTGGCAACCCACTCAAGTATTCTTGCCTAGAAAATTCAATGTACAGAGGACACTGGCAGGCTCCAGTCCATGGAGTCTCAAAGAGTCAGAGATGACTGAGTGACTAAAAACACACCACTGCCAAACACACAATTATAATCTATGAGCATCTAGTCAATTCCACAAATCTCTGTGAGTCAGATCTGTGAGTCAGCTATCCTGACACGTGTTTTGTCTCTGCTGTGGCTCTTGGCAGATGCAGTCACCTGGTCTTTGCTGACTTAGTGATACAACTTGGCCCCTGATAACCTGAGATGTCATTATCCTCATTACAATAGGGATTCAGGTCTGATGGTAGCAGTTAATCCCTCTAATTTCTGAAAGACAGAGACAAGCAGCTACAAAAAACTAGATGGATTCTAGGATTGCAAATTTAATTCTCAGAGTCATGTTAAAAAGTGCCTTTTTTATACCTTGCAGGTTGAGTGAGCAGGACGTATAAGATAAATCTATTCTAACACTTCAGAATCACTGTGAATGATGACTGCAGCTATGACATTGAAAGACACTTGCTCCTTGGGAGGAAATCTATGACAAACCTAGACAGCATATTAGAAAATAGAGACATCCCTTTGTAAACAAATGTCCATATAGTCAAAATTATGATTTTTCCTGTAGTCATGTATGAATGTGAGAGTTGGATCATAAAGAAGGCTGAATGTCAAAGAATTGATGCTTTTGTATCATGGTGCTGGAGAAGACTCTTAAGAGTCCCCGGGACAGCATGGATATCAAAGCAGTAAGTCCTAAAGGAATCGACCCTGAGTATTCATTGGAAGGACTGATGGTGAAGCTCCAATACTTCGGCAACCTAATGCAAACAGCTGACTCATTGAAAAAGAGCCTGATGCTGGGAAAGACTGAGTACAGGAGGGGAACTGGGCAGCAGAGGATGAGATATTTAGACTGCATTGGTGACTCAATGGATACAAATTTCAGCAAACTCTGGGAGATAGTGAAAGACACAGGAGACTGGTGTGCTGCAGTCTGAGTAATCACAATTTTCCATGAGTTAGTAATTGAACAACAAAAACAATCTAACACTCCAATACTCCTAAAGTTTTGGAAGGGGTGGGGAGTGTTCTAGCTCTTCACATTCATTTACTGTAGGCCATTCTTGTGTCCATATGACCAGAAACCCCAACAAACATTTTGGAGCCCTTTAGGCCTTCAGGCTAAAGTACTGAATGCAGAATGTCTGACTATCTTATTCCAATTATAGAATACTTTTTAAGGCAGAAATTCTTAGGACATTTTTTAGGCACTCATCTATGCAATCTTTATTATTAAGATCATTTCAAGATTTGGACCAGCAGCTTTAAATCTTAGAAGATTTGGCAACTACTGTTCTTCTTTCACATTTAATGCTGTTATCTCATACTCCTATGTCGCATAAAGAAGTCAGTCATATTCACATATAATTAGCAAATAATTAGGAAGCTTGAGTTGGAGTTTATCAGCCTTCTAGTGAAAGAAAGGAGAGAGGAGTTACTTCTCTTCACCAGGTTTCAGAAAATGTTCCAAGAATGCAGGACTTTTGGTTGAGAGAATACGTTAATTAACCACTTTGGATAAGATAAACAATTTATATAGAAAAGTACTCTTTTTCTGAGCCAACTTGGTTTACATATCTAGATTCTGGAACACCAATTATATGGCTATATTTTATCTTTCAGCAGGAATTTATGCAGAATTGTAATTTTCCAAAAATTACCTTTATCATACGTATGACTACTTTTCTAATTTATTTTGCTGACTTTTCAGGTATATCTGTGTGTGTGTGTGTGTGTGTGTGTGTGTGTGTGCATATGTACTATGACAATTAAATGAGTTTTTCTCATCATCTGAAAATATAAGTGAACTTGGTTTTCACTAAGCATGATGCAAGGAATGATCTCTTAGACTTGACATCATTCTTATGTCTCTTATATATCAATTGAGATAATTATTCATTAGGGAGATAATTTCTGATTTTATCAAAGGGTAGATCAATAAATGGTTGCATCAGTACAAGATGTGAGGCTATAATACTTCAGACATCATTTGTCTTGTTACTTTGTTACTTTGTGTGTGTGTGTGTGTGTGTATGTGTGCTAATCACTCAGTCGTGTCTGACACTTTGACACCCTATGGACTATAGCCCGCCAAGCTCATCTGTCCATGGAATTCTCCAGAGCAACAAGAAAACCTACGTTATTATATGTAATAGAGATTACCATGGTGATTAAGCTGTAAGATTAAGGGAACTACATGGGGACAAATCAAGCTGGGGGGGTGGGTGGAAAGGGGGAAAAGGGAGGGAGGGCTCAGGGCAGAGGGGCCAGGGATATACCTATGGCCATTTGGGAATTATGTATAAATATAAACAAGAAAATTCTGCAAAAACACATAACAAAAAATTCACTGTACACCTGATGCTAATGCAACACTATAAAACAAATATACCCCAATCTATCTATCTATCTATCTATCTATCTATCTATATACACATACATATATAGCCTTACAAAGAGAAAGAAAAAAATAACTGAAGTGGGTTGCATGCCTTCTCCTGGGGACCTTCCCAACTTAGGGATTGAGCTCAGGTCTCCTGCATTGCAGACAGATTCTTTCTCTGAGCCACCAGGGAAGTCCTATTACTCTTTACTATTCTATATTGTGTTACTCTCACTGCTTCTTTCTTTTTTTTCTCAGGTAAATTTGCCAAAATATCTCTTAGATAAACCATCATGAGACTTTTATAAGCTCTTTGTTCCTTTGTCATTAGTAGGTCAATATTTTGTAATAACACATACTTTTATTTGATTGAGATATAATTGACCTAGAACATTAGCTCTGTATATTCTTTTTATTGCAACATAACAATTCAATATGTTTATAGATTACATGCTATACAAAGTTGTTATAATATTATTATCTATATTCCTTATTCTGTGAATAACTGGTAGTTTGTATGACAATCTCCTTCACCTATTTTGCCCCCCACCCATTGTGTTTACTTTGGCAAACACTAGTTTGTTCTCTGTTTCTGTTTTATTTTACTTGTTAATTTGTTTTGCTTTTTAGATTTCAAATATAAATGAAAACACATAGTATCTATTACTGTCTGTCTGATTTATTCCATTTTTCATAATAATTTCCTCTAGAGTCATCCATGGGGCTGCAAGTGGAAACATTTCATTCTTGTTCTTTTTTTTAATGTCTGGGTAATGTTTCATCATATTTATATGCTTATCCACATATCTTTTGATGGACACTTATAGAATGTGTCCATATCTCAACCATTGTAAATAATACTGCAATGAACTTTGAAGATTGGGGCATATATATGACTTTGAATTAATGTTTTCATTTTCTTCACATGAATACCTAGCAGTGGAATTACTAGATAGTAAAACATAAAATGTGTTTCCCAGTGGCTCAGGGCAGAGGCCAGGATATACCTATGGCCATTTGGGAATTATGTATAAATATAAACAAGAAAATTCTGCAAAAACACATAACAAAAAATTCACTGTACACCTGATGCTAATGCAACACTATAAAACAAATATACCCCAATCTATCTATCTATCTATCTATCTATCTATCTATATACACATACATATATAGCCTTACAAAGAGAAAGAAAAAAATAACTGAAGTGGGTTGCATGCCTTCTCCTGGGGACCTTCCCAACTTAGGGATTGAGCTCAGGTCTCCTGCATTGCAGACAGATTCTTTCTCTGAGCCACCAGGGAAGTCCTATTACTCTTTACTATTCTATATTGTGTTACTCTCACTGCTTCTTTCTTTTTTTTCTCAGGTAAATTTGCCAAAATATCTCTTAGATAAACCATCATGAGACTTTTATAAGCTCTTTGTTCCTTTGTCATTAGTAGGTCAATATTTTGTAATAACACATACTTTTATTTGATTGAGATATAATTGACCTAGAACATTAGCTCTGTATATTCTTTTTATTGCAACATAACAATTCAATATGTTTATAGATTACATGCTATACAAAGTTGTTATAATATTATTATCTATATTCCTTATTCTGTGAATAACTGGTAGTTTGTATGACAATCTCCTTCACCTATTTTGCCCCCCACCCATTGTGTTTACTTTGGCAAACACTAGTTTGTTCTCTGTTTCTGTTTTATTTTACTTGTTAATTTGTTTTGCTTTTTAGATTTCAAATATAAATGAAAACACATAGTATCTATTACTGTCTGTCTGATTTATTCCATTTTTCATAATAATTTCCTCTAGAGTCATCCATGGGGCTGCAAGTGGAAACATTTCATTCTTGTTCTTTTTTTTAATGTCTGGGTAATGTTTCATCATATTTATATGCTTATCCACATATCTTTTGATGGACACTTATAGAGTGTGTCCATATCTCAACCATTGTAAATAATACTGCAATGAACTTTGAAGATTGGGGCATATATATGACTTTGAATTAATGTTTTCATTTTCTTCACATGAATACCTAGCAGTGGAATTACTAGATAGTAAAACATAAAATGTGTTTCCCAGTGGCTCAATGGTGAAGAATCTGCCTGAGATGCAGGAGACAGTTTCAGTCTCTGGGTCAGAAAGATCCCCTGGAGGTGGGCATGTCAACCCACTCCAGTATTCTTGCTAGAAGAATTCCATGGATAGAGGAGCCTGGGTGGCTACAGTCCATAGGGCAACAAAGTATCAGACACGACTGAAGTGTCTGAGTGGGCATGCACATGTTTAGAGATACCTGATGAAATTTCAACCTTCAGTGATATGAAACTACAAACAGCTCTTCTTTATATGTAATTTATCTCATGTTTAATTTTAAAATGGTCATTTCCTGATTAATATGTTCAAAATCATTCAATCTTGATAAAATAAAATAGTGGGTCACTGGGTTCAGTGTTATGATCTTTTAAAATTATGAGTCTATTTTTGAAGACAAATGTGTCAATATTTATAAATCAGCTAAAAGATAAATATCACTGGGCTAATTATATGTCATTAATCCAGAACCTTTGAAAAATTCAATGATAATAAATGCCAAAAAACAAATTCAATATATGATTTTTGAGCAACTTACCAAATCACTGCCTGCCTTCTAAAGAAAAAGTTTTCATAAGAAATGAGCTTTAGACCTTTTTCTCCGATTAAAGTCAATGATGTTCATAGCTCACAGATAATTATATTTTTTCAAAATTTCTAGATATTTTATAAAATAATTAGAAATAACTTTACCATATTTCCAAGGAAGTACACAATAATCTATATTTTATAAATATTTTCTTAATATTCAATGGACTGATTTTTTTAAGATATTTTAATCAATCTGTCTTATTATATAAATGATTTAAAACCAAATATAAGGCAATGTACATCCTAGTACATTGATACTAGTACACTGAGTACTAGTACATTGATTCTAGTGCATTGAGCACTTGCTAGTGTACCAGGATACACGAAACCAGTGTGCATCGATGTTAATTAAATATAAAACACTTTTTCCCAAGTACTTCAAATGCATTTATTTATATTATTAAATAAATTATGTTGAAGCTGGGCTATGATTAAACCAAATAAGAAAGAGAGAAAACAATTCAAAGAGTGGGAGAGGCCTAAAAGAACAATGGGTTAAGTAATAAAAAATCAGGCTTCGTTATTGTTGTTGATTCTCATTCATATAAATGTCCCAAAGAGTGGACTTTAAATCCAAAACACATTCTCATTTCTCTGTTGCTCAGTGAACAAGTTTGCTTCTAGTAAATAGCTGTTCCATTATCTCTAAGAGTTTATAGTACTCTGTGATGGGAGGGATGAGATTGTCCAGGATGAAATATTTCCTTTTATAAAAGTATATGTGATGTTTTGGTGATGGCCATTCTGACTGGTGTGAGATGATATCTCATTGTAGGTTTGATTTGTTTTTCTCTTATAATGAGCCATGTTGAGCATCTTTTCATGTGTTTGTTGGTCATCTGTATGTCTTCTTTGGAGAAATGCTTGTTTATGTCTTTTTCCCACTTTTTAATTGGGTTTTTTGTTTTTTTGATATTGATTTGTATGAGCTGCTTATATATGTTGGAGATTAATCATTTGTCAGTTGTTTCATTTTCTGTTACTTTTTCCCATTCTGAGGGTTGTCTTTTCACCTTGTTTATAGTTTTCTTTGCTGTGCAAAAACTTTAGGAACTCAAACGGAACTCTAACAACATGGAAGAGTGGGATGTGGAGGGAGATGGGAGAGAAGTTCAAGAGGGAGGAGACATATGTATACTTATGGCTGCTTTAGGTTGATGCTGGCAGAAAACAATAAGATTCTGTAAAGCAATTATCCTTTAGTTAAAAAAAAATGTAGATGTGAGATTACCCACAGAAACTGCACTGTTAGGAAACCAAGCACAGGATAAGAGGCAACAGCAAAGAGATATGGAAAATGTAGTCTCCACATGGGAAAACATATGTTCACAAAGAAAGGAAAATCAGTTTTTAAAAAACACTAGATAGTACATTGATTCTAGTGCATTGAGCACTTGCTAGTGTACCAGGATACACGAAACCAGTGTGCATCGATGTTAATTAAATATAAAACACTTTTTCCCAAGTACTTCAAATGCATTTATTTATATTATTAAATAAATTATGTTGAAGCTGGGCTATGATTAAACCAAATAAGAAAGAGAGAAAACAATTCAAAGAGTGGGAGAGGCCTAAAAGAACAATGGGTTAAGTAATAAAAAATCAGGCTTCGTTATTGTTGTTGATTCTCATTCATATAAATGTCCCAAAGAGTGGACTTTAAATCCAAAACACATTCTCATTTCTCTGTTGCTCAGTGAACAAGTTTGCTTCTAGTAAATAGCTGTTCCATTATCTCTAAGAGTTTATAGTACTCTGTGATGGGAGGGATGAGATTGTCCAGGATGAAATATTTCCTTTTATAAAAGTATATGTGATGTTTTGGTGATGGCCATTCTGACTGGTGTGAGATGATATCTCATTGTAGGTTTGATTTGTTTTTCTCTTATAATGAGCCATGTTGAGCATCTTTTCATGTGTTTGTTGGTCATCTGTATGTCTTCTTTGGAGAAATGCTTGTTTATGTCTTTTTCCCACTTTTTAATTGGGTTTTTTGTTTTTTTGATATTGATTTGTATGAGCTGCTTATATATGTTGGAGATTAATCATTTGTCAGTTGTTTCATTTTCTGTTACTTTTTCCCATTCTGAGGGTTGTCTTTTCACCTTGTTTATAGTTTTCTTTGCTGTGCAAAAACTTTAGGAACTCAAATGGAACTCTAACAACATGGAAGAGTGGGATGTGGAGGGAGATGGGAGAGAAGTTCAAGAGGGAGGAGACATATGTATACTTATGGCTGCTTTAGGTTGATGCTGGCAGAAAACAATAAGATTCTGTAAAGCAATTATCCTTTAGTTAAAAAAAAAAAATGTAGATGTGAGATTACCCACAGAAACTGCACTGTTAGGAAACCAAGCACAGGATAAGAGGCAACAGCAAAGAGATATGGAAAATGTAGTCTCCACATGGGAAAACATATGTTCACAAAGAAAGGAAAATCAGTCATTCTTTCAAAATTACATTGTCCATCAACTATGTGCTAAGCTTTTTTGCATAATACTAGGTACTACATTGTGGGGTGGAATGGAAAAAAAAAAAGATACACTGGAATTGGAATTGTTTCCTGCTCTGCAGAAAAGGGAAGATTGGATTTAACTTCTAAGTAATCAATCATAAGGACATTTATTTTAAAAAAGAGATTGTATAGCACAAGAAGGATGAGGTAGGTTTTTGCAGTGGAGCCTTTGTAAGGTCTTAGACAAAGACAAGAATATATAGAGATTGGAATAGAAATGTGTCAGCTTGGAAGATATCTCTGTTATTAAGAACAACATTAACAATGAGTTAGATGGGGTAAATATAAGTTTTTCCTTTAAAATTGCATGCAATTAAATTTTAGAAAGGATCCATCTGAGAATTTAGAAAGTAGAACATATAAAAGAAATAGACAGTTAAAAATATTAAAAGCCAGAATAAAAATTTGATATATTCTGTAATAAATTGTAGTAATAAAGAATCAAAAGAAATAACCAAAATAATACCCATATAAAATATGGTCTTTCTGTGTGCCATGCTATTTTAATAAATACTTAAAACAAAAACTGACAAAATTCAATTAAATAAAACCTGTAAGAAAATATATATGGCCCAAGGAAAAACCTTAATTAAAAATAAACAAATAAAGACATTTCCCAAGAATGTATACTTTTGGTATTCAACTCATAAAGCAAACTATTATTTTCGTATGCTCTCTTGTGAAATTATATGTATCTAAGTAGTAAAATGGTTCCATAGGTTAAATTTGTCATACCATGCTAGGGAATAATATCAGGGCCCCTAGATTTTATTAGAAATACTGATTGATTGCTCTGAAGGTGAAAGTGTTAATCACTCAGTCATGTCCAACTGTTTAGACCCCATGGACTAAAGCCTGGCAGGCTCCTCTGTCCATGGAATTCTCCAGTTAAGAATAATGGAGTGTTTTGATGTGCATTTCTCTAAGAGTGATGTTGAGCATCCTTTTGTGGGTTTGTTGGTCATCTTGTATGTCTTCTTTGGAGAAATGTCTGTTTATGTCTATTTCCCATTCTTTTTTTTTTTTTTTTTGGCGGGCGGGGGATACTTCTATTGGTCTTTCATTTATTTGTTTTCATCCATCTTTGTTCTTTGGCCTGTGTAGGCGTCCCATCACAGTGGCCTCTCCCACTGCAGAGTACCGGCCCTGGGCCCATGCATTCCAGAGCTCTGGCTCAGTAGTTGGACACATCGTTCCAGCCACTCCCTGGCATGCGGGATCTTTCCAGGCCAGGGATCAAACTGGCGCCCCTTGCACTGCAAGGCAGTGTCTTTACCCACTGGACCACCAGGGAAGCCCTATTTCCATTTTTTGATTAAGTTGTTTATTTTCTTGGTATTGAGTTGTATGAGCTATTTGTATATTTTGGAGATTAATCCTTTGTCAGTTGTTTCATTTTCTATTATTTTCTCTCATTCTAAGACTTGTCTTTTCACCTTGTTTATAGTTTCCTTTGCTGTGCAAAAGCTTTTAAGTTTAGTTAGGTCCAACTTGTTTATTTTTGTTTTTATTTTCATTACTCTAGGAGGTAGGTCATAGAGGACCTTGCTTTGATTTATGTCATCAAGTTTTCCTCCTATGTTTTCCTCTAAGATTTTTATAGTTTCTGGTCTTACATTTAGGTATTTGATCCATTTTGAGTTTATCTTTGTGTATGGTGGTAGGAACTTTTCCAGGTTCTTTCTTTTATATGTACTTTTCCAGTTTTCCCAGCACCACTTATTGAAGAAGCTATCTTTGCCCATTGTATATTTTGCCCCATTTGCCAAAATAAGATACTCATAAGTGCATGCAGCCCTTTTTTTATCTGGTCTGTGTCATACCATGCTAGGGAATAATATCAGGGCCCCTAGATTTTATTAGAAATACTGATTGATTGCTCTGAAGGTGAAAGTGTTAATCACTCAGTCATGTCCAACTGTTTAGACCCCATGGACTAAAGCCTGGCAGGCTCCTCTGTCCATGGAATTCTCCAGTTAAGAATAATGGAGTGTTTTGATGTGCATTTCTCTAAGAGTGATGTTGAGCATCCTTTTGTGGGTTTGTTGGTCATCTTGTATGTCTTCTTTGGAGAAATGTCTGTTTATGTCTATTTCCCATTCTTTTTTTTTTTTTTTGGCGGGCGGGGGATACTTCTATTGGTCTTTCATTTATTTGTTTTCATCCATCTTTGTTCTTTGGCCTGTGTAGGCGTCCCATCACAGTGGCCTCTCCCACTGCAGAGTACCGGCCCTGGGCCCATGCATTCCAGAGCTCTGGCTCAGTAGTTGGACACATCGTTCCAGCCACTCCCTGGCATGCGGGATCTTTCCAGGCCAGGGATCAAACTGGCGCCCCTTGCACTGTAAGGCAGTGTCTTTACCCACTGGACCACCAGGGAAGCCCTATTTCCATTTTTTGATTAAGTTGTTTATTTTCTTGGTATTGAGTTGTATGAGCTATTTGTATATTTTGGAGATTAATCCTTTGTCAGTTGTTTCATTTTCTATTATTTTCTCTCATTCTAAGACTTGTCTTTTCACCTTGTTTATAGTTTCCTTTGCTGTGCAAAAGCTTTTAAGTTTAGTTAGGTCCAACTTGTTTATTTTTGTTTTTATTTTCATTACTCTAGGAGGTAGGTCATAGAGGACCTTGCTTTGATTTATGTCATCAAGTTTTCCTCCTATGTTTTCCTCTAAGATTTTTATAGTTTCTGGTCTTACATTTAGGTATTTGATCCATTTTGAGTTTATCTTTGTGTATGGTGGTAGGAACTTTTCCAGGTTCTTTCTTTTATATGTACTTTTCCAGTTTTCCCAGCACCACTTATTGAAGAAGCTATCTTTGCCCATTGTATATTTTTGCCCCATTTGCCAAAAATAAGATACTCATAAGTGCATGGCTTTATTTCTGGGCTCTCTATCTTATTCCATTGGTCTGTTTTTCTGTTTTGTGCTGGTACCACACTGTCTTGATGACTGCTGCTTTATAGTATAGTCTGAAGTCTATTGATTGGTTACTCCAGCTCCATTCTCCTTTCCAAAGGTGCTTTCATTGTCTGGGGTCTTTTGTGCTTCCATATGAATTGTGATACTTTTATTCTAGTTCCATGAAAAATGTCATTGGTAATTTGATAGGGATCACATAGAATCTTTAGATTACATTTGGTAGTATAGACATTTTTATGATATTGATTCTTCAAACCCAGGAACATGGAATATCCCTCAATCTGCTTATGTCATCTTTGATTTCTTTTATCAGTGTCTTATAATGTTCTATGTATGGTTCTTTTGTCTCCTTAGATAGGCTTATTCCTAGATATTTTATTCTTTTTGTTACAATGTTGAATGGAATAGCTTCCCTGATTTCTCCCTCTGTTAGTATATAGGAATGCAAGTGATTTCTGTGTTTGATTTTGTATCCTGCAACTTTGCTAAATTCACTGGTTAGTTCTAGTAATTTTCTGATATCACCTCACACTATTCAGAATGACTTTCATCAAAAAATCTATGAACAACAAATGCTGAAGTGGATGTGGAGAAAAGGGAACCCTCGTGCATTGTTGGTGACAATATAAATTGATACAGCCATTATGGAAGACAGTGTTGAGAGTCCTTAAAAAATTAAGAATAAAACCACCTTATGACCCAGAAATCCCACTACTAGGCATATACCTGAGCAAATCAAAATTGAGAAAGAGACATGTTCATTGCAGCACTATTTACAATAACTTGGACATGGAAGCAACCCATATTAATGGATAAATAAGCTGTGGTACCTATATATAGTGGAGTATTACTCAGCCATAAAAAATGTGTCTGAGTCAGTTCTAATGAGATGGATAAACCTGGAGTCTATTATATAGAGTGAAGTATGTCGGAAGGAGAAAGATAACTATCATATACTAACATATATACATAGAATCTATATGTACTTCCATTGCATTGGCTTCTGATTTTTTCCCCATTTGCCAAAATAAGATACTCATAAGTGCATGGCTTTATTTCTGGGCTCTCTATCTTATTCCATTGGTCTGTTTTTCTGTTTTGTGCTGGTACCACACTGTCTTGATGACTGCTGCTTTATAGTATAGTCTGAAGTCTATTGATTGGTTACTCCAGCTCCATTCTCCTTTCCAAAGGTGCTTTCATTGTCTGGGGTCTTTTGTGCTTCCATATGAATTGTGATACTTTTATTCTAGTTCCATGAAAAATGTCATTGGTAATTTGATAGGGATCACATAGAATCTTTAGATTACATTTGGTAGTATAGACATTTTTATGATATTGATTCTTCAAACCCAGGAACATGGAATATCCCTCAATCTGCTTATGTCATCTTTGATTTCTTTTATCAGTGTCTTATAATGTTCTATGTATGGTTCTTTTGTCTCCTTAGATAGGCTTATTCCTAGATATTTTATTCTTTTTGTTACAATGTTGAATGGAATAGCTTCCCTGATTTCTCCCTCTGTTAGTATATAGGAATGCAAGTGATTTCTGTGTTTGATTTTGTATCCTGCAACTTTGCTAAATTCACTGGTTAGTTCTAGTAATTTTCTGATATCACCTCACACTATTCAGAATGACTTTCATCAAAAAATCTATGAACAACAAATGCTGAAGTGGATGTGGAGAAAAGGGAACCCTCGTGCATTGTTGGTGACAATATAAATTGATACAGCCATTATGGAAGACAGTGTTGAGAGTCCTTAAAAAATTAAGAATAAAACCACCTTATGACCCAGAAATCCCACTACTAGGCATATACCTGAGCAAATCAAAATTGAGAAAGAGACATGTTCATTGCAGCACTATTTACAATAACTTGGACATGGAAGCAACCCATATTAATGGATAAATAAGCTGTGGTACCTATATATAGTGGAGTATTACTCAGCCATAAAAAATGTGTCTGAGTCAGTTCTAATGAGATGGATAAACCTGGAGTCTATTATATAGAGTGAAGTATGTCGGAAGGAGAAAGATAACTATCATATACTAACATATATACATAGAATCTAGAAGGATGGTACTAATGAATTTATCTGCAGGGTACCAATGGAGAAACAGACATAGAGAACTGACTTATGGACATTGGTTGAGGGGAGGAGATGGTAAGATGTATGAAAAGAGTAACATGGAAACTTGCATTTTCATGTATAAAATAGCCAATGGGAATTTTCTCTAAGACTCAGGGAGTTTAAACAGGGGCTCTATAACAACTTCGAGGGGTACCATGATGGGGGAGATGGGAGGTAAGTTCAAGAGGTAAGGGACATATGTATACCTATGGCTGATTCATGCTGATTTGGGGCAGAAAACAAACAAAAAATACTCTGTAAAGCAATTATCCTTCAATTAAAAGACATTTAACAATTTTTAAATGTATACAAAAAAAGAATAATGGAGTGGGGTGTTATTTTTTTCTCCAGGAGATCTTCCTGACCCAGGTATTGAACCATGGTCTCCTCCACTGCAGGCAGATTCTCTGCCTTCTGAGTCACCAGGAAAGCCCTTAGCTAGGTGCTATAGTAAGTAACTTAATATATCCCAGTTGTGGAAATCTCTTGTATTTGCAGTTAACCTATGTCACTAAATGAAATGTCAAACAAAGTATTAGTGACTTAAAATAAAATGGCTGGTTCCTTAAGCATAGAATATTCAAATGTGGTTAATCATAGCTTAGTGGAAAACAATAGAATTATTTAAAATCTTCAATAAATTCAAATTCAGTACCGAGTCTTTATTTAACCTGATGATGACCAACTGCAATAACTGTTGAGCCATTATTTCAACCTAAACCTCTTGAACACACTTCTAAAATGCTATGCTTCTTTAAGATGAGTCTGAAAGAATTTGACGCTCACAGAAAAGCCCTGTATGGTAGACTTGTACTACGCATCACTGTGACATTCAGAGATATTCCAGTTTTGGCAACTGTTTGAAATTTGTGGGTCTCCTTTGACATTTACAAAGACTCTGAGATTATATCCAAAAAAGGCTGAAGCATTTCACTAGAAATGTGGTTTCTTCAAAGGCTACTTTCAGATTAAAGTGTCTATTGAACTCTGGATAGAAGTAACATGGGATCAAACAAGAAAAGTATTTATTTTGTTTGTAGTAATGAAAGTAAAAGCAAACAGATGCCTGGTTCTACAAGAACCCAAATGAAGGTAAAAAATAAAAAGGTAACATCTCTTTAGTTGTTGTTTCTTTCTGAATACTAAAGTTCCAAGAGTCTCCGTTTGTCTTTATAGAATAGCACACATCACGGAGGATGGTTCATGTGGCTCTTTGAGTATACTTCCGCTAATTAGGACAACTTTTCAGCACATATTTTTTTCTTTCTTTTTCTGGGAAAAGTGGTTTAAACAGGGGCTCTATAACAACTTCGAGGGGTACCATGATGGGGGAGATGGGAGGTAAGTTCAAGAGGTAAGGGACATATGTATACCTATGGCTGATTCATGCTGATTTGGGGCAGAAAACAAACAAAAAATACTCTGTAAAGCAATTATCCTTCAATTAAAAGACATTTAACAATTTTTAAATGTATACAAAAAAAGAATAATGGAGTGGGGTGTTATTTTTTTCTCCAGATCTTCCTGACCCAGGTATTGAACCATGGTCTCCTCCACTGCAGGCAGATTCTCTGCCTTCTGAGTCACCAGGAAAGCCCTTAGCTAGGTGCTATAGTAAGTAACTTAATATATCCCAGTTGTGGAAATCTCTTGTATTTGCAGTTAACCTATGTCACTAAATGAAATGTCAAACAAAGTATTAGTGACTTAAAATAAAATGGCTGGTTCCTTAAGCATAGAATATTCAAATGTGGTTAATCATAGCTTAGTGGAAAACAATAGAATTATTTAAAATCTTCAATAAATTCAAATTCAGTACCGAGTCTTTATTTAACCTGATGATGACCAACTGCAATAACTGTTGAGCCATTATTTCAACCTAAACCTCTTGAACACACTTCTAAAATGCTATGCTTCTTTAAGATGAGTCTGAAAGAATTTGACACTCACAGAAAAGCCCTGTATGGTAGACTTGTACTACGCATCACTGTGACATTCAGAGATATTCCAGTTTTGGCAACTGTTTGAAATTTGTGGGTCTCCTTTGACATTTACAAAGACTCTGAGATTATATCCAAAAAAGGCTGAAGCATTTCACTAGAAATGTGGTTTCTTCAAAGGCTACTTTCAGATTAAAGTGTCTATTGAACTCTGGATAGAAGTAACATGGGATCAAACAAGAAAAGTATTTATTTTGTTTGTAGTAATGAAAGTAAAAGCAAACAGATGCCTGGTTCTACAAGAACCCAAATGAAGGTAAAAAATAAAAAGGTAACATCTCTTTAGTTGTTGTTTCTTTCTGAATACTAAAGTTCCAAGAGTCTCCCGTTTGTCTTTATAGAATAGCACACATCACGGAGGATGGTTCATGTGGCTCTTTGAGTATACTTCCGCTAATTAGGACAACTTTTCAGCACATATTTTTGTTTGTTTGCTTGCTTCTTTGTTTTGGATTACATCTAGTTTAAATTACCACAGAAATTTCTTTTGTTTTGAAGGATGTTAAGATTACATTAGAAATCTGTGGGCCTCCTTATTGGGCAAATCAAGCTTTAAAAGTTTGGGAATAATGAGATTTGGAAATATAAGTAAAAGTCTTATTTTTGTGCTCATGCACAGTTGTGCCAACTCTTTGTGACCAGACCATTTAGACTGTAACCAATCAGGCTCCTATGTCCATGAGATTCTCCAGAAAAGAATACTGGAGCAAGGCTCCCCTGGTGGTCCAGTGGGTAAGGACACCGCCTGGCAGTGCAAGGGGCGCCGGTTTGATCCCTGGGAAGATCCCACGTGCCGCGGTAATTGGACCGCTGTGTCCAATTACCGAGCCGAAGCTCTGGAGCGCGTGCGCCCAGAGCTGGTGCTCTGCGACAACAGATGTCACAGCGATGGGAGGCCCACGGAGGCCAAAGAACAAAAATGGATGAAAATGGACAAGTGAAAGACCAATAAAAGTGGCCCGACTGCTCCCCTCCCTCCACACCCCACCCTCACCAAAATAAATAAATAAATAAATCTAAAACATGTCCTTTAAAAAAAGAAAAAAAAAAGAATTAAAAGAAAATGCTGGATCAGTATTAAGATTCTTTATTTTTTTTTAAAGAGTAGATATAGGGCTTCCCCTGGTGGTCCAGTGGATAAGGACACCGCCTTGCAGTGCAAGGGGCGCCGGTTCGATCCCTGGCCTGGGAAGATCCCATGTGCCACGGAGCGGCTGGACTGATGTGTCCAATTGCCGAGCAGGAGCTCTGGAGCACATGTGCCCAGATCCAGCGCTCTGCGACGACAGACGCCACCGCGATGGGAGGCCCACCGGAGCCAAAGAACAAAGACGAATGAAAACAGATAAATGAAAGATATTTATTTTGTTTGTAGTAATGAAAGTAAAAGCAAACAGATGCTTTTTGGGAAAAAAAAGGAAATTTGTTGTTTTCTTTCTGAATACTAAAGTTCCAAGAGTCTCCGTTTGTCTTTATAGAATAGCACACATCACGGAGGATGGTTCATGTGGCTCTTTGAGTATACTTCCGCTAATTAGGACAACTTTTCAGCACATATTTTTGTTTGTTTGCTTGCTTCTTTGTTTTGGATTACATCTAGTTTAAATTACCACAGAAATTTCTTTTGTTTTGAAGGATGTTAAGATTACATTAGAAATCTGTGGGCCTCCTTATTGGGCAAATCAAGCTTTAAAAAGTTATGGGAATAATGAGATTTGGAAATATAAGTAAAAGTCTTATTTTTGTGCTCATGCACAGTTGTGCCAACTCTTTGTGACCAGACCATTTAGACTGTAACCAATCAGGCTCCTATGTCCATGAGATTCTCCAGAAAAGAATACTGGAGCAAGGCTCCCCTGGTGGTCCAGTGGGTAAGGACACCGCCTGGCAGTGCAAGGGGCGCCGGTTTGATCCCTGGGAAGATCCCACGTGCCGCGGTAATTGGACCGCTGTGTCCAATTACCGAGCCGAAGCTCTGGAGCGCGTGCGCCCAGAGCTGGTGCTCTGCGACAACAGATGTCACAGCGATGGGAGGCCCACGGAGGCCAAAGAACAAAAATGGATGAAAATGGACAAGTGAAAGACCAATAAAAGTGGCCCGACTGCTCCCCTCCCTCCACACCCCACCCTCACCAAAATAAATAAATAAATAAATCTAAAACATGTCCTTTAAAAAAAGAAAAAAAAAAAAGAATTAAAAGAAAATGCTGGATCAGTATTAAGATTCTTTATTTTTTTTTAAAGAGTAGATATAGGGCTTCCCCTGGTGGTCCAGTGGATAAGGACACCGCCTTGCAGTGCAAGGGGCGCCGGTTCGATCCCTGGCCTGGGAAGATCCCATGTGCCACGGAGCGGCTGGACTGATGTGTCCAATTGCCGAGCAGGAGCTCTGGAGCACATGTGCCCAGATCCAGCGCTCTGCGACGACAGACGCCACCGCGATGGGAGGCCCACCGGAGCCAAAGAACAAAGACGAATGAAAACAGATAAATGAAAGACCAATAGAAGTGGCCTGCCCGCTTCCCTCCCTCCCCAACCCGACCCCCGCCCAAAATAAATAAATAAATCTTTAAAAAAAAAAAAAAGAGCAGATATATATATATTTATTTATTTATTTTATTTTTTGCCACTTCTATTGATCTTTCATTTATTTTTCTTTGTCCTTTGGCCTCTGTGGACCTCCCATCGCAGCAACCTCTCTCATTGCAGAGCACTGGCTCTGGGCACATGTGCTCCAGAGCTCTGGCTCGGTAGTCAGACACATTGTTCCAACTGCTCCATGGCACTTGGGATCTTCCCAGATCAGGAGTTGAACCAGCACCCCTTCCACTGCAAGGCGGTGTCCTTACGCACTGGACCATCATGGAAGACCCAGTATTAAGATTCTTAATTGAAAGATCAATGAAATTTTTGTAAAAGGTTATCTAATAATACCATGGCTCAAATTATTAAAAAATCGGCCTATAGTGCAAGAGACCTGGGTTTGATCACTAGGTCAAGAAGATCCCCTAGAGAAGGAAATAACACTTGAGTATCCTTGTCTGGAAGATTCCATGGACAGAGGACCCTGGCAGGCTACAGTCCATGGTGTTGCACAGAGTCAGACATGATTCAGTGACTGAGCACATATATAATATACAGGTGTGCTATGCACATATATAAATATGTGCATGTGTGTGTGTGAATGTGCCCTTGCAATAAAACCTTGATCTAAATACACGTAAAACTGCTAATTTGGAGGTCTACTCTTCTTTTTATAATATTTACTGACATTTTTCTAGAAGACATGCTGCATTGTATTTAGCAACAATGCCGAGCCCAATCAGATATTAGCCTTACTTCCCATCATAACAAGCCTCTTTTCAAGCAGGTGTTATATTTATGGGACTGACACTGTGCCAGGTCCACCTGGTGACAAATTAATTCAAACCAGGGCTTTCAAAGGTTGGTAATACCTTCAAATAAGCCTCTGCTGGGTCAGATTCGGACTATAGTTGAGAGAGTGTGTTTCTCACAATTTCATGCTTTGAACTTTCTCTGTTACCATAATATCTACCTCAAGAAATCAGTAGAAGGTTGACTATAGCTGCACAGCAAAGTGTACTGTGTCCATGAATCGTTCATCTGGTTTAAATGTATACTCTTCCTCTTAAAAGTGTTATATATATATACTTGCAAATATGCCTGTCTATATACATCTATTTACTTTCTTCATTGGTCAGCTTTAGGATTTTAATACTTCACAATGGTCTACATTGGAGACTTTTGTATGATGAGTCCCATGAAAATAAAGTACCTAATGCTCTTATATGAGTACCGTGTAAACAGATTTATATATGTATGTCATTATTTGTTACTGAAACAAGTTTCTGCATCAAGGGCAATGTCCTCTCCTCTAAAAGAGGTAAATTTCAAAACTTGTGTCTAGAAAATTGGAGAAAAACTCCCTGAAGAATTGAAGAATCCCCTCTCCCAATGTATTATCTGATCAAAGGTAAAAAGACATAGCTCTAGCATTCAAACACTATTTTACCCGTTATTACAGGATTAAGTCACAGAAATATAACATGATAGTGAGCAGAAAACAAACATGAAATAAGGGAAAGAAAAGAGTTTCCATTTTTCCATGATACTTTACAAATATGCTAACTAGTCATGTCTGACTCTGCGATTTCATGAACTGTAACCCTTTAGTCTTCTCTGTACATGGAATTTTCCAGACAAGAATGTTGCAGAAAGCTGCTATTTCCTTCTTCAAAGGATCCTCTAGACCCAAGGATCAAAGTCATCTCTCCGTGTCTCCTGCATTGGCAGGTAGGCTCTTTACCAGTGGAGCCAAAAGGAAACCATTAAAATAAACTGAAAAAGAGGGCTTCCTGGTGGTTCAGTGGGTGTAGAGTCTGCCTTGCAGTGCCAGGGCACTTCCCATCATAACAAGCCTCTTTTCAAGCAGGTGTTATATTTATGGGACTGACACTGTGCCAGGTCCACCTGGTGACAAATTAATTCAAACCAGGGCTTTCAAAGGTTGGTAATACCTTCAAATAAGCCTCTGCTGGGTCAGATTCGGACTATAGTTGAGAGAGTGTGTTTCTCACAATTTCATGCTTTGAACTTTCTCTGTTACCATAATATCTACCTCAAGAAATCAGTAGAAGGTTGACTATAGCTGCACAGCAAAGTGTACTGTGTCCATGAATCGTTCATCTGGTTTAAATGTATACTCTTCCTCTTAAAAGTGTTATATATATATACTTGCAAATATGCCTGTCTATATACATCTATTTACTTTCTTCATTGGTCAGCTTTAGGATTTTAATACTTCACAATGGTCTACATTGGAGACTTTTGTATGATGAGTCCCATGAAAATAAAGTACCTAATGCTCTTATATGAGTACCGTGTAAACAGATTTATATATGTATGTCATTATTTGTTACTGAAACAAGTTTCTGCATCAAGGGCAATGTCCTCTCCTCTAAAAGAGGTAAATTTCAAAACTTGTGTCTAGAAAATTGGAGAAAAACTCCCTGAAGAATTGAAGAATCCCCTCTCCCAATGTATTATCTGATCAAAGGTAAAAAGACATAGCTCTAGCATTCAAACACTATTTTACCCGTTATTACAGGATTAAGTCACAGAAATATAACATGATAGTGAGCAGAAAACAAACATGAAATAAGGGAAAGAAAAGAGTTTCCATTTTTCCATGATACTTTACAAATATGCTAACTAGTCATGTCTGACTCTGCGATTTCATGAACTGTAACCCTTTAGTCTTCTCTGTACATGGAATTTTCCAGACAAGAATGTTGCAGAAAGCTGCTATTTCCTTCTTCAAAGGATCCTCTAGACCCAAGGATCAAAGTCATCTCTCCGTGTCTCCTGCATTGGCAGGTAGGCTCTTTACCAGTGGAGCCAAAAAGGAAACCATTAAAAATAAACTGAAAAAAAAGAGGGGCTTCCCTGGTGGTTCAGTGGGTGTAGAGTCTGCCTTGCAGTGCCAGGGGCACTGGTTTAAGCCCTGGTCTGGGAAGATCCCAAGTGCTGCAAAGTAGCTGGACCAGTGTGTCCAATTATGAGCCAGCACACTGGAATGCATGTGCTCAGAGCTGGTGCTCTGCGACAAGGTAGGCCACTGCAATGGGAGACCCACACAGGTCAAATGACAAAGCTGGATGAAAATAGCTAAATCAAAGACCAATAAAAGAGGCCAAAATTTTAAAAAAAGAAAAAGATAAAAAAGAACTAGGAAAGGATGTCTACTTAATATCTCCCTAGAAGTAGAAGTGTTAGAATTATTTTTTGCAATAACAATATGTCAAAGTTTGTATTGCTCTTGGATTCTTGACATCATATGCTACTGAGAATTAATGTTAATTATTAATTAATTAATTAATTAACATTATACCATTTCCAAATAGAAATAAATACCAAATAAGATTAATAACATTTTCAAGTTGTATAATGAGTTTAAGATGCCAATTATTGAAATGAGCCCCCTAGAAACCTATGACACATCTCTTTTAAATATTTTATATTATAATAATCTGAACAGTATGGGTCACATGGCTATGCTTTCTGATTATGAGACCTTATAAATAGGAATAATTGTATTAAAGAAAAATGGATATAAGACAGGGAGCTTTCATAAACTGTATTTAGCCAGATCTTGAGCTATGGAATTTTCTGAATAAATATGCTTACATAGTAAAACTTCTGAGTAAATCCATGGAAACTAAAAGAAAAACTAGCACCATAAAAACATTACTTTTACAAGCTACTGCTATAATGCTTATGGAGTGAAAAACAACAATTTTAAGAAAATAATCAGTTTTCAAATATTCTCGGATGTGAATACTACTTTTTGAATAGAATAAGCATTATATTGCAAATGTTTACTATATAATTGAAATACACATTTAATATTAGTGGCTGCTAGGATATTCAAATATAAATCACAAATCAAATGTCTAATTCCTTAAGCACATAAAGAAACATGGACATCTTATTTCTGATTGATTTTCAGAATCCAAGTGTTAAAGCCACATGAATGTCCATCAGTTAAAACAAGCAACAGCTAGGAATGTTGAATGGATTGTTATAAACCATGGTTTCTTCACAAAAGAAATATTTTGGCATTTTTTGTAAATGGCACTTTAATATGCAATTAACTTGGTAGGAAAATATGAAAATTAGAACAATGACAAAGTGTAGTTATGGAAAGTTTACAATAGTAAGTTAATAGAAAATGTTTTTTCTGAAATGTAGCATAAGTGCAAATAATTAGGGGTGGAAAAATGTAAAGTGTCAAATTTCTCTCAGATAACAATGGCTTTTTCTGTCACACTGACATTTCATCTTTAAAGCTTCATCAGTCAATAAGAATATAATATGTAGGACTGACTTGTATGAGGTTTTGGGTATAGATTATGTATATGACAAACACACACACACACACTGCTCTTAGAAAAGAAAATGGTCAAATTCTCTAAGCTTTGTAAAGATTTTGAGTGCAGATAGTAAAATAACATTGATTCCTTTGTATCCACTTGCCTACCCAACTATTTCTTTCAATATTTGTTCTTATGTTGCATTACTTGTAGTTGAGTTTTGCTTTTAAGGCTTCTGACAGGGCATAGTAAATCTTTGAACATGGCTTCTTAGAACTATTTTTCGTAATACCATGTTTGTGGAAAAAAAAAAAAAGAAAATCTGGTGTGCACAATAGACATGCCAAATCAACAACATTAGTCATGCAGGGGTTGAATGATAATACTGATTGGCTAAACTTTCAACAATAATTTCTCTGATACATTGAGATGTCAAGGGACACTGAACAGTTTGAAATTAATATGCCAAACAAAAAGACTCATTTTATTCAAGCTACTTAAAAACTCATCTCCTATTTCTATTGAGCCTTCAGAAACTATTATAGCAAGAAAAAAGAACAGAGCTGTGAAAATAACACTAATTTTAAATAGAGGGCTTTAGTTAGAAATGTGAAAAACAGGAATACCAGATAGCTATAGCTGGGATGACAGAACACTTTCAAGAAACATATTAAAGTGTTTATTCCTTGGAACACATTGTGCCATAGGAAGTGTATATGAAAGGCAAACACTTAACAACAAAGGTAGGAAGCAGATGTACATATCACATGAAAAATAGAGTGGGACATTAAAAACACACTCTACTCAAACTCATCATTTTAAAAAAAAAAAATTTATTTATTTCTTGTGCAATCAATGTCTGCTACAAATGCAATGTGCTTTAGCAGCAGTGATCAACAAACTGTTCTTATAAGGGACCAGGTAGTGAAAATGTCCAGCCTTTCAGGACATAAGGGCACTATCTTAGCTCAGCAGTTGCAGAAAGAAAGCAGGCATAGATAATGTGTATGCGTTGATTACGGCTGCATTTCAATAAAACTTTATTTGTGGAGAGTAAAATTTGAACTTCATGTCAATCTCACATGTCACAAAATGATTATTCTTTTATTTATTACTCAAGTATTTAAAAATGTAAAAACTGTTTTTGTCTTTCGGGGCTATACAAAAAGAGGTGATGGCTAGATGTGGCCTGTGACCATAGTTTGTCACCCCCTGCTTTAGGCTGTATCATCAAATGGATTAAAATCCTGTGCACTGTTGCTAGTAACTAGGGGTAGTATCATCCATGGCAAACTCTTTGCTATATTTATAGCACCTAATTAAGAAATAGTTTAGGTAATGTTGTACAAAATGTGTGATTACTTTTGCCAAGGTAGTTCTTGGGTGAGTTAGAAAATACAGGTGTATTCTCCTTACAGGATTATGTCTTTGCAAGGTTTATTCTGTTGACAGATGAACCATATTATGGATTCATTCTTGAAATATTGACAATAAAAAAATAATGATTAACCCACAGAATAAGATATGTAGCATAAATAAGCATTTAAGAAGTGCTGGAATCAAAATCACATTTTGGAAAAAAGAGTTCGTATAATACCAGCCAATTTGCCCAGGATACATACTGATAGCTAGAAGGAAAAATAACCGAGCAGAACCAATGCTAAGATTTGAGAGTTATGCAGGCAGTTCTGCATTTGTTTGGTTTATCTTAATAAATTAATGTCATACAATTTTATATTTCCTTTAAAAATTAGTGCTGGGATGACAGAACACTTTCAAGAAACATATTAAAGTGTTTATTCCTTGGAACACATTGTGCCATAGGAAGTGTATATGAAAGGCAAACACTTAACAACAAAGGTAGGAAGCAGATGTACATATCACATGAAAAATAGAGTGGGACATTAAAAACACACTCTACTCAAACTCATCATTTTAAAAAAAAAAAATTTATTTATTTCTTGTGCAATCAATGTCTGCTACAAATGCAATGTGCTTTAGCAGCAGTGATCAACAAACTGTTCTTATAAGGGACCAGGTAGTGAAAATGTCCAGCCTTTCAGGACATAAGGGCACTATCTTAGCTCAGCAGTTGCAGAAAGAAAGCAGGCATAGATAATGTGTATGCGTTGATTACGGCTGCATTTCAATAAAACTTTATTTGTGGAGAGTAAAATTTGAACTTCATGTCAATCTCACATGTCACAAAATGATTATTCTTTTATTTATTACTCAAGTATTTAAAAATGTAAAAACTGTTTTTGTCTTTCGGGGCTATACAAAAAGAGGTGATGGCTAGATGTGGCCTGTGACCATAGTTTGTCACCCCCTGCTTTAGGCTGTATCATCAAATGGATTAAAATCCTGTGCACTGTTGCTAGTAACTAGGGGTAGTATCATCCATGGCAAACTCTTTGCTATATTTATAGCACCTAATTAAGAAATAGTTTAGGTAATGTTGTACAAAATGTGTGATTACTTTTGCCAAGGTAGTTCTTGGGTGAGTTAGAAAATACAGGTGTATTCTCCTTACAGGATTATGTCTTTGCAAGGTTTATTCTGTTGACAGATGAACCATATTATGGATTCATTCTTGAAATATTGACAATAAAAAAATAATGATTAACCCACAGAATAAGATATGTAGCATAAATAAGCATTTAAGAAGTGCTGGAATCAAAATCACATTTTGGAAAAAAGAGTTCGTATAATACCAGCCAATTTGCCCAGGATACATACTGATAGCTAGAAGGAAAAATAACCGAGCAGAACCAATGCTAAGATTTGAGAGTTATGCAGGCAGTTCTGCATTTGTTTGGTTTATCTTAATAAATTAATGTCATACATTATATTTCTAATCATTGACTACATCCATATATTGAAAGAAAATGTATACACATTAATAATATAAAATGGAAACTGCTCATAATTCCAACAGTGAGAAATAATCACAATTAATGGCAGGTTTGCCTGCCATAATTTGTTGCTTGTTTCTCTACCTATACATCTCCAAATTTACTTGTTTCACTGAATTATTAGTTTTACATTATTTCTTTTGACTTCATAATATTCAAACATTTGTTATGATTATTTTAAAAATGCTGAAACATAATTTTCCTGATTTCAGAACAGTGCCCACTAAATATGTACAGTCTTATATAAATGTAATCATATTTTTGAACAATAAGATCATTTCTAATATTTTGTTCCATAAAACAATCCTGTAATACACTACATGTACATAACTCTTTTGTTTCAAGTTTATTTCTTTAGTACATATTAACTGAAAACAAACATATTATTGACAGACTAATAAAAAATTTTTAGTTTTCTCACATATATTACACAATCATGATCCTAAAATCTTTATCCTAATACATTTCCATTAAAGTTACATGGGAGGATCGTTCCTTTGTATCTTATTTGTCAATTTGGTAAGGGAAAACATTGTATATCATTTTTGTTATTATCTAATGCCTGAAAAAAACAATTTTTATTTTCTCATGAGATTTTTTCATATATCAAAGGGCATTATATCTTTTACAAAATACATATGTCTTATATCTTACAAGTGTAAAATATAATACATGTTATTTATTTGATAAACTACAAATATGCTAGTATATTGAGAGCCTTGAAATTTGTTTTATTTGTCAGATAGTGACTAATTTGGGCATTACTGTCATATTTGATTTAGGGATAGTTCAAAATGACGTTGCCACTCAATATGAAGGCAGTTATCTTCAAGGTTTATGAATTAGAGTGATTTTAACATCAAAAAATTGAAAGAGTAAGATTGACATATATACACTATCATGTGAAATACCAGCCAATTTGCCCAGGCTGATAGCTAGAAGGAAAAAAAACCGAGCAGAACCAATGCTAAGATTTGAGAGTTATGCAGGCAGTTCTGCATTTGTTTGGTTTATCTTAATAAATTAATGTCATACATTATATTTCTAATCATTGACTACATCCATATATTGAAAGAAAATGTATACACATTAATAATATAAAATGGAAACTGCTCATAATTCCAACAGTGAGAAATAATCACAATTAATGGCAGGTTTGCCTGCCATAATTTGTTGCTTGTTTCTCTACCTATACATCTCCAAATTTACTTGTTTCACTGAATTATTAGTTTTACATTATTTCTTTTGACTTCATAATATTCAAACATTTGTTATGATTATTTTAAAAATGCTGAAACATAATTTTCCTGATTTCAGAACAGTGCCCACTAAATATGTACAGTCTTATATAAATGTAATCATATTTTTGAACAATAAGATCATTTCTAATATTTTGTTCCATAAAACAATCCTGTAATACACTACATGTACATAACTCTTTTGTTTCAAGTTTATTTCTTTAGTACATATTAACTGAAAACAAACATATTATTGACAGACTAATAAAAATTTCTAGTTTTCTCACATATATTACACAATCATGATCCTAAAATCTTTATCCTAATACATTTCCATTAAAGTTACATGGGAGGATCGTTCCTTTGTATCTTATTTGTCAATTTGGTAAGGGAAAACATTGTATATCATTTTTGTTATTATCTAATGCCTGAAAAAAACAATTTTTATTTTCTCATGAGATTTTTTCATATATCAAAGGGCATTATATCTTTTACAAAATACATATGTCTTATATCTTACAAGTGTAAAATATAATACATGTTATTTATTTGATAAACTACAAATATGCTAGTATATTGAGAGCCTTGAAATTTGTTTTATTTGTCAGATAGTGACTAATTTGGGCATTACTGTCATATTTGATTTAGGGATAGTTCAAAATGACGTTGCCACTCAATATGAAGGCAGTTATCTTCAAGGTTTATGAATTAGAGTGATTTTAACATCAAAAAATTGAAAGAGTAAGATTGACATATATACACTATCATGTGTGAAATAGATAGCTAGTGGGAAATTGCTATTTAGCAGGGGAAGGTGACCCTGGTGCTCTGTGACAACCAGAACCCATATATGTTTAGTTATGACTTGATTCATTTTGCTGTAAGGTAAAAATCAACACAACATTGTAAAGCAATTATCCTCCAATTAAAAAGTAAATGATCAAACAAACAAACAAACAACAAACAGACTTAAATGATAGTTATGAAGAGAATACCCTTACTCTGTGGAAACTTCACCAACCACAAATCACATCAATAATACATTACAATTTAACAAGAGCAAAACATCAGATGTCTGATTGGCATCTGTGCCAAACATCAGTTTGTGTGTTCCTTTAACATGCATAATACTACAGCAGATCAAAAAGTGCCATCAAATGACATTAATGCTTTTAAGCTTGTTTTAAAGATGGCTTGAAATCTCATTAGCAGCTACTGACACGAAGGGCGCTGAACCACATTAATTGTAGATGTAACGTATGAGACGAAAGGTCAGACATGTAGGGTGAAGTTTACAGGCTGGTCGAGAGATGAAACAGAAGCAGGCTGCTAACTTTGGCTTATTCCTTTCCTTCAGAACCTGCGTTCTAAGATAAGCAGAATTAAATCCAATATTTGAATAACCTTATTCTCAGAAATCATTACATATCTAGAATGCTGAGCTGCGTTTATATTTACAAAAAAACAGTGTTTGTGCTCGTGGTGGTGACAATGTGTATGTGTACAGAGTATAAATGTGTGTTTATGTGTGTGTGCTATTACCTCCATGTGTAAAATCTAGCCTTATAGCTATCATTTTATATATATGTCTTATATCTTACAAGTGTAAAATATAATACATGTTATTTATTTGATAAACTACAAATATGCTAGTATATTGAGAGCCTTGAAATTTGTTTTATTTGTCAGATAGTGACTAATTTGGGCATTACTGTCATATTTGATTTAGGGATAGTTCAAAATGACGTTGCCACTCAATATGAAGGCAGTTATCTTCAAGGTTTATGAATTAGAGTGATTTTAACATCAAAAAATTGAAAGAGTAAGATTGACATATATACACTATCATGTGTGAAACAGATAGCTAGTGGGAAATTGCTATTTAGCAGGGGAAGGTGACCCTGGTGCTCTGTGACAACCAGAACCCATATATGTTTAGTTATGACTTGATTCATTTTGCTGTAAGGTAAAAATCAACACAACATTGTAAAGCAATTATCCTCCAATTAAAAAGTAAATGATCAAACAAACAAACAAACAACAAACAGACTTAAATGATAGTTATGAAGAGAATACCCTTACTCTGTGGAAACTTCACCAACCACAAATCACATCAATAATACATTACAATTTAACAAGAGCAAAACATCAGATGTCTGATTGGCATCTGTGCCAAACATCAGTCTGTGTGTTCCTTTAACATGCATAATACTACAGCAGATCAAAAAGTGCCATCAAATGACATTAATGCTTTTAAGCTTGTTTTAAAGATGGCTTGAAATCTCATTAGCAGCTACTGACACGAAGGGCGCTGAACCACATTAATTGTAGATGTAACGTATGAGACGAAAGGTCAGACATGTAGGGTGAAGTTTACAGGCTGGTCGAGAGATGAAACAGAAGCAGGCTGCTAACTTTGGCTTATTCCTTTCCTTCAGAACCTGCGTTCTAAGATAAGCAGAATTAAATCCAATATTTGAATAACCTTATTCTCAGAAATCATTACATATCTAGAATGCTGAGCTGCATTTATATTTACAAAAAAACAGTGTTTGTGCTCGTGGTGGTGACAATGTGTATGTGTACAGAGTATAAATGTGTGTTTATGTGTGTGTGTGCTATTACCTCCATGTGTAAAATCTAGCCTTATAGCTATCATTTTATATATATTCTATCTAGTCAATACAAATAAATTATTTCAAAAGCCTTCTGTTTAATATATAAAGCTAAAATGTTGCCTATTTAATGAGGCATGTGAGAATAAGAAATTTTTCCTCTACTAACTCTAATGTTTTTCAGTTGTCTATCTGAAAAAAGAGGAAAAAAAAATAAAGGAAGCCAGAAAGAAAAGATTGGTGCTTTTCATTCAAATGATCTTGAGAGTAGGCACTTTTAAATTTAACTGAGTGAGAAAATAACAAACAAGTATGCCTGAGTGATAGAAAAAATAATTGATTTTAAAATGACAGCTGCTTTATGTAAAGTTTGGAAGCTTAAAAATGCAAGTGCATCCATTTTAACACTCTTTAAATACTTAAATTGTAACCAAAGGATGTAAGTGAAACATGATTAAATGGTTTAATACGTTTAAAGAAAAAGAGAAAATATTTGTTTTATTATTGTCATATTATTTCAGTGATTTCTTTCAGTTGAAGAAAAATTGATTCTTATAGATAAATCGTAAGAACAGTAGGGTTACCGGAACATACTGTTAAACTTCATTGTTCTTTCAACTACATTTTGTCATAATTTGTGGTCAATTTGGGAGTTCTTAAGTATATTTGACTGGAAGCCAGTCAATCCTAAAGTAAATCAAGCCAGAATATTCATTGGAAGAACTAATGGGGAAGCTTTAATACTTTCACCACCTGATGTGAAGAGCTCACTCACTGGGAAAGACCCAGGTACTGGGAAAGATTGAAGGCAGGATCAGAAGGGGGAAAAGAGGATGAGACGGTTAGATGGCATCATAGGCATGATGGACTTGAGTTTAAGCAAACTCCAAGATATGGTGAAGGACAGGGAAAATCATGTCACAATGTATGGGGTCACAAAGAGTTGGAATTGACTTCATGACTGAAAAACAACAATCAATATATTTAAATGTTTCTATTTAATTGTTCTTATAAACTTTGTAAGAAAAAAAGCTTATTTTAAAACTTTACTGTATTTTATTCCTGTTGTTGTTGTTAAGTTACAAAGTCTTGTCCAATTCATTGTGACCATGGGAGCTACAGAATACAAGGTTTCCCTGTCCTTCACTGTCTCCCTAAATTGCTCAAAGTCATGTCCACTGAGTCAGTGATGCCATCCAAAATCTCTTCCTACATTGCCCACTTTTCCTCTTGCCCTCAATCTTTACCAACATCAGGGTCTCTTCCAATGAGTCAGCTCTTCTCATCAGGTGTCCAAAGTGTTGAAGTTTCAGCTTCAGCCCCAGTCCTTCCTGTGAATATTCAGGGTTGGTTTTCTTTAGGGTTGACTAATTTGATTTCTTTGCACTCTAAGAAATTCTCAAGAGTCTTTCCAACACCATGGTTAAAAAAATCAGTGTTTTAGGGCTCAGCCTTTTGTTCATGGCACAACTCTTACATCCATACATGACTACTGAAAGAAACCATCAGTCGGTTGGTTCAGTCACTCAATCATGTCCAACTCTTCGGGACAGCAAGGATTGCAGCACACCAGGCTTCCCTGATTAAATGGTTTAATACGTTTAAAGAAAAAGAGAAAATATTTGTTTTATTATTGTCATATTATTTCAGTGATTTCTTTCAGTTGAAGAAAAATTGATTCTTATAGATAAATCGTAAGAACAGTAGGGTTACCGGAACATACTGTTAAACTTCATTGTTCTTTTAACTACATTTTGTCATAATTTGTGGTCAATTTGGGAGTTCTTAAGTATATTTGACTGGAAGCCAGTCAATCCTAAAGTAAATCAAGCCAGAATATTCATTGGAAGAACTAATGGGGAAGCTTTAATACTTTCACCACCTGATGTGAAGAGCTCACTCACTGGGAAAGACCCAGGTACTGGGAAAGATTGAAGGCAGGATCAGAAGGGGGAAAAGAGGATGAGACGGTTAGATGGCATCATAGGCATGATGGACTTGAGTTTAAGCAAACTCCAAGATATGGTGAAGGACAGGGAAAATCATGTCACAATGTATGGGGTCACAAAGAGTTGGAATTGACTTCATGACTGAAAAACAACAATCAATATATTTAAATGTTTCTATTTAATTGTTCTTATAAACTTTGTAAGAAAAAAAGCTTATTTTAAAACTTTACTGTATTTTATTCCTGTTGTTGTTGTTAAGTTACAAAGTCTTGTCCAATTCATTGTGACCATGGGAGCTACAGAATACAAGGTTTCCCTGTCCTTCACTGTCTCCCTAAATTGCTCAAAGTCATGTCCACTGAGTCAGTGATGCCATCCAAAATCTCTTCCTACATTGCCCACTTTTCCTCTTGCCCTCAATCTTTACCAACATCAGGGTCTCTTCCAATGAGTCAGCTCTTCTCATCAGGTGTCCAAAGTGTTGAAGTTTCAGCTTCAGCTCCAGTCCTTCCTGTGAATATTCAGGGTTGGTTTTCTTTAGGGTTGACTAATTTGATTTCTTTGCACTCTAAGAAATTCTCAAGAGTCTTTCCAACACCATGGTTAAAAAAATCAGTGTTTTAGGGCTCAGCCTTTTGTTCATGGCACAACTCTTACATCCATACATGACTACTGAAAGAAACCATCAGTCGGTTGGTTCAGTCACTCAATCATGTCCAACTCTTTGGGACAGCAAGGATTGCAGCACACCAGGCTTCCCTGTCCTTCACCATCTCCCAGACCTTGCTCAAACTCATCTCCATTGACTCAGTGATGCCATCCAACCATCTCATCCTCTGTTGTCACCGTCTCTTTTTTCCTTCTATTTTTCCAAACATCAGGGTCTTTTCCAATTAGTCATCTCTTCACATCAGGTAGCCAAAGTATTGGAGTTTTAGCATCAGTCTTTTCAATGAATATTCAAGACTAATTTCCTTTAGGATTGACAGTTTTGATCTCCCTGGAGTCCACGAGACTCTCAAGAGCCTTCTTCAAAACCACAGTTCAAAGGCATCAATTCTTTGGCACCTTGTATTCTTATGGTCCAGCTCTCACATCCGTATATGACTACTGGGCAAACCATAGCTTTGACTATATGGACTTTTTTCCAGAAAAGTGATGTCTCTCCTTTTGAATATGTTGCCTAGGTTTCTCATAGCTTTTCTTCCAATGAGTGAGTGCCTTTGGATTTCCTGACTGTAACCACAATCTGCAGTGATTTTGGAGCTCCAGAAAATAAAATCTTTTACTGTCACCATTGTTTGTCCATCTGTTTCCCATGAAGTGATAGGACCAGATGCCATGATCTTTGTTTCTGGAATGTTGAGTTTTAGGCCAGCTTTTTCAATCTCCTCTTTCAACTTTATCAAGAGGTTCTTTAGCGTTCTTCAATTTCTGCCACTAGAGTGGTGTTATCTGCATATCTGAGGCTATCGATGCTTTCTAGAATTCTTGATTTCAGCTTGTGATTCATCTAGCCCAGCATTTCACATGATGTACTCTGCATATAAATTAATTAAGCATGGTGATAATATACAGCCTTGACATTCTCCTTGCCCAATTTGGAACAAGCCCATTGTTCAATGTCGAGTTCTAATTCTTGCTTCTTGTCTTGCATCCAAGTTTCACAGGAGACAGATAAGGTGGTCTGGTATTCCCATTTCTATCATAATTTTCCACAGTTTATTGTAATCCACAAATTATTTAGCATAGTCAATGAAGCAGAAGTAATGTTTTTCTAGAATTCCCTTGCTGTTTTTATGATCCCTTGCTGTTTTAATATTTTAAATAGCTCACCTTGAATTCCATCACCTCCACTGACTTTGTTTGTAGTAATGCTTCCTAGCGCCCCCTTGACTTTGCACTCTAAGATGTCTAGATCTAGGTGAGTGATCACACCATCTGTAGTCTTCCCCCTTCTGTTGTTTCCCTCTATTTCTTTGCATTGTTCATTTAAGAACGCTTTCTTATCTCTCCTTGTTATTCCCTGGAAGTCTGCATTTAGATAGGTGTACCTTTCCTTTTCCCCTTTGCCTTTCACATCTCTTATTTTCTCAGCTATTTGTAAGGTCTACTCAGACAGCCATTTTGCCTTTTTGCGTATCTTTTTCTTGGAGATAGTTTTTAAAAAATCATAGCTTAGGCTATATGGACCTTTGTCAGCAAAATGGTATCTCTGCTTTTTAATATATTTTATATAATAGCTTTTCAGGGAGCAAGTATCTTTTAATTTTCCCTTCTCTTTTATTTCCTGCTCTTTAAGAATTTCACAAAGTTTTCTTCTTTTGGTATGTGAGGCAAAGTTAGAAGTTTTTTGGAATTTTTTTTTTCCTATGATCTAGCAGACATTGATAATTTGATCCTTGGATTCCTTTGCCTTTTCTAAATCTGATTTGCATGCCTGAAATTTCTTGGTTCACATACTGCTAAAGTCTAGATTGAAAGATTTTGCAGATAATTTGGCTAGCATGAGAAATGAGTACAATTTTATGGCAATTTGAACACACTCTGGCATTGTTTTTCTTTGGAATTGGAATGAAAACTGACCTTTTCCTGTCCTGTGGCCACTGCTGAATTTTCCAAATTTGTGGACATACTGAGTGCAGCTTTTTAACAACATCGCCTTTTAAGATTTGAAATACCTCAGCGGATTTCCAACATCTATACTAACCTTGCTTCTAGTAATGCTTCCTAAAGCTCACTTGACTTCACACTTTAGGATGTCTGGCTCTAGGTAAGTGAGCACACCATCATGGTTACCTGGATCATTAAGACCTATTATGTACAGTTCTTCTGTTATTCTTTTCACCTCTTCTTAATCTTCTTAAATGCTTCTTCTTTGTTATCCAACTATTTTAATGCAGTTTCAGGATTTTTAAGTTTGCATTGTTATATTTCATATAAACCAGTAAAAGTCTGTATAATGAAGCAGTGTAAGTTTACAGTGATATGCTATTTAAAGTATAGAGCTAATGAAACAAGATACTGAGTCTTCACCATTAAAAAATATGAATGTGGTTAAGAGATGGGTAAGCTACCCTAATCCCTGCTCTCATTTAAAGCTTCACACCAAACTAAAGGAAGTCATATCAAGGAAAGGTCATGGAAGAAACCCAAGATGAATATACTTATTTAAAAAAAACTCTGAAATTTCAAAAGGATATTCTAATAAGAGTGTTAAAATCATTAAAAAATAAATAAAAGGCAGATTACTCATCTTAATAGATTATATTGAAAAGTACCCCTTCTAATTTAGATAATTGGTAGTAATTTTTAAGTTGTCTCATAGCATTTTTACTCAATAGAAAATCCCAAAATCATCCCTAATGATTCTTTTCAAGATAAAAACATGATAAACAGAATCCAAAACTGGGTCTAAACCAGTGAAAATACATTTAAGTAAAATTTTAATTACCCACCCTAACTCCACTTTTGTGAGGATCTAAATTAACTTATTCAAAAGATGTCATTCAATTACTTTTATTAATTAATTTGCTTATTCATCTTCAAAAAATGCTTATTGAATATACAACATGTTAGAAATTGAATGAATATTGTGAAAACGACTATACTACTCAAGCAATCTATAATTTGATCCTTGGATTCCTTTGCCTTTTCTAAATCTGATTTGCATGCCTGAAATTTCTTGGTTCACATACTGCTAAAGTCTAGATTGAAAGATTTTGCAGATAATTTGGCTAGCATGAGAAATGAGTACAATTTTATGGCAATTTGAACACACTCTGGCATTGTTTTTCTTTGGAATTGGAATGAAAACTGACCTTTTCCTGTCCTGTGGCCACTGCTGAATTTTCCAAATTTGTGGACATACTGAGTGCAGCTTTTTAACAACATCGCCTTTTAAGATTTGAAATACCTCAGCGGATTTCCAACATCTATACTAACCTTGCTTCTAGTAATGCTTCCTAAAGCTCACTTGACTTCACACTTTAGGATGTCTGGCTCTAGGTAAGTGAGCACACCATCATGGTTACCTGGATCATTAAGACCTATTATGTACAGTTCTTCTGTTATTCTTTTCACCTCTTCTTAATCTTCTTAAATGCTTCTTCTTTGTTATCCAACTATTTTAATACAGTTTCAGGATTTTTAAGTTTGCATTGTTATATTTCATATAAACCAGTAAAAGTCTGTATAATGAAGCAGTGTAAGTTTACAGTGATATGCTATTTAAAGTATAGAGCTAATGAAACAAGATACTGAGTCTTCACCATTAAAAAATATGAATGTGGTTAAGAGATGGGTAAGCTACCCTAATCCCTGCTCTCATTTAAAGCTTCACACCAAACTAAAGGAAGTCATATCAAGGAAAGGTCATGGAAGAAACCCAAGATGAATATACTTATTTAAAAAAAACTCTGAAATTTCAAAAGGATATTCTAATAAGAGTGTTAAAATCATTAAAAAATAAATAAAAGGCAGATTACTCATCTTAATAGATTATATTGAAAAGTACCCCTTCTAATTTAGATAATTGGTAGTAATTTTTAAGTTGTCTCATAGCATTTTTACTCAATAGAAAATCCCAAAATCATCCCTAATGATTCTTTTCAAGATAAAAACATGATAAACAGAATCCAAAACTGGGTCTAAACCAGTGAAAATACATTTAAGTAAAATTTTAATTACCCACCCTAACTCCACTTTTGTGAGGATCTAAATTAACTTATTCAAAAGATGTCATTCAATTACTTTTATTAATTAATTTGCTTATTCATCTTCAAAAAATGCTTATTGAATATACAACATGTTAGAAATTGAATGAATATTGTGAAAACGACTATACTACTCAAAGCAATCTACAGATTCAATAAAGGGCATTATTCACAGAATTATAGCAAAATTTTTTACAATTTGAATGGAAATAAAAAGATCTCAAATAATGAAAGAGATCTTGAGAAAGAGTAATACAGCTGGAGAAATCAGGTACCACAACTTCAGATTTTACTACAACGTCATCAGACCAGAGTGGCACTGGCACAAAAACAGAAATATAGATCAGTGGGACAGGATAAAACATGTAGAGATAAATCCACATATCTATGGCCACCTAATCTATGACAAAGGAAGCAAGAATATACAAGGGAAAAAAGACAGTCTCTTCAACAAGTGGGGCTGGGAAAACTCTAACCCTCCCTCTTAGCTCAGATGGTAAAGAATCAGCTCATTATGCAGGTGATAGGGTTTGATCCCTCAGTCAGGAAAATGCAGTACAGAAGTTAATGTACTCCATCTTTCTTTCCTGGAGAATTCTATGGACTGGCAGGCTATAGTACAGATGGCAAGGAGTTGGGCACAATGGAGCAACTCACAATTTCACTTTCACTAATACTAGACACAAAAGAACACTCAAAATGAGTTCTTCTATTTACATAGGAGACTGATACTACACAACTTTTAGAGGAAAAAATATGCAAAACCTTCTTTGACATAAATCACAACAAGATTTTTTCAATCTGCCCCCTAGAGTAATGAAAATAAAAAGAAGCAAGTATGTTAGAAATTGCCCTCCTGTCAGGGGGCATTAGGTGCAGTCTCACTGTTGCCATCACTATCCTTGAACCATATGCAGTGAATCCAGAAAACTTCTATTATGACTTCATCAACATATCAAAACAGACTATTTACACAGAATCACTTGAAATACTAATATCTGAGTCTGTTCCTTTTTTTTTTTTTTATCACTTATTGTATAAACTTGTTTTCTAAATGGCTCTTATGTGATCACGGAAGCTCAGAGATTGCTCCCACATGAAGTCAGTTCAGTCCTCACATACCTTGGGAATTTATCTTGTATCCCTTCTCTTCTTTTGGTCTGAGAAGAGACAGAGAGCAGGCAGAGTCACAAAAAGCATAGTGCTCCAAAGCCCTGAGGTTTTCCCAGGTGGGGCTATATGTAAACCCATCTTCAAGTGCTGGAGACATAAGAAGCAAAGGTTCGGGCTTCCCCTGGTGGCCCAGTGGGTAAGGACACCGCCTTGCAGTGCAAGGGGCGCCGGTTCAATCCCTGGCCTGGGAAGATCCCAAGTGCCGCGGAGCAGCTGGACCGATGTGTCCAATTACCGAGCCAGAACTCTGGAGTGCACGCGCCCAGAGCCAGCGCTCTGCAAAGACAGACGCCACAGCAATGGGAGGCCCACAGGAGCCAAAGAACAAAGACGGATGAAAATGGAGAAATGAAAGACCAATAGAAGTGGCCCGCCCGCCCCCCTCCCTCCCCAACCCGACCCCCACCCAAAACAAATAAATAAATCTTTAAAAAAAAAAAAAGAAGAAGAAGAAGAAGAAGAAGCGCAGGTTCAATCCATAGGTTTGGAAAATCCCCTGGAGAAGGGCAAGGCGACCCACTCAAGTATTCTTTCCTAGAGAATCCAATGGATAGAGGAGCCTGGTAGGTTTCAGACCATAGGGTCGCACAGAGTCAGACACTGCTAAAGCAACTTAGCATGCACACACACTAACTTTCTGAAACCAATGTAGACCTGAATTTAAGGGTGATATAAAGAAATTGACACCTTTATGCAGGCTTGCTAACATGATTCTTATTGACGTGTTTTAAATTGTCAATATTATTACATTTTAAGACATATGAAGCTTTCTACATGTACGTATTTGTATGTCAGTGAGCAGAAACAACTATGGGCTGAAAACAAGCAGATGGATTTTGATTTATTTAACTCCAGTAGATTAGTATTAAAATATTATTTTTTCATTTAATGCATAAACTAATTTCTGAAGAATCCAGCAACTCCCATTTACTTTCTACTATTGATTTGATTTTGTACAAATTGCTTATCCTTTCAAAACTGCTTTTTATTTATATATTTTTGACTATCCTCGGTTTTCACTGCTGCCACAGGCTCTCCTCTACTTGCAGGGAGTGGCAGTTACTCTCTCCTTGAGGTGAGTAAGCTTCTTGTTGCGGTGACTTCTCTTATTGTGGAACTCAGGTTCTAGGACTCACAGGCTTCAGTAATTGAGGCATATGGGCACCATAGTTGTGGCTCCAAGGCTCTAGAGCACAGGCTGCATATTTGTGGCTCATGGACTTTGTTGCTTCTCAGCACAAGGGGTCTTCCCAGATCAGGGATACAACTCATGTCTCCTGCATTGGCAGGTGAACACTTTACTTGAGCCACCAGGGAAGCCCTCAAATGCTCCTTTTTAGTTTTTTTGAATTGTTATTATTTGTTTGTTTTGTTTTTTTGGTGGGGGCTTCAACTTCTTGAAATAATAGGCAACAAAAGCCGTGGTGAGTGGTTTTAGGAGAGAATGAGTCATATGGAAAACTGGAGAAAGTCTAGTTATCTAATTTAAGAAGAATTGGGCTTAAAAGGAGATACATGCCAAAGGAGCTGCATGAGACCTTGAGTTTATGTTATTTGTGTATGTGCATGAGTTTTAGTAAGAGAGAGACTTAGCCATGTTTTAGTGCTAATGCAAGAACATTACTGTCAAGACAGCATTTAACGTTTTAGAAAAAAGAATATAGAGAAAAGCCCTGAATAACCATTGGGGAATATCTATCATTTTACTGCTAAAGCAACTTAGCATGCACACACACTAACTTTCTGAAACCAATGTAGACCTGAATTTAAGGGTGATATAAAGAAATTGACACCTTTATGCAGGCTTGCTAACATGATTCTTATTGACGTGTTTTAAATTGTCAATATTATTACATTTTAAGACATATGAAGCTTTCTACATGTACGTATTTGTATGTCAGTGAGCAGAAACAACTATGGGCTGAAAACAAGCAGATGGATTTTGATTTATTTAACTCCAGTAGATTAGTATTAAAATATTATTTTTTCATTTAATGCATAAACTAATTTCTGAAGAATCCAGCAACTCCCATTTACTTTCTACTATTGATTTGATTTTGTACAAATTGCTTATCCTTTCAAAACTGCTTTTTATTTATATATTTTTGACTATCCTCGGTTTTCACTGCTGCCACAGGCTCTCCTCTACTTGCAGGGAGTGGCAGTTACTCTCTCCTTGAGGTGAGTAAGCTTCTTGTTGCGGTGACTTCTCTTATTGTGGAACTCAGGTTCTAGGACTCACAGGCTTCAGTAATTGAGGCATATGGGCACCATAGTTGTGGCTCCAAGGCTCTAGAGCACAGGCTGCATATTTGTGGCTCATGGACTTTGTTGCTTCTCAGCACAAGGGGTCTTCCCAGATCAGGGATACAACTCATGTCTCCTGCATTGGCAGGTGAACACTTTACCACTTGAGCCACCAGGGAAGCCCTCAAATGCTCCTTTTTAGTTTTTTTGAATTGTTATTATTTGTTTGTTTTGTTTTTTTGGTGGGGGCTTCAACTTCTTGAAATAATAGGCAACAAAAGCCGTGGTGAGTGGTTTTAGGAGAGAATGAGTCATATGGAAAACTGGAGAAAGTCTAGTTATCTAATTTAAGAAGAATTGGGCTTAAAAGGAGATACATGCCAAAGGAGCTGCATGAGACCTTGAGTTTATGTTATTTGTGTATGTGCATGAGTTTTAGTAAGAGAGAGACTTAGCCATGTTTTAGTGCTAATGCAAGAACATTACTGTCAAGACAGCATTTAACGTTATTAGAGAAAAAGAGAATATAGAGAAAAGCCCCTGAATAACCGTTGGGGAATATCTATCATTTTAGGATCACATAAAACAAACAATATTCTCCAGAAATAATTAAGTTCTCTCCCGCCTATGGTCTCCTGACTCTGGTTATTTGCTTGTTCATTGGCTAAGCATGTCTTTGTTGCCCTGTGGACTGCAGCACACTAGCCTCCTCTGTCTTGACTACTCTTGGAGTTTGCTTATGGGATTATCATAAGATTTATGAAACGGTATTATGCTTGTATATTTCCATATATATCCCCAGGTTAGTGAAAGATTGAGGACAAGAGGCAAAAGGGTGAAAGAGGATGAGATGGTTGGATGGCACCATAGACACAGTGAGCATGAGTTTCAGCAAATTCTGGGAGTGAAGGGCAAGGGAGGACTAACATGCTGCAATCCATTCAGTCACAAAGAATCAGACACAAATTGGGTGGTTGGACAACTTCCAGATTGAGTGATTAACTATTTGAAATTGGAAGATTTAGTTTACTAATACCTTTTCTCTTGGAACTTAATATCTTTGCATTATATTGAATAACTCAGTGACAATGCTGTGTGAAATGATGTTATGTATAAGTGTTCTAGTTATTACTGTTCAAATCATTAAGAAAATATATATAAAGAGCTTACTGATAGTATGAATGAAAACACCACTTGAAAGAGATGGATTTATTACTTTTAGGATTCAAAAACTTCCTCTCATCTTTTGTTCTCATGTACCCCTTACAGTAAATTTTAAAATGAAATATTCTGGCTTCTTATTGAAACTCTATGATGGCAACATTTCCAGTATATTCTACCAGTCCTGTGTTCTAGGCCCAATAAATATCTTAGAATTCCTAATTCCTGAGTATCTAACTGAAGGAAAGGATTGGAAGCATTATGCAGTTGTTTGTTTGACCTTGTTCTCTTGTCTGATGGTAAAGATTAAGCTGCCTGATGCCAGCCAGTTCAGATTAAAATTTGTGGATATGCAGGTATTTAGCCTTCAGCATAATCACTGCTCTTTCAAATAATACTTTGATGATGACAGTATCAACAAATAAATACTAATACTCCATTGGTGACAACAGATTATCACAGTTCATTTTTAAACTTCAAAATTATCAACAGTAACTAGTTCCTTCTTGTTCTGGTAACCATGAGCACAATTATTTAGCTATTTAGCTCTGGAATCCTCAGAGTTATAAATTTTCACTTAAATGAATTTGGAAATAGTCTTCACACATAAACAAAGGGAAATCTCTTTTTAATTAAAAATATCTCTTACCCATACATGTATATTTTGTTTCCTAATACAGAAAATTACTAGCTTTCATGATCAAACCTTTCCAAGGAGTGTCTAAGACAGATTGCAAAAAAGACATTTTATATTCTGCTAAAACTCTTGAAAAATATTTGTGATGATTACACCAGAGTCAAGAATCCAGTAAGAAAGTGAGTTTTAAGGGTTAAAGCTCTTGTTAGACAAAAAGACCATATACAAGAAGAAGAAAAAAAAATCCTCATAGAGAGTTCTGGCTTAATATAAATCTCACTGAAGATTATAAAGAGCTTTATTCATATTCAAAAGTGGATCAAATCATATGAGTTTCTCTGAACTGACAGGGAGTTAAAAGGAAATGGTTTGTAGGAGAGAACAAGGTACCTAAGCCTTCTCATCAGCAGTCTAATCAGGAAGGGGACCCAGTGACTGCTCTAAGCAGCCCACACAATTACTTCTGAAATTTGCTGCCAGTAAAATCTCTTTCCATCTCATATTCAACTTAGGAAAAACCTTGAAAGAGATGGATTTATTACTTTTAGGATTCAAAAACTTCCTCTCATCTTTTGTTCTCATGTACCCCTTACAGTAAATTTTAAAATGAAATATTCTGGCTTCTTATTGAAACTCTATGATGGCAACATTTCCAGTATATTCTACCAGTCCTGTGTTCTAGGCCCAATAAATATCTTAGAATTCCTAATTCCTGAGTATCTAACTGAAGGAAAGGATTGGAAGCATTATGCAGTTGTTTGTTTGACCTTGTTCTCTTGTCTGATGGTAAAGATTAAGCTGCCTGATGCCAGCCAGTTCAGATTAAAATTTGTGGATATGCAGGTATTTAGCCTTCAGCATAATCACTGCTCTTTCAAATAATACTTTGATGATGACAGTATCAACAAATAAATACTAATACTCCATTGGTGACAACAGATTATCACAGTTCATTTTTAAACTTCAAAATTATCAACAGTAACTAGTTCCTTCTTGTTCTGGTAACCATGAGCACAATTATTTAGCTATTTAGCTCTGGAATCCTCAGAGTTATAAATTTTCACTTAAATGAATTTGGAAATAGTCTTCACACATAAACAAAGGGAAATCTCTTTTTAATTAAAAATATCTCTTACCCATACATGTATATTTTGTTTCCTAATACAGAAAATTACTAGCTTTCATGATCAAACCTTTCCAAGGAGTGTCTAAGACAGATTGCAAAAAAGACATTTTATATTCTGCTAAAACTCTTGAAAAATATTTGTGATGATTACACCAGAGTCAAGAATCCAGTAAGAAAGTGAGTTTTAAGGGTTAAAGCTCTTGTTAGACAAAAAGACCATGTACAAGAAGAAGAAGAAAAAAAAATCCTCATAGAGAGTTCTGGCTTAATATAAATCTCACTGAAGATTATAAAGAGCTTTATTCATATTCAAAAGTGGATCAAATCATATGAATTTCTCTGAACTGACAGGGAGTTAAAAGGAAATGGTTTGTAGGAGAGAACAAGGTACCTAAGCCTTCTCATCAGCAGTCTAATCAGGAAGGGGACCCAGTGACTGCTCTAAGCAGCCCACACAATTACTTCTGAAATTTGCTGCCAGTAAAATCTCTTTCCATCTCATATTCAAGTCCTGTGATTGTCACCTAAATAGAGTGTTCAAAGTAGAATACCAAGTGCAAAACATTCCATTAAATGTTTTTTCTTTTATGCTTTGGTGTCACCCACCCACTCTGTTTATGTTTTTATACTAACTGTCTTATATACACCCTCAGGCAAATATGCATATATCCCAGAATAGTAATACACAGTGATACAGTACACATCATTATTGCACCACAGCTTAAGTTTATATTTTTAGAGTGTGCAAATACATGTAAAAGCACTGCACAGATGCAATGTTTTTTGATATTCAGTTTTGAAAAGGTTATTAGCCCTAAAGAAAAAAAAAAACCTTTAAAAACTAGGGAATCTTGTTCAAAATATTCTGTCTATATAATGTTTAGCAGTCACATATTGGGACAGGTTCCAGAAATCTCAGGAAAAGAAGATAACCCCTCATAACATGAAAATGTTCTACATGGATGAGATACTTAAATCTGGAGGTCACATCCAGACATGTACCATATCCACAGTTACTGGCAGAATTTTGTGTTCATGTAGAGGACAGGATAGGCAACACTCCTGGTGTAATAGGGAAGAAAAATATCTGACTTCATACTTGACCTGTTTCTTTTACTTTAATCTTTGTGTTCTATATATTGCTTTCAATACATGTTAATCACTGACCTTGAGTGTTTGTGTAACTGTCAAGTTGCTTCAGTCATATCTGACTTTGTGCAGTTTTATGGACTGTAGCCCTCTAGGCTCCTCTTTCCATGGGGACTCTCCAGATAAGAATCCTGGAGTGGATTGCCATGTCCTCCTTCGGAGAATTTTCCCAACCTAGGGATTGAACCTGTATCTTTTGTGTCTCCTGCATTGGCAGGTGAGTCCTTTACCATGAGCACCGCTGCTGGGAAGTCCATCGCTTATAGCTTAGAGTATACACTATTGCCCAATTCAGGAAGCCTGCTTCCCATGCCCATAGTAGTTACAAGGCCCTTAATCGAAGGCCAGTTTGCAGTCTAAGCAGGAAGGGGACCCAGTGACTGCTCTAAGCAGCCCACACAATTACTTCTGAAATTTGCTGCCAGTAAAATCTCTTTCCATCTCATATTCAAGTCCTGTGATTGTCACCTAAATAGAGTGTTCAAAGTAGAATACCAAGTGCAAAACATTCCATTAAATGTTTTTTCTTTTATGCTTTGGTGTCACCCACCCACTCTGTTTATGTTTTTATACTAACTGTCTTATATACACCCTCAGGCAAATATGCATATATCCCAGAATAGTAATACACAGTGATACAGTACACATCATTATTGCACCACAGCTTAAGTTTATATTTTTAGAGTGTGCAAATACATGTAAAAGCACTGCACAGATGCAATGTTTTTTGATATTCAGTTTTGAAAAGGTTATTAGCCCTAAAGAAAAAAAAAACCTTTAAAAACTAGGGAATCTTGTTCAAAATATTCTGTCTATATAATGTTTAGCAGTCACATATTGGGACAGGTTCCAGAAATCTCAGGAAAAGAAGATAACCCCTCATAACATGAAAATGTTCTACATGGATGAGATACTTAAATCTGGAGGTCACATCCAGACATGTACCATATCCACAGTTACTGGCAGAATTTTGTGTTCATGTAGAGGACAGGATAGGCAACACTCCTGGTGTAATAGGGAAGAAAAATATCTGACTTCATACTTGACCTGTTTCTTTTACTTTAATCTTTGTGTTCTATATATTGCTTTCAATACATGTTAATCACTGACCTTGAGTGTTTGTGTAACTGTCAAGTTGCTTCAGTCATATCTGACTTTGTGCAGTTTTATGGACTGTAGCCCTCTAGGCTCCTCTTTCCATGGGGACTCTCCAGATAAGAATCCTGGAGTGGATTGCCATGTCCTCCTTCGGAGAATTTTCCCAACCTAGGGATTGAACCTGTATCTTTTGTGTCTTCTGCATTGGCAGGTGAGTCCTTTACCATGAGCACCGCTGCTGGGAAGTCCATCGCTTATAGCTTAGAGTATACACTATTGCCCAATTCAGGGAAGCCTGCTTCCCATGCCCAAGTGTTAAGCTCAAATACCTTTGTAAAAGTTCACAGGAGGGCTTTCCCTGGTGGTCCAGTGGGTAAGGACCCCGCCTTGCAGTGCAAGGGGCGCTGGTTCGATCCCTGGCCTGGGAAGATCCCATGTGTTGAGGAGCGGCTGGACCGATGTGTCCAATTACCGAACTGGAGCTCTGGTGAGCGTGCACCCTGAGCCGGTGCTCTGTGACAACAGAGGCCACCACAATGGGAGGCCCACAGGAGCCAAAGAACAAAGATGGATGAAAATAGAGAAATGAAAGACCAATAGAAATGGCCCACCCATCCCCCCCCCTCCCCACCCCACCTCCCAAAAAATAAATAAATATAAATAAAATTAAAAAAAAAAAAAGTTCACAGGAAACATCTTCCCCAGGGCCACCTGTGAATGGATACAGGAATGAACAAATGAACATGTCCCTTCTGGAGTCTGGCCAGAACCAGAAAATGTTCGTAAGAACCTATTGCTTTCTTTCATATTACATCCTCATCTCCCCCCTCCTTTATTTTATAAAAGAAATTACCAACCAAATCTGGGCAAGATTATTCTTTGGGTCACTAGTCCACCATCTCCTTGGTCTGCTGTTTTTCTGAATAAAATCATTATTCCTTGTCTCAATAGTCATCTCTTAATTTATTGACCTGTTGTGTGGCAAGCAGTACAAGGTCAGACTAGATAACACTAAAAAAGGAGTGTGAGGTTCAAATTTGATCCATATCCCCTAAACAGAAAAAGAGAAATGCTTTAACATATCATATCATGCCTGCTTTCTTTCTTTCCAAACTCTCTCAAAAGGTAAAAACACAGATTAAATAAACAAATGACAAACTAAAAATAATAAAAGCTCCCTAGTTTTGACTAAGCTGACAATCTTTTAACAAAAGAAAAATATTTACTGAGCCCCTCTTTGGTTTCAAGGCATGTGTTTAAGCACTAGGGATACAAGGAAAAAAGGACAAAAACAGTTCCAGCTATTGTTAAGTAGGAAACTTGCCATGAACAATGAAAGGCAACACCATTGACTGAAAATCAAATAATTGTCAAATGTCACCAAGCTATTTGCCAGCCTTGTCCCAAATGTACACCCATCAATAGTCAAAATTGTCAATGAACCAGAAAAATCTCCCTCTGGCCAACCAGAGAAACTGTCCTCTCTCTGGCACGTGCACATACCTCACTCTATTATGTACTTCTATAACCTTTGGTAGCCGTTGGAGTCAATCAATGTTCATAAATATTCTGTGAATACATATATATAATTATAACAGACTGAATTATGGGAAGGATATGTTCAGCAGAGCCTCTTGTTACATAACCTGCAGCTCTCAGTTAAGACTGTCAATCAATGACCTCCTGGATGATGCAAAAACTTTCCCTTAACTTTAAGCCCTGCCCTCAAAGGCTATTGTTTACCTGGGGTTGGTCCACCTCTCTCTTTAAGTGGTCTCTCTGTTTTCTCCTTAGATTTAATAAACTCTCTTGCAACAGATAAGACCTCAAATTATTCTTTTGATGTTTACCAAAAACCGAGGCTAATGGGAGGAGGGATCTCCAAACTCTTCTGCTAACACCACGATGGTTTCTTCTAGAATGCAAAGCATAAGTGTTACCTTTGAATATCAGCGTGCTATAGGAGCACTCAGTCTATGTTGGATATTGCAAAAAGTGGAGATGGAGGGATTCCTGGTAAAACAAAGGCACAAGGGCAGTCTGCAATTTCTCATGTATTGACCTGTTGTGTGGCAAGCAGTACAAGGTCAGACTAGATAACACTAAAAAAGGAGTGTGAGGTTCAAATTTGATCCATATCCCCTAAACAGAAAAAGAGAAATGCTTTAACATATCATATCATGCCTGCTTTCTTTCTTTCCAAACTCTCTCAAAAGGTAAAAACACAGATTAAATAAACAAATGACAAACTAAAAATAATAAAAGCTCCCTAGTTTTGACTAAGCTGACAATCTTTTAACAAAAGAAAAATATTTACTGAGCCCCTCTTTGGTTTCAAGGCATGTGTTTAAGCACTAGGGATACAAGGAAAAAAGGACAAAAACAGTTCCAGCTATTGTTAAGTAGGAAACTTGCCATGAACAATGAAAGGCAACACCATTGACTGAAAATCAAATAATTGTCAAATGTCACCAAGCTATTTGCCAGCCTTGTCCCAAATGTACACCCATCAATAGTCAAAATTGTCAATGAACCAGAAAAATCTCCCTCTGGCCAACCAGAGAAACTGTCCTCTCTCTGGCACGTGCACATACCTCACTCTATTATGTACTTCTATAACCTTTGGTAGCCGTTGGAGTCAATCAATGTTCATAAATATTCTGTGAATACATATATATAATTATAACAGACTGAATTATGGGAAGGATATGTTCAGCAGAGCCTCTTGTTACATAACCTGCAGCTCTCAGTTAAGACTGTCAATCAATGACCTCCTGGATGATGCAAAAACTTTCCCTTAACTTTAAGCCCTGCCCTCAAAGGCTATTGTTTACCTGGGGTTGGTCCACCTCTCTCTTTAAGTGGTCTCTCTGTTTTCTCCTTAGATTTAATAAACTCTCTTGCAACAGATAAGACCTCAAATTATTCTTTTGATGTTTACCAAAAACCGAGGCTAATGGGAGGAGGGATCTCCAAACTCTTCTGCTAACACCACGATGGTTTCTTCTAGAATGCAAAGCATAAGTGTTACCTTTGAATATCAGCGTGCTATAGGAGCACTCAGTCTATGTTGGATATTGCAAAAAGTGGAGATGGAGGGATTCCTGGTAAAACAAAGGCACAAGGGCAGTCTGCAATTTCTCATGTATCATTACTCTGAATCTTATTTATATAAAGGATGAAGTTGTATATTTCCTTCTGTCAAATTCCACCTTTTTCTCTGAAATACTCTTTTTATCCTTCATAAATTAATCCTTATATTAGTGAGATGTTTCCCTGGTTATCAAATTGAGTATTTTTCTGTAAAGTGTGAAGACATTTTTGTCCCGACCCGCAGGATTCGTCAACGCAGACCTAAAGGGGGGGAGTGGGAATTGAGAGGACAAGAGACACGAGAAATGGAGACAAGACAGGAGTCTGATCAAGTTTCATTTTATTGTTGAAAGTGAGCAATATTTATGCTGTACAAAAGGCGGAAGAGCCCAACAATAGACCAATCATGTTAAAGGTCAATTATGCACGAGATTACATAATGGTAAGAGTCTATGAGGAGCATGCACTGATCATGAGCGCGGAAACTTCACTCAGCCAATCACGGCAATGAGCACACGTCCCAGACCGCGCAAGACCGCGCCCCTCCTGCTCCCGCTAGGCGCCATCTTTGGGAGCCTGTGGCGATGTTCTCAAACTGAAGGTTGTAAGGCGTGGTTAAGGTTCTCACAGTCCCAGTCAGGATGATGATACTCTCGTGCTGGGAGCTCCGCCAAGCGCTATCTCAAATGTTACATTGTAGCATTCATGCTTGGGAGGCTTAGGATGCGGCCGGGCCGACCTTTGGTCCCGGACAGGCAAAGCTATAGGATGTGGCCAGGCCGACCCGCGGTCCCGGACACATTTTAGTCACAAATTTATGAGGAGAAGGAATAGTAGAGACAACATTTACACCTTGGTAATCACTTCTCTTGGGAATAAAGTCTCTTAAATTAGTGTCAGGAGACCTATGGTTCTTCAACGTTTCAATTCATTGTACAAATAAAATAAAGGAGAATATATCATTATGGAGAAAGATCATAGAGTGCCAATAAGTATGTAGTAATTGTTTAAATAAGAAATTGGAAAATATATAGGATCTTTTGTATTCTTCCTAATGCCTTAGGCTGTGTGAGTCTACTGAGAGAATCATCACGATACTTACCCACATCGGTCCTTGAAGAGTGTCCACATGAAATGGAGTCCCCTGAATGTTCACTCAGAGTGTAAACACTTGAGAAATCTTAGTCTTCTTCTCCATAGTCTGGATTAAGATTTGTGTCCAAGCTCCAGTTTGGGAACCAACCAATCAAATTAGTTCCCAAACTGGGTTGTTCAAGGGTGAAATCTGAAACTGGCCCTAGTATGTGAAAGCAAGTAGAGATTGGATGAAGAATCCAACTACTTCAAACTGATGGGCAGAAGGTTTAATAAGAAAAGGAATAAGATGAGTAGATCTGTACACTGCCTGTCAAAATTTTAAGTCTATACAGAGGCCTCAGATAGGTTCTGTCGCATATACAATCCAAATGGTTTCAACAACTCCTTCCCCCCCAAGGCTGTTTCCCTGGAATAGCCCCTAGTGTGGCAATGGTGGGAAGAATGGACTTTTCAAGGATGAGGGTAGGGGAAAGGAACCTCCAATTGCCTGAATCCTGTTCTTGGGTCAATCTGAGGTCATGGCCTTTCGATGACCTCTTCCAACACATGCCAACCAATACTAAGATCAAAATTAAAGACCTCAGGGGTAACCTTTGGGTTCCTGTGTATCCTTTGAGTCACAGAACACCCAAAATGCCAGTGTGATTAGCTCTTTCAGATTTCTTTCTCTGCCTTAAACTCTAGTCCATGCACTGACAGGTTAACTTCCTTGTCTGCCTCTGTTCATGATCACAACCTCTTCCTAAATCTTTTGCTCATTTTGACACACATATACGTGCATGCGCACACAAACACACACAGATACTTTGGGACACAATAGCTTTAACTATAACTTTTAAGAAGGACTTGATCTGCTGTCCTATTTTTCTCCCATTCCACTCTAACACATAGTACTGGGGACTCTTATATAAAATAATCTGTCTATCAGAAACATTTCAGTTCATTATCTCCCTGCTCTCTTTCCCTGTGCTATAATTGTTTAAATAAGAAATTGGAAAATATATAGGATCTTTTGTATTCTTCCTAATGCCTTAGGCTGTGTGAGTCTACTGAGAGAATCATCACGATACTTACCCACATCGGTCCTTGAAGAGTGTCCACATGAAATGGAGTCCCCTGAATGTTCACTCAGAGTGTAAACACTTGAGAAATCTTAGTCTTCTTCTCCATAGTCTGGATTAAGATTTGTGTCCAAGCTCCAATTTGGGAACCAACCAATCAAATTAGTTCCCAAACTGGGTTGTTCAAGGGTGAAATCTGAAACTGGCCTTAGTATGTGAAAGCAAGTAGAGATTGGATGAAGAATCCAACTACTTCAAACTGATGGGCAGAAGGTTTAATAAGAAAAGGAATAAGATGAGTAGATCTGTACACTGCCTGTCAAAATTTTAAGTCTATACAGAGGCCTCAGATAGGTTCTGTCGCATATACAATCCAAATGGTTTCAACAACTCCTTCCCCCCCAAGGCTGTTTCCCTGGAATAGCCCCTAGTGTGGCAATGGTGGGAAGAATGGACTTTTCAAGGATGAGGGTAGGGGAAAGGAACCTCCAATTGCCTGAATCCTGTTCTTGGGTCAATCTGAGGTCATGGCCTTTCGATGACCTCTTCCAACACATGCCAACCAATACTAAGATCAAAATTAAAGACCTCAGGGGTAACCTTTGGGTTCCTGTGTATCCTTTGAGTCACAGAACACCCAAAATGCCAGTGTGATTAGCTCTTTCAGATTTCTTTCTCTGCCTTAAACTCTAGTCCATGCACTGACAGGTTAACTTCCTTGTCTGCCTCTGTTCATGATCACAACCTCTTCCTAAATCTTTTGCTCATTTTGACACACATATACGTGCATGCGCACACAAACACACACAGATACTTTGGGACACAATAGCTTTAACTATAACTTTTAAGAAGGACTTGATCTGCTGTCCTATTTTTCTCCCATTCCACTCTAACACATAGTACTGGGGACTCTTATATAAAATAATCTGTCTATCAGAAACATTTCAGTTCATTATCTCCCTGCTCTCTTTCCCTGTGCTATAATTCTTTATAAAAGCATATAGTATCTCTAGGGAGTCTTTTCTTACCATTTATGCATATTTAATTTGTATTTGTATAAACATATTTAACATTATTTACTGAATGTTTCTATATGTCAGAATATTCTAAAGATTTTATATTCATCAGGCCTTTAATACATACCTAGCAAATAGGGCAGTACCTACAACATAGGTCCTATTAATATTTGTTGAATGATATTCCAATTTTGGAGAAGAAAATGGCTATCCACTAGAATATTCTTGTCTGGAAAGTCCCAGACAGAAGAGCTTGGCAGGCTGCAGTCCATGAGACTGTGAAGAGTCAGACTTGATCGAGCAACTAACAGAATCCCAATTTACAGTAGTCAAATTGACTTACAGAAACAATGATTTGACCAAGATGCAGAATTCTAGTTCTTAGCTTCCTTTTGAAGATTAGTTTCTACCACTGCAATTATCATCCTGAATTTGTTTGTCAACTACTTTTGGGTTGTTCTCTTTTGCTGTTACTTTTGTTTAAATTCCATCATGACAACAACTTTCCCTTTTCTCATATTTTGCAATTAAAACTAACAGGAATATAATCATTTAACTTCACAGAGTTTTTCTTTGTTCCTTATTTTCTAAGATATATTATTTGCATATTTTCCATTTCAATCTCTTTAGCTTTATTTTTATCATTAAAGTCAGTTTATCCAACTCTAACTTTATAGGAAATTCACTCTATAGAAATGATAAATTAATTTTAAAAAAGTTAGAGAAGAGAATATAAAGAGAAGTCACAAAGAACTTTGAGCTTTGAGTTTCGAAAAACTTCTGAAAGCTGATCAAGGAATAATATACAAAAATAAAATGACAAACAGAAGAATAAATTTTAAATAAATGGTCATCAAGTTATTTCTTTTTTTTTTTTTTTATTTTGGGCGGGGGTTGGGTTAGGGAGGGAGGGGAGCAGGCGGGACACTTCTATTAGTCTTTCATTTGTCCACTCTCATCCATCCTTGTTCTTTGGCCCACGCGGGCCCCCCATCACGGCGGTGTCTGCTGTCTCAGAGCACCGGCTCTGGGCGCATGCGCTCCAGAGCTCCGGCTCGGCAACTGGACACATTGGTCCAGACGCTCCGCGGCACGCAGGATCCTCCCAGGCCAGGGATCGAACCGGCGCCCCTTGCACTGTAAGGCGGTGCCCCCACCCACCGGACCACCAAGGGAAGCCCCTAAGTTATTTCTTTTATAAAATAGTTTAGTATTCATAACTTTTTATTTATCACTACATAGACTCCTATCATATGAGCTATTCAAGGGTATTTGTGCATATGTATAGACATTCCATCACATTTCCAATATTTGTACAGACCTTGGCAACAAATTTATTGACTAAAATGAATGCTAATTACAAGATAAAGAGAAATTTGCCAGTGAATTCTAAAAAAAAAAAAAAAAAAAAATGAGCAATCATTGTTTCATTTATATAAATTACATATTCAGATAACTTTAGTAGTCCAGACGCTTCACTTTTGCTGTACTAATTGATTCAATGATTGTATACATTTCAAGTACACATAATGCCCTAAAAATACCTTATCAAAATGAAGCTCAGGGTTAACATATCCTTGGGGGCTTAGAAATCTGAATTTGCAACAATCATCAGAGATGATTCTGGTGTATAAAATTCAAGTATCACATCAGTGAAATAAGGACTAGTCAGATTGGCCCCAGACAAGGAAGAAAGGCAGACTTACAGATCTAACTGTGTTACTCATGTGATCATTAGAAACTCATTTACTGCTTTATTTTTACATTAAGTGTTATCCAACTCTAACTTTATAGGAAATTCACTCTATAGAAATGATAAATTAATTTTAAAAAAGTTAGAGAAGAGAATATAAAGAGAAGTCACAAAGAACTTTGAGCTTTGAGTTTCGAAAAACTTCTGAAAGCTGATCAAGGAATAATATACAAAAATAAAATGACAAACAGAAGAATAAATTTTAAATAAATGGTCATCAAGTTATTTCTTTTTTTTTTTTTTTTATTTTGGGCGGGGGTTGGGTTAGGGAGGGAGGGGAGCAGGCGGGACACTTCTATTAGTCTTTCATTTGTCCACTCTCATCCATCCTTGTTCTTTGGCCCACGCGGGCCCCCCATCACGGCGGTGTCTGCTGTCTCAGAGCACCAGCTCTGGGCGCATGCGCTCCAGAGCTCCGGCTCGGCAACTGGACACATTGGTCCAGACGCTCCGCGGCACGCAGGATCCTCCCAGGCCAGGGATCGAACCGGCGCCCCTTGCACTGTAAGGCGGTGCCCCCACCCACCGGACCACCAAGGGAAGCCCCTAAGTTATTTCTTTTATAAAATAGTTTAGTATTCATAACTTTTTATTTATCACTACATAGACTCCTATCATATGAGCTATTCAAGGGTATTTGTGCATATGTATAGACATTCCATCACATTTCCAATATTTGTACAGACCTTGGCAACAAATTTATTGACTAAAATGAATGTTAATTACAAGATAAAGAGAAATTTGCCAGTGAATTCTAAAAAAAAAAAAAAAAAATGAGCAATCATTGTTTCATTTATATAAATTACATATTCAGATAACTTTAGTAGTCCAGACGCTTCACTTTTGCTGTACTAATTGATTCAATGATTGTATACATTTCAAGTACACATAATGCCCTAAAAATACCTTATCAAAATGAAGCTCAGGGTTAACATATCCTTGGGGGCTTAGAAATCTGAATTTGCAACAATCATCAGAGATGATTCTGGTGTATAAAATTCAAGTATCACATCAGTGAAATAAGGACTAGTCAGATTGGCCCCAGACAAGGAAGAAAGGCAGACTTACAGATCTAACTGTGTTACTCATGTGATCATTAGAAACTCATTTACTCATTGAATTCTGCTGTATTATTTTTAGCTGTATTGTGAGTAAATTAAATTTGCATTTTCAACACAGAATAAATTCTATGTAAACCTTAAAACTTTAACCTATAACACCACACATTTTGACATATGATATAACAGTTTTATTAGGTGCAAAGTTAAACATGCAGCCTTTTCCTCTTACAAGTCAAGAACAGGGGCTTCCCTGGTAATCCAGTGGGTAAGGACACTGCCTTGCAGTGCAAGGGGCACCGGTTCGATCCTTGGCCTTGGAAGATCCCATGTGCCGTGGAGCGGCTGGACAGATGTGTCCAATTACCGAGCTGGAGCTCTGGAGCGCATGGGCCCAGAGCCGGTGCTCTGCGACAACAGAGGCCACCGTAATGGGAGGCCCACACGGGCCAAAGAACAAAGATGGATGAAAATGGACAAATGAAAAACCAATAGAAGTGGCCCGCCTGCTCTCCTCCCGCCCCACCCCACCCCCACCAAAAATAAATAAATAAATAAATCTTTAAAAAAAAAAGTCAAGAACAAAAATTAAAATTTTATTCATTTTATGAGAAATATGTCTCTAAATTTGAACATGAAACAAGGAAGTCTCTACATTTATTGCTTTGTGATTTGGGGATATTCAAAGTAATTTAGATGAACGTTTTTGTATTATTATGTAGAAGTCTTTATATCAAAGGTTCTGAATCATATACTATGGAAAACAAATTCTATATAGCCCAAATTCCACTTAGCTGAAACAAAATTATATGATCTTCTCTCTTTCTCTCTCTCTCTCTCTGTTTAACCAAAGGGATAAAAAACATAAAGTCATATCTAAGGTAAAATACAAAAAAGTTCTTTAACTTCCTTAATTTGTCATAGGGTAGTATTCAATCAAGGACAATCTCATGCGCACATCTGTGAAGTGATTCTAAGACAGTATGTACAAAATGATAATCTGGAGACATTTCAGGAGCTTATTTATCAGACAGCTTGTCTTTGGCCACTATAACTTAAAACATAAGGGAAGATAGCAATATTTGTAAATCATTTCAAAGTCATGAAAGCAAAAATAACAGATGGCCATGTCGACATTTAATTTACCTGAAAAAAAATCTGTGAACAGAATTCTGATATGATAATTATTATGAATAATATTAAACATTTATATGTTCTGCAATATCAAAATATGTTTATAATACATCAATTGTATAGAAAAATTAAAGATATCAAATAGTATGACAGTTTTTACCTCCTTGCAGAGACATCACAATTAATAAATATCATATTCATCACTGGAATCCAGAGCCTTCTTTCAGTAAACTATGCTTCAGATTATATCTCTCAGAGTTAAGGAATTTATCATCACTCTATGTATGTAGCTTTCTCTTAATTACACCCCACCATCACCTTCATTTCTTTAATGATAAATGTCATTATTAATAATATTTTTGTAGATTTTTCTTTATGTTTGACTAGAAAGTACACTCCATAAGCATGGTATCATACATACTGTTTGCTATTGCATTATCTAGAAGAATGCTTATGATGGAGTAGAGGCTTCTTAGTTTTGTTTAACGATTAAATAATGAAATAAAAGTCTCTTTTCTTCTTTTTCTTCTACTTCCATTGTTTTTCCTTTATTTATTTTCTTCCTTTCATCAAAAAAATAAAAAAGAACAGTGTGTTTCTATTACTAGCTTAGTTTTTCCTCTAGAAAAAGTTATGACAACATTTATTGTTGGTGTAGTAAAGGAGATTCTTTAAATATATCCATTTATAGTTGTTGCAAACTGTCTGAAACTTTATCCTACTCACAGGCTAACAAGTTGTCTATTGTTTTATAGATATTGACAGAAACCACAAGAGTCCTGAACCAGAGACAAAGGAATGTATTACTCTGCACACTAGGACACATGAGCTTTAAATTCACATCAGTTTTCCTCACTTCCTAACACCTGTGGTCTAAGTGATTCTGTACACACAGTAGTTTGTGTAACTGCAGAGGAAGCTCAAGTTTAGGAAGTCCCCAGTCTTATAAGGGGGGCTATTGACAAATTTTGCAGAAACTTAGTTTTTCAGAAAATAATTCAATTCTCTTTTCTGGAAGGACTCACCATCCTCATGATCCAAGTCTGTGTGTAATACAAGCATCCTTGGGAACATAATCTAGTACATGGTTAAGAAAACCATTCAGAAATTCAAAAGATGCAAGGAAAATTATCTCTAAAATAGCCTGGATAAGATAAGCTATAACAGATTTATTCAGTTTTTATTGTACGTGAGATTCTTTTCCTTTCATTTAGCATGAATTGGTCTGCATGTGCACTACAAAAAAAAAAAAAAAAACCTGCCTCAATTTGATAAAGAGGCTCCTATAATGTTATTAGTGAAAAATGAACAATGCAATCATTTACATGTTTCAAAAATGTTTATGCTTATGTCTATTTTTATTTTTCTATTCTCTATTGTGCGACTGTAATCTTTTAGCTTTTTAGATTTAGTAGCCTTTTTAGCAAGTTGCCAACATAGATTATGCTACTCTAAGTTTTACATTCAGATAACTATGAAAAAATAATCTTAGTAATACACACAACCAAAGTCAATGTTGGTAAAAGGCTTTGTAGATGATTGTCACTGTGCCAAATGCTTAAAGTGTGCCTGACCCCTGTGGTGATGATCTAGCCAAATATATAGAATGAGAAATCGACTGCAAACACATTTTATTTGATCAGAGTATATGAGACTGCAAGTGAAAATAGGGAATAAACTGACTACTTGTAAGTGAAAAGAATTATTTAAAATGGAAGTGATATACATTCAAAATTTTAAAGAATATATACATTCTCAGTATCATATTTCTCATACAAACTACAGTTAGGATACAATTAAGAGGATGGCATTTAAAAGTAGGTATACTTATACAACTTGAGGGGCAGTATTTATGCACATGAGTGGCATCCAAGAGCATGGCATACACTTTGAAAACATTGTGTCAATGTGTATGTGAATACTTGTAAAATGATCATGAGACTGAAAGAGATGACAGATAAGAGGATGTGGAAACCCCAACTCCCCCACGAGAGCAATCAAAATACACGTTTAGGAAGTCCCCAGTCTTATAAGGGGCTATTGACAAATTTTGCAGAAACTTAGTTTTCAGAAAATAATTCAATTCTCTTTTCTGGAAGGACTCACCATCCTCATGATCCAAGTCTGTGTGTAATACAAGCATCCTTGGGAACATAATCTAGTACATGGTTAAGAAAACCATTCAGAAATTCAAAAGATGCAAGGAAAATTATCTCTAAAATAGCCTGGATAAGATAAGCTATAACAGATTTATTCAGTTTTTATTGTACGTGAGATTCTTTTCCTTTCATTTAGCATGAATTGGTCTGCATGTGCACTACAAAAAAAAAAAAAAAAAAAAAACCTGCCTCAATTTGATAAAGAGGCTCCTATAATGTTATTAGTGAAAAATGAACAATGCAATCATTTACATGTTTCAAAAATGTTTATGCTTATGTCTATTTTTATTTTTCTATTCTCTATTGTGCGACTGTAATCTTTTTAGCTTTTTAGATTTAGTAGCCTTTTTAGCAAGTTGCCAACATAGATTATGCTACTCTAAGTTTTACATTCAGATAACTATGAAAAAATAATCTTAGTAATACACACAACCAAAGTCAATGTTGGTAAAAGGCTTTGTAGATGATTGTCACTGTGCCAAATGCTTAAAGTGTGCCTGACCCCTGTGGTGATGATCTAGCCAAATATATAGAATGAGAAATCGACTGCAAACACATTTTATTTGATCAGAGTATATGAGACTGCAAGTGAAAATAGGGAATAAACTGACTACTTGTAAGTGAAAAGAATTATTTAAAATGGAAGTGATATACATTCAAAATTTTAAAGAATATATACATTCTCAGTATCATATTTCTCATACAAACTACAGTTAGGATACAATTAAGAGGATGGCATTTAAAAGTAGGTATACTTATACAACTTGAGGGGCAGTATTTATGCACATGAGTGGCATCCAAGAGCATGGCATACACTTTGAAAACATTGTGTCAATGTGTATGTGAATACTTGTAAAATGATCATGAGACTGAAAGAGATGACAGATAAGAGGATGTGGAACTCAACTCCTACGAGAGCAATCAAAAATACACAGAACAGACCTCACTGAAAACTATTAGTAAAACTCCTATACAAACATAGCTGTGAGAAATTGAGAAGAAGAATTCAGTAGGAACAGAAGAGAAGCATGGAGGAGACTCAGGGGAAAAGGAGATCACGGTGGTGGAGATCTCCCCAGGGAGTAGGTGGTTCATGGCATATAAGGACTTCTCAGTCCTGAGGTCTGACAAAGGGAAAACACCAGCCCCCTTTGCTAGTTGGAGGCCAGTGGATCTAACAGGAGTGCTCTGGGAAGCCTGATCTCCATTGATGGAAGGGCAGATGCACTGGTTTGCTCCCAAAGCAGGCTGGAAAGGTCTGCTTGAGTGGCTGCTTGTATCCTGTGATCATCCTGGTGTGTGATCCAGTGTAAGCTTATTTCACATCACACCTTCGCACTGGACAAACAGCCATGACCAGAGAGGGAGCTCATCTATGGGATACAGAGTTTACTCAGATTAGGGTGGTATCTGAGTAGGGTGGGGTGGCCACTGATGGCCCTTACTTAGGCAGGATCTCAGGGACAGTTCCAGTCTCTGAGAGTGTCCACCCAGATACATGTTGAGAATCCACGCAACCTTGTCTGCCTTGTGGCACAGTTTCACAAAAGGGAGGGCTGGCAGAGACTGGGGGTAATGATCAACCTTGAGCAACAAGGGAGACTCAGGCCCAAGCCTGCTTCTGAGCAGTGCTGGGGCAGCCATTGCCATCACTTGCAGAGACAGAGCATTGGAGACATCCTGGACCTTTGCCTGCGGTCAGTTCACCTCAGCCTGTACTCAAAATTTTAAAGAATATATACATTCTCATTCTCAGTATCATATTTCTCATACAAACTACAGTTAGGATACAATTAAGAGGATGGCATTTAAAAGTAGGTATACTTATACAACTTGAGGGGCAGTATTTATGCACATGAGTGGCATCCAAGAGCATGGCATACACTTTGAAAACATTGTGTCAATGTGTATGTGAATACTTGTAAAATGATCATGAGACTGAAAGAGATGACAGATAAGAGGATGTGGAACTCAACTCCTACGAGAGCAATCAAAAATACACAGAACAGACCTCACTGAAAACTATTAGTAAAACTCCTATACAAACATAGCTGTGAGAAATTGAGAAGAAGAATTCAGTAGGAACAGAAGAGAAGCATGGAGGAGACTCAGGGGAAAAGGAGATCACGGTGGTGGAGATCTCCCCAGGGAGTAGGTGGTTCATGGCATATAAGGACTTCTCAGTCCTGAGGTCTGACAAAGGGAAAACACCAGCCCCCTTTGCTAGTTGGAGGGCCAGTGGATCTAACAGGAGTGCTCTGGGAAGCCTGATCTCCATTGATGGAAGGGCAGATGCACTGGTTTGCTCCCAAAGCAGGCTGGAAAGGTCTGCTTGAGTGGCTGCTTGTATCCTGTGATCATCCTGGTGTGTGATCCAGTGTAAGCTTATTTCACATCACACCTTCGCACTGGACAAACAGCCATGACCAGAGAGGGAGCTCATCTATGGGATACAGAGTTTACTCAGATTAGGGTGGTATCTGAGTAGGGTGGGGTGGCCACTGATGGCCCTTACTTAGGCAGGATCTCAGGGACAGTTCCAGTCTCTGAGAGTGTCCACCCAGATACATGTTGAGAATCCACGCAACCTTGTCTGCCTTGTGGCACAGTTTCACAAAAGGGAGGGCTGGCAGAGACTGGGGGTAATGATCAACCTTGAGCAACAAGGGAGACTCAGGCCCAAGCCTGCTTCTGAGCAGTGCTGGGGCAGCCATTGCCATCACTTGCAGAGACAGAGCATTGGAGACATCCTGGACCTTTGCCTGCGGTCAGTTCACCTCAGCCTGTACTCAGTCACCAGATGAGAGTCCCCTTTTGGTTCAACACTGCTCCTCTCTGAATCGATGATCCCAGAGCTGGGAGAGGGAAGAGCACATAGTGAAAAGGAACTGACCCAACTTGGATTCAAACCTCAGATCTTCTTCTCCAGTAACTTGGGATCAAACTCTGTCCCCTATAATAGACTCAGCTCCAGCTCTAGGCCCTCCGTATCAATCCCTACCTCTTTCCCAAGAGAAAGCTGCCAGCATACTGAGGGAAGATGTGATTTGTGTGCACATTAAATCCAGCACTCCCACTTAAGGCACTGGGCACACAGAGGCCACATAGGGAGACTTGCACATAAGATTACTATTGCAAGACCAAAATGGGTAAACAAACAAACAAACAAACAAAAAAGTCACCTATATTCACAGAGACAGAGAAAATTAAACCAAAAAAAAGAAAAGCTAAAGATAAGATAAAATGAGCATTCTAGAGACTAGAAGAATGACTACCCCAGTGGTCCAGTCACTGGGAGTTTGACTGCATGTGCAGGGGTGTGGGTTCAATCCCTGGTCCAGCAACTGGACCTTGCATGCCGTGAGGCAAGTGGGCCCATGTATCACAACTACTGAACTCCAGCTCTAGAGTTTACATGCCAGAACTACTCAGTCCACAGACCCTATAGCCTGTGTTCTGCAGCAAGAGAAGCCACCACAATGGAAAGTTCATGCACCACAACTAGAGAGAAGCCCTTGCTTTCCAAAACTAGAGAAAATCCTGCACACATCAATAAAGACCCAGCACAGCCAAAAAAATTGTACTTAAATTGTTTTTGTTTAGTAACTAAGTCATGTTTGACTCTTTGTGACCCCATGAACTGCAGCACACCAGGTTTACCTGTCCTTCACTATCTCCCAGAGCTTGCTCAAACTCATGTTCATCAAGACAGGGATGACCTCCAACCATCTCATTCTCTGTCTCCTCTTGCCTTTTTTTTTTAAACATTTATTTTATTTATTTATCTTTTGGGGGGTGAGGTGAGGAGGGAGGGGGATGGGCGGGCCACTTCTATTGGTCTTTCATTTTTATGTTTTCATCCGTCTTTGTTCTTTGGCTCCTGTGGGCCTCCCATCGTGGTGACCTCTGTTGTCACAGAGCACCGACTCTGGGTGCATGAGTTCCAGAGCTCCCGCTCAGTAATCGCACACGTCGGTCCAGCCGCAGCACATGGGCTCTTCCTAGGCCAGGGATCGAACCGGCGCCCCTTGCACTGCAAGGTGGTGTCCTTACCCACTGGACCACCCCGGGAAGCCCTCCTCTTGCCTTTTAATCTTTCCCAGCATTAGGCTGTTTTCCAACGAGTCGGTTCTTCATATCAGATGGTCAGAGTATTACAGCTTTGGCTTCAACATTGGTCCTTCTAATGAATATTCAAAATTCATCTCCTTGCAGTCCAAGGATTCTCAAGAGTCTTCTCCAGACATTGCAACTTGAAAACATCCATTCTTCAGACTTCAGATTCTTTATGGTCCAACTGTCACATGCATACATGTCTACTGGAAAAGCCATAGCTTTGACTATATGGTCCTTTGTCAGCAAAGTGATGTTTCTGCTTTTTAATACACTGTCTGGGTTTGTCATAGCTTTTCTACCAAGGAGCAAGTGTCTTCTAATTGCATGGCTGTAGTCACTGTACATGGTGATTTTGGAGCCAGGAATACGACATATGACACTGTTTCCACTTTTACACCATATATTTGTCATTGAAGTGAAGACACCACATGCCAACTCTCTTCATTTTTTGAATGTTGAGTTTCCAGTCAGTTTTTTCACTCTCTTCTTTCACCTTCATCAAGAGGCTATTTAATTCCACTTCACTTTCTGTCATTAAAGGAGCATCATTTGCATATTTCAAGTTCTTGATATTTGATATTTTCCTTCAATCTTCATTTCAGCTTGTGAGCCATCCAACTCAGCATTTCATATGATGTACTCTAAATAAGCCAGATGATTATATACAGCCTTGACCTATCCCTTCCCAATTTTGAACCAGTCTTTTGTTCCATGTCCAGTTCTGTGTTTATTCTCCTGCATACAGTTAAATAATTAATTATTTAATGTTTAATACTTATTTAATTTGATAAAATTAATTAATTAAAAAAATTAGTCAGTACATAAAGGCTACAAGACAAAAAGAGTTATATTCAAGGGAACTCTCATAAGTATATCAGCTGATTTTTTCTGTAGGAACTTTGCAGACCAGAGGGAAGTGGCATGATATATTCAAAGTGCTGAGAGGAGAAAAAACATACAGCCTAGGATACTCTAGTCAACAAGACTGTCATTTATAATTGAAGGAGAGATAAATAACTTTCCTAAAAAACAATCCTAAAAGAGCTCATCAATACTAAATCTAATCTAAACAATGTTAAATGAGTCTTCTCTAAGTGGAAAAGAAAAGGCTATGGCAATAAGTAGGTATCTTGTTGATTTTTTAGAATGTGTTTGAATGTAAATGACTACAAAGTCAAAACAAGTGGACGCAATTGTAGGTCAGCATGTATGAACCTCAAGGCAATTGAAAATCAAAGACCTACAATAGATACGCAAATACTAAAAAGAAAGGAACACAAGCATTATACTGAAGAAAATCATCAAACCATTAGGGAATATGAAAACAAACAAGAACAGGGAAGAACTACAAAAACATTACTAAAAAGTAATGAAATGGCAATAAATATATATCTATCACTAATCAATTTTGACTACCATAGCTTTTTTTTACCAAGGAGCAAGTGTTTAAGATCGACACTGTACATGGTGATTTTGGAGCCAGGAATACGACATATGACACTGTTTCCACTTTTACACCATATATTTGTCATTGAAGTGAAGACACCACATGCCAACTCTCTTCATTTTTGAATGTTGAGTTTCCAGTCAGTTTTTTCACTCTCTTCTTTCACCTTCATCAAGAGGCTATTTAATTCCACTTCACTTTCTGTCATTAAAGGAGCATCATTTGCATATTTCAAGTTCTTGATATTTGATATTTTCCTTCAATCTTCATTTCAGCTTGTGAGCCATCCAACTCAGCATTTCATATGATGTACTCTAAATAAGCCAGATGATTATATACAGCCTTGACCTATCCCTTCCCAATTTTGAACCAGTCTTTTGTTCCATGTCCAGTTCTGTGTTTATTCTCCTGCATACAGTTAAATAATTAATTATTTAATGTTTAATACTTATTTAATTTGATAAAATTAATTAATTAAAAAAATTAGTCAGTACATAAAGGCTACAAGACAAAAAGAGTTATATTCAAGGGAACTCTCATAAGTATATCAGCTGATTTTTTCTGTAGGAACTTTGCAGACCAGAGGGAAGTGGCATGATATATTCAAAGTGCTGAGAGGAGAAAAAACATACAGCCTAGGATACTCTAGTCAACAAGACTGTCATTTATAATTGAAGGAGAGATAAATAACTTTCCTAAAAAACAATCCTAAAAGAGCTCATCAATACTAAATCTAATCTAAACAATGTTAAATGAGTCTTCTCTAAGTGGAAAAGAAAAGGCTATGGCAATAAGTAGGTATCTTGTTGATTTTTTAGAATGTGTTTGAATGTAAATGACTACAAAGTCAAAACAAGTGGACGCAATTGTAGGTCAGCATGTATGAACCTCAAGGCAATTGAAAATCAAAGACCTACAATAGATACGCAAATACTAAAAAGAAAGGAACACAAGCATTATACTGAAGAAAATCATCAAACCATTAGGGAATATGAAAACAAACAAGAACAGGGAAGAACTACAAAAACATTACTAAAAAGTAATGAAATGGCAATAAATATATATCTATCACTAATCAATTAAAAGGCTTCCCATGGGGCACTGGTGGTAAAGAATCTGTCTGCCACTGCAAGAGACATAAGAGGTGCAAGTTTGATCCCTGAATTGGGAAATCCCCTAGAACTGGGCACTGCAGCACACTCCAGTATTCTTGCATGGAGAATACCATTGACAGAAGAACCTGGTGGACTACAATCCATAGGGCAGCAAAGGCTCCAACAGGACTGAAGCAATTTAGCATACACACACACGCAATCAATTGAAGTGTCCGTGGACTAAATGCTTTAATAAAAAACATAGGTTTGCTGATTGAATGAAAATAAAAAAAGCAAGATGTACGTATATATTGTTCACAAGAGACTCATTTCAGAGCTAAAGACACACAAACTGAACATGGAAGATGAAAAAATATATTTCATGCAAATGGAAGAATGAAAAGCTAGGGTGGCAATAGTCATATTAGACAAAATAAACTTATACATAGCAAAAAACAAAGAAGAGTGTTGTATACTGATAAAAGGATCAATACAAGAAAAGGACATTACATTCATTAACATATGTGAACACAACACGGGAGCATCTAAATATCTAAAGAAAATATGGGAAAGCTGGCTATATACAAAAGAATGAGATTAGAACATTTCTTCACACCACTTATTGGAAAAAAGTCAAAATGAATTAAAGATACAAATGTGTGAGGTCAGCGTGATGACTACACTATGAAAATGGGGCTAAAGATATAAATGTAAGACCTGAAATCATACAATTTCTTGACATTGAGAGAACACTCTTTGACATTGTTTCTAGAAACATATTTTTATCCAACCCCAAAGCAAAAGAAACAAAATGAAAAAATTATTGGCCCTAAGTAAACTTAAAGGTGCTTGCACAGTAAAGAAAACCATTCACTAAATGAAAAGACAACCTACTGAAAGGGAGAAAATATTCGCCAGTGATATGGCCCATAAGGGGTCATATGTATAACATAAATTCAAACACATATTTAATTGTGTGTGTGTTATGAGAAAGCGACTGCTTTACCTTACCTGTTAATTTTGTTAAATAAAACTTCTATGTTGCATTCAAAAGTCTATACAGAGACAGTTCGTATAACTCAATATGTACTGATGTAAAAAATGAGCAGAGGATCTGAAGAGAAATTTTTTCCAAAGGAGACATGCGTATGACAAACAGGTACGTGAAAAGATACTCACCACTGCTAATTATTAGAAACATGAAAATAAATATCATAATATCAACTCACACTTGTCAAAATGATTATCGTCAAAATAATCACACATGTTGGAAAGGATATTGAGAAAGGGAGCATTTATCACATAGGATCAAAACATGGACTAAATGCTTTAATAAAAAACATAGGTTTGCTGATTGAATGAAAATAAAAAAAGCAAGATGTACGTATATATTGTTCACAAGAGACTCATTTCAGAGCTAAAGACACACAAACTGAACATGGAAGATGAAAAAATATATTTCATGCAAATGGAAGAATGAAAAGCTAGGGTGGCAATAGTCATATTAGACAAAATAAACTTATACATAGCAAAAAACAAAGAAGAGTGTTGTATACTGATAAAAGGATCAATACAAGAAAAGGACATTACATTCATTAACATATGTGAACACAACACGGGAGCATCTAAATATCTAAAGAAAATATGGGAAAGCTGGCTATATACAAAAGAATGAGATTAGAACATTTCTTCACACCACTTATTGGAAAAAAGTCAAAATGAATTAAAGATACAAATGTGTGAGGTCAGCGTGATGACTACACTATGAAAATGGGGCTAAAGATATAAATGTAAGACCTGAAATCATACAATTTCTTGACATTGAGAGAACACTCTTTGACATTGTTTCTAGAAACATATTTTTATCCAACCCCAAAGCAAAAGAAACAAAAATGAAAAAATTATTGGCCCTAAGTAAACTTAAAGGTGCTTGCACAGTAAAGAAAACCATTCACTAAATGAAAAGACAACCTACTGAAAGGGAGAAAATATTCGCCAGTGATATGGCCCATAAGGGGTCATATGTATAACATAAATTCAAACACATATTTAATTGTGTGTGTGTTATGAGAAAGCGACTGCTTTACCTTACCTGTTAATTTTGTTAAATAAAACTTCTATGTTGCATTCAAAAGTCTATACAGAGACAGTTCGTATAACTCAATATGTACTGATGTAAAAAATGAGCAGAGAATCTGAAGAGAAATTTTTTCCAAAGGAGACATGCGTATGACAAACAGGTACGTGAAAAGATACTCACCACTGCTAATTATTAGAAACATGAAAATAAATATCATAATATCAACTCACACTTGTCAAAATGATTATCGTCAAAATAATCACACATGTTGGAAAGGATATTGAGAAAAGGGAGCATTTATACACTGTTGATAGGAATACAAACTGCTGCAACTACTATGGAGAAACAATAGGTAGGTCTCTCAAAATACCGTCAATAAAGATAGCATATTATCCATCAGTTCTACCATTGTGTATAAAACTGAAGAAAACAAAATACTAATTCAAAAAGATACATGCACCCCAATGTTCATAACAACATTATTTACAGTAAGTAAGATACAGAAACCATCCACATGTCCATTAACAAAAAAATTTAGAAAGAAAATAGATATTGTGTGTGTGTGTATACATATATATATACATATATATAAAATGCAGTATTAATCAGTCATAATAAGGATGAAATTCTTCCATTTTCAACAATGTGGAAGGACCTAGTGATTATTATGCTTGGTGAAATAAGACAGAGAATGGCATGCACTACATGTTATATAGATATGTACTATATATGTTATCACTTATATGTGAAATCTAAAAAAAAGACAACATGAATGTACATAAAAAATAGATTAAGAGTCACAGATAAAGAAGACAAATGGATATCAAAGGGAAGAGGGAAAGGGGAAGGGGTAGGATAAAGGCATTGGATTCAGGGATATAGCCTAATATTTATTAAATAGATAAACAAAAGGGATATCACACAGCACAGGACCTTTTAACTTTATAGAGTATAATCTATAAAAATGTTGGGGCACTATTCTGCACAGTGAAAGCTAATATAATGTAAATTAATTGTATGTCAGTTAGAAAAGGAAGATTATGGCTTCTTTACATTGAAGAACACAGTTAATAAAAAGAAGAAGTAGTTTAATTGACTTAGAAAATGAACATATGATTATTGGTGAATTAAGCCAAAAGTTTTAAAAACAAGAAGCAAAATGTTAGGCACTTCTAACATAAGTGAAATTAAAATAAGGAAAACATTTAAAGCTTTTTATGTGAAACTTTTAAAATAGAATTAAACTAGAAAAGCAAGGTGTGTAGAAGCAGAGGGTCTTACTGTATAGTAAGATCCCAATTAGTCCCAATATTAGGAAGGAAATATTTGGTTTAAAAAAGAGGAAATATGTTGATAGGAATACAAACTGCTGCAACTACTATGGAGAAACAATAGGTAGGTCTCTCAAAATACCGTCAATAAAGATAGCATATTATCCATCAGTTCTACCATTGTGTATAAAACTGAAGAAAACAAAATACTAATTCAAAAAGATACATGCACCCCAATGTTCATAACAACATTATTTACAGTAAGTAAGATACAGAAACCATCCACATGTCCATTAACAAAAAAATTTAGAAAGAAAATAGATATTGTGTGTGTGTGTATACATATATATATACATATATATAAAATGCAGTATTAATCAGTCATAATAAGGATGAAATTCTTCCATTTTCAACAATGTGGAAGGACCTAGTGATTATTATGCTTGGTGAAATAAGACAGAGAATGGCATGCACTACATGTTATATAGATATGTACTATATATGTTATCACTTATATGTGAAATCTAAAAAAAAAAAGACAACATGAATGTACATAAAAAATAGATTAAGAGTCACAGATAAAGAAGACAAATGGATATCAAAGGGAAGAGGGAAAGGGGAAGGGGTAGGATAAAGGCATTGGATTCAGGGATATAGCCTAATATTTATTAAATAGATAAACAAAAGGTATATCACACAGCACAGGACCTTTTAACTTTATAGAGTATAATCTATAAAAATGTTGGGGCACTATTCTGCACAGTGAAAGCTAATATAATGTAAATTAATTGTATGTCAGTTAGAAAAGGAAGATTATGGCTTCTTTACATTGAAGAACACAGTTAATAAAAAGAAGAAGTAGTTTAATTGACTTAGAAAATGAACATATGATTATTGGTGAATTAAGCCAAAAGTTTTAAAAACAAGAAGCAAAATGTTAGGCACTTCTAACATAAGTGAAATTAAAATAAGGAAAACATTTAAAGCTTTTTATGTGAAACTTTTAAAATAGAATTAAACTAGAAAAGCAAGGTGTGTAGAAGCAGAGGGTCTTACTGTATAGTAAGATCCCAATTAGTCCCAATATTAGGAAGGAAATATTTGGTTTAAAAAAGAGGAAATATGTTGATAAACGAAAGTGATTCTTTTTTTCCTATTAATAAGAAAAAAGTAAAACCACACAGTTTAGAGTTAGACCAGCAGTTTTAATTGATAGCAAGACATGAATAAGACATGGCAATAATTGACAGAATGAGTATACAGATATTTTACAGCTAGAAAGCTAGACACAAGTTTTTATACATAGCACCCTCTAGTTATTCATTTATAGGAAATGCAACAGTTATATAATAATTGGTTAATTATCAAGATGCCTTTTGGTCAGAGTTTCAGTGCTGGGAATGGGCACAACTTCAACATGAAAATAAGACTGAGTTTGATGTGGGACCTAATGAAAGTTAAAATCTTTTAACCAGCAAAAGAAACTACAAACAAGGTCAACAGACAACCCCACAGAATAGGAGAAAACCATAGCAAATGAAACAACCGATAAAGAATTTCCAAAATATACAGACAACTCAACGCTTAAAAAGCAAACAACCCAATCAAAAAATGGGAAAAGACCTAAAGAGACATCTCTCCAAAGAAGACATACGGATGGCCAAAAAGCACATGAAAAGATGGTCAACATCACTACTTACCAGAGAAATGCAAATCAAAACTATGAGATACCATCTCACACCCGTCAGAATGGCCATCATGAAAAAATCTACTGACAATAAATGCTGGGAGGGTGCAGAGAAAAGGGAACACTCCTGCATTGTTGGTGGAAATGTAAATTGACACAACCACTATGGGAAGACAATGTGGAAATTCCTTTAAAAATAGTATGTCAGTTAGAAAAGGAAGATTATGGCTTCTTTACATTGAAGAACACAGTTAATAAAAAGAAGAAGTAGTTTAATTGACTTAGAAAATGAACATATGATTATTGGTGAATTAAGCCAAAAGTTTTAAAAACAAGAAGCAAAATGTTAGGCACTTCTAACATAAGTGAAATTAAAATAAGGAAAACATTTAAAGCTTTTTATGTGAAACTTTTAAAATAGAATTAAACTAGAAAAGCAAGGTGTGTAGAAGCAGAGGGTCTTACTGTATAGTAAGATCCCAATTAGTCCCAATATTAGGAAGGAAATATTTGGTTTAAAAAAGAGGAAATATGTTGATAAACGAAAGTGATTCTTTTTTTCCTATTAATAAGAAAAAAGTAAAACCACACAGTTTAGAGTTAGACCAGCAGTTTTAATTGATAGCAAGACATGAATAAGACATGGCAATAATTGACAGAATGAGTATACAGATATTTTACAGCTAGAAAGCTAGACACAAGTTTTTATACATAGCACCCTCTAGTTATTCATTTATAGGAAATGCAACAGTTATATAATAATTGGTTAATTATCAAGATGCCTTTTGGTCAGAGTTTCAGTGCTGGGAATGGGCACAACTTCAACATGAAAATAAGACTGAGTTTGATGTGGGACCTAATGAAAGTTAAAATCTTTTAACCAGCAAAAGAAACTACAAACAAGGTCAACAGACAACCCCACAGAATAGGAGAAAACCATAGCAAATGAAACAACCGATAAAGAATTTCCAAAATATACAGACAACTCAACGCTTAAAAAGCAAACAACCCAATCAAAAAATGGGAAAAGACCTAAAGAGACATCTCTCCAAAGAAGACATACGGATGGCCAAAAAGCACATGAAAAGATGGTCAACATCACTACTTACCAGAGAAATGCAAATCAAAACTATGAGATACCATCTCACACCCGTCAGAATGGCCATCATGAAAAAATCTACTGACAATAAATGCTGGGAGGGTGCAGAGAAAAGGGAACACTCCTGCATTGTTGGTGGAAATGTAAATTGACACAACCACTATGGGAAGACAATGTGGAAATTCCTTTAAAAACTAAGACTAGACAACATATTGACACAGCAATCCCACGATTAGGCTTATAGCCTGATGAAATCAAAATTGAAAGAGACACCTGTACTCCAATGTTCATCACAGCACTCTATACAATAACTAGAACATGGAAACAACCAAGAGGTCCATCGATGAATGAATGGATAAAGAAACTATGGTATATATATATATACATATACATATATATATATATACATATATATATATATATATATATGCAATGGAATATTTCTCAGCCTTAAAAAGAAATGCAGAAGAATCAGCCCTAATGTGGTGGATGAACCTAGAACTTATTATACAAAGTGAAGTAAGTCAAAAAGAAAAATGACAAATACAGTATACTAACACATATACTAATACAGAATCTAGTAAGATGGTACCAATAGATACACATGCAGAGCAGCGATGGAGAAACAGACATAGCAAACAAACCTATGGACATCCAAGGAAGGGAAGATCAGGCCAGAAGTATGGAAAGGGTAACATGAAAACCTACACTATTATATACAAAAGAGATAACCATTGTGATTAAACTATAAGACTAAGGGAGCTTACATGAGGGCTGTACATTAACCTGAGGGAGTGGAATGGAGGGAAAAGGAAGCTGGGCTTGGGTTGGAGGGGGTTGGGGATACTCCTACGACTGTTTTGAAATTATGTATAGCTCTAAACAACAAAACTCTGTAAAATACATATAACAATAACTTTGCCGTACACCTGAAATTAATGCAACCAAACCTCATTAAAAAAAGTTTTATAAAGAAATAAATGAACTAACAAATAAACAATAAAGAATGAGTTTTTACAGTATCATGAGCTGTTTGCTTGGTTGTTCTTTTTTTTTTTTTTAAGATTTATTTATTTATTTATTTTGGTGAGGGTGGGGTGGGGAGGGAGGGGAGCAAGTGGGCCACTTCTATTGGTCCTTCATTTGTTTATTTTCATCCATCTTTGTTCTTTGGCCCATGTGGGCCTCCCATCACGGTGGCCTCTGTTGTCGCAGAGCGCCGGCTCTGGGTGCATGCGCTCCAGAGCTCCGGCTCGGTAATTGGACGCATCTGTCCAGTCACTCCGCGGCATGTGGGATCTTCCCAGGCCAGGGATCAAACTGGCACCCCTTGCACTGCAAAGCGGTGTCCTTATCCACTGGACCACCAGGGAAAACCCTGGTTGTTCTTTTATGTTGTTTTCCCTTGGCCAATGACATGAACTCAGTTATAAGCCAGTAATGGAGAATTATTGTTCATTATATAATTATAGCAATTGCAATCTTTACAAGTGACCATTCTTACTCCTTTTCAAGGTTAAATTCGCACTGACACATTTCTATTGTCAAGAAAATGCCTGTTTTCAGAATAAAATCTATAAAAACATTGCTTCTCCTACATACATCATAGCAAAGACTGAATGTAGCATAGAACCCAAGAAGAGTCCAGAACTACAATTTTTTTTACATTGTAAAATATATGGTTAGACTAGGTAATTTCTAACTTTTATTCCAAATAAAGGATACTGTACTATCCTGGGTAAGATCCTGGAGCCAAGACATTAGGATAAAAATGCAAGGAGATATAAAGTGAGTAACAAGTATAAGCTGCTGGTATTGGTTCATTTATTTTAACAAATTTATCATATTAAGATGATAATAATGAGGGAAATTAGGCATGAGGTATATTATTGCAATTGTTCTGTAAATTTAACTCTCCCAGAATTATGTTTATCTAAAACTAATTATCCTACAGAATATTTAAAATGTTTTTAACCAAAGTAATGAGCTTATCCATTACCACTCCCTCCAAATTTTCATTGTGTCCATTTCTGATTCCCTTAAGCTCCTTCTCCATTTTCAGGCAATCAGTAATATGCTCTCTGCTAAAGTGGAATACACTTTGAATTTTCTATAGTTTTATATAAACAAAATCCTTTGGTTTTCTTTCAACCAGCATATTTGGGCTTCTTTCATCCAGCAACATTATTTTGGGATTCAGTCATTTAATTAGTATGTTTCAACAATGTTCAATTCAATTCATGTTTCAACAATGTTAGATTCTTTCCTTAGTGCTTCTGAGTAATTGTATGAAAGTTTCAATACCACAACTTTTCTCTCCACTGATCTATTAATGATCTTTGAAGTTTTGGGGTGTCATATATAAAACTACCAGAAAATCACTGTATATGTTTTATATGCACTTAAAATTTTATTTCCCATTGATAAATACTTAGAACTAGCATGACGACATTACATTACTCTTGCAAGTTTAAATTTTTATGGACAGTTCCAAGCAAAAATTTCTTAGCAATATTTTGCTTTCCAACTAATAGTGTATGAAATTCCCAGTCACTCTATAACCTCTCCACTACTTAGATATGTCAGTCTTTTTTTTTCAGCAGTCTAATATATGTGCAGTGCTATATCATTTTTGTTTTAATTTGCATATTTGCAAATGACTGATGATGTTGGACATCTTGTCTGTTATTTGCCCTCCATCTAAACTCTTGAGCCAAATATCTGTTCAAATATTTTGCATATTTGAACAGATATTTGGTCTAACTATTTATTTATATACTCATTTCTTTATCAAAATCATGTCCAAATTATTTATCTCTTGGCCATTCCATGAATCAGTGTACATTTTTGCTTTGAACTATGTTTCCCAAATGAAACATATATCATGAGAATTTCATCTAGTAAGATTTTCTCTCTGGATCATTCTTCAGGGCTATTCTTCTGGCTTGTGACAGAATATTGTCGCCCCCTGTGATGATATATTATTGCAATTGTTCTGTAAATTTAACTCTCCCAGAATTATGTTTATCTAAAACTATTCCTACAGAATATTTAAAATGTTTTTAACCAAAGTAATGAGCTTATCCATTACCACTCCCTCCAAATTTTCATTGTGTCCATTTCTGATTCCCTTAAGCTCCTTCTCCATTTTCAGGCAATCAGTAATATGCTCTCTGCTAAAGTGGAATACACTTTGAATTTTCTATAGTTTTATATAAACAAAATCCTTTGGTTTTCTTTCAACCAGCATATTTGGGCTTCTTTCATCCAGCAACATTATTTTGGGATTCAGTCATTTAATTAGTATGTTTCAACAATGTTCAATTCAATTCATGTTTCAACAATGTTAGATTCTTTCCTTAGTGCTTCTGAGTAATTGTATGAAAGTTTCAATACCACAACTTTTCTCTCCACTGATCTATTAATGATCTTTGAAGTTTTGGGGTGTCATATATAAAACTACCAGAAAATCACTGTATATGTTTTATATGCACTTAAAATTTTATTTCCCATTGATAAATACTTAGAACTAGCATGACGACATTACATTACTCTTGCAAGTTTAAATTTTTATGGACAGTTCCAAGCAAAAATTTCTTAGCAATATTTTGCTTTCCAACTAATAGTGTATGAAATTCCCAGTCACTCTATAACCTCTCCACTACTTAGATATGTCAGTCTTTTTTTTTCAGCAGTCTAATATATGTGCAGTGCTATATCATTTTTGTTTTAATTTGCATATTTGCAAATGACTGATGATGTTGGACATCTTGTCTGTTATTTGCCCTCCATCTAAACTCTTGAGCCAAATATCTGTTCAAATATTTTGCATATTTGAACAGATATTTGGTCTAACTATTTATTTATATACTCATTTCTTTATCAAAATCATGTCCAAATTATTTATCTCTTGGCCATTCCATGAATCAGTGTACATTTTTGCTTTGAACTATGTTTCCCAAATGAAACATATATCATGAGAATTTCATCTAGTAAGATTTTCTCTCTGGATCATTCTTCAGGGCTATTCTTCTGGCTTGTGACAGAATATTGTGCAGAACCCTCTGAAAAATAGCTTCAGAATCATCCATTGAGAGACAATGTACTATTGAGAATATAACAAAAGATATGTGATTTAGCTGCATAGTGGTGGCATAGCAGAAATACACCTATGAAGAGTGAAAAGCAACTGCTTGTGTTCATTATGTGTGCATTGGAAATGTCCTAGCTAATCCAATATATACCACTATCAGTGAATAATGGAATGCTATTGGACTCTCCCAGTTTTATAGGTAGAAGATCAAAGGTCAAGTGGTTCTCCACATGTACTCATTTGCAATAGAAGAGGTCTTTTTTCAAAAGGTAAATATGTATTTTGTAAAGAGGGCAAGAATTGTTGTAAACCTTCAATATTAGATATAATCCTCTTATCTCAGTTTACTACTATTCCACATGTTCTAGGCATGCCTTTCAAAGTCAGGTGAAATATTTAAGTCTGTGTACTAAACCATCACCTAGAAATAACAGGTGGCCCAACTCTGCTATTTAGGTCTTCTTCACTGAATTGTAAAGTTCAAAAGGACTAAAACAGAAATTGCCACTCCTGCATCTTTTAAGACTTTGATGATACAACAGTTGTCTATAATTCACTTGAGGATGTTTCTGCAGCAGCGAGAGAACATTTTAAAGACTTCCTCCTTGCATTCATGCATATGGGTCTAATTCTTTTCATGGCTCATGGACAGAATGCAAGGATTGTAGCAGTTCTAAGCATAACTAGCCAAAGAATATGAACAAGAACTAAAAAATTAAATGTGTGTTGTACAAATACCTTATTGCATCTTACCTTGAGTAGAATTTATCTTACAAATCCATTTATTAACTGCTGCCCATCATACACTGCTCCATCTATTGAACTGTATTCACATTCAAGATGTATGGGAAATAGTTTACAAAATCTTCATAAGATCTGACTATTTTTCTTTTCCTGTATTCAGACTTCCTCAGGAAAAAAATAGTAGAAGATTCACAGAATGTGCTTATGGTCAATTTAGATGTCTTTCTCAAGGATATTTGACCTCCCATTTATTGAATTATGAGACTCTTGGTTTTGGGACAGAATATTGTGCAGAACCCTCTGAAAAATAGCTTCAGAATCATCCATTGAGAGACAATGTACTATTGAGAATATAACAAAAGATATGTGATTTAGCTGCATAGTGGTGGCATAGCAGAAATACACCTATGAAGAGTGAAAAGCAACTGCTTGTGTTCATTATGTGTGCATTGGAAATGTCCTAGCTAATCCAATATATACCACTATCAGTGAATAATGGAATGCTATTGGACTCTCCCAGTTTTATAGGTAGAAGATCAAAGGTCAAGTGGTTCTCCACATGTACTCATTTGCAATAGAAGAGGTCTTTTTTCAAAAGGTAAATATGTATTTTGTAAAGAGGGCAAGAATTGTTGTAAACCTTCAATATTAGATATAATCCTCTTATCTCAGTTTACTACTATTCCACATGTTCTAGGCATGCCTTTCAAAGTCAGGTGAAATATTTAAGTCTGTGTACTAAACCATCACCTAGAAATAACAGGTGGCCCAACTCTGCTATTTAGGTCTTCTTCACTGAATTGTAAAGTTCAAAAGGACTAAAACAGAAATTGCCACTCCTGCATCTTTTAAGACTTTGATGATACAACAGTTGTCTATAATTCACTTGAGGATGTTTCTGCAGCAGCGAGAGAACATTTTAAAGACTTCCTCCTTGCATTCATGCATATGGGTCTAATTCTTTTCATGGCTCATGGACAGAATGCAAGGATTGTAGCAGTTCTAAGCATAACTAGCCAAAGAATATGAACAAGAACTAAAAAATTAAATGTGTGTTGTACAAATACCTTATTGCATCTTACCTTGAGTAGAATTTATCTTACAAATCCATTTATTAACTGCTGCCCATCATACACTGCTCCATCTATTGAACTGTATTCACATTCAAGATGTATGGGAAATAGTTTACAAAATCTTCATAAGATCTGACTATTTTTCTTTTCCTGTATTCAGACTTCCTCAGGAAAAAAATAGTAGAAGATTCACAGAATGTGCTTATGGTCAATTTAGATGTCTTTCTCAAGGATATTTGACCTCCCATTTATTGAAAGAACTCTGAGTCTATGATCTGACTTCTGGAAGCTGGCAAAGGACTGTGGCTCTATTGTAATACGTTTAATGTAAATTCATCTTGCCAGATCTAGACTTATTAAATTTATCCAAATTAAGCTACCCTTTGTGTACTATGCAAATATTTTGTTCTTTGTATTCCAAAAATATTTTTATCTCTAAAGAAGACATTTAAAAACCAAAGTATATTGCCAATATTTTTGCAGAAAATCAACCATTTTTCATTACAGAATACTGATTATAGTCATCTTTTTCTTTATCATTAATTCATAATAAAAATCCATGATGGGTAGAACCATCATTCCACTTTTAATTATGGTAGAAAAGTAATATTTTAATAAGAATAAAATAGCAGTTGAGAACTGATATTGAAATTCTTTATCTTTCATAAACTCTGAGTTGAGGGAGTCACTTACTTAGAGTACCTCACTTTCTTTTTTTTTTTTTTTAAGATTTATTTATTTATTTATTTGGGGTGGGGGGTCGGGTTGGGGTGGGAGGGGAGCAGGCAGGCCACTTCTATTGGTCTTTCGTTTCTCTATGTTCATCCGTCTTTGTTCTTTGGCTCCTGTGGGCCTCCCATCGTGGTGGCGTCTGTCGTTGCAGAGCGCCAGCTCTGGGTGCATGCGCTCCGGAGCTCCGGCTGGGTAACTGGACACATCAGTCCAGCCGCTCTGCGGCACATGGGATCTTCCCAGGCCAGGGATTGAACCAGCGCCCCTTGCACTGCAAGGCGGTGTCCTTACCCACTGGACCACCAGGGGAAGCCCAGTACCTTACTTTCTTCACCTACAAACTAGGAAAAATACCAACTACCGAAGAGGGTCATAGATAAGATTCAATTATTTAATTAATGTAAAATCCTCTCAGTATATATTCAAGATATAGGGCTTAATTAGTATTAGCTACTTTCATTACTGTCATTACTATTATCATTGTTTGTCATGTTTAACTTACTCATAGGAAAAAAAAAAAAAAAGCTGCTTTCTATCAGTATTGATAAAGTCAGAGAGTCCCACATTTAGAAGTGCAATTGAGGTACCAAGAGATCAAAAAATAAGGGTGTTACATAAATTAAGCACTCAATTCACAGTCTCTCAAGCAAAGCATTCTACTAATTCATTTCATCCAACATATCTAAAACATTTTAACCATTTTCCCTGCTATAATTTACAGTCATCCAGATCTAGATTTTTGTATCTGTAGCTGTTTACCACCCCCTGTAACTCAATGTGCCAATATAATTAAGATTTTGGACACTATCATTAAAGCATGTAAAACAAATCTCACTAATTATCATCCTAATTATCATCTTTGATTCTGTGTGGAGAATATCACTACAATAGAGTACTGGTTTTTAAAAGTAGTTTTAAAGATACTGAGGCAGACATTGATTGACTTACATCACAACTTGTAGAAATTATGTCTTTGCAGGCTAGGAATATATAAGATAATAATAAAGAGGGATGAATTGCAGCAAAACTAAGGAAATAGCACATTTCACAAATTATCTCACCAATCATATAAAAAGAATTTGTATAACGGTGTTTCAAAGTAGCCATGACTTTGGAGAACCAAGCTGGACTGGCCTTATTCTTGGCAGAAAAACATGAAAAATAGCTTTAATTTTGCAATGAAAAAAAGATCAAAAGTACTTTGTGATGCATTGCATTATAGAATTGCAGCTTAATTAGGATTGGATTCAAGTTAATATCAATATAAGTGGTCAAATAACAATAAAAATATTAATTTTGGATTCCAAATGATAGGTTCATTATAGGAGTCCTTAATTTGAGTTAGCATGAGTGTATTCACATGCTTCTATTGCACTCACATATGCAGTTTTGGAAGTTGTCAAAGATGTAAGGTTAAGAAGCTCACAATGTTTATAAGTCAACAAAATTGCAATGATTTTTTTTGTATTATTTTTTTTTATTTTTTGGCAGATGGGGCAGGTTGAGGAGGGAGGGGGGTGGTCGGGCCACTTCTATTGTCTTTCCATTTATCTATTTTCATCCATCTTTGCTCTTTGACCCGTGTGGGCCTCCCATCGTGGTGGTCTCTGTTATCACAAAGCACCGGCTCTGGGCGCATGCACTCCAGAGCTCCAGCTTGGTAATTGGACACATTGGTCCAGCCACTCCGCAGCATGTGGGATCTTCCCAGGCCAAGGATCGAACCAACGGCCCTTGCACTGCAAGGTGGTATCCTTACCCACTGGACCACCAGGAAAGCCCTGCTGTAGGTGAAACTGTTAACATTGGAAAGTAAATAAAGAGCATAATAATAATTTAGTAAAAATGTCTTCAGAGACACCCATATTTGAATGGGAGAGTAGTCAAAAAAACCATGAGATTTAGAGAGGTGATAAAGTAATGGTGACAGAGTCGGATGTAGTCCAAGATGGAACATAGTATGAAACTATTGTATTGTGTGATACAGAAAAGTCATGGAAGTCAACAAAAAATTAAAATGTCTATCTCAAGAAAATTTGTTATCAGATGCAGAAGGTCAGTATTTTGAAGCTGCATGTAAATTTTTCTAAAGTTAAAGTTTATAATAGTTTATAAACAAAATTGTTGAGGGAAGAGCTTAGTTATGGAAATAGAACAACTATTTTGTACACACACAAAAAATATGCAAGAACAAAATAAAGAAATAAAATAAGAAAGTTTATTCACTCAAATACCTTTAAAATACAAATAAAAATAATCACCAAATTCAAAAGAAAGATCTATGTTCCCAGAGATCCTTAGTCAAATTTTCTAGTTAGAATCTTGGCATCTTTTAATATTCACCATGTAGTAAGCATTCTTTCTCATTCTCTCTTGAAAGATGAAAATCCAAGTAGCAGATTATCAATTTTCGTTTTTAAATAAATTCCACTAAGAAAAAACATCTGTATCAAAAAGATAATTTCTCATCAGTATAATACTGGGAAGGATAATATTTAACAATTTCTTCTGTTAAATCTCCTTTGTAATTTAAACTTGCCTTTGGAGGGCAGAAGACTTTCCCAACAAATCTTTTATATGAAACAACAGATATGACTAGAAGTCATCAATCAATATTTTAAAGTCATAAGTTTTAAATAGGTCATCCATCTTTGCTCTTTGACCCGTGTGGGCCTCCCATCGTGGTGGTCTCTGTTATCACAAAGCACCGGCTCTGGGCGCATGCACTCCAGAGCTCCAGCTTGGTAATTGGACACATTGGTCCAGCCACTCCGCAGCATGTGGGATCTTCCCAGGCCAAGGATCGAACCAACGGCCCTTGCACTGCAAGGTGGTATCCTTACCCACTGGACCACCAGGAAAGCCCTGCTGTAGGTGAAACTGTTAACATTGGAAAGTAAATAAAGAGCATAATAATAATTTAGTAAAAATGTCTTCAGAGACACCCATATTTGAATGGGAGAGTAGTCAAAAAAACCATGAGATTTAGAGAGGTGATAAAGTAATGGTGACAGAGTCGGATGTAGTCCAAGATGGAACATAGTATGAAACTATTGTATTGTGTGATACAGAAAAGTCATGGAAGTCAACAAAAAATTAAAATGTCTATCTCAAGAAAATTTGTTATCAGATGCAGAAGGTCAGTATTTTGAAGCTGCATGTAAATTTTTCTAAAGTTAAAGTTTATAATAGTTTATAAACAAAATTGTTGAGGGAAGAGCTTAGTTATGGAAATAGAACAACTATTTTGTACACACAAAAAAAATATGCAAGAACAAAATAAAGAAATAAAATAAGAAAGTTTATTCACTCAAATACCTTTAAAATACAAATAAAAATAATCACCAAATTCAAAAGAAAGATCTATGTTCCCAGAGATCCTTAGTCAAATTTTCTAGTTAGAATCTTGGCATCTTTTAATATTCACCATGTAGTAAGCATTCTTTCTCATTCTCTCTTGAAAGATGAAAATCCAAGTAGCAGATTATCAATTTTCGTTTTTAAATAAATTCCACTAAGAAAAAACATCTGTATCAAAAAGATAATTTCTCATCAGTATAATACTGGGAAGGATAATATTTAACAATTTCTTCTGTTAAATCTCCTTTGTAATTTAAACTTGCCTTTGGAGGGCAGAAGACTTTCCCAACAAATCTTTTATATGAAACAACAGATATGACTAGAAGTCATCAATCAATATTTTATTTGAAAAGTGTCATAAGTTGAGCAAGTGCATCGTACCACTTTGAAATAGGTTCAGTATTGAGTGACAGACCCTTTTTACATACCCTCTTAAAGTTTAGGTTTCCAGTTTTGTTTGAACAAGGGAGGGAATTTATTTTTTTCCCCTTAAATAATTAGAGGGAATCAGACACTTAAAACCAAAAGTAATATGTAAATGCAGTGTTTTTTTTTTTTTTTAACATATGGATAGGATATAAGCTTAGTTTCTGCTAATACTGGGTGATGTCCTGAAATTTCCACTCTACTGGTATTTTGAAATAATAGACAATTAGGTGTTGACTAGAGAGCATAACTTGTTACTGTCAACAAGAACCCCCTGCTAATATACTTCAATAATCAGAAAACATGTCTTAAAAACATTTGGGGTATTATATGAAATCACAGATAAATGGGCAAATAAATAAGCACATTTTATCATTACAAATGAATGAATATAGCATTCAAGGCTATCTATGTGTATCCTCCAGATCAGAAACTTCTTTACTGACCCAGACAAGTCTTTCCTATAAAGACACCATTCTCAGGAGAGAATAAAAGACTGTGTTTATATTAAGACAATGGATATGCATTTCAACTTCCCTCCTCAAAATTGGCTGACTAATTGTCAGTGTGATAATTATGTCAAAAAATTAGTTTTATGTTTACCCGTTGCATTGATATGGAGGCCTGTAATTATATCAGTTATATTTGAACTTTAAAAGTATCATGTATTGATTATCAACACAAAACTATGAAACCATGAAAAAAAATTAGTTTGTTTTCTTGAAAGCATTAAAAGTTAACTAACTCAAAGGACTTTTACCAAAAAATCTTTTATATGAAACAACAGATATGACTAGAAGTCATCAATCAATATTTTATTTGAAAAGTGTCATAAGTTGAGCAAGTGCATCGTACCACTTTGAAATAGGTTCAGTATTGAGTGACAGATCCTTTTTACATACCCTCTTAAAGTTTAGGTTTCCAGTTTTGTTTGATCAAGGGATGGAATTTATTTTTTTCCCCTTAAATAATTAGAGGGAATCAGACACTTAAAACCAAAAGTAATATGTAAATGCAGTGTTTTTTTTTTTTTTTTAACATATGGATAGGATATAAGCTTAGTTTCTGCTAATACTGGGTGATGTCCTGAAATTTCCACTCTACTGGTATTTTGAAATAATAGACAATTAGGTGTTGACTAGAGAGCATAACTTGTTACTGTCAACAAGAACCCCCTGCTAATATACTTCAATAATCAGAAAACATGTCTTAAAAACATTTGGGGTATTATATGAAATCACAGATAAATGGGCAAATAAATAAGCACATTTTATCATTACAAATGAATGAATATAGCATTCAAGGCTATCTATGTGTATCCTCCAGATCAGAAACTTCTTTACTGACCCAGACAAGTCTTTCCTATAAAGACACCATTCTCAGGAGAGAATAAAAGACTGTGTTTATATTAAGACAATGGATATGCATTTCAACTTCCCTCCTCAAAATTGGCTGACTAATTGTCAGTGTGATAATTATGTCAAAAAATTAGTTTTATGTTTACCCGTTGCATTGATATGGAGGCCTGTAATTATATCAGTTATATTTGAACTTTAAAAGTATCATGTATTGATTATCAACACAAAACTATGAAACCATGAAAAAAAATTAGTTTGTTTTCTTGAAAGCATTAAAAGTTAACTAACTCAAAGGACTTTTACCAAAAAAATTAAAAAAGCATCTCAAATCATAGCATTATTCATTTTATTCTATGTATGAGTGCATGTACTCATGCTTGAATGTATTAACATAGCAAGCAAGTTTATTTGTAATTAAATATTTGTGCATTTTTAAAGTTAGTAGGAGTACTACATTGTGCCCTCCCTTCAAACTTTGTCCTTCCATTCTTTAGCAGCAGGCAAAGTGTCGCCCTGTCTCTGTAATATGAATGGTTGAACATTTCTTGTAAAGAATGGAATGCAGTATGCTGTAGGAATTGCATAAAAAATTCTCAGTGAATGGAAAAAAAGGCTCTGGGACCTTGGGTGTCAGTTTCAAGAGAGATAAATTTATAAGAATAACAATCTGTCTTTTATAACGGATATCTAAAGTGTCAGTGGCCTTTTCCCTATAGATAAGAATTTTCATGCATTTCCTACAATATGAAAAAACTGTGAATATAACATTTAGACATTTTTGCTGAACATAAAAGGAACTATGTCAATTCTGTGTTAGATCCATACCCCAAATCAATTTTAATATTAAAGTTTCATCTTCAATAAAATTGAGACTATTGCACCATTGCAATAAAGAAATGCAATAAAGAAATTTTTTAGATTAAGCTTACTCCACAATTTAATATTTTGCAAGCAACTAATACTAAAGCAGCCATCCACTCTTGCAGTGTAACAGACACCAAGTTAGGTTTATTCTCTTTGGGACTCAAAGAGGTGTGGTTGTCACTCACAGAAACACAAATGACTTGCTTTAGCGGCCTGAAGGGCTAAGTTAGCTTTTCAAAGTGACATTTGCCATGGAGTGCCTAAAACATTAAGAAAAATAATAACTGTGGCTCAAGGAGATGAGGCGATAGAACAACACAGTGCTTCAGGAATTATCCTAAAAACTGCTGGAAATCTTGTAAATGTATTGATCAGTCAATGGGGCCATGTAGACACAAAAACTGACTGCACCTACAGGGCAATTTGTCTTTTTTGCAAAGATTCATTTCTGCTTATAATCAAAATGGCACTACCTTGTTGGAGTCAAGCAAATGAATATAACAATATAGATTGCACTGATCCATGATCATGGAAAAATTACTTTGTTGAAACTTACTTTTGTTTCTCCAAGAAATGTTCTGTAGTTTTCAGTATAAAGGTCTTGTACATATTTAATTATGTTTGCCAACAAAATATTGCATATTTGAGTCTTATTATGTATAGTACTTTTACAGAATTAATTAGATACATATATATACACATACACACACACACACACACACATATATAGGCCACTTCTATTGGTCTTTCATTTATCTATTTTCATCCATCTTTGTTCTTTGGCCTGGGTGAACCTGCCATCACAGTGGCCTCTCTCATTGCAGAGCACCAGGTCTGGGCACACGTGCTCCAGAGCTCCGGCTCCATAGTTGGAGGCATCGGTCTAGACGCTCGGCGGCACGTGGGATCTTCCCTCCCAGGGATCGAACTGGCGACCCTTGCAATGCAAGGCAGTGTTCTTACCCACTGGACCACCAGGGAAGCCCAACAATTAATTATATTTTAATTGCTAGTAAATAGATATAATATGCTAGCAACAGTATTGGATATTCATTTATGCATACCTTTAATAACCCATGGGGCTATACATTTTAAAAGGGTGAATTTTTATGGTATATAAATTATGTCAACAAAATTAACTCAAGAAGAAATAAAGAACTGTCCTTACTGTATAAATGTTAGACACTCAGTCGTGTCCAACTCTTCGCAATTCCATGGGCTGCAGCCTTCCAGGCTTCTTTGTCCCTGGAATTCTCCAGGTAAGAATATTTGAGTGGGTAGTCATCTCCTTCTCCAGAGAATCTTCCTGACCCAAGGATTGACCTGGGCCTCCTGCATTGCAGGCATCCTCATTGCTGTATGAGTCACCAGGAGACCCTCTTTATTTTATAGAATTTTGTAGACAGATAAATGAATATTTGATATGTTTCAGTAAAAAACAAGATCTCGAATCAATTTCAATGGGGCCATGTAGACACAAAACTGACTGCACCTACAGGGCAATTTGTCTTTTTTGCAAAGATTCATTTCTGCTTATAATCAAAATGGCACTACCTTGTTGGAGTCAAGCAAATGAATATAACAATATAGATTGCACTGATCCATGATCATGGAAAAATTACTTTGTTGAAACTTACTTTTGTTTCTCCAAGAAATGTTCTGTAGTTTTCAGTATAAAGGTCTTGTACATATTTAATTATGTTTGCCAACAAAATATTGCATATTTGAGTCTTATTATGTATAGTACTTTTACAGAATTAATTAGATACATATATATACACATACACACACACACACACACACATATATAGGCCACTTCTATTGGTCTTTCATTTATCTATTTTCATCCATCTTTGTTCTTTGGCCTGGGTGAACCTGCCATCACAGTGGCCTCTCTCATTGCAGAGCACCAGGTCTGGGCACACGTCTCCAGAGCTCCGGCTCCATAGTTGGAGGCATCGGTCTAGGCAGCTCGGCACGTGGGATCTTCCCTCCCAGGGATCGAACTGGCGACCCTTGCAATGCAAGGCAGTGTTCTTACCCACTGGACCACCAGGGAAGCCCAACAATTAATTATATTTTAATTGCTAGTAAATAGATATAATATGCTAGCAACAGTATTGGATATTCATTTATGCATACCTTTAATAACCCATGGGGCTATACATTTTAAAAGGGTGAATTTTTATGGTATATAAATTATGTCAACAAAATTAACTCAAGAAGAAATAAAGAACTGTCCTTACTGTATAAATGTTAGACACTCAGTCGTGTCCAACTCTTCGCAATTCCATGGGCTGCAGCCTTCCAGGCTTCTTTGTCCCTGGAATTCTCCAGGTAAGAATATTTGAGTGGGTAGTCATCTCCTTCTCCAGAGAATCTTCCTGACCCAAGGATTGACCTGGGCCTCCTGCATTGCAGGCATGCTCATTGCTGTATGAGTCACCAGGAGACCCTCTTTATTTTATAGAATTTTGTAGACAGATAAATGAAGTAATTCCTGTAATATGCTTATCACAGTCCTAAGAAAAACCAGGTACTTAAGAAAAAATGTTATAGATGTTACCATTATTTTCAAATTCTGTATTGATACATATTTTCTTTACTATAAATTAAACATTCATTACAACATATGTACTTGGGTATTCTTGTAGAATATTATCTATATACATAAACATGACATATTACCGAAGATTTTAAAATATTTTAATATTATTGACAAAAATTCTTCTAAAGACATAATAGCATTGGTTTCAATTTTCTAATGAAGTCTTTGAAGATAGTCTTACCTGCTTGCTTTTAATACTCTTACTCTTACTTCTGTCTTGCTTACCCAGAATTCTGCTATTCTACTTTGTTGACAGTCAGAAAATTTTAGTGCTTTGCTCCTATTTTTCCTCAAAGTTATATGCTGATGCAGAACACCTCTTTGTCTTGATCTTAGAGAATGATGACTGTGTCTTACTGCAGTTTATTGTCCAATATTGAATATATTTGTATATATATATATTATTTGTATATATATATATATATATTTATATAATTGAATCCACAAAGTAAGTAGGGATTGAGTGCTAATTATACTTCTATTTGCAGCTAAATTTGTAGAACATAGCAATTAAATGGCTTCTCTAAAGTCTGGCCTTTAAGCAGCCTCAATCTGAGACAGTCTGCATCTTGTAACCAGAATTTCAAACATTATATTCTCTTACCATTCAAAATTCTCTTTATGATAAGATGAGTAATACTAAATGAGTTACAATGAATTACAGCTTAAATTATCCATGGTTAAACCAATTCATTCACGATCCTGGGGCAAAACATAATGATATGCATAGACCTCATATTTTAAGCATTTGGTGGCCCCAAAACATAATGATATTGCAATAGACCTTGCATTTTATGAAATTGTCCTACAAGAAAAAAACTGTCCTTACTGTATAAATGTTAGACACTCAGTCGTGTCCAACTCTTCGCAATTCCATGGGCTGCAGCCTTCCAGGCTTCTTTGTCCCTGGAATTCTCCAGGTAAGAATATTTGAGTGGGTAGTCATCTCCTTCTCCAGAGAATCTTCCTGACCCAAGGATTGACCTGGGCCTCCTGCATTGCAGGCATGCTCATTGCTGTATGAGTCACCAGGAGACCCTCTTTATTTTATAGAATTTTGTAGACAGATAAATGAAGTAATTCCTGTAATATGCTTATCACAGTCCTAAGAAAAACCAGGTACTTAAGAAAAAATGTTATAGATGTTACCATTATTTTCAAATTCTGTATTGATACATATTTTCTTTACTATAAATTAAACATTCATTACAACATATGTACTTGGGTATTCTTGTAGAATATTATCTATATACATAAACATGACATATTACCGAAGATTTTAAAATATTTTAATATTATTGACAAAAATTCTTCTAAAGACATAATAGCATTGGTTTCAATTTTCTAATGAAGTCTTTGAAGATAGTCTTACCTGCTTGCTTTTAATACTCTTACTCTTACTTCTGTCTTGCTTACCCAGAATTCTGCTATTCTACTTTGTTGACAGTCAGAAAATTTTAGTGCTTTGCTCCTATTTTTCCTCAAAGTTATATGCTGATGCAGAACACCTCTTTGTCTTGATCTTAGAGAATGATGACTGTGTCTTACTGCAGTTTATTGTCCAATATTGAATATATTTGTATATATATATATTATTTGTATATATATATATATATATTTATATAATTGAATCCACAAAGTAAGTAGGGATTGAGTGCTAATTATACTTCTATTTGCAGCTAAATTTGTAGAACATAGCAATTAAATGGCTTCTCTAAAGTCTGGCCTTTAAGCAGCCTCAATCTGAGACAGTCTGCATCTTGTAACCAGAATTTCAAACATTATATTCTCTTACCATTCAAAATTCTCTTTATGATAAGATGAGTAATACTAAATGAGTTACAATGAATTACAGCTTAAATTATCCATGGTTAAACCAATTCATTCACGATCCTGGGGCAAAAACATAATGATATGCATAGACCTCATATTTTAAGCATTTAAGTTCAAGGTGACTGTATTCAAAACTCATATTCAACTTGTACAACACAATTTCACATTCCACTGAAATGTAAGTCCTCCTTGGACAATTAACTTGGATTCCAAGTAAGATTGCATGACATTATGATTTCATAAACCAGGATATGTGCTTTAATTAACTTGTATCTTAAAGATATGCACTATATGTTTAGTTTTTAGATTCCTAAGAGACGTCTTTGGCTACATAAATTTTGAAGGTGTTTCTGAATGAATTGTCTAAATATAATAAAACATAACATTACTTTGCCTATATTATCTCCAGTTCTTTAAATAATAGCTCTTGATATTGCATTTAAAAAGTTTTGAACTCAGTCATAGGATAGCTATATAAACACCACACACACACACACACATATATATATATATATATATATATGTATATATATATATATATTTGTATGTATACATGCACATGCATGCTGAGTCACTTCAGTCATGTCTGACTCTTTGTGACCCTATGGACTGTAGCCCTCCAGACTCCTCTGTCCATTGGATTCTCCAGGCAAGAATACTAGAGTGGGTTGCCATGCCCTCCTTCAGGGAATCTTCTTAAATCAGGGATCAAATTCACATTCTACTGTCTCCTGCATTGACATGCAGGTTCTTTGCCACTAGTGTGCTTATAAACATATGCAAAAACCTTATATATGATATGAACCTTAGTGTGTAAGACAGAAACATAGCTATGCAGAAAAGGCACACAGATCACAGCCATTCAGATAAGTTTTCTTTTGGAATGAGTAGGTCTGTGTGATTTAAGTAAATTCCCCTTAAAAAGTTCATATGCGATTTCTGCTTATGGTGATAAAATAAAAACGATTTTGTAAGCTTCTGGAAGAAAGGAGGGTGACCGAAAAGAGAAGGCAGGAGACGACTGAACTGCCAGCACAAAACCAGGTTTATTCAGGAGAACAGCCGGACTGTCTCTAAAGGAGAGAACAGCATCAAGGGGTTTGGCAACAGTGGTTATCTACCTGATCGGGGCGGGAAAAGCTAGGGCAGGACATTTTTTTCGTAGGTTAGGTGGCGTGATTTCAGGGAAGGAATCTTCCCAGAATCAGGAGCCTGGTCATGGTGCCTCAGCAGGATGTGCACCACCAGTTCGGTTGTGACAGGGAGTTAGTTTCGGCCAAACACGTTGTTCCTCTTCTTATCCAACTTTCACAGAGGTATGCAATCTATATGGAATCTAGTAGGATGGTGATGATGGCACACACAGTGAAGCAACAGAAAGACAGACATGGACAGTGGGCATATGGTCATTGTGGGGAAGGAACAGAAGGTGGGAGGTGTAAAGGAAGTAGCATGAAGGCCTGTACTATCATAAGTGAAGAAAGTAGCTCTAGTCATTGCTCTGTGAGAAAAGGGGATCCTTCAGGGGTGCTGTGTGATGGTTGGGAGGGGTGGGAAGGTGGGGATATACATATGACTAATCTGGGAACATACATATCTGTAAACAACAAAACTCTGTAAAAGTTAAAAGCAAAATAAAGGTCTAAACAAATAAATAAATAAAATGAAAAAAAAGAAAAAAGAGGAGATGGAACTTCAGCAGGGGAATGGCACCTTAGCAGGAGCATAAAAGTTTTGCAAGGGGGATGGCGGCCTCCCGGCAGTCCTGACACTTTTGATTCAAAATTCCACATTCAAATTATTTAAAAAGATACAGGTACATTTCTCATTTCTCTAAGATATCTTATTATTGGCATATTTGTGCTCCATTTTATGACACTCTTTGGTCATAAAAGGAGTTTTCATATAGCTTTGAAAAATGATCTTTCTCCATCATCCAATGTGTCTTCTACAGTTTCATGATGTTCTATTTCAAGGGTTTCTGGAAATAAGGCCATTGAAAACAGCTTCCAACAAATACTGTGATATAATATACACTTATTTTACATCCCTTGGCCATTTTAAATTGATTGCTGGAGATTACTAAAAACTAGCAAATAAAGAGAATTTGTTTCTGCTCATAATTTTAAAAGAAATTCATAGCCCCTGTGACCTAGTGCATAATGCAATGCCTATGAAATATTTGGAGTAAATTTACAAAGACATTAAAACTGAGACAGATTTTGTTATTTGGAATTTTAGCATTCTCCAGATATATATTTTTTTATCATCAAAAACATTTTTATGGGGGTATAGCCAATTAACACTTTTGTGATAATTTCAGATGAATAGTGAAGGGGCCTAGGCATACATATATATGTATCCATTCTCCCCTGAACCCCCGTCCCATTCAGGCTAGTTAATAACATTGAGGTATGCAATCTATATGGAATCTAGTAGGATGGTGATGATGGCACACACAGTGAAGCAACAGAAAGACAGACATGGACAGTGGGCATATGGTCATTGTGGGGAAGGAACAGAAGGTGGGAGGTGTAAAGGAAGTAGCATGAAGGCCTGTACTATCATAAGTGAAGAAAGTAGCTCTAGTCATTGCTCTGTGAGAAAAGGGGATCCTTCAGGGGTGCTGTGTGATGGTTGGGAGGGGTGGGAAGGTGGGGATATACATATGACTAATCTGGGAACATACATATCTGTAAACAACAAAACTCTGTAAAAGTTAAAAGCAAAATAAAGGTCTAAACAAATAAATAAATAAAATGAAAAAAAAGAAAAAAGAGGAGATGGAACTTCAGCAGGGAATGGCACCTTAGCAGGAGCATAAAAGTTTTGCAAGGGGGATGGCGGCCTCCCGGCAGTCCTGACACTTTTGATTCAAAATTCCACATTCAAATTATTTAAAAAGATACAGGTACATTTCTCATTTCTCTAAGATATCTTATTATTGGCATATTTGTGCTCCATTTTATGACACTCTTTGGTCATAAAAGGAGTTTTCATATAGCTTTGAAAAATGATCTTTCTCCATCATCCAATGTGTCTTCTACAGTTTCATGATGTTCTATTTCAAGGGTTTCTGGAAATAAGGCCATTGAAAACAGCTTCCAACAAATACTGTGATATAATATACACTTATTTTACATCCCTTGGCCATTTTAAATTGATTGCTGGAGATTACTAAAAACTAGCAAATAAAGAGAATTTGTTTCTGCTCATAATTTTAAAAGAAATTCATAGCCCCTGTGACCTAGTGCATAATGCAATGCCTATGAAATATTTGGAGTAAATTTACAAAGACATTAAAACTGAGACAGATTTTGTTATTTGGAATTTTAGCATTCTCCAGATATATATTTTTTTATCATCAAAAACATTTTTATGGGGGTATAGCCAATTAACACTTTTGTGATAATTTCAGATGAATAGTGAAGGGGCCTAGGCATACATATATATGTATCCATTCTCCCCTGAACCCCCGTCCCATTCAGGCTAGTTAATAACATTGAGCAAAGTTCCATGTGCTATACAATAGATTTCTGTTGGTTATCCATTTCAACAGAAAAAGACTCACAAACTTAGAAAACAAATCTATGGTTGCAGCAGGGAGACTTGGGGAATTGGAGACTTTGGGAAAGTCGTGTACGCACTGCCTTGTTTGAAGGAAACAGATATTTAAACACATTTTAAATGGATAATGATGAAAATGATAATGTACTAAAAGTATAACTCAAGAAAATCAGACCATATATAAATAGAACTGAATATGCTTTTGGATATTAAAATCAGAAAATATTACTTTGTTAAATATTTTCTAAGTAATAAAGCAGGGCACAGGACATAGTTCCTTTTTTAGAACTCCTATATACTACAATAATGAATGAGGGGCACATTTTAAACTATCGTGCCCCTACTTGAATTATTGACACATTTGTTCAGATTCTTCATTATTTGTAACCTAGAGGAGGACCTTCAGGTCTTAGTAACCATTTTGAGATTTCTCCTTCAAAACCCTTTCTCATTCTCAATTCAAAAGTTGGAGACCAGCCAGACTCAGACTTTAATTAGAACCTTAGTGGTGTTTTTGATGCCTTAATTATAAATAAGGTAGTTGTAGTAATTATAGATGAATTAGAATAATAATAATTTTAAATAAAGTCAGTCTAAAGAATTTACAAAATAGATGTTTAACTTGACAGCACCACCTCAAAAACTGTGATGCATTCTACTTGGTCCATATCTCTCATTAAAACTGGGTTATGTTTCGGGAAATTGACATTATATGATTACACACATAATTTTGTGATGAATTCAATTCATAGTCTATCCCCAAGATTTAAAAACAGAAACATAATGTTTCAATGAGAAGACCACTATCACACAGCTAAAACAGTAAATGTGTGTGTGTGTATTCAGTTGCTCCGTCACATACAGCTCTTTGCAGCCCCAGGGGCGGCACCCTGCCAGACTCCTCGGCCCAAGGAACTTTCCAGGCACGATTACTAGAGTAGGATGTCACTTCTGCTCCAGGGGACCTTCCTGACCCATGCATCAAATCTGCATCTCCTGCACTGGCAGACAAATTCTTTACCACTAGTGAAACAATAAGTGACTGTGTCTTAATTTGAACAGATTCAGTTCAAAAACCCACAGACTATTCAAAATACCATTTCATCATTTCTTTAGGTTAATTTTTAAATGAATAAATGAATACCTACTCTTACTAGGTTGAACTTCTAAATATGAAAAAAATGCTAACATCTTATTTACAATAGTAAATCATATTTTATCGCACCTTTCAATAATTATTTCTACTGCTTGAATCCCATGCTATTTAAGGGACAGCTCATTTATCTTCTAACTTTGTAACCACTAAATATTGGTTGCACACTTTAAAAAATCCTTTGTTCTAATCACCTTTCAGTAATTATATATCCTTCTCTAAGAAGCAGAATACAATTAGCTCTGATCCTAATTTTAACCACATCTGTGTCTACTTTTAAACATAACCAATATATAGCCCTTTCATTTGTTACAGCTGTCTTGTCTTGACTAGAACTTTGATTAAAATAGAACTAGCATATATTGTAGGGCCCCTCACTACAAAATGCTTGTGAAACAGTTTCTTCATTATTTGTAACCTAGAGGAGGACCTTCAGGTCTTAGTAACCATTTTGAGATTTCTCCTTCAAAACCCTTTCTCATTCTCAATTCAAAAGTTGGAGACCAGCCAGACTCAGACTTTAATTAGAACCTTAATGGTGTTTTTGATGCCTTAATTATAAATAAGGTAGTTGTAGTAATTATAGATGAATTAGAATAATAATAATTTTAAATAAAGTCAGTCTAAAGAATTTACAAAATAGATGTTTAACTTGACAGCACCACCTCAAAACTGTGATGCATTCTACTTGGTCCATATCTCTCATTAAAACTGGGTTATGTTTCGGGAAATTGACATTATATGATTACACACATAATTTTGTGATGAATTCAATTCATAGTCTATCCCCAAGATTTAAAAACAGAAACATAATGTTTCAATGAGAAGACCACTATCACACAGCTAAAACAGTAAATGTGTGTGTGTGTATTCAGTTGCTCCGTCACATACAGCTCTTTGCAGCCCCAGGGGCGGCACCCTGCCAGACTCCTCGGCCCAAGGAACTTTCCAGGCACGATTACTAGAGTAGGATGTCACTTCTGCTCCAGGGGACCTTCCTGACCCATGCATCAAATCTGCATCTCCTGCACTGGCAGACAAATTCTTTACCACTAGTGAAACAATAAGTGACTGTGTCTTAATTTGAACAGATTCAGTTCAAAAACCCACAGACTATTCAAAATACCATTTCATCATTTCTTTAGGTTAATTTTTAAATGAATAAATGAATACCTACTCTTACTAGGTTGAACTTCTAAATATGAAAAAAATGCTAACATCTTATTTACAATAGTAAATCATATTTTATCGCACCTTTCAATAATTATTTCTACTGCTTGAATCCCATGCTATTTAAGGGACAGCTCATTTATCTTCTAACTTTGTAACCACCAAATATTGGTTGCACACTTTAAAAAAAATCCTTTGTTCTAATCACCTTTCAGTAATTATATATCCTTCTCTAAGAAGCAGAATACAATTAGCTCTGATCCTAATTTTAACCACATCTGTGTCTACTTTTTAAACATAACCAATATATAGCCCTTTCATTTGTTACAGCTGTCTTGTCTTGACTAGAACTTTGATTAAAATAGTGATTAACTAGCATATATTGTAGGGCATCACTACATCATTTTGTTTTTGTCTTGACAGAAGTGCTTGTGAAACAGTTATTAAATTCTCAAATAGCTATCAAATCCTGGCCCAGCTACTTGCACCTGTGTTATATTGAAAGGCATGCATAGGCAGACTTAGTAAGGAGGCCAGTGGTTTCTAAGGAGGAGGAGGGAAAAAACATTTTCTAGCCTTAACTGTTTGCCATGATAAAGATCTACTCTGAAACTAATTTTATTGTTTTATGGATACAAGCTATTTTGCATTGGAATGTCTAATCTAGTCCTGAAGCCTGGAGATCATCCTCTGGCTAATCTTATGTTAATATTGTGGATGTGGTCTAGTAAGACTTTTAGAGACTTAAAACATTCTTTTTACCTATCATCAATAATCTACTAGAAAAGTAAAAATGCCTTGTCTAAACTAGTTTCTGGGGATGCTCTTCTATCCCTCTTCCAATTCCTTAGCTAGAAACTTTCTCTATCCCTTTCATCTTTAATAAAACTTTTCCTGCACAAAGCTTTGAGTGTGACCTAAGCAAAGTCTTTGATCCCAATGTGAGATCTTCTGCTTTAGAGATCAAGAATACAACACAGTTCACCTTAAGCTATCTACTATCATCTATCCATACTGAGCTACAATTTGCTTCTTCTGAAAAAATAAGAAATAAAGTCAAAACCCACAGACTATTCAAAATACCATTTCATCATTTCTTTAGGTTAATTTTTAAATGAATAAATGAATACCTACTCTTACTAGGTTGAACTTCTAAATATGAAAAATGCTAACATCTTATTTACAATAGTAAATCATATTTTATCGCACCTTTCAATAATTATTTCTACTGCTTGAATCCCATGCTATTTAAGGGACAGCTCATTTATCTTCTAACTTTGTAACCACCAAATATTGGTTGCACACTTTAAAAAAAATCCTTTGTTCTAATCACCTTTCAGTAATTATATATCCTTCTCTAAGAAGCAGAATACAATTAGCTCTGATCCTAATTTTAACCACATCTGTGTCTACTTTTTAAACATAACCAATATATAGCCCTTTCATTTGTTACAGCTGTCTTGTCTTGACTAGAACTTTGATTAAAATAGTGATTAACTAGCATATATTGTAGGGCATCACTACATCATTTTGTTTTTGTCTTGACAGAAGTGCTTGTGAAACAGTTATTAAATTCTCAAATAGCTATCAAATCCTGGCCCAGCTACTTGCACCTGTGTTATATTGAAAGGCATGCATAGGCAGACTTAGTAAGGAGGCCAGTGGTTTCTAAGGAGGAGGAGGGAAAAAACATTTTCTAGCCTTAACTGTTTGCCATGATAAAGATCTACTCTGAAACTAATTTTATTGTTTTATGGATACAAGCTATTTTGCATTGGAATGTCTAATCTAGTCCTGAAGCCTGGAGACCATCCTCTGGCTAATCTTATGTTAATATTGTGGATGTGGTCTAGTAAGACTTTTAGAGACTTAAAACATTCTTTTTACCTATCATCAATAATCTACTAGAAAAGTAAAAATGCCTTGTCTAAACTAGTTTCTGGGGATGCTCTTCTATCCCTCTTCCAATTCCTTAGCTAGAAACTTTCTCTATCCCTTTCATCTTTAATAAAACTTTTCCTGCACAAAGCTTTGAGTGTGACCTAAGCAAAGTCTTTGATCCCAATGTGAGATCTTCTGCTTTAGAGATCAAGAATACAACACAGTTCACCTTAAGCTATCTACTATCATCTATCCATATTGAGCTACAATTTGCTTCTTCTGAAAAAATAAGAAATAAAGTCTACTGATTATGTTTTTGAGAGTTAAAATACAATACCTATCCAACTCTGCCAGACACATAGTTGAAATGGATGGTAATAAATTGTATCCATAATTACAAAATGATGATAATGTCTTGATGATATATCCTAATGATTATTTATAGTCATGGAACCCACTATCTGTCAAATTCAACTAGATATTACTCTGTATGCTGCCAAACTTGACAATACTGCTGATTGACTTGGGCTGCAGGAAAATTGCTTCTCTCAAACCTGTTTCCAGATCATATCCTGGGGGAAATATTTGAAATACTAAAATATACTAACAAGAACATATTATGGTTTTCTGTTAGAATAGCTAATGAGATTATGATTGAAGATACCAAAAGTACCTGAAAATGCCAGATATTTATTTCAACTTATCTCAAAGTTTTAAATATACATCTTAAGTGTTAAGTTTTCTACTGACCTATTTTCATACTCACTGATAATTTTCTCAGTTCTGTCCAGGGTACAAGATGATCTTCTCAGAGGCATTATTTATTTCTCTTATGTTTTTCTTGTTTCTGTAATGTGTTAAGTCTTTTACTTTGTTTCTGTCTCCATGTTGAAATAATCATACATATTATGTTCTTTTTCTATTAGAAGAATCTAACATATTACTCATATTTATTTCACATTTCTCGTCTAATCTTTCCGACATCTGTGTTATATCTGATTCCGCTTTGAAAGTTTTCTTTGTCTTTTCAGATCGTATTTTTCCCTTGTCTTTCTGTGCACCTTATCATTTTTGGCTGAGTGGTAAAAATGTTCTTAAAACACATAACAAGGAAGGTTGGTTTGCTGACTATTTATTTGTTTATTTAAATGCTTGTCTGATTGTAGCATGGACTCAATAATACAAATTAACTGACTTGTAACTTGTTAAGCTGCAATTTGTTAAGCTCAGTTTCATAGTTTAACATGTAAATCAACTTTTTATAAGCATCCTACATATGCTGGAAAATGTATGCACCAGAGATCAATCATTAATGAAACTCTTTTAATATGTCATATGTGTCAATATATTAAACATGTTAAATATGTGATTTATGTACAGTTTTATCTTGTTTTTGTTTTAAGCATTCATCAATATTTTTAGAAGGATGTTGAAACCTTTCATTATACCTGTACATTTACCAACTTCTCAATTTTTTATATCGTTGAAATTGTTATTCTGTGTTCTTTCTAATTTTTATTTTCATTTTTTTTGGCCGCTTCTATTGATCTTTCATTTATTTATCTTTGTTCTTTGGCCTGTGTGGGCCTCCCATCGCAGTGGTGTCTCTCGTCGCAGCGCGCAGACACTGGGCGCCGGCACTCCAGAGCTCTGGTTTGGTAGTTGGACACATCGGTCCAGCCACTCCGCAGCACGTGGGATCTTTCCAGGCCAGGGATCGAACTGGCGCCTTGCACTGCAAGGTGATGTCCTTACCCACTGGACCACCAGGAAGCCCTGAAACTGTTATTCTTATATATACATCTTAAGTGTTAAGTTTTCTACTGACCTATTTTCATACTCACTGATAATTTTCTCAGTTCTGTCCAGGGTACAAGATGATCTTCTCAGAGGCATTATTTATTTCTCTTATGTTTTTCTTGTTTCTGTAATGTGTTAAGTCTTTTACTTTGTTTCTGTCTCCATGTTGAAATAATCATACATATTATGTTCTTTTTCTATTAGAAGAATCTAACATATTACTCATATTTATTTCACATTTCTCGTCTAATCTTTCCGACATCTGTGTTATATCTGATTCCGCTTTGAAAGTTTTCTTTGTCTTTTCAGATCGTATTTTTCCCTTGTCTTTCTGTGCACCTTATCATTTTTGGCTGAGTGGTAAAAATGTTCTTAAAACACATAACAAGGAAGGTTGGTTTGCTGACTATTTATTTGTTTATTTAAATGCTTGTCTGATTGTAGCATGGACTCAATAATACAAATTAACTGACTTGTAACTTGTTAAGCTGCAATTTGTTAAGCTCAGTTTCATAGTTTAACATGTAAATCAACTTTTTATAAGCATCCTACATATGCTGGAAAATGTATGCACCAGAGATCAATCATTAATGAAACTCTTTTAATATGTCATATGTGTCAATATATTAAACATGTTAAATATGTGATTTATGTACAGTTTTATCTTGTTTTTGTTTTAAGCATTCATCAATATTTTTAGAAGGATGTTGAAACCTTTCATTATGCCTGTACATTTACCAACTTCTCAATTTTTTATATCGTTGAAATTGTTATTCTGTGTTCTTTCTAATTTTTATTTTCATTTTTTTTGGCCGCTTCTATTGATCTTTCATTTATTTATCTTTGTTCTTTGGCCTGTGTGGGCCTCCCATCGCAGTGGTGTCTCTCGTCGCAGAGCACAGACTCTGGGCGGAGGCACTCCAGAGCTCTGGTTTGGTAGTTGGACACATCGGTCCAGCCACTCCGCAGCACGTGGGATCTTTCCAGGCCAGGGATCGAACTGGCGCCCCTTGCACTGCAAGGTGATGTCCTTACCCACTGGACCACCAGGGAAGCCCTGAAACTGTTATTCTTATATATACACTTAGAAAAATTATATCTCCCTTGTATGTTAAAAAGCTTTTCATAAAATTCCAGTACATTCTTTAAACTCAAGATCTTTTTCCTTCAAAATCTCTCTGTTAGAAATTGTACAATTAAATTGTTTTATTTGCCTGTATTTGCAAAATAATTTTAATTTGTATTTTATAATTTCAAACTAAATCAGTCTTTTAAATTTATTCATGTGCCTTGAAAACAGAATGTAACGATTATAAAACAAGCATTTTATTTTATTTTATTTTATTTTTTAAGATTTATTTATTTATTTATTTTGGGCGGGGGTCGGGTTGGGGAGGGAGGGGAGCAGGCGGGCCACTTCTATTGATCTTTCATTTCTCTATTTTCATCCGTCTTTGTTCTTTGGCTCCTGTGGGCCTCCCATCGCGGTGGCGTCTGTCGTTGCAGAGTGCCGGCTCTGGGCGCATGCACTCCAGAGCTCTGGCTCGGTAATTGGACACATCAGTCCAGCCGCTCCGCGGCACGTGGGATCTTCCCAGGCCAGGGATCAAACCGGCGCCCCTTGCACTGCAAGGTGATGTCCTTACCCACTGGACCACCAGGGAAGCCCTGAAACTGTTATTCTTATATATACACTTAGAAAAATTATATCTCCCTTGTATGTTAAAAAGCTTTTCATAAAATTCCAGTACATTCTTTAAACTCAAGATCTTTTTCCTTCAAAATCTCTCTGTTAGAAATTGTACAATTAAATTGTTTCATTTGCCTGTATTTGCAAAATAATTTTAATTTGTATTTTATAATTTCAAACTAAATCAGTCTTTTAAATTTATTCATGTGCCTTGAAAACAGAATGTAACGATTATAAAACAAGCATTTTATTTTATTTTATTTTATTTTTTAAGATTTATTTATTTATTTATTTTGGGCGGGGGTCGGGTTGGGGAGGGAGGGGAGCAGGCGGGCCACTTCTATTGATCTTTCATTTCTCTATTTTCATCCGTCTTTGTTCTTTGGCTCCTGTGGGCCTCCCATCGCGGTGGCGTCTGTCGTTGCAGAGTGCCGGCTCTGGGCGCATGCACTCCAGAGCTCTGGCTCGGTAATTGGACACATCAGTCCAGCCGCTCCGCGGCACGTGGGATCTTCCCAGGCCAGGGATCAAACCGGCGCCCCTTGCACTGCAAGGTGATGTCCTTACCCACTGGACCACCAGGGAAGCCCTGAAACTGTTATTCTTATATATACACTTAGAAAAATTATATCTCCCTTGTATGTTAAAAAGCTTTTCATAAAATTCCAGTACATTCTTTAAACTCAAGATCTTTTTCCTTCAAAATCTCTCTGTTAGAAATTGTACAATTAAATTGTTTCATTTGCCTGTATTTGCAAAATAATTTTAATTTGTATTTTATAATTTCAAACTAAATCAGTCTTTTAAATTTATTCATGTACCTTGGAAACAGAATGTAACGATTATAAAACAAGCATTTTATTTTTTTATACCCAAAGCATTTTTTTTTGGAGTATAGTCAATTAACAATTTTGTGACAATTTCAGGTGAACAGTGAAGGCGCTTGGCGATACATAAACACACATTCAGTCCACCCATTCATTTCTCCCGACACCCACCCAGGCTGGCACATAACATAAGCAGAGTTCCATGAACTGAAGAACAGATTTATGCTGGTCATCCATCTCAGATATGGCTGTGTGTATTTGACCTTCCCAAAGTCCTCAACCATCCTCTCCCCCTGCAACCATTAGTTCATTTACTAAGTTTGTGAGTCTCTTTCTGTTTTACAAATAAGTTCATTTGTATCATTTCTTCTTAGAATCCACATAAAAGGGATATTATAATATATTTCTCCTTCTCTGACTTACTTCACTCAGTATGACACTCTCTAGGTCTATCCATAGTGCTGCAAACGGCCTTACTTTATTCTTTTAATGGATAAGTAATATTATAATATATATAGATGTATATATATGTCACATCTTATTTATCCATTCCTCTATTGATGGACATTTAGGTTGTTTCTATGTTTTGGCTATTATAAACAATGATGCAATAAGCATTGGGGGGCATGTATCTCTTCGAGCCATGCTTTTCTCTGGATATATGCCCAGGAGTGAGATTGCAGGGTCATATGGTTGCTCTATCTTTAGATTTTTAAGGAACCTCCACACAGTTCCCCACGGTGGCTGTACCAATTTACATTCCCACCAACAGTGCAGGAGGGTTCCCTTCTCTCCATATCCTCTCCAGCATTTGTTGTTTGTGGAATTTTTGATGATAGCTATCCTGACTGAAGTGAGGTAGTATCTCATTGTAGTTTTAATTTGCATTTCTCTAATAAGTAGTGATTTTGAACATCTTTTCATATGCCTGTTGACCATCTCCATGTCCTCTTCAGAGAAATGTCTATTCAGGTTTCCTGCCCACTTTTTAAGTGGATTGTTTGTTATACTATTGTCATAAGCTGTTTGTAAGTTTTGGAGATGAATCCCTTATCAGTCACATATATCATTTCCAAATATTTGCTCCTAGTCTGGGAGTTGTCTTTTTGTTTTATTAATTGTTTCCTTTGCTGTACAAAACGTATTGAGTTTAAGTAGGCCCCATTTGCTTATATTTGTTTTTATTTCCATTATTCTGGGAGGTGGATTAAAAAAGATTTTGCTGTGATTTGTGTCAGAGAGTGTTCTACCTATGTTTTCCTCTAAGAGTTTTATTGTGTCTGGTCTACCATTTAGGCCTCTAATCCATTTTGAGCTTATTTTTGTGTATGGAGTTAAGGAATGATCTGGTTTAATTCTTTTACATGTGACTGTCCAGTTTTCCCAGCACAATTTGTTGAAGAGACTGTCTTTCCAACATTGTAGTCTTGCCTCCTTTGTCATAAATTAATTGATTATAGGTGCATGGGCTTATTTCTGCATTTTCTATTCTGTTCCATTGATCTATCTTTCTATCTTTGTCTTTTCTGATAGTATTTGAGATCTTCTGTATATAGCATCATGCCAATTAGAGACAGTTTAACTTTTTCTTTTCCAATTTGCATACCCTTTATTTCTTTCTCTTCTCTTGATTGCTATGACTTGGGCTTCCAGAACTATGTTGAATAAAAGTGGTGAGAGTGGGCATCTTTATCTTGTTCCTGATCTTAAGAGGGAATGCTTCCAGCTTTTTGCCATTGAGTATGATGCTAGCTGTAGCTTTGTTGTATATTGCCTTAATCATGTTGAGGAACGTACCTCCTATGCCCATTTTCTGGATATTTTTTATCATAAATGGGTGCTAAATTTTATCAAAAAACTTTTCTGCATCTATTGAGATAATCATATGGTTTTTATTCTTCAGTTTGTTGATATGCTGTATCACATTGATTGATTTGTGAATGTTGAAAAAGCCTTGCATCCCTGGGATGAATTCCACTTGATCGTGATGTAGAATAAATATATTTTTTAATCTTTTATTTTACTTTTAACTTTTACAGAGCTTTGTTGTTTGCAGATATGTATGTTTATGTAGGATATTTTTAATGCCGTTGATACGGATCACTAGTATTTTGTTGGGGATTTTTGCTTCTAAGTTCATTAGTGATACTGGCCTGAATTTTCTCTTTTTGTGGCATCTTTGTCTGGTTTTTATATTAACGTGATGATAGCTTCATAAAAAGAGTTGGGATGTTAAATTCCTCTGTGACTTTTTGGAACAATTTCAGAAGGATAAGGGCTAACTCTTCTTTAAATGTTTTATGAAATTTTACTGATTTGAGTCATCTCCCTTTTTTTCTTGATGAGTCTGGCTAAAGTTTTACCAACCTTGCTTATCTTTTCAAAGAACCAGCTTTTAGTTTGATTAAATTTTGAAATTATTTTATTTGTCTCTATTTCATTGATTTCTGCTCTGACCTGTATTATTCCTTTCCTTCTATCAACATTCGATTTTGCTTGTTCTTTTTTCTCTAGTTGTTTTAGTTATAAAGTTAGGTTGTTTATTTGAGAGCTTCCTTGTTTCTTGAGGTAAGATTGTATTGCTATAAACTTCTGTCTTAGAACTGCTTTTGCTTTTCCAATTTGCATACCCTTTATTTCTTTCTCTTCTCTTGATTGCTATGACTTGGGCTTCCAGAACTATGTTGAATAAAAGTGGTGAGAGTGGGCATCTTTATCTTGTTCCTGATCTTAAGAGGGAATGCTTCCAGCTTTTTGCCATTGAGTATGATGCTAGCTGTAGCTTTGTTGTATATTGCCTTAATCATGTTGAGGAACGTACCTCCTATGCCCATTTTCTGGATATTTTTTATCATAAATGGGTGCTAAATTTTATCAAAAAACTTTTCTGCATCTATTGAGATAATCATATGGTTTTTATTCTTCAGTTTGTTGATATGCTGTATCACATTGATTGATTTGTGAATGTTGAAAAAGCCTTGCATCCCTGGGATGAATTCCACTTGATCGTGATGTAGAATAAATATATTTTTTAATCTTTTATTTTACTTTTAACTTTTACAGAGCTTTGTTGTTTGCAGATATGTATGTTTATGTAGGATATTTTTAATGCCGTTGATACGGATCACTAGTATTTTGTTGGGGATTTTTGCTTCTAAGTTCATTAGTGATACTGGCCTGAATTTTCTCTTTTTGTGGCATCTTTGTCTGGTTTTTATATTAACGTGATGATAGCTTCATAAAAGAGTTGGGATGTTAAATTCCTCTGTGACTTTTTGGAACAATTTCAGAAGGATAAGGGCTAACTCTTCTTTAAATGTTTTATGAAATTTTACTGATTTGAGTCATCTCCCTTTTTTTCTTGATGAGTCTGGCTAAAGTTTTACCAACCTTGCTTATCTTTTCAAAGAACCAGCTTTTAGTTTGATTAAATTTTGAAATTATTTTATTTGTCTCTATTTCATTGATTTCTGCTCTGACCTGTATTATTCCTTTCCTTCTATCAACATTCGATTTTGCTTGTTCTTTTTTCTCTAGTTGTTTTAGTTATAAAGTTAGGTTGTTTATTTGAGAGCTTCCTTGTTTCTTGAGGTAAGATTGTATTGCTATAAACTTCTGTCTTAGAACTGCTTTTGCTTCATCCCATAACTTTTGGACCATACTTCTTTAATTTTCATTTCTCTCTAGGTATTTTTTTTATCAACTTTTTGCTTTCTTCAGTGAGCCAACAGTTGTTTAGTAGCATATTGTTTAGCCACCAGTTTTGCCTTTCTTAGGGTTTTTTCTTGTAGTTTATTTCTAATCTTATAGCGTTCTGATCAGAGAAGATGCTTGATATTATTTCAATTTTCTTAAATTTACCAAGGCTCACCTTGTGACCCAGTATGTGGTCCATCCTGGAGAATGTTCTGTGTGCACTTGAGAAAAATATGTAGTTTGCTGCTCTTGGATGGAACGCTCAATAAATATCACATAAGTCGAACTCCTCTAAAGTGTCATTTAAGGCCTAGGCTTCTTTATTGATGTTCTGTCTGCATGATCTTTCCATTGATGAAAATGGGGTATTAAAGTACCCCACTATTATTGTGTTACTCTCTATTTCTCCTTTTATATTTGTTAGTATTTGCCTTACATGTTGAGGTGCTCCTATGTTGAGTGCTTACATATTTAAAATCTTTGTATCTTCTTTTTGGATTGAACCTTGATCACAATGTAGTGTCCTTCTTTGTCTCTTATAACAGTCTTTGTTTTCAAGTCTATTTTGTCTGATATGAGTACTGCAGCTCCACCTTTCTTATGATTTCCATTTCTGTGAAAAGTCTTCTTCCATCCCCTTAGTTTCAGTCTGTATGTGTATCTTGGTAAGAAGTGCGTCTTGCATATGGTACTGATCCAACAATTTCAGAAGGATAAGGGCTAACTCTTCTTTAAATGTTTTATGAAATTTTACTGATTTGAGTCATCTCCCTTTTTTTCTTGATGAGTCTGGCTAAAGTTTTACCAACCTTGCTTATCTTTTCAAAGAACCAGCTTTTAGTTTGATTAAATTTTGAAATTATTTTATTTGTCTCTATTTCATTGATTTCTGCTCTGACCTGTATTATTCCTTTCCTTCTATCAACATTCGATTTTGCTTGTTCTTTTTTCTCTAGTTGTTTTAGTTATAAAGTTAGGTTGTTTATTTGAGAGCTTCCTTGTTTCTTGAGGTAAGATTGTATTGCTATAAACTTCTGTCTTAGAACTGCTTTTGCTTCATCCCATAACTTTTGGACCATACTTCTTTAATTTTCATTTCTCTCTAGGTATTTTTTTTATCAACTTTTTGCTTTCTTCAGTGAGCCAACAGTTGTTTAGTAGCATATTGTTTAGCCACCAGTTTTGCCTTTCTTAGGGTTTTTTCTTGTAGTTTATTTCTAATCTTATAGCGTTCTGATCAGAGAAGATGCTTGATATTATTTCAATTTTCTTAAATTTACCAAGGCTCACCTTGTGACCCAGTATGTGGTCCATCCTGGAGAATGTTCTGTGTGCACTTGAGAAAAATATGTAGTTTGCTGCTCTTGGATGGAACGCTCAATAAATATCACATAAGTCGAACTCCTCTAAAGTGTCATTTAAGGCCTAGGCTTCTTTATTGATGTTCTGTCTGCATGATCTTTCCATTGATGAAAATGGGGTATTAAAGTACCCCACTATTATTGTGTTACTCTCTATTTCTCCTTTTATATTTGTTAGTATTTGCCTTACATGTTGAGGTGCTCCTATGTTGAGTGCTTACATATTTAAAATCTTTGTATCTTCTTTTTGGATTGAACCTTGATCACAATGTAGTGTCCTTCTTTGTCTCTTATAACAGTCTTTGTTTTCAAGTCTATTTTGTCTGATATGAGTACTGCAGCTCCACCTTTCTTATGATTTCCATTTCTGTGAAAAGTCTTCTTCCATCCCCTTAGTTTCAGTCTGTATGTGTATCTTGGTAAGAAGTGCGTCTCTTGTAGACAACATATACATGGGTCTTGTTTTTGTATCCACTCAGCTGGTCTATGTCTTTTGGTTGTTGAATTTGATCCATTTACATTTAAGGTAATTATGGATATGTATGATCCTATCACCATTTTGTTAATTGTTTTGAGTTATTTTTAGATCTTTTCTCTTGTGTTTCCTGCCTAGAGAAGATCCTTTAGCATTTGCTATAAAATTGGTTTAGTGGTCCTGAATTCTCTTAACTTTTGCTTGCCTCGAAAGCTTTTGACTTCTCCATCAAATATGAATGAATGTCTTGCTGTGTAGGGTATTATTGGTTGTAGATTCTTTCCCTTTCATCATTTGAAATATACCATGCCATTCACTTCTGTCTTGTAGAGTTTCTGTTGAAAAATATGCTGATAACCATACGGATTTTCCCTTGTATGTTATTTGGCTTTTTTCTCTTGTTGCTTTTAATAAATTGTCTTTGTCTTTAGTTTTTTTTTTTGTTTTTTGTTTTCAGTTTGATTGCCTTGTGTCTCAGTGTGTTCCTCATTGGATTTATCCTGCCTAGGACCCTCTCTGGTTCTTGGACATTGTTGACTATTTCCTTTCTCATATAGGGAAGTATTCAGCTATTATCTTTTCAAATATTTTCTCAGATCCATTCTGTATGTCTTCGCCTTCTGGGGCCCCTATAATGCGAATATTGGTGCATTTAATGTTGTCCCAGAGGTCTCTTAGGCTGTCTTCATTTCTTTTCATTCTTTTTTCCATATTCTGTTTTACAGCAATGATTTCCACCATTCTACCTTCCAGGACACTTATCCATTCTTCTGCCTCAGTTATTCTGCTATTGATTCCTTCTAACTGATTGTTCATCTCTGTTTGCTCATTCTTTCATTCTTCCAGGTCGTTGGAAAACATTCCTTGCATCTTCTCCATTTTGTTTCTAATACCCTGCATCATCTTCACTATATGGATTCTGAATTCTCTTTCTGGGAGGTTGCCTATTTCTACTTCATTTAGTTGTTTTTCTGGAGATTTATCTTGTTCCTTTGTCTGGGACATAATCCGATTTCTTTTCCTCTTGGGTATCTTTCTATAGTTGTGGTATTAGTTCTGAAGGCTGATGGGATTGCCATTCTTATTCTCTTGTCTCCTTTCTGGTGAGGCTTATGCAAGTTTCCTAATGGGAAGGGCTGGCTGTGGGGGAAACTGGGTCTTGCTGTGTTGGGCAGGGCTGTGCTGAGTGGAACTCTTATCCAATTATCTGCTGTTAGGTGGGACTGTGCTCTCTCCCTGTTAGTTGTTTGGCCTAAGGAAACTCAGTTCTGGAGTCTAGAGGCTTCTATGATTGAATGACCTCCAAGAGGACCTATACTATGACACATTTCTGAGTACTGTTGCTGCCAGTGTCCCTGTCCCTGTGGCAGACCACTGTTGACTCATGCCTCCCCAGGAGCCCCTCAGACACTCCGAGACAGGTCTGGCTCAGTCTCTTCTGGGATCACTGTTCCTTTCCTCTGGGTCCTGGGGCACAAAAGATTTTGTTCATGTCCTCCAGGGACTCTGTTTCCCACAGTCTTATGGAAGCTCTGAAATTAAATCCTGCTGACCTTCAATGTTAAATTCGCATTCCTTTGGCCAAATCCCGAGCCTGGGGAGCCTAATGTGGGAGTCTAGAAACTTCACAGCAGTGCAAGAACTTCTTTGATCTTACTGTTCTCTAACGTGTGAGTCGCCCAACGGACAGGCATAAGATTTGATTTTTATCACAATTGCTCCTCCTAACCCCTTTTTTTTTTTGGATTTTTACTTTTTCTCTGTGTTACAGCAATTTTCCTTAACCCCTTATCCATTCTTCTGCCTCAGTTATTCTGCTATTGATTCCTTCTAACTGACTGTTCATCTCTGTTTGCTCATTCTTTCATTCTTCCAGGTCGTTGGAAAACATTCCTTGCATCTTCTCCATTTTGTTTCTAATACCCTGCATCATCTTCACTATATGGATTCTGAATTCTCTTTCTGGGAGGTTGCCTATTTCTACTTCATTTAGTTGTTTTTCTGGAGATTTATCTTGTTCCTTTGTCTGGGACATAATCCGATTTCTTTTCCTCTTGGGTATCTTTCTATAGTTGTGGTATTAGTTCTGAAGGCTGATGGGATTGCCATTCTTATTCTCTTGTCTCCTTTCTGGTGAGGCTTATGCAAGTTTCCTAATGGGAAGGGCTGGCTGTGGGGGAAACTGGGTCTTGCTGTGTTGGGCAGGGCTGTGCTGAGTGGAACTCTTATCCAATTATCTGCTGTTAGGTGGGACTGTGCTCTCTCCCTGTTAGTTGTTTGGCCTAAGGAAACTCAGTTCTGGAGTCTAGAGGCTTCTATGATTGAATGACCTCCAAGAGGACCTATACTATGACACATTTCTGAGTACTGTTGCTGCCAGTGTCCCTGTCCCTGTGGCAGACCACTGTTGACTCATGCCTCCCCAGGAGCCCCTCAGACACTCCGAGACAGGTCTGGCTCAGTCTCTTCTGGGATCACTGTTCCTTTCCTCTGGGTCCTGGGGCACAAAAGATTTTGTTCATGTCCTCCAGGGACTCTGTTTCCCACAGTCTTATGGAAGCTCTGAAATTAAATCCTGCTGACCTTCAATGTTAAATTCGCATTCCTTTGGCCAAATCCCGAGCCTGGGGAGCCTAATGTGGGAGTCTAGAAACTTCACAGCAGTGCAAGAACTTCTTTGATCTTACTGTTCTCTAACGTGTGAGTCGCCCAACGGACAGGCATAAGATTTGATTTTTATCACAATTGCTCCCCTCCTACCATTTCGTTGTGGCTTCTCCTGTGTCTTTGGATGTGGAGTATCATTTTTTGGTGGGTTCCAGTGTCCTCTTAATCTTGTTTTTTTCTGCTGTTAATTGTGATCTTGGTCCTCTGCCTTGGTGCATCTCGGGAGAGGGAGGTAGGAGGCCTCAGAACAGTCAGGCGGGCAGCTGGAAGGGTAGCGGATGGCCAGGTGGGCGCGTCCTGCAGGCCGCGGAGACCACTGAGGCTGCCCAGCCTCTGAGCTACAGCATGTCCTTCCACTCTCGCAACAAGTATTTTAAAGTTGAATAAAAAAAAATACATATATTATGCTAGAGTTACACTTAAATGAGCAAATTTACTAAAGTAACTCATACTAACTTCAAAGCACAGATCAGTTTAGAAATGGATTTGTAAGGGTGTAACAAACTTGACTGCCACCTTCTTATTTACACCCTCTTTTTTTAAAAACCTGTTCATCTGGTAAAAAAACTTGAAAACATGAGTGTTTTCTACTTTTAAAGACTTAATTGCTGAGGGTAATGACTCTGAAAAGAGATTATACTTTTACTGCCTGTGATGTTCTTCCAATGCAGAATTCTTCATCATAGTAGCACCAGTCCTGGGGGATTATGCTAATGGACCATGTTGCCACAAGTAAACACCTTGTTGAATGGGTGGTTATTTCACGGAAAAAAAAAAAAAAAAGAAGCCATTCTTTTATAGACTGAGTCTTTTAAATGCACTGTGAAATGAAGGGCATGTAAGCTTAAGAGTAATTATTTCCATTATGCATACTTTTATGACTCAAGATATTGAGATAACAAGGAAAAAATGTAAACTAGGCAGGTACAGAAAGCACAGCAAAAATGAGATTCTCACTGAGTATAACAGATCAAGAAATGTTTTAATTTTTTAAAAAAAAAGAAATGCCCTTCCTTTGGGGCACAAAAGATTTTGTTCATGTCCTCCAGGGACTCTGTTTCCCACAGTCTTATGGAAGCTCTGAAATTAAATCCTGCTGACCTTCAATGTTAAATTCGCATTCCTTTGGCCAAATCCCGAGCCTGGGGAGCCTAATGTGGGAGTCTAGAAACTTCACAGCAGTGCAAGAACTTCTTTGATCTTACTGTTCTCTAACGTGTGAGTCGCCCAACGGACAGGCATAAGATTTGATTTTTATCACAATTGCTCCCCTCCTACCATTTCGTTGTGGCTTCTCCTGTGTCTTTGGATGTGGAGTATCATTTTTTGGTGGGTTCCAGTGTCCTCTTAATCTTGTTTTTTTCTGCTGTTAATTGTGATCTTGGTCCTCTGCCTTGGTGCATCTCGGGAGAGGGAGGTAGGAGGCCTCAGAACAGTCAGGCGGGCAGCTGGAAGGGTAGCGGATGGCCAGGTGGGCGCGTCCTGCAGGCCGCGGAGACCACTGAGGCTGCCCAGCCTCTGAGCTACAGCATGTCCTTCCACTCTCGCAACAAGTATTTTAAAGTTGAATAAAAAAAAATACATATATTATGCTAGAGTTACACTTAAATGAGCAAATTTACTAAAGTAACTCATACTAACTTCAAAGCACAGATCAGTTTAGAAATGGATTTGTAAGGGTGTAACAAACTTGACTGCCACCTTCTTATTTACACCCTCTTTTTTTAAAAACCTGTTCATCTGGTAAAAAAACTTGAAAACATGAGTGTTTTCTACTTTTAAAGACTTAATTGCTGAGGGTAATGACTCTGAAAAGAGATTATACTTTTACTGCCTGTGATGTTCTTCCAATGCAGAATTCTTCATCATAGTAGCACCAGTCCTGGGGGATTATGCTAATGGACCATGTTGCCACAAGTAAACACCTTGTTGAATGGGTGGTTATTTCACGGAAAAAAAAAAAAAAAAGAAGCCATTCTTTTATAGACTGAGTCTTTTAAATGCACTGTGAAATGAAGGGCATGTAAGCTTAAGAGTAATTATTTCCATTATGCATACTTTTATGACTCAAGATATTGAGATAACAAGGAAAAAATGTAAACTAGGCAGGTACAGAAAGCACAGCAAAAATGAGATTCTCACTGAGTATAACAGATCAAGAAATGATAATTCATAACACATTTATACAATTCAAAAATTATTATTGCATATTATATAATATAGAAATGCTATATTAATTCATACTTAATTTTATCAAGTGACTAAATTGCTTCTTAGAGCAGATTATATATTATTACAGAGGAAAAGTAGGTCATTTTCCTTTTATGTTAGGTATGTAAGTTATGTTATTTAGAATACATCAGGGAAATCAGAATTTTAATATTAAGAATAAATCTTTAATACCTAAGGGAAAAATTACAGGTTATCAAAGTTACACTAAAAATCTTATAGAAATCATTTTCTAGATCATTTGATCATATTTTGTTATTGTGTCCCTCTAGCACTTTTTAATTAAAAAAAAAGATAAACATCGCCACAATGTTCTGTTAAATGAAATGTTTTGAAGAATATAAAAGCTAAGAATTTTCTTATACTTCAGTTATACATTTTTAAATGGACTGTAAATCGAAATATGGGTAGGGTAGATTTTTCTATATTAAATTATTTAATATTGGAAAGGAAGACAGAAGCTGTTCAGTTTTTTTAAGCATAGTTCATTTATAACCTAAGTATTTCAAAATTATCAATTATCTTACAAACTGTGCACACATTTCAGAATTTATAAAAGAAAATCAATCACTGTTTAATGAAGAGACTGAGAAAAGGTTAAAATTTATTTATTTATTTTTTAACTTTTGAGATAGCAATCATACTGTTTTTCTGTGCAGCAAGTTGCCAGAAACTTAGTGGCTTAAAACACTGATTTATTACCTAGCAGCTTCTATGGGTTAGGAGTCCAAGCACAGATTAGTTGAGCAGTCTGTTCAGAAACTCAAAAAGATGCAAAACAGTAACAGCTGCTCTCTCATATGGGGGATGGATTTTGGAAGAATTTTCTTTCAAGCTCATTCACATGGTTAGAAAAATTTATTTCCTTATGGTTACGGAAACAGGGCCCTGGTTTTTCACTGTTTGTGGCTCTTGGCCATTCTCATGTCCAAGAAACTGCTTCCACTTCCCAGTCAGGAGGAAGTCTCCATCAGCATTTTCACACCATCTCTGTTTAGTTCTCTGAGGCCAGCATGAGAATAGCCCTAAGGCAATCTGACAAAATGGAATTGTATGTATACTTTGCAATCTAATCATAGAAATGACATCCCATTACCTTTGTTATGCTCTGCTGGTTAGAAGCAAGTCAGGATTTCCATCCACATTCAAGGCCATGAGATTTTACAAGGATTTGACACATTGGGAGTTACCCTAGGGTGAATCCACTCAGAGCTCAGTTTGACTTTAATAATATTTGTCTATATTATATTATACATTATAAACATAAATATTTATAATTTATAAATTATAATACTATAAAAGCATAGCATTACATTTATTCATATTTATATCTTATTTATGCTTATAATATTAAATACATTTATAGTTTGCAATTTTTAAAATGTTATAAATAAATGTTCATAATACTAAATTCTGTTAACAATCAAAGGACAATCATCAACCTTTACATTAAAAATAACAGTGGAATTGGGGTCATCAGAACAATTAGCAACCAAAGACAGGACCAAGGGCTTCTCCTGGTGATCCAGTGGGTAAGGACACCGCCTTTCAGTGCAAGGGGCGCCGATTCGATCCCTGGCCTGGGAAGATCCCATATGCCGTGGAGTGGCTGGACAGATGTGTCCAATTACTGAGCCAGAGCTCTGGAGCGCATGCGCCCAGAGCTGGCGCTCTGCAGCAACAGACGCCACCGCGATGGGAGGCCCGCAGGAGCCAAAGAACAAAGACGGATGAAAACAGAGAAATGAAAGATCAATAGAAGTGGCCCGCCCGCTCCCCTCCCTCCCCAACCCGCCCCCCGCCCAAAATAAAAAATAAAAATAAAAAAAAAATCGAAAAGCATTTGGGAATACTTTAAGAAAAAAAAAAAGCAAAGACAGGACCAAGTCTGAACTTCTTACTGAACTGGAAACAAGAGTGCAAAATAACCTACCATTCATGCCTTGTATTCTGTGGAAGTTCAAACAGGGCTAGTCTGCTTAATTAAGACTTGAAAGAAGAAAAAAAAGATATTTAGCTAGAATGATTTAAAGATGGAGTTTTGCAAAGACAGGTAGGTAATATTAGGTCTGTCATTAGGATATGTTCATAGTGAATGGGATTTAGCATCTGTCCTTGAGATGAGATGTGAGAGAAGATAATTTCTCAAACTCACTAATGTAGGTTTACTCTTAACAGGAAAACGTCTACTCTGAGGGAAAATGATAGTGTATTAATTATGTTCTAGGCAGTTGTTAGCTCTGACTGGTTAGAAGCAATCTAATCATAGAAATGACATCCCATTACCTTTGTTATGCTCTGCTGGTTAGAAGCAAGTCAGGATTTCCATCCACATTCAAGGCCATGAGATTTTACAAGGATTTGACACATTGGGAGTTACCCTAGGGTGAATCCACTCAGAGCTCAGTTTGACTTTAATAATATTTGTCTATATTATATTATACATTATAAACATAAATATTTATAATTTATAAATTATAATACTATAAAAGCATAGCATTACATTTATTCATATTTATATCTTATTTATGCTTATAATATTAAATACATTTATAGTTTGCAATTTTTAAAATGTTATAAATAAATGTTCATAATACTAAATTCTGTTAACAATCAAAGGACAATCATTAACCTTTACATTAAAAATAACAGTGGAATTGGGGTCATCAGAACAATTAGCAACCAAAGACAGGACCAAGGGCTTCTCCTGGTGATCCAGTGGGTAAGGACACCGCCTTTCAGTGCAAGGGGCGCCGATTCGATCCCTGGCCTGGGAAGATCCCATATGCCGTGGAGTGGCTGGACAGATGTGTCCAATTACTGAGCCAGAGCTCTGGAGCGCATGCGCCCAGAGCTGGCGCTCTGCAGCAACAGACGCCACCGCGATGGGAGGCCCGCAGGAGCCAAAGAACAAAGACGGATGAAAACAGAGAAATGAAAGATCAATAGAAGTGGCCCGCCCGCTCCCCTCCCTCCCCAACCCGCCCCCCGCCCAAAATAAAAATAAAAAAAAAATCGAAAAGCATTTGGGAATACTTTAAGAAAAAAAAAAAGCAAAGACAGGACCAAGTCTGAACTTCTTACTGAACTGGAAACAAGAGTGCAAAATAACCTACCATTCATGCCTTGTATTCTGTGGAAGTTCAAACAGGGCTAGTCTGCTTAATTAAGACTTGAAAGAAGAAAAAAAAGATATTTAGCTAGAATGATTTAAAGATGGAGTTTTGCAAAGACAGGTAGGTAATATTAGGTCTGTCATTAGGATATGTTCATAGTGAATGGGATTTAGCATCTGTCCTTGAGATGAGATGTGAGAGAAGATAATTTCTCAAACTCACTAATGTAGGTTTACTCTTAACAGGAAAAAACCACAAAGGTACTACTCAAAGGCAGGTGAGGGGAAAAATGATAGTGTATTAATTATGTTCTAGGCAGTTGTAACCACCCCTTGTTAAAATCTGTCTCTCAACATTGTTTTTATCAAAGAAGACACTGTAAATAGGCAAGGAAAATAAAAGAAAATGCCAAAATAGGGGCTTCCCTGGTGGTCCAGTGGGTAAGGACACCACCTTGCAGTGCAAGGGGTGCTGGTTCGATCCCTGGCCTGGGAAGATCCCACGTGCTGTGGAGTGGCTGGACAGATGTGTCCAATTCCTGAGCTGGAGCTCTGGAGTGCATGCGCCCAGAGCTGGTGCTCTGCGACAACAGAGGCCGCTGTGATGGGAGGCCCACACAGGCCAAAGCACAAAGAGACAGATAAATGAAAGACCAATAGAAGTGGCCCGCCAGTCCCTCTCCTTCCCCAACCCCCCAAAAAAAAGGTTAAAAAAAAAAAAGAAAATGCCAAAATAAACAGCTCAAATTATCAAATTTAAAACCTTGCATAATTTCCAACAACTCTTGTCAGTTTTCAGTGTTTTACTTCCAGGTAGTTCTCAACAGTGAATAAACATGCCATATATTGTGAGTTCTTGCATGCACTATTAAGTTTTCAGTTATGACTATAGTTCTTGGTGGAGTTACTAAATATCAAGGAGTAATGACTGAATGTAATGTAAAGAGACACCCCTAACTTATATTTTCCTGGAGAATCAGGAACAGTTATAGATCACTGGGTTATCAATGAGTTTAGTATTAAAAAAAAAAAAAAAAGAATTGAAATATAAGTAAAAAATGAAAGAAAGCATCCCAGAAAAAACACATCATAATGTGCAAAGCCATGGAGTTATAGAAATAAATGATCTTTAGGAAGACTATTTTAGTAGAGTGATGTCTGTAAATAGGATAAGCTTTTGATAATGTGACACGAGTATGAGTCTAGAGAGAGAATCTGGGGCCAAAATATTGGTGGCTGTAAAGACCTGAATGCTTGTAAACGCAGAAGCAATAAGATCTACATTTTATAAACATTTTAGTGGCCTTAGGGTTGGGTGAAATGACATGAGTACATATAGGAAGATGGTGCAGCAATACAGGTTAAAAAATTGAGTTAGGGCTTTCCTGATGGTCTAGTGGGTAAGGACACCGCCTTGCAGTGCAAGGGGCGCTGGTTCCATCCATGGCCTGGGAAGATCCCACGTGCCACAGAGCAGCTGGACTGATGTGTCCAATTGCCAATCTGGAGCTCTGGAGCGCATGCGTCCAGAGCCAGTGCTCTAAACAACAGAGGCCACTGTGATGGGAGGTCTACATGGGCCAAAGAACAAAGGTGGATGAAAATATATAAATGAAAGACCAATAGAAGTGGCCCACCCGCCCCCCCCCCCAAAAAAAAAATTGAGTTAAAGGTGGTAAACATTGGTATAACAAGGAGAGTGCACACTTGGAACATTTTTGAGGGATGATATTAACCTCCATGCAAAGAATCTTAAAACTACAGCACCTTAGCATTCAATTCACACACTAGGAAAGTAATGCTCAAAATCTTCCCAGTTAGGCTTCAACAGTACACAGATTAAGAACTTCCAGATGTAAAATCTAGATTTAGAAAAGGCAGAGGAACCAGAGTTCAAACTGCCAACAACTGCTGGATCACAGAAAAAGCAAGAGAATTTGAGAAAAGCATCTACTTCTGCTTGATTGACCATGTTAAAGCTTTTGACTATAGTTCTTGGTGGAGTTACTAAATATCAAGGAGTAATGACTGAATGTAATGTAAAGAGACACCCCTAACTTATATTTTCCTGGAGAATCAGGAACAGTTATAGATCACTGGGTTATCAATGAGTTTAGTATTAAAAAAAAAAAAAAAAGAATTGAAATATAAGTAAAAAATGAAAGAAAGCATCCCAGAAAAAACACATCATAATGTGCAAAGCCATGGAGTTATAGAAATAAATGATCTTTAGGAAGACTATTTTAGTAGAGTGATGTCTGTAAATAGGATAAGCTTTTGATAATGTGACACGAGTATGAGTCTAGAGAGAGAATCTGGGGCCAAAATATTGGTGGCTGTAAAGACCTGAATGCTTGTAAACGCAGAAGCAATAAGATCTACATTTTATAAACATTTTAGTGGCCTTAGGGTTGGGTGAAATGACATGAGTACATATAGGAAGATGGTGCAGCAATACAGGTTAAAAAATTGAGTTAGGGCTTTCCTGATGGTCTAGTGGGTAAGGACACCGCCTTGCAGTGCAAGGGGCGCTGGTTCCATCCATGGCCTGGGAAGATCCCACGTGCCACGGAGCAGCTGGACTGATGTGTCCAATTGCCAATCTGGAGCTCTGGAGCGCATGCGTCCAGAGCCAGTGCTCTAAACAACAGAGGCCACTGTGATGGGAGGTCTACATGGGCCAAAGAACAAAGGTGGATGAAAATATATAAATGAAAGACCAATAGAAGTGGCCCACCCGCCCCCAAAAAAAATTGAGTTAAAGGTGGTAAACATTGGTATAACAAGGAGAGTGCACACTTGGAACATTTTTGAGGGATGATATTAACCTCCATGCAAAGAATCTTAAAACTACAGCACCTTAGCATTCAATTCACACACTAGGAAAGTAATGCTCAAAATCTTCCCAGTTAGGCTTCAACAGTACACAGATTAAGAACTTCCAGATGTAAAATCTAGATTTAGAAAAGGCAGAGGAACCAGAGTTCAAACTGCCAACAACTGCTGGATCACAGAAAAAGCAAGAGAATTTGAGAAAAGCATCTACTTCTGCTTCATTGACCATGTTAAAGCTTTTGAATGTGTGGATCAGAACAAATTGAAAAATTCTGAAAGAGATGTGAATACCAAAACATCTTCCTTGCATCCTGTAAAACCTATATGCAGGACAAGAAGCAATGGTTGGAACTGGACAGGGAGCAATAGACTGGTTCCAAATTGGGAAAGGAGTATGCTCAGGCTGCAAATTGTCACCCTGTGCATTTAATTTATATGCAGAATACATCATGTAAAATGCTGGGCTGGATGAAACACAAGCTGGAATCAATATTTCTAGGGAGAATTATCAATTACCTTAGATATACAGATGATACTACTTTAATTGCAGAAAGTTAAGAGGAACTAATGAGCCTCTTAGGAAGGTGAAAGAGGAGAGTGGAAAAAACTGGCTTAAAATTCAGCATTCAAAAAATGAAGATCACGGCATCCAGTCAGTTCCATCACTTCATGGCAAATAGATAAGCAAACAATATAAAAGCAGTGACAGATTTCATTTCCTTGGGCCCCCAGATCACTACAGATGGTGACTGCAGCCATGAAATTAAAAGTTGCTTGTCCCTTGGAAGACAGCTATGAAAAATATAGAGAGCAGATTAAAAAGCAGAGACATTACTTTGCTGAGCAAGATCCTCATAGTCAAAGCTATGGTTTTCCAACTAGTCATGTATGGATGTGAGAACAGGACCATGAAGAACCATGAGTGCCAAAGAATTGATGCCTTTGAAACATGGTGTTGGAGAATACTCCTGATAGTCCTTTGAACGGCAAGGATACAAACCAGTCAATCCTAAAGGAAATCAACCCTGAATATTGATTGGAAGGACTGATGCTGAAACTCCAATACTTTGGCCACATGGTGCATAAACACCTTGATGCTGAGAAAAATAGAAGACAGAAGGAAAAAGGAATGACAGAGGATGAGATGGTTGGATGACATCAGAAACTCAATGCACATGAGTTTGAGCAAACTCCAGGCTCCAGGAAATGGTGAAGGACAGGCACATTTGGTCTGTTTCTGTCCATGGGCTTGCAAAGAGTCAGACATGACTGATATTTTTTACATTTAAATGTATATTAGCTAATGCTAAGCAAAATTAAAAATTCAGATCCTCAGTATCAGCGGCAAAATTTAAAATGTCCAATAGTTATATTTGACCAATGGTTACCATATAGGAATACGTATATATTAAACAAAAATATTAAGGAATAAATCCTAGATAATTGTTGTTCAGTCACTCAGTCATGTCCAGCTGTTTGTGACCTCATGGACTGCAGCACACCAGGCTTCGCTGTCCTTCATCATCTCCCAGAGTTTGCTCACACTCATGTCCATTAATGAACTCAGAAGGCCTTCTTTTTTTTTTTTTTTTTTTTTTTTTTTTTGTTTTTTTTTTTTGGGGGGGGGGTTGGGGAGGGAAGGGGGCAGCTGGGCCATTTCTATTGGTCTTTCCATTTATCTATTTTCATCTGTCTTTGTTCTTTGGCCCATGTGGGCCTCCCATCACAGTGACCTCTGTTGTCACAGAGCACCGGCTTTGGGCTCATACGCTCCAGAGTTCTGGCTCGGTAATTGGACACATCGGTCCAACTGTTCCATGGCACTTGGGATCTTCCCAGGCCAGGGATTGAACCAGCGCCCCTTGCACTGCAAGGTGGTTTCCTTACCCACTGGACCACCAGGGAAGCCCCTGAAGAAGGCCTTCTTGTCTCTCCTTGCTACTCTCTGAAACTCTGCATTCAGTTGGGTTTACATTTCCCTTTCTCCCTTACTTTTGGCTTCTCTTTTCTCTACAGTTATTTGTAAAGCTTTCTCAGACAATCACTTCATCTTCCTGCATTTGCTTTTCTTCAGGATGGTTTTGTTCACTGCCACCTGTACAATATTATGAACCTCTATCCATAGTTCTGAAGGCAGTATGTTTGCTAGATCTTGGATCTGTATGTCACCTTTACCGTATATTCATAGGTAATTTGATTTAGGTTTTACCAACTGGCTTATTGGTTTTCCCACTTTCTTTAGTTTAAGCCTGAATTATCCTATAAAGAGCTGATGATCTGAGACACACATACATACATACACAACAATTATACAAAGTTATCAATTTGTTTATGTAACTGAACATAATGTGATAGTTGATATCATAACTGTCTTCCTTTTTTACATTTACTTTGTTTCTCAGCAAGAATCTAAGCTAGTGTGCCTTACCTGATGATATGGCTCCAAAGTTTCCTTCTGAAGATCTGAGTTTTGAATCATCCTGCCTTTTCTGGTTGATCTTTATGATTAGGCATGGGAGTATTAACAAATTCCTGGAAAAATTCCTAGGTAACTAACATAGTCTTATTTGTCCGTTTCCCTATGCAATAACTGAATTTCTTTTCAGTAAAGAAAATCACTCATCCTGGTGAGTTAAATGACTTTTCCTGTCTGTTCATTTAGTGACATGCAAGAAACCCACAAAGACTAGCCATAGTCTTCAAATTCAGTGAAACATTGTGTCAGTTTATGAAAACTTCCTCGGAAGCTTGGAAAGCAAAATTTTCTTGGCAACTCAATTTCTTCCTCGGAAACCAAAATGTTCAAACCCTAAGAGAAGAAAGTTGCCAAATAGAGATCAAAAAATTATGTGAATAGGTCATTAGATATAATAATGAAAATGCCACTTTCCCTTTCACCTTTTGATTTCAAAACCCACATACATTCCTTATGAATGGAACACACTATATATTTTTACTAATCTCTGCTGCAAAACATTCATTACAACCTGTTAAACAGAAAATCATCCTTTCAAGGCATTATGTCCTAAACTATGCTATGACCAAGTCACCAAGCCATCCTAACTTTCTATTAGGATAAATTTATCTCAATATTGGATATATGGTAAAACCAGTTAATTCCATGACCATAACCAATTGCTATACTTTGAATACTTTGAAATAATTCCCTTGACTAGAAGCAAAGGTGTGTAGCATACCATGATAGGGCATTCCATGTGAGCACACTTGATGGTGGCAAAAGCATTTTAGCCAAAAAAAAAAAAAAAAAAAAAGATAATACAACAATTATACAGCTGCCATAGCACAACTAGCATGAGAGGTGATGATTAATTAGGTATATTGAGATCCCTCTGAGCCAAAACTGTAATCAGTTACGAGCGTGTCCTTGTTATTCTTCATAATAAGTTGTCAGAAGATAGTTTCCATGAATACCTTCATGTTTCTACATGACCTTCCTTTCTAAGCAAGAATCTAAGCTAGTGTGCCTTACCTGATGATATGGCTCCAAAGTTTCCTTCTGAAGATCTGAGTTTTGAATCATCCTGCCTTTTCTGGTTGATCTTTATGATTAGGCATGGGAGTATTAACAAATTCCTGGAAAAATTCCTAGGTAACTAACATAGTCTTATTTGTCCGTTTCCCTATGCAATAACTGAATTTCTTTTCAGTAAAGAAAATCACTCATCCTGGTGAGTTAAATGACTTTTCCTGTCTGTTCATTTAGTGACATGCAAGAAACCCACAAAGACTAGCCATAGTCTTCAAATTCAGTGAAACATTGTGTCAGTTTATGAAAACTTCCTCGGAAGCTTGGAAAGCAAAATTTTCTTGGCAACTCAATTTCTTCCTCGGAAACCAAAATGTTCAAACCCTAAGAGAAGAAAGTTGCCAAATAGAGATCAAAAAATTATGTGAATAGGTCATTAGATATAATAATGAAAATGCCACTTTCCCTTTCACCTTTTGATTTCAAAACCCACATACATTCCTTATGAATGGAACACACTATATATTTTTACTAATCTCTGCTGCAAAACATTCATTACAACCTGTTAAACAGAAAATCATCCTTTCAAGGCATTATGTCCTAAACTATGCTATGACCAAGTCACCAAGCCATCCTAACTTTCTATTAGGATAAATTTATCTCAATATTGGATATATGGTAAAACCAGTTAATTCCATGACCATAACCAATTGCTATACTTTGAATACTTTGAAATAATTCCCTTGACTAGAAGCAAAGGTGTGTAGCATACCATGATAGGGCATTCCATGTGAGCACACTTGATGGTGGCAAAAGCATTTTAGCCAAAAAAAAAAAAAAAAAAAAAGATAATACAACAATTATACAGCTGCCATAGCACAACTAGCATGAGAGGTGATGATTAATTAGGTATATTGAGATCCCTCTGAGCCAAAACTGTAATCAGTTACGAGCGTGTCCTTGTTATTCTTCATAATAAGTTGTCAGAAGATAGTTTCCATGAATACCTTCATGTTTCTACATGACCTTCCTTTCTAAGTGAGGAACAGAACATGTTTGAATAGTGAAGGCAGTAAAAAAGTTAGAGATAATGTATCACTCTGAAGAGGCTGGGAGAATTCTCTCCCTGGAGGTATTTCTTACATTCCCATTGATATCTGACTGCTTATGGGTCAAGAAGCAATAAGTGATTTCTTGGGGTCTTAAGAAGAATCATACCTCCTTGCAACTGTTTGCACCAGAAGAGGTTATCACAGTGTTTTCAAACAAAGGAAGGTTAATTTTCTCCAACAGAGGTGATCAGTTTGTCCAAATGGAACAAGGAGGCTTAAAGTTAGTAGTAGGTTCATATCATCAGTGTCTTCTAAGTCCATAGGCTTAAGTTCCAATTTAATAAAATAAGAAATGGGTTCAGTGCAGTCAATTTTAATAGCCACAGAATAAGACTAATCAAAGAAAAAAGAAGACTAATTGTAAACAGCTATCATAAGCCAGGAAAAGAGTTAGTTACTTGATTTATTTATCTCAGAAGTAGCTAATATTTCAATCTACTCCCATTGTTCATGAAAGGTAGAGGAGCAATCTATCAATACATTCCCTGTCCTTGAAACCCTACGGAGATACACATATAATATTTCCCAAGAGCACACTACAGGTACAGTTGCAATTTTATACTTTGAATATTTGAAATAATCCCTTATTGAAGAAAGGTTACAACCATATGGGCATCCATACAATTGATGTTGAATACTTTGAAAAATTCCCTTGACTAGAAGCAAAGGTGTGTAGATAATAAGGGCATTCCATGTGAGCACACTTGATGGTGGCAAAAGCATTTTAGCCAAAAAAAAAAAAAGATAATACAACAATTATACAGCTGCCATAGCACAACTAGCATGAGAGGTGAGGATTAATTAGGTATATTGAGATCCCTCTGAGCCAAAACTGTAATCAGTTACGAGCGTGTCCTTGTTATTCTTCATAATAAGTTGTCAGAAGATAGTTTCCATGAATACCTTCATGTTTCTACATGACCTTCCTTTCTAAGTGAGGAACAGAACATGTTTGAATAGTGAAGGCAGTAAAAAAGTTAGAGATAATGTATCACTCTGAAGAGGCTGGGAGAATTCTCTCCCTGGAGGTATTTCTTACATTCCCATTGATATCTGACTGCTTATGGGTCAAGAAGCAATAAGTGATTTCTTGGGGTCTTAAGAAGAATCATACCTCCTTGCAACTGTTTGCACCAGAAGAGGTTATCACAGTGTTTTCAAACAAAGGAAGGTTAATTTTCTCCAACAGAGGTGATCAGTTTGTCCAAATGGAACAAGGAGGCTTAAAGTTAGTAGTAGGTTCATATCATCAGTGTCTTCTAAGTCCATAGGCTTAAGTTCCAATTTAATAAAATAAGAAATGGGTTCAGTGCAGTCAATTTTAATAGCCACAGAATAAGACTAATCAAAGAAAAAAGAAGACTAATTGTAAACAGCTATCATAAGCCAGGAAAAGAGTTAGTTACTTGATTTATTTATCTCAGAAGTAGCTAATATTTCAATCTACTCCCATTGTTCATGAAAGGTAGAGGAGCAATCTATCAATACATTCCCTGTCCTTGAAACCCTACGGAGATACACATATAATATTTCCCAAGAGCACACTACAGGTACAGTTGCAATTTTATACTTAAAATAAAAATATTTTGTGATGATGTAAGACAATATGTTGTAATATAGCTTGATGGCATTTGTTCGCATTTAATAAAAATAGTCATTAAAATTAGCACCTGTAATAGGATATGAAGATATCCTTACCACCATTTACATTATATGGAAACTGAAGAATACAGGAAATTAAGTCAATGATCCAAAATCACTGTATGATTTAAGATATTATCATATGTTAACATTGTTGATCAACATTTACTACATTTTTATGACAACAGCTATTTTCATGCAATAATTTCATTTTTGTTACACAGGGCAATGAGGTACTAATGATCATATTGCTGTATTATATATTGTATAATGATAATATGTCTTAAAGTCCATGGGATAAAAGGTATATCCCAGTGAAGAGGAAAGGGGGAAATATACATGTTTTGTAGATAATAAGGCTTACCAAACGAATAATTTCCTCTTAAGTCAGTTGAAAATAAAAGGCAAAATATTTCCAATTCATTCTTTAGTCCATCTGCCTTTTTCACACTTTACTGCCTCAAATGTTCCAATGCTTCTCAGTCATTTTTTACTTACAAAATATTACCTGTATTATTCTGTATTAACCTAAGAATCCCTGGCACGTACATTGCTTCAGTGCTTATCTTACTAGGCTAAAAATTTACAACAAATATTGCCTGAATACTGTCCTTCTGCTATCCCATTCATGTGTGACACCCATTTGTTATCTTGCTAGATACTGGCCCATTCCCTGCTGTGAGCACTCTAAAGACTTGCCCAGCTTGAGGTTATGATACAAAGTAACCTAATTGTTTTATATTCATCCACGTTCTTCTGTGTCTGTCATGTCTTAAGCACTTTGCTAATATAAGTGTATGAGTTAAAACATGATCAAATTCACTATTTTTTGTGACCTGTATTGCTATTTTTACTATATTGTTGATGGACTACTTCTAAACAGCTATCATAAGCCAGGAAAAGAGTTAGTTACTTGATTTATTTATCTCAGAAGTAGCTAATATTTCAATCTACTCCCATTGTTCATGAAAGGTAGAGGAGCAATCTATCAATACATTCCCTGTCCTTGAAACCCTACGGAGATACACATATAATATTTCCCAAGAGCACACTACAGGTACAGTTGCAATTTTATACTTAAAATAAAAATATTTTGTGATGATGTAAGACAATATGTTGTAATATAGCTTGATGGCATTTGTTCGCATTTAATAAAAATAGTCATTAAAATTAGCACCTGTAATAGGATATGAAGATATCCTTACCACCATTTACATTATATGGAAACTGAAGAATACAGGAAATTAAGTCAATGATCCAAAATCACTGTATGATTTAAGATATTATCATATGTTAACATTGTTGATCAACATTTACTACATTTTTATGACAACAGCTATTTTCATGCAATAATTTCATTTTTGTTACACAGGGCAATGAGGTACTAATGATCATATTGCTGTATTATATATTGTATAATGATAATATGTCTTAAAGTCCATGGGATAAAAGGTATATCCCAGTGAAGAGGAAAGGGGGAAATATACATGTTTTGTAGATAATAAGGCTTACCAAACGAATAATTTCCTCTTAAGTCAGTTGAAAATAAAAGGCAAAATATTTCCAATTCATTCTTTAGTCCATCTGCCTTTTTCACACTTTACTGCCTCAAATGTTCCAATGCTTCTCAGTCATTTTTTACTTACAAAATATTACCTGTATTATTCTGTATTAACCTAAGAATCCCTGGCACGTACATTGCTTCAGTGCTTATCTTACTAGGCTAAAAATTTACAACAAATATTGCCTGAATACTGTCCTTCTGCTATCCCATTCATGTGTGACACCCATTTGTTATCTTGCTAGATACTGGCCCATTCCCTGCTGTGAGTACTCTAAAGACTTGCCCAGCTTGAGGTTATGATACAAAGTAACCTAATTGTTTTATATTCATCCACGTTCTTCTGTGTCTGTCATGTCTTAAGCACTTTGCTAATATAAGTGTATGAGTTAAAACATGATCAAATTCACTATTTTTTGTGACCTGTATTGCTATTTTTACTATATTGTTGATGGACTACTTCTAAACCAATGTAACTGGCAGTCACAATCATCGCAATAATTCGTGATCAGAATTTTTAAAAAAGGAAATGGATGGTTTTCTTACCATTGGAACATCCTTTGCTCTTTGGTGTGATCATACACACATCCCAGTAGGTATTTCTCTGAGAATTACATGCAAATAAATGAGGGGAAACTGTAGATCCTGGTCGAGATTGTGAACCACCTGTACAATACAGCTGTCTTTCTATCCATCTTTTGGGATTCAGGGTAGAAGAAACATGAGTCAGATTATACAAAGGTTCTTAACTTCAACCTTTTATTAATGATCTGGAAATCAGTAGCTTTTAAAATCCAAATTGACTTAAAATGTAGCTTTTCATGTTAATAAAATATTTGAAGGCCAATTTTCCATTTTCATTGAAATTTAAACATAAGAAAACAATTATAATAACAATAGTAATAATTGTATTAATTGTAAACAAATAATGAACTAATTGTAAACAAATAATGAAAGCTCTATGCCAAATGAGTTCCATGAATTATTTCACTGATGCTCACTGCCTATTGCTACTTATCAAGAAACTGAGAATTAGTTGTATTAAATAATGTATTCAAAATTATAACTTATCAGTAAAAATGTTGTCATTGACTAAATCCATGAACAATTCAACAAGCAGAGAGTGTTCTGAGATTTTTCTTAAAGCAAGGAATATGAAACTTGGGGAAAGCAGGTATAATCTGTAAATGTAATTGGGTTACTTTGTGCAAGAAGTTAAAGAACCTAACTATGCATCAAGTTCACTAAAGTGAGCCATCACATAAACAGAAGACTTATCATACTGTCTTTATAGAAAGAACAAATCAGAAGTTTCTCTGACATACTAAATTGGGTTAAGCAATTATATATTAGAACAAAATATTACCTGTATTATTCTGTATTAACCTAAGAATCCCTGGCACGTACATTGCTTCAGTGCTTATCTTACTAGGCTAAAAATTTACAACAAATATTGCCTGAATACTGTCCTTCTGCTATCCCATTCATGTGTGACACCCATTTGTTATCTTGCTAGATACTGGCCCATTCCCTGCTGTGAGTACTCTAAAGACTTGCCCAGCTTGAGGTTATGATACAAAGTAACCTAATTGTTTTATATTCATCCACGTTCTTCTGTGTCTGTCATGTCTTAAGCACTTTGCTAATATAAGTGTATGAGTTAAAACATGATCAAATTCACTATTTTTTGTGACCTGTATTGCTATTTTTACTATATTGTTGATGGACTACTTCTAAACCAATGTAACTGGCAGTCACAATCATCGCAATAATTCGTGATCAGAATTTTTAAAAAAGGAAATGGATGGTTTTCTTACCATTGGAACATCCTTTGCTCTTTGGTGTGATCATACACACATCCCAGTAGGTATTTCTCTGAGAATTACATGCAAATAAATGAGGGGAAACTGTAGATCCTGGTCGAGATTGTGAACCACCTGTACAATACAGCTGTCTTTCTATCCATCTTTTGGGATTCAGGGTAGAAGAAACATGAGTCAGATTATACAAAGGTTCTTAACTTCAACCTTTTATTAATGATCTGAAATCAGTAGCTTTTAAAATCCAAATTGACTTAAAATGTAGCTTTTCATGTTAATAAAATATTTGAAGGCCAATTTTCCATTTTCATTGAAATTTAAACATAAGAAAACAATTATAATAACAATAGTAATAATTGTATTAATTGTAAACAAATAATGAACTAATTGTAAACAAATAATGAAAGCTCTATGCCAAATGAGTTCCATGAATTATTTCACTGATGTTCACTGCCTATTGCTACTTATCAAGAAACTGAGAATTAGTTGTATTAAATAATGTATTCAAAATTATAACTTATCAGTAAAAATGTTGTCATTGACTAAATCCATGAACAATTCAACAAGCAGAGAGTGTTCTGAGATTTTTCTTAAAACAAGGAATATGAAACTTGGGGAAAGCAGGTATAATCTGTAAATGTAATTGGGTTACTTTGTGCAAGAAGTTAAAGAACCTAACTATGCATCAAGTTCACTAAAGTGAGCCATCACATAAACAGAAGACTTATCATACTGTCTTTATAGAAAGAACAAATCAGAAGTTTCTCTGACATACTAAATTGGGTTAAGCAATTATATATTAGAACAAAAATTAACAGAAAAAAACTGTTGTCCTCAACCACTATATTTGTATGCTATAGCATTTATATATAGACATAGTAGTAAACTTGAACTGATGTGAGAGTTCTAGAGTGTGGATCGTGACTGTTTCAGAATCTATTAGTAATGAATTCTATGTATTTCTGTCACTTTTTCATAATAATAACAACAATTATATGTCATTCATGGACTGAGTTTGACATATATTTTCATATTCAGTTTTCAGAACACTGAGAAAAGGTAAATTTCCTTATGATCTGGAAATAAGAAAACTCATATTCTATGAAGTTAAAAATTTATCCAAGATCATCTTGCAGCTAGTATGTACCAACCCAGGACTTGAGTGTAATTATTTCTCTGAAAGTCTTTTATCTTAATAACCACTGTATAACATTTTGTCTTTAACTACTCTGAAGCCAATCATTGTTATTCTGGTAAACATATACTTCTGTCAAAATTATGTACTATATTCTCTATATGAAAATAGCCACATGCATAAATAAATTTGATAACATATATTACTATAGAAATTTAGTTCCTTTTAGAAGGAGGCATTATACTGATAATCATGAAGTTTATAGATTATCAGACTCTCAATAAATATGGTATTATAACAATAGATAATTTAACAATAACATATTTACCATCATGCAGTTAAAAACTCACACTGTAGAATTCACTTTAATGTTGCTTTATGTTAACAAGTTCTCTCTCTCTCATTTGGTTTTGATCCACACATATTGTTGATGTTCAAACAGAAGGACAAATGTTACAAGAAAGTTCACCTTTATAGGCAGATTTAATTTACACTATGCTGGAGCAGAAACATTTGACAGAGTCCTTTAATTTTTTTTTTAAATTCTTTATTTTAAAGGTTTTACAGAGTTTTGTTGTTCACAGACATGTATGTTCCCAGATCAGTCATATGCATATCCCTGGTCCCTTTAACTTTTTGAGTATGTAGGGATATACTAATAAGAAAAATATTCTATCTGTAATGACAGGCCTTTTCATAGCCTAGTCTAGAATACCTGCAGAGGGTGGGAGTGGGATGAGGGATGATCTAACCTGCTTTATAATATTATAGTGATGTATGATGAAATTAAAAAAATAAAATAAAATTTAAATGTTAAATTCCCTCCTTAGTTAAGACATAGTTTGTCTGAGATATGAAAACACTTGGTCTCTGTATCAAGAGAAAGAGCTCCACATTTCTTTGGAACACCCCTGGCAGTTGATAATGGAGAGCTGTTGGCAAAGATTATGGAGGCAGATGCTTACCTGTACTCCTACAGCGTACAGTCTTGGCTTGATGACAAGGTGAGGAGAAGGAGAAGCTGTCACAGAATGGGGGCAACTGGCAGCTGAAACCCTAGCGGGGAAGGGTAAACGGGTCGCCCAGGGCTGCTTGCTTGAACGTGGCAGCGCTCATCAATCACGCCAACATATGCAGCTGCCTGAAAATAAACAGGCTTCTCAGATGGGAGACAAAATGTGGCAAATTAAAAGACCAATAATTTAAACAAATCAGTTTCCAATTTCACAGCAAAGATGGATGGAGGAATTGTGCTGAGAGACCCAGACTCCTGTTGAATTTATAAAAGTCAGTGATCCATATGAATGTGATCTGAAACAAGAGCTCTGTATTAATTGTTTTTAAAAGTTGCTTTCTGAAAAATATAGACATGATATATTTTGAAAAAATCTGTAAATGATCATTTCCTTCTAGATTTTCCAAATTTATTGCTTAAACTTTGCAATTCTAGGTATCCTACTGAAGCATATGCCTTCTGGTTCTGTCCAAAGGCTCCACTGAAACCAGAGGGAATTTGGCTGTAACCATGACTGTGTGATTATGCTCGCAGTGTAAGGTGACACTTTTTATTTTCATTTCTTTTTCACTATTAATCTATTAGCCAATCTTGAAAGCACTTATTACAATATGGTGTCCATCTATTACTTCAACATCCCAATCTCTCATTTACACTTTGGACTGTCTTTAGGTTAGAATTAGCCCATTTGACTCCTTCTTACATATGTGGATACATCATTTTTCTTCTGAAGTATATACATTATTTTTGTCCTGAATATTCTATTCTAATTCATTAAGGTTCTGGAGAACCTTCCTATTTTTACATCAAGAAAACAAATTACTTGCAGTCCTCTTTTTTGACTTAAAAACAGACTTCTCCAGGGAACTCTTGACTAATAACCACAGATTTCCTAAGGTCAAATGATGATGAACTCTACCATTAGGAACTTAGTCATTCTTACTTCCTGTTATCACCTCTCTTCTTGCATTTATTCCATATTCTTCATCTAATTTAGATGTATCTAAGAGGACCAGAGAGCTCATGTCCTTCCTTCCCTGTGATGTGCTTGGTATTTATATGCTACTGATTGCTACTTGGTGCCATACAGAGAGCACTGCAGGGTCTGATGAGACCATATCAGAAGGTGTTTTTTTTTTTTTTTTTTTTTTTTTCCAAATCTGACCGTGGTGCAGAAATTACAGAAAGACAAGAGTAGCCCGAGGTCAATGTAATTCTCTCGGCTCTCAGGTTCATCTCCTTACACAGGTGGTGTTACAGCTGCTGTTATGTCTTCAGGGGAATCAAACTCGCTGGCAACCCCTTCCACAGCTGGCGGCCGGATATAGGGACATGACAATCAGGTTCAACATCACTAAATGGGAAGCATCCACCTTGCCTTCCAAATGTCTGTGTTTCTTTAACCCTAACGCAAGATGGTTTATTTGTGTTCTGTCTGTGGTTGTGGTTGTCATTTTAATCGTAGCTGAGAGTCTAATTTCTCCTCACCTAGCAAATTGCTGAATGAGCTGTCCTCTCCCTTCATCATTTCTCTTCACCTTAGGGACAAATAGACATATTTCAGAAATGAGTTAACTCAAGATTTTTAATAATTTTTAAGCAAACAGTTTTTTGTAACCTTTCATTGGAATTTGTAATAGCTTGGGATAATAACGTACCCCAAGAAAAGAACTTGGATTTTATGCTCGCAGTGTAAGGTGACACTTTTTATTTTCATTTCTTTTTCACTATTAATCTATTAGCCAATCTTGAAAGCACTTATTACAATATGGTGTCCATCTATTACTTCATCATCCCAATCTCTCATTTACACTTTGGACTGTCTTTAGGTTAGAATTAGCCCATTTGACTCCTTCTTACATATGTGGATACATCATTTTTCTTCTGAAGTATATACATTATTTTTGTCCTGAATATTCTATTCTAATTCATTAAGGTTCTGGAGAACCTTCCTATTTTTACATCAAGAAAACAAATTACTTGCAGTCCTCTTTTTTGACTTAAAAACAGACTTCTCCAGGGAACTCTTGACTAATAACCACAGATTTCCTAAGGTCAAATGATGATGAACTCTACCATTAGGAACTTAGTCATTCTTACTTCCTGTTATCACCTCTCTTCTTGCATTTATTCCATATTCTTCATCTAATTTAGATGTATCTAAGAGGACCAGAGAGCTCATGTCCTTCCTTCCCTGTGATGTGCTTGGTATTTATATGCTACTGATTGCTACTTGGTGCCATACAGAGAGCACTGCAGGGTCTGATGAGACCATATCAGAAGGTGTTTTTTTTTTTTTTTTTTTTTTTCCAAATCTGACCGTGGTGCAGAAATTACAGAAAGACAAGAGTAGCCCGAGGTCAATGTAATTCTCTCGGCTCTCAGGTTCATCTCCTTACACAGGTGGTGTTACAGCTGCTGTTATGTCTTCAGGGGAATCAAACTCGCTGGCAACCCCTTCCACAGCTGGCGGCCGGATATAGGGACATGACAATCAGGTTCAACATCACTAAATGGGAAGCATCCACCTTGCCTTCCAAATGTCTGTGTTTCTTTAACCCTAACGCAAGATGGTTTATTTGTGTTCTGTCTGTGGTTGTGGTTGTCATTTTAATCGTAGCTGAGAGTCTAATTTCTCCTCACCTAGCAAATTGCTGAATGAGCTGTCCTCTCCCTTCATCATTTCTCTTCACCTTAGGGACAAATAGACATATTTCAGAAATGAGTTAACTCAAGATTTTTAATAATTTTTAAGCAAACAGTTTTTTGTAACCTTTCATTGGAATTTGTAATAGCTTGGGATAATAACGTACCCCCAAGAAAAAGAACTTGGATTTTAGTACGGTGGCATTTCACAATAGCAATTACTGTAAGAAACTACAGAAAACATTGCATTTTGGGGGAATAAAGAGAGGAATTCAGAAACTAAGACAATGACAATGACATTTTGCCACATCCACAGTTAATGCACAGACATCTGGGTCCTCTAATTTTATTTACTGTCTTGGACGTCTTCCTGGTACATATATATCACAGATTCTTTATTGCTTACATTGAATTTCATATCACTGTCAGATGGTGACTATAGTCATTTTAGAATTCCTGGGACTAATAGTCATAAACACATTGACAGCCATGATTTTTTTTCAGCCCTCTAATTCAGTACTAGTGGTAACCTGGGTTCCACAAATCTGTCCTTTATCACAATTTTCCTTTGACTTCAGAGAATGTCTGTGGTCCATGTACACTCTAAGCTTCATTAACTCTGATGGCTGTGCCATATGCTTACAACAAAAATGAGATTATGCACATAACTTAACCCAGGAACAGGTTAAAACAGTCACTAAGAGGTGCCTTGTATTTCACCTTGTATCTTCAGACACTTCAGCATAAGCATTTTTGCCACATTTCATTTGACATATAATAAGAACCTTATAAATTGGCTCTAAGCTACCACGCATAAAATCCTACTATAATTAATTAGCGTTGTTATAGCAACACCTTTGATAGAATTGCTTAACACCCAAAGGATGCAGTGGCATGGGATAAAGCATCTAAAAACTGATTCTGTCAATTTAATCTTCAACCACTCTCACCCTACTATCTTTTCCTTTTAATCATTTCTCCTTTTATTTGGATCTCTCCATTTTTGCAGAAACTGTCTAGCTAAACCTCAGCACAGCAGCAGGTCTTAATATCATTTTACTTGTGTGAATATTGAGAAGCTAGCAGTAGGTTTTGGTCATATTAAAAAAAAAGAACAGGGCTTCCCCTGGTGGTCCAGTGGGTAAGGACAATGCCTTGCAGTGCAAGGGGCGCCGGTTCGATCCCTGGCCTGGAAAGATCCCATGTGCTGCAGAGCAGCTGAACCGATATGTCCAACTACTGAGCTGGAGCTCTGGGGTGGATGCACCCGGAGCCAGTGCTCTGCAGCGAGAGAGGCCACTGCGATGGGAGGCCCACACAGGCTAAAGAATAAAGATGGAAATGAAAGACCAATAGAAGTTGCCCCCAAAAAAGAGAAAAAGATTAAAAAAAAGTATTTATTCTAGTTAAAATAATATTTTCTTTTAATTAACATGATTGCATATAGCAGAAAACAGCATGTCACATTTGATTACCAGTAATCATTGCCCAGCACTCACGGTACACCATTAGGAGAAAAACAGTATTTTTTAATAATAAAATCTATGGGATTAGCTATACTTGTTATTGTATTTGTTAAAAAAAAATCTGAGTTGGAAAGGAAATTATAGGGCACTTAATATAGCCCTTCTAATTCATAAGTTGAAAGACAAGGAGGAAAATATCCAAAGGTCTCATGAGTAGTCAACCACAGAACCGGGGTATGAACCAAGGTCTTTAACTTTCCTAATCAGTATATTTTGCATCAGATTACAAATTGTCTTCTGTTATACAATACTAACACACACATCATCCCCTTTAAAGATATAAAATAAATTTAAGTAAAGCCTTATAGCAAGGCTAGATTAAGTGCATGACAGTCCAGCTTGCCTGGTGGTAGAAAAACCATGCTAGTGAATCAATGCAGAAGAGAACTGTGTATATACTAAGGCAGGATCAATTTCAAGTGAAATTGAGGGAGAAAAGAACAGATTGAACCTTATAAATTGGCTCTAAGCTACCACGCATAAAATCCTACTATAATTAATTAGCGTTGTTATAGCAACACCTTTGATAGAATTGCTTAACACCCAAAGGATGCAGTGGCATGGGATAAAGCATCTAAAAACTGATTCTGTCAATTTAATCTTCAACCACTCTCACCCTACTATCTTTTCCTTTTAATCATTTCTCCTTTTATTTGGATCTCTCCATTTTTGCAGAAACTGTCTAGCTAAACCTCAGCACAGCAGCAGGTCTTAATATCATTTTACTTGTGTGAATATTGAGAAGCTAGCAGTAGGTTTTGGTCATATTAAAAAAAAAGAACAGGGCTTCCCCTGGTGGTCCAGTGGGTAAGGACACTGCCTTGCAGTGCAAGGGGCGCCGGTTCGATCCCTGGCCTGGAAAGATCCCATGTGCTGCAGAGCAGCTGAACCGATATGTCCAACTACTGAGCTGGAGCTCTGGGGTGGATGCACCCGGAGCCAGTGCTCTGCAGCGAGAGAGGCCACTGCGATGGGAGGCCCACACAGGCTAAAGAATAAAGATGGAAATGAAAGACCAATAGAAGTTGCCCCCAAAAAAGAGAAAAAGATTAAAAAAAAGTATTTATTCTAGTTAAAATAATATTTTCTTTTAATTAACATGATTGCATATAGCAGAAAACAGCATGTCACATTTGATTACCAGTAATCATTGCCCAGCACTCACGGTACACCATTAGGAAAAAAACAGTATTTTTAATAATAAAATCTATGGGATTAGCTATACTTGTTATTGTATTTGTTAAAAAAATCTGAGTTGGAAAGGAAATTATAGGGCACTTAATATAGCCCTTCTAATTCATAAGTTGAAAGACAAGGAGGAAAATATCCAAAGGTCTCATGAGTAGTCAACCACAGAACCGGGGTATGAACCAAGGTCTTTAACTTTCCTAATCAGTATATTTTGCATCAGATTACAAATTGTCTTCTGTTATACAATACTAACACACACATCATCCCCTTTAAAGATATAAAATAAATTTAAGTAAAGCCTTATAGCAAGGCTAGATTAAGTGCATGACAGTCCAGCTTGCCTGGTGGTAGAAAAACCATGCTAGTGAATCAATGCAGAAGAGAACTGTGTATATACTAAGGCAGGATCAATTTCAAGTGAAATTGAGGGAGAAAAGAACAGACTGGAACACTTCAGCACTGGGAGAGTATCACTATATGTGAAAGGTAGCAGTCTTGCCCTATTAGGAGAATCATGGAACTCTAGAGAAAGGTCACAAGTGGATGTTGGCAGAACTTCAATCTAGGAATCTGGGAAGATGTAACACACTGTGATTCAGCCAACAGTCAAGGAACTGACACAACACTAAAATTCTTGGAATGGGAGAGGGAAGGATTGCTAGTTTGAGATTAGCAGGTTCAAATTAGTAGATATAGGATGGATAAATGAGGTGCTGCATATCACATGGGGAACTACAGTCAATATCCTATGATAAACAATGGTAAAAGTATATGATAAAGAGATGATAGGCCACAATGGAAAAATGGATATGGCTAAACCACTTTGCTGTATATCAGAAATTAGCACACATTGAAAATCAACTATTCATCAGTAAAACTAAAAATTAAAAACAATAACAAAATAATCAAATTCTTGGAATTGAGATTTGGAGAGTAAACAGCAAACAAAAAGCCCTAACAAGTGTCCTTGAAATATCTGATCCTGATAAAATGTCAGAGCTCTATATAGGGCTGACAAAGTCCAGCACATACTTTGAGAGTCACAATGCAAAATTGTTCACTCATTACAAGGGATTTCAAGATAATTACAGCAGAGTTTTAAACCAAATGTGGGACTCTTTTAAATATTGAAACACTAAAATACACATTTTATAAACTTCTTTATAATTAGAGTTATGCATGCACCTTTGCTTTTGTCAATTTGTTATATTCATAGTTTGTTAAAAAGCAAGAAGTAAGGCCCAGGGTTTTGACTATGGCTAGTAGTAAGTTATCTGACCTAAGTTCCTTAAATCAAAGCCGTGGTTTCAGCGCAATTCATAAGTTGAAAGACAAGGAGGAAAATATCCAAAGGTCTCATGAGTAGTCAACCACAGAACCGGGGTATGAACCAAGGTCTTTAACTTTCCTAATCAGTATATTTTGCATCAGATTACAAATTGTCTTCTGTTATACAATACTAACACACATCATCCCCTTTAAAGATATAAAATAAATTTAAGTAAAGCCTTATAGCAAGGCTAGATTAAGTGCATGACAGTCCAGCTTGCCTGGTGGTAGAAAAACCATGCTAGTGAATCAATGCAGAAGAGAACTGTGTATATACTAAGGCAGGATCAATTTCAAGTGAAATTGAGGGAGAAAAGAACAGACTGGAACACTTCAGCACTGGGAGAGTATCACTATATGTGAAAGGTAGCAGTCTTGCCCTATTAGGAGAATCATGGAACTCTAGAGAAAGGTCACAAGTGGATGTTGGCAGAACTTCAATCTAGGAATCTGGGAAGATGTAACACACTGTGATTCAGCCAACAGTCAAGGAACTGACACAACACTAAAATTCTTGGAATGGGAGAGGGAAGGATTGCTAGTTTGAGATTAGCAGGTTCAAATTAGTAGATATAGGATGGATAAATGAGGTGCTGCATATCACATGGGGAACTACAGTCAATATCCTATGATAAACAATGGTAAAAGTATATGATAAAGAGATGATAGGCCACAATGGAAAAATGGATATGGCTAAACCACTTTGCTGTATATCAGAAATTAGCACACATTGAAAATCAACTATTCATCAGTAAAACTAAAAATTAAAAACAATAACAAAATAATCAAATTCTTGGAATTGAGATTTGGAGAGTAAACAGCAAACAAAAAGCCCTAACAAGTGTCCTTGAAATATCTGATCCTGATAAAATGTCAGAGCTCTATATAGGGCTGACAAAGTCCAGCACATACTTTGAGAGTCACAATGCAAAATTGTTCACTCATTACAAGGGATTTCAAGATAATTACAGCAGAGTTTTAAACCAAATGTGGGACTCTTTTAAATATTGAAACACTAAAATACACATTTTATAAACTTCTTTATAATTAGAGTTATGCATGCACCTTTGCTTTTGTCAATTTGTTATATTCATAGTTTGTTAAAAAGCAAGAAGTAAGGCCCAGGGTTTTGACTATGGCTAGTAGTAAGTTATCTGACCTAAGTTCCTTAAATCAAAGCCGTGGTTTCAGCGCTCCAGCTTCCTTGCTATTGAGAAGCAACTGTTACAGTTGTAAACTTTCCACTTCAATCATAATCTGAGACATTATATTTGCATGTGCAAATGCTCCACTCACAGATTATTGTTGAGTTGTATTAGGTAGGAGTTACTCAATGAGTTTCAGAGTAGAATTTTGTGAGCGTCTAACACCCTAGTTCTCTTCCTGTAGAAAGCATCTATGATGTTTCTGTTTACCACAGAGTGCTGCATAACTAAATGGAATTCATTTGATTCTAAAGTTTGTCACAAAATATTCCATGTAATTTTAAATTATATATTTTACAAAAGTATTATTTTTAAATTTTATTCTGTTTTCTATGGTCATCTTGGAATTGAATATATTAAAATACAATTTAAAAAATTCAGTCTGTTTGAGGGATTTCCCTGGTGGTCCAGTGGTTAAGAATCCACCTTGCAAATACAGAGGACATGGGTTCAATCCCTGGTCACGGAACTAAGATCCCACATGCTGTGGAGAAACTAAGGCCCATTAGCCAGAAATAAAAAGTCCATGCACCATGAAGAGAGATTCCATGTGCCACAGTGAAGATCCCAAATAAGAAAAAAAAAAAGAAAAAGAAAATTCAGTCTGTTTGAAAATTTAGATTGAATCATTCAATCAAATCTCCTAAAAGTAGCATATGTTTATATAGCTATAGGTGTATTCATTCTTAAAATATGATACTATTAGGGTAGATGTAGGCTTTATCTTTCACCAGGGATAGTTACAGAATCACAACTACAGCATTTGAAACTCACAGTTGTAATTTCAGTTAAAAAAGCAGAGTTTGGTGTCACTTATGCAGTTTTAGACAATTGAAAAGGAACAAGTTATATTTAACCTATTTTCTTCTTTTCAAAAGAACAAAATTTCCCACTCCAGGTAGAAGGCATAATAACTGTAAATACATATATATATACACTCAACATGGGAGCACCTAAATACATAAGGCAAATACTAGCAGCCATAAAAGGGAAAGTCAACAGTAATACAATAATGGCAGGATCTTCAACACCCACTTTTACCAGTGGAAAGGCCATCCAGACAGAAAATTAATACGGAAACACAAGCCTTAAATGACACATTAGATCAGATACACTAAATTGATATCTATAAATATACCATCTGAAGACAGCAGAACACATTTTCTTCTCAAGTGCACATAGAACATTCTCCAGCATAGATCACATGTTTGGTCACAAATTAAGCATCTGTAACTTTAAGAAAGGTGAACTCATATCAAACATCTTTCCTGACCACAACATTGTGAGAATATAAATCAATTACAGGGGGAAAAAAGTGTGAAAAAACAGTCACATTGAGGTTAAACAATATGTTACCAATCAACCAGTGAATCACTGAAGAAATCAAGGTGGAAATAAAAAAGAAAAATCCAGAAACAAATAACAGCAAAGAAATGGCAATCCAAAAGCCTACTCGATGCAGCAAAGGCAGTTCTAAAAAGAAAGTATACAGCAACACAGTCTTACCTCAGAAAGTAAGAAAAATCTCAAATAAATAACCCAACCTTAAACTTAAAACAGGTAAATAAAAAAGGAAAAAAGAAAGCCTAAAGTTAGTAGAAAGAAAGAAATCATAAAGATCACAGTAGAAGTAAATGAAATAGAAATGAAGAAAAACAATAACAAAGATCAATGAAACTGAAAGCTATTTCTTTTAGAAGACAAAAAATGACAAAACTTTAGCCAGACTCACCAACAAATAAGGGAGATAACTCAAATCAACAAAATTTTCAATGAAAAAGAAATTACAATTGAGAACACCAAAATACAAAGTATCGTAAGAAACTGCTGCCAATAGCTATATGCCAATAAAATGGAGCCTAGAAAATAAAGAAAACAATTCTTAGAAAGATCAGTCTCGCAAGACTGGAACAGAAGCAAAGAGAAAATATGAACCAATAAGAAATAATGAAATTAAAAGTGTGATTAATTTTTTTCCAATAAACAAAAGTCTAGTACCAGATGGCATCTCAGGTGAATTCTATCAGATATTAAGAAAAAATAGCTATCCTACGTCAACTTTTCCGAAAAAAAAATGCAGGAGAAAGAGCACTCCCAAGTTCATTCTATGAGGTGACCATCACACTGAACCAAAAGCAGACAAAGATATCACACACACAAAAAGAAAGAAAATGACAAGACAATATCAAGGATGAATAAAGATGCAAAAATCTCGAATAAAATGCTGCCAATGTTAATCTAATAACACACTAAAAGTATCATAAACTGTGATCAATTGAGATTTACCCCATTAATGCAAATATTAATCAGCTTACAGAAATCAATCACTGTGATACACTACATTAACAAAATGAAGAATCAAAAAAAAATATATGATCACTTGACTAGATGTAGGCAAAGCTTTTGACAAAATTCAACATCCATTTAAGATAAAAAGTCTCCATATAGGGTGCATAGAGGGAACACACTTCAACATAATAAAGACCATATACAGCAAGCACATAAAATGCATAGTGAGTATAGTTCTTAACAGTGAAAATTAAAAACCACTTCTTATAAGGTTATGGAGAAGACAAGGATGTCCTTTGTCTCCACAGTTATTCAATGTAATTTTTGAAGTCCTAGTCATGGCAATCAGAGAAGAAAAATAAATAAAAGGAATCGAAATTGGAAAAAATACAAGTAAAACTGTTACTGCTTGCAGATGGCATGATACTCAACATAGAAAATCTTAAAGATGCTACCAGAAAACTCCTAGAGCTCATAAATGAATTTGGTTAAGTTTTAGGATACAAAATTGATACACAGAAATAGCCTGCATTTCTATACACTAATTTTCCAATTGAAAAAGAATTTAAAACAATTGAGAAGCACCAAAATGACAAAGTACTTTAGCCAGACTCACCAACAAATAAGGGAGATAACTCAAATCAACAAAATTTTCAATGAAAAGAAATTACAATTGAGAACACCAAAATACAAAGTATCAAGAAACTGCTGCCAATAGCTATATGCCAATAAAATGGAGCCTAGAAAATAAAGAAAACAATTCTTAGAAAGATCAGTCTCGCAAGACTGGAACAGAAGCAAAGAGAAAATATGAACCAATAAGAAATAATGAAATTAAAAGTGTGATTAATTTTTTTCCAATAAACAAAAGTCTAGTACCAGATGGCATCTCAGGTGAATTCTATCAGATATTAAGAAAAAATAGCTATCCTACGTCAACTTTTCCGAAAAAAAAATGCAGGAGAAAGAGCACTCCCAAGTTCATTCTATGAGGTGACCATCACACTGAACCAAAAGCAGACAAAGATATCACACACACAAAAAGAAAGAAAATGACAAGACAATATCAAGGATGAATAAAGATGCAAAAATCTCGAATAAAATGCTGCCAATGTTAATCTAATAACACACTAAAAGTATCATAAACTGTGATCAATTGAGATTTACCCCATTAATGCAAATATTAATCAGCTTACAGAAATCAATCACTGTGATACACTACATTAACAAAATGAAGAATCAAAAAAAAATATATGATCACTTGACTAGATGTAGGCAAAGCTTTTGACAAAATTCAACATCCATTTAAGATAAAAAGTCTCCATATAGGGTGCATAGAGGGAACACACTTCAACATAATAAAGACCATATACAGCAAGCACATAAAATGCATAGTGAGTATAGTTCTTAACAGTGAAAATTAAAAACCACTTCTTATAAGGTTATGGAGAAGACAAGGATGTCCTTTGTCTCCACAGTTATTCAATGTAATTTTTGAAGTCCTAGTCATGGCAATCAGAGAAGAAAAATAAATAAAAGGAATCGAAATTGGAAAAAATACAAGTAAAACTGTTACTGCTTGCAGATGGCATGATACTCAACATAGAAAATCTTAAAGATGCTACCAGAAAACTCCTAGAGCTCATAAATGAATTTGGTTAAGTTTTAGGATACAAAATTGATACACAGAAATAGCCTGCATTTCTATACACTAGCAATGAAAGGTCAGAAAGAGAAATTAAGGAAGCAGTCCCATTGACACCACATCAAAAAGAATAAAATAACTAGGAGTAAACGTACTTAGGAAAGCAAAAGACCTGAATTTAAAAACTTCAAATAATGTAGGAATGTAGGAATGAAGGAAATCAATGATGACCACAAGGAGACAGAGAAATATAAGTGTTCATGGATTGGAAGAGCCAATATTGTCAAAATGGCTATACTACCCAAAGCAATCTTCAGACTTTGTGCAATCCCTATCAAATTACTAATAAAACTTTTAATAGGATAAAAAAGTTACAATTCATATGGAAACACAATAATGCCAAATAGCCAAAGCAAACTTAAGAAAGCAAATGGAGTTGGAGGATTCTGTTTCCCTGACTTCAGACTATACTGCAAAACTACAGTCACCAAAACAGCATTGTACTGTCCCAAGAACAGAAATATAGATAAATGGAATAAGAGAGAAAGTCCAGAGATAAATCTACACACCTATGGTCACCTAATCCATTACAGAGGAGACAAGAATATACAATAGAAAATAAACAGTGTCTCACTGCCTATGTTTCAAATGAATGATCAACAAAAATCTATTGTATATCACTGTATATCACTCATCTCTGCTTAATGTTATGTACCAGCCCAGATGGGAGGGAATTTTGGGGGGAGAATGGATACATGTATGTGTATGGCCAAGCCCCTTCACTGTTCACCTGAAACTATCACAAAATTGTGAATTGTCTATGCAACGATAAAAATGATTTTGGCATTAAAAAAAGTAAAAAAAAAAGAAAAAGAATAAACAGTGTCTTTAATAGCTAGATAGCTATATATAAAAAATGAAATTAAAATATTTTCATAGTCAAAACTATGGTTTTCCCAGTAGTCATGCATAGATGTGAGAGTTGGGCCACAAAGAAAGATGAGCACTGAAGAATTCATGCCTTTGAACTGTGGTGTTCGAGAAGGATCTTGAGAGTCCTTTGGACTGCAAGGAGATAAAACCAATAAATAATAAAGGAAACCAACTCTGAATATTTATTGGAAGGAATGATACTGAACTGAAGCTCCAATACTTTGATCACCTCTTGCAAAGAGATGACTCATAGGAAAAGAACCTGATGTTTGGGAAAATGGAAGACAAAAGGAGAAGGAGATGAGAGGATGAGACAGTTGGATGGCATCACTGAATCAATGGATGTGAGTTTGAGCAAACTCTGGAAGATGGTGGGAGAAGCCTGACGTGAAGTCAATGATGACCACAAGGAGACAGAGAAATATAAGTGTTCATGGATTGGAAGAGCCAATATTGTCAAAATGGCTATACTACCCAAAGCAATCTTCAGACTTTGTGCAATCCCTATCAAATTACTAATAAAACTTTTAATAGGATAAAAAAGTTACAATTCATATGGAAACACAATAATGCCAAATAGCCAAAGCAAACTTAAGAAAGCAAATGGAGTTGGAGGATTCTGTTTCCCTGACTTCAGACTATACTGCAAAACTACAGTCACCAAAACAGCATTGTACTGTCCCAAGAACAGAAATATAGATAAATGGAATAAGAGAGAAAGTCCAGAGATAAATCTACACACCTATGGTCACCTAATCCATTACAGAGGAGACAAGAATATACAATAGAAAATAAACAGTGTCTCACTGCCTATGTTTCAAATGAATGATCAACAAAAATCTATTGTATATCACTGTATATCACTCATCTCTGCTTAATGTTATGTACCAGCCCAGATGGGAGGGAATTTTGGGGGGAGAATGGATACATGTATGTGTATGGCCAAGCCCCTTCACTGTTCACCTGAAACTATCACAAAATTGTGAATTGTCTATGCAACGATAAAAATGATTTTGGCATTAAAAAAAGTAAAAAAAAAAGAAAAAGAATAAACAGTGTCTTTAATAGCTAGATAGCTATATATAAAAAATGAAATTAAAATATTTTCATAGTCAAAACTATGGTTTTCCCAGTAGTCATGCATAGATGTGAGAGTTGGGCCACAAAGAAAGATGAGCACTGAAGAATTCATGCCTTTGAACTGTGGTGTTCGAGAAGGATCTTGAGAGTCCTTTGGACTGCAAGGAGATAAAACCAATAAATAATAAAGGAAACCAACTCTGAATATTTATTGGAAGGAATGATACTGAACTGAAGCTCCAATACTTTGATCACCTCTTGCAAAGAGATGACTCATAGGAAAAGAACCTGATGTTTGGGAAAATGGAAGACAAAAGGAGAAGGAGATGAGAGAGGATGAGACAGTTGGATGGCATCACTGAATCAATGGATGTGAGTTTGAGCAAACTCTGGAAGATGGTGAAGGACAGGGAAGCCTGACGTGCTGAAGTCCATGGGGTCACAAAGAGTCAGACATGACTGAGTGACAGAACTCTACTTGAAAACGTTCTCTAATTCTATACATAAAAATAAACTCAAAAGAGACTTAAAACCTAAATGTAAGGTCAAACATTGTAAAACAGAGGAAAACACGGGCAGAACACTCTTTGATATAAAAAGCAGGAAGATATTTTTGATCTACCTCCTAGAGTAATGGAAACAATAACAAATGTAAACACATGACTCTTAAATTTAAAAGCTTTTGAACAACAAAGGAAACCATTGGCAAAACAGAAAGAAAACTCACAGAATGGGAGAAAATATTTGAAGACAAATTGATCAACAAGGAATTAATCTCTGAAACAGACAAACAGGTCGTGCAGTTCAATATCAAAACAAACATACAAACAATCCTATAAAAATGAGTGGAAGGTCTAAATAGACACTCCTCCAAAGACATATGGATGGTTAAAAAGCACGTGAAAAGATGCTCAATGTCACTATTTATTAGAGGAATCTAGCTCAAGACTACAATGTGATATCAGCTCATAATGCCATGAATGTCCATAACCAAAAAGTCTATAAACAGAAAATACTGCAAATGGTATGGCGAAAAGGAAACCCTTCTACACTGTTAGTGGGAATGTAAATTGACACAGATCCTATCGAGGACAGTATGGAATTATGGAGTGTCCATAAAAAACTAACAATAAATCTATCATATTCCACGGAAACCAGTATGGAATCTATGCGAAAGATGAGCACTGAAGAATTCATGCCTTTGAACTGTGGTGTTCGAGAAGGATCTTGAGAGTCCTTTGGACTGCAAGGAGATAAAACCAATAAATAATAAAGGAAACCAACTCTGAATATTTATTGGAAGGAATGATACTGAACTGAAGCTCCAATACTTTGATCACCTCTTGCAAAGAGATGACTCATAGGAAAAGAACCTGATGTTTGGGAAAATGGAAGACAAAAGGAGAAGGAGATGAGAGAGGATGAGACAGTTGGATGGCATCACTGAATCAATGGATGTGAGTTTGAGCAAACTCTGGAAGATGGTGAAGGACAGGGAAGCCTGACGTGCTGAAGTCCATGGGGTCACAAAGAGTCAGACATGACTGAGTGACAGAACTCTACTTGAAAACGTTCTCTAATTCTATACATAAAAATAAACTCAAAAGAGACTTAAAACCTAAATGTAAGGTCAAACATTGTAAAACAGAGGAAAACACGGGCAGAACACTCTTTGATATAAAAAGCAGGAAGATATTTTTGATCTACCTCCTAGAGTAATGGAAACAATAACAAATGTAAACACATGACTCTTAAATTTAAAAGCTTTTGAACAACAAAGGAAACCATTGGCAAAACAGAAAGAAAACTCACAGAATGGGAGAAAATATTTGAAGACAAATTGATCAACAAGGAATTAATCTCTGAAACAGACAAACAGGTCGTGCAGTTCAATATCAAAACAAACATACAAACAATCCTATAAAAATGAGTGGAAGGTCTAAATAGACACTCCTCCAAAGACATATGGATGGTTAAAAAGCACGTGAAAAGATGCTCAATGTCACTATTTATTAGAGGAATCTAGCTCAAGACTACAATGTGATATCAGCTCATAATGCCATGAATGTCCATAACCAAAAAGTCTATAAACAGAAAATACTGCAAATGGTATGGCGAAAAGGAAACCCTTCTACACTGTTAGTGGGAATGTAAATTGACACAGATCCTATCGAGGACAGTATGGAATTATGGAGTGTCCATAAAAAACTAACAATAAATCTATCATATTCCACTCTTGGGCATATATCCAGATATAACTATAATTTGAAAAGATTATGTACCTCAGTGCTCATTGTAGTGCTGTTTGCAATAGGTAAGACAAGGAAACAACCTAAATGTCTGAACCAATGGATAAAGAAGCTGTGGTACATATAGACAGTGGAATATTACTCATCTATAAAAATGAAACTTGCTGGAACATGGAAGAATATATGAATTATCATACTGAGTGAAATTAAAAGCAAATATCATATTATATTGCTTATATGTTGAATCTAAAAATAAATAAGCCTATTACAAAGAAGAAATATAGTCATAGATTTAATAAGCAAACCAATGGGTAAATGATATAAGTGGGATAAATTAAGAGAATGAGATTTACATATACACATTCTTATATATAAAGTCAAAAGCAAAAAAAAACCTACCATACAGCACAAGGAACTCTATTCAATATTTTATAATGACTTACATGGAAATAAAATCTAGAAAAGAGTGGAGGTATGTATTTGAATAACTGATTCACTTTGCTGTACAGCAGAAACTAACAGCACTGTAGATCAACTCTATACAGAAAAACTCATTTAAAAAATTAGAACAAAAGATGTGCAAATATTTGTATGAACATGAAAAGTAAGAAGCAAAGTGTCCTCATTTATTAATAAGCAGTAAATATTTCTCAGAATTCCTCTCCCAGAATCATTAATATCATTGGGGAACTGGTTAGAAATACAAATTTCCTGGCCCCACCCCAGACCCAGTGAATTAAAATCTGTTATTGGGACTCCAGCACTCTGATTTAACGAGTCCTCCAGATGATTCCTATGCAGCACAATTTGAGAGTTAAAGTCTTAAATAATAAGTCAGCTCTTAATGAGAAAGTAAGCTGTTCTCAAAGAGTAAGTAAGAATCAATCGAGATTTCATTTACAATGCAAAATAGAGAAAAATAAAATCAGAAGATGAAAGATTGTGTTTATTTTCAATTTTCACGAAAAATCCTGTAGAAATTCCAAAATGTGTGAAGTTTTTTCTAGCCCTTAGAATGAACTAATAGATGTAATAAAATTCATGGTGAGAATTTGGATTTTGGACCTCATAGGATAATCCATGCTTGTTGAATATCATGACTTCAATCATTGGGTCAGGTTATGAATAATTATTAATGGCCAGTTTTACTATTCACATGTAAATACACAAATTTCAAGAATCATGGAAATGAATATTTAACAATTGGCTCTTCAATGAAGAATTTGAAATGGGATTTATTTTCTTGGCTTTGTTAGAGATGAATATATTAGCCCCACTCTAATAAAACTCATATTTTTTCTCTCTGCTTACTGACTGAACTGTTCAAAAGGCAAAGATCAAGACCTTTGTTTAGTAAATAAGAATCAACAAGTTTATAGCAGGTGTTGCTAACCTGATATTCAAGTTTCATAGGGAAACAATTTAGAAATACATTAATGGAAGCAGGAGTGTGAAAGTTATGTATTTAAATTTATTATTTTTACTCCCAACAACTATCTTTTTAAAGAAACATGTAGAACTTTGATAATTTTTATAATTAGAAAAGAGTGGAGGTATGTATTTGAATAACTGATTCACTTTGCTGTACAGCAGAAACTAACAGCACTGTAGATCAACTCTATACAGAAAAACTCATTTAAAAAAGTAGAACAAAAGATGTGCAAATATTTGTATGAACATGAAAAGTAAGAAGCAAAGTGTCCTCATTTATTAATAAGCAGTAAATATTTCTCAGAATTCCTCTCCCAGAATCATTAATATCATTGGGGAACTGGTTAGAAATACAAATTTCCTGGCCCCACCCCAGACCCAGTGAATTAAAATCTGTTATTGGGACTCCAGCACTCTGATTTAACGAGTCCTCCAGATGATTCCTATGCAGCACAATTTGAGAGTTAAAGTCTTAAATAATAAGTCAGCTCTTAATGAGAAAGTAAGCTGTTCTCAAAGAGTAAGTAAGAATCAATCGAGATTTCATTTACAATGCAAAATAGAGAAAAATAAAATCAGAAGATGAAAGATTGTGTTTATTTTCAATTTTCACGAAAAATCCTGTAGAAATTCCAAAATGTGTGAAGTTTTTTCTAGCCCTTAGAATGAACTAATAGATGTAATAAAATTCATGGTGAGAATTTGGATTTTGGACCTCATAGGATAATCCATGCTTGTTGAATATCATGACTTCAATCATTGGGTCAGGTTATGAATAATTATTAATGGCCAGTTTTACTATTCACATGTAAATACACAAATTTCAAGAATCATGGAAATGAATATTTAACAATTGGCTCTTCAATGAAGAATTTGAAATGGGATTTATTTTCTTGGCTTTGTTAGAGATGAATATATTAGCCCCACTCTAATAAAACTCATATTTTTTCTCTCTGCTTACTGACTGAACTGTTCAAAAGGCAAAGATCAAGACCTTTGTTTAGTAAATAAGAATCAACAAGTTTATAGCAGGTGTTGCTAACCTGATATTCAAGTTTCATAGGGAAACAATTTAGAAATACATTAATGGAAGCAGGAGTGTGAAAGTTATGTATTTAAATTTATTATTTTTATTTTTCTCCCAACAACTATCTTTTTAAAGAAACATGTAGAACTTTGATAATTTTTATAATTTGCACTTGATGTTGTAAAATAAATTTATCTGTCTAATTTAGGTTTGGTATTATTTTACTAAGTGCTGGGAAATCAACATAAAGAAGATATGTACATGAAATCTGCATAAAGAGCAGATGTATTTCATTCAATGTCATCTCAGAAATCATTAAGTGCAGTTGGTAGAACTGATCATCAAGTTGACCAAGACCTCCATCAGCAAAGAAACAAATTGCAGTGTGGGTCACACTTGTATCGAAGTCTAGTTTTTTCTTAAGTAAACATTTACTGGCCACTGTCTATAAGCTAGAACATTGTTCTCAATGTGTTCCCCCTCTCCCCAGCCCCACCACAGGCAGCATGGACATCACCTATAAACTTATTAGCACTGATAACTCATAAACATGCAACTATAGTCTTACTAGACTGTTAGACTATGAAAATCACCTCTAGATGGTTCCAATAAATGTTACAGTTTTAGAATTAGTGTACGAAAGCTTAGCATTTTATTTGTTACTGAGTGTATCCAAATAGAAAATAGGAAAGATGGAAGAAAGGGAGAGAAGGAAAGAGTGAGGGATAGATGAGTAAATGGATAGATAACAATTCAATTTTTACTCTCATTTTAGTCACAATCATGGAGAAAAGACAGCTAGATTGGCAATGAATGTGAATTAACAGACTTCAGTAGGGTTGCATACCAAGTGCTGTGAGGACACTTTGGGACTGACTGACAATTTATAGCAGAGAAAGCTGTACATTAGCGAAAGCTAGTAAAGGGCATTTCTAGTACATTTCAAATAAAGCCCTATCTTCTATTTTTAGAGATGAATATATTAGCCCCACTCTAATAAAACTCATATTTTTTCTCTCTGCTTACTGACTGAACTGTTCAAAAGGCAAAGATCAAGACCTTTGTTTAGTAAATAAGAATCAACAAGTTTATAGCAGGTGTTGCTAACCTGATATTCAAGTTTCATAGGGAAACAATTTAGAAATACATTAATGGAAGCAGGAGTGTGAAAGTTATGTATTTAAATTTATTATTTTTATTTTTCTCCCAACAACTATCTTTTTAAAGAAACATGTAGAACTTTGATAATTTTTATAATTTGCACTTGATGTTGTAAAATAAATTTATCTGTCTAATTTAGGTTTGGTATTATTTTACTAAGTGCTGGGAAATCAACATAAAGAAGATATGTACATGAAATCTGCATAAAGAGCAGATGTATTTCATTCAATGTCATCTCAGAAATCATTAAGTGCAGTTGGTAGAACTGATCATCAAGTTGACCAAGACCTCCATCAGCAAAGAAACAAATTGCAGTGTGGGTCACACTTGTATCGAAGTCTAGTTTTTTCTTAAGTAAACATTTACTGGCCACTGTCTATAAGCTAGAACATTGTTCTCAATGTGTTCCCCCTCTCCCCAGCCCCACCACAGGCAGCATGGACATCACCTATAAACTTATTAGCACTGATAACTCATAAACATGCAACTATAGTCTTACTAGACTGTTAGACTATGAAAATCACCTCTAGATGGTTCCAATAAATGTTACAGTTTTAGAATTAGTGTACGAAAGCTTAGCATTTTATTTGTTACTGAGTGTATCCAAATAGAAAATAGGAAAGATGGAAGAAAGGGAGAGAAGGAAAGAGTGAGGGATAGATGAGTAAATGGATAGATAACAATTCAATTTTTACTCTCATTTTAGTCACAATCATGGAGAAAAGACAGCTAGATTGGCAATGAATGTGAATTAACAGACTTCAGTAGGGTTGCATACCAAGTGCTGTGAGGACACTTTGGGACTGACTGACAATTTATAGCAGAGAAAGCTGTACATTAGCGAAAGCTAGTAAAGGGCATTTCTAGTACATTTCAAATAAAGCCCTATCTCTCTTTCTTTGTACGATTCACATCTCTATCCTTTGCTGCCTCTAGTTTATTTTTCTACGTGTGGTGTAATAAATGAGCTATGCTTACTGATTGCTTAGTTCTGGAAGCAGTTTTTGTCAAACTTAGAAGCATAATGCAAACAACGGCAGTTGGGTGTATATTTTTATGTTTCAAAAACATTAATTATGAATGACTTCAATTTAGTTTCAAGTAATATTTTTAATTGGAGATATTAATTATGACTCACTTTGTCAAATAAGAAAAGAGAGGCATGGAAAGTTTTTTTTTTTCTAACTCTTAGGTCTAATAAATAGGAAAGCTGATACACATTCTTTCACCATGGTATCTAGGGTCTTCCCTTCATCCACGTAGTTTTTTTCCTACACAATTATAGATTAGTTCAAAAATCACTAAAATTTTTACCATGTTGGGGATTTTGTATTTGTTTCATAAGACTTTAATTAAAAGAAAACATTGTATAAAAAAACACTTTGAAGATAAAGCAAGAAAATAATTTATCATTAGCTATGGAGATAGCATAATGGTTCATATAGCCTAATGTTTTTCTTTAGAAGTCGAATCAACATAAAATATATGCAGTCTGTAGTCTTAATTTTACATAGCTGTATCCTGTGTGCCTGCATGCTCACTCAGCCGTGGTCGACTATTTAGGAGCCTATGCACTGTGCTCCACCAGGCTTCTCTGTCCATGGGATTCTCCAGACAAGAACACTCGAGTGAGGGCTTCCCTGGTGGTTCAGTGGGTAAGGATGCTGCCTTGCAGTGCAAGGGATGCCAGTTTGATCCCTGGCCTGGGAAGATCCCACATGCCATGGAGTGGCTGGACTGATGTGTCCAACTACCGAGCCGGGGCTCTGGAGCGCATGCATCCAGAGCCGGCGCTCTGCAACAACAGAGACCACCGCGATGAGAGGTCCACACGGGCTAAAGAACAAAGACGAATGAAAAATAGATAAATGAAAGACCAACAGAAGTGGTCTGCCTGCCCCCCTCCCTCCCCAAGCTGTCCCCGTCCCACTCCCAAAAAGACTCAGCACAGCCAAAAATAAATAAATAATTAATTAATTAAAAAAAAAAAATACTCGAGTGAGTTCTCATTTCCTCCTATAGGGGATCTTCCCGATAGGAAGAGTATTTAATTACCTTATGGTGCAGGATATTTGACACTCCTAGATAAACCTTGAGTTTATTATTGCAAAATTTAGCTTTTGAATTTTTGAAATGAAATTCAACCAAGTCAAAAGAAAATCTGTTTGGAAAAACCCAACACATATGTGTTTCTCCATTGGTCGAATGTCAGGAATTTTAATAATTTTTACCTAAAGTATAAAAAAAGTTTATTTTTATAGGCATAGGTTAGTATGATAAAGTTATTAATTCAAGAATGTATTGCAAATGTTTCTATGTACTTTCTAACATAGTTTGCAATAATATTAGTCATTGAATTTATCTTTTCCCAGTGACTAATTTTTATTTTAAATTATTTAAATTAGTTGGAGAGAATTTAAGGTTCTAAGCAGATTATTTACACAGCAGTAATCTATAATACCATTTTGTTAAAGTTAATGACTACTTATCAGAGTATTGAAACAAGTTTGAAAATTTGAATGATTTTCATTTCTGTATGGATTTCAATGTTATGAAAACTTAGTATATTTATTTGTTTCACTGTGCCACATGTAGGTATTATGTATACTGAAGAAATACATGCATTCTATTCAAATATTGTTTAAGACTTTACATTAGTAGTAGTCAGGTTGACTACTATTAGTAATATTGAAAAAAATTTTTTAAATTTCAATGTTTTCTGTATCCTGTGTGCCTGCATGCTCACTCAGCCGTGGTCGACTATTTAGGAGCCTATGCACTGTGCTCCACCAGGCTTCTCTGTCCATGGGATTCTCCAGACAAGAACACTCGAGTGAGGGCTTCCTGGTGGTTCAGTGGGTAAGGATGCTGCCTTGCAGTGCAAGGGATGCCAGTTTGATCCCTGGCCTGGGAAGATCCCACATGCCATGGAGTGGCTGGACTGATGTGTCCAACTACCGAGCCGGGGCTCTGGAGCGCATGCATCCAGAGCCGGCGCTCTGCAACAACAGAGACCACCGCGATGAGAGGTCCACACGGGCTAAAGAACAAAGACGAATGAAAAATAGATAAATGAAAGACCAACAGAAGTGGTCTGCCTGCCCCCCTCCCTCCCCAAGCTGTCCCCGTCCCACTCCCAAAAAGACTCAGCACAGCCAAAAATAAATAAATAATTAATTAATTAAAAAAAAAAAAATACTCGAGTGAGTTCTCATTTCCTCCTATAGGGGATCTTCCCGATAGGAAGAGTATTTAATTACCTTATGGTGCAGGATATTTGACACTCCTAGATAAACCTTGAGTTTATTATTGCAAAATTTAGCTTTTGAATTTTTGAAATGAAATTCAACCAAGTCAAAAGAAAATCTGTTTGGAAAAACCCAACACATATGTGTTTCTCCATTGGTCGAATGTCAGGAATTTTAATAATTTTTACCTAAAGTATAAAAAAAGTTTATTTTTATAGGCATAGGTTAGTATGATAAAGTTATTAATTCAAGAATGTATTGCAAATGTTTCTATGTACTTTCTAACATAGTTTGCAATAATATTAGTCATTGAATTTATCTTTTCCCAGTGACTAATTTTTATTTTAAATTATTTAAATTAGTTGGAGAGAATTTAAGGTTCTAAGCAGATTATTTACACAGCAGTAATCTATAATACCATTTTGTTAAAGTTAATGACTACTTATCAGAGTATTGAAACAAGTTTGAAAATTTGAATGATTTTCATTTCTGTATGGATTTCAATGTTATGAAAACTTAGTATATTTATTTGTTTCACTGTGCCACATGTAGGTATTATGTATACTGAAGAAATACATGCATTCTATTCAAATATTGTTTAAGACTTTACATTAGTAGTAGTCAGGTTGACTACTATTAGTAATATTGACTAACTACTAACTAAAAATTATGTTAGAATAGTTATTTTCAAGTCAATGAATAAAACTCCCACTTACTTTGTATTACTTAAACATATTTTTGCTGTAACTTGAAATCATTGATGTATTTCTGAGTCTAAGATGTTTATAAAAGTGATATTTCCACATTTAGAATGAAACTATAAATTGAAAATCAATGTCTTGAAGCGAAATATCACTCTCCTATTAGTGTGTGCAAGCATACTACAGAGAAATGTGTGTTTGTATCTATGTATGCGTGTAGGAAGATGTTACTACCTTTAACTATGGCTTAAAAATAATAATATCTTGAGCATTTCTCATAAGTTATTAAACCCTAGATAAATGATGTTATCCCTGATTTTTGCAATAATGATACTTGAACAATGAAAAGACTGTTAATTTTGCACCATGAGCTGGAAAGTTTTGATAGCTGTGCAGAGTTTTTAAAATTAAAGCATATATATATTTTTTTTTCAAGAATTGGTCTTTTTAAAACTTGAAGTGGGCCACTGGATTTGTTACGCCATGGCCCAAACTGTCTATGGAGTGTGCTTTTCTCTGAATATGAATAAATCTATTTCTTACCTATTATTTTGTCTCTCATTGAATTCTTTTCTTCAAAGAGACATGAAGATCCTGAGCTCTGCTAGGTCCTCAACCAGGCCAAAGGGGCCCACAGGAAGTTGTGAGCCAGGTACACTGGGGAAGACATTACTGTTCTCTTTGACTCTGAGACCTAAAAAAAAACCCAAAAACAAAACTTGGAGTGATCCTTTTCTAAATAAATTCTGCCTAAGTCTTTCTTCCAAAAGTTCAATTTGTATACTTTTTATTACAAAGTTAATAACAAACAAAATTCAGTTTCATCAGTAAGCTTGATTTTATTACCTGACCTAAGTGGTGAGTTGAACGTTGTTCCCTTACAAGATATGGAAACATAGAATGTAACGTTATTTGCCATCAGACTCTCTGCAGATTTAATTCAAGTCAGGATCTTGAGAAAAGCTCATTCTGAATTCTGGTAGACCCTAAATAAATATTGAGTGTCCTTGCAAGCTACAGAAACATAGAAGAGACAGACACAGAAGGGAGAAGACCCTGTGAAAATTGTAGAAAAGACTGGAGAGTTGCATCTACAAATTCAGGACAACCAAGACTTGCCAGCAGCCACTCACATAAGACAGACATGGGGCAGGTTCTCCATCAGATCCTCTTGGAGAAACTCTATTGATACCTTGACTTCAGTTTTCTGACCTACAGATCTGAGAAAGCACCAGTTTGTTGTTTTAAACTCCCAAGTTTGTCATGCTGCTACTTAGTCACTTCAGTCGTGTCTGACTCTGTGTGACCTCATGGAGGCAGTCTGTCAGGCTCCTCCATATGTGGATTTCTCCAAGCAAGAATACTGGAGTGGGTTGCCAGGCCCTCCTCCAGGTGGATCTTCCCAACCCACAGATAGAACCTGTGTCTCTTGTATTTCAGGCGAGTTCCTCACCATTGGTGTACACACACACACACACACACACACACACACACACACATATATTTGAGACCCCATGGACTGTAGCTTGCCAGGTTTTCTCCACCCATGGAATTTTCCAGTCAAGAATACTGGAGTGGGTTGTCATTTTCTACTCTAAAGCCTTTTTTTTTTTTTTAGACCTTTATTTTAATTTTAACTTTTACAGAGTTTTATTGTTTACAGATATGCATGTTTTGTGTTATTGCTTGATTACATTTAAGTTCTAAGAAATGAGCGAAATAAAAAGTACGAATATTTGGAGTTTGGAAGGAGTTGTTCCAAAAATACGAGCTAGTAGGAAACTTGTTCCTGTATAGGACACTTTCAGAGCATGGTAAATGTCAGCAGCCACACCATTGCCTTTGTAGAGTACCACCAGAAGATATAGATTATAATCTTTTTAACAGATAAATATTTCAAATTCAAACTAGAAATTTGTTAACTTAGGGGTAGCTAAAGCAAAAGGATATGATTTAAAACCTTAGCGCATTGACTACAATGATTCAGAGATTCAGTCATAGAGATGTGACCCCAAGGACTGTAGCCTGTCAGGCTCCTCTGTCCATGGAATTGTCCAGGTCAGAAAAGTAGAGTGGATTCCCATTTCCTACTTCAGAGGATCTTCCCAACCCAGAAATCAAACTCATTCCTCTTGTGTCTCCTTCATCGACATGTAAATTTTTTACCATTGTGCCACCAGGGAAACCCATAAATATTGGTAGCCTATTAATAATATTTGATGTTTAGCTTCCATTTGAGAATAAAAGTATAGCTTCCATTGCATCATAGGGCTACTCTTAGGAGAATAACACCAAAATCTGTGCACTTTTCTATTTAAATACTAACTGGTCAGTAGTACAGATATGAAAGATTTAAATGCCTATATCACAAAATAATGCTACTATGAATAAATAGAAGTATTGATATAATTTATAGTAAACTGGAAGACTCTCTAAATCAGAAGTTAGAACATCTGATCTGATGTCCTGTTTCACAAACTCACTACTCGCATTTACTTCAAATCACTTTAAATATGTATCCTCATCTTTAAACTATACACTGATATATTCAAGACAAGTTGAGTCCTTAAGTTCTATGCTTCTTTCTAAGTATATTAGTTACTAATAAGTGACTTCAAAATTAATGTAGGTAAGATTTTCTATAAAGTAAAACACAGTTGGAAATGCTGAATTGAAACCTGACATGAATAATAGCAGAGTGAAGCAGAGGAATTTTTGCTTAATTTCTGATCTGCAGAATGATTAATAATCTGAAGCTCTGAGACAGCATGAAAACATGGCAGAACCTGCATGAGTCCTAATAAAAAGGAGTTAAAGTGAATAGGAGTTAGTGGTTGAGTGGGTAAGCAGAGGCAATGACTGGCTAAGAAGGAAGTTTTAAAAGAAGGGAAAAAGAGATTAATGAAACCTTAGCTAAACAATCAGAGCCATCTATGGAAAAGGTGATTCTAAAGGAGTTCAAAGGCATTCATGTAGCTTAAGTCATTGACATTGCATGATTCTATAAATGAAAGAGTTTACTGAAAAGAGGTTGGTGAGAAACTAACAAGTCAAAATCAAAAACAAAGAGATGACAAAAGCTCTCAAAACAACTATTCCTGTAGAAAAAAGATCATTAAAAAAGTTATTTTGTATTTTTTCTAATAACAGACAATTAAAGGGAAAAAATAAAACCATGTCCAAATTTGAAAGAACAAAAGTGAGATGAAACTATTTTCAATTGAATAAAACCTCTTGTGTCTCCTGTCATCGACATGTAAAGTAGAGTGGATTCCCATTTCCTACTTCAGAGGATCTTCCAACCCAGTTTTGCCCACCAGGGAAAACCCATACATATTGGTAGCCTATTAATAATATTTGATGTTTAGCTTCCATTTGAGAATAAAAGTATAGCTTCCATTGCATCATAGGGCTACTCTTAGGAGAATAACACCAAAATCTGTGCACTTTTCTATTTAAATACTAACTGGTCAGTAGTACAGATATGAAAGATTTAAATGCCTATATCACAAAATAATGCTACTATGAATAAATAGAAGTATTGATATAATTTATAGTAAACTGGAAGACTCTCTAAATCAGAAGTTAGAACATCTGATCTGATGTCCTGTTTCACAAACTCACTACTCGCATTTACTTCAAATCACTTTAAATATGTATCCTCATCTTTAAACTATACACTGATATATTCAAGACAAGTTGAGTCCTTAAGTTCTATGCTTCTTTCTAAGTATATTAGTTACTAATAAGTGACTTCAAAATTAATGTAGGTAAGATTTTCTATAAAGTAAAACACAGTTGGAAATGCTGAATTGAAACCTGACATGAATAATAGCAGAGTGAAGCAGAGGAATTTTTGCTTAATTTCTGATCTGCAGAATGATTAATAATCTGAAGCTCTGAGACAGCATGAAAACATGGCAGAACCTGCATGAGTCCTAATAAAAAGGAGTTAAAGTGAATAGGAGTTAGTGGTTGAGTGGGTAAGCAGAGGCAATGACTGGCTAAGAAGGAAGTTTTAAAAGAAGGGAAAAAGAGATTAATGAAACCTTAGCTAAACAATCAGAGCCATCTATGGAAAAGGTGATTCTAAAGGAGTTCAAAGGCATTCATGTAGCTTAAGTCATTGACATTGCATGATTCTATAAATGAAAGAGTTTACTGAAAAGAGGTTGGTGAGAAACTAACAAGTCAAAATCAAAAACAAAGAGATGACAAAAGCTCTCAAAACAACTATTCCTGTAGAAAAAAGATCATTAAAAAAGTTATTTTGTATTTTTTCTAATAACAGACAATTAAAGGGAAAAAATAAAACCATGTCCAAATTTGAAAGAACAAAAGTGAGATGAAACTATTTTCAACTATGAAGATACTGCTGAAAAGAAGAAAGGAAGGATATTTGTATCATTTGGAAATGGAACATTCTTCCTGACCAGCCTATGAGTAGCTCCTCCACATGTTAATCCTTTCAAGAGTGGTTCCCTTTCTGAAGAATATAGCTCTAATTACTTTAAGGGTGATAATTTCATTCTTCAGAGACTTCATGATCATGGATTAGACTTCTTAGTATGTGACCATATGCTCTGATGATAGTATGTCTTCTAAAGTCCCATGCTTTAGAGGAGTTCATATTTGTGAGAGAGGTTTGCATATCACATATTATGTATTTCATAGGAAGAAGAATTATTAGGAAGTGAATGATAGCACTGTAGTTGGAGGATATATAATAAGAGGAAAGCGCTTCCTCTAATTTTGGACACCGGTGATTTTTATAAGGACAATATTGTTACAGATCAAGAAACTGACAGTGGTGAACTCACCATTTGCTCTTCTATTTTCCCTATTTCAATAGTTCCAATATACTCTTCAAGTATTAACTTATAATTTTGCCCAGTAATTTAAAGATTAATTTACACTTTTTGGAATTATCAGATATAAAGTGACAGGAAGTACTTGCAAAAGGTTCCTAAACATGATCTAATGATATAAATATCACATAAGTAAATTGTATTCCTTAAAGTAACCATTTTTAAAATTTGTGATAAGCAGTAAAGATGTATTCTCTTCAATAACAGATATAATTACTATAGACAAAGTAAATAAGATGGAAAACAAACTGACTACTCTGAAGTATCTAGTGCCCTATCAGAGAAGAAAAGGAAATTTAGAATAAACAGATTTGGGCATAGCTAAAACTTAAGTGGGAGATTCCAGTAACTGGGATTTCAAGTAGCTTAAGTCATTGACATTGCATGATTCTATAAATGAAAGAGTTTACTGAAAAGAGGTTGGTGAGAAACTAACAAGTCAAAATCAAAAACAAAGAGATGACAAAAGCTCTCAAAACAACTATTCCTGTAGAAAAAAGATCATTAAAAAAGTTATTTTGTATTTTTCTAATAACAGACAATTAAAGGGAAAAAATAAAACCATGTCCAAATTTGAAAGAACAAAAGTGAGATGAAACTATTTTCAACTATGAAGATACTGCTGAAAAGAAGAAAGGAAGGATATTTGTATCATTTGGAAATGGAACATTCTTCCTGACCAGCCTATGAGTAGCTCCTCCACATGTTAATCCTTTCAAGAGTGGTTCCCTTTCTGAAGAATATAGCTCTAATTACTTTAAGGGTGATAATTTCATTCTTCAGAGACTTCATGATCATGGATTAGACTTCTTAGTATGTGACCATATGCTCTGATGATAGTATGTCTTCTAAAGTCCCATGCTTTAGAGGAGTTCATATTTGTGAGAGAGGTTTGCATATCACATATTATGTATTTCATAGGAAGAAGAATTATTAGGAAGTGAATGATAGCACTGTAGTTGGAGGATATATAATAAGAGGAAAGCGCTTCCTCTAATTTTGGACACCGGTGATTTTTATAAGGACAATATTGTTACAGATCAAGAAACTGACAGTGGTGAACTCACCATTTGCTCTTCTATTTTCCCTATTTCAATAGTTCCAATATACTCTTCAAGTATTAACTTATAATTTTGCCCAGTAATTTAAAGATTAATTTACACTTTTTGGAATTATCAGATATAAAGTGACAGGAAGTACTTGCAAAAGGTTCCTAAACATGATCTAATGATATAAATATCACATAAGTAAATTGTATTCCTTAAAGTAACCATTTTTAAAATTTGTGATAAGCAGTAAAGATGTATTCTCTTCAATAACAGATATAATTACTATAGACAAAGTAAATAAGATGGAAAACAAACTGACTACTCTGAAGTATCTAGTGCCCTATCAGAGAAGAAAAGGAAATTTAGAATAAACAGATTTGGGCATAGCTAAAACTTAAGTGGGAGATTCCAGTAACTGGGATTTCAAGTAGATTGATCCATTGTACCCAGCAGTGATAAAAACATGAATTAGCTTTGAAGAAATTTCTCCTGTATATGCCAAAAGTTGTAAAAACATAATGCTTCAGAGTGTTGGATTTGAGCTCCCTGTGTCACACAGCAAATTCTGACTGGCTGTCTAAATTTATAGATGGTAATCTGTATGTTTCCATGCTTCTCTCTCAATTCATCCCACCCTTTCCTTCTCCAGTGTGTCCACAAGTCCACATGTCTGCGTCTCCACTGCTGCCCTGCAAATACATTCCGTATATATTGCTTAACATATGACATTTTTTCTCTTTCAGACTTACTTCACTCTGTATAAAAGGCTCTAAGTTCATTCACCTAGCGAGTAATGATTCAAATGTGTTTCTTTTTGTGGCTGGGCAATATTCCATTGTATATATGTGCAACTTATCTCGAAGCAGGGGAGGGAATGAGTTAGGAGGTGGGAAGGAGGTTCAAGAGGGATAGGACACATGTACACCTATGACTGATTCATGCTGATGTATGGCAGAAACCAACACAATATTGTAAAGCAATTATTCTCCAATTAAAAATAAATATATTAAAGGAAAAAAAAAGAAAATGCAAAAAAAGATAGTCTTTCAAATACAACCACTTAAACAGCTATTCTGAAATAAGAAAAATATTTGAAGTAATACTGAAAGACATATATGTCAAAGGAAAATCCACACTGAGAATTGGCTACAAACCTGATAAAGGTATTCGGAAATACTCTACTTTTGGAGTTAATAGATCTCTGATTTATTTTCCACATGATTCAGAAATATAATTAAAGCAGAGCTCTTAATATTTATTAATTAATTATTTATTAAGTATTATTATTATTTTATTTTTTTATTATTTTATTATTATTATGATTTGTTAATATTATTTATTAATATTTATTAATATTTCTAAAAGTAATTTTGCTTTGTCATTTTGCTGTAATTTTACATCAAATAACCTTGTCTGAACGTTTTGGAATTCCCAGGTGGTTCAGTGGTAAAGAACCCACCAGCCAATGCAGGACACACAGGAGACCAGTGTTTTATCCCTGGGTTGGGGAGATCCCCTGAAGGAGGAAAAGCCAACCCACTCCAGTATTCCTGCTTGGATACTCTCATGGACATTTTAAAGATAAATATGCTAGAGGATAAGTAAGTTGTGAAGTTTTGTTCATGACAGATATTAAGATATTAAATTTGTGGCAAAATTGAACTGAAATTGGAACTTGGTTCTCCTAATTTCTACAACAGTGCTTCTTCTGTTATATCAGGCTGCCTATCACTTAGAAACAAAATGTTATAGACAAAAATATTTCTAAGTTAGAAACTAAAAACTAGAATGTAGATATTATAATGAGAATGAAGTGGCAAATAATTATATAAGGCATTATAAATAAAGTTTATAAAATCTGAAAAATGAATACAGCATATGCAATAGAATAATGTATAAAATATTTTTAAGATATATAGTAGAAATATATTCTGACCTTTCAAATTGTTCAATCAATAATCTAGAAAAAAAGGATAATTGCAAAGTTCTTTAATTCGATTAAATGTCAAAAAAGCTATAAATAAGAAATTTCTAAAATAAAAATACAGCTAATAAATTGTGGGAAAAATCAGCTAAGAACATCACAGGTAATTCATCAAATAGGAGATAATTCAAAAGTGTTAAATGTGAGAGGAAAACCAAAACTTATCATCATCCTTATCGTCACAAGTGTAATCATAATACCTTCGATCTTTCACATCCAAGAAGTGGTAGATAAGGGTATAATTTTCACTATTCCTCCTTCTAAGTACAACTGAATACAATGGGGATTATAACAAAACAAAATAAAAATATTCTTCAAAACATTAAAATATAAGAAAAAGACAGACCATCAAGAAAACGGGGACCTGAGGAATATCATGACATCCACTGTGACCAACTTTTGTTTGTCTCAGATATACAAATTGGGAACTGTGGAAGCTATCAATCTAGAAACACCAAAGAGCGCACACACTAAAAGGCCAACAAAATGTGCTCTCTTTAGAGTGAGAAACACACACACACACACAAACACACACATACACATGCATGCACGAAGAGACAACCTATCAAGGCAGAAAATGTGCAAATAATAACCAGCCTGATTGTTTGGAATAATACAGAAAACACTAGTCACACACCTATTATACTAGCAACAGCTTATCACAGAGTCAAGACTTCCACCCTGGAGAGCCTGGCGCAGGGGACACCAACACCCCCGTGTGGATGGTGTGGGTAAAGGCCAAGTAGAGTGTGAGCAGTTCTATTCCTGGTGGCTCATAATAAGTTTGTTTACAGCAATATTGGTGGGAACCATGGCAGCGACATGGACTTCCAGTGAACCCCTGAACACTAATTGGAAATCCCCTCTCTCCATTTCAGATGTCAACAGAGACCAAGTACAAAACTCAGATTTCTATATTTACTTGGCAGTAACAAGGTGATATCCTTCTTTCCCTTGCCAGAAAATCATTAAAGAAAACCACCTAAAATAGAAGATTTAAGTAAGATTCAGAGTCCCAGATAAAAGGCAAAAATATCCAGGATTCATTTGATCAATCTCTCATCATACTAAGACTCAGGAAAATCAATTTGAATGAGGAAAATGATCAACAGATGGCAACATCAAGATGGTACAGATGTTAAATATCATTTAAAACCTAAATCCAATTTAAAATTAGACTTCTACAACCATGTTAAAAATGCTTCAGTTAGCAATTACAAATACAATGGAAACGAATGAGAAAGCAGAAAGCTTCTGCGACACTCTCATTAAAGACATAGAAGATATAAAGAGAACCAAATGAACACTTCAAAACTCAAAAATACAATAACTGACATTCAGTAGACAGGGTCAGCATCAAAATGGAAGAGACAGAAAGCAGTGGAAGACTGAAAAATAGATACCTAATCTGAACAAGAGAGAGTAAATATATTAAAAAAAAAAAAAAAAGAACAAACCTTACGGACCTGGGGAAATGCAACAAAGTCTCTACCATATATGTCTTCAAGGTTCCAGAAAGAGAGAAGAAAACCTGCAGGACCTAAAAAATGTAACCAAAATAATGCCTGAAACTATCTGAAACACGGCAAGATATGAAAACTTACAGGTCTAATAAGTCACCTCGATCAAGCTCGACTCTGTGACTTTATGGACTGGAGTCTGCCAGGCTCCTTAGCTCATGTGATTCTCCAGGCAAGAATACTAGAGCAGGTTGCTATGCACTCCTCCAGGGGATCTACTGGATCCATGGATAAAACCACATCTCCTGCATCCCCTGCATTGCAGGCAGATTCTTTACCACTAAGCCTCAGGGGAAGTCAAACAGATCATGATGGACCTTAAATTGGGTAAACCCAAAGAAGTCCATGCTAATACGCCTTAGAATTAAGCTTCCAAAAACTAATGACAAAGTAAAAAGTCTGGAAATCATATAGGGAAAAATGTCATAGAAGAAAAACCATTAAAAATACAGCATCATTCTTGAAATAATGCAAGTCAAAAAATGTTGTGCAAGAAATTTAAAGTGCTAGGAGATAAAACTGTCAACCCCAGTTATATATTCATTGCAAATATCCTTCAGAATGCATCAGCAGCATGCCTTTTAGAATATACCTTTAATACCGCTGGGAAATATATATAGATATATATAGATATAATTATTATTGTACATAATATAACACATACTATGTATATTTAAATCTATATGTAAATATACAATCTCTACAAATGTTATCTGTTTTACTTGTAGGATCCTTTTTCCTATATTAAATATGCTCCTTGGGTCACCTGACCTAGGCAACAGCCAGAAGAAGGTGAAGCTCCAGGCGGGTTGATGCTTTACCCTGGTCTTGACTGGAAGGTAGTCAGGCACAGGAAGACTGTGCTTCGCTGCAGGAAGCACAGGGAAGACTCTAGGGATGCAGGTCTGGTCTCATGCCACTGCTGGAATGGAAGAACAGAAGACTGAGCTCATGACTCACTTTTCTAGGATCTGAGACTCAAGAAAAGCAGATAAACTGATAAAAAGGGGATTTCAGGGCTTCCCTGTTAGTCCAGCGGGTAAAGAGTCTGCCTTGCAGTGCAAGGGACAGCGGTTCGATCCCTGGCCCGGGAAGATCCCATATTGCCACGGAGCAGGTGGACCCCTGTGTCCAATTACAAGCCAGTTCTCTGGAGCCCACACAGTCCAAAGAACAAAGATGGATGGAAATAAATAAATAAATAACCAATAAAAGAGGTCAAAATAAAAAGCCATCTATTTACATATAAAATAAAAAGTGGACTTTGAGTAGGAGGATGCCTATAAGGGGGTGAACAGCCACCTGCTCTTGAGTCGTGGGACAGGTCCACCTCTTAGCTTGGATCCAGTCTGTTCAAACCACCTCCAATTTCCCACCTTCATCAAACTCCATTTGGGGAGGACTCTGAATCTTGGATGTCAGCCTTGCTTTCTGCTCTGGTCTTGAGCCATCCTGCCTAGGAGAACCTCTGATCAAAGGATTGAGCTCCAGTACAAGGACAGAGAAGAGAGGCTAGTCCAACTTTCCCAGACTCCTGGGCCTAAATAGGAGTTAGGAGTGATGGGAAGGGACTCTGGCCAATCCGTATCCCTGCAGGCTGTGGGCAGGTTACCTTCAACTCGGGGAAGCAGGCGAGGATCCATGTGCCAGCTTCAGGCCTGCTGGGCATTCCTGGTCACTAGCTGGAAGGGACCTTTGTGCTTTTCAGCAGTCCTCCATGTCCCAGGTCCCCTACTTGTCCCTTGGATCCATCAAATTCCTCCACCACCTTGGCTCTGTGTTTCACAGCCAAACTCATGCCACCCTACGAGCTGGTGGCCTGTTGGCCCTGGTAAAACAAAAACAGCAAGTGGGATGCCTCACTTCCACTGTCTAAATTCACAACTGGTTACAAAAAAAAAAAAGTTACAGAGGGTTTATTTAACCAGTCTTTAAGGTCACATTTGACCTTAAAGTTTAGATTTGGTATGTGTAGGTGTATATATCTATATCTATATCTATATCTATATCTATACATATATATATATACACATACATACACACACACACACACACACACATATATATATATATATATATATATATATATAGTACACTGTATCAAAAGTTTGCAAAGTGCTCACCATACTCTTTAGGAACTCAATTAATATTAGTTGAAAGGAAGATATGTATCTATCCTAACCGAAACTATTCCACACAAAACTTTAGTGTAACCACAGCTACCTCCGTTGAGACATGGGCTGTTGAAGTCTCTTCCATCTAACAACACTGATCACATGGGTTGATTGAAAGTATGCTACAAAATATTTCTACTTGATGCTTTGTACCCTGCAGTGACTGCCCTTTGTATGCTTAATACCAGAGCTTCAAAATTATCTATCTTAATTACTTAATCCATTTGATAAGTAGGCTGAGTAACAACTCTAACAAGCATTCTTCTAGGAGCTAGAGTTACAGTGGTAGCTATAGAGTCACTACAGGAGTTGCAACAAGTGGTATTGTCCCTCCCATCTTGGAGATGTTCAATGAGGACAACATGAATCAGAGAGCTTCATAAATAATCAAATATGGGTATTTCCAGGCTTCTGTCATTGTACAGAATGCATTATACTCTCCTAATATTATCCCTTAGAGCAGAAATAACATGTGAATTTCATCTTTGTTGTGTAAAATTAAGAGGTCTTGGATCTTGGATGGCAGCCTTGCTTTCTGCTCTGGTCTTGAGCCATCCTGCCTAGGAGAACCTCTGATCAAAGGATTGAGCTCCAGTACAAGGACAGAGAAGAGAGGCTAGTCCAACTTTCCCAGACTCCTGGGCCTAAATAGGAGTTAGGAGTGATGGGAAGGGACTCTGGCCAATCCGTATCCCTGCAGGCTGTGGGCAGGTTACCTTCAACTCGGGGAAGCAGGCGAGGATCCATGTGCCAGCTTCAGGCCTGCTGGGCATTCCTGGTCACTAGCTGGAAGGGACCTTTGTGCTTTTCAGCAGTCCTCCATGTCCCAGGTCCCCTACTTGTCCCTTGGATCCATCAAATTCCTCCACCACCTTGGCTCTGTGTTTCACAGCCAAACTCATGCCACCCTACGAGCTGGTGGCCTGTTGGCCCTGGTAAAACAAAAACAGCAAGTGGGATGCCTCACTTCCACTGTCTAAATTCACAACTGGTTACAAAAAAAAAAAAGTTACAGAGGGTTTATTTAACCAGTCTTTAAGGTCACATTTGACCTTAAAGTTTAGATTTGGTATGTGTAGGTGTATATATCTATATCTATATCTATATCTATATCTATACATATATATATATACACATACATACACACACACACACACACATATATATATATATATATATATATATATATAGTACACTGTATCAAAAGTTTGCAAAGTGCTCACCATACTCTTTAGGAACTCAATTAATATTAGTTGAAAGGAAGATATGTATCTATCCTAACCGAAACTATTCCACACAAAACTTTAGTGTAACCACAGCTACCTCCGTTGAGACATGGGCTGTTGAAGTCTCTTCCATCTAACAACACTGATCACATGGGTTGATTGAAAGTATGCTACAAAATATTTCTACTTGATGCTTTGTACCCTGCAGTGACTGCCCTTTGTATGCTTAATACCAGAGCTTCAAAATTATCTATCTTAATTACTTAATCCATTTGATAAGTAGGCTGAGTAACAACTCTAACAAGCATTCTTCTAGGAGCTAGAGTTACAGTGGTAGCTATAGAGTCACTACAGGAGTTGCAACAAGTGGTATTGTCCCTCCCATCTTGGAGATGTTCAATGAGGACAACATGAATCAGAGAGCTTCATAAATAATCAAATATGGGTATTTCCAGGCTTCTGTCATTGTACAGAATGCATTATACTCTCCTAATATTATCCCTTAGAGCAGAAATAACATGTGAATTTCATCTTTGTTGTGTAAAATTAAGAGGTCTTGGATCTCTGTGTTCACCATCACTCACCCTGCCTCACTGTACAACTAACACTTAAGGTATTGCATTTTTGAAGTTACACATAATTGCTCTGACAAGTACAGAAAACTTAGAAAAGGCTATCTCCATCTCTGAACTACTTTTTTCAGGGAGTAACATCTTTGTATATTACAAATGCTGAAAAGTCATAGTCTAAGCATTTGTTCTGAAGCAATTATTATATCTTTTTTTTTAAGGGACATTTTATTTATTTATTTATTTTCAGCTGTTCTGAGTTTTCACTGCTGCCACAGGCTCTTGTCTAGTTTGAGGGAGTGGGGACTACTCTCTAGTTGAGGTGAGCAGACTCTTGTTGCAGTGACTTCTCTTGTGGAACTCAGGTTTTAGACCATGCAGGCTTCAGTAGTTGGGACATATGGGCTCAATAACTGCAGCTCTGAGGCTCTAGAGCACAGGTTCCATAGCTGTGGTTCACGGGCTTAGTTGCTCTGCATCATGTGGGATCTTCCCGAATCAGGGATTGAACCCCTTCTCTTACATTGGCAGGGGAACTCTTTAACACTGAGCTACCAGGGAGTCCCAGTATGTGATTTTAAATGGTGAGCCTTGACTCATATTCTAATGTACTCTGATTAAAGAAGCAAAAATCTTCAAGTCTCTTCATGTACATATATATGGTTGAAATCTAGATCTAGATCTAGATATGGGTATACATATCTCAAACTTTAAAAATCACTGCTTTTGCATGGCCTCACACAATTTTACCTGCAGCATATTAAGGATGTGATTATACATATTTTGCATTTCTCTAATTCTATTTTGACTTTTTTTTTTTTTTGTCGCATTCAGTATTCTTAATCATGTTTGTATAAGGAGGGGCCTAGAATTAGATGAACCTAAATTCAAATTCACGCCGTATGCTTTCTTAATTTGCAGAAATTACTTGAAAAAGTTCTCTTCCCTTCTTTAACCCTCTTTTCCCTTGTCTATAAAGTGAAAGCAGTGGCAGTTATTATGTTTCATCTTATACGTTATAAGTGATGCTTTCCTCATGACTGAGAAATAATATATAGGGCTCAATTAATTGTGAGGTAATCAACAGTAATAAGCACTCTAATTCAGAAATGTGCATCTTAAAGATTACAAAATCACATATTCCACGTTTGTTAAATAATACAATTCAATATATGTAAAATACATAACATGATACCTTTGATCCTTTGAATGTTAATTTCTTATCTGATTCACCTTCAGTCAGGCTCTTACTATAGTGGTCTTGATGATCAGATTAAACATGGTATATAAACATAAGATACTATAAATCCATTGCCAATTCTCTTGCTTACTGTGGCATTATATGATCAGAATCTATGCATGTTTACTCGGGCACTACAATTCATTTGCCTTTGATTTTTGAGAAGCAACTTAATTTTCTTGCTTTATTAATTAATTAACAAAATGTAAATGCAAGCTTATGAACATATTATTAACTTTAAAATATACACTTGATTCTAAAATAATTTCCAAATATGATATATTAAGTTGTAGTTGGGACATATGGGCTCAATAACTGCAGCTCTGAGGCTCTAGAGCACAGGTTCCATAGCTGTGGTTCACGGGCTTAGTTGCTCTGCATCATGTGGGATCTTCCCGAATCAGGGATTGAACCCCTTCTCTTACATTGGCAGGGGAACTCTTTAACACTGAGCTACCAGGGAGTCCCAGTATGTGATTTTAAATGGTGAGCCTTGACTCATATTCTAATGTACTCTGATTAAAGAAGCAAAAATCTTCAAGTCTCTTCATGTACATATATATGGTTGAAATCTAGATCTAGATCTAGATATGGGTATACATATCTCAAACTTTAAAAATCACTGCTTTTGCATGGCCTCACACAATTTTACCTGCAGCATATTAAGGATGTGATTATACATATTTTGCATTTCTCTAATTCTATTTTGACTTTTTTTTTTTGTCGATTCAGTATTCTTAATCATGTTTGTATAAGGAGGGGCCTAGAATTAGATGAACCTAAATTCAAATTCACACGTATGCTTTCTTAATTTGCAGAAATTACTTGAAAAAGTTCTCTTCCCTTCTTTAACCCTCTTTTCCCTTGTCTATAAAGTGAAAGCAGTGGCAGTTATTATGTTTCATCTTATACGTTATAAGTGATGCTTTCCTCATGACTGAGAAATAATATATAGGGCTCAATTAATTGTGAGGTAATCAACAGTAATAAGCACTCTAATTCAGAAATGTGCATCTTAAAGATTACAAAATCACATATTCCACGTTTGTTAAATAATACAATTCAATATATGTAAAATACATAACATGATACCTTTGATCCTTTGAATGTTAATTTCTTATCTGATTCACCTTCAGTCAGGCTCTTACTATAGTGGTCTTGATGATCAGATTAAACATGGTATATAAACATAAGATACTATAAATCCATTGCCAATTCTCTTGCTTACTGTGGCATTATATGATCAGAATCTATGCATGTTTACTCGGGCACTACAATTCATTTGCCTTTGATTTTTGAGAAGCAACTTAATTTTCTTGCTTTATTAATTAATTAACAAAATGTAAATGCAAGCTTATGAACATATTATTAACTTTAAAATATACACTTGATTCTAAAATAATTTCCAAATATGATATATTAAGTTGTAGTGGAAAGAACGCCCAAAGCAAATGAAATCTATGTAGCATTGTCAATTCAAATTTTTTTCCCTGTGTGAGTGCCACTGAATGAGGAACACTCTCAGAAAAAAGACAAAAGCAAAGCTTGAAGTATCCTTTCTTCCTTTATAGGTAAAAATCTCCAGAGTGGAAGTTTGGGCAGATTGGAAAATGTTACTCCCTGTGCTGTAACTGTTCAGTTGATAAAAAGAGGACTTTGATCTCAGCGACTGTCAATCCAGTTCTTTTTATGAAAAGTTTGCTTAAACTAAACAGTAAAAGTAGCAAAACAGTTATTAAAATTCCACCGCAATTGGCTATGCTCCCAGTTCCAAAACCCAAAACATAATGCCCACTGATTATTCAGATTATGTCTAAGATGTTTTTGTGTGTGTTTTTAAAAAACATCACTATAAATATTCAATCTAGTTGAGAGAATTACGAATCTTCCTTTTCAAATTCTAATCATATTAGATGAGTTAAAGTTAGATCCAGCAAATATCCCTTCAATGGCATTTCTATTGATACAAACTCTCAGCACTAAAATCTGAGCTACATCCAGCCATTAGAGTTTTGTGGATAACTATAAAGCACTACATTTGAGCTTGAATCCACTGCCTGTCAATCGTCTTAAAAGCACACCAATCTTTAACATTCATATATGCATATATATACATGTATATGTAAACATGTACATATATATATAAGCTTAATGTATTAATCTATTCACTAAACCAGTCTTTTCCCATTGTAAGTTTCCTTCAGAACTATTTTCTTTTTTTAAAAAGTGATGCCCACTGAGATTTTTAAACAAATTAGCTACATATAGTGGAATAAAGACTCCTTGTTTATCTGCAAATCTGCTTAGATAAAATTGTGTAGCAGATACACTAAATTTTCTCTTTCTGTATTTTGCTGTTAGAGAAGATGGGAAATGTAAAGATATTGTTTCTTTGTGTCTATCAGAGTGAAGGTCCTGAAAAACAAATCAACGAATTCACTTATTTCACTTGTTTTCTGAAGACAGGATGAGTAAGGGTGCCCCTTGTAGCTCCTTCACCTAGTAGTAAAGTCAGGGGGAATGAGTATTTAAGGCATCCGGCCTCAGCATTGCCAGCTCAGAGGACATCTGGGGACAGAGTTGGTACAGTAAGTGAGGCAACAGAGGCGCATCCTCATCTGTGAAATGCAGCTCTGAGACTGTGATTTCCTTTGTCTACACTGCTAGTGCTTTTAAGTCCCCTGTATTCAATTCTTTCTATGGGAAATAGTTTTCTGTTTTTGTTTTTTTTCCTACAAAGTATTGACTGCAAGTTTTTTAAAACAAGTTCATTCAATCCCAAAACATTTTTCTAACATAAAACATACTGATATATGCATCTGAATCAAGACTGAGAGAATAAAATCTAAGAAATCAATTATATGTTTAAGAAGAACTAAGACTGAGGTGTAAATCTGAAAATGTTATGGTTAAGTGAACTGCAGCACAGTTCTAGACTCCAAAATGAACACACAAAGTCAGAGGGGAAGAGGTTACACTATCATATTTCTAATGTGTGTGTTTTAAAAACATCACTATAAATATTCAATCTAGTTGAGAGAATTACGAAATTCTAATCATATTAGATGAGTTAAATTTAGATCCAGCAAATATCCCTTCAATGGCATTTCTATTGATACAAACTCTCAGCACTAAAATCTGAGCTACATCCAGCCATTAGAGTTTTGTGGATAACTATAAAGCACTACATTTGAGCTTGAATCCACTGCCTGTCAATCGTCTTAAAAGCACACCAATCTTTAACATTCATATATGCATATATATACATGTATATGTAAACATGTACATATATATATAAGCTTAATGTATTAATCTATTCACTAAACCAGTCTTTTCCCATTGTAAGTTTCCTTCAGAACTATTTTCTTTTTTTAAAAAGTGATGCCCACTGAGATTTTTAAACAAATTAGCTACATATAGTGGAATAAAGACTCCTTGTTTATCTGCAAATCTGCTTAGATAAAATTGTGTAGCAGATACACTAAATTTTCTCTTTCTGTATTTTGCTGTTAGAGAAGATGGGAAATGTAAAGATATTGTTTCTTTGTGTCTATCAGAGTGAAGGTCCTGAAAAACAAATCAACGAATTCACTTATTTCACTTGTTTTCTGAAGACAGGATGAGTAAGGGTGCCCCTTGTAGCTCCTTCACCTAGTAGTAAAGTCAGGGGGAATGAGTATTTAAGGCATCCGGCCTCAGCATTGCCAGCTCAGAGGACATCTGGGGACAGAGTTGGTACAGTAAGTGAGGCAACAGAGGCGCATCCTCATCTGTGAAATGCAGCTCTGAGACTGTGATTTCCTTTGTCTACACTGCTAGTGCTTTTAAGTCCCCTGTATTCAATTCTTTCTATGGGAAATAGTTTTCTGTTTTTGTTTTTTTTCCTACAAAGTATTGACTGCAAGTTTTTTAAAACAAGTTCATTCAATCCCAAAACATTTTTCTAACATAAAAACATACTGATATATGCATCTGAATCAAGACTGAGAGAATAAAAATCTAAGAAATCAATTATATGTTTAAGAAGAACTAAGACTGAGGTGTAAATCTGAAAATGTTATGGTTAAGTGAACTGCAGCACAGTTCTAGACTCCAAAATGAACACACAAAGTCAGAGGGGAAGAGGTTACACTATCATATTTCTTAAAAAGAAAAAAAAAAAGAAACCCTGAGATCCAAAGAGTGGTCTGATTGTCTCAATATTTATACAGTTGGTGTCACAGACCTGAGTAAAAATAACTCCAATGTGCCTTAAGACTTAACAGGATTCTAAAAATGATGCCCAACTTTGAGAGTTTTAGCTCATTTCAGTTTTTTAAAAAAAGAAATGAGGAAATAAAATGGAGGTATTTATTAATTTAATTAATATCTGAAAATATATTCATTAAATTTCTATTGGATAAAAGGTCCTTGATAGATGCTTCATTAGGAAATAAAAACTGAAAGCAAATGAATTATACAAATAATTTTAATGCTTTGTCAAAAGACTGACAGTTCAAACACTAAGAAAAAAATGAAAAGAAATGGAAATAATTATGGAAATTGAAAACAAATAAGTAATAGAGACTATAAATAAAAGCAGCAATTAATTATTTACAATTAAAAAGCTAGAGAGCTGAAAATAATTATCAAAAAGAAACTGACACTAAAAACGGAATACGTAAAAATAATAGATAGCTATGGACAACAGAGATTCAAAAGCAGAAAAGTTTGTGTTGAGTAAACACTGACAATGTTTATTGTACCTTGCACAATAATACAGGATCATAAAACAATGACTGCAAGCTGAAACCATGCAAAGTAACTTAAGTAATCATTGGGGAAACATCCAATAATTTCCTATGACCTTTCAAAGCATAGCTATAAAATATTTAGCACTGCAAACCATTTGAAGGTCTCTTATGGTCAATTATAAATGTATAGAAAAATATAAAAATAGAAAAGTTAATATATTTTAGTTCACTGTAATTTCAAGTAATATAAACATTGAGATGATTCCTTTGGGAAAAGTCCTTAAAAGAATTCTGAGTATCATTTACATTATAATTCTCATTGGACAAGTTGTGATATGAAGGGACATTTTTTCTATATTTTGGCAAATTGACATGTTTGTTTATGCATTTGTATCAGTTTCCAACATCTTATCTTTTCCATTTTCTATATTATGAACTATCGCTTAGAGTTTCTTTCATATGAAGTATTCTAGGGTACCTCTTCTAAAGCATTATTATCTGTTTTGCCATAATCATCTTTCTCATTTGTGTCAAGAAATGTTACCTTAAATTCCTGTGTCTGCATACCTAGCTCCTGGAATGGTGGCAATGTCAATATTTCTATGGTCAGCTATTCCTTTTGTAAGAACTCTATTTCCATTCAATTCAAATTTCAGTTTTAAAATCATCACTTTCTATGTTTTTGCTGTACTTCTATCCTTTTTGTCTGAATCCCTCTTTTGACTATCTCTTGTGTAAAATGTCATTCAGAGCTCTTCCTGGGAACCAAAGAGGCCACACAATCAACTCCTTTAATGTTTGAAAAATTAATAAAATTAACGAGGAAAAGTGGAAGTAACGGATTTTATTTCCTTGGGCTTCAAAATCACTGCAGGTGATGACTGCAGGCACAACATTAAGACATTTGTTTCTTGGAAGAAAAGTTAATACAAACCTAGATGGCATTTAGACAGAGAAAGCACTTGGCCAACAAAAGTCCGTATAGTCAAAGCTATGGCTTTTCTATTAGTCATGTATGAATGTGAGTGTTGGATCAGAAATAAGGCTAGGCACTGAAGAATTGATACTTTCAAAACATGGTGCTGGAGAAAACTCTTGAGAATCCCTTGGACTGCAAGGCGGCCAAATGAGTCAATCTTAAAGGAGATTAACCCTGAATATATATTGGAAGAAATAATGCTAAAGCTCCAGTCATTTGCCCATGTAATGTGAAGAGCTAACCAACTGGAAAAGACCCCGATGATGGGAAAGGTTGAAGGCAAAAGAAGAAGGAGGCAGCAGAGGATGAGATGAATAGATGACCTCACTGACTAATGGACATGACTTTGAGCAAACTCTGGGTGACAGTGAAGGACAGGCGAGCCTGGTGGTGCTGCAACACATGAAGTCATAAAGAGTCAGACATGACTTAGCAACTGAACATCATCAGACACCAATCACTGACAGACTTGGAAACAAGCGAGGAGTGTTCACTAATTAAGAATGCCATCTGTTACTTACATAGTGATATGTGAAATGAAGCTCTAGTATCAAAGTTCATTTTTAATGTGACTATTCAGAGTGAATATACCATAGTAACTGAAATTTGAACCATGTTGTTGGGGGACTGGTGTTATATTATTAAGTCCTCTTAGGTAAATTGTGCATATCAGAAGCATGCAAAATGATGACGTTTTATTTGTTTTAGTCAACTTGAAACCTGAGAAAAAGTGAAAATACATGTATATTTTTAAATACAAAGCACTAAAATTGGCATATGAAATGATAGAAAATTAGTCTAAGCTGATAGGTATTAAAAGATTTATACTGTATGGGCCTAGATGTTCCTACAGTTGAATAAGACACCTGCTTTCATATGGTGGCCAAAAATCCAACAAAACAAAAATCATAGTTTCTATGGAAATAATAATGAACATTGAATCCAAGATCTTGAACTAAATTTAAAAAAAAGAAGCAAAACAAGAAACACATTTGTTCACAGAATGTGCTTGTATACACATACCTGATCTGGACTTGGACTGGTCGTGAATATTCAAAGAGTTATCTCAGTCTATAAGAGACACAGGATGTATATATATCTTTGCAGATGTTAATAAGGTAATTTTCAAATTGAATAGGATAAAAAGAACTACAGTAGGGTTCAGGTGAGGGGTCAAGGGTATACCCATGACTGATTTGGACTTATGTATAGCTGTAAGCAACAAAACTCTGTTAAATGAAATAAAAATAAAAGTATTTATATATTTATACCCACATATAAGAACTACAATAGCCCAAATGAGTCAATCTTAAAGGAGATTAACCCTGAATATATATTGGAAGAAATAATGTGAAGGGGGCTAACCAACTGGAAAAGACCCCGATGATGGGAAAGGTTGAAGGCAAAAGAAGAAGGAGGCAGCAGAGGATGAGATGAATAGATGACCTCACTGACTAATGGACATGACTTTGAGCAAACTCTGGGTGACAGTGAAGGACAGGCGAGCCTGGTGGTGCTGCAACACATGAAGTCATAAAGAGTCAGACATGACTTAGCAACTGAACATCATCAGACACCAATCACTGACAGACTTGGAAACAAGCGAGGAGTGTTCACTAATTAAGAATGCCATCTGTTACTTACATAGTGATATGTGAAATGAAGCTCTAGTATCAAAGTTCATTTTTAATGTGACTATTCAGAGTGAATATACCATAGTAACTGAAATTTGAACCATGTTGTTGGGGGACTGGTGTTATATTATTAAGTCCTCTTAGGTAAATTGTGCATATCAGAAGCATGCAAAATGATGACGTTTTATTTGTTTTAGTCAACTTGAAACCTGAGAAAAAGTGAAAATACATGTATATTTTTAAATACAAAGCACTAAAATTGGCATATGAAATGATAGAAAATTAGTCTAAGCTGATAGGTATTAAAAGATTTATACTGTATGGGCCTAGATGTTCCTACAGTTGAATAAGACACCTGCTTTCATATGGTGGCCAAAAATCCAACAAAACAAAAGCATAGTTTCTATGGAAATAATAATGAACATTGAATCCAAGATCTTGAACTAAATTTAAAAAAAAGAAGCAAAACAAGAAACACATTTGTTCACAGAATGTGCTTGTATACACATACCTGATCTGGACTTGGACTGGTCGTGAATATTCAAAGAGTTATCTCAGTCTATAAGAGACACAGGATGTATATATATCTTTGCAGATGTTAATAAGGTAATTTTCAAATTGAATAGGATAAAAAGAACTACAGTAGGGTTCAGGTGAGGGGTCAAGGGTATACCCATGACTGATTTGGACTTATGTATAGCTGTAAGCAACAAAACTCTGTTAAATGAAATAAAAATAAAAGTATTTATATATTTATACCCACATATAAGAACTACAATAGCCCACACAACTTTGAAAAGGAACAATTGTAAAGGACTTTTATTGCCATAGTTCAAAGCTTAAAGATACAGTCATCAAAATAGTGGGTTTATTTTTGGTAACCATAGACATGTACTTTTAAGAGTGAACCCAGTAAAGTCTAACGAGAAACCCACAATTACACAGTCAGTTGATTTTTAGCAGTGTTACCAGGACAATTCGATGGTGAAAGAATAAACTTAAAACACACTGTGGGGCTTCCCTGGTGGTCCAGCGGGTAAGGACACCGCCTTGCAGTGCAAGAGGCGTCGGTTCAATCCCTGACCTGCGAAGATCTCACCTGCCGCGGAGCGGCTGGACCAATGTTTCCAGTTACCGAGCCGGAGCTCTGGTGCGCATGTGCCCAGAGCTGGTGCTCTGCGACAAAAGAGGCCGCCCCGATGGGAGGCCCACACGGGCCGAAGAACAAAGATGGATGAAAATGGACAAATGAAAGACCAATAGAAGTGGCCCACCTGCTCCCCTCCCTCTCCACTCCACCCTCCTCAAATAAATGAATAAATCTTAAAAAAAAAAACCAAAAAAGAAAAAAACCAAAAAAAAAAACACTGTGCTGGGAAAACTGAATAGCCATAAGCTATGTACTTAAACTTACCTTTTCTTTATACCAAACTCAAGTTAAACTGGTATAAATGAGAAGCAAATATTAGAAGTAAAATGCTAAATTTAAGTTAATGAGGAGAATATCTTAGTGATCTTGAGTCTGGCAAAGTTTTATCAATTATTGCTTAAAAACAAAGACAAGAAAAATTTATAAATTTGACTTCATAAATGTATATCTTTGTTCCTCACAATGCACTGCTCAGATAATGAACAGTGAAATACTGAATGATGTTAAATGAAAATGGACAACCATTTGGATAAACAGTTGAAAGATTATTAAAAATTTAAGCATACATCAAGCATACATTCCTGCTGTTTTATTTTGAAGTAATTATTGGAGAAAAATAAACATTTGTATTCATACAGCTTCTTTGTATTAACAAAAACTGAAAATAACTCATATGGTCACCAATAGTTGAATGGATAAACAAATAGAGATGTGTATGCAATTGAATATTGGTACCAATGAAAGGAATAAATTACAGTTATATGCAGCAATACATGTGCATTTCAAAAGAACTACACTGAGTGAAAGTGATCAGGAAAGAAAATTAGTTCATACTGTGTGATTCCTTTAAATAAAATTCTAGAAAATGCAAATAAATCCACTATAACAGAAAGCATATGGATGCCTAGAAATGAGGGAATAAAGTAGGAAATAATTAATTACAGTGGCACACAAGGAAGTTCTGGGGTTGGTAGACATGCTCATTCAGTTACATACTTCTAACATATGCCGTTTGTCATATGTCAGCAATATTGAAACCAAGCGCAGGCATCACTTAGTTCCATTAATCTAAAAATTGCTTAATAACTGTAGTCTTCCTTCACCAGTCAAGCTTGTTTTAATTGTTTTTATACAAATTTGCATATCTTCCAAGGTTTATGGAGCCTATACAATAAGATGTTTATGTGAGTGGTTTTTCAGGACCTTGAGTCCAGTTCAATCTCAACTTAATTAAGACTGGTGGGAAACACCCATCCTCTAACTGGGCATACATGAGTATGTCTCTGATCAGAGATTTTTTTTTAAAATTTTTAATTCATTAATTAGTTTCTTTTTGGCTATTCTGGGTTTTCACTGCTGCCACAGGCTCTTTTCTAGTTGCAGGGATTGGGGGTTACTCTCTAGTTGAGGTGAGCAGGCTTCTTGTGGCAGTGACTTCTCTTGTGGAACTCGAACTCCAGGGCACACGGGCTTCAGTAGTTGTGGCTCAGTAGTTGCAGCTCCAAGGCTCTAGAGCACAGGCTCAATAGTTGTGGTTCATGGGCTTAGTTCCTCTGCAGCCTGTGGGATCTTCTCGGGTCACGGATCGAACCCTGCATTGGCAGGTGAACTCTTCACCGCTGAGCTACCAGGAAAGTCGTGATGAGAGATCTTTTGATATCAGGCAGCCAAAACTGCCCCTTCAGAATATGCTGCTGCCATCACCATTTTCTGACCACGCCCCATGTAGAAGCTTCTACTGTGGTTACCGGTTCATAGAAAGATCATTACCGCAGTTTTTTTTTTTTTTTTTTTTTTTATTAACTCTCATTACCTTCCCCACAAATACCCTGAGTGCTTTCAGCCTCAGGGAGGTGATTCTGAGATTCGTCCTCTCTCCTCCATCACTTTTGGTTGCCTTGGCAACAACACTTTCTCTGGTGCAAATCTCAGCAACCCTACATTTGACTTCCTGGTTTGATAAGGTACACTGTTGATATATCTGTTCAAAATACAGATTGGGATTGTAAAAGAAGAAGCACAATGACTCCTGTAACAGTGTGCTATCAGTGGACATAAAATCAGTTTCAAAATGGCAATACATAATTTACAATGATATAAGAAAGTAACACACTGAAATGATTCCTAGTAAGGAGAATGCTGTAAAAAGTTAGATTAGTAGATATACAACAATAAATATGCATAAATTAAGGTATAAAAGAAGTTATTTTACAGACCAGTGTAATATAATTTTGATAATGTTAATACTTTTTCTTCAACTCAAGGTCCAGAATTAAAACAATAATAATGACACTCAGCATAAGTAAATTTTCCTAAATCTAAAAGTGTCTGTTCTCTTCACATGTTAAAGGAAGTAGTTATGCTGATGAGCTCTGAAGTATTGGCTGGTTTATTTAAATTTCACTCAACATTTATTTATTAAATGCTCTTCTGTAATGGACACCAGACTGGGGGCAGTGGAGCATGAAATCACTCTGGTTTTTGCTCATAATGAAATTTTACTTGATGGCAAAAAAGCAGATAGTAAATGAATTCTTTTCTGTTTCAGGACCTTTCTTATTCCTGCTTTTCCTGCCTGGAGTTGCATTTCTTTTGCTTTTTTGCACAGATTTAATAACAGCCATCATTATGGTTATCATTCAATTATCATCTTCTCAAAGAAAGGAATCCTGAGGACCCAGGATGAAGAACATAAGCTGTACTCTGCCCAAAGTGGTTCATGGGCTTAGTTCCTCTGCAGCCTGTGGGATCTTCTCGGGTCACGGATCGAACCCTGCATTGGCAGGTGAACTCTTCACCGCTGAGCTACCAGGAAAGTCGTGATGAGAGATCTTTTGATATCAGGCAGCCAAAACTGCCCCTTCAGAATATGCTGCTGCCATCACCATTTTCTGACCACGCCCATGTAGAAGCTTCTACTGTGGTTACCGGTTCATAGAAAGATCATTACCGCAGTTTTGTTTTTTTTTTTTATTAACTCTCATTACCTTCCCCACAAATACCCTGAGTGCTTTCAGCCTCAGGGAGGTGATTCTGAGATTCGTCCTCTCTCCTCCATCACTTTTGGTTGCCTTGGCAACAACACTTTCTCTGGTGCAAATCTCAGCAACCCTACATTTGACTTCCTGGTTTGATAAGGTACACTGTTGATATATCTGTTCAAAATACAGATTGGGATTGTAAAAGAAGAAGCACAATGACTCCTGTAACAGTGTGCTATCAGTGGACATAAAATCAGTTTCAAAATGGCAATACATAATTTACAATGATATAAGAAAGTAACACACTGAAATGATTCCTAGTAAGGAGAATGCTGTAAAAAGTTAGATTAGTAGATATACAACAATAAATATGCATAAATTAAGGTATAAAAGAAGTTATTTTACAGACCAGTGTAATATAATTTTGATAATGTTAATACTTTTTCTTCAACTCAAGGTCCAGAATTGAAACAATAATAATGACACTCAGCATAAGTAAATTTTCCTAAATCTAAAAGTGTCTGTTCTCTTCACATGTTAAAGGAAGTAGTTATGCTGATGAGCTCTGAAGTATTGGCTGGTTTATTTAAATTTCACTCAACATTTATTTATTAAATGCTCTTCTGTAATGGACACCAGACTGGGGGCAGTGGAGCATGAAATCACTCTGGTTTTTGCTCATAATGAAATTTTACTTGATGGCAAAAAAGCAGATAGTAAATGAATTCTTTTCTGTTTCAGGACCTTTCTTATTCCTGCTTTTTCCTGCCTGGAGTTGCATTTCTTTTGCTTTTTTGCACAGATTTAATAACAGCCATCATTATGGTTATCATTCAATTATCATCTTCTCAAAGAAAGGAATCCTGAGGACCCAGGATGAAGAACATAAGCTGTACCTCCGTTTCTCCTTTCTCTTGTCTCTGACAGGGAACTCATTTGCTTCTTTACCTGCCTATCTTCTTTATTTACTGCAAGTTCCACAAGGGAATTTTATATTTTCTAACTTACAGTGCCACTGACTTAGAAAAGGGCAAACAGCATGCATAAAATACCTTTTTAAAACAAATGCATGAAATATATATAAGCACATGAAATTAATTCGTTATTCATAAACTAATCATAACAGAAAAAATTACACATGTGGTTCTGAACATTGGTAGAGAAGATATTTCTGTAAACTGGTCAGAGGAACTGCTTGTGGAGGCATAAATTCATTTTCAAAAAGAGCTATCTCTGACCAAAATGTACATTATCCTAAGTTCAAGTTTAAACTGAGGATAAAACAGAAAAATCCTGTGAAAGGTCAAAAATCATGTCATTGAAAAATTCTAATGAGTGCGATCATAGATATGGGACTGCTTTATTAGAATATTATACCAAATACTGTTTTTAATAAACCAAATATAAACCAAATATGTATTAGACTAATAAGCCAAGATGCACTTCTGACAGGTGAGGGTAAAACTCCTAAATGAGAAAATGTTTATACAGAGACCAGAAACTCTTCCACACAAATATTTTGATATTCATGTCACTTGGATATTCCTAGAACTTTAAAAGTACAAACCCATGCCAAGTACTTCCCAGATCAAATATGCATTAGGTTAGAGTGATTTATGATTGAACTCTGAAGCATCAAGCTTGATGTGACTGAACAAAACAATGCCTCTATGGACACATTTCCATCAAATGTCTTTAAATACCTATTTTTTTTTACTTCCTGCACAAACGATGTGGCAAAACAATTCTAATTTTTACAAACAGTGCCTCCGACCACTAAGATTGTGAATTTTATCTCAGTCTGTGTGTGTGCGTGTGTGTGTGTGTGTGTTTTACAGGGTTTTGTTGTTTGCTGCCATGCATCGACCTGAATCCACCATAGGTATGTAATGCGTTTTTTTTGTGTGTGTGTGGTTGTATATACTATAGCAATGACATTTCTAAATGTGGCACTCATCTCATTTTCGAACAGAGCATAAACGATTCTTCAGTAAACTTAATTCTAGAGAAATCTATTACACTCACTTTAAAGACAACTATTAAACATACATGCACATGCTTCCATGTACATATATTAAAAACAATAGACCTATTTGCAAATCAGAAATAGAAGAAACTCTAACAAATGAAAATGTGTGTATACACACACACAAATGCATATACCCACATTCACACTTCTAAAATCAGTCTTTGGTCAGCAGAAAATTCTCTTTCTTTAGAAAATAAATAAGAATGAATGTTCAAGATGGGTTGAAAAATAAATGAGTTTCTTAAAACCAATAGTCAAACAATGAGAAGTCAATTTGCTACATGCGATGAATTTGCTTTCCTCCTTAAAGCAACTGAACTAACCCTGAACACTATCAGATAAATATAATTCACAATTTCAATTTAATATACATGTGGCAGTGCTGTCATGAGTCATAATTATCATGTATACATATACAATGTTTAAAAACCTCTAAGAACAATGAATAATAATACGCTTCTAGATCAATTAGTCTTGAACTGACTTTACTTTAGGAGGGTAAATGATATAATCATGAAAATTTCGAAAGACTATATAGGTACATATCTTTCATAGAGCTTTTTATTTTTAAATTATTCATTTTATAGCAAAGTCTTAGTGTTTTCTATGGCTTAAAGGCATGCACATTTATTTATCCTGTGTAGCTGTCACATTTTAATTGTGACATATGGGGAGTTTCTGATTGGGCACTTAATAGTCCTAACAGCTTGCTCTACTGAAATTCAATTACAGTAAATATAGCAGTGTTAGTAGCCTAGCACTGGTACTACCTAAATGGCTGGCACAGAGATACTGCATTTTACCAAATGAATACTTAGTGATTTTAACTTTATGAAGATGAATCTCAACTGGAACAATTTACATTATAATAATTGTAGCCATTAGAGATGGTGAGTTGGAGTATAGTTTTATACTGACTTCAGAATAAAACATATGACTCTGATGGCTTTTAAGGTAAAATATTGCCAATGTTTTGTCTTATTTCCAAAATGTACTTTAAAAGATTTAGCTTAGTAAAAAGGACTGAAAGTAAAAATATCCAGATTCAAGCATTCAGGAAAATATCCTATTTATTTTATATTTTAAAAGCTTTGGTTATAAGCAGGCACAAATCACTTTCTTGTTATATATGAAATAAGAACTTTAATTTGCTTTATGTAAGAAGTTTACTTGGCAAATAAAATAGCCCTTGGTGGGGAATTATAAGTAGATGGCACTCTCAAAATAAAAGATAAGAAGGATTTGTTAATTTAACAAATAAAGTATACATAGAACAACAATGCAGGGTTTTGTTTTTGTTTTTTTTTTTTTTTTTTGATACTAAACTTAGTGAGGATATTTTATAGAAAGCACATCATGATCTCAGATCTCAAAGAGACCACTGTCTGCCATAAGCTTTACACAATCTGGAATATAAATCCACACATCTCTCCTGTTTCCTCAGACTGAGAATTCCTTGAATATAGGAACTGTGTTTTGCTTGTGTTTATGTCTACAAAATTTTATAATATTTTGTGTTTTGGCATTAGGACTCTCCTGGTGGCTAAGCAATCAAGAATCTGCCTCCAGTGAGGAAACACAGGTTCAGTCCCTTGGTCAGGGAGATCTCCTGGAGGAGGAAATGGCAAAACCCACTCCAACTACTGTTGCCACTCCATTACTGTTGCCTGGAGACTCCAAAGACAATCCCTGAGTTATCAAAAGAATCGGACACTACTTAGCAACTAAATAACAACATCTATGCATTCAGAGGTATTGAAAATATACTTGCTTTAAATGACCTATACAGTTTGGTTATTATGATTTTGAATGTAATATGCTATCTAGTATTAAATATTTACCATCTATGTAAGTATCTATTTTCCAGGGGGTATTATGAGCATTGTTGAACATCCAGCACATATTGCTAATGCATTACTGGTTCACTTGTGTAACTGACATTCATTGGGTGGGCATTGATCTAGGAAATTTTAAAACTTTTTTTTGAATCTCAACTGGAACAATTTACATTATAATAATTGTAGCCATTAGAGATGGTGAGTTGGAGTATAGTTTTATACTGACTTCAGAATAAAACATATGACTCTGATGGCTTTTAAGGTAAAATATTGCCAATGTTTTGTCTTATTTCCAAAATGTACTTTAAAAGATTTAGCTTAGTAAAAAGGACTGAAAGTAAAAATATCCAGATTCAAGCATTCAGGAAAATATCCTATTTATTTTATATTTTAAAAGCTTTGGTTATAAGCAGGCACAAATCACTTTCTTGTTATATATGAAATAAGAACTTTAATTTGCTTTATGTAAGAAGTTTACTTGGCAAATAAAATAGCCCTTGGTGGGGAATTATAAGTAGATGGCACTCTCAAAATAAAAGATAAGAAGGATTTGTTAATTTAACAAATAAAGTATACATAGAACAACAATGCAGGGTTTTGTTTTTGTTTTTTTTTTTTTTTTTTGATACTAAACTTAGTGAGGATATTTTATAGAAAGCACATCATGATCTCAGATCTCAAAGAGACCACTGTCTGCCATAAGCTTTACACAATCTGGAATATAAATCCACACATCTCTCCTGTTTCCTCAGACTGAGAATTCCTTGAATATAGGAACTGTGTTTTGCTTGTGTTTATGTCTACAAAATTTTATAATATTTTGTGTTTTGGCATTAGGACTCTCCTGGTGGCTAAGCAATCAAGAATCTGCCTCCAGTGAGGAAACACAGGTTCAGTCCCTTGGTCAGGGAGATCTCCTGGAGGAGGAAATGGCAAAACCCACTCCAACTACTGTTGCCACTCCATTACTGTTGCCTGGAGACTCCAAAGACAATCCCTGAGTTATCAAAAGAATCGGACACTACTTAGCAACTAAATAACAACATCTATGCATTCAGAGGTATTGAAAATATACTTGCTTTAAATGACCTATACAGTTTGGTTATTATGATTTTGAATGTAATATGCTATCTAGTATTAAATATTTACCATCTATGTAAGTATCTATTTTCCAGGGGGTATTATGAGCATTGTTGAACATCCAGCACATATTGCTAATGCATTACTGGTTCACTTGTGTAACTGACATTCATTGGGTGGGCATTGATCTAGATACTGGGGAAGCAGAAATTTATAAAACCATGTATATGGTATATATGTATATGTATATGTAGGGCTTATGTTTTAAAGAAACAAGTAGTCAATTAATAGACTACATATCGGGCTTCCCCTGGTGGTTCAGTGGGTAAGGACACCGCCTTGCAGTGCAGGGAGCGCTGGTTCGATCCCTGGCCTGGGAAGATCCCACGTGCCACGGAGCGGCTGGACTGATGTGTTCAATTACCGAGCCAGAGCTCTGGAGCGCATGCGCCCAGAGCCGGCACTCTGCAACGACAGATGCCACCGCGATGGGAGGCCCACAGGAGCCAAAGAACAAAGACGGATGAAAATGGAGAAATGAAAGACCAATAGAAGTGACCTGCCCATCTCCCTCCCTCCCCAACCCGATCCCCGACCAAAATAAATAAATAAATAAATAAATCTTTAAAAAAAAAATAGACTACATATCAATGGTAATCAGTAATGTGATGATAAGTAATGTAGAATGAAAGACAAATGACAAATTCAGGAGGCTTGCTTAAGAAAACATATTCCAGAAACCCTCTCTGATTAAATGACATTTGAGCAGAGACCTGAATGAAGAAGGAAGCAAGCTACATAGATATTTTGTTCAAAATCATTCCAAATAAAGATAGCATTAAATGCAAGTGTTCTAGAGTGAGAATGAGTTTGGCATGTTTTGGGGTAAGTCAAGAAGACAAGCCTTGATGGTGCCAAGTGAACAATGGGAAGAAATATGGGAAGTGAAGTCAGAGAGTTGGGGTGGCCATCTCAATCCACAGTAAAAATATATATATATATAAATTTGGTCTAATTTTGGTGTCAGTCTTGTATTTTTGTCTGAAATTGAACTTACTCTAGAGTCAAATACTTAATTCTTGGGTCAAAATATTCTGTGTTCTCTACTATTTCAGAACATCACAGTGAACAGACTACTAAACAAGAGATAAGCATTTATAATGCTAATTCAGTAAGTCAGTCAAGGCTTTTGTACAAGATGCTATTGCACAATAGCTATACTCGACCTAGCTGGGAAAAAGAAAGTTAAACATATTATTAAATCAAATACAATGTCCAAATTTTGGTAAGAAAATAGACACCGGTGCTACTATATATGTATATTTGTTTTATAATAGTTTTTGAGGATAAGAAAGCTCTTTTCTTTCATGAAAATTGAAGTCTAATCTCAGAGGTGTATAATTTAAAAAAACAGTAAACATATTTATTTTAGATCAGTAAGAAATAAGATTTTATTGTGTTGAGTTTATCTTTAGATCCATTTGTTGCAATATTTTAGTTACCTTGACTGAGTTGGAATATGAGATGTTGTGACAGGCAAAATCAAAAGGAAACCATAAAAAAGAAAGCAGAATATAAAAGGAAGGATCAGACCTAAGACTGAACAAATGTCCTTTTAATAAATTTAAATTGAGTAAAGTTATACATAGCCACAAAAAAAAATATACATTTTAAGGGTATACATTCTCAAAAATGATACAATAAAATAATTAAATTCAAACAGAGGCAAAGACAGTAAAATGTAAAGGATGATAATGACAATGATACTAATATTAGAGGGAAGAAAGATAAAACTCACTTTATAAATTAAGAAAACTGTATTATATATTATACAGAGATACATTAATGAGAAAAAATATGCAAAAATTGAAATTCATTCTATCTCAGGAGTGTGAAAAAGTCAAGGGTTTTGTATTTTCCCTTGTAAAATCATTGATATTATATGGTAATTCTAACGAAGTTCAGATATTCATTGAAAAATAAAATTGAACTGTGTGTATATTAATGCCTTATCAGTCAAAAAATAAAAAGTAAACAGACTTAAATAGTTTTTCCAAAGAAGTTGTACAAATGATCAACAGATAGAAGAAAAGATGTTTCACATCTAATAAGTAGAGAAATGCAAATCAGAACCATAATGATCTATCACCTCACACCTGTCTGAAAGACTATCAACCAGGAGCCTCCAAATAAATGCTGGAGAAGGTGTGGAGAAAAGGCAATCCTCATCCACTGTTAGTGGGAATGTAAATTGGTACAACAACAATAGGAAACAATATGCAGCTTTTTTAAAAAAATGAAAAGCTACTATGTGATCCAGCAATGCCTTTTCTGGGTATATATTCAAAATGGATGAAAATTTTAATTTGAAAAAACACATGTACCCCAATATCCAAAGCAGCATTATTTACAATAGCCAAAACACAGAAACAACACAAGTGTCAGTCAACAGATGATTGGTTTAAGAAGATGTAAAATACTAATACATAATACATATGACTATTAAGACATAAAAAGAATACCATATTTGAATACAGCTAGAGAATATTATGCTCAGGTAGAATATTAAGTCAGGCAGAGAAAAACAAATACTAGATGATATCATTTACATATAATATCTAAAGCATAATACAAATTAATTTATCCCCCCAAAACAGATTTATAGACATGTAAACAGTCTAACAGCTACCAATGTGAAGAGGGAGAAATAAAGGAATAAATGAGGAGTATAGATTAAGAGATACAGACTCTTATATATAAGATCTATATATAACAAGTCTTTACTGTATATCATAAGGAATTATATCCACTATCTCACAATAGCCTGTAGTGGAGTACAATCTGCAAAGAAAAACAAGAACAAACTAAACAAAGTGCATATGGTGCACACCTGAAATTAACACAATATTTTAAATCAATTATACTTCAATTAAAGTATAAATAACTTTAAGATAAATAAAAAATAAATTTGGAAAAAGTTTCTTTTCAAAAACTCACATGAAGCACCATCAGTCTATGATCACAAATAATGGAAAATATTTTAACAAATTAAAAGGAAGACTTTATTCCTTTATAAAGCTTTTAATACAAAAATTTTGAGAATTTTTATATTCCCTTATTGCAATGAAATAGGAATGAAAGATTTAAATATAGGATTATAATATCTATCATTGCTAGTAGCACATTGAAAAGATAAATGGAAAAATCATTAAATGATTTAAAATGCTTACAAAAAAGTAAAGTAATTGACAATCCAAAAGAAAATATGTACGTGGTAGTAATAAGTTATTTATTATCTTATAATAGCTTATAAAATTATTATATTATTCATAAATAAACCCAAAGTTAAATAATAAGATGCATTCATTCTACCTATTGGGATGCAAAATTACAAATTTTTAATGGAAAGAATGGGTGAGGTAATTCTCATATGACCTTATGTGAATATAAATTGGTTTGAGATGTTCTTGGGTAAAATTTGCAGCTATTTTTCAATACAAACTCAATAGAAAAGATTAATAAAACTAAGAGATTTCTTTAAAAGAAAAAGAAAATTGATAAGCCCTTAGACCAATTAAGTTAAATGGAGAGGGTTTAAACAAAGAAAATCAGAAGTGAAAAAAAGAGAGTTGCAACTGATATAATACAGATGGCCAGTGGACACATGAAAAGATGTACAACATCATTTATTATCAAGGAACTACAAATTTAAACAGCACTAAGTTATCATCCCCTGGTTTTCAGAATGGCTGTCATCAAAAGGCCAACACATGAGAAGTGTTGACAAGGAGGTGGAGAAACAGGAACCCTAGTGGACTGTAAATTGGTACTGCCATGATGGGAACAGAATGGAGGCTCCTCAAAGAGTTAAAAATAGAACAACCAATAGATCCAGCAATTCCAGAGCTGGGTATACACCCAAAGAAAACAAAAGCACTAATTTGAAAAGATATATGCACTCCTGTGTTCATAGAAGCACTACCTACAATAACTGATATGGAAGCCAACTAAATATCCACCAATAGATGAAGGGAAGACTTCTCTGGTGGCTCAGGCATAAAGAACATACCCGCCAAGGCAGGAGACGCTGTTGGATCCCTGATCCTGAAAGACCCCACATGCTGCAGAGCAACTAAGCCTGTCCACCCTAGCACCACATCTAGAGGGCAGCCTCCATTTGCAACAACTAGAGAAATTCACAAGCAGGAACAAAGACCCAGGGCAGCCAAAAATAAAATAAAATAAAAATAGTTTAAAACATAGATTAATGGATAAGGAAGATGTAAATATATACTGTGAGATATTACTCAGTCGTAACAAAAGAATGAAAATTTGCCATTTGTAGCAACATGATTTAATCAGGAGAGCTTTATGCTTAGTGAAATATGTCTCATCTATTAGAAATTATTATATTATTCATAAATAAACCCAAAGTTAAATAATAAGATGCATTCATTCTACCTATTGGGATGCAAAATTACAAATTTTTAATGGAAAGAATGGGTGAGGTAATTCTCATATGACCTTATGTGAATATAAATTGGTTTGAGATGTTCTTGGGTAAAATTTGCAGCTATTTTTCAATACAAACTCAATAGAAAAGATTAATAAAACTAAGAGATTTCTTTAAAAGAAAAAGAAAATTGATAAGCCCTTAGACCAATTAAGTTAAATGGAGAGGGTTTAAACAAAGAAAATCAGAAGTGAAAAAAAGAGAGTTGCAACTGATATAATACAGATGGCCAGTGGACACATGAAAAGATGTACAACATCATTTATTATCAAGGAACTACAAATTTAAACAGCACTAAGTTATCATCCCCTGGTTTTCAGAATGGCTGTCATCAAAAGGCCAACACATGAGAAGTGTTGACAAGGAGGTGGAGAAACAGGAACCCTAGTGGACTGTAAATTGGTACTGCCATGATGGGAACAGAATGGAGGCTCCTCAAAGAGTTAAAAATAGAACAACCAATAGATCCAGCAATTCCAGAGCTGGGTATACACCCAAAGAAAACAAAAGCACTAATTTGAAAAGATATATGCACTCCTGTGTTCATAGAAGCACTACCTACAATAACTGATATGGAAGCCAACTAAATATCCACCAATAGATGAAGGGAAGACTTCTCTGGTGGCTCAGGCATAAAGAACATACCCGCCAAGGCAGGAGACGCTGTTGGATCCCTGATCCTGAAAGACCCCACATGCTGCAGAGCAACTAAGCCTGTCCACCCTAGCACCACATCTAGAGGGCAGCCTCCATTTGCAACAACTAGAGAAATTCACAAGCAGGAACAAAGACCCAGGGCAGCCAAAAATAAAATAAAATAAAAATAGTTTAAAACATAGATTAATGGATAAGGAAGATGTAAATATATACTGTGAGATATTACTCAGTCGTAACAAAAGAATGAAAATTTGCCATTTGTAGCAACATGATTTAATCAGGAGAGCTTTATGCTTAGTGAAATATGTCTAACAGTAAAAGACAAATACTGTGCACTTTCACTTAATTGTGTGTGCATGCATGCTAGGTCACTTCAGTCATGTCCATCATTTTGCACCCCTGTAGAGTATAGCATGCCAGGCTCCTCTGTCCAAGGGAGTCTCCAGGCAAGAAAACTAAAGTGAGTTGCCACACCTTCTTCCACAGGATCTTCCTGACACAGAGATTGAACCTGCCTCTCTTTTGTCTCTACCACTAGCAGGTGAATTCTTTTCCACTAGCACCATCAGAGAAACCTGTTTCACTTGTACATGCAGTTGAAATAATGAGCAAATAAGAGAATCACAGACATAGAGCACAAAGGTGATTATTAGAAAGGTGATGGACAAGATAGGTGAAGGGGATTGGGTGAAACTGCTAGTCATGAGAGAAGTTACAAGTTTGTAATCTATAGCCTAGAGAATGTAGCCAATATTTTTTAATCTATAGAAAGTATAGTCCATAAAAATCTAGAGTTATTATGTTGTACTTCTGAAACTAATATAATAATCCAAGTCAATTATTCTTCAACAAAAATGAAAAGCATATCAAAATTAATAACTAGAAAAGAATACAGCTAAATTCTTAAATTTTTAAATAAAATCACACTTGTGAAATTATTTAACAAAATCTCAGTGGAGAGTAATAGTTTTTATAGAAGATTGCACAAAAGATACATAATTCATTTTCTTTGTTTTACAGTACATGCCCTTACATAAAGTCCATTCAGGAGACAGTTGAATATTCAGATCACAATTTATCAGCCATCAACAGAATGTTTCTTATAAAATGTAACATTTAATTTGGAGTTGATATAAGTGAGATAGTATTTACTTTACAGAAAACTCTGAGAAAATTTTTAGTTATCTGCTGTTACCAAATATAATGTATTTCTTCTGAAATTTTTAAATTTTGTTTTTTTATTGTTGCTATTAATCCCAATCAATTTGAACTATTTGACTAATAAGATTATCCTTTTTGATTTTCTCTTCAAAGGATAAATCTGAACCCAAATTTAGTATACATGAAATAATTATATTTAATAATTTAAGTCTTATATATGGCTTTGCTTTTCAACAGTGTTGTTTTTATTTTCTTATTTTCTCCATTTGAACTCATTTTATAATAAGGTAATTAAGACTGTTTAAAATAAATGTGGGTACAAGCAAAATATTTCAATAAAAATATACAAAAATTTAGCAACAAATGCATATGTATAGGGTTATCTTGGGCTTCCCCAGTGGCATTTGTGCTAAAGAGCCCACCTGCCAGTGAAAGAGACATAAGAAATATAGGTTAGATACATGGATCTGAAAGATCTCCTGGAGGAGGGCATGACAATCCACTCCAGTCTTCTTGCCTGGAAAATCCTATGGACAGAAGAGCATGAAAGGTTAGGGTTCACAGGGTCACACTACGTCACACACGACTGTCATGATGCACATTACTCTTCAGCATATTTCTGTAAAAGCATCTATAAAACAAATGGCATGTGTTTTATCACATTCCAGTTATATTTGAATATTAATAATTATATCTATAATAACTCAACCTAATACATGAAAAACTGTATTAGAAACCAACGATAATATACTTTCAGTAGTTAAGGCAATGCCTTTAGCTATGGAAACATGAAAATCAGAATGATACTTTATGTCTGCCAGTTGCTTATTAAGGAACGCAAGGAAACAATTTTTGCTAATAAAACCATCTAAATTCTTAAATTTTTAAATAAAATCACACTTGTGAAATTATTTAACAAAATCTCAGTGGAGAGTAATAGTTTTTATAGAAGATTGCACAAAAGATACATAATTCATTTTCTTTGTTTTACAGTACATGCCCTTACATAAAGTCCATTCAGGAGACAGTTGAATATTCAGATCACAATTTATCAGCCATCAACAGAATGTTTCTTATAAAATGTAACATTTAATTTGGAGTTGATATAAGTGAGATAGTATTTACTTTACAGAAAACTCTGAGAAAATTTTTAGTTATCTGCTGTTACCAAATATAATGTATTTCTTCTGAAATTTTTAAATTTTGTTTTTTTATTGTTGCTATTAATCCCAATCAATTTGAACTATTTGACTAATAAGATTATCCTTTTTGATTTTCTCTTCAAAGGATAAATCTGAACCCAAATTTAGTATACATGAAATAATTATATTTAATAATTTAAGTCTTATATATGGCTTTGCTTTTCAACAGTGTTGTTTTTATTTTCTTATTTTCTCCATTTGAACTCATTTTATAATAAGGTAATTAAGACTGTTTAAAATAAATGTGGGTACAAGCAAAATATTTCAATAAAAATATACAAAAATTTAGCAACAAATGCATATGTATAGGGTTATCTTGGGCTTCCCCAGTGGCATTTGTGCTAAAGAGCCCACCTGCCAGTGAAAGAGACATAAGAAATATAGGTTAGATACATGGATCTGAAAGATCTCCTGGAGGAGGGCATGACAATCCACTCCAGTCTTCTTGCCTGGAAAATCCTATGGACAGAAGAGCATGAAAGGTTAGGGTTCACAGGGTCACACTACGTCACACACGACTGTCATGATGCACATTACTCTTCAGCATATTTCTGTAAAAGCATCTATAAAACAAATGGCATGTGTTTTATCACATTCCAGTTATATTTGAATATTAATAATTATATCTATAATAACTCAACCTAATACATGAAAAACTGTATTAGAAACCAACGATAATATACTTTCAGTAGTTAAGGCAATGCCTTTAGCTATGGAAACATGAAAATCAGAATGATACTTTATGTCTGCCAGTTGCTTATTAAGGAACGCAAGGAAACAATTTTTTGCTAATAAAAACCATCTAATGAATTCTAATAGAGATATTATTAATGTGTCAAGAAATAATGAAGACCTTTCTGTCTTATTTACTTTATATTCAGTAGTCTTCACAATAGCATCTAAATAGTCTCTAAAAGTTATCACTCCCTCCTCTTCTTTTAACATGTCTAACCATAAGCTGAACACTTTAACCAAAACTTCTTAAGTTTTTCTGAACCTTTTCTTCACTCCTTGCCCCTTCCCTTTACTCAAGGTATTTTTTTTCTCCCAATGTCATCTACTAGAAGAAAATTCTACACATGTTTTCAACTGAAAGGTCTAACCCAAAGATCATTTTTTTGAAATCCTGAAAGATTATTTTTCATCCTTTAACTCTTTCCATAGAAAATCACTCAATTTATCAATTAGACAATATATTTAATATTGAGTCAGCTATTACTGAATTTATATTTTATCAAAATATTTTTCTTTTATAAATTATAGAATTTCACTATGCCAGGGCAAGCAAGTTTGCACAAAAGTTCTTCTTCATAAACCTCTTTCTCACATTGATATAAAAAGAAAGTCAATTTGCTATTAAAGAAGTCAGAAATAAGGTCTCAAAAATTTCAGGTTGAACTATGAAATAACAGATGACTTTTTATGTAACAGCCATGTCCAATTAGAGAAATGGAAAATATCATTTTTCATCTGGATGAATTAGAATTGAACCAAGACAGAAAGAACTTAGAAATCAATTCAAAAATCATCATGAGAAATTTCAAAGAACTATAAAGTTTTAAAGACAGTTATAAAGAACTCAAGCATAGAGCTATAGAGAACATCTCTAAACTCCCCCCATTCTTTAAACTTACTGTACTTAAAAAAAAAAAAACTTGATTCTCTATTAATTATTTTCCTACATTTTATTTGAAACTTCTTACTGTATTAGAGCTTGAAGCAATATATAGATATGTATTATCTTATATGCAAAGTATTAATAGATACAGCTACTAAGACAATGCCTACTTCTTGCTGTTACACAGGGAGTAACAGCAGTCCCTCAGTTGAGAGCTTATTAGGTTGGACTTCAAATCACATGAATGAGACTCTGTTCTTCACTTTAAAATGATCCCAGGTTATTCATATGCACTGTAACTGATAAGAATCACTGATTTAATGTAAAATCTGAAGCTTAGTTTTGGGGGTTCCCCAATGGCTCAGTGGGTAAAAAATTCACCTTCAGTGAAGGAGATACTGGCCATATGGTTTCAATCTCTGGATCAGGAAGATTCCCAGGAGAAGGAAATGGCGATGCACTCCTGTTTTCTTGCCTGAACTATCCTATGGAGAGAGAAGTCTGGCAGACTACAATCCAAAGAGAAAACAAAGGTCAGACATGAATGAGCATGCAGGACTGAAATTTAGTTTATTTAAATAAATGTTCTTTTACTTCTTCCCATTACTACATCCTTACTGGGCCTCCCAATTAAAGGAAGAAAAGAGCTTTTGTCTCCATCTCCACGGTCATGTGACCTGGTTATTTGATATAATCAGCAATCAAACAAAAAACATGCCATTTTTGTTGCATGGTTAGCTACATCTCTAGTTGAATAAGTGTATGACTCTGTCTTCTTGGTGGAATACTAGTTTGAATGGCATTCTTGGCCTCAGGAGCCACTGCAGGGCATAAATTTGCTGGGGGTGTCATACTCTTATAACATTCATCCAACTCTATGAATACTATCGTATCTCTAGTCAATCTCTGGCTGTTAGCACCTACTAGGATTGCCAGTAATGAATATTTTTAGTGTTCTATTAATACTTGGCGGTATCACTTGTGGCTTTTTCATTGCAGAAAGAAGACCAGGGCTCAATCCCTGGGTTGGGAAGATCCCCTGGAGGAGGGCATGGAAATCCACTCCAGTTTTCTCATCTGGAGAATTCCATGAACAGAGGAGCCTGTTGGACTACAGTCCATTGGGTCACACCAAGTTGGACATGACTGAAGTGACTAAGTAGTAGCACTAATGATTGGGACCATAAATACCTGTTTACTTAGCAAAAATGAGATAAATTATATCAATTGGGTTACCTCAAAGCATAACCTGAGTGTAGACATGCTTACACAGGAGTAACAGCAGTCCCTCAGTTGAGAGCTTATTAGGTTGGACTTCAAATCACATGAATGAGACTCTGTTCTTCACTTTAAAATGATCCCAGGTTATTCATATGCACTGTAACTGATAAGAATCACTGATTTAATGTAAAATCTGAAGCTTAGTTTTGGGGGTTCCCCAATGGCTCAGTGGGTAAAAAATTCACCTTCAGTGAAGGAGATGCTGGCCATATGGTTTCAATCTCTGGATCAGGAAGATTCCCAGGAGAAGGAAATGGCGATGCACTCCTGTTTTCTTGCCTGAACTATCCTATGGAGAGAGAAGTCTGGCAGACTACAATCCAAAGAGAAAACAAAGGTCAGACATGAATGAGCATGCAGGACTGAAATTTAGTTTATTTAAATAAATGTTCTTTTACTTCTTCCCATTACTACATCCTTACTGGGCCTCCCAATTAAAGGAAGAAAAGAGCTTTTGTCTCCATCTCCACGGTCATGTGACCTGGTTATTTGATATAATCAGCAATCAAACAAAAAACATGCCATTTTTGTTGCATGGTTAGCTACATCTCTAGTTGAATAAGTGTATGACTCTGTCTTCTTGGTGGAATACTAGTTTGAATGGCATTCTTGGCCTCAGGAGCCACTGCAGGGCATAAATTTGCTGGGGGTGTCATACTCTTATAACATTCATCCAACTCTATGAATACTATCGTATCTCTAGTCAATCTCTGGCTGTTAGCACCTACTAGGATTGCCAGTAATGAATATTTTTAGTGTTCTATTAATACTTGGCGGTATCACTTGTGGCTTTTTCATTGCAGAAAGAAGACCAGGGCTCAATCCCTGGGTTGGGAAGATCCCCTGGAGGAGGGCATGGAAATCCACTCCAGTTTTCTCATCTGGAGAATTCCATGAACAGAGGAGCCTGTTGGACTACAGTCCATTGGGTCACACCAAGTTGGACATGACTGAAGTGACTAAGTAGTAGCACTAATGATTGGGACCATAAATACCTGTTTAATCTCTTAGCAAAAATGAGATAAATTATATCAATTGGGTTACCTCAAAGCATAACCTGAGTGTAGACACAGTGTACTAAAATTCAGGCAAAAATACACAACACATTGGGCCGGGCAAAGCAAATTTAAATAAATTATAATACCCCTTTCAGTCTCTAATATATTGCCTTAAGGATAGTGTACCTTAGAGGGAAAATGTGTTTACCTCTCTTCATGCTGAGTTTCCTATCAAAAATTGAGGTAGTCTCAGTAAGGTTGCTTAAAGAGTCATTTTACTGGATTAGGTTTAAACCTTTTTTTTTTTTTTAATCTCTAGACAGGAAACCACCGATAAGGGACTGCCATGGATGGCTCACAAATGCTTTCTGCTTTACTGGAGCAGTGGGACTTTAGTAGATTTTCAAAATAATAAATAATGGAAATCTTTTGGAAAGCCAACATTTTTGTAAATTTGTAGTAACAATCATCTCTGAAGATCTTCAGTCCCTTTAGGGATTAAGAAGACAACTTGCTGGTAAAGTGGCTTATATCAGAACTGTTCCAGAAACACAGCACAAGTGAGAGACAGAGAGGAAGGCTCAAAGCTTGGATATAAGACCACCAATTTTCTCGTGAACTAAATAGTGAGATATTGCTCAGAAATATACAGATGTTGGGAGTATTTAAATGGGCTGTGAAATTCCTTTTCAAGTGCTATGTTTGCTGTGGCAGTTGAGTGCACCCACATTAGTTTCAAAAATTTTCTTGACGAAATGCACATTTCGTTTTATGCACTGAGGGCATAAATTTGCTGGGGTGTCATACTCTTATAACATTCATCCAACTCTATGAATACTATCGTATCTCTAGTCAATCTCTGGCTGTTAGCACCTACTAGGATTGCCAGTAATGAATATTTTTAGTGTTCTATTAATACTTGGCGGTATCACTTGTGGCTTTTTCATTGCAGAAAGAAGACCAGGGCTCAATCCCTGGGTTGGGAAGATCCCCTGGAGGAGGGCATGGAAATCCACTCCAGTTTTCTCATCTGGAGAATTCCATGAACAGAGGAGCCTGTTGGACTACAGTCCATTGGGTCACACCAAGTTGGACATGACTGAAGTGACTAAGTAGTAGCACTAATGATTGGGACCATAAATACCTGTTTAATCTCTTAGCAAAAATGAGATAAATTATATCAATTGGGTTACCTCAAAGCATAACCTGAGTGTAGACACAGTGTACTAAAATTCAGGCAAAAATACATAACACATTGGGCCGGGCAAAGCAAATTTAAATAAATTATAATACCCCTTTCAGTCTCTAATATATTGCCTTAAGGATAGTGTACCTTAGAGGGAAAATGTGTTTACCTCTCTTCATGCTGAGTTTCCTATCAAAAATTGAGGTAGTCTCAGTAAGGTTGCTTAAAGAGTCATTTTACTGGATTAGGTTTAAACCTTTTTTTTTTTTTTTTTTTAATCTCTAGACAGGAAACCACCGATAAGGGACTGCCATGGATGGCTCACAAATGCTTTCTGCTTTACTGGAGCAGTGGGACTTTAGTAGATTTTCAAAATAATAAATAATGGAAATCTTTTGGAAAGCCAACATTTTTGTAAATTTGTAGTAACAATCATCTCTGAAGATCTTCAGTCCCTTTAGGGATTAAGAAGACAACTTGCTGGTAAAGTGGCTTATATCAGAACTGTTCCAGAAACACAGCACAAGTGAGAGACAGAGAGGAAGGCTCAAAGCTTGGATATAAGACCACCAATTTTCTCGTGAACTAAATAGTGAGATATTGCTCAGAAATATACAGATGTTGGGAGTATTTAAATGGGCTGTGAAATTCCTTTTCAAGTGCTATGTTTGCTGTGGCAGTTGAGTGCACCCCACATTAGTTTCTGAAGAAGGATTTTAGAGGTTGCTTTTGACGAGAAATGCACATTTCCGTTTTTTTTGCATAGTGCACTGAAAGTGGATAGATACAGAAATTTGAATGGAACAAAACAGTGGTTACTCTAAGTAGTTGGTTCTCCAAAGTACATTTTACTTTCCTGAATTTGTGATGTTATCTAAATGGCACCGGAATATAAGACTTGTCAGTTTACACTGTTGACGGGAACTTTGAAGGATGACTTTCACTGATTAAAACTCATAAAACAGGTCTTCCCTGGTGGTTCCTGGGTAAAGAATCCGCCTTACAGTGCAAAGGGTTCTGGTTCGATCCCTGCCCCTGGAAGATCCGATGTACCATGGAGTGGTTGGACCGGTGTGTCCAATTACAAGCCAGCTCTCTGGAGCACATGCACCCAGAGCCAGTGCTGTGCAATAAGAGAGGCCAAAGCGATGCAAGAGGCCAATGCAATGCAAGACCCAAACAGGTCAAAGAATAAAGAAGAATGAAAATAAATAAATAAAAACATAATAAAAGAGGCAAAAATTTAAATATATATACATATATACATATATACATATATATATATATATATATATATATATATAACTCACAAAATACAAAGTGTGCAATCCAGAGAGGCAATTAATTGATTTACAGTGAGAGATCCTACAGAAGCTAGATCAGATTTTTGTGCTCATCTAAGTAGTGATTTGTTTTCCCTATTGACAATCTACATGGGAAGAAACAAAATGGGCATGAAAAAAATGGTACAGGAATTTAGCTATTGGAGTTAGACATTTGGTAACATCAAGTCTGGCAGCTTTATGAATTCATCTCAGCATGTTTTCACACCACCCACTCACATTCTCTGACTTCAAACTTTGGCTCCATTGATCACCCTTCTGTTTATCTTTATAACCCACAACACTTGTAGAACAATTTTATACAGATGCTGTGGGGGGGGTAACTTAAAAAATTTTAAAAAGTGAGATATTGCTCAGAAATATACAGATGTTGGGAGTATTTAAATGGGCTGTGAAATTCCTTTTCAAGTGCTATGTTTGCTGTGGCAGTTGAGTGCACCCCACATTAGTTTCTGAAGAAGGATTTTAGAGGTTGCTTTTGACGAGAAATGCACATTTCCGTTTTTTTTGCATAGTGCACTGAAAGTGGATAGATACAGAAATTTGAATGGAACAAAACAGTGGTTACTCTAAGTAGTTGGTTCTCCAAAGTACATTTTACTTTCCTGAATTTGTGATGTTATCTAAATGGCACCGGAATATAAGACTTGTCAGTTTACACTGTTGACGGGAACTTTGAAGGATGACTTTCACTGATTAAAACTCATAAAACAGGTCTTCCCTGGTGGTTCCTGGGTAAAGAATCCGCCTTACAGTGCAAGGGGTTCTGGTTCGATCCCTGCCCCTGGAAGATCCGATGTACCATGGAGTGGTTGGACCGGTGTGTCCAATTACAAGCCAGCTCTCTGGAGCACATGCACCCAGAGCCAGTGCTGTGCAATAAGAGAGGCCAAAGCGATGCAAGAGGCCAATGCAATGCAAGACCCAAACAGGTCAAAGAATAAAGAAGAATGAAAATAAATAAATAAAAACATAATAAAAGAGGCAAAAATTTAAATATATATACATATATACATATATACATATATACATATATACATATATATATATATAACTCACAAAATACAAAGTGTGCAATCCAGAGAGGCAATTAATTGATTTACAGTGAGAGATCCTACAGAAGCTAGATCAGATTTTTGTGCTCATCTAAGTAGTGATTTGTTTTCCCTATTGACAATCTACATGGGAAGAAACAAAATGGGCATGAAAAAAATGGTACAGGAATTTAGCTATTGGAGTTAGACATTTGGTAACATCAAGTCTGGCAGCTTTATGAATTCATCTCAGCATGTTTTCACACCACCCACTCACATTCTCTGACTTCAAACTTTGGCTCCATTGATCACCCTTCTGTTTATCTTTATAACCCACAACACTTGCATTATCTTTTCAATTTTATCTGTAAGATAATTCATTTTCTTTATTACTTCCACTATTTCATTCTTCAACCCTGGTCAAATATGCCCTCATCTGAAAAATGAGCCATTATTATAAACTAGTCTTTCACTTACCACTCAATCTCCATTCTTACCTCAGTAGTTTATTTTTATAGCAGTGAGAATGATTTGTACAAGAAGTAAAACAGATCAAAAGATGACTGGGTATGTGGACTTCAACTGATTCTCATTTCCTATATCATAAAATTAAAAGAAAAAAAACCTCATGAAACTTTCTAAATACATCTCTTCTCACTCACACCCTCGTTTAAGATGCTCTGACACCTTTGCTTGTTGCTCTTTTGTTGCTTTATTAACTTGGACCTGGGTCCCTGGCCAACACATTGATTACAGAGCTTGATAGCAGTCTTGGGGTTTGTTGGAGGACACAGGCACCAGACACAATGTGATGAGACTTTTCCAAGCCAAGATGAGTACATCTACCTTCTTCTCACTGGACTTTTAACATGAGCAAAGGAGCAAGGGACAATATCTGAAGTTCTCTTCTTTCTGGCTTACTCCTGAGACTCAATGTTATCAATCTGTCAAATTAACACTTATCAGCTAGAGTCCAGGCTGCCTGATGAAGATCTTTAGCTCAACAACAGACCACAGAAGGAACAGAGAATTTTATTACTCACAGATCCTAGAGGAAATGACTGGCACACCGTGAGGGGCCACCGGGGGAATTTCAGGCAAACTACATAAAAAGATAGGACCCAAACTATCTGAGAGGCAATTCATTGATTTACAGTGAGAGATCCTACAGAAGCTAGATCAGATTTTTGTGCTCATCTAAGTAGTGATTTGTTTTCCCTATTGACAATCTACATGGGAAGAAACAAAATGGGCATGAAAAAAATGGTACAGGAATTTAGCTATTGGAGTTAGACATTTGGTAACATCAAGTCTGGCAGCTTTATGAATTCATCTCAGCATGTTTTCACACCACCCACTCACATTCTCTGACTTCAAACTTTGGCTCCATTGATCACCCTTCTGTTTATCTTTATAACCCACAACACTTGCATTATCTTTTCAATTTTATCTGTAAGATAATTCATTTTCTTTATTACTTCCACTATTTCATTCTTCAACCCTGGTCAAATATGCCCTCATCTGAAAAATGAGCCATTATTATAAACTAGTCTTTCACTTACCACTCAATCTCCATTCTTACCTCAGTAGTTTATTTTTATAGCAGTGAGAATGGTTTGTACAAGAAGTAAAACAGATCAAAAGATGACTGGGTATGTGGACTTCAACTGATTCTCATTTCCTATATCATAAAATTAAAAGAAAAAAAACCTCATGAAACTTTCTAAATACATCTCTTCTCACTCACACCCTCGTTTAAGATGCTCTGACACCTTTGCTTGTTGCTCTTTTGTTGCTTTATTAACTTGGACCTGGGTCCCTGGCCAACACATTGATTACAGAGCTTGATAGCAGTCTTGGGGTTTGTTGGAGGACACAGGCACCAGACACAATGTGATGAGACTTTTCCAAGCCAAGATGAGTACATCTACCTTCTTCTCACTGGACTTTTAACATGAGCAAAGGAGCAAGGGACAATATCTGAAGTTCTCTTCTTTCTGGCTTACTCCTGAGACTCAATGTTATCAATCTGTCAAATTAACACTTATCAGCTAGAGTCCAGGCTGCCTGATGAAGATCTTTAGCTCAACAACAGACCACAGAAGGAACAGAGAATTTTATTACTCACAGATCCTAGAGGAAATGACTGGCACACCGTGAGGGGCCACCGGGGGAATTTCAGGCAAACTACATAAAAAGATAGGACCTCAACCTATTCCTTTACTACGGTTCATAACTGGACTGTTTTGGGGTTTCCAAAGTAAGGCCACATTAGGCTATTTATGCCAAGGAGATTTGGAAAACCTCATGGGAGTCTTATCTAAGAAGTGCGTAAGCCATACAATTGCTTGGAGCCTGGGGAGACAGTCGATCACAAGGGCAATTGAGGAAGTCATATCAAAAACTAACATTTGCTTGTGACTCTGTCAGCTGGTAACTCAGGCATTCACTTGCATGGACCAGTGTCCGTTTACAGTCCCTTCGAAATGGATTCAATGCTCTAGAAACATCTCAAAATTATCCCCAGACACCCCATTTATGGGAAGATTGTCTGCCATCAGATCATTCCCTGATATCAAAAGGATTAGGGGGCTTCCCCTGGTGGTCCAGTTGGTAAGAACACTGCCTTGCAGTGCAAGGGGCACCGGTTCGATCCCTGGCCTGGGAAGATCCCACGTGCCGCGGAGCGGCTGGACTGATGTGTCCAATTACCAAGCCAGAGCTCTGGCGCGCATGCACCCAGAGTCGGTGCTCTGCAACAACAGAGGCCACCGCGATGGGAGGCCCACAGGAGCCAAAGAACGAAGATGGATGAAAATAGAGAAATGAAAGACCAAGAGAAGTGGCCCACCCATCCCCCTCCCGCCCCACCCCACCCCCCAAAAAGATGAATAAATAAAATTTAAAAAATAGTAATAATTTATAAAAAAAGGATTAGGGATCACTGCCAAATGGTTAAAATCTATGCCATAATTTGTATCATCTTGATGGTTTTATTGTATAAACAATGCCCTACTTCAAGTATTCAGAGAGAATTCATTTCTCTCTTAGTAAACCCATACCTCTGCAAATGAAACTACTACTTCCATTTGTTTTCAAACTTCTATCTGTAAAGCATATTAAAATAAAACTATTAAAAACACCCAAGTATGATTGTATAATAGGCTGTATTTTCTGACTCCAGAGGCATTGAATGCCATATATTCATTAAGGCTGTATTAAAACATTTTTCCATCCAGAGGAAATGACTGGCACCGTGAGGGCCACCGGGGGAATTTCAGGCAAACTACATAAAAAGATAGGACCTCAACCTATTCCTTTACTACGGTTCATAACTGGACTGTTTTGGGGTTTCCAAAGTAAGGCCACATTAGGCTATTTATGCCAAGGAGATTTGGAAAACCTCATGGGAGTCTTATCTAAGAAGTGCGTAAGCCATACAATTGCTTGGAGCCTGGGGAGACAGTCGATCACAAGGGCAATTGAGGAAGTCATATCAAAAACTAACATTTGCTTGTGACTCTGTCAGCTGGTAACTCAGGCATTCACTTGCATGGACCAGTGTCCGTTTACAGTCCCTTCGAAATGGATTCAATGCTCTAGAAACATCTCAAAATTATCCCCAGACACCCCATTTATGGGAAGATTGTCTGCCATCAGATCATTCCCTGATATCAAAAGGATTAGGGGGCTTCCCCTGGTGGTCCAGTGGATAAGGACACCGCCTTGCAGTGCAAGGGGCGCCGGTTCGAGCCCTGGCCTGGGAAGATCCCACGTCCCGCGGAGCGGCTGGACTGATGTGTCCAATTACCAAGCCGGAGCTCTGGCGCGCATGCGCCCAGAGCCGGCGCTCTGCGACGACAGAGGCCACCGCGATGGGAGGCCCACAGGAGCCAAAGAACAAAGATGGATGAAAATAGAGAAATGAAAGACCAATAGAAGTGACCCCCCAAAAAGATGAATAAATAAAATTTAAAAAATAGTAATAATTTATAAAAAAAGGATTAGGGATCACTGCCAAATGGTTAAAATCTATGCCATAATTTGTATCATCTTGATGGTTTTATTGTATAAACAATGCCCTACTTCAAGTATTCAGAGAGAATTCATTTCTCTCTTAGTAAACCCATACCTCTGCAAATGAAACTACTACTTCCATTTGTTTTCAAACTTCTATCTGTAAAGCATATTAAAATAAAACTATTAAAAACACCCAAGTATGATTGTATAATAGGCTGTATTTTTCTGACTCCAGAGGCATTGAATGCCATATATTCATTAAGTGAAAGATCTGAAGGTTATTAAAAACATTTGCGGGAACTAGTAAAAATCAGAAATATTATACCTATAGTGTTGTAAGATATCAACAATGTCAAATGTCTTTGCTAGTAGACAGTATAAGTATGTATGTTTGTGTTGATTTCTGAGGCTTTTGAAAGTTACCAGTGACATACACTATGCAAGGTAAAATTAGAGTAGATTATTGGTTGTCTAATTAGATGCATGATGTACCGTGCAATCCTGGCAAGAAGATTCTAAAAAAAAAACATGGAAGGCTATAAGAATCAACAAGGCACATGAAATAATAATGAATGGAATTTTAGTATCTGAAGAAGCTATTACCCTTTTACTTTGGAGTATCATAACTTTGATCAACTTTCCATGATTGTATGCAACACTAGAACTTTCAAATTTGTTCTCTGATCTCAATTTTCCTTTTATAGTTCTAATTTTAGGTAGATGAATTTCCAAGCCAAAATAATACATAATCAAAACCCAACTTATTCTCCTGTTCCCATAACTTTGTTTGTTTCATTATAATTCCTTTTTTTCCTTAACACCATCACTAATTGTCATCCAGCTTGAAACTTTAGTATACATGTCAATTTCTCCCGATTTTTTGTTACAGTATCAGCCACAAAAGCCTCTATATTCTCAGTCTGAGAATATAAGAATATTCTCTGTCTGTCTCTCTCCTTCCCTCTTTCTATCTCTCTTTCTTGTTAAGCATACAGACAATGGACCCATCCCCTCCCTCCCACCCCCAAAAGATGAATAAATTAAAAATAGTAATAATTTATAAAAAAAGGATTAGGGATCACTGCCAAATGGTTAAAATCTATGCCATAATTTGTATCATCTTGATGGTTTTATTGTATAAACAATGCCCTACTTCAAGTATTCAGAGAGAATTCATTTCTCTCTTAGTAAACCCATACCTCTGCAAATGAAACTACTACTTCCATTTGTTTTCAAACTTCTATCTGTAAAGCATATTAAAATAAAACTATTAAAAACACCCAAGTATGATTGTATAATAGGCTGTATTTTTCTGACTCCAGAGGCATTGAATGCCATATATTCATTAAGTGAAAGATCTGAAGGTTATTAAAAACATTTGCGGGAACTAGTAAAAATCAGAAATATTATACCTATAGTGTTGTAAGATATCAACAATGTCAAATGTCTTTGCTAGTAGACAGTATAAGTATGTATGTTTGTGTTGATTTCTGAGGCTTTTGAAAGTTACCAGTGACATACACTATGCAAGGTAAAATTAGAGTAGATTATTGGTTGTCTAATTAGATGCATGATGTACCGTGCAATCCTGGCAAGAAGATTCTAAAAAAACATGGAAGGCTATAAGAATCAACAAGGCACATGAAATAATAATGAATGGAATTTTAGTATCTGAAGAAGCTATTACCCTTTTACTTTGGAGTATCATAACTTTGATCAACTTTCCATGATTGTATGCAACACTAGAACTTTCAAATTTGTTCTCTGATCTCAATTTTCCTTTTATAGTTCTAATTTTAGGTAGATGAATTTCCAAGCCAAAATAATACATAATCAAAACCCAACTTATTCTCCTGTTCCCATAACTTTGTTTGTTTCATTATAATTCCTTTTTTTCCTTAACACCATCACTAATTGTCATCCAGCTTGAAACTTTAGTATACATGTCAATTTCTCCCGATTTTTTGTTACAGTATCAGCCACAAAAGCCTCTATATTCTCAGTCTGAGAATATAAGAATATTCTCTGTCTGTCTCTCTCCTTCCCTCTTTCTATCTCTCTTTCTTGTTAAGCATACAGACAATGGAGTCAAATTGTCTGTATTTGAATGCAGGTTCAGGCATTTACCAGCCACTTGACTTTATTTTTGACATACTATTTAGTCTGTTTTTAAGAATTCTCGTCTATAAAATTAGAATGATAGCAACAGCTTTATTATGAAACTCAGTCGAAATAATTTATGCAAAATGCGTACTGTTCAGTAACCTCTTATGAAAATTTTGGTGTTATTAATTTATGTATTTTCTCTAGAATTAACTACTTTCTGTTCACATCCATGGATAACACAGAAAGTATCCTTGTCACCTCTCACATGAAATACTGCAATACCTTATTTTCTTTTTGTCTATTTCCAGTTTTATTTTACTTCCCATTCATTGACTTCTCTGTTAACAACTATGTAAATATTTGTTAAAATATTTGCTAAAAATGTCTTCGCAATAAGCTCCATTTTAATGTAACTTTCAAGTGTCTCAATGAGGTGGTAAAAAAAAAATGCCACTTTTCCAACAATTTGTTCTTTACCCTCCTTTCTAAATCTCACATAATTCAGAAAACTGATCTGATTTTCCTGCATTTCTATTTTGCAAACAAATGATGCTGTATCCAGGGCTTCCCTGGCAGAACAAAGGCAGAGAATTAGACTGCAATATAGGAGGCACAGGAGAAGCAGGTTCAATCCTGGGTCAGGAAGATCCCCTGGAGGAGGACATGTCGTTTCAGTATTCTTACCTAGAGAATCTTATGAACAGAGGAGCCTGGTGGGCTACTGTCCATGGGATCACAAACAACCAGGCACGATTGAAGCTACTTAGCATGTATTCATGCTGTTGTATAAACTGAAATCAGATTTCTACTACAGTTTAGGGTTGTTGAAGTTTACAATGAATGCTGTGGATGTGCCGTCCATACTCTTTTATGACTAAAGTACATATTACTTTAACTCCTGGAGGTAAGGTTGCAAAGCCTTCAGCTCTAATGCTTATAAATATCTGAGTTGTCTTACTCACATTCAGTCAATGACCAACAAACAAATGTAAGTTCCTGCTTCACTCTCCCATGTCAGGCTAACAGTGAAGGACAATTTCACTTCCAGAAATTTCCTTGATGTTGACGGAGCGTCTCTTCAGTTCATAGTCTTATTTCTCACTCTATGTGGTCTTGCTTGCTTCTCTTCATATCCATAATAGTGTTTCCACAGCACTACCTTGTAACTGTGTGCACACTAATATCCATCTCATAACCCATTTAACTGAGCTGACAACCCATGAAAAGATCCTTCTCAAGGTCTGGCTCCACCATAATTTTTTTTTCACTACTCATCACACACAACTCCATCTTTCTTGACTTTATAGAATACTATATTATTTTTATATTTATCATATTATTTTTATGCTCAAAGTAAATAATAAATGTAATGATAATTTTGTAGTTCTAGTAAATAAGTCTATGTTTATCTCTATATCCATCCCAGTTGCTAAATCAACAAATACATTATTGTTTTGAGCATATACTTCAAACTGGGTGCTCTCAAACCCTCTCTAGACCTCTGTATTCTTTTAAGGAATATTTTATCGCAATAAGCTCAAATGTAACTTTCAAGTGTCTCAATGAGGTGGTAAAAAATGCCACTTTTCCAACAATTTGTTCTTTACCCTCCTTTCTAAATCTCACATAATTCAGAAAACTGATCTGATTTTCCTGCATTTCTATTTTGCAAACAAATGATGCTGTATCCAGGGCTTCCCTGGCAGAACAAAGGCAGAGAATTAGACTGCAATATAGGAGGCACAGGAGAAGCAGGTTCAATCCTGGGTCAGGAAGATCCCCTGGAGGAGGACATGTCGTTTCAGTATTCTTACCTAGAGAATCTTATGAACAGAGGAGCCTGGTGGGCTACTGTCCATGGGATCACAAACAACCAGGCACGATTGAAGCTACTTAGCATGTATTCATGCTGTTGTATAAACTGAAATCAGATTTCTACTACAGTTTAGGGTTGTTGAAGTTTACAATGAATGCTGTGGATGTGCCGTCCATACTCTTTTATGACTAAAGTACATATTACTTTAACTCCTGGAGGTAAGGTTGCAAAGCCTTCAGCTCTAATGCTTATAAATATCTGAGTTGTCTTACTCACATTCAGTCAATGACCAACAAACAAATGTAAGTTCCTGCTTCACTCTCCCATGTCAGGCTAACAGTGAAGGACAATTTCACTTCCAGAAATTTCCTTGATGTTGACGGAGCGTCTCTTCAGTTCATAGTCTTATTTCTCACTCTATGTGGTCTTGCTTGCTTCTCTTCATATCCATAATAGTGTTTCCACAGCACTACCTTGTAACTGTGTGCACACTAATATCCATCTCATAACCCATTTAACTGAGCTGACAACCCATGAAAAGATCCTTCTCAAGGTCTGGCTCCACCATAATTTTTTTTTCACTACTCATCACACACAACTCCATCTTTCTTGACTTTATAGAATACTATATTATTTTTATATTTATCATATTATTTTTATGCTCAAAGTAAATAATAAATGTAATGATAATTTTGTAGTTCTAGTAAATAAGTCTATGTTTATCTCTATATCCATCCCAGTTGCTAAATCAACAAATACATTATTGTTTTGAGCATATACTTCAAACTGGGTGCTCTCAAACCCTCTCTAGACCTCTGTATTCTTTTAAGGAATATTTTATGAGTATGCATGAGGCAAAAAATATACAATGGCATTATATATATATATATACATATATATCTACATATATATGTGTATATATGCATGGAAATGATATATAAAAATATAAATGTGTGTCAAGATATGTGTGTTTTATAAAAGAAATTTTCTATGCTAACTGAAATATAAAGAAATATGTTTATCATAAGATATTCAGAACAAATATGCTCTATGCAGAAAAATTGTAGATCCATACAACATTTTCTGAGTTTAAATTTTACATTCAAATTTGTGAGTAACACATATAAAATCCCCATTTTCATTACTGAATAAAACTGAAACTACATAGGAATATTGAACATATGTAGAACCATTATCTTTTACTAGCTGAAAAATTTGTAATTTTTTAGTACTGCTATAAGAATTTCTTTAACATAAATTTAATGAATTTGGGGAAGAATCTCCTGAATCTGCATATTGTTCTTCTGTTCTTTATAATCATATAATATTTTTCTCATATTTATTTTAGCATGCATTACTCTGTAGAACATGCATTAAATTGGATCAGTTATCCTTCATTAACTTGAGGATGGGCTTCCCTGGTGGCTCAGAGCTAAAGAAGCCATCTACAAATGCAGGAAACTCAAGTTTGACCCCTGGGTCAGAAGATCCTCTGCAGAAGGAAGTGGCAATGCTCTTCAGTATTGTTGCCTGGGGAATCCCATGGACAGAGGAGCCTGGTGGGCTACAGTCCATGAGGCTGCAAAGAGTCAGACACAACTTAGTGAGTAAAAAACAGCACCTTGTAGATATTTCAGTCTTCCAAGTACATATTTTACACTAAATCAAGGCAAACTCATGCCTTGGTACATAGTACACATTCAAGAATATGTGCTGAATGAGGTTTTTACTGTCATACATTTTAGACGTCACATATGCACATCTATGTAAGTGCTATTGTCAGAGTCCTATGAACATAGGTATTAGACCTATAGAAAGGTTGCTCATGATTTTTATATGTCTGGAGTTTATACAGTTGTGTTTAATTTCCATAATTAGGGTTAATTTGATTTTAATATTAAATGAATTGCATCTTATTCAAATTAAATCACAGAATATAACAAAATGTAACATAGCCATTGTCTTTTGCTCAGGTAGTATATTCATCCTTCTCTAATAAGCATCCTTTATTTTAAGAACTATGTTGACATTCATCCTTATTTTAAAATGTGTCTACTCTAGTGATGAATTACAAAATACGCTTTTTAATGTGCAAAAAAGGTTGCAGCCATCTAAATATTGCTTGAGGAAGTGTAACTAAATATATATTACTCAGTCAATTTAAACTTTTTTTTTTAATATAAATGACAGGAAGAACCTTGAGGATATATGTACATTATTCTAGAATAGCAAAGATGTTGTGAAAAGCAGAAGTAAACTGTATCGACAAACTGAACATCAGACAAGAGTGAACAAGTTAAGAAACTCATTTAAATTTACCCTGAGGAAGAAAAGCCTAGAGGCACATTTTAAGGCAGGAATAAATACGGAACAAGTTTTCTATTATTTTTAAATTATCGTAAAAATTCTAGAAGATTGCTTCTCCTTTCCACATGAAGAACATGTAGGAGACTTTATTAATGTGAACACCGCTATGAAAAGATGTGACACACTTCACCAAAGTGAATTAAAAAAAAAAAAAAACAAGCAGAGAGTGGACAATGTCTCTCTAACAAATATCAATGCAATAGATTTTAGTAATAAATGCAGTTCGTATTGGTACAGGCATAGATCAGTGAAACAGGATATTCAGTAGGGGAAACCAAGAAAACTTGAATTATCTCAAACTGAGTTTACAGACTGTTAAGGAAATTGATAAGCTAGTACAAATAATAAAATTTTTGTAATAGAAAAAGTAAATAAGGGCTTCCCTGGTGGTCCCGTGGGTACAGAGTCTGCCTTTCAGTGCAAGGGGTGCCAGTTTGATCCCTGGCCAGGGGAGATTCCATGTGCCACAAAGAGGCTGGACCAGTGTGCCCAATTACAAGCCAGTGCTCTAGAGCACATGCGCCCAAATCCAGTGCTCTGCACCAAGGGAGTCCACTGCAATGGGAGGCCCACACAGGCCGAAGAACAAAAATGGATGAAAAATAAACAAATAGAAAACCTATAAAAGAGGCCAAATTGCAAAAATAAATAAATGTTATCAGATTCTTATGTTATGCCATGTAGACAAAATACTTTGATTTAAAAATTAAAATAAGAAGAAAATATCAAGTGTTTAGAAAACACTATAGAGGATAAACTTCACAATGTAGTTTTAAGGGAATAACCTCAGATTTTGTATACATATGTCAAATTTTGAATAAGATATATTCAAGAAAATTTAAAATATGAAGAAATGTTTGAGAAGTTTTAAAATTATATTAGAGTAAATTTTAAATGAGAATTTAGGAACATTTTTATTGAAGTATAGTTGATTTGCAGCATTGTGTTAGTTTCAAGTATACAGCAAAGTGATTCGTGTATGTATATATATATATACATACACATATATATACATATATATATATATACAGTAAATTATTTTATGTATCTGTTAATCCCATTCCCCATCTGTTAATCTCTCCTCAATCTCTTTTCCCTTTGGTGGCTATGCTTGTTTCCTCTGCCTGTGAGTCTTTAGAGTCTATTGTGGTTTAGTATACAGGTTCACTGGTATTATTTTTAGGTTTCACATATAAGAGATCTCATGTACTATTTATCTATCTCTGCCTGACTTACTAGAGTTAGTATGATATTCTCTATATCCACTCATGTGGCTGAAATGGCAATATTTCATTATCTTTATGGCAGAGTAGTATTCCACTCTATATTTATATATTTATACTTACAAATATTCCACATATTCTTTATACATCTGTTAATGAAGACTTATAGTCCATGTATTGTGTATTTAAACAATGTTACTGTGAACATTGGGATACATGTATTTTTCTGAATTAGAGTTTTCTTCCTTTACAGATATGGGTTTGGAATCCCATGGGTAGAATTGCTGGTTCATATGGTAGCTCTATTTTTGTTTTTTTTAAGAAAGGTTAATTCTGCTTTTCCATAATCTCTGCATCAATTTACATAAGCATGAACAGTGGAGGAGGATTCCATTTTTTCCACATTCACTTTAGCATTTATGTATGTACTTTTTAATGATGGCTGTTCTGACCAGTTTGAGGTGATATCCCATTGCAGTTTTTATTTGTATGTCCCAATACCAGTGATGTTGAACAGTTTTGATTTGTATGCTCAACATCAATCATCTTTTTGTGTTCTTGTTGGTCATCTGAATGTCTTCTTTAGCAAAGCATCTATTTAGGACTTCTGCTCATTTGTTGGTTGTGTTGTTTGTTTTTTTCTATTAGTTGTTATGATCCATTTGTAAATTTTGGAAATCAACCTCTTGTCAATCCTTTTGCTTGCATGAATTTTCTCCCATTCTGTAGGATGGCTTTTGGTTTTGTTGATGGCTTCTTTTGCTGTGCAAAAACTCTTAAGGTCCATTAGGTCTCATTTGTTTATTTTTGTTTTTCTTTTGCATTGAGAGTCTAATCTAAGAAAATAAAGTTTTTTTTTCACAGATAGACCCTGTATAAAAATGAAATAGCAATATGTAAATTAGAGGTTACTTACTACAGATATAATTGGTAAAAAACAACATCTGATATTTATTTCAAAAGACCTTCTAAAGTTAAAAAAAAAAAAGATATATCCTTCAATAGAAAGTCATCAAAATAATTCAATAGATATTTAAAAAGTAATGAATAGGCCAATTCATATCCCTCAGTGTGACTGTAATTTTCAGATTGTGTCAAATGATAACACGGATGTAGAGGGATGTTTACATTCATCCACACTATTACAAAACTATAGAATAAATATATTCAACAATTTTGTGCTGATTGTACTGGTCTCTCAGTTATGTCTGACTCTTAGCAAACCCCATCCACTGTACATTGCCAGGCTCCTCTGTCCATGGAATTCTCTAGGCAAGAATACTGGAGTGAGTAGCTATTCCCTTCTCCAGGGAATATTCCAGACCCAGGATCGAGCCTCTACTCTACATGATTTATGACTCAAGAATTTCACTCTTACATATATCTCTATTTTGTTTTTTTTAAGAAAGGTTAATTCTGCTTTTCCATAATCTCTGCATCAATTTACATAAGCATGAACAGTGGAGGAGGATTCCATTTTTTCCACATTCACTTTAGCATTTATGTATGTACTTTTTAATGATGGCTGTTCTGACCAGTTTGAGGTGATATCCCATTGCAGTTTTTATTTGTATGTCCCAATACCAGTGATGTTGAACAGTTTTGATTTGTATGCTCAACATCAATCATCTTTTTGTGTTCTTGTTGGTCATCTGAATGTCTTCTTTAGCAAAGCATCTATTTAGGACTTCTGCTCATTTGTTGGTTGTGTTGTTTGTTTTTTTCTATTAGTTGTTATGATCCATTTGTAAATTTTGGAAATCAACCTCTTGTCAATCCTTTTGCTTGCATGAATTTTCTCCCATTCTGTAGGATGGCTTTTGGTTTTGTTGATGGCTTCTTTTGCTGTGCAAAAACTCTTAAGGTCCATTAGGTCTCATTTGTTTATTTTTGTTTTTCTTTTGCATTGAGAGTCTAATCTAAGAAAATAAAGTTTTTTTTTCACAGATAGACCCTGTATAAAAATGAAATAGCAATATGTAAATTAGAGGTTACTTACTACAGATATAATTGGTAAAAAACAACATCTGATATTTATTTCAAAAGACCTTCTAAAGTTAAAAAAAAAAAAGATATATCCTTCAATAGAAAGTCATCAAAATAATTCAATAGATATTTAAAAAGTAATGAATAGGCCAATTCATATCCCTCAGTGTGACTGTAATTTTCAGATTGTGTCAAATGATAACACGGATGTAGAGGGATGTTTACATTCATCCACACTATTACAAAACTATAGAATAAATATATTCAACAATTTTGTGCTGATTGTACTGGTCTCTCAGTTATGTCTGACTCTTAGCAAACCCCATCCACTGTACATTGCCAGGCTCCTCTGTCCATGGAATTCTCTAGGCAAGAATACTGGAGTGAGTAGCTATTCCCTTCTCCAGGGAATATTCCAGACCCAGGGATCGAGCCTCTACTCTACGCATGATTTATGACTCAAGAATTTCACTCTTACATATATCTTCTAAATAAATTTCCTGTGAACATGTCCTATTATATGTTCAATATATTTTTAGACTATTATATTCAATAACAAAAACAAAAAAACTACTAGAGGTGAAGCAAGTGTTCATTAAGACAGATACACCAATTGTGGCATGTTCATAAAATGTATCTCTGTAGAGCCCTCTAAATAGATGAGGTACAGGTAGTTGTGGTAGCGGTAAAAATACAAGAAGTTTAAACATAACTTAGAAGAATACCTATAGTATAACATTCTGAAGACATTAAAATAATGCATTTTATTCTTTAGGTATGCAAATATAACACAACTATAAAGAAAAGTAAGGGGACTTCCCTGATGGTCCAGTGGGTAAGGACACTGCCTAGCAGTGCAAGGGGCGCCAGTTCAATCCCTGGCCAGGGAAGATCCCATGTGCTGCGGAGCGGCTGGACTGATGTGTCCAACTACCAAGCTGGAGATCTAGAATGCATGCGCCCAGAGCCAGTGCTCTGTGACAACAGAGGCCACTGCGATGGGAGGCCCACATGGGCCAAAGAACAAAGATGAATGAAAATAGACAGATGAAAGACCAATAGATGTGATCCTCCACAACAAAAAAAGAAAAGAAATAAAAGAAAAGTAAGGAGATTTTAAAATTTTAAAAATGCAAGCTGTTAGTAAATAAAATATTCAAGTTGATTATCCCTTTTGGAAGTGACGAAGAATAATATATCATTAGGGTGGAACACACAGGAAATTCCTGGAGCACTGCTAAGGTTCGATTTATTGTCCACAATTGGAATTCTAATAATAAAGTGAGCACATATATAACACTTACTATGAGTGAAGAACAAAATTATGAGCTACATGCATTTCTTTTATTCTGGATTAGGGGTTCATTGGATTGTCCAGCTGCACATGGATAATAAGCCCCAGAGGTATGTTTCAAACTAAGGCACCTCAGTCTAGACAACCTGCCTGCATCTCAATCCTGGCTTGGAATAGCAGTCACTGGTGAGTTATAAATATATAAACCTCTGGGTCTCATTCTCAGAGATACTGGTTGAATTGGTCTGGCGTGTATCTTGAGTATTTTTTAAAAGCTCCAAGTGGCTCTTCTTCAACAGTCAAAGAACAACCACTTAAGCAATGCTTTGTTTATATTACATACCTAGGCATTTATTTATTCTCAGATGCATCAGAGAATTGAGGCAATTGTTCATTAAGACAGATACACCAATTGTGGCATGTTCATAAAATGTATCTCTGTAGAGCCCTCTAAATAGATGAGGTACAGGTAGTTGTGGTAGCGGTAAAAATACAAGAAGTTTAAACATAACTTAGAAGAATACCTATAGTATAACATTCTGAAGACATTAAAATAATGCATTTTATTCTTTAGGTATGCAAATATAACACAACTATAAAGAAAAGTAAGGGGACTTCCCTGATGGTCCAGTGGGTAAGGACACTGCCTAGCAGTGCAAGGGGCGCCAGTTCAATCCCTGGCCAGGGAAGATCCCATGTGCTGCGGAGCGGCTGGACTGATGTGTCCAACTACCAAGCTGGAGATCTAGAATGCATGCGCCCAGAGCCAGTGCTCTGTGACAACAGAGGCCACTGCGATGGGAGGCCCACATGGGCCAAAGAACAAAGATGAATGAAAATAGACAGATGAAAGACCAATAGATGTGATCCTCCACAACAAAAAAAGAAAAGAAATAAAAGAAAAGTAAGGAGATTTTAAAATTTTAAAAATGCAAGCTGTTAGTAAATAAAATATTCAAGTTGATTATCCCTTTTGGAAGTGACGAAGAATAATATATCATTAGGGTGGAACACACAGGAAATTCCTGGAGCACTGCTAAGGTTCGATTTATTGTCCACAATTGGAATTCTAATAATAAAGTGAGCACATATATAACACTTACTATGAGTGAAGAACAAAATTATGAGCTACATGCATTTCTTTTATTCTGGATTAGGGGTTCATTGGATTGTCCAGCTGCACATGGATAATAAGCCCCAGAGGTATGTTTCAAACTAAGGCACCTCAGTCTAGACAACCTGCCTGCATCTCAATCCTGGCTTGGAATAGCAGTCACTGGTGAGTTATAAATATATAAACCTCTGGGTCTCATTCTCAGAGATACTGGTTGAATTGGTCTGGCGTGTATCTTGAGTATTTTTTAAAAGCTCTCCAAGTGGCTCTTCTTCAACAGTCAAAGAACAACCACTTAAGCAATGCTTTGTTTATATTACATACCTAGGCATTTATTTATTCTCAGATGCATCAGAGAATTGAGATAGCAGGACAAACTGTCACTTCCAAACCTTGAGAAGTAGACAACTTAAGGGAATTACAAACAAGATCTCATTAACTGAAACAGAAGACATTACAGGCAGTAGGAATACTTAAACTAAAGCTTTGAAGAACTGCTAGAGGCTTAGTGTGGGGTACCTTGGGAGTTAAAACCTACTGTGGACGTTCTCAGTTCCATATATAAGGCACTTCGAATTTGCCACTCCACCTAATGACAAGTAAAAAAAAGAAACTGAGCAGACTGGGTTATCAGCAACACTTCCTAAATCCATAAGAGTGGGAAGAATGGAGGGCGAACTGCTGCCTGCAAGACTGGTGACAAAGACAGGGGTATATAGAGCTCACTGCTTACCAGAGGAAAGGGTCCTGATTGAAAACCACTACAGGAACCAATACCAGGAAAGGAAAACCTGAACTGAAATTTACGAATTGCTGGAAGCTCAGTGTAGACAATACTGAGTCTTCAAAACTCCAGAGACCTAGTCATGCTGAGAGTCCCACACCATATTGTGAAATTTATCACTAAGACCTTGAACAGTTTCTTAAATTAAATATCACACACAAAAACACTTTTGCGTCTGCTAGGAGAAAAGAAGTATTAAAAAAAAAAAAAAGAAAAAAATCATCACAGCTGTTAAACAGTTTCCCATGGGTAGTCAAAGACATGCTCCGAAGTTCCCAATCTATATATTCTGTTGTTTTTTTTTTTTTAAAGATTTATTTATTTATTTATTTTGGGCAGGGGTCGGATTGGGGAGGGAGGGGAGCAGGCGGGCCACTTCTATTGATCTTTCATTTCTCTATTTTCATCCATCTTCGTGGGCCTCCCATCGCAGTGGCCTCTGTCGTCACAGAGTGCCGGCTCTGGGCGCATGCGCTCCAGAGCTCCGGCTCGGTGATTGGATACATCGGTCCAGCTGCTCCCCGGCACGTGGGATCTTCCCAGGCCAGGGATTGAACCGGCGCCTCTTGCACTGCAAGGCGGTGTCCTTACTCACTGAACCACCAGGGGAAGCCCCCCCCCCCCCAATCTATATATTCTTGATTTCCCTTCCTTTTATTACATCAGCTAGAACTTCTAATGCAATGTTAAAAAGGTATGAGAAAGCACATTCTTGTCATGTATCTGTCTTGTATCATATCTTATCTTATATCTTGGTTCTAGTCAAACTGACCAAACCTTGAAATAGAAACTTAGGGAATTACAAACAAGATCTCATTAACTGAAACAGAAGACATTACAGGCAGTAGGAATACTTAAACTAAAGCTTTGAAGAACTGCTAGAGGCTTAGTGTGGGGTACCTTGGGAGTTAAAACCTACTGTGGACGTTCTCAGTTCCATATATAAGGCACTTCGAATTTGCCACTCCACCTAATGACAAGTAAAAAAAAGAAACTGAGCAGACTGGATTATCAGCAACACTTCCTAAATCCATAAGAGTGGGAAGAATGGAGGGCGAACTGCTGCCTGCAAGACTGGTGACAAAGACAGGGGTATATAGAGCTCACTGCTTACCAGAGGAAAGGGTCCTGATTGAAAACCACTACAGGAACCAATACCAGGAAAGGAAAACCTGAACTGAAATTTACGAATTGCTGGAAGCTCAGTGTAGACAATACTGAGTCTTCAAAACTCCAGAGACCTAGTCATGCTGAGAGTCCCACACCATATTGTGAAATTTATCACTAAGACCTTGAACAGTTTCTTAAATTAAATATCACACACAAAAACACTTTTGCGTCTGCTAGGAGAAAAGAAGTATTAAAAAAAGAAAAAGCAAAAAATCATCACAGCTGTTAAACAGTTTCCCATGGGTAGTCAAAGACATGCTCCGAAGTTCCCAATCTATATATTCTGTTGTTTTTTTTTTTTTAAAGATTTATTTATTTATTTATTTTGGGCAGGGGTCGGATTGGGGAGGGAGGGGAGCAGGCGGGCCACTTCTATTGATCTTTCATTTCTCTATTTTCATCCATCTTCGTGGGCCTCCCATCGCAGTGGCCTCTGTCGTCACAGAGTGCCGGCTCTGGGCGCATGCGCTCCAGAGCTCCGGCTCGGTGATTGGATACATCGGTCCAGCTGCTCCCCGGCACGTGGGATCTTCCCAGGCCAGGGATTGAACCGGCGCCTCTTGCACTGCAAGGCGGTGTCCTTACTCACTGAACCACCAGGGGAAGCCCCCCCCCCCCCAATCTATATATTCTTGATTTCCCTTCCTTTTATTACATCAGCTAGAACTTCTAATGCAATGTTAAAAAGGTATGAGAAAGCACATTCTTGTCATGTATCTGTCTTGTATCATATCTTATCTTATATCTTGGTTCTAGTGGAAAAGTTGTGAGTTTCTCACCAGTAAGGATGATGTTAGCTGTAGGGTTTTTCTTGTAAATATTGTCTATCAAGTTGAGAAAATTCTTCTCTGCTTCTACATTATTATGCATTTTTATTTTGAACAAATGATGTGTTTCTGTCCAATGCTTTTCCAGTGTATTTGTGTGTATGGGCTCAATCATTTTCTTATTTGGGGGATCCCATGGACTTTAGCCCTCTAGTCTCCTTTATCCAGGGATTTTTCCAGAAAAAAGTACTAGAGTATACATATTGATATGCATATGGTATGGTTTTTATAGGTTTTTTTTTTTTTTTTAATGTGATGATTATGTTAGTCGATTTTCAAATAGTGCAATGGCCTTGCATTCCTGGGATAAATCTTACTTGATTATGACATGTTATTCTTTTTTTACATTATTGAATTTAAATTGCTAATGTTTTCTGAAGGATTTTTGGATCTATGTTCATAAGTTATATTGGTCAATACTTTTCTTGTAATATATTTGGGCAGTTTTGATGCTTCTCCTTCATTTGCAATAATTTCACAAAGCATAGAATTCCAGGTTGGTGGCATTTTATTTCTCACCACTTTAAATATTCCACTCCACTCTCTTATTTGCAAAGATTCTGAGAATTTTGATGTGATTCTCAATATTGTTCTTGTCAGATTGAAAATGTGTCCCCCACCATCCCATGCTTTTTCCTAGATTTTTTTTATCTTTGATTTTTTATAATTTGAAAGAGAAATACCTAAGTGCATTGTTTTTGGCTATTATATTACTTGATGTTCTTTAAGCTTCCTGAATCTGTGGTTTGGACTCTGACATTAATTTGAGGACATTCTCAATGATTCTTATTTCATGTATTTCTTCTTCTCTGTGGTTCTTTTTGTAGTAGTCCTAGTTATAAGTTACACCTTTATTTATTGCACTGCAGAACCAAGCAGAGGCCCCTCTTCAGATGCATCTCTGCCCTACTGTGGTAAACTTGGGAGAGCTTACCTAAGAGAACTCTTTTAAAGGAAAAATTGTATCATTTAAAAAAGACATTAATTGTATAAAACAAATTGCTCTGCTATAAATCACCACCAAAAATCACAGTGTTTTAATTTCATACTCAAATAACATTGTTGGAGTAGAAAATTATCACAGAAGTAATAAATGACTCCAACAAAAATTTTAAAAAAAGAATATATAGATTGGAAAATAAAAATATAAATTTTTCTTGTTCACATATGACATGATAATCAATGTAAAATATCTGAAAACAACAAGTCTTGGAAATGTTAAATGTTTATAAGAAGGGTTTGGATAAAAAGCCCATATAGAAAAGTCAATTGCTTTCCTATATACCAAAAATGAACAAATGAATTTTGAAATAAAAAACACAATGTTATTTGCATTAACATCCTCCAAGGGCTTCCCCTGGTGATCCAGTGAGTAAGGACACCGTCTTGCAGTGCAAGGGTCTCCGGTTCGATCCCTGGCCTGAGAAGATCCCACATGCCGCGGAGCAGCTGGACCGATGTGTCCAATCACCGAGCCAGAGCTCTGGAGCACATGCGCCCAGAGCCGGCGCTCTGCAATGACAGACGCCACCATGATAGGAGGCGCACAGGAGCCAAAGAACAAAGACAGATGAAAATAGAGAAATGAAAGACCAATAGAAGTGGCCCGCCCACCCCTCTCCCTCCCCAACCCGACCCCCACCCAAAATAAATAAAATAAATAAATCTTAAAAAAAAAAAAAATCCTCCAAATATACTCAGGTATAAATATAAGAAAAAATGTACAACATACAAGTGAGAAAAACTAAAGAATTTCGATGAATAAAATTTAAAAAGTAATGAAAATATATTCAATATGCATGTATAGAAACTAAATAAAGTGGCTGTTCTTCTCATTTGATACATAGATTCAATTCCACTTCAGTCTAATCCCAGCAGATTACTTTGTCGATTTTGAGAAATTGCCTCTAAGGTTTACATATGAAGAGACAAAAGATCCAGAATAGCCAAAACAGTATTGAAGAAGAATAAATTTGGAGAATTGATGCCTCCTGATAGACGTATTATAATACACTTATTATAATAATACCATAAACAAGAAAGTGTGATGTATTAAAGAATAGACAAAGAGATCTGTAACAGAACAGAAAACCCAGAATAAAAGACCACAAAAGTATAGTCAACTGATCTCTGAAAAAGAGGCAAAGCCTATATACTAGGAAAGAAAGTAGCATTTTCAAAATAGTTCTAGAAAAAGTAGACATTCCAACTACTACAAAAAAATAATAATAATAATGACAATCTAGATACAAACCTATATTTCACATACATTAACTCAAAATGTATCACAAACCTAAAGTAAAATGCAAAACTATAAAACTACTTCAAAATAATACAGAAAAAAATCTGGGAGATATTAGATATGGCAATAACTTTTTAGATACAAAAGAAAATGCATGACCTATGAACAAAATATTTTGTAAGCTGTATTTTATTAAAATTGAAAACTTACACTCAAGAAAATGAGAAGTCACAGACTTAGAGAAAGTATTTGCAAATCTGAAAATACTTAAAATATCTGATAAAGGACTACAACCCAAAATATACAAAGAAAAATTAGAATTCAATAGTATGAAAACAATTGACCTTATTTTTAAAAAAGCTGAAGACATTAGTAGACATCTTACCAAGGAACCCTTACAGATATAAATAAGTATATGAAAAAATAATTCACTTTATATATCAAGAAAATATAAATTAATATAATAATGAGATAATATTACATATCTATTAAAAATGGACAAAATCCAAACTCTGATAACACCAAATGCTGATGATGCAAAGCAATAGAAACTCTTATTCATTGCTGATGAGAAGCCAAATGACTCTGGAAGACAGTTTTGGGGCAAGTGGGCTCTTACAAAATTAAAAGTACTCTTACCATAACATCCAGCAATTATAGTACTTCATATTTATCCAAACTTGAAAATATTTCCACACAGAAACTTTTATGAGTATATCTATAACTATTCAAATTATAATTGCCAAAACAGTATTGAAGAAGAATAAATTTGGAGAATTGATGCCTCCTGATAGACGTATTATAATACACTTATTATAATAATACCATAAACAAGAAAGTGTGATGTATTAAAGAATAGACAAAGAGATCTGTAACAGAACAGAAAACCCAGAATAAAAGACCACAAAAGTATAGTCAACTGATCTCTGAAAAAGAGGCAAAGCCTATATACTAGGAAAGAAAGTAGCATTTTCAAAATAGTTCTAGAAAAAGTAGACATTCCAACTACTACAAAAAAATAATAATAATAATGACAATCTAGATACAAACCTATATTTCACATACATTAACTCAAAATGTATCACAAACCTAAAGTAAAATGCAAAACTATAAAACTACTTCAAAATAATACAGAAAAAAATCTGGGAGATATTAGATATGGCAATAACTTTTTAGATACAAAAGAAAATGCATGACCTATGAACAAAATATTTTGTAAGCTGTATTTTATTAAAATTGAAAACTTACACTCAAGAAAATGAGAAGTCACAGACTTAGAGAAAGTATTTGCAAATCTGAAAATACTTAAAATATCTGATAAAGGACTACAACCCAAAATATACAAAGAAAAATTAGAATTCAATAGTATGAAAACAATTGACCTTATTTTTAAAAAAGCTGAAGACATTAGTAGACATCTTACCAAGGAACCCTTACAGATATAAATAAGTATATGAAAAAATAATTCACTTTATATATCAAGAAAATATAAATTAATATAATAATGAGATAATATTACATATCTATTAAAAATGGACAAAATCCAAACTCTGATAACACCAAATGCTGATGATGCAAAGCAATAGAAACTCTTATTCATTGCTGATGAGAAGCCAAATGACTCTGGAAGACAGTTTTGGGGCAAGTGGGCTCTTACAAAATTAAAAGTACTCTTACCATAACATCCAGCAATTATAGTACTTCATATTTATCCAAACTTGAAAATATTTCCACACAGAAACTTTTATGAGTATATCTATAACTATTTAAATTATAATTGCCAAAACTTGGAAGCAGTCAAATAATCATTTGATGGGTAAATGGGTAAATGAACCATGGCATATCCACAATTGGATATTATTTGGTGCTAAAAATGAGCTAATAAGCCTCAAAAAGACATAAAGGAACCTTAAATGTGTGTTACTAAGTGAAAGAGTTGATATGAAAAGGCTATTTGCTATATGATGCCAAGATAGGACTACTTAGACATGACAAAGTTATAGAGACAGTAAAAGGTGAGTGATTGCCAGGGAGCTGGTTGGAGGAGAAATGAATAGGCAGAGCGCAGATGATTTTTAGGGCTGAAAATATTCTGCATAATATCATAATGTTGAATATGTTTGTTCAAATTCATAGAATTAAAGCACCAACTTAACTGTCATCTAGGTATGATGACGATTGAGTGATTATGATACATCAGTTTAGGCTTATCAGCTGTAAAAAATGCACTACACAAATAGAACACATTTGTAATAGAGGAGGTCAATGAATATGTAAGGATACTGTTGTATGGGAAATCTCCATATTACCCTTCAAATTACTATGAACTTAAAACTGCTCCAAAAAGTAAAACATTAATAAAAATATCCATGCATGTGTGCTAAGTCATATGTTATGTCTGACTCCTTGTAACCCTTTGGACTGTTGTCTGCTGGCCTTCTCTGTCCATGAGATTTTGCAGGCAAGAATATTGGAGTGGATTACCTTCCCCTCCTTCAAGGGATATCCCTGATCCAGGGATCAAACCTGCATCTCTTGTCTCCTGCATTGTTTAGTGGATTCTTTAACACTAGAGCCACCTGGGAAGCCTAAAAACAATATAATACAAAGAAAAAACTACCAAAACCAATCTTATAGAAGCCCCTAAACTACTGTGGATTTGGCCATTAGATTCTCCTGGACTAGGCTGCAGGAGACTCTGCTATAATAACAGGGAAAGGAGAAAAGTCACTTTGAAATACACTTAAGCCTTTTTTTGTTTTTTTTTTTTTAATCAGAGATTGACTTTCAAGAATATCAACATTACTAAAGACATTTTATGACCTGGGGAAGGGCAATTAGTAAACTCAAAATTAAACTTTCTATCTCATTTAAGGAGAGAAGGAAAGATAAGAAACAAGTTTAAAAATTATAGACAAAACCCACTGAAAAACTGAGATTTAATCATGATAGAACATATTTCTTCTCTTTCTCAAAATTTTATCACCACATCAGCAAGCTTTGGTGCAATTATAGTGGGTTGTAACTGGGAGAGTAAAAGACACAGACACTAGTAGAATTTCTTAAAGAAACCTAAAAACCAGAGTCAAAAATAATAATAATAATAAGCAAAATCATGCAAATAAGGATATTAGATTAAAATAAAATTTCTGGCACCTACAGCTATAGAAGACCATCAATAAAATCCAGTTCCTAGACAAATTAACATGCAATTTCACATTGAAAGTCAGATTATTTAGTTTTTATTGTTTGACACATCTTATTGATCATTCAACAGAAAATTTCAAAGCATGCTAAAATTTAAGGAAAAAAAAAAAGAGAGAGAGAGAGAGAAAATTTAGTATGAAGAAGCAAGGGAAGCATTAAAGCCAGACTCAGATAAACCACACATTTTTCAATTGTTAGGCAGAGAACTTAAAATAACTGGAATAATTGGTTAATCAAAATTTAAAAAGCTCATCCAAGTTGGTAGTGTGAGAAGACTCAGATCTCATCTTCTCCTTCAGGCACATCAAAATGTTAAGATATAGAGCAACTATAATTCTGAAATCTAACAACAAAGATTTCCCATAACTAAAGGTATAAAGAAGGAACAAAACAAAATGGGTAGGGAAAGCAGAGATATGGAATACTTAAGACCCACATTCAGAGGCAGACATATCACAAACAAGAAGGATTGCAAAGGAACAAGGTATTTGTGCCCCACATTGATTCTCAAGCTTAGGAGTCCTGCCCCAAATGAGTCTTAAGCCAAGTGAATCTACAAGGCAGAATCTGAAAGTCAACCAGGTCAAGGACTAGCCTGAGCCACCAAGCCATCATAGTACTCACCCCTACCACAACAGAAACCCTGCTCATCCCACACAAGGGTGAGTTTTAGATCATGTTACTCTTGTGGCTAGAGAGGAGTGTGTTTCCAGGCCCTACAGGACATCTTTTCTATGCACCTAATTTTCCCAATTGAGATGTGTAAACAACTGACCATATATATACAAATAATACAGAAAATTAGGCAAAATTAAGGGGCCAAATAATATGATCCAAAGGAAAGAATATGATAAAATCTCAGAAGAAGAAACAAGCGAAGTGGTGATAAGCAATCGATCCAATTAAGTGTTCAAGGTCTTGGTCATAAAGATGTTCAACAAACTCATGAAAATAATAGCTAAATCCAGTGAGAGGTTCAACAGAGTTATAGAATATAAGTAAGAATCAAATGGAGCTGAAGAATGCAATAACTGAGAAAAGAAAATACACTAGAAAGGTTAAAAAATAGGTTAGATATTATGAAGAATGGATAAGTTTCTGGGAGACAGACGAACAGAAATTACTTACGCTGATTAAAAAAAAAAAAGAAGAAGAAGAAGAAGAAAAGAAAAAGGGATTGAAAAAGGAAGATAGTTTAAGAGTCCTCTGAGGCAATATTAGTGTAAAAATATTCACATTATAATGGCCCTTGTGGGAAAAGAGAGAAAGTGACACAGAACACATTTGGAGAAATAAAAACTTTCCTAACCTGGAAAGAAAATAGATATACAGGCACAGGATAAACATAGTATCCCAAATAAGATTAATCCAAAAAGGCACAAGTAAAAACACTTAGAATTGAAATGGCAGAAGATAAAGAGAGACCACTAAAAGTAGATTTCTAGGAGCAACTAGTTACACACAATTAATCTCTTAAGGTTGTTAGCTGACTTTTCAGCTGAAATTTCACAGACCAGAACAGACTTTCACAGTATATTTAAAGTGATGAAAGGAAAAAATCTACAATCAAAACAAACAAATAAAGAACTCTACCTAACAAGAAAAAAATTCAGATTGAAGGAGAAATACATTTTATGGCCAAAAATAAATAACTAAATAAAAGAGTTTAGTACTACTAAATTGTCTCCACAGGAAATAGTAAGGAGACATTTCTAATTGGAAAAGAAAAGGACTAGCCTGAGCCACCAAGCCATCATAGTACTCACCCCTACCACAACAGAAACCCTGCTCATCCCACACAAGGGTGAGTTTTAGATCATGTTACTCTTGTGGCTAGAGAGGAGTGTGTTTCCAGGCCCTACAGGACATCTTTTCTATGCACCTAATTTTCCCAATTGAGATGTGTAAACAACTGACCATATATATACAAATAATACAGAAAATTAGGCAAAATTAAGGGGCCAAATAATATGATCCAAAGGAAAGAATATGATAAAATCTCAGAAGAAGAAACAAGCGAAGTGGTGATAAGCAATCGATCCAATTAAGTGTTCAAGGTCTTGGTCATAAAGATGTTCAACAAACTCATGAAAATAATAGCTAAATCCAGTGAGAAGTTCAACAGAGTTATAGAATATAAGTAAGAATCAAATGGAGCTGAAGAATGCAATAACTGAGAAAAGAAAATACACTAGAAAGGTTAAAAAATAGGTTAGATATTATGAAGAATGGATAAGTTTCTGGGAGACAGACGAACAGAAATTACTTACGCTGATTAAAAAAAAAAAAGAAGAAGAAGAAGAAGAAAAGAAAAAGGGATTGAAAAAGGAAGATAGTTTAAGAGTCCTCTGAGGCAATATTAGTGTAAAAATATTCACATTATAATGGCCCTTGTGGGAAAAGAGAGAAAGTGACACAGAACACATTTGGAGAAATAAAAACTTTCCTAACCTGGAAAGAAAATAGATATACAGGCACAGGATAAACATAGTATCCCAAATAAGATTAATCCAAAAAGGCACAAGTAAAAACACTTAGAATTGAAATGGCAGAAGATAAAGAGAGACCACTAAAAGTAGATTTCTAGGAGCAACTAGTTACACACAATTAATCTCTTAAGGTTGTTAGCTGACTTTTCAGCTGAAATTTCACAGACCAGAACAGACTTTCACAGTATATTTAAAGTGATGAAAGGAAAAAATCTACAATCAAAACAAACAAATAAAGAACTCTACCTAACAAGAAAAAAATTCAGATTGAAGGAGAAATACATTTTATGGCCAAAAATAAATAACTAAATAAAAGAGTTTAGTACTACTAAATTGTCTCCACAGGAAATAGTAAGGAGACATTTCTAATTGGAAAAGAAAAGGCTACAAAGAGATAAACAAAAACAAAAACGGTAAAATTTTCATTGATAAAGAAAATAGACTGTAAATATAGATCAATCACTTATAAAGCTAGTAAGAATATTAAAAGACAAAAGGAATAAAATAATCTATATTCACAGTAAGTAACCAACATCTAAAAAATGCAAACATACATAAAATATAATGTAAAAAAAACAGTGAAGGGAAGTAAAAATATAGGGTTAATAGAATGTTTAGAATGTAACAGATCAACAAATGAAAGTAATATATTTATGTATGTATGTATATATGTAAGATATTGTATATAAACCATCTGGTAGCCACAAACCAAAAACCTATAATGAACATGCATGCTAAAAAAAGAAGAGAGAAAAGAATCTAAACATAACATGAAATAAATTCATTAAACAACAATGAAAGAGAATAAAATAAAAGGGACAAAAAGTAAATACTAAAACAACCTCAACATCATTAGCGAAATGGCAGTAAGCACATACCTATAAATGATTACTATAAAAGTAAATAGATTAAATATTCCAATTAAAAGACATAGAGTGGTGGAGTGAACACAAATAGAGAACCTGTGTGTGTGTGTGTGTGTGTGTGTGTGTGTGTGTGTGTGAGTGTGAGTGTATACGCCTACAAGAGATTCTCTCCAATTCTAAAAAATAGAAGATGAAGGTGAGGGGGTGAAAAAGCTATTTAGTAAAAATGTAAAAAAAAAAAAATGTCTACAAGAGACTCTCCAGTTATAAAAAAAAAAATAAAAAGGCTAAAGGAGAGGGAATAGAAAAAGATATTTCATAGAAATGCAAACAAAACAGAAAGCTGTACTGGTAATATTTATATTATACTAAATAGACTTTGAAAAAAAGGCTATAACACAAAGCAGAATATTACATAACAGTAAACGGATTGATTCAGGAACAAGATATAACAATTGCAAATATATACACAAACCCAACATAGGAGCCCATAAATATATAAGCCAATGCTAACAAACATGAAGAAATTGAGGGTATCAAAACAATAGCAGGACTTAACTACCCCACTTACAGTAATGGACAGCTCATCCAGAGAGAAAATCAGTAAGAAAATACTGAACTTAAATAACATATTAGATTACATAAATTCAAGATACATATTATATATTGCATATATATACTATATATAACATTTCATCCAAAATCAGCAGAGTAACATTCCTTTCAAAGGCACATGGATCATGCTCTAAAATAGATCAAATAATATGGTGCAAAGTAAGTTTCAGTAAATTTAAGAAAGTTGAAATCATAGCAAGAATATTCTCCACCACAATGCTGTAAGTATAGAAACCACTATATATATGTGTGTGTGTGTGTATAAACTGCAGAAAAAATGCACAAGAATGTGGAGGCTAAACAATATGTTTCTAAAAACCAGTAGTTCAGTGAAGAAAACAAAAAAGGCTATTTAAAAATGCATAGAGAATAACAAAAATCAACACACAATGACCAAAAATCTATGGGACACAGTTCTAAGAGGAGATGAAGTGCATCTAAAGAACAAAGAAAAAAATCTTAAATAAACCACCTAGCCTTACCCTGAAAAGAATTAGAAAAGTATATCAAAACCCCTAAATTAATAGAAGATTAAACAAAATAAATTTGAGAGTAGAAATACAATAGAGCCTAAAAAATACAAAAGATCAATAAGGCTTAGTTCCCTAAAAACAAACAGAATTGATAATCCTTTAACTAGACTCATCAAGAAAAAGAGAAGACCAAAATACATGCAGTTAGAAATGAAAAAGGAGTAGTTAAACTGACAGCAGAGTAAAACAATAATCAAAAGTACATTTAGAACTTTAAACTACAACAGCAGCATCACAGTAGTAGAAACAGAAAATGGCTTCGATGGACTCATCTGTGAACTGAATGAGTGAGCTTGAAATATTGGGGCATATAGATTTTCTAAACTGAAATTCAAAGAGATAAAAATAATGTGAGAATTGAACAAGATTACCTAAGCGTTATGAGATCATTGTGAATGGTATAATGTGTACTTAGTAGGAATGCTAGAAGAAGAGAGGAGCGCCAGAAACACCTGTGACAATAATGTCTAAAGCCTTTTGAAAATGCGTAACAATCACCAAACCATAAACCAAGATGGCTCAGAGAATAGAAACCAGGAAATTACTAAGAAACCAATACCTAAGCATGCCATATTCAAACTCCAAAAAACACAAAGAAAATTGACTTGAGGGAAATACCAGAGTAAAAAAGCACTTAGGTGTAAATGAGGTAGAAACTAGAGCAAGAATCATAGTGGATTTTGTATCAAAATCTGTTCAAGCAAGAAGAAAGTGACATGCAGCTGTTAGTGTTGGGGAAAAGGATCAAACAAAGAAAGCCTTAAAATTCTGCAATCAGATTATCCTCCCAAAGTTGAGAAATGCTTTCAGAGACAAAGACTGAAGGAATTTATGGTCAATGGACTTGTCTTGCAAAAAATGTTAAAAAAATTCTTCAGAGAGAAAAACAATTACATAACTGATACACACATTGGATCTATACAGCAAGAAGAAATATGTCAAAGAATAAGCAAAGGTAAAATAAAATGTATTTTCCTAATTTTATTAACCTAATAAGACTATTGTTTGTTCAAGCAACAATACCAAAAGTCAAAAAGAAAAAAAGCAAAGGTAAAATAAAAATTAGAAAGTATATCAAAACCCCTAAATTAATAGAAGATTAAACAAAATAAATTTGAGAGTAGAAATACAATAGAGCCTAAAAAATACAAAAGATCAATAAGGCTTAGTTCCCTAAAAACAAACAGAATTGATAATCCTTTAACTAGACTCATCAAGAAAAAGAGAAGACCAAAATACATGCAGTTAGAAATGAAAAAGGAGTAGTTAAACTGACAGCAGAGTAAAACAATAATCAAAAGTACATTTAGAACTTTAAACTACAACAGCAGCATCACAGTAGTAGAAACAGAAAATGGCTTCGATGGACTCATCTGTGAACTGAATGAGTGAGCTTGAAATATTGGGGCATATAGATTTTCTAAACTGAAATTCAAAGAGATAAAAATAATGTGAGAATTGAACAAGATTACCTAAGCGTTATGAGATCATTGTGAATGGTATAATGTGTACTTAGTAGGAATGCTAGAAGAAGAGAGGAGCGCCAGAAACACCTGTGACAATAATGTCTAAAGCCTTTTGAAAATGCGTAACAATCACCAAACCATAAACCAAGATGGCTCAGAGAATAGAAACCAGGAAATTACTAAGAAACCAATACCTAAGCATGCCATATTCAAACTCCAAAAAACACAAAGAAAATTGACTTGAGGGAAATACCAGAGTAAAAAAGCACTTAGGTGTAAATGAGGTAGAAACTAGAGCAAGAATCATAGTGGATTTTGTATCAAAATCTGTTCAAGCAAGAAGAAAGTGACATGCAGCTGTTAGTGTTGGGGAAAAGGATCAAACAAAGAAAGCCTTAAAATTCTGCAATCAGATTATCCTCCCAAAGTTGAGAAATGCTTTCAGAGACAAAGACTGAAGGAATTTATGGTCAATGGACTTGTCTTGCAAAAAATGTTAAAAAAATTCTTCAGAGAGAAAAACAATTACATAACTGATACACACACATTGGATCTATACAGCAAGAAGAAATATGTCAAAGAATAAGCAAAGGTAAAATAAAAATGTATTTTTCCTAATTTTATTAACCTAATAAGACTATTGTTTGTTCAAGCAACAATACCAACAATGTACTGAGTGATTATGAAATGATAAATACTAAATACAACAAATGACAATACTGTTATAAAGGATAGGAGGGAGGAATTGGAAAAAATGTGTCATAAAATACCTCTACTGCCCATGTTATGGTACAGTGTTATTTGAAAATGGATTTAAATTAGTTGTAAATGTCTATTGCAAATCTATGGTAACTGTTAAAAACAATAAAATGAAATACAATTAATACGCTGAGAGGATAAAATGGAATCATATATAATGCCTACCTGAAAGAAAATATTAAGTTTTTTATCAAAATTAAAAACTCTTCTGTGAATGACTAAGAGATATTAAGAGCATTAAATATAAGACCCTTAATGGGAGAAAACACACACAAAAAAAGATCTGAGAAAGGACTAGTATCCAAAATACACAGAAGATCCTTAAGGGCAAAAATAAACAGTTTAATTCAAAAATGAGTAAAATGCATAAGGAGACTTCATATCAAAGAAGTAAACTGATGAAAATTAACATAGAGAATGATGCACAATTTCATAGAATTAGGAATCTGCAAAAAAAAAAAAAAAGAGTTAACATTGTGCACCTATTTGAATACCTTATACAGGAAAAACTGACAATACCAAGTCCTTGAGAGTATAACATGAAATTTCATTGTACCACTGGTGCTGGTGGGAATTCAAAATGGTGCAGTGATTTTAGAAGTATTTGGCAGTTTCTAAAAAACTAGACTTACCTTGAGGCTTCCCTGGTATCTCAGATGGTAAAGAACCTTCCTGAAAAGTGACAGCCCTGGGTTCTCTCCCTGGGTGAGGGCATGGCAACCCACTCCAGTGTTCTTGCGTGGAGAATCTCCATGGACAGAAGAGCTTGGCAGGCTGCAGTCCATGGAGTCACAGAGTCGGACATGACTGAGTGACTAAGGACAATAGAGATTTATAAAACAAAGAGTGGAACAATGTAAATTATATATATTTAATGACAATTTACCAATATTCATCCACTCATTGTAACAAATAAACCATATGACTTCCAGATGTTAATAATGGGCAAAACAAGATGTGAAAATGAGAGATGGGAACTTTGTGTACTATCTTTTCAGTTTTTCATTACATTTTAAACATAAAATATATAAGAATAAAACAAGCTTGCTATCAGGAAGAAACTGGTCAATGGACATAAAATGACTTTAAAAAAATAAAACATAGTTTCCAGTTATTTCATTTTATAAAAAGATAAAATGCAACTTTAAGGTTTATTTCTGCAGTGAACTTTTTCCAGATTTTTAACAACTTCCTTTATTTTCTTTCTGTCTGCCGCCAGATTTTTGTGGCTGTGGCTTCTTTATCATCTATTACATCATAGTTGATAATCTGTACATTTTCATGAGTTGAATACTGTTCTTTACATTTGAATGTATGTGTTCTTCTCTGCTTCTAATTCATAATGCACAAAATTGACAGATCTTAGTAAGACTGTGTCTTTATAACCTCAGGGAGGTCAACTATTGCTGAAATAATATCGGGTTAATTAGCAATCTCCTCACTGATCAGTTATTGCTTTATAAGATCCTCCTTTCATGAGGAAATGATGACTTGTAGATCTCTATCATTTGCTTCCATAAGAGTACATGTTATATATCAAAGAGGAGTCATCAGTATAATAATTAGGAGTCCAGGATCTGGAACCAGGACATCTGCTTTACCTCTTGTTCCCACTGGTATCGTATGTGGGACATTGTACAAGGAACTGCTTCCCTCCAAGCATCTGTTGGTGTCATCTGAGGACAAGAATCAGTGAGGGGCAAGGCAATATTATTGTGTACTGATGTCCATCATAGGATCATACCCTGATATCTCCTCAGCCTCTCTAGGTAGCATTTCCTTCAATAAAGGAAATACTATATATTTCAACATGCAAAACATAGTGAATACTTCTTAAATTATATTCACCCTTAGATAAAGTATACCTAACTCTTTTTGATTTTGTAAATTATTTAATGGTTGTTATTTATTTTAAAAATCTCTGAAGTTACACATTACTTCACAGTAAAATCTGTTGTTTTTAATTTCTATGACCTATTTCAAAAATAAATAATAAGACTTCTATTTTTAAAATTTCATTAAATGTCTTTTTTCCTGAGTTACAAAATGCCAAGTCATTTAAAAACTATCTCACAACAAGTAAAAATATAAGGTGTAACTATATAAATAGTAATTCTCAATTTCAATTACATTCTAATAAGTAATTAACAGTTCAATATCTATTGTCTCTATAACTTAAAAAAAGTTCATTATGATAAGATGGAAAATTGAGCTTTTTATCCTGAAAAATGAAATTTAAAATGCATTTTTAAGTTATTTATTAATAATTTCATGATAATGAGACACATTTTTACGTTTTTTGTTTATAAAGAATAAAGAAAATGAGGAAATACAATACAAAATATTTGATTGTTCACTAAAATGAGAGATTATATCAAATACAGAAATACTTATTTCAAGTAAAATATGGAAAATTACAAGAGATAATGAATTCTAAGTAATATAAATTATTTATGCCCCAATGTCATATAAAACCTAAATATATATTGCAACAATTTTGTCTGGAACATTAGATTTATATAGTGTTTATTTCATATGTAGCATTAAATATTTTATCAAGGATAAATAAGAATAAAATAAAATAATCATAATTTTGTGAGATAATGCATTAATAAAAATAAAATTATTATAAAATATGTCTTGAATTAGAAAATGTATTGCTTTGTTTTAGCGACATCATTTAAGAATAAGAAAGCTAATAATTTTGAGGGATGGAGTGTGAGCATGTTTTGCATAAAATACAAGTTTTTCAATACTTAAACACAAATTTAGATTTTCTTCTATTTCAGTTTGTGAATTAAGACATATGTTGGCTTTTAATTCTAGTTATTTTAATCTAGGAAGAGATATTCACACTGTATATGAAATATTCAATCTTTCCAAGTGACATATATTCATAAAACAAACATATGCATATCAATTAAGGATTTACTATAGTACTCTAAATCAACTGGTCTGCCATCCAAAAGTATAAAGAAAATGCAACACTTTTTCTATACTTAATTGTAGTTTTTTGAGGTCCTCATCTTATTTATTATTATTGGAATAAAATACTGAATTGAGGTCAATCCAGTAATCACATTTCAGTTGATTAATACAGTCTCCTTGAGTAATCCAGCTTCATTTGTTTAGATATCTAGGCTTTCCACATCCTCCCTTTACTCTTGCTTCCTGACATAGTGACTATATAAATAGTAATTCTCAATTTAAATTAAATTCTAATAAGTAATTAACAGTTCAATATCTATTGTCTCTATAACTTAAAAAAAGTTCATTATGATAAGATGGAAAATTGAGCTTTTTATCCTGAAAAATGAAATTTAAAATGCATTTTTAAGTTATTTATTAATAATTTCATGATAATGAGACACATTTTTACGTTTTTTGTTTATAAAGAATAAAGAAAATGAGGAAATACAATACAAAATATTTGATTGTTCACTAAAATGAGAGATTATATCAAATACAGAAATACTTATTTCAAGTAAAATATGGAAAATTACAAGAGATAATGAATTCTAAGTAATATAAATTATTTATGCCCCAATGTCATATAAAACCTAAATATATATTGCAACAATTTTGTCTGGAACATTAGATTTATATAGTGTTTATTTCATATGTAGCATTAAATATTTTATCAAGGATAAATAAGAATAAAATAAAATAATCATAATTTTGTGAGATAATGCATTAATAAAAATAAAATTATTATAAAATATGTCTTGAATTAGAAAATGTATTGCTTTGTTTTAGCGACATCATTTAAGAATAAGAAAGCTAATAATTTTGAGGGATGGAGTGTGGGCATGTTTTGCATAAAATACAAGTTTTTCAATACTTAAACACAAATTTAGATTTTCTTCTATTTCAGTTTGTGAATTAAGACATATGTTGGCTTTTAATTCTAGTTATTTTAATCTAGGAAGAGATATTCACACTGTATATGAAATATTCAATCTTTCCAAGTGACATATATTCATAAAACAAACATATGCATATCAATTAAGGATTTACTATAGTACTCTAAATCAACTGGTCTGCCATCCAAAAGTATAAAGAAAATGCAACACTTTTTCTATACTTAATTGTAGTTTTTTGAGGTCCTCATCTTATTTATTATTATTGGAATAAAATACTGAATTGAGGTCAATCCAGTAATCACATTTCAGTTGATTAATACAGTCTCCTTGAGTAATCCAGCTTCATTTGTTTAGATATCTAGGCTTTCCACATCCTCCCTTTACTCTTTCTTCCTGACATAGTGATACATATTGAAGCAGGACTTGCACAAGAACGAAGGCAGAGGGTGGCAAAAAAGTGATCTCTTTAGATTCATAGTAGACTTTAGCATTGTTTTTTAATTCCTGTGGTTTTTTCAGCAGGTTTTTCACCTGTTACTGCTCATCCTCCTATATTTGAATGTTTCAAACAAGGGTCCCCAACCGATTTGCCGTGGACCAGTACTGGTTCCAAGCTCTTTATGAGAATCTGATGCCTAATGATCTGAGATGGAGCTGAGATGGTGATGCTAGCACTAGGGAGTGTCTGCAAATACAGATTATCATTAGCAAAGAGGTTTGAGTGCACAGAGATCATACCAAATCAATTACTCGAAAACTTGATTGGCAAGTAACAATCCCCATCAGAATCCAACACATTTTATCTATGCATGTTCCACATATTATTTTATTTAAATAAAATAATGAGTGCTTCATTCCCACACTATGCACTTCTTACAGTCACAGGTTTGGTAAACTCACAAACCAACACTTCCTAAAGTGTAAATGAAAGTGATAGTTCCTCATTCCTAAGCAACTCTTTGCGACCCAATGAACTGTAACCTACCGGGCTTTTCTGTCCATGAATTCTTCATGCAAGAAGATTGGAGTTGGTTGTCCTTCCCTTCTCCAAGGGACCTTCACAACCCAAGGATCAAAAGGGCTTCTCTTCTGTCTCTTGAATTGCAGGCTGATTCTTTTACCTTTGGAGTCATTGCTAGGTTAATTCTAGTTATTTTAATCTAGGAAGAGATATTCACACTGTATATGAAATATTCAATCTTTCCAAGTGACATATATTCATAAAACAAACATATGCATATCAATTAAGGATTTACTATAGTACTCTAAATCAACTGGTCTGCCATCCAAAAGTATAAAGAAAATGCAACACTTTTTCTATACTTAATTGTAGTTTTTTGAGGTCCTCATCTTATTTATTATTATTGGAATAAAATACTGAATTGAGGTCAATCCAGTAATCACATTTCAGTTGATTAATACAGTCTCCTTGAGTAATCCAGCTTCATTTGTTTAGATATCTAGGCTTTCCACATCCTCCCTTTACTCTTTCTTCCTGACATAGTGATACATATTGAAGCAGGACTTGCACAAGAACGAAGGCAGAGGGTGGCAAAAAAGTGATCTCTTTAGATTCATAGTAGACTTTAGCATTGTTTTTTAATTCCTGTGGTTTTTTCAGCAGGTTTTTCACCTGTTACTGCTCATCCTCCTATATTTGAATGTTTCAAACAAGGGTCCCCAACCGATTTGCCGTGGACCAGTACTGGTTCCAAGCTCTTTATGAGAATCTGATGCCTAATGATCTGAGATGGAGCTGAGATGGTGATGCTAGCACTAGGGAGTGTCTGCAAATACAGATTATCATTAGCAAAGAGGTTTGAGTGCACAGAGATCATACCAAATCAATTACTCGAAAACTTGATTGGCAAGTAACAATCCCCATCAGAATCCAACACATTTTATCTATGCATGTTCCACATATTATTTTATTTAAATAAAATAATGAGTGCTTCATTCCCACACTATGCACTTCTTACAGTCACAGGTTTGGTAAACTCACAAACCAACACTTCCTAAAGTGTAAATGAAAGTGATAGTTCCTCATTCCTAAGCAACTCTTTGCGACCCAATGAACTGTAACCTACCGGGCTTTTCTGTCCATGAATTCTTCATGCAAGAAGATTGGAGTTGGTTGTCCTTCCCTTCTCCAAGGGACCTTCACAACCCAAGGATCAAAAGGGCTTCTCTTCTGTCTCTTGAATTGCAGGCTGATTCTTTTACCTTTGGAGTCATTGCTAAAGTGAGTGAAAAACAAATGTCTTTGTAGCTTCTTTGAAAAGGGGAGAAGACCCAAGGATAAAACATTGGGGGAAAAGCTACATTTAAAGGAAAATACCAAAAGTCCTTCTTAAATTATGGTTTCATTGCAACAAGCTATGCACATTCTACTAGTCTGCTTTGTATAATATGTGGTCACCAGGTATCCAACAAGACTATGGAAACTTTGAAACTGTTTTTCCATATAGAGGCCAAATGCCCCGAATTAAAAAAAAATAAGAAGGAGAAGAAAAAGCTTTTTGAGTTTTTTCAGAAGACTAAAATGTGAACACAAAGATTAGAAGCAATTCTAGAAGGTTACCACTTATCACCACTTCACCAAATGTGTCTGTACTGAGAGCATCATTCTTAGTGGTTCACCACATTGCTAAAACTAGAAACCCTTTACTCTTGGCAAAGAGTTGATTCTGACTGCTGTTAAGGACATTTGTCATAAACTTTTAGGAGAGTTGCAGTTCAAAAGGTGGGTCGTGTTCCTTTTTTTGACCAGCATCCTAACAAATTGATTAAAAAGCAGAGGATATGGAGGTACGATTATTAGAGAGGATTAATGAGTCACTGTGGTCTGTATCCCAGGTTGACAAGTCAATGGATGTTGATAACAAGAAAACAAAGTTCACTTTTGTGAGATATATTTTTCAGAAGGATGTGCATGAGGATACATTATGTGCACTTTTGTTAGCAACTGACATCACAGCTACAGAACTACTCATGTCACTGAACGATTACATATCAGGAAAACAGAATTGTTCATTTTGTGTCAGTGTATGTAAGACAGAACAGTTGCCATGACTGGACAGATTTCTGGTATCATTGTTTTGGTCAAAGAGGTTGCTTCTAAATGTGAATCTATGCATTGTTATCTATAGAAAAATGTTGGCTAGCCTAAAAATGTCACCTGAATTTGACAATATTTTGCAAGATATGATTAAAATTGTTGCAGGGGAGAGTCAATTCTGACTCCATGCTGGATCTGTTTCTTTAACTTTTCTTTCCCACTGTTTTTGTTCAATAGAAGCATACTGTTTATACACAATAGCCTCAGGGAATTCAGACCCTCTGCCTAAATATTAAACCAAAGGGCAAGTCAATTGTTTTTTACTCAAGACCCTATCCACTTGTGGATGGAAGGAAGGAAGAAATTAATACACCTCTACCCAGAGGCTTGCTATTCTAGGATTAATGGCTTTTTGCTTTGCTTCTTAACCTCCCCACCATCTCTGCTGCATAAAAGAACCTGGCATATATACCCAGATAAGACAATTATTGTGAGACATTAGTTTGCCATTTTCTTGGTCAGCTGGCTTTCTGCATGAAGTTGTATTGTTAACCTCAACAGCTCATCTCTCAGATTTATTGGTCTGCCATAGTAAGTTGGGATTTCATAACAAAATGATTAGCCTCATTAGCTCTGTGAGGAGATGGACACAGAACAAACATATCTTCTCTTATACACAGAAATGAGATGGCTTTCTAAAGGTAGATCTCTGGCCAGAGGTACAAGAGACACTAAAGAGAGTTCTTTAAAAAAAAGAAAAACAACAACAGTCACCACTGACAGCACATTTGGGGGACAGAATTGGTGATAAAACTTTGTTACTTGTGTGACATATTCAACATACACAACAAACTCAATCCATCACTTTAGACGAGCAAGACAACTGTATTCAAGGCAGCAGATAAAGTGCCTGCATTCGAGGTCAAATACAATTAGGGGGGCGATGAGTGAATATTAGGGTTTTTGACATATTTTAAACCTTAGTAGACATTTTGAAAAAGACTGATCCAGATCCTAGTTTCTCCTAGCTGGTGGATGATCACCTATCTCAGCTTTCAGATGGATTTGAGCATTACTTTCTAACCACAAAAGACACCCAAACTGGGAAGCAATTGACACATTTAGGAATTCAAACTGGGATCCTTGACACATTTGTGAATAAGCTAGGTGAATTCACATGGTACTCAAATAGGATCAACTGCTTGAAATGAATGATGACTTTAAATGTATATTTTAGATAGCTCCAAATCTTCATCATTCTGGATTAAAGTCAAGACTGAATATCCTGAGACTGTCACAAAATCACTGAAAAGCGTGCTTCCATTTCCAATATCTTATCTTTGTGAAGTGGTGTGTTCTGCAGTGATAATAGCCAAAATAAGATTATGACGTAAAATGGACACGAGCAACATACTTTGGGTCAGTGTACCCTCTGCCTAAATATTAAACCAAAGGGCAAGTCAATTGTTTTTTACTCAAGACCCTATCCACTTGTGGATGGAAGGAAGGAAGAAATTAATACACCTCTACCAGAGGCTTGCTATTCTAGGATTAATGGCTTTTTGCTTTGCTTCTTAACCTCCCCACCATCTCTGCTGCATAAAAGAACCTGGCATATATACCCAGATAAGACAATTATTGTGAGACATTAGTTTGCCATTTTCTTGGTCAGCTGGCTTTCTGCATGAAGTTGTATTGTTAACCTCAACAGCTCATCTCTCAGATTTATTGGTCTGCCATAGTAAGTTGGGATTTCATAACAAAATGATTAGCCTCATTAGCTCTGTGAGGAGATGGACACAGAACAAACATATCTTCTCTTATACACAGAAATGAGATGGCTTTCTAAAGGTAGATCTCTGGCCAGAGGTACAAGAGACACTAAAGAGAGTTCTTTAAAAAAAAGAAAAACAACAACAGTCACCACTGACAGCACATTTGGGGGACAGAATTGGTGATAAAACTTTGTTACTTGTGTGACATATTCAACATACACAACAAACTCAATCCATCACTTTAGACGAGCAAGACAACTGTATTCAAGGCAGCAGATAAAGTGCCTGCATTCGAGGTCAAATACAATTAGGGGGGCGATGAGTGAATATTAGGGTTTTTGACATATTTTAAACCTTAGTAGACATTTTGAAAAAGACTGATCCAGATCCTAGTTTCTCCTAGCTGGTGGATGATCACCTATCTCAGCTTTCAGATGGATTTGAGCATTACTTTCTAACCACAAAAGACACCCAAACTGGGAAGCAATTGACACATTTAGGAATTCAAACTGGGATCCTTGACACATTTGTGAATAAGCTAGGTGAATTCACATGGTACTCAAATAGGATCAACTGCTTGAAATGAATGATGACTTTAAATGTATATTTTAGATAGCTCCAAATCTTCATCATTCTGGATTAAAGTCAAGACTGAATATCCTGAGACTGTCACAAAATCACTGAAAAGCGTGCTTCCATTTCCAATATCTTATCTTTGTGAAGTGGTGTGTTCTGCAGTGATAATAGCCAAAATAAGATTATGACGTAAAATGGACACGAGCAACATACTTTGGGTCAGTGTCTCCCATCACTCCCAGACTGGACTATCTTGTTGCAAGGAAACACGTTCAGGACTCCTTCTGATTCTGCATTGTGGTGACTTGTAATTATTTCATATTTCATATATCACAACATAGTAATAATAAAAGTAAGGTACAGAAAAAATGTAATACACTTGGATCATCCCCAAAACAATGCCAGCCCCCAGTCCATGGAGAAATTTTCTGCCAAAAAAACATGTCCTGGTGCCAAAAAGCCTGGGACCTCTGATTTAGAAGTACTGGATGGCTGGTTTTACATTGGCTATATTGTCTCTCAACTCAGTTGAACCTACTAGCTTTCCCTGAAATTCCACCCCAGCTATTGTTGGAGTTTCCTCAGCTTGGATATAAATAGCATTTTCTTACCCACAATTGGCTTGCCCTGAATTCTGTGACCTCTTAGCCACTTTGATACCCACTGGAAAGATGCTCAGTATCCAACTGTCACGTAACCTCTTTGCAGGCATATACAATTCTGGATTTCAGTTGTTTGCTACATACTTCATTGGATTGTTATCAACACCAGTTAAATGTAGGCTCTCCTTTCATAAGTGAACTAGAACACATTTGTGAATTCTGGGACTTTACAGAGTCTGTACTATTTTTCATATGAACCTAACCTTCCTTGTTATTTTCTCACATTAAGAAATGTAAATCTACTCTGCTTTAGTAAAGCTATTTTCATCAACAGCAATTTTGTTTCTGTCTAGAGAGTGAATTGATTTGGGGAGCAAAAGGATGAGAAGTCCTTTGCAATCAATTTGAGAACTTAGATAAAGCTTCCTGGAAGAGATGTATCTTGAGTTTTTCTGAAAGTTGAAAGAAAATTAGCAAAGTGAAGAGGAGGGAAGAAGTTTTCCCGAAGAAGAGAACAAAATCAGCAAAGTTGGAAAATAGAGGCACAATTTGGACAGGAGCAAGGGGTGCAAACTCCAATGTTTGGAATGATCAAATGGGTGCCATGATGTGGTGGGGAAAGAACTGAACAGACCATTATTCAAAATTTCATATACAGGAAAAGGGAGTTGAAATCTGTCCTAATGGTAATATAGAACCATCAATGAGTTCTTAAGCAACAAGGTGATATAGCCAGATTTCTGATTTTCTTTATAATAGGAACATGGTGAACTGTGAGGTAGACAATTTATCATTCCACACTTCCTTTACCTATCCCTGATTCTGCATTGGGACTTGTAAATTTTCTTTTGGGCAGAAAAATGTAATACACTTGGATCATCCCAAAACAATGCCAGCCCCCAGTCCATGGAGAAATTTTCTGCCAAAAACATGTCCTGGTGCCAAAAAGCCTGGGACCTCTGATTTAGAAGTACTGGATGGCTGGTTTTACATTGGCTATATTGTCTCTCAACTCAGTTGAACCTACTAGCTTTCCCTGAAATTCCACCCCAGCTATTGTTGGAGTTTCCTCAGCTTGGATATAAATAGCATTTTCTTACCCACAATTGGCTTGCCCTGAATTCTGTGACCTCTTAGCCACTTTGATACCCACTGGAAAGATGCTCAGTATCCAACTGTCACGTAACCTCTTTGCAGGCATATACAATTCTGGATTTCAGTTGTTTGCTACATACTTCATTGGATTGTTATCAACACCAGTTAAATGTAGGCTCTCCTTTCATAAGTGAACTAGAACACATTTGTGAATTCTGGGACTTTACAGAGTCTGTACTATTTTTCATATGAACCTAACCTTCCTTGTTATTTTCTCACATTAAGAAATGTAAATCTACTCTGCTTTAGTAAAGCTATTTTCATCAACAGCAATTTTGTTTCTGTCTAGAGAGTGAATTGATTTGGGGAGCAAAAGGATGAGAAGTCCTTTGCAATCAATTTGAGAACTTAGATAAAGCTTCCTGGAAGAGATGTATCTTGAGTTTTTCTGAAAGTTGAAAGAAAATTAGCAAAGTGAAGAGGAGGGAAGAAGTTTTCCCGAAGAAGAGAACAAAATCAGCAAAGTTGGAAAATAGAGGCACAATTTGGACAGGAGCAAGGGGTGCAAACTCCAATGTTTGGAATGATCAAATGGGTGCCATGATGTGGTGGGGAAAGAACTGAACAGACCATTATTCAAAATTTCATATACAGGAAAAGGGAGTTGAAATCTGTCCTAATGGTAATACAGAACCATCAATGAGTTCTTAAGCAACAAGGTGATATAGCCAGATTTCTGATTTTCTTTATAATAGGAACATGGTGAACTGTGAGGTAGACAATTTATCATTCCCACACTTCCTTTACCTATCCCAATGTTAGAAACCAGAAGAATAAAGAAAGATACCTCATGCCACAAAATTGTAGAATAAATTCCTACTTACAACGGAAAGTTCATGTTGTGTGTGATCCAAACCCAGGAACCAAGAGTTGCTAGCTAGAGGTGAATTCAGACTCTAAATAATCTATTTTACTGAATTGATTTTTATCCCAAATTGATTTTTATACATTTCCCAGGATGTTAAACTTTTTTTTTTTTTTTTTTTGCTAGAATCACTCAATATTTTAATCACTTCTCTCCAGGAAGTATACAGAATGAGAGGATTGTGACTTACACCTCAACACATTCCTATTCTGTTTCTATTCTTCTAAACCATTCCATAATAGGCTGCATCAGAAAGGACAGATATTCTGCATAATCTGTGTGATTTTGTCTGTTTCTGTTGAAATAATGTTAAAGCCAGACCTTTTTAGAAATTAGAGAAACTGGCAACACCATAAACAATACAACATTATGCCATGAAGACAGTTATACTAGCATATCAGGACTTCAAAACTAAATTGCACTGTTTTAAATTTCATACCTATCATTTATTTTTCCACAGTTTTAGAAGAAAAGACATTGTATAAGATGTTCTACAGTTTCCTAGTGTTGTTAGTGGTAAAGAACCTGCCTGCCAGTTCAGGAGATGTAAGAGACACAGGTTCTATCATTGAGTTGAGAAGATCCCCTGAAGAGGGGAATTGCAACCCACTGCAGTGGACTTACCTGGGGAATCCTCATAGACAGAAGAACCTGGCGGGCTGCAGTCCATAGGGTCGCAAAGAGTTGGACATAACTGAAGTAACTTAGCACAGTACAAACTAATTTTAAAATGATATGATCAAGTATACCACTTATCTACTATTTTTTCACTGACATTTAAAGAATTGTAAACTTTAGGAAATAATTTTCTTTCTCAAGAATCCTGGATTTAAACTCTGGTCTCAATATCAAAATGAAAATTAGTCATCAAAATATGAATGCCTAATTTCACTTCTGTTATACCTATCCCATAGAATCTTTATTTCCATTTTTCACATTTCTAATATGACAGATGTTTTAAGATGTGAAGAAAGGAGATATTTCTGAAAAAAATTGCAGAAAAAAAGGTAAATTAAACCATGACCAAATATTTTTAATCACATATTTTTAAAGACATTACTCTGTGATTGTTTCAAAATAATTGTCTATTTAATCCCTTATATACTGAAATTCTTCTACATTTTAATGGCAGAACTAACAAATGGAATTAGTATAACAGAAAAATAGAACAATCATGATTTAAATCATGTAAAGTTTGAATGCAACAATTGTACTTCATTTAGGCATCTGTTGCTTTAGAGTAAGAATCAAATTAAGTAAAAATATTTACATACAAGCATTTTTCATAATTAAGCTGAAAATGCTGCTATTTATAATAGAAGCAGTATTCAAAAAGAACTAAAATTGTTTCTTAATTTATCTTTTTATTGTTCTGTGAATATCTACTATTGCTCAGTTCTTACTGATTGATAACCTTTATCATGTTTTTCATTTAGCCTATGTTTGGGTTCATTATATTAAAGGCCTTATGTAAGAGAAAATTTTTAGTCTCTAAAGAGAGCTAGTAAAAAAAGATTTGAATTAAAACTTTACGTAAAACCACAATGTTTCATGTGACATAATAAAGACAGGCATTAGTTCATCAAGAATAGAAAATTATTCTTACTGAGTTGATCATCTAAGCATTTGCTTTCACAAATTTGTCATATCTTATATATATGTACATATATGCATAAACATAAAAGTTGAAACTCTTCATTCTTTATCTGTATAATTTTTAAAACTTAGAATAGTCTTATTTTTAACATAGCTGTGTCTATACATTTTCCTTTCTTTCAAATTTCTAATATACTACAAAATATAATCTTTTATTGGTATAATACAAATAACCCCAAAGGACTTAAATCACTATCTTATCTGTCTGTATTTTCAATAAATACTAATATTAAAAATTTGGTTGTTGTTCAGTCACTGAGTCATCTCCAAATCATCTTGATTTAAACTCTGGTCTCAATATCAAAATGAAAATTAGTCATCAAAATATGAATGCCTAATTTCACTTCTGTTATACCTATCCCATAGAATCTTTATTTCCATTTTTCACATTTCTAATATGACAGATGTTTTAAGATGTGAAGAAAGGAGATATTTCTGAAAAAAATTGCAGAAAAAAAGGTAAATTAAACCATGACCAAATATTTTTAATCACATATTTTTAAAGACATTACTCTGTGATTGTTTCAAAATAATTGTCTATTTAATCCCTTATATACTGAAATTCTTCTACATTTTAATGGCAGAACTAACAAATGGAATTAGTATAACAGAAAAATAGAACAATCATGATTTAAATCATGTAAAGTTTGAATGCAACAATTGTACTTCATTTAGGCATCTGTTGCTTTAGAGTAAGAATCAAATTAAGTAAAAATATTTACATACAAGCATTTTTCATAATTAAGCTGAAAATGCTGCTATTTATAATAGAAGCAGTATTCAAAAAGAACTAAAATTGTTTCTTAATTTATCTTTTTATTGTTCTGTGAATATCTACTATTGCTCAGGGCTTACTGATTGATAACCTTTATCATGTTTTCATTTAGCCTATGTTTGGGTTCATTATATTAAAGGCCTTATGTAAGAGAAAATTTTTAGTCTCTAAAGAGAGCTAGTAAAAAAAGATTTGAATTAAAACTTTACGTAAAACCACAATGTTTCATGTGACATAATAAAGACAGGCATTAGTTCATCAAGAATAGAAAATTATTCTTACTGAGTTGATCATCTAAGCATTTGCTTTCACAAATTTGTCATATCTTATATATATGTACATATATGCATAAACATAAAAGTTGAAACTCTTCATTCTTTATCTGTATAATTTTTAAAACTTAGAATAGTCTTATTTTTAACATAGCTGTGTCTATACATTTTCCTTTCTTTCAAATTTCTAATATACTACAAAATATAATCTTTTATTGGTATAATACAAATAACCCCAAAGGACTTAAATCACTATCTTATCTGTCTGTATTTTCAATAAATACTAATATTAAAAATTTGGTTGTTGTTCAGTCACTGAGTCATCTCCAACTCTTTGCGACCTCATGGACTGCAGCACATCAGACTTTCCTCCATTATTTCCAAGGGTTTGCTTAAATAATATCCATTGATTTGATGATGCCACTTAATGATCTAATCCTCTGCCATCCCCTTCTTCTCCTGCCCTCAATCTTTCCCAGCACTGGTGTCTTTTCCAATGCTCTTGGCATCAAGTGGTCAAAGTATTGGAGCTTCAGTTTCAGCATCAATTTTTCCACTGAATAGTCAAGGTGAATTTCCTTTAGGGCTAACTAGTTTGATCTCCATGCTTTCCAAAGGACTCTCAAGAATCTTCTCAATCACCACAGTTCAAAAGGAACAATTGTTTGGTTCTCAGCCTTCTTTATCATCCAACTTTCATATCAGTACAGGACTACTGGAAAAACCATAGATTTGACCATATGGACCTTTGTCTGCAAAATACTAAAAATAATTAAATTTAAAATAGAAGTCATTAACAGACTATGATGAAATACAGTATAATATAATAAAAATGTTTATAAATAAACTTTTAAGTAATAAACCAAATCTATTTGGAGAATTTTAAAATATTTTTACATTTATTATCATTCTAGATTCATGTTTGCTCAGGCTTAATATTTATTTTAAAATTTTGGAGGATATGATATTGTCCATGTGTAATAATTCTTTTGATTATAGCATTAAATTAAGAAAATAAATCAAGTGGTTCATAAAGATGAAAATTTTTAGTCTCTAAAGATAAAAAAGATTTGAATTAAAACTTTACGTAAAACCACAATGTTTCATGTGACATAATAAAGACAGGCATTAGTTCATCAAGAATAGAAAATTATTCTTACTGAGTTGATCATCTAAGCATTTGCTTTCACAAATTTGTCATATCTTATATATATGTACATATATGCATAAACATAAAAGTTGAAACTCTTCATTCTTTATCTGTATAATTTTAAAACTTAGAATAGTCTTATTTTTAACATAGCTGTGTCTATACATTTTCCTTTCTTTCAAATTTCTAATATACTACAAAATATAATCTTTTATTGGTATAATACAAATAACCCCAAAGGACTTAAATCACTATCTTATCTGTCTGTATTTTCAATAAATACTAATATTAAAAATTTGGTTGTTGTTCAGTCACTGAGTCATCTCCAACTCTTTGCGACCTCATGGACTGCAGCACATCAGACTTTCCTCCATTATTTCCAAGGGTTTGCTTAAATAATATCCATTGATTTGATGATGCCACTTAATGATCTAATCCTCTGCCATCCCCTTCTTCTCCTGCCCTCAATCTTTCCCAGCACTGGTGTCTTTTCCAATGCTCTTGGCATCAAGTGGTCAAAGTATTGGAGCTTCAGTTTCAGCATCAATTTTTCCACTGAATAGTCAAGGTGAATTTCCTTTAGGGCTAACTAGTTTGATCTCCATGCTTTCCAAAGGACTCTCAAGAATCTTCTCAATCACCACAGTTCAAAAGGAACAATTGTTTGGTTCTCAGCCTTCTTTATCATCCAACTTTCATATCAGTACAGGACTACTGGAAAAACCATAGATTTGACCATATGGACCTTTGTCTGCAAAATACTAAAAATAATTAAATTTAAAATAGAAGTCATTAACAGACTATGATGAAATACAGTATAATATAATAAAAATGTTTATAAATAAACTTTTAAGTCATAAACCAAATCTATTTGGAGAATTTTAAAAATATTTTTTACATTTATTATCATTCTAGATTCATGTTTGCTCAGGCTTAATATTTATTTTAAAATTTTTGGAGGATATGATATTGTCCATGTGTAATAATTCTTTTTGATTATAGCATTAAATTAAGAAAATAAATCAAGTGCATACTTTAAGTTCTTGAAAGCATAAAATGACAGTGGATGGGGAAAAAAGATCTCAATAAAAGGAACACACATGGACAAAATCTCTAATATAAAGCATAAAAGAGAATTAGAGGTATTTTTAATGTAGTAGAAAGATAAAAGAGACTACATTTTTAGAAACAGAAGAGCAAAAATTTAGAAGAAATATGTTAAGTTAAAAATATTTAAAGTATTAACGATATGCTCACTTGGAGATATTTCATAGAAGTTAAAATTATTTATCTAATCCAGTGTCTCTCAAAGCAAGAAGTGCATCTATCATCAAAGAACCTAAAACTCAACATTTCTGCTATTAGATCTGGAAAAGGAAATGGAAGTCCATTCCCAGCATTCTTGCCAGGAAAACTCTATGGATAATGCAGCCTGGCAAGCTACAGTCCATTGTGTCACAAGAGTCTTAGATCAGACCAATAAGTGAAAATCCTTTAATACTGGACTTGGTAATATGCCTCTTAAATTCCATAGCTATTTATTACACAGATTAAGCTTTGAGATTCCCTGGGATTGTATATTTAGAATTTCATGAACAAGTACGTATTGGATACCTATTATATCTGTGCCAGTTCACTGATGCTGGGATGGGACACATGAATGGAAAACACATTGCATACACACACGCACACTCACACACACAAACACACACACACACTCACAAATCTATGCCCTAGTGATGCTTTATTCCAGAAGAAAAGAATCATATACAGAAAGAAGATAAAGACATGGTGTGCTTGAAATCATCAAGGAGAATCAAATTGGATAAGCAAGATGAGGGACGAGAGAAACCACAGAAACACTCTATGTGTAATCTGGTATAATAGAAATTACTGAATAAAAAAGGAGGAAAACAAAATGAAGAAAATGTCATAATGAAGAAAAATTCAGACAAAAATGCAATATGCTGGTCAATCTTACCAAAGAATGTAGGTAGATCAAAGGAGACACAGACTAAAAAGCAATCAATGACAAGAGCAGAATATGGGAGATATGGAATGATAATGAAGGCTAATAAAGAATTTATTATCCCTTGAGCCTTGATAGCAAGTCTTTCTACACGAGAGAGTAGCAAATTATGCTTGAATGATGATGTGCACAGGTATGCTACAAAATTGGGTGATGGGGGGAAATAAGCAAATGCATGAATCAAATTATATACCCACCACCAGATTTAGAAGGCAATCCCTTTTTATCTTTACTTTTTTCTCTTTTTTTGGCCACTTCTATTGATCTTTTATTTACTTATCTTTGTTCTTTGACCTGTGTGGGCCTCCCAGCGCCATGGCCTCTCTCGCTGCAGAGCACCAGCTCTGGGCACATGCACTCCAGAGCTCCAGCTCGTAGTTGGACACATCGGTCCAGCCACTCCGCAGCACGTGGGACCGTCCTAGGCCAGGGATCGAACCAGCGCTCCTTGCACTGCAAGGCAGTGTCCTTACCCACTGGACCACCAAGGAAGCCGGACAATCCCCTTTTTAATGGGAGTTTTACCTAGTACAGTGACTAAAACATGTGCAGAGACACATTTGTATAATATGCAGCCTGGCAAGCTACAGTCCATTGTGTCACAAGAGTCTTAGATCAGACCATAGCTATTTATTGACACAGATTAAGCTTTGAGATTCCCTGGGATTGTATATTTAGAATTTCATGAACAAGTACGTATTGGATACCTATTATATCTGTGCCAGTTCACTGATGCTGGGATGGGACACATGAATGGAAAACACATTGCATACACACACGCACACTCACACACACAAACACACACACACACTCACAAATCTATGCCCTAGTGATGCTTTATTCCAGAAGAAAAGAATCATATACAGAAAGAAGATAAAGACATGGTGTGCTTGAAATCATCAAGGAGAATCAAATTGGATAAGCAAGATGAGGGACGAGAGAAACCACAGAAACACTCTATGTGTAATCTGGTATAATAGAAATTACTGAATAAAAAAGGAGGAAAACAAAATGAAGAAAATGTCATAATGAAGAAAAATTCAGACAAAAATGCAATATGCTGGTCAATCTTACCAAAGAATGTAGGTAGATCAAAGGAGACACAGACTAAAAAGCAATCAATGACAAGAGCAGAATATGGGAGATATGGAATGATAATGAAGGCTAATAAAGAATTTATTATCCCTTGAGCCTTGATAGCAAGTCTTTCTACACGAGAGAGTAGCAAATTATGCTTGAATGATGATGTGCACAGGTATGCTACAAAATTGGGTGATGGGGGGAAATAAGCAAATGCATGAATCAAATTATATACCCACCACCAGATTTAGAAGGCAATCCCTTTTTATCTTTACTTTTTTCTCTTTTTTTGGCCACTTCTATTGATCTTTTATTTACTTATCTTTGTTCTTTGACCTGTGTGGGCCTCCCAGCGCCATGGCCTCTCTCGCTGCAGAGCACCAGCTCTGGGCACATGCACTCCAGAGCTCCAGCTCGTAGTTGGACACATCGGTCCAGCCACTCCGCAGCACGTGGGACCGTCCCTAGGCCAGGGATCGAACCAGCGCTCCTTGCACTGCAAGGCAGTGTCCTTACCCACTGGACCACCAAGGAAGCCGGACAATCCCCTTTTTAATGGGAGTTTTACCTAGTACAGTGACTAAAACATGTGCAGAGACACATTTGTATACCAGATTCTTCTTGCTGACCTTGGCAGAGCAGCATTAAGCTAAAAATTGGGTAGAAAACTATGATTTGCCTTTTAATAACACTCCTGATGAAAGCAGAGGGCAACACAGGGAAAAAAGAATAAAGTTTCTTAACCAATATAACATAAAAATAATATTATCTTGTTCAACTACACTTTCAAAGAAAGAAGCAGTCTATTACAATTGAAATTAGACAACTGCTTGTAGACAACTGTTTGCCTTCTACTATGATTATAAAATAGTATAAATTATGAGCACACACACACAAAGCAAAATGAAATAAATAGACACTATGTAACTACACACAGAACTTCTGTCTGTTTCAACATATTACTCAGCTCATCTCCTCCTAAAAGTCATTGCACTTTTGAACACATCCACAATGTTCTTTGATGTCTGATAGTTTTCTCCCTTTCACTCAGGATTCACCTCAAAAAGCACCTTCTTGGATAAGCTTCCTCTGACCACCTTATCTAAATTTCATATCTCCAAATTTGTTCTAACTTTACCTTGCTTTATTTTACTGTTTCACATTGTATTACTGTGTTCATTACCTGTCCTTTCTTAATTTTGTAAGAGCAAGTAAGTGAGAATTCCTATTGCTTCATATCCTCACCAGCATTTGATTTTGTCAGTGTTCTGGAGTTTGGCTGTTCTAACAGAGGTATGGTGGTATTTCATTGTTCCTTTATCTTGCATTTCCCTAACACATTATTTCCGTAACACATTATGTGGGACACTTTTCCATACACAACTATTTTAAAATGTACTTTTAAAATAATTGGTTGGAGTAAGTCAAGAATTCTCCTTCTGTACCTGTACCTTCCAATCTTCATGAGATGACTTGATGAATTCATTAGTATTAGCTGATAAAATCATTCATTCTAAATCTATATTCCTCATTCCAATCTTATAGCTAAGAGTCATTTTGTTAAATGTTTTAATATTTTATCCTCAATTCAATTATGAAACATTTTTTAAAACTTGAGCTTGATGAGATGAACTGTTTCCAAGTTTTTATTTTAGTTCTTCTGAAGAAGAACTGTTTGTACAAATTAACAGAAATGATATATTTTAATGCTTAATGTCATTGCTGATGTGGAGTACATGGTCGCTAAGTGGAAGTTGTTTGATTTGGCATTGTCAGATCTATCACCACCCTCACTTCCAATACTTCCATCATCACAATGATAATTTTTGCTGTTCTTAAATTTTAACCTGTTAAAAAATTTCCAACCACACTATGGCCCCACTTCCTATACTTTTGAGCTAAGGATTTCAATTTTATTAATAATCCATGTCATGTGTCCTCTGATTCTGTTCCTTGTTCTCCCATGATAATCTTAACAAATTTAAGCCCCTGTCACAATTGAAAGAAGCAGTCTATTACAATTGAAATTAGACAACTGCTTGTAGACAACTGTTTGCCTTCTACTATGATTATAAAATAGTATAAATTATGAGCACACACACAAGCAAAATGAAATAAATAGACACTATGTAACTACACAGAACTTCTGTCTGTTTCAACATATTACTCAGCTCATCTCCTCCTAAAAGTCATTGCACTTTTGAACACATCCACAATGTTCTTTGATGTCTGATAGTTTTCTCCCTTTCACTCAGGATTCACCTCAAAAAGCACCTTCTTGGATAAGCTTCCTCTGACCACCTTATCTAAATTTCATATCTCCAAATTTGTTCTAACTTTACCTTGCTTTATTTTACTGTTTCACATTGTATTACTGTGTTCATTACCTGTCCTTTCTTAATTTTGTAAGAGCAAGTAAGTGAGAATTCCTATTGCTTCATATCCTCACCAGCATTTGATTTTGTCAGTGTTCTGGAGTTTGGCTGTTCTAACAGAGGTATGGTGGTATTTCATTGTTCCTTTATCTTGCATTTCCCTAACACATTATTTCCGTAACACATTATGTGGGACACTTTTCCATACACAACTATTTTAAAATGTACTTTTAAAATAATTGGTTGGAGTAAGTCAAGAATTCTCCTTCTGTACCTGTACCTTCCAATCTTCATGAGATGACTTGATGAATTCATTAGTATTAGCTGATAAAATCATTCATTCTAAATCTATATTCCTCATTCCAATCTTATAGCTAAGAGTCATTTTGTTAAATGTTTTAATATTTTATCCTCAATTCAATTATGAAACATTTTTTAAAACTTGAGCTTGATGAGATGAACTGTTTCCAAGTTTTTATTTTAGTTCTTCTGAAGAAGAACTGTTTGTACAAATTAACAGAAATGATATATTTTAATGCTTAATGTCATTGCTGATGTGGAGTACATGGTCGCTAAGTGGAAGTTGTTTGATTTGGCATTGTCAGATCTATCACCACCCTCACTTCCAATACTTCCATCATCACAATGATAATTTTTGCTGTTCTTAAATTTTAACCTGTTAAAAAATTTCCAACCACACTATGGCCCCACTTCCTATACTTTTGAGCTAAGGATTTCAATTTTATTAATAATCCATGTCATGTGTCCTCTGATTCTGTTCCTTGTTCTCCCATGAATCACAATTCTGTCACAATGGCCAGTTCGATAAGCTTTGACAGGCTCTGTGTTGCTCCTCATTCTTGTGATAGACAAAGTTAGCATGCGTAGCTATTAACCATTCCAGCTATCCTACTGACCCTCACAAAGCCATAGGTTACTTAAAACTATCAGTCACTGAGCTTTAAGATTTTCCATCTCTGCCTGGGAATCCTCATCAGTGTTCATTTGTGTCAGAAATTTCAGATTTACATTCCACTGATGGAGCTTTATAACTATTTCAGAAAGTTACATTGGTGTTCTCTTTTTTCAACTCTAACCCAATCTATGTTACAAAGCAAACTTAGAAGGACACGGAATAATGTCCCCTACGTTTTTCCTTGATTTGTGTTCAAATGACATTTTCATAATTTATTAGCTGTATAATTTTGAGCATATACTCTCTTCTACTTTGATACCCTTGAAGACAGGATATGATGTTTGCTATCTTCAAAGTTTGTCATAAGGATTAAAAGAATGTGTAGATCTGAATGACCTTGTCGAATGATTAGAACAGGAAAGAATAAATAAAAACATATCATCTGGATTGTAGGCACTCATATTCCCTTAGCACAATGACAATAGATATCCTTTCCACACGTGCCAGTATAGGTTTTGATGTTACTTCTTCTATGACTCCCTCCCACTGTTCAATCTCCACAATGTCCTTATATCTATTCTCTGTCTGTTTTTCCATGATTTCACTGCATGGTTGTATGGAACCAGGCAATACTCCCAACAACTTACCACCTTTTAACTTTACTTCCTTACCTCTTTTCTTTCATGAAAGAAACTAGCATCCAAGCCCAGGCAAGATGGTTCTTTGGGACCTTTGTCTACTATCTTGTCAATCAATCTTGTCTTATCTTGTCTTATCTGCTGACTTTCCAACTAAAGTCACTATTCCTTGGTCCAACAACTTGTCTTTCAATGTATTGGCCTGTCTATTCAGTGAGCAGAACAAGCTTGGGCTCAAACTCTTATACAACCAGCCTGTTGCAATCTGACTACAGTATTGGCCCCACTTCCTAGACTTTTGAGCTAAGGATTTCAATTTTATTAATAATCCATGTCATGTGTCCTCTGATTCTGTTCCTTGTTCTCCCATGAATCACAATTCTGTCACAATGGCCAGTTCGATAAGCTTTGACAGGCTCTGTGTTGCTCCTCATTCTTGTGATAGACAAAGTTAGCATGCGTAGCTATTAACCATTCCAGCTATCCTACTGACCCTCACAAAGCCATAGGTTACTTAAAACTATCAGTCACTGAGCTTTAAGATTTTCCATCTCTGCCTGGGAATCCTCATCAGTGTTCATTTGTGTCAGAAATTTCAGATTTACATTCCACTGATGGAGCTTTATAACTATTTCAGAAAGTTACATTGGTGTTCTCTTTTTTCAACTCTAACCCAATCTATGTTACAAAGCAAACTTAGAAGGACACGGAATAATGTCCCCTACGTTTTTCCTTGATTTGTGTTCAAATGACATTTTCATAATTTATTAGCTGTGTAATTTTGAGCATATACTCTCTTCTACTTTGATACCCTTGAAGACAGGATATGATGTTTGCTATCTTCAAAGTTTGTCATAAGGATTAAAAGAATGTGTAGATCTGAATGACCTTGTCGAATGATTAGAACAGGAAAGAATAAATAAAAACATATCATCTGGATTGTAGGCACTCATATTCCCTTAGCACAATGACAATAGATATCCTTTCCACACGTGCCAGTATAGGTTTTGATGTTACTTCTTCTATGACTCCCTCCCACTGTTCAATCTCCACAATGTCCTTATATCTATTCTCTGTCTGTTTTTCCATGATTTCACTGCATGGTTGTATGGAACCAGGCAATACTCCCAACAACTTACCACCTTTTAACTTTACTTCCTTACCTCTTTTCTTTCATGAAAGAAACTAGCATCCAAGCCCAGGCAAGATGGTTCTTTGGGACCTTTGTCTACTATCTTGTCAATCAATCTTGTCTTATCTTGTCTTATCTGCTGACTTTCCAACTAAAGTCACTATTCCTTGGTCCAACAACTTGTCTTTCAATGTATTGGCCTGTCTATTCAGTGAGCAGAACAAGCTTGGGCTCAAACTCTTATACAACCAGCCTGTTGCAATCTGACTACAGTATTAGTGTTCTTACCAGTAATTGCCTCTTTGGCACCTGCTCCAGGTAATCTGACCTCTGACTATAATTCTCTGGATTTGTTTGTCTCTCCAAATTTTAGGGTGGCATTTTACCTGAAAGTTCAATTTTCTTATTGGTCCAAGAAAAGTCATTGGTTTTCAAGTTACTCAACTATTTATTTTTGAAAGAATGGAGTGATAATATCTAAGCTCTTTAAATACTGGAGCTGAAACTAGAAGTTCTCTGTCATCTTTCTTAAGTGATATGCAAACATTTTCTGGAAGTAATTGCTAAAAAGATATTTTTAAGGAACAGTTTTAGGTTTACAAAAAAATTGAGAAGAAAATATGTAAATTTTCCATACATTTCCTCCCCCCAAAGCAACTATAGCCTCACTCATTATGAACATCACCCACCAGGGGGGACATTTGCTAAACCTGATCAACTGACATTGATACACTATAGTCACCCAAATTTTTATGATCAGTGTTCACTTTTCTTGTATATTCTATGGATTTTAACAAATATGACATAAAATGCATCTGTCCTTGTGATAGCATACAGAATATTTTCACTGTCCTTAAATCCCTGTGTTCTCACTATTTATCACTCTCCCCCCATTATCTACAAGTATTTAAAAATAAATGTTCATACTGTGGCCAACTAATTCAGATTTCATCAAAGGAACAGGCTCTAAAGTAATTATTCCATCTCTGAAATGCTTCAAATTATGCATCAATTTATCTGTTGATTTATAACTTATTTAAATTCATTCTACTTAAAAAGTAATGCTCCCATGATTTATTTTTCTGATGCATATTTTCATAAAGCATTTGTCCGCTCTCATTATATAGTCATCAGAAAAGTATATTGGGCACCCTGAGGCAATTTTTGTCACTTAAAAGTATGAAATTTAAAAAAAAAAAGAAGGTACTCAGTCCCCAAAACATGCTCCTAGGAAGGATGGCACATATTTTTCTTGTTCAGATATTTTTCAAATAAAATGAAACAATTGAGAAAACATGTTTGGGTAAAAACAGCTGCCTTCATCAACTTACCTAGTATAAAACAAAGGGTGTGCTAGAGTATTTCCTATTAATTATTTCCATTGTGTGTGAATTATCCTGAATATCCAATACATTTTATTCTACAGTTTCTCATTAAAATCAAAGCAGGTAAAGTTTGTGGGCCGTCATTTTCTATGCTACATTTAATATGCAAACTAATTTTGAAAGACATGAGGCACCTGCACTACAGATTTCAAAGGAATTTGCATAATAAATATAGTACAGACTCAAAGCTTGCCTTGTAGAGGACAATGACAGATGTGTAAGCAGTTTTGTGCTAGAGTCCTGCATAACAAAATTTGCTTTAGAGTTGAATTTCAGGGTCGAGGTAGGACAAGCAATCTATTATAGGATAAACATTTTATGTAAGCAAACATCCTACATTAAAGACCCAGCAGGGGGGACATTTGCTAAACCTGATCAACTGACATTGATACACTATAGTCACCCAAATTTTTATGATCAGTGTTCACTTTTCTTGTATATTCTATGGATTTTAACAAATATGACATAAAATGCATCTGTCCTTGTGATAGCATACAGAATATTTTCACTGTCCTTAAATCCCTGTGTTCTCACTATTTATCACTCTCCCCCCATTATCTACAAGTATTTAAAATAAATGTTCATACTGTGGCCAACTAATTCAGATTTCATCAAAGGAACAGGCTCTAAAGTAATTATTCCATCTCTGAAATGCTTCAAATTATGCATCAATTTATCTGTTGATTTATAACTTATTTAAATTCATTCTACTTAAAAAGTAATGCTCCCATGATTTATTTTTCTGATGCATATTTTCATAAAGCATTTGTCCGCTCTCATTATATAGTCATCAGAAAAGTATATTGGGCACCCTGAGGCAATTTTGTCACTTAAAAGTATGAAATTTAAAAAAAAAAAGAAGGTACTCAGTCCCCAAAACATGCTCCTAGGAAGGATGGCACATATTTTTCTTGTTCAGATATTTTTCAAATAAAATGAAACAATTGAGAAAACATGTTTGGGTAAAAACAGCTGCCTTCATCAACTTACCTAGTATAAAACAAAGGGTGTGCTAGAGTATTTCCTATTAATTATTTCCATTGTGTGTGAATTATCCTGAATATCCAATACATTTTATTCTACAGTTTCTCATTAAAATCAAAGCAGGTAAAGTTTGTGGGCCGTCATTTTCTATGCTACATTTAATATGCAAACTAATTTTGAAAGACATGAGGCACCTGCACTACAGATTTCAAAGGAATTTGCATAATAAATATAGTACAGACTCAAAGCTTGCCTTGTAGAGGACAATGACAGATGTGTAAGCAGTTTTGTGCTAGAGTCCTGCATAACAAAATTTGCTTTAGAGTTGAATTTCAGGGTCGAGGTAGGACAAGCAATCTATTATAGGATAAACATTTTATGTAAGCAAACATCCTACATTAAAGCACCCAAGGCTTATTCTCAATGCAAACATTGGAGCATTTCTCTTCTATCAACAAATCTTAGATTCTCTACTTGAATATGTGTCTAGCTCAAGCTGGAAGATATGAGCATGTAACCTCTGTTCAACATGGCAAAAGCAAGATCATTAAATTCTGATATTGCTCTTTTCAACATTTCGTTTGTTGATTGTGTTTACTGTTACTTAATCTCTCTAAAATTGCATCATATCTTTGTATGTGATTTCAATGGCCATAAATATTAATAAACACATAAAATATAACTTGTTAATAGAAAATAATCCAGCTTATACATTCATTATAGCACCTGTTGCTATTTTTTTGTTTTCTCCTGCTCAAAATTGTAAAAATGCACAAAACTATTTAGCTAACAAATCTTAATTTCTGGAATAGTTCACAAGAAAACTTTCTCTCAAAAGAGATTTGTAAAGTGATTGACTTGTGATTCAGAGATTTACGAACTCCATAAGGACTGTGTACCTGAAATAAAGAATAACCAATGCCCAGCATCTGACAAATGATAACCCTAGCTGAATTGTAAATTATAAGCCAAAAAAGATCTGGAGAAAATGTTTTCTTTTCCAGAATAATACCTGTGTATAATATAATGTATTGGTATATTGCAATTGGAGTGTGATCACAAAATGGAAGTCATTTTCCAGATAGCTATCTCCTAGAGCCTCCAAATTATAACACAAAAGTCAGAGGAAGAAAAATGAAAGGCTATTATTTTATGGTTCTTACACTGTGTGAAGTGGTATAACACTTGATGGTAGACTGTGATGAGTTAAAGAGCCATACTATCAGCTCTGAAGAAAGAAACTAAGTTCAAGAGCAAAGAATTTATATAATTTATTTCTAGAATTCATACGATATTTCTCTCTCTCTGTCTAATTTACTTCACTCAGTATGGCAATATCTAGGTCCATCCATGTTGTTGCAAATAGTTCTATTTTATTCCTTTGAATGGCTGAGTAATATTCCATTGTATAAATGTATCATATCTTCTTTATCCATTCCACTGTCTAAAGTCATTTACATTGCTTTCATGCCTTGGTTGTTGCAAATAACACTGCAGTAAATTTCAGGGTGCATGTGTCTTTTTGAGTTACAGTTTACTCTGGATATATGCCAAGAATTGGGATTTCTGGATCACATTGTAGCCCTATATTTTTTAAGGAACCTCCATACTATTTTCTGGGCTTAGTCAGTGGCTCAGAGGTGAAGAATACATCTGCAATACAGGAGGTGTTGGTTCAATCTCTGGGTGGAGAAGATCTCCTTGAGGAGAGCATGGCAACCCAATACAGTATTCTTGCCTGGAGAATCCCTTAGACAGGAGCCGGGAGTGTTGAGACCCATTATGTCACAAAGATTTGTACACCACTGTAGTAACTGAGCAAAATCACTATACCAATTTACTTTCCTGACATCAGTGTACTAGGGTTCCCTTCTTCCTACACCTTTGCCAGTATTTATCATTTGTGGATTTTTTGATGATAGTCATTCTGACTGGTGTGGGGTGATACCTTATAATAGTTTTGATTTGTATTTCTTTGTAATGAACCATGCTGAATAAGTTTTCATGTGCCTCTTGGCCAAATTAATTTATTTAAAAAACAGAAACAGACTCATAGAGTTAGAGAAGCAACCTATGGTTACCAGGATAGGATGTGGGGAGAGGAATAACTAGAGTGTGGGAATACTATGTACACACTGCTGTGTTTAAAACAGATGGCAAAGACCTACTGTAGAGCTTCCTCGTGGTCCAATGGGTAAGGACACCACCTTGCAGTGCAAGGGGTGCCAGTTGGATCCCTGGCCTGGGAGGATTCCACGTGCTGCAGAGTGGTTGAACCGATGTGTCCAACTACCGAGCCAGAGCTCTGCAGCGCATGTGCCCAGAGCTGGTGCTCTGAAGCAAGAGAGGCCACTGCGTTGGGAGGCCCACACAGGCCAAAGAACAAAGATGGGGATTAATGAAAGACCAATAGAAGTGGCCAAAAAAAAAAAAAGACTTACTGTATAGCACAGAAAACTCTTCTCAATATTATGTAATAATCTAAGTGGGAAAATAATTAGAAAGAAAACAGATACATGTATGTGTATATCTGAATTGCTTTACTGTAAACCTTAAGATATTGATATCACATTATTAATCAAATATATTCCAATATAAAGTAAAAAGTTTAAAAAATCCCACAAAGTTATGCAGACTAAGAGAAGAGATTCCAATGTAAATAAGAACATGTTTAAGAAATGTAGCAGCTAAACTACAAGTAAATAATTTAAATATCTAATAATTTGTCTAAAGCAAATTTCAAATAATGAAATGACAGCAATTCAAGAGTATTGCAAACCTATCATTAATTTCTATTCATTTCAGATTTTCTTCTGGCCCATCAGTCATCAATTGTAGATATGGACACTATCTGTAAGGTCATGATATCATATGGGAGCCACTTTCACTTTGCCTCCATGATGACATAATTTAGCAAAGGAATATATTAAGTGAGATAAATGATATGGCCTGACACCATACATATACATTTATTTTAAATAAATATAGAGCTATTACTGAAAAAGTGAGAATATCAGATAAAAAAGTTTAATGAGGAAGCATAAATATTTTCATAAAGATTCATATGTATTAAGCAATTGTAGTAGAATATCAAGTGACTTCTACTATAGTTTGGCACTGAATCTGATAGTTTGTGTGTTTGTGTTTGGTGTGTGAGTGCAACTTTCGTGAGAGAGCTACTAATAGAGCTGCATCAAGTGATCATTATGGTACTGCCTCTGTGACCCTAGTGCTATGCGCGTAATCTTAAAATGCCATGCCCTGTCCCACAAGATCTTGTATCGAGTTGTTGCATCATTCCCAAAGGATAGGATGTGGGAGAGGAATAACTAGAGTGTGGGAATACTATGTACACACTGCTGTGTTTAAAACAGATGGCAAAGACCTACTGTAGGGCTTCCTCGTGGTCCAATGGGTAAGGACACCACCTTGCAGTGCAAGGGGTGCCAGTTGGATCCCTGGCCTGGGAGGATTCCACGTGCTGCAGAGTGGTTGAACCGATGTGTCCAACTACCGAGCCAGAGCTCTGCAGCGCATGTGCCCAGAGCTGGTGCTCTGAAGCAAGAGAGGCCACTGCGTTGGGAGGCCCACACAGGCCAAAGAACAAAGATGGGGATTAATGAAAGACCAATAGAAGTGGCCAAAAAAAAAAAAAAAAAGACTTACTGTATAGCACAGAAAACTCTTCTCAATATTATGTAATAATCTAAGTGGGAAAATAATTAGAAAGAAAACAGATACATGTATGTGTATATCTGAATTGCTTTACTGTAAACCTTAAGATATTGATATCACATTATTAATCAAATATATTCCAATATAAAGTAAAAAGTTTAAAAAATCCCACAAAGTTATGCAGACTAAGAGAAGAGATTCCAATGTAAATAAGAACATGTTTAAGAAATGTAGCAGCTAAACTACAAGTAAATAATTTAAATATCTAATAATTTGTCTAAAGCAAATTTCAAATAATGAAATGACAGCAATTCAAGAGTATTGCAAACCTATCATTAATTTCTATTCATTTCAGATTTTCTTCTGGCCCATCAGTCATCAATTGTAGATATGGACACTATCTGTAAGGTCATGATATCATATGGGAGCCACTTTCACTTTGCCTCCATGATGACATAATTTAGCAAAGGAATATATTAAGTGAGATAAATGATATGGCCTGACACCATACATATACATTTATTTTAAATAAATATAGAGCTATTACTGAAAAAGTGAGAATATCAGATAAAAAAGTTTAATGAGGAAGCATAAATATTTTCATAAAGATTCATATGTATTAAGCAATTGTAGTAGAATATCAAGTGACTTCTACTATAGTTTGGCACTGAATCTGATAGTTTGTGTGTTTGTGTTTGGTGTGTGAGTGCAACTTTCGTGAGAGAGCTACTAATAGAGCTGCATCAAGTGATCATTATGGTACTGCCTCTGTGACCCTAGTGCTATGCGCGTAATCTTAAAATGCCATGCCCTGTCCCACAAGATCTTGTATCGAGTTGTTGCATCATTCCCAAAGCATCCAATACTATTATTCTCTCCCATGTGTCCTGTGCATTGGCTTTTTCTTCTTTTTTGTAGTCTATCATTGCATATTTAGAGTTTTGAACTTTGTAGAATGTCTACCTGAAAATGTTCTTCCACCAGATTTCTTCATTATTTGCTTTCTCTCCTCCTTCACGTCCAAGCTCAAATACTTGCTACTCATAGAGGCCAGTCCAGAGCTTCTTTTGTTAGTTTCATTGTCATTGCTCTTCTTACATAGTTTATTTGTTCAATTGCTCAGTCACTCATTGTCTGACGCTTTCCTATCCCATAAACTGCAGCTAGTCAGACTTCTCTATCCTTCACTATCTCCCATTACTTTGCTCAAAGTAATGTCTTTTGAGTCAGTGATGCTTCTTAGATTACCTTGTTCTATTTTATCTATATCACTTATCTCTGCCTGAATGATATTTTTTTCTTTAGGTAGACATTTTTACATACCAGAGAGAGAGCAGCAAAAGAATATGGTCTCACATATCTTTATTAAGCATGTAAAACATTGCTTAGTATATAGCAGATACCGAATAAATGCTTGGTTAAATAAATTTTAACTATAATCTCTAGCATTTCATGATTTCAGAAGTTTATAAGAATTTGTTAAATTTTGTAATATTTATTTAATTGTTAAATTTTATGACTTTTTCCAGACCCTGCAAATATATTTAAAAGTTCAAAAGAATTGTTTCACTCATTAGATGGAACACTCTGCTTGAAATACTCTGATATCTTTCTAGAAAAGTAATTATCATGTAGTCATGTCCACATAATTCACAGTTCAAAGTAAACCAAACCAAAACAGATTGTCTAACTTGAAGTGTCTCCAAATAAGCCTAGGTTATATTAGTTATGCCTACAATATATTATGTACAAATAGGTTGAAAACCAGTTGAATTTTAGAGTCTAATAGAAAAATTGTCTCATGTCTATGAAGATCAGTATAAAGAAGACTATCACTGAAATTCCTGCACATATTTATTAGATAAGAAATTTAGAAAACAAAAATGCACTCTAAAATTTCAGTTAAAGAACATTACTAATAAGAAATGTGGAAGGAATTCACTTTCAAAAAGTTTGAATCCAAACATGTCAGGTCAAACTTACATACATAAAACACAAATATGCTTGCATATATGGCCATTCTTCAAAGTCTCTGAGTGTAATATACAGAGTTTTATCCTTAAGAACTGAAGATGGACTGCTCTTAAATCATTCCACCTACAGAATGATTCCCTTCTATGAATTATCCTCTATGAATCAAGCATTTTCTTCTATGAATCATAGATTTGTCATGGTCATATGTTCAAACAATTTTCACCATATTGCAATGAAGTAATTTATTGAGCCAGAAAGTATATTTATATCAGAAATAATGGGGTTTTAAACAAAGACTAGGAGACTTGAATAACCTGGATGTATAATAGAACAGAGCAAATCTGATTCCATGGCAGATCTATTTCTTTCACCTTAACCCGTGTACTCTGTTGTTGGTGCTAGACTAGGAGACTCTATATCACTTATTTTTCTGCCTGAATGATATTTTTTTCTTTAGGTAGACATTTTTACATACCAGAGAGAGAGCAGCAAAAGAATATGGTCTCACATATCTTTATTAAGCATGTAAAACATTGCTTAGTATATAGCAGATACCGAATAAATGCTTGGTTAAATAAATTTTAACTATAATCTCTAGCATTTCATGATTTCAGAAGTTTATAAGAATTTGTTAAATTTTGTAATATTTATTTAATTGTTAAATTTTATGACTTTTTCCAGACCCTGCAAATATATTTAAAAGTTCAAAAGAATTGTTTCACTCATTAGATGGAACACTCTGCTTGAAATACTCTGATATCTTTCTAGAAAAGTAATTATCATGTAGTCATGTCCACATAATTCACAGTTCAAAGTAAACCAAACCAAAACAGATTGTCTAACTTGAAGTGTCTCCAAATAAGCCTAGGTTATATTAGTTATGCCTACAATATATTATGTACAAATAGGTTGAAAACCAGTTGAATTTTAGAGTCTAATAGAAAAATTGTCTCATGTCTATGAAGATCAGTATAAAGAAGACTATCACTGAAATTCCTGCACATATTTATTAGATAAGAAATTTAGAAAACAAAAATGCACTCTAAAATTTCAGTTAAAGAACATTACTAATAAGAAATGTGGAAGGAATTCACTTTCAAAAAGTTTGAATCCAAACATGTCAGGTCAAACTTACATACATAAAACACAAATATGCTTGCATATATGGCCATTCTTCAAAGTCTCTGAGTGTAATATACAGAGTTTTATCCTTAAGAACTGAAGATGGACTGCTCTTAAATCATTCCACCTACAGAATGATTCCCTTCTATGAATTATCCTCTATGAATCAAGCATTTTCTTCTATGAATCATAGATTTGTCATGGTCATATGTTCAAACAATTTTCACCATATTGCAATGAAGTAATTTATTGAGCCAGAAAGTATATTTATATCAGAAATAATGGGGTTTTAAACAAAGACTAGGAGACTTGAATAACCTGGATGTATAATAGAACAGAGCAAATCTGATTCCATGGCAGATCTATTTCTTTCACCTTAACCCGTGTACTCTGTTGTTGGTGCTTAGTCATGCTAACTCTGCATCTTTTGCAAAACAGTGATGCCTATAGCCTGAAATACGCAGGGAAGTCCATTCTTGGAACTCTGATCTTTATATGTAAAACACTCTTCCACTCATAGGTAGATAAAAAGTTGACGAACAAAGAATAACATTTGTCTTATTGGAGGTGTACAATAACATTATGACCTGACCTAAGTGGACAGATACCAGAATAAAGGAGTCTGACACAACAACCAATCACATCTCTTTCCCATTTAATACAAAAGAAACCTGAATTCTTACTTGGTAATGACCGTTTTCTAAGATGTTATTCTGTCATCTTTTCTGCCTGCTGAGTTTCTGAATAAAGATGGTATTCCTTGCTCCAACAACCCTTCTCCTGATTTATTTGCCTGTGTTGTAGCAAGCAGAGTATTTGAACCTGGTAACAGATGTGCTGGAGATCTGTGTGGGCACATGCTAAATCATTTAAGTCGTGCCCAACTATATGCAATCCTAACTCTGTTCATGGAATTCTCCAAGCAAGAATCCTGGAGTGGATTGCCTTGCCCTCCTCCAGGGGATCTTTGCAATCTGGGGATCAAAACTACCTCTCTTATATTTCCTGCCTTTGCAGGTAAGTTCTTTAATACTAGTGCCACCTAGGAAATTCTCCCTCAAGATCTATATATTCTTTCAATTTGTATATATTGGTGACTAATTTAAAAATGTAAAATCTTCATTAAAACCATTTTTACATATATATGTGTGTGCACATGTCTAAAACCTGTTAATTTTTTTTTTTTGAATGTCCTTAAATATGTGTGAATTAAGAGATCAAGTAAAATAGTTACATGTTTTTGACAGGATGTACACATTTTAGACAATTTTTATAAACAAAACTATTTGTATTGTATTCTTGCCTGGAGAACCCCATGAACAGAAAAGCCTGGCAGGCTGAAGTCCACGGAGTTGCAGAGAGTTGGACACAAATTGCATACCTTAGATAACTGTTAAAATCAAAGCTATTTGAAGTATTAGGTGATAGTGTAATTTTACAACAAATTTTGACTTTTCCTAAAGGAGAAAGCATAGTAATATTACTAGACAAAAATGCGAAACAAAATATTTATCAGTACAAGTATTTCTTAATTAAAACCAAATTTTAATTAAAAGGCTGCTAAAACAGTTACCACAATCTTAATGAATTCCTGGAGATTTTGAGCATAATCAAATGAAAAGAAGAGAGTAAAATGAGATATGCCTTTACTGAGGTATACAAATTACATCCCAGGTATGCAAATTGAAGTTAGTCACTTGGTTCCCTTTGAATCAAGAATTACTTCTAAAATTAACTCCTTAAATCTTTGGTGTTCCTTTCACTTGAGTAAAAGCTCTGATTGGATTCTGTCAACTACAAATGGACAACAAGGGCATTTGCTATTTGTCTCTGCAGAGACTGAAGGCTGTGCTGTTGGGAGCTGCTAACTTTCAGCACCCCCTTGGAGAAAATCAGGGTAGAGCAAGGCACCCTGTGCGCCAGGGGAATCTGGTGGAACAGGTCTTTAGATAGGTAATGACTTTAGGAACAGACATTATTATCTCAATCCTTGCATCTCCTCACACCTAGAACCTAAATCATTTAAGTCGTGGCCCAACTATATGCAATCCTAACTCTGTTCATGGAATTCTCCAAGCAAGAATCCTGGAGTGGATTGCCTTGCCCTCCTCCAGGGGATCTTTGCAATCTGGGGATCAAAACTACCTCTCTTATATTTCCTGCCTTTGCAGGTAAGTTCTTTAATACTAGTGCCACCTAGGAAATTCTCCCTCAAGATCTATATATTCTTTCAATTTGTATATATTGGTGACTAATTTAAAATGTAAAATCTTCATTAAAACCATTTTTACATATATATGTGTGTGCACATGTCTAAAACCTGTTAATTTTTTTTTTTTGAATGTCCTTAAATATGTGTGAATTAAGAGATCAAGTAAAATAGTTACATGTTTTTGACAGGATGTACACATTTTAGACAATTTTTATAAACAAAACTATTTGTATTGTATTCTTGCCTGGAGAACCCCATGAACAGAAAAGCCTGGCAGGCTGAAGTCCACGGAGTTGCAGAGAGTTGGACACAAATTGCATACCTTAGATAACTGTTAAAATCAAAGCTATTTGAAGTATTAGGTGATAGTGTAATTTTACAACAAATTTTGACTTTTCCTAAAGGAGAAAGCATAGTAATATTACTAGACAAAAATGCGAAACAAAATATTTATCAGTACAAGTATTTCTTAATTAAAACCAAATTTTAATTAAAAGGCTGCTAAAACAGTTACCACAATCTTAATGAATTCCTGGAGATTTTGAGCATAATCAAATGAAAAGAAGAGAGTAAAATGAGGTATGCCTTTACTGAGGTATACAAATTACATCCCAGGTATGCAAATTGAAGTTAGTCACTTGGTTCCCTTTGAATCAAGAATTACTTCTAAAATTAACTCCTTAAATCTTTGGTGTTCCTTTCACTTGAGTAAAAGCTCTGATTGGATTCTGTCAACTACAAATGGACAACAAGGGCATTTGCTATTTGTCTCTGCAGAGACTGAAGGCTGTGCTGTTGGGAGCTGCTAACTTTCAGCACCCCCTTGGAGAAAATCAGGGTAGAGCAAGGCACCCTGTGCGCCAGGGGAATCTGGTGGAACAGGTCTTTAGATAGGTAATGACTTTAGGAACAGACATTATTATCTCAATCCTTGCATCTCCTCACACCTAGAAAAGCCCTAAATTCCTTTATGAAGATATCCCATTCTCATGACCCAAACCATTTGTAAACCAAAACCCTTTGGAAGTCCTTTGTTTAATAGCATTTGAACTCCTCCACACCAAAATCCTTATATTGATTTTCCTTGCCTGCCTCTTTGGAGCAGTCCCTCAGAGCCATTTGAGATGCTGCCTCCTGGGTTGCAATCCTAACTATGCCCCAAATGAAACTTAATCCACAACTCTCAAGTTGTTGATCTTTTTTTAGTCCACAATTCTAACTCAGTATGGACTAAAGTTTCGCCAGAGTAAGCAAATATTACAATAAGGTCTTAGAGAAAAATATTCTGATATCTTATCTGAGATAACTTGGAAGACAGAACCAAAAAAAATCATGTTATTGAAATAAAAGATAATATAATTTGAATGGATATCTGCCTGAAAACTCTTAGCTTTTGGGGGTCACTTGGAATCCTTGGTTATTAGCAACAAAAAAAGTCAAAATGCTTAAGCAGCAATAAACAACTACAATTATCATTGCCATTTTTTGTGAAAACTTAATTGATTATGCAGAGAAGAAACCATCTCTAAAATATTTATCTGTGTTTATCTTTTATATTCGGTGTTAAACTAATTTATTCTGAATAAATGCATTTCAATTGTTCAAATATAATTATAGTTTAATAAAATAGTTATATAGCATGGTGTTAGACTAAAGGCAGGAAATAATATAGGCTTAAATAAATAAAGATAGCCAAAAAAAAAAAAAAAAACCCAGCATAAAAAGAAATGAGTTAAATGTAAGAAGGGATGTAATTCATTCTGTTTCTATGTAATGTGATATCGAATAATATTCTAGAATTATAAAATTAATGCCTCTAAAACTATAGAATTTCCCAGGCACAAATTTCTTTAAATTATGTAATGAATTTTATGGGCAACGTTTATGTGAGAAAATGACTAATGTAAGAAAAACCCATGAAAGCAATTGTTCACAATAGACATTTTAAACCTGATGAAAATGATAATGATGAAGCATGGGGATTTCAGTATCCAGTATTTGTTTAAGGAAAAAAATGGAGTATAAAAAATACAATGTTCCTCTTTTCAAAGGTATTTGCAGACGATTTAAATTGCTTCAGAAAGATCAGTTTTGTCTGTCTAATAGGTAAGCAGGGATTATTTTATTTTAGACTGGGACATTCAGTGATTTGAAGGAAGCAAAATACTTTGTTAAAGGGATATGCTCACCTCTTTGACCCCCAGTCCCTCAGAGCCATTTGAGATGCTGCCTCCTGGGTTGCAATCCTAACTATGCCCCAAATGAAACTTAATCCACAACTCGCAAGTGTTTGATCTTTTTTTAGTCCACAATTCTAACTCAGTATGGACTAAAGTTTGGCCAGAGTAAGCAAATATTACAATAAGGTCTTAGAGAAAATATTCTGATATCTTATCTGAGATAACTTGGAAGACAGAACCAAAAAATCATGTTATTGAAATAAAAGATAATATAATTTGAATGGATATCTGCCTGAAAACTCTTAGCTTTTGGGGGTCACTTGGAATCCTTGGTTATTAGCAACAAAAAAAGTCAAAATGCTTAAGCAGCAATAAACAACTACAATTATCATTGCCATTTTTTGTGAAAACTTAATTGATTATGCAGAGAAGAAACCATCTCTAAAATATTTATCTGTGTTTATCTTTTATATTCGGTGTTAAACTAATTTATTCTGAATAAATGCATTTCAATTGTTCAAATATAATTATAGTTTAATAAAATAGTTATATAGCATGGTGTTAGACTAAAGGCAGGAAATAATATAGGCTTAAATAAATAAAGATAGCCAAAAAAAAAAAAAAAAACCCAGCATAAAAAGAAATGAGTTAAATGTAAGAAGGGATGTAATTCATTCTGTTTCTATGTAATGTGATATCGAATAATATTCTAGAATTATAAAATTAATGCCTCTAAAACTATAGAATTTCCCAGGCACAAATTTCTTTAAATTATGTAATGAATTTTATGGGCAACGTTTATGTGAGAAAATGACTAATGTAAGAAAAACCCATGAAAGCAATTGTTCACAATAGACATTTTAAACCTGATGAAAATGATAATGATGAAGCATGGGGATTTCAGTATCCAGTATTTGTTTAAGGAAAAAAATGGAGTATAAAAAATACAATGTTCCTCTTTTCAAAGGTATTTGCAGACGTATTTAAATTGCTTCAGAAAGATCAGTTTTGTCTGTCTAATAGGTAAGCAGGGATTATTTTATTTTAGACTGGGACATTCAGTGATTTGAAGGAAGCAAAATACTTTGTGTTTATAAACTACTGGTGGTATGAGTGCTCAGGCACATCTGACTCTTTGCAACCTGCTGAACTGTAGCCCTCCAGGCTCCCTCCAGGCTCCCCTGTCCATGGAGCTTCCCAGACGAGAATAACTGCAGTGGATTGCCATTTCCTTCTCCAGGAAATCTTCTCAATCCAGGGATCCAATCAGAGTCTCTGACCTCTCCTGTTATAGCAGGCAGGTTCTTTACCACTTGCTATGGAAATTAATTAAATAGCATCGTTAGGTTTCAGAGACAAAGCAGAACAGGCTTCTGGTCTTGCTTCAGACCTACCTGGACACTTCCCTGACTGACAGATTGTGAGCAATCTCCTGCTCTGAGTAGAAGACTTCCAGAACCCTAGATAAGACAGGAGGAATCTTGAGAGGGTGGAGCTCCTGGAGGGGGCCTGCCAACCAAGCCCCAGGCTTAATAACATCACAAGTTTTACAACACAAAGCAAACAGCATTAGCATGGAACCAGTTGCAGTTTGCGCACTGATTGGTGATGATGTCAGTTTACATCCTGGGATTGTTAAGAAGGAACCAGAACTGCAATTTTTGAAGTCTCACCCAGGGGACCCTGCACTGCCTGGGACCTTTTCCCAACAGGAACTCCAGATTTGCAGTGACTTGGGACATCCCAAAACTGGTTAAATCTGAATGTTGGTTAACACCCAGTTTGGTGATATGTCCTCTGCTGTTCCTATTTCTCTTTTCTTTTAATGGAAAGGAAACTAGTTAATTCTCTAACAAATACTGGTATTATTTATTTTTATAGAATGAGTGGCTTATTTTGTTAACAAATCCTCTGAACCTGAGAAGAAAGTGAAAACTTTCAACAAAACAGCACTGCACCAACGAGTCAGCCTTTATAAGTTATTACTGAGAATTGAAAAACTAACGCAGACTTTCATCAAGCACACACAAAGCTGACTAAAACTTTTATTTTGGACAACCAGTGTTGTCTCATTAGTGTACTATGAGAATAAATAAGGGATAATAGATAAATATCTTTATAAAAACTATTACAAATTATCTTCCCACCTGTGGAAGATTTCCAGCTATATGATACTCAGCCGTATCTGTGAATTGAAGAAATTGAAAGCATTTCTGGTATGGTTTTAAATTATTCAATTTTTATTAACAGTGAACACACTCTTGTATTTCTACTGAGAATAATGTGACAAATAAAAGACTAAAGTAAGAGGAAGAGAAACGAGAAGGAAGGTAACATTTTTGGATGAGAATTTTAATATATTACATATCATATTATGTCTAAAAAGATAGTTAAATGTAAATAGTACATCATAAAACTATTTTTTTCCAAGAAGGAATTTATGGGTTTAGAGTGTAGGGAAATTTCCCAAGACTAGAATCCACCTATGGATATCTACAAACTTACTGATAATCTTTCCTCTATATCAGAGTGCCTCACATTTTGCATATTTAAAAAGAATATTTAGACTTTTTGTTCTAAGGATACTAATCATCTCCTAGAAAGTGTCAAAATCATTTGAAAATGCACCTGAAATCACATAGGAATCAATTTTGTGCAGTAAGAAATAAAATGCCTTATTTCCTCACCATCATGAAATACTTCACAAAGAAAATTTTTGACATGTTTCTACATCTATTTTATTACAATTTGCACATTAACAAGAGAATCCTTATTTTTAAAACATAAGCAAACTATATTCTATGCATGCCTCCTTGTTTTCTTAATATAACAATATACAAAACATATACTTCTATGGCATTGAATGAATAAAGAAGTCATTCTCTCTAATTTTTAGTGATTTAATTGTATCTGTCATATTCTGTTTTTTTGTTTTCTTAGTAAATCAGTTTATCTATCAAATCTATTAAATATAAGTACAAAATAATTAGTTAAAAAAAAAAGAAATACCACCCTGTAACAACTAAGAAAATCATGAGACAGAATATTGTCAACATTCACAAAAGGTCCCCCTTATTTGTTGCAAATTAGTCCTTCCCCATACCACCTGGTCTGTAATAATATGATCTGTTATCTGTGATTATCATTTTGCCTTTCCTAGAATTGTCTTATAAGTGGCTTCTTTCTTCCTTGACTTAGTGTGATACATTCATTTTTGAGATTTATTCATATTTCTGTGTGATTTGCTAGGGTAGTCTCTTAAATTATTCAATTTTTATTAACAGTGAACACACTCTTGTATTTCTACTGAGAATAATGTGACAAATAAAAGACTAAAGTAAGAGGAAGAGAAACGAGAAGGAAGGTAACATTTTTGGATGAGAATTTTAATATATTACATATCATATTATGTCTAAAAAGATAGTTAAATGTAAATAGTACATCATAAAACTATTTTTTTCCAAGAAGGAATTTATGGGTTTAGAGTGTAGGGAAATTTCCCAAGACTAGAATCCACCTATGGATATCTACAAACTTACTGATAATCTTTCCTCTATATCAGAGTGCCTCACATTTTGCATATTTAAAAAGAATATTTAGACTTTTTGTTCTAAGGATACTAATCATCTCCTAGAAAGTGTCAAAATCATTTGAAAATGCACCTGAAATCACATAGGAATCAATTTTGTGCAGTAAGAAATAAAATGCCTTATTTCCTCACCATCATGAAATACTTCACAAAGAAAATTTTTGACATGTTTCTACATCTATTTTATTACAATTTGCACATTAACAAGAGAATCCTTATTTTTAAAACATAAGCAAACTATATTCTATGCATGCCTCCTTGTTTTCTTAATATAACAATATACAAAACATATACTTCTATGGCATTGAATGAATAAAGAAGTCATTCTCTCTAATTTTTAGTGATTTAATTGTATCTGTCATATTCTGTTTTTTTGTTTTCTTAGTAAATCAGTTTATCTATCAAATCTATTAAATATAAGTACAAAATAATTAGTTAAAAAAAAAAGAAATACCACCCTGTAACAACTAAGAAAATCATGAGACAGAATATTGTCAACATTCACAAAAGGTCCCCCTTATTTGTTGCAAATTAGTCCTTCCCCATACCACCTGGTCTGTAATAATATGATCTGTTATCTGTGATTATCATTTTGCCTTTCCTAGAATTGTCTTATAAGTGGCTTCTTTCTTCCTTGACTTAGTGTGATACATTCATTTTTGAGATTTATTCATATTTCTGTGTGATTTGCTAGGGTAGTCTCTTAAATTTCTGAATAATTTGCATAGACAGTATGCAAGTTATTTATAGGTTCACTAGTCAATAGACGTTTAGTTCTTTACAATTTTAATGATATTCCTATGAACATATGTCTTTTTATGGATATACATCTTTATTTTCCTCAGATAACTATTTTGGAGCAAAATCGTTGGATCATGTGGTAAGTGTATGCTTTTACAGTTTAGTCACTAAATCGTGTCCAACTGTTTGTGACTTCATGGACTGAAGCCCACCAGGCTCCTCTGTCCATGAGATTTCCCAGGCAAGTATACTAGAGTAGGTTGTTATTTTCTTTTCCAGGGAATCTCCCGATCCAGGAATTTAACCCACATCTCCTACATTGGCAGGTGGATTCTTTATCACTGAACCACCTGGGAAGCCTAGTGTACGTTAAACTTTATACAAAAGCGTCAAAATATTTTTCACAATGTGTTTACTCTTTTTGAACCAGCAGTGTTCAAGAGTTTCAGGTGTTTCACAACCTTAACCTTACCAAAATTTAGCATTGTTGGTGTATTTAGGTTTAGCCATTCCAGTGAGTGTGCATAACGGCATTTCATTGTAATTTTAATGTTCCTAATGACTAATATTTTTGAGCAGGTGTGTTGTGATTATACTTTCTGTATATCTTCCTTGGTAAATGTCTAGTCAAACTTTTGACCAGTTTTATTTATTGAGTTGATTTTGTTCTTATTATTGATCTCTAGGAGTCCTTTACATAATCCAGATACAATCCTTTATCAGTTATATATTTTTCAAATATAGTGTCCCAGTATATAGCTGGCTTTTTTGATGCTCAAAACGCTGAAGAGAAAATGGTTTTTAATTTTGCTGAACTTTCGTTTACATATTTTTCACTCAATGACGTTTTCTAGGCTTATAAGTATGTGTGTGGTTGTCTTTCTCCTGTCTTTGAGAGAAGGCATTCATTCTTTCACTACTTTTTTTAATAGTTTTTTTTGGGGTAGGGAGGGAGCAGGGTGGGCGGGCCACTTCTATTGGTCTTTCATTTATCTAGTTTTCATCCATCTTTGTTCTTTGGCCCATGTGGGCCTCCCATCGCGGTGGCCTCTGTTGTCGCAGAGCACCGGCTCTGGGTGCATGTGCTCCAGAGCTCCGGCTCAGTAATTGGACACATCAGTCCACCAGGCGATCCACAGCATGTGGGATCTTCCCAGGCCAGGGATCGAACTGGCAGCCCTTGCACTGCAAGGCGGTGTGCTTGCCCACTGGACCACCAGGGAAACCCTCATTGTTTCACTATTAAAAATTATGTAAATTCACAGGCTTCCCTGGTGGCTCAGTGGTAAAGAACCCATCTGCCAATACAGGATATTTTGGTTCAATACTTGGCCTAGGAAGATCCTACATGCTGAGGGGCAACTGAGCCTGTGGACTACAGCTACTGAGCTTGCGCTCTGGAGCTAGGGAGTCACAATTGAGTCCATGTGCCACAACAGAAGCCTGCATACCCTAGAAACTGTGGTCTGAAACAAGAAAAACTGTAACAATGAGAAGAGAAGCTCGTGTGCTGCCCCTAGAAAAAAGCCAGCACAGCAAAAAAGACTAGCACAGCAAAAATAAATACAATTAAAAAAAAAACCAAAAAAACATGCAACTCAAGTGAGGATAAAGAAAAAAATAATTATGTGAATTTAAAACCTTTTGTTCTTTATCTGGTTTAATAATTTCCTATTTTTATATAACAGAATTTTAAAAATTAAAAATGGGTGCATTTCTTTCAAATGTTCTTTCTGCGTGCATTGGGGCAATTGCTTTATTTCTCTCTGTCTCTATTTTAATGGTTTTGTTTTTTGTAGCAGAGTAGTAGAGTGATTCTAGACTTATGGATTAAATTTGGTATCATCTTGTTCTTATTATTGATCTCTAGGAGTCCTTTACATAATCCAGATACAATCCTTTATCAGTTATATATTTTCAAATATAGTGTCCCAGTATATAGCTGGCTTTTTTGATGCTCAAAACGCTGAAGAGAAAATGGTTTTTAATTTTGCTGAACTTTCGTTTACATATTTTTCACTCAATGACGTTTTCTAGGCTTATAAGTATGTGTGTGGTTGTCTTTCTCCTGTCTTTGAGAGAAGGCATTCATTCTTTCACTACTTTTTTTAATAGTTTTTTTGGGGTCGGGTTGGGGAGGGAGCAGGGTGGGCGGGCCACTTCTATTGGTCTTTCATTTATCTAGTTTTCATCCATCTTTGTTCTTTGGCCCATGTGGGCCTCCCATCGCGGTGGCCTCTGTTGTCGCAGAGCACCGGCTCTGGGTGCATGTGCTCCAGAGCTCCGGCTCAGTAATTGGACACATCAGTCCACCAGGCGATCCACAGCACGTGGGATCTTCCCAGGCCAGGGATCGAACTGGCAGCCCTTGCACTGCAAGGCGGTGTGCTTGCCCACTGGACCACCAGGGAAACCCTCATTGTTTCACTATTAAAAATTATGTAAATTCACAGGCTTCCCTGGTGGCTCAGTGGTAAAGAACCCATCTGCCAATACAGGATATGTTGGTTCAATACTTGGCCTAGGAAGATCCTACATGCTGAGGGGCAACTGAGCCTGTGGACTACAGCTACTGAGCTTGCGCTCTGGAGCTAGGGAGTCACAATTGAGTCCATGTGCCACAACAGAAGCCTGCATACCCTAGAAACTGTGGTCTGAAACAAGAAAAACTGTAACAATGAGAAGAGAAGCTCGTGTGCTGCCCCTAGAAAAAAGCCAGCACAGCAAAAAAGACTAGCACAGCAAAAATAAATACAATTAAAAAAAAAACCAAAAAAACATGCAACTCAAGTGAGGATAAAGAAAAAAATAATTATGTGAATTTAAAACCTTTTGTTCTTTATCTGGTTTAATAATTTCCTATTTTTATATAACAGAATTTTAAAAATTAAAAATGGGTGCATTTCTTTCAAATGTTCTTTCTGCGTGCATTGGGGCAATTGCTTTATTTCTCTCTGTCTCTCTATTTTAATGGTTTTGTTTTTTGTAGCAGAGTAGTAGAGTGATTCTAGACTTATGGATTAAATTTGGTATCATCTTGTTCTCAATATGTTGAAATCTTTTGTTTAAAATTTGTATGAGCTTTTTTGTAGAGTTTTTTAGAATTCATAAGGGAAGTTTTCTAGATCTGAAAGGCACATTAAGTTTATTAATAGATAACATTCACTTGTTGAGTAAATTTTGATAGTTTGCATATTTCAAAGACTTTTTCTCACACCAACCAAATGAGCTGTCATAGTTATATTATATAGACTGCCATAAATATGAACATTGAAGGAATGAGAACAAAAACAACAACAAAAAAAAAACATTTGGTAGAGTAATTAGAGAAAAGCAGAATTTGTCTTGCAGCCTGAACATTGGAAAGCTCCTTGTATACAGCCAAGAGAGAGCAAAAGACCGCCTTCTGTCTAAAGCAGACATGAATTACAAACTCAGCCAAAACAAAGCTCACCTCATTCAAATGATCCAAATTGTAAATGATCTGAAACTCAGAACTATTTTAAAAAATTATTTTAAAATGTTGACCATGAGTGTCAGACATTTTAGCTGCACATCACAGACAGATCAATGAAAATGAACATCACCTCTTCATGATAAATTTGCTCTAATACATCCACCATTGTGTGCCTCCTTTCCTAACAATGTAATAATAATAGTCAACATCCCTTTCATGAAACACAGCACAGTAATGGGAACATACAATCAGAAGTATAGTCTGGTTACTCTAGAGCACTGTTTTATTTATTATTAGCATTATTACTTTTTTAACCTATTTGGCTATGAAAGAATATCTTTTCCCACATCTGGAGCAACTGAAAAGTACCTCAATTTAACTGTAGCTTTAAACTCTTTATAGTTTTCCTTAGTATCTGAAACCTTTCAACACTATAAGATTGCTTCAGGAATCTATTGAGTATAAAATTTTGCTTATGAACCAGGAGAGTTATAGGTCTAATAGTGAGGCACTTTTACTGTGGAGGAAAGCTCAGACTCCTAGGCTTTCTGTTAGCAGCCAGCCTTTCAGAGAAAGCTCTTAGCTTGCTGTTAGCAATGTGGGCAGTAGCTTTACCTGACAAGCCTCATGTCATTAGATACATAACTCTTAATTACAAAAAATCATCATGGAGTTAAAAACCTATAGGGAAATTAAAGCACCTGCAGCAAAAAACTCTGATAGGGAGATCTACTTTACACAAATTAAATTGACTTATGTTACCCTAACGGTCCTAATGATTTGGAAAGTCTGTCTTTTTAGCATTGCAGACTGGTTGTAACTATACAGTTCATTAGCTTAAAAGATATAGGCATGTTCAAATTGGAAAAAAGCAAAGAGAACCTGATTAAGAGATTAAAAATAATGGTGGATCGACTTACTTTAATTAGAGTTCGAATTTCTTGAGAAAAGCAAACTTTATGTACACAGTTTCTCTTCCTAACTTTTTTCAAGTTTTTCTTACCTAGGCTTTTTGAATTTTCAGAATTAAAATTTCCCCTTCATTTCAGAGAATCTAATCATCATGTCTAGTCTTAAGGTCACCAAAGAGAGTGAAAAGTTAACGGCATTTTGAAATGCATTTTGTTTATGGTATCAAGATCAATTTTGTGGGCATGGATACAATTATAACACAGTTCATGATTATCTGGCATAGTGTGAAGGATGTATTAATATAAATTGAAATACTATGTTACTCACAAAGGAAAATGTATACATGTAGAACATTTATGCACAGTAAGAGGACAATTTGGGGTGGAAGAGAATGAATAGCACTAGTTATAGAGTTTAGGAGAAGGAAAGATGTAAAATAAAGTACTAAAAGCATCTCTAGGAAATATGGACAAATAAATGCAACTCAAAGTTTATGAAGAAAATAATTAAATTGGATTTATAGGACTTTGTGAAATTTGTCACCAGGTTGCTGCTGTTTTGCACCTCAGAGGGACCTTAGGAAACTGTGTCCATAATGAAAAGCTGAGCTTCTGATATTAATAGGCATTCAAATATAAGAAAAATATTAAAGATGATTGAAGTAAAGGAGTGAGTTAGTTAAAATAGGTGAATTCAAATCCTGGGAAGTTTTACATCTTGGTTTTGAGAGACAGCCAACCCCACCAAGCTGCTCACAGAAAAGAGAGCTGCTGAGAGCTACAACTCTCTCTTCTCATAGAAGAGAGCAGTGAGCTGCTCTTTCAGCACTCACTGACTCAATGACAAGATTCACCATTCCAAAAAGAAAAATATATATATATATATATTTGGGATATTGAGGAATTGGGGTGGAAGGAAATAGCCTGAAATGCTCTTGTTCACAATACTGATTCAGTATCTTGACCAATCTTAACAACACACAACACTGTGCTCAGTCATGTCTGATGCTTTGCAATCCTGTGGACTAAAGCCCAACAGGCTCTCTTGCCATGAGTTTCTCTAGGAAAGAATACAGAAGTGCCTTGACATTTCCCACTTCAGGTGATTGTCCCAACCCTGAAATCAAACCTGCATCTCCTGAATTGACAGGCAGGTTCTTTCCCTCTGAACCACCTGGGGGCCACCTCAAGGACTACCACATCTGTGAAGACTGCTTCTTTCCCAGAGGCTTGCCTAACACACTCACCCATCCAGTATATATATCACTGTTTACCCTTCTGGATACCATGCATTCACATTTTTTTCCTTGCACTGAATGATGAAGTTTTCAAGGCTGGAAGAGTCTACTTATCACCCACACTGTCAAAGTCCTCAAAATATACATATGTTTGAAAGAGTTTTTTAAATGTTTGAAAAAATTAACATAAAAACAAGGTCAGATCTCAGGTTACTTATAATCAATTATTGTAGCCTACATAATTAGTAGTTTTGAGGGAGCCTTTTAAAAAATATTTCCCTGAAAATTCTTCGTAGTATTATCTGACATGAATATTTGGAAACAGTGAAAATAGTATATCCTTATCCATGATTCAGCCCCTTTTTTAAAATAGTATATCCTATCATGATTTAAGGACCTTAGAAAAAAAAACTTTGTGAAATTTGTCACCAGGTCCCAATGAAAAGCTGAGCTTCTGATATTAATAGGCATTCAAATATAAGAAAATATTAAAGATGATTGAAGTAAAGGAGTGAGTTAGTTAAAATAGGTGAATTCAAATCCTGGGAAGTTTTACATCTTGGTTTTGAGAGACAGCCAACCCCACCAAGCTGCTCACAGAAAAGAGAGCTGCTGAGAGCTACAACTCTCTCTTCTCATAGAAGAGAGCAGTGAGCTGCTCTTTCAGCACTCACTGACTCAATGACAAGATTCACCATTCCAAAAAGAAAAATATATATATATATATATTTGGGATATTGAGGAATTGGGGTGGAAGGAAATAGCCTGAAATGCTCTTGTTCACAATACTGATTCAGTATCTTGACCAATCTTAACAACACACAACACTGTGCTCAGTCATGTCTGATGCTTTGCAATCCTGTGGACTAAAGCCCAACAGGCTCTCTTGCCATGAGTTTCTCTAGGAAAGAATACAGAAGTGCCTTGACATTTCCCACTTCAGGTGATTGTCCCAACCCTGAAATCAAACCTGCATCTCCTGAATTGACAGGCAGGTTCTTTCCCTCTGAACCACCTGGGGGCCACCTCAAGGACTACCACATCTGTGAAGACTGCTTCTTTCCCAGAGGCTTGCCTAACACACTCACCCATCCAGTATATATATCACTGTTTACCCTTCTGGATACCATGCATTCACATTTTTTTCCTTGCACTGAATGATGAAGTTTTCAAGGCTGGAAGAGTCTACTTATCACCCACACTGTCAAAGTCCTCAAAATATACATATGTTTGAAAGAGTTTTTTAAATGTTTGAAAAAATTAACATAAAAACAAGGTCAGATCTCAGGTTACTTATAATCAATTATTGTAGCCTACATAATTAGTAGTTTTGAGGGAGCCTTTTAAAAAATATTTCCCTGAAAATTCTTCGTAGTATTATCTGACATGAATATTTGGAAACAGTGAAAATAGTATATCCTTATCCATGATTCGCATTTGTGCCATTCATCTAAACTACATAATATGGGCAAATACTAGTTTGATGATTTCTGTGACTTCATTTGACTACACACAACCTTACAGCAAGACTATAAATTACAAGAGATGATTCAACGTCTCATTATTTTTTTATTGAAGAACTAAAACAGAGACACACACAAATACCCCTCCAATTAAAAAAGAACCTTATACCTATCAGTATGATCACTTAACTTCCTACAATTTTCATGTTAATTTATGTATGTTTTTTTCTCACAATACTGCAATTCCATAAGTACAGGAGATGTAATTAATATATGCAACAGCTATTTATTTCAGCATTATACATCCCAACGTTGCTCTTATATTAAAATTGTGACCATTTCTTTGCTCATGATTTCTTGTTGATTTTAAACAAAGTGTATAAAGCCAAAGACCTCTTTGGAGCAAAATCACAGCCTTAATTTCTTACACACGTCAAGATAAACATTAAATCATGCTTCCACTGCTGTTTTCCTTTTGGAAGTCTCTCCCATTGATTTTATTTGCATTAAAATTCTACATATTTGTTTTACTTTCATTATGGAATGCAGAACACAATTTTTATGATTTGTCCACTTGTTTACCCTCTCCTTAGACCATATAAAATTTCATTTATCATCACATAAAGCAAATAACAAAGTCCTTGTGGTACCCATAACACCTAGATTGTCTGTAACAGCTGACAAACAAGCTCTGGGAGGTCTCAGAGAGGAGGTCACATATGACATAAGTATGATAGAATCTTTGTGTGGGAAAGTCGATGCTGACAATTAGCTGTGATGTGCCTGTCTTCTTTCACTAGATCATAAGCACTTCGAGGACAAGGAAAATAAAAGCTGTATCTTTCTCATTTCCTATCATATATGAGTCAGCTCTTGGGATACAAAAGGTGTATAAGACAAGTTTGTTAAATGAAACTGTTGAAGTAAGAATAGGCAGGAGGAAGTAACATGAAAGAATTTGTCTGACATGAAAAGGAGTGTGATTGAGCATGGACTGCAAACCAAAAAAGAAGAGACTCACAAAAGGACGTGACGACATTATATAGTGCTCCAAAAAAAATAAAGAAAAATTACAATAAAATGAGACAAGTGGAATTTATGATTTCAATTTCCACATATTTCTATTAATTGATCATTTGTGTTTCCTCGTCTTTGAATAGTCTTTATTTTCTCCCTAGCTTTTTATAATGCTTTTATTGATTTTTGCAAATTCTTTATGTATTCCCAGCATGTATATTTTGTTGCTTGTGTCTATTTAAATATCTCCCAGTTAATAATCTATATAGTTATAATATTTAAGTGTGTTTTATTTCAATGTCATCAAATAATGAAATTCCATAAGTACAGGAGATGTAATTAATATATGCAACAGCTATTTATTTCAGCATTATACATCCCAACGTTGCTCTTATATTAAAATTGTGACCATTTCTTTGCTCATGATTTCTTGTTGATTTTAAACAAAGTGTATAAAGCCAAAGACCTCTTTGGAGCAAAATCACAGCCTTAATTTCTTACACACGTCAAGATAAACATTAAATCATGCTTCCACTGCTGTTTTCCTTTTGGAAGTCTCTCCCATTGATTTTATTTGCATTAAAATTCTACATATTTGTTTTACTTTCATTATGGAATGCAGAACACAATTTTTATGATTTGTCCACTTGTTTACCCTCTCCTTAGACCATATAAAATTTCATTTATCATCACATAAAGCAAATAACAAAGTCCTTGTGGTACCCATAACACCTAGATTGTCTGTAACAGCTGACAAACAAGCTCTGGGAGGTCTCAGAGAGGAGGTCACATATGACATAAGTATGATAGAATCTTTGTGTGGGAAAGTCGATGCTGACAATTAGCTGTGATGTGCCTGTCTTCTTTCACTAGATCATAAGCACTTCGAGGACAAGGAAAATAAAAGCTGTATCTTTCTCATTTCCTATCATATATGAGTCAGCTCTTGGGATACAAAAGGTGTATAAGACAAGTTTGTTAAATGAAACTGTTGAAGTAAGAATAGGCAGGAGGAAGTAACATGAAAGAATTTGTCTGACATGAAAAGGAGTGTGATTGAGCATGGACTGCAAACCAAAAAAGAAGAGACTCACAAAAGGACGTGACGACATTATATAGTGCTCCAAAAAAAATAAAGAAAAATTACAATAAAATGAGACAAGTGGAATTTATGATTTCAATTTCCACATATTTCTATTAATTGATCATTTGTGTTTCCTCGTCTTTGAATAGTCTTTATTTTCTCCCTAGCTTTTTATAATGCTTTTATTGATTTTTGCAAATTCTTTATGTATTCCCAGCATGTATATTTTGTTGCTTGTGTCTATTTAAATATCTCCCAGTTAATAATCTATATAGTTATAATATTTAAGTGTGTTTTATTTCAATGTCATCAAATAATGAAACTTTGCTTTGACATCTTACTTTGAAATCACTTCTTATACCAGGTCCAAAAAATATTCATCTCCATTTCCTATGAGTTTTTTTTTTTCTATGAGTTTTAAGGTATTGTTTTTGCCTTAATTCCACCAAGACTTGAATTTACAAATTTCTGTGTCTTTTTGCATGTATACACCTTGGGAGAAAAATGATAAAGAACAAAACTTATGAACTGTATTAACACTAAGCACAAATAATTTTTTTAAAAATAAACTCCTTCTGAGGTGAAAAAGGTTTGCACAACAAAATAAGCATGAAAGTCATATTAATACTAATTGGTTTTTATAGCAGAAAGTAAAAATTTGGATCTTTGTATAGTTTTGATCACAGAAACATATTTCCTGGACATTTGGAAGAAGATCAACTAACTTTAGAATCATCACAAAGAAATACACAGGTTTCAAGGATGCATGCTCCAAACTCCAGTTACAATGACACTAATGACATGTAAATAAAGACCGGAGAAGCTATACTAATTTGGAAATAAGTGTAGGCAGTTCTTTGGCAGAGATAGTTCCAGAAAAGCAAGTTAAAAATGCAAACAGAGCCAAAAGATGCATTCGGATTGTATACAAATATGTATTTCTAAACATAAGAGTTTTATTTATTTTGGTTTCTATAGAGCAATCAGTTTTCCTGTTGAGTCTAGATAAAATTGACAGTTATTTATGTAACTATTTATAAAATTTGCTTTACCTGTTTATCAGTTAGTCAGTATAGAAGTGTGAAGAAACATGATGGGGAAAAAGCATAATGAACCGCACATCTTTGTATTAGAGATAGCTGTGTGTGCAGGTGTGCTAAGTCTCTTCAGTTCTGTCCAACTCTTTGAGACCCTCTGGACTGTAGCCTGCCTGGCTCCTCTGTCCATGGAATTTTGGAGTGAGTTGCTATGCCCTCCCCCACAGGATCTTCCTGATCTAGAGATTGACAGGACCAGGAATGAAAGGAAAAAGCTCACACTGGTAGCCTGTGGCTGAGTCGGTTCTAGAATTTCCTTAGTGTCTTGCCTGCCAAGGCCAGGGATTATTGCAAAGATACAACTGTGATATCAAATCATTCCAAGTCCAAATTGTTCAACATAATTTTCAAACTAGGGTGAGAATGAAAATAAAATATAGAAACTGCTGAAAAGAGAAAGTGCCCTATAGATCTATCTGTTTTAATAGTCAATTACTTTTTAATATTTATTTATTTGGGGCTACACCAGGTCTCACTTGCAGCAGATGGCATCTTCTATTTTCAATGCAACACATAGTGTCTTTAGTTGCAGTATGCAGACTCAGTTGTGAGATGTGATTCTTAGTATTTATATTTCAATATAATAGTAAATATAAATTCAAATTTGCTAATCTAACAAAAGTTCCTTGCATAATTAGAGAATGGTTTTTAATACATTAATAGATTGAAACAGGTTTAATAGTATTGATTCCATTAGCTGAATATCCAAACATATAAGAGAAAAACAAATGATGAAGATTTATTTGCTCAATCAAACTGAACTCAGGAGAGGAGAAAGAAGAAAGATGATCAAACTAAGATAAGAATGACCACCATAAATATAAATAGGTTACATGGTCCGACTCTTTATTCACATATTCATTTATTAACTTTACAAATATTTTCTATACTTGACATTGTTAAATATGACCATTCTAAGTACTCTGTTATAATGGTGGATGGGCCATTCTCACAAAAGCATTTCTTGTTATCCAAGAATTTTGTATTTACTGGAAGACACAGAATTGTGCTGCCCTATATAGAATCCACCAGACTGGGCTTCCCTGGTGCTGCAGTGGGTAAAGACACCGCCTTGCTGTGCAAGGGGCGCTGGTTCCATCCCTGGCCTGGGAAGATCCCACGTGCCGTGGAGCGGCTGGACTGATGTGTCCAATGACCGAGCCGGAGCTCTGGAGCACATGCGCCCAGGCCGGTGTCATGGAATTTTGGAGTGGGTTGCTATGCCCTCCCCCACAGGATCTTCCTGATCTAGAGATTGACAGGACCAGGAATGAAAGGAAAAAGCTCACACTGGTAGCCTGTGGCTGAGTCGGTTCTAGAATTTCCTTAGTGTCTTGCCTGCCAAGGCCAGGGATTATTGCAAAGATACAACTGTGATATCAAATCATTCCAAGTCCAAATTGTTCAACATAATTTTCAAACTAGGGTGAGAATGAAAATAAAATATAGAAACTGCTGAAAAGAGAAAGTGCCCTATAGATCTATCTGTTTTAATAGTCAATTACTTTTTAATATTTATTTATTTGGGGCTACACCAGGTCTCACTTGCAGCAGATGGCATCTTCTATTTTCAATGCAACACATAGTGTCTTTAGTTGCAGTATGCAGACTCAGTTGTGAGATGTGATTCTTAGTATTTATATTTCAATATAATAGTAAATATAAATTCAAATTTGCTAATCTAACAAAAGTTCCTTGCATAATTAGAGAATGGTTTTTAATACATTAATAGATTGAAACAGGTTTAATAGTATTGATTCCATTAGCTGAATATCCAAACATATAAGAAAAACAAATGATGAAGATTTATTTGCTCAATCAAACTGAACTCAGGAGAGGAGAAAGAAGAAAGATGATCAAACTAAGATAAGAATGACCACCATAAATATAAATAGGTTACATGGTCCGACTCTTTATTCACATATTCATTTATTAACTTTACAAATATTTTCTATACTTGACATTGTTAAATATGACCATTCTAAGTACTCTGTTATAATGGTGGATGGGCCATTCTCACAAAAGCATTTCTTGTTATCCAAGAATTTTGTATTTACTGGAAGACACAGAATTGTGCTGCCCTATATAGAATCCACCAGACTGGGCTTCCCTGGTGCTGCAGTGGGTAAAGACACCGCCTTGCTGTGCAAGGGGCGCTGGTTCCATCCCTGGCCTGGGAAGATCCCACGTGCCGTGGAGCGGCTGGACTGATGTGTCCAATGACCGAGCCGGAGCTCTGGAGCACATGCGCCCAGAGCCGGTGCTCTGCGACAACAGAGGCCACTGCAATGGGAGGCCCACATGGGCCAAAGAACAAAGATGGATGAAAGCAGATAAATGAAAGACCAGTAGAAGTGGCCCGCCCGCCCCCCACCCTCTCCAACCCCCACCAAAAAAAGAATCCACCAGACACATCTGACCACATAATTTTAAATTTGAATGAACTGAAATAGAATGAAATTAATGATATAGTTCCATAGTCTCCGTAGCTGTATTCAAGGGCTCAACAGACTCACGTGACTAGTGGCTCCAGTATTAGACAATGCAGATAGAACACTTTGATTATTATAAAACTTTCTCCTGTAAAGTACGAATATAGAAGTTATGTGACAGAGGAAATTTCAGAGCTGATGTGGCCTTCGAAAGAAATAAGGGATTTACCATCCCTTATTTGTGATAGTGACTGGAATTAAAAATAAATAAACAAATAGAGCTGGCAGCATAACAGAGAACAAGGTCACAGAATGCTTTTGTGAGGAGAAAGAATACAACCTGAAATTTTAAATGGTTTGACCAGACCAAAGGAATCACCAGCTTGTGGAAGTTCTCTCCAGTAAGAGGAAGCAGTACACATAAATTCTAGATAAACAACTTGTAAAAACTGAGAATGAAAAGGAGGTCCTTGTTGCATGGGCATGGCACATGAGAGAGTATTGAGAAAAGAGATTAGAGAGGCAGGAAGTGACTAGATCAGTTGTGGCTGGTTGAGCCAAAGTAAAAGATTTGATTTTAACTCAGAGTGTGATGGAAGCCATTGAACATTTTAAGTGATGCAAGGAAAACAAACAATCCAATGAACAGAATTTCAAACTGAGTTAAAAAAAAAATCCTTTGATATTTTATTATAAGAAATTTAAAAAAATACCGCATCACTAAATATCATGTAATGATAAAGTACCAGGAAAGTGATTATAAACTCAAATAAATAAATAAATAAATAGCATCTGTTCAGTGAACTGAAAACCAAGATCCTAGAAAAGGATAAAAACAGCATTTTATAATCAGTGAAAACTAAGCATGAGCTCCACAGCTACTGAGCCTGTGCTCTAGAGAAGACTTCTGTGCAGCAATGAAGACCCAGTGTTGCCCTGGATGAATAAATCTTAAAAAAAATACTACACAGTTATAATCATAGGGAGGCATATGTTATGGAGTAAATTGTGTCTTCCTCCCCAATTCATATGTTGAAATCTAATCCACTAGTAGATCAGAATGTAAGTGAATTTGGAACAAAGTTCTTTAAGGAGACAATTACACCATATCATATGGGAGGGCCTTATTTCAGTTTAATTAGTGTTCTTATAAGAATGAGAGAATAGACACAGACAAGATGGAGGGAAGACTATGTGAGACACAGGGAAAAGATGGTTATATTCAAGCCAAAAATAAAGGCTAGAATTAGACACAGACAAGAAATAGTGACTTGGATGTGGCCTTCGAAAGAAATAAGGATTTACCATCCCTTATTTGTGATAGTGACTGGAATGAAAATAAATAAATAAATAGAGCTGGCAGCATAACAGAGAACAAGGTCACAGAATGCTTTTGTGAGGAGAAAGAATACAACCTGAAATTTTAAATGGTTTGACCAGACCAAAGGAATCACCAGCTTGTGGAAGTTCTCTCCAGTAAGAGGAAGCAGTACACATAAATTCTAGATAAACAACTTGTAAAAACTGAGAATGAAAAGGAGGTCCTTGTTGCATGGGCATGGCACATGAGAGAGTATTGAGAAAAGAGATTAGAGAGGCAGGAAGTGACTAGATCAGTTGTGGCTGGTTGAGCCAAAGTAAAAGATTTGATTTTAACTCAGAGTGTGATGGAAGCCATTGAACATTTTAAGTGATGCAAGGAAAACAAACAATCCAATGAACAGAATTTCAAACTGAGTTAAAAAAAAAATCCTTTGATATTTTATTATAAGAAATTTAAAAAAATACCGCATCACTAAATATCATGTAATGATAAAGTACCAGGAAAGTGATTATAAACTCAAATAAATAAATAAATAAATAGCATCTGTTCAGTGAACTGAAAACCAAGATCCTAGAAAAGGATAAAAACAGCATTTTATAATCAGTGAAAACTAAGCATGAGCTCCACAGCTACTGAGCCTGTGCTCTAGAGAAGACTTCTGTGCAGCAATGAAGACCCAGTGTTGCCCTGGATGAATAAATCTTAAAAAATACTACACAGTTATAATCATAGGGAGGCATATGTTATGGAGTAAATTGTGTCTTCCTCCCCAATTCATATGTTGAAATCTAATCCACTAGTAGATCAGAATGTAAGTGAATTTGGAACAAAGTTCTTTAAGGAGACAATTACACCATATCATATGGGAGGGCCTTATTTCAGTTTAATTAGTGTTCTTATAAGAATGAGAGAATAGACACAGACAAGATGGAGGGAAGACTATGTGAGACACAGGGAAAAGATGGTTATATTCAAGCCAAAAATAAAGGCTTTAAAAGAATTAAACCCTGCCTTCACCTTGATCATGGACTTCAAGCCTCCATAATTATGAGAATATAAATTGCCATTGTTTAAGCCACTGTCTATGGTACATCATATGGCAGTCCTAGCAAATTCATTCAATGCTTGAATACATTTGATTTAAAAAAAAAAAATCAGGTTCTATATTCCTCCAACCATCCCTGAAATAACAGAGGCTAAATATATTATGCACATATTTCAAAAAATTAGTTGTTAATAAAATTTGCCTTTGTGACAATCAACAATAACAAAAATCTATAGGTATTTTTTATTTCATAGTAGAAATTATTTTTCAATAAATAAATATGAATGTTGAGTTGGTCCTTAGTATTTCTTTCAGTATACTAGTGCTCAAAATAAAAATTGGTTATTGTTCAACTATTTCACTGGATTGTTTAGTATAACCCTTAAGAATGCTTCTCCATTCTCCCCACATCACTTTGTCCTTGGTTTGTCTCAAATCTACTTTAGAAAAGAGGGTCAATAATCTATATTCCTTTTTAGTACCAGATTTACAAAAGGACAGATTTGATACTTGGTATTTGAACCTGCATTTCAGTAGTCCTATGTATATGTTCATATGCTCTCATTTTCATAAATTAAACTAGAAAAATATTGGATCTTTTAAGAAAATACTGGTTGTAATTAGTAAATTGCAAATAAAATCAAAGTCCATATCATTTCTCAGTTTTGTTTTTATAGAATTGTAATACTGCCCCCTCACCTTTGAATGCATTTAAATAATACTCATATGATACTGCTGAATTTTCTTAATTGGTGCATCTTTAGTGTTAAAAGTCTGCATGTACATAAAACTGATGACAAACTGTCTTGTATTTAATCCTTCAGACTCTGGGCAGGAATCTATAAAAGACACCAATTCTTAAGAGATTCATTAGGAGAGAGGGGTGTTTACATGCATAGGTGATAACATGGACTGTTTACAACCATTCCTTTCCTTAAAAAAAATAAAAAACATAAAATAGGGTCTTTTTACAGATTTGAGTCATCCTAGATGAATCTGAAATAATATGAAGTGACTTGATATCTATACGTTAAGTACATAAGCAGATTAGCAAAAATGAAACAGAAAGCATCTCTATACTGATTCAGAACAAAAAAGAAAAGAAAGTCATTGAGAGGTCTACCTTTCCCATTTTCCAACATTTTAATTAAGACTGTATCTTAACTTGAAGAATATTCATTCATAGCTCAGATGTCAGTCATATCATTCTTACTTTACTCGTATCTGCAGTTCATATAATGAAAAGCATTATCACTATAAAGGAAACTGGAAAAAAAGCCTAAAGGGTGCAAAATGATTTCACCTTTTGGTTTTCGTGTGAGTAGAGCAAATTACTAAATCTGTAGTTGCCAAAATGTGCACTTATTTGTTAAAGGAACAGCTGGTAATGTTGTATACAAGCTGTTGGTCCTTAGTATTTCTTTCAGTATACTAGTGCTCAAAATAAAAATTGGTTATTGTTCAACTATTTCACTGGATTGTTTAGTATAACCCTTAAGAATGCTTCTCCATTCTCCCCACATCACTTTGTCCTTGGTTTGTCTCAAATCTACTTTAGAAAAGAGGGTCAATAATCTATATTCCTTTTTAGTACCAGATTTACAAAAGGACAGATTTGATACTTGGTATTTGAACCTGCATTTCAGTAGTCCTATGTATATGTTCATATGCTCTCATTTTCATAAATTAAACTAGAAAAATATTGGATCTTTTAAGAAAATACTGGTTGTAATTAGTAAATTGCAAATAAAATCAAAGTCCATATCATTTCTCAGTTTTGTTTTTATAGAATTGTAATACTGCCCCCTCACCTTTGAATGCATTTAAATAATACTCATATGATACTGCTGAATTTTCTTAATTGGTGCATCTTTAGTGTTAAAAGTCTGCATGTACATAAAACTGATGACAAACTGTCTTGTATTTAATCCTTCAGACTCTGGGCAGGAATCTATAAAAGACACCAATTCTTAAGAGATTCATTAGGAGAGAGGGGTGTTTACATGCATAGGTGATAACATGGACTGTTTACAACCATTCCTTTCCTTAAAAAAAATAAAAAACATAAAATAGGGTCTTTTTACAGATTTGAGTCATCCTAGACGAATCTGAAATAATATGAAGTGACTTGATATCTATACGTTAAGTACATAAGCAGATTAGCAAAAATGAAACAGAAAGCATCTCTATACTGATTCAGAACAAAAAAGAAAAGAAAGTCATTGAGAGGTCTACCTTTCCCATTTTCCAACATTTTAATTAAGACTGTATCTTAACTTGAAGAATATTCATTCATAGCTCAGATGTCAGTCATATCATTCTTACTTTACTCGTATCTGCAGTTCATATAATGAAAAGCATTATCACTATAAAGGAAACTGGAAAAAAAGCCTAAAGGGTGCAAAATGATTTCACCTTTTGGTTTTCGTGTGAGTAGAGCAAATTACTAAATCTGTAGTTGCCAAAATGTGCACTTATTTGTTAAAGGAACAGCTGGTAATGTTGTATACAAGCTGTTCTCCAGAAATTAATTGCGAATATTAAGAATAATTCTGACGTGGGTCACAGCTTCACTGATTTATTTTTTCCTCCTAGACATTTATCAGGCCTGTCTTTTCTTGCACCTAACTGAAATTGGGATGGCTCAGAATTTGTGATAAAAGCTGCCAATGTATTATGAACCTGTACAAGTAAGACATCTGTTTAAACTCCATGCTTTTGGTCTTTTCATGATTATAGTATGCCAAATTATGAACACCATATGAAGCATAAAATGGTTCTGGCTCACCTTCTCTTGCAGGTAATGAACAAGAAAAAAAGACTCATTTAAATTATCATATTAAGCAAAATTTAGCAGGTCATATTCAAGTAATAGAAAGAGGTTCAACGATAAAAACAATTTAGTGTATGGATAAAACAAATCTGTAAGAAGTATACTGTCTTATATTGGCAAGAAAATTAATCTGAGAAAATATTTCTAAGATTTTTTACTCAGTTATTTTCTATTTTTAATAGTTATTTTATTATTTTTTTTAATTTACAGCCAATTTTTCATTTATTCTTTATTTTCATCCATTTTTATTCTTTGACATGTGTAGGCCTTCCTTTGCAGTGGCCTCTCTCCTTGCAGAGCACTGGCTCTGCGTGCATGCACTCCAGAGCACTGGCTCCTAATTGGACATACCAGTCCAGCCACTCTGCAGCACATGGGATTTTCCTGAGTCAGGGACTGAACTGGTGCCAAGTCTACTGCAAGGTAGATTCTTTATCCACTGGACTGTCATGGAAGCCCCTATTTTAAATAGATTTTAAGCTTCATTTTTAATTTAGGAAGCCCTAGTGTTTTTTCCAAATAATATTGTATATGCTAACGCTACAAAAGTTTAACTTTTCGACTTTTTAATATAGAGTAAAATAGGGTAAACTTCTTTTAAATTGTGCAATTCAGGGATATGTAACATTGTCTTAATTTCTTCATGTGTAAAAGTAGTTATACCGAAATTAGAGAGTCTTTTTGAGACTCAGTAATAATATATACAAAACGTGGCACATAAAAATCTATACATTACAGATAATGGCTTTAGAAGAAATTAGGTCACTAATTTCATTAAACACTTGAATCTTGATCAATATTATACATACATATATATATATATATATATATGTATTTTTTTTCCTCTTGTAGGTTTTCTCTTCAACCTCTTGCAGTATTTTTTAATGTTCAGTCTTTTAAACTATTTTAAACGTTTTCTTTATTTTTCAGAGCTCAAAACCACTGCCTCAAGTTCAGCATATAGTTATGTCACACAGTTTTTAAAAATGACATTAAATGAGCTCATTCTCAAGCTCTTGCCATCAGTCTCCAAAATGGCTTCTGTTCTCACTCCTTTCTCATTTCATTCCAGTAATACTGAAAGATCTGTGTATAATCACTAAAGGCTAATATTTCTATACTAATAACAATGTCCTCTTTTTAAAGTTTTTTTTGGCCTCTTTTATTGGCATTTTCTTTATTTATTTTCATCCATCTTTATTCTTTGGCATGTGTGGGCTTCCCATTACAGTGGCCTATCTCATTGCAGAGCACCAGTTTTGGGCACATGCGCTCCAGAGTGCTGGCTCGTAACTGAACACACCAGTCCAGCCACTTCATGGCATGTGGGATCTTTCCAGGTCAGGGATCGAACTGGCACCCTTGCCCTGCAAGGCAGACTCTTTCCCCACTGGACCACCAGGGAAACCCTACAGTGTTCTCTTTCCTCTTTCTTATGGCCCCTTCTATGGGGGTACTGCTAAGTTGTGTCCCAATCTTTGCGACCCCATGGACTGTAGCCCACAGGTTCCTCTATCTATAGGATTTTCCAGGCAAGAATACTGGAGTGGGTTTCCTTTCCTTCTCCACTGATGATCCCTTACTGCTTGCATTTAAGATTTTCAATTTCAGCTAATTTTGAAAATAATTCTCTCTAAGCCATAGTGAAGTGACTGATTATCATTATTAAAAAAGAAAAAGCCTTTGAAGATATACACTCAGTTAAGGATCTAAAGATGAAGTCATCTTTGCTTTGCATTAGTAAAAATATATACAAAACGTGGCACATAAAAATCTATACATTACAGATAATGGCTTTAGAAGAAATTAGGTCACTAATTTCATTAAACACTTGAATCTTGATCAATATTATACATACATATATATATATATATATATATGTATTTTTTTTCCTCTTGTAGGTTTTCTCTTCAACCTCTTGCAGTATTTTTTAATGTTCAGTCTTTTAAACTATTTTAAACGTTTTCTTTATTTTTCAGAGCTCAAAACCACTGCCTCAAGTTCAGCATATAGTTATGTCACACAGTTTTTAAAAATGACATTAAATGAGCTCATTCTCAAGCTCTTGCCATCAGTCTCCAAAATGGCTTCTGTTCTCACTCCTTTCTCATTTCATTCCAGTAATACTGAAAGATCTGTGTATAATCACTAAAGGCTAATATTTCTATACTAATAACAATGTCCTCTTTTAAAGTTTTTTTTGGCCTCTTTTATTGGCATTTTCTTTATTTATTTTCATCCATCTTTATTCTTTGGCATGTGTGGGCTTCCCATTACAGTGGCCTATCTCATTGCAGAGCACCAGTTTTGGGCACATGCGCTCCAGAGTGCTGGCTCGTAACTGAACACACCAGTCCAGCCACTTCATGGCATGTGGGATCTTTCCAGGTCAGGGATCGAACTGGCACCCTTGCCCTGCAAGGCAGACTCTTTCCCCACTGGACCACCAGGGAAACCCTACAGTGTTCTCTTTCCTCTTTCTTATGGCCCCTTCTATGGGGGTACTGCTAAGTTGTGTCCCAATCTTTGCGACCCCATGGACTGTAGCCCACAGGTTCCTCTATCTATAGGATTTTCCAGGCAAGAATACTGGAGTGGGTTTCCTTTCCTTCTCCACTGATGATCCCTTACTGCTTGCATTTAAGATTTTCAATTTCAGCTAATTTTGAAAATAATTCTCTCTAAGCCATAGTGAAGTGACTGATTATCATTATTAAAAAAGAAAAAGCCTTTGAAGATATACACTCAGTTAAGGATCTAAAGATGAAGTCATCTTGGAGTTAGATAGAACCTAAATGTTAATAAGAATCTCAATAAGAAAAAGGAGAGGGAATTTAGAGAGAGATCCGCAGACAGTAGAATGCCCTGAGAGGAAGGAGACAGAGATTGGAGTTACGCTGACACAGACCAAGTAACATCTGAGGCCACCAGAAATTGGGGAGATTCTTTCCTAGAGCTTTCAGAGATCTGTGAGAGAGTGTTTCTCTTGTTCTAATCTACTTATTTGTGGTAATTTGCTATGGTAGCCCTAAGGAAACTAATATATCCAGGATATTTCATAAATTCACTTTTTTAGAAAAATAAAATATTATCTCAGATTTATTTTCCCTTTTTCCTTCTCCTGGGTCCTATGATAGGAAAGGGGGAGGCAGGGACTAAGCACAAAAGTGGTCCTCCTAGGCAGACTGGATCCATTTGAATTCCTGATCTACAGATCATATGAACTTTTAGCTGGTTCAGCAATTTAATCCACTTCTATGACAAATTGGTATAAAAATCACTTTCACATTCCCCGAGGAGTAGTTCATTTCACTTTTTCTCTTCCCAAATCGTTCATTCACTTCTACCATTTCACTTTCAGCTCATGACTTTTCATTATATTATTTGGAACAAACAGGTATCACCTAAATTCTCCATCCATAAATTCAATAGACTACTAATCTGTGCTCACAATGTTATACTCCTATCAAAAATTAATCATTAGAGTATATCCTGTATGTCATAGCCTTTCTATTTTTAATTTTTTTAAATTGTATTTATTTTTGCACAATTTTAAAGTTTACTTTCCATTTAGTTATTATAAAGTATTGGCTATATCACCCATGCTGTACAATGCATCCTTGGGCCTCTCTTGTACCCTTGACATAGTGGTAAAGAACCTGCTTGCCAAAGTAGGGAGCACAAGAGGCATAGATTCTATCCCTGGGATACGAAGATCCTCTGGAATAGGAAATGGCAGATAGATAGATAGATAGATAGATAGATAGATAGATAGATAGATAGATAGATATAGATATGGATTTGGGGGGCAAAGGGAATGCTGAAGGAAAGGGAACGCTGTCTTTTGTAAGGCACAGATACCCTGGGAAACCAAGAAAAGAAGGCACAGTGTCAAATGCCTCCTGAGTGGGGGCCATATAAAATTACTATGACAAGCCTTCCCTAGACCTGACATGAAGCAAGCTTTCCATTTAGTTGAGACACAGAAAGAGCAAAAATTTATAAAACCATAAGCATAATGTCTTAATCATATTAATAATGAATTACTTTATTTACAAAAGTCATGACTTCCCTAGAAAAAACCTGACAAGATCTGTGAGAGAGTGTTTCTCTTGTTCTAATCTACTTATTTGTGGTAATTTGCTATGGTAGCCCTAAGGAAACTAATATATCCAGGATATTTCATAAATTCACTTTTTTAGAAAAATAAAATATTATCTCAGATTTATTTTCCCTTTTTCCTTCTCCTGGGTCCTATGATAGGAAAGGGGGAGGCAGGGACTAAGCACAAAAGTGGTCCTCCTAGGCAGACTGGATCCATTTGAATTCCTGATCTACAGATCATATGAACTTTTAGCTGGTTCAGCAATTTAATCCACTTCTATGACAAATTGGTATAAAAATCACTTTCACATTCCCCGAGGAGTAGTTCATTTCACTTTTTCTCTTCCCAAATCGTTCATTCACTTCTACCATTTCACTTTCAGCTCATGACTTTTCATTATATTATTTGGAACAAACAGGTATCACCTAAATTCTCCATCCATAAATTCAATAGACTACTAATCTGTGCTCACAATGTTATACTCCTATCAAAAATTAATCATTAGAGTATATCCTGTATGTCATAGCCTTTCTATTTTTAATTTTTTTAAATTGTATTTATTTTTGCACAATTTTAAAGTTTACTTTCCATTTAGTTATTATAAAGTATTGGCTATATCACCCATGCTGTACAATGCATCCTTGGGCCTCTCTTGTACCCTTGACATAGTGGTAAAGAACCTGCTTGCCAAAGTAGGGAGCACAAGAGGCATAGATTCTATCCCTGGGATACGAAGATCCTCTGGAATAGGAAATGGCAGATAGATAGATAGATAGATAGATAGATAGATAGATAGATAGATAGATATAGATATGGATTTGGGGGGCAAAGGGAATGCTGAAGGAAAGGGAACGCTGTCTTTTGTAAGGCACAGATACCCTGGGAAACCAAGAAAAGAAGGCACAGTGTCAAATGCCTCCTGAGTGGGGGCCATATAAAATTACTATGACAAGCCTTCCCTAGACCTGACATGAAGCAAGCTTTCCATTTAGTTGAGACACAGAAAGAGCAAAAATTTATAAAACCATAAGCATAATGTCTTAATCATATTAATAATGATATTTATTCTCATTTTCCATTTGCATATGTCCCCCTGTATATAATTGTTGAGCAGTACTGATGACAAATCAACTCAGGAAATAATACCAATAAGATATTACAAGGATTAGGATTGAAAATCAGGTTATTTTAGACATCATCTTAATGATTTGTTTTTTTAAGAATGTAAAGATATTATATAGGCTACATTCTTAGTCCTTAGTTCAAAATGTATTATTTAATAATTTCATATTAACAAGATATGATTTATTGACATGTTATACAAATGACATGCTACCTTTGATTTTCAAAGTATAGAGTCCTTGTAAATGATATTGTAATAATTTCATAATATGAGATAAAAATTTTGATATCTTCATAGTCCCTAAGAGGAATCCTTTAAAAACTGGATCCTAGATTATTGGGAGAATGAAAGCTTTATTGGGAAATTCATAACCTGAAGAGTGTGAAAATAAACATTTTTGAAGCCAAAATAGAAGACAGGGAGAATGAAATTTTTAAGTCAGTGAAAGCTTTAAAATGTTGGCTATCCACAATCTCCTTAATTATTCATATATTTGTGTTACTCTTCTTTTAAAAAAAATTTCCTTATTATGCTTATTTGTTTTGTGCTTGTTTAATTTATTTATATACATAGGGCTAGCATTTTTTTTTTTTTTTACTGCCTTTGTTCTTAGAGAGAAACTACCAAGGAATAAAACAGAAATATATTTTGAATATTCTTAAAAACAAGGCCAGATTTACGAATTAGAAGACCTTGTTGAAGTCATAATTGTTTTTTTATTTTATAATGCTTAATCTTCCCTCCAAAGCAAGATGTATGTCTTTAATAGTGTTTATGTATTTATTAATGCCTCACCTTATTTCATAGAAGTAGTTAAGTGTACTCAGTTGTAAACCAAAGTAGAGCATGTAGAAAGCATGATACACCATCATCTAAATGAGCATAAAGACGCCCTGCTTAAATTCTTTAATCCATTCCATTGGAGTCAAATGCCTCCTGAGTGGGGGCCATATAAAATTACTATGACAAGCCTTCCCTAGACCTGACATGAAGCAAGCTTTCCATTTAGTTGAGACACAGAAAGAGCAAAAATTTATAAAACCATAAGCATAATGTCTTAATCATATTAATAATGATATTTATTCTCATTTTCCATTTGCATATGTCCCCCTGTATATAATTGTTGAGCAGTACTGATGACAAATCAACTCAGGAAATAATACCAATAAGATATTACAAGGATTAGGATTGAAAATCAGGTTATTTTAGACATCATCTTAATGATTTGTTTTTTTAAGAATGTAAAGATATTATATAGGCTACATTCTTAGTCCTTAGTTCAAAATGTATTATTTAATAATTTCATATTAACAAGATATGATTTATTGACATGTTATACAAATGACATGCTACCTTTGATTTTCAAAGTATAGAGTCCTTGTAAATGATATTGTAATAATTTCATAATATGAGATAAAAATTTTGATATCTTCATAGTCCCTAAGAGGAATCCTTTAAAAACTGGATCCTAGATTATTGGGAGAATGAAAGCTTTATTGGGAAATTCATAACCTGAAGAGTGTGAAAATAAACATTTTTGAAGCCAAAATAGAAGACAGGGAGAATGAAATTTTTAAGTCAGTGAAAGCTTTAAAATGTTGGCTATCCACAATCTCCTTAATTATTCATATATTTGTGTTACTCTTCTTTTAAAAAAAATTTCCTTATTATGCTTATTTGTTTTGTGCTTGTTTAATTTATTTATATACATAGGGCTAGCATTTTTTTTTTTTACTGCCTTTGTTCTTAGAGAGAAACTACCAAGGAATAAATCAGAAATATATTTTGAATATTCTTAAAAACAAGGCCAGATTTACGAATTAGAAGACCTTGTTGAAGTCATAATTGTTTTTTTATTTTATAATGCTTAATCTTCCCTCCAAAGCAAGATGTATGTCTTTAATAGTGTTTATGTATTTATTAATGCCTCACCTTATTTCATAGAAGTAGTTAAGTGTACTCAGTTGTAAACCAAAGTAGAGCATGTAGAAAGCATGATACACCATCATCTAAATGAGCATAAAGACGCCCTGCTTAAATTCTTTAATCCATTCCATTGGGATAATGCTCAGCAAGCTCCCAATGCTGAACTACAGTCATTAATTATCAATGTCCTTTTGTGTAGTTTTAAACGGGAGAATGCTTATCTTCTTAACTATTTGTAAAACTATAAACAAAGTGGCTTAAATACATAGTATTAAGACTGTTCTTTGGCTCCTTAGGGTAAATGGATTAGGGACTCAGAACAGCTATCATATTATGTCACAAATCCTGATTTTTGGCTGCTGTTAAAATGTCCATTTCTGCTATTCACTTTAATTTCTCATATGAATAATACATAGTAGGCTTTAGAAAATTAAAAGAATAGTAATGAAAGCAGGAGAGGGTCTGAATTCTGTCAGTCATCAAGAATCTTAATTACACGAGAACAGTACTTTATTAATACTGAAAAAATAAAACACTAGATATATCTAATACTTTATCTGTTTAGGGTTTATAATGAATTGCTCTCTATTAATAAACTATTTATAAAACTGTATGTTTTACTCCAAATAAATAATAGAAACTGTGCACTGACATTGCTTTCAAAATATTAAAGCAGTTCAATTCATTTAGTCAGATTTAGTTTGAGTTTTCTATTATGGTGAATGAATGTGTGTATGTATGCTTGTGTACGTGTGTACAGATTTCAATATTATACAGTTTGATATCAAACTGATATCAAATGCTTTTTATGAGATGGTGTGATCTATAACTAGACTTATTTGTTTTCCTGATCTTATCTCATATAGTCAGATTAAAATTCTTACATTTTTAAGTGGATAGAGGTGGATCAAAATAATTTTTTGTGTACAACACAATCCTAACTGCTACAAAGAGGTGAAGAAGTTACGACCAAAGGCCAAATTATAACCTCTGCTTGATTTAATATAACCAGGTTATATTGACCTAGTATAGTAACACTGTTATGATTACTCCAAAATAGAAAAAAAAAAATTTTTTTCTAATTTTTAAACTTTTTAAGCAAGATGTATGTATTTAATAGTGTTTATGTATTTATTAATGCCTCACCTTATTTCATAGAAGTAGTTAAGTGTACTCAGTTGTAAACCAAAGTAGAGCATGTAGAAAGCATGATACACCATCATCTAAATGAGCATAAAGACGCCCTGCTTAAATTCTTTAATCCATTCCATTGGGATAATGCTCAGCAAGCTCCCAATGCTGAACTACAGTCATTAATTATCAATGTCCTTTTGTGTAGTTTTAAACGGGAGAATGCTTATCTTCTTAACTATTTGTAAAACTATAAACAAAGTGGCTTAAATACATAGTATTAAGACTGTTCTTTGGCTCCTTAGGGTAAATGGATTAGGGACTCAGAACAGCTATCATATTATGTCACAAATCCTGATTTTTGGCTGCTGTTAAAATGTCCATTTCTGCTATTCACTTTAATTTCTCATATGAATAATACATAGTAGGCTTTAGAAAATTAAAAGAATAGTAATGAAAGCAGGAGAGGGTCTGAATTCTGTCAGTCATCAAGAATCTTAATTACACGAGAACAGTACTTTATTAATACTGAAAAAATAAAACACTAGATATATCTAATACTTTATCTGTTTAGGGTTTATAATGAATTGCTCTCTATTAATAAACTATTTATAAAACTGTATGTTTTACTCCAAATAAATAATAGAAACTGTGCACTGACATTGCTTTCAAAATATTAAAGCAGTTCAATTCATTTAGTCAGATTTAGTTTGAGTTTTCTATTATGGTGAATGAATGTGTGTATGTATGCTTGTGTACGTGTGTACAGATTTCAATATTATACAGTTTGATATCAAACTGATATCAAATGCTTTTTATGAGATGGTGTGATCTATAACTAGACTTATTTGTTTTCCTGATCTTATCTCATATAGTCAGATTAAAATTCTTACATTTTTAAGTGGATAGAGGTGGATCAAAATAATTTTTTGTGTACAACACAATCCTAACTGCTACAAAGAGGTGAAGAAGTTACGACCAAAGGCCAAATTATAACCTCTGCTTGATTTAATATAACCAGGTTATATTGACCTAGTATAGTAACACTGTTATGATTACTCCAAAATAAACTCGATAAGATTTTTGTTTTATTAGGTTCTTTAGCACATTTCTAAACATATAGATACACCCCCTCCAGGATTCTTGCCTGGAAAAATCCAATGAACAGAGGAGCCTGACAGACTACAGTTCATTGTGTGACAAAGAGTTGGAAATACCTGACGTGACTTAGCACACACAATAGGCTAGTAGCAATAATTAAATAACTAATCACTATGGAGAAAGAGATACTGTGATTCACTAAAATGTAACAGTTGTAAGTTTCACTTCCAAAACCATTTCCTGCCTTGTTCTCTGTGGGTCCTTTTTATCTGTACTCTTTGTCTTTGATCTTAGTATCTTCCTCAGGGTCCTTCACTGGATCTCTCTCTCCCTTAATTCTGGGTGTGTGTTTTACTTTCTATCTTTATCTTATTTCTTGATTATTTCCACACTTTTTTCCTATAATTTTCTCCTGCTCATTGTCTCTTAATACCAGTTCTTAAATTTAATGAAAATAGCTATAGTGTTTAATGGAAACAAGTGTGCTGAGAATGATTAATCTTACGGATTTTGAAAAATAATCTAGCACATTATTCTTGAATCTCCAATACTTTAGCCACCTGAAATGAAGAAATGACTCATTGGCAAAGATCTTGATGTTTGGAAAAATAAAGGTCAAAAGGAGAAGGGGATGACAGAGGATGAGATGATTGGATGGCATCACTGAGTTGATGGGTGTAAGTTTGAGCAAGTTTCAGTAAATGCTGAAGGACAGAGAAGCCTGACATGTAGCAGTCCATGGGGTTGCAAAGAGTCAAACACTACTGAGTGACTGAACTGAACTGAACCTAGCACATTATTAACTATTTGTAATAGATGAATATTCTATATTTTTCTCCTAATATCATTTTCTCCAATTATTTGCTAGATAGCAATTGACACTAGTAACTTGTTATTCCAAAGATACTCAGATTAAACATATAAAATTGGAACACTTGGCCTTGCTGCTTCATTCTTTAGTACCTATCCCTTAAGCCGGTATCATTCTATAACCAACTTCACAACTTAAAAGACTTAGGGCCAACAATTAGGGCCAACAATTTAACAAATTTTCTAGTTTACTACATTTAATGGTTATCAAGATCTAAAGGACCTCCCTGGAGGCTCCGTAGTAAAGAATCGACTTGCAGTGAAGGAGACACAGCAGATATGGGTATGATCCCTGAGTTGGGAAGATGTCCTGAAGGAGGACATGGCAACCCACTACAGTATTCTGACCTGGAGGAGCCCATGGACAGAGGAGTCTGGCAGACTACAGTCCACAGAGTCACAAAGAGTCAGACATGACTGAAGTGATTGAGCACAAGCATGAAGATTTTAATATGTTTTTCTCTTTTCCATTTCAATGGCATTTCCTTAAACATACTCTCTTCACCACTGGACAATATTATTTAGGGTCTAATGCTAATGGTTGCCAATGTCTACTACTTTCCTAGTTATTCTTTACACGGAGGCTATCATTCTAAGATATAGATGTTCTTCATTCCCCACAGTAATAATCATAACAATAGGTAGTCTTTGCTCTTCAATAATTGAAAGTGTTAGTCACTTCTGACTCTTTGCAACTCTTTGGACTGTAGTCCACGATGCTCCTCTATCGATGGGATTCTCCAGGCAAGAATACTGCAGTGGGTTGCCATGCCCTCTTCCAGGGAATCTTTCCAACTCAGGGATAAAACCTTGGTTTTCTGTATATCAGGTAGAGTCTTTACCTTCTGAGACAGCAGAAAACTCCTTGGTCTTCAATAGATGACACACTAAGTGTTCTACATGTGTATGACTTTAATCTTCAAAATGGCCCTTCAAAGAAGGTGCTATTGTTTTCATTTTGTATGATCAATTGCTTGACATAAAATAACTAAATTAGGCTAAAGAATATTCCTAATTTCTCCTTTTTATTATTTAGATATGACTGACATATAATTGTGTTGATTTGACACACTTTTGTGTAGGATTACAACATAATATAGCTAATGCCTTAATTACATTATTAGTTCAGTTTTACAGCAAGGACATTTAATATCTAATCTCAACAACTTTCAAGTATGTTTTATCATACTGTTAACCATAATCACCATACTGTATATTAGATACCAATGACTTACTCAACTTCAAAAAGACTGGGTACATTTGAACCAACATCTCTCCAATTTTCCAACAAACTCATCCCCTGGTAGCTACCACTCTGTTTCTATGAATTCAGTTGCATTAAATTCCACATATAAATATATCAAACAACATTTGTCTTCTCTGTCTGACTTATTTCACTTATAACGCGCTCAATTTTCATCCACATTGTTCACGATGGTAGGATTTCTTTCATTCTTATAGTTGATAATATTCCATTAATAAAATACTATAAATGTATATGTAGAGACATTTTAACAATATTAATTCTTCTGATCAATGAACATGGGATACACTTCCATTTGCATTTTCTTCAATTTATTTAATCAAAATCTTTTTAGTTTTTATTGTATAGATTTTTCACTTCCTTGATTAAATTTATTCCTAATATTTTATTCTTTTTCATGCAATTGTAAATGTAAATTTGTTTTTAATTTCTCTTTCTGATTGTTTGTTTTTAGTGCTTAGAAATGTAATGAAGAGTAAAGAGACTGAATCAGTAATTAAGAGCCTGCCAGCAGACATCCCAGAACCCTATGGCTTTACTGGTGAATTCTACGGAACATCCAAAGAAGAATTAATGCCAATTCTTCTCAAATTTTTTGAAAATGTGAAGAGGAGGGAACATTCCCAAATTTATTTTATGAAACCAGTAATATCCTTATATAAAAGTCTGATAAGGGCATTATAAGAAAAGAAAAAATAAGATCAATATTCCTAATGAATATAAATACAAAAATCCTCAACTTTCATAAAGCTTATGAATTAAATACAGTATTGCTGTTCATTCTCTAAGTTCTGTCCAACTCTTTGTGACCTCATAGACTGCAGCACACTGTGTTTCCCTGTCCTTCACCATTTCCTGGAGTTTTTTTAAACATGGTCATAAGGCTGTCCAACCATCTCAAGCTCTGTCGGCCCCTTCTCTTACTGCCTTACAATCTTTCTCAGCATGAGGGTCTTTTTCATGAGTTGACTCTTCACATCAGATAACTAAAGTATTGGAGTGTCAGTTTTAGCATCAGCCCTTTCAATGAATATTCAGAGTTGATTTCCTTTAGGATTGACTGATTTGATCACCTTGCCATCAAAGGGACTGTTCAAGCACTACAATTTGAAAGCATCAGTTCTTTAGTGTTCAGTTTTCTTTATAGTCCATCTCTCATATGCATTCATGACTCCTGGAAAAGTCATAGCTTTGGATATAAAAATATTTATTGGCAAGACAAGTCCAAGAAAATAAAATCTGTCATTGCTTACACTTTTTTAACCCTCTATTTGCTTTAAAGTGATGGGACCAGATACCATGATCTTCGTGTTTTTAATGTTGACTTTTAAGCCAGCTTTTTCACTCTCCTCTTTACCTCTCGTTGAGAAGCTCTTTACTTTCTTTTCATTTACTGCTACTAGGGTGGTATCATCTGCATATCTGAGATATTTCTCTCAGCAATCTTGATTGCAGCTTGTGATTCATCCATCCTTACATTTTGAATGATGTACCATGCATTTGTGTTCGATAAGTGGAGTAACAATATGCAGCCTTGATGTACTTCTTTCCCAATTTTGAACCATTATATTGTTCCATGTCTAAGTTGTATTTTATTACAATAAACGACTTTTTAAGAAGAAAGAGTTTTGATTATTAATGCCAATTCTTCTCAAATTTTTTGAAAATGTGAAGAGGAGGGAACATTCCCAAATTTATTTTATGAAACCAGTAATATCCTTATATAAAAGTCTGATAAGGGCATTATAAGAAAAGAAAAAATAAGATCAATATTCCTAATGAATATAAATACAAAAATCCTCAACTTTCATAAAGCTTATGAATTAAATACAGTATTGCTGTTCATTCTCTAAGTTCTGTCCAACTCTTTGTGACCTCATAGACTGCAGCACACTGTGTTTCCCTGTCCTTCACCATTTCCTGGAGTTTTTTTAAACATGGTCATAAGGCTGTCCAACCATCTCAAGCTCTGTCGGCCCCTTCTCTTACTGCCTTACAATCTTTCTCAGCATGAGGGTCTTTTTCATGAGTTGACTCTTCACATCAGATAACTAAAGTATTGGAGTGTCAGTTTTAGCATCAGCCCTTTCAATGAATATTCAGAGTTGATTTCCTTTAGGATTGACTGATTTGATCACCTTGCCATCAAAGGGACTGTTCAAGCACTACAATTTGAAAGCATCAGTTCTTTAGTGTTCAGTTTTCTTTATAGTCCATCTCTCATATGCATTCATGACTCCTGGAAAAGTCATAGCTTTGGATATAAAAATATTTATTGGCAAGACAAGTCCAAGAAAATAAAATCTGTCATTGCTTACACTTTTTTAACCCTCTATTTGCTTTAAAGTGATGGGACCAGATACCATGATCTTCGTGTTTTTAATGTTGACTTTTAAGCCAGCTTTTTCACTCTCCTCTTTACCTCTCGTTGAGAAGCTCTTTACTTTCTTTTCATTTACTGCTACTAGGGTGGTATCATCTGCATATCTGAGATATTTCTCTCAGCAATCTTGATTGCAGCTTGTGATTCATCCATCCTTACATTTTGAATGATGTACCATGCATTTGTGTTCGATAAGTGGAGTAACAATATGCAGCCTTGATGTACTTCTTTCCCAATTTTGAACCATTATATTGTTCCATGTCTAAGTTGTATTTTATTACAATAAACGACTTTTTAAGAAGAAAGAGATATCACCTAATCTGAACACTGCATTGATGTTTAGATAGGGCAATACACAAATATAAGTGAAGAAATGGTACTGATAGAGAAATACAGTTATATAGATAATAAAATAATCAAGGAATTCTATAGTGAAAAAATTGTATTTCCAGTGTATGATGTAGGAATAACTGAATACATATAAGGGGAATGTGAGTTTGGTCTTTTATCTCAAACCCATGTACAAATTAAGTGTGTATGGATCAGAGATAAAAATGTAAATGCAACTGTTATAAAGCCTCTAGAAAAAGACATAAGGTGATATGCTTGAGTATTTAAAATGTGCAAAAATACGTTAGAGAGAATATCAAAATACTAAAAATGAAGAAGCACTGCTAAAGTGAACTTCCACAATTAAAAAAATCTATTCTTAAAAAAAAATTGTTACGAAATGGGAAGGGAAGCATCAAGAGAATGCAAAGACAAAGCACATACCTGGAGGAATTATCTACAAATGCACATCTGATAAAAGACTGTTATCCAAAATATACAAAAACTCTTAAAATTTCAATGAGTAAACAAACATCTGTATTGAAAAGTGAACCACCAAAGATCTTAATAAACACCTTACCACAAAAGAAATACAGAAGACAAGTAAGTATATGAAAAGACTTATGTTGTTCAGTCACCCAGTATGGTCCGACTCTTTGTGACCCCGTGATCTGCAGCATGCCAGGCTTCCCTGTCAAGCTCATGTCCATTGCATCTGTGAGGCCATCCAGCCATCTCATCCTCTGATGCTCTTTTCTTCTGCCCTAGGTCTTTCTCAGCATTAGGGGCTTTTCCAATGAGTTGTCTGTTCACACTAAAGGATCAAAATACTGGAGCTTTAGCTTTAGCATCAGTTCTTCCAATGAATATTCAGGGTTATTTTCCCTTAAGATTAACTGGTTTAGTCTCCTTGGTGTCCAAGGAACTCTCAGGAATCTTCTCCAGGATCATATCTCAAAGGTATCAATTCATTGATGCTCTGCTTTCTTTACAGTCCAGTTCTCACAACTGTATGTGACCTTTGGGAATACCATAGCCTAGACTATATGAATCACTTTTGGCAGAGTGTTGTCTCTGCTTTTCAAGACACTGTCTAGGTTTGTCATGTATTTCCTGCCAAGAAGCAACCATCTTCTGATTTCAAGGCTACAGTCATTATCTGCAGTGGTTTTGGAACCCAAGAAGAGGAAATCTGTCACCACTTCTGCCTTTTCCTCTTTATTTGACGTGAAGTAATGCGACAGGTTGCCATGATCTTAGTCTTTTTTCTCCCCAATATTTAATTTAAAGTCAATTCTTTCACTCTCCTCCTTCAATTCATCAAGAGGCTCTTTAGTTCCTCTTTGCCTTCTGTCATTAGAGAAGGATCATGTGCGTATCTGCGTTTAAGTTTTTCCTGCCTATCTTGATTCCAGCTTGTAACTCGTCCAGTCCATCATTTCTCAAGTTGTGTTCAGTGTGTAGGTTAAACAGGGTGACAGCAGATAGTCCTGTCATACACCTTTCTTGATCTTGAACCAATCAGTTGTTCCATACAGGGTTCTAACTGTTTTTAGCATCAAGAGAATGCAAAGACAAAGCACATACCTGGAGGAATTATCTACAAATGCACATCTGATAAAAGACTGTTATCCAAAATATACAAAAACTCTTAAAATTTCAATGAGTAAACAAACATCTGTATTGAAAAGTGAACCACCAAAGATCTTAATAAACACCTTACCACAAAAGAAATACAGAAGACAAGTAAGTATATGAAAAGACTTATGTTGTTCAGTCACCCAGTATGGTCCGACTCTTTGTGACCCCGTGATCTGCAGCATGCCAGGCTTCCCTGTCAAGCTCATGTCCATTGCATCTGTGAGGCCATCCAGCCATCTCATCCTCTGATGCTCTTTTCTTCTTCCCTAGGTCTTTCTCAGCATTAGGGGCTTTTCCAATGAGTTGTCTGTTCACACTAAAGGATCAAAATACTGGAGCTTTAGCTTTAGCATCAGTTCTTCCAATGAATATTCAGGGTTATTTTCCCTTAAGATTAACTGGTTTAGTCTCCTTGGTGTCCAAGGAACTCTCAGGAATCTTCTCCAGGATCATATCTCAAAGGTATCAATTCATTGATGCTCTGCTTTCTTTACAGTCCAGTTCTCACAACTGTATGTGACCTTTGGGAATACCATAGCCTAGACTATATGAATCACTTTTGGCAGAGTGTTGTCTCTGCTTTTCAAGACACTGTCTAGGTTTGTCATGTATTTCCTGCCAAGAAGCAACCATCTTCTGATTTCAAGGCTACAGTCATTATCTGCAGTGGTTTTGGAACCCAAGAAGAGGAAATCTGTCACCACTTCTGCCTTTTCCTCTTTATTTGACGTGAAGTAATGCGACAGGTTGCCATGATCTTAGTCTTTTTTCTCCCCAATATTTAATTTAAAGTCAATTCTTTCACTCTCCTCCTTCAATTCATCAAGAGGCTCTTTAGTTCCTCTTTGCCTTCTGTCATTAGAGAAGGATCATGTGCGTATCTGCGTTTAAGTTTTTCCTGCCTATCTTGATTCCAGCTTGTAACTCGTCCAGTCCATCATTTCTCAAGTTGTGTTCAGTGTGTAGGTTAAACAGGGTGACAGCAGATAGTCCTGTCATACACCTTTCTTGATCTTGAACCAATCAGTTGTTCCATACAGGGTTCTAACTGTTTTTTCTTGATTCACATACAAGATTCTCATGAGATTGGTAAGATGGTCTGGTATTCTCATCTCTTCATGACCCGCACCATGTTAGTATAGTTGATGAAAAAACTAGATTTTTTTTTTCTGAAATTCCTTTGCTTTCTCTATGATCTAGCAAATATTGGCAATTCGATCTCTAGTTCTTCTTTCTTTTCTAAACTTAGCTTAGATATCTGGAAGTTCTTGGTTTACATAATGCTGATGAGGAAAGATTTTAACCATCGCATGCAAGATTTTAAGCATAGACTTACTAACATGGGAAATAAGTCCAATTATCCAATGGTTAGCATATTCTTTAGTACTGTACTTCTTGGAAACTGGGATGAGGATTGACCTTTTCTAGTCCTGTGGTCACTGCTAGGTCTTCCAGATTTGCTGACCTAATGAATGCAAACTCTTGATGGCACCATCCTTTAGGGATCTGAATAGTTCTACTGGAACTCCATCGCATCCACCACCTTTATTAACAATGCTTTGTAATGCCACTTGACTTTACTTTCCAGAATGTCTCGCTCTGGGTTACTAACGACACCATCATAGTAATCTGGTTCAGTAAGATTATATATATATATATATATATGTTTTATATATACACATAGGTATAATACCTCTTAGTGATTTTCTATACTTCGCTTATCTTGGATACAGATAATCTAGCATAGATTCTAATGCCCAAGAAATGACAAAATCATACAATGGAAGAATTGTGAGCCCATTAATTAGAGGATAAAACAGTTGCTACAGTGATTTCTGTGATCTACAAAGGGCTATCATCTCAGCAAGACAAAAACATTTATTATGCATTTTGTGTGTTTATATGCCAATGACTTTGAAAAAAGTGAAAACACATATAAATTTAATTTTGCCTTTTATTACAGTTTGCTGTTATGTTCCTTGTTGGAAATTGATCTCTTTGATTCCAGCTTGTAACTCGTCCCGTCCATCATTTCTCAAGTTGTGTTCAGTGTGTAGGTTAAACAGGGTGACAGCAGATAGTCCTGTCATACACCTTTCTTGATCTTGAACCAATCAGTTGTTCCATACAGGGTTCTAACTGTTTTTTCTTGATTCACATACAAGATTCTCATGAGATTGGTAAGATGGTCTGGTATTCTCATCTCTTCATGACCCGCACCATGTTAGTATAGTTGATGAAAAAACTAGATTTTTTTCTTAAATTCCTTTGCTTTCTCTATGATCTAGCAAATATTGGCAATTCGATCTCTAGTTCTTCTTTCTTTTCTAAACTTAGCTTAGATATCTGGAAGTTCTTGGTTTACATAATGCTGATGAGGAAAGATTTTAACCATCGCATGCAAGATTTTAAGCATAGACTTACTAACATGGGAAATAAGTCCAATTATCCAATGGTTAGCATATTCTTTAGTACTGTACTTCTTGGAAACTGGGATGAGGATTGACCTTTTCTAGTCCTGTGGTCACTGCTAGGTCTTCCAGATTTGCTGACCTAATGAATGCAAACTCTTGATGGCACCATCCTTTAGGGATCTGAATAGTTCTACTGGAACTCCATCGCATCCACCACCTTTATTAACAATGCTTTGTAATGCCACTTGACTTTACTTTCCAGAATGTCTCGCTCTGGGTTACTAACGACACCATCATAGTAATCTGGTTCAGTAAGATTATATATATATATATATATATATGTATATATATATACACATAGGTATAATACCTCTTAGTGATTTTCTATACTTCGCTTATCTTGGATACAGATAATCTAGCATAGATTCTAATGCCCAAGAAATGACAAAATCATACAATGGAAGAATTGTGAGCCCATTAATTAGAGGATAAAACAGTTGCTACAGTGATTTCTGTGATCTACAAAGGGCTATCATCTCAGCAAGACAAAAACATTTATTATGCATTTTGTGTGTTTATATGCCAATGACTTTGAAAAAAGTGAAAACACATATAAATTTAATTTTGCCTTTTATTACAGTTTGCTGTTATGTTCCTTGTTGGAAATTGATCTCTTTGCTAATAATTTCCTAATCTTCTTAGCATGAGAGAAGGAACATTATGATAAAAGCTACATACATGCATATTTATATGAGTATATATATAAATATATAAACTATATAGTTATACAAAGTGCATATTGTTATCAATATAGTCTTGTGATCATTTTTTAAAACAAATTCAATTATTCTTTCACTTATTTCTCATATATAGGCAATAGTATAATTTTTTTCATAGCAAATAAAGACTTTACATAAAAATCAATATTACCTTAAGTCAGAGAGATACTTGATTTAAATAGTACAAGCTATGGAGAGGCCATCAAAGTGAAGCTTCCACAGAAAATTATGTCAGTGAGTTTCAATGTACATGTTTTTTTCTCAGATTTAAATGTGCACATTTTCACCAATTCCTCATGCTTCTGTTCCTACTATTTAAAAAGCTTATCAGAAATGGGTTTTACTACCATCATACATTGCTTAACTTATAGAGACACTAATGTCATCTCTATAGAAACTCTGAAGGAGAAAGTGAAATCCAAATAAAGTAGACTAACATATTTTGTTTCAGGCAGTATTTTAGTCAAAGTCACATGTGGCTAAAAGCAATAGTCAGTCAAGTGGATATGCATTCACAGGTAGCATAAGGAAGCTAATTTGGGGAGAAGCATCCATGAATTTGGGAAGAAGCCTCTCTGTCATTTTCTGGCTATTGTCATGTGTGAAATTAAGGAATTTCATACTATAAAAATATAGCTGTATCTATGTTACTTTGATCATGAAAAAAGTTATTTTGTAGTATGAGAAATATCTTAGGAAAAATAAATGTTGTACCAGAGATTTGATAAAGGAGACAAGGCAGCACCTTTGCATCATCCAGTCAAGAAGCTCTAGGCTTTCAGAATACATATCAATTAGAGGATAAAACAGTTGCTACAGTGATTTCTGTGATCTACAAAGGGCTATCATCTCAGCAAGACAAAACATTTATTATGCATTTTGTGTGTTTATATGCCAATGACTTTGAAAAAAGTGAAAACACATATAAATTTAATTTTGCCTTTTATTACAGTTTGCTGTTATGTTCCTTGTTGGAAATTGATCTCTTTGCTAATAATTTCCTAATCTTCTTAGCATGAGAGAAGGAACATTATGATAAAAGCTACATACATGCATATTTATATGAGTATATATATAAATATATAAACTATATAGTTATACAAAGTGCATATTGTTATCAATATAGTCTTGTGATCATTTTTTAAAACAAATTCAATTATTCTTTCACTTATTTCTCATATATAGGCAATAGTATAATTTTTTTCATAGCAAATAAAGACTTTACATAAAAATCAATATTACCTTAAGTCAGAGAGATACTTGATTTAAATAGTACAAGCTATGGAGAGGCCATCAAAGTGAAGCTTCCACAGAAAATTATGTCAGTGAGTTTCAATGTACATGTTTTTTTCTCAGATTTAAATGTGCACATTTTCACCAATTCCTCATGCTTCTGTTCCTACTATTTAAAAAGCTTATCAGAAATGGGTTTTACTACCATCATACATTGCTTAACTTATAGAGACACTAATGTCATCTCTATAGAAACTCTGAAGGAGAAAGTGAAATCCAAATAAAGTAGACTAACATATTTTGTTTCAGGCAGTATTTTAGTCAAAGTCACATGTGGCTAAAAGCAATAGTCAGTCAAGTGGATATGCATTCACAGGTAGCATAAGGAAGCTAATTTGGGGAGAAGCATCCATGAATTTGGGAAGAAGCCTCTCTGTCATTTTCTGGCTATTGTCATGTGTGAAATTAAGGAATTTCATACTATAAAAATATAGCTGTATCTATGTTACTTTGATCATGAAAAAAGTTATTTTGTAGTATGAGAAATATCTTAGGAAAAATAAATGTTGTACCAGAGATTTGATAAAGGAGACAAGGCAGCACCTTTGCATCATCCAGTCAAGAAGCTCTAGGCTTTCAGAAATACATATCAATATATTTTCATGAAAACTGCAGAAAGTTTTCATATGTCCACTTTTATTCATCATGGTCAATAATGGAATGTGTTAGTAAGCAAAATATCCATAATCCTGGAAAAAAAAAAAAGAATCCAAAATGCCAAGATTAGCATTCTAAATATTTTATATCAGTATTATAAATGATTTTGTTTAAAATATAGGGAAATAGAATGACCAAATTGGTATTTTTGTTTGTTTCTAACAATGATTAAGGACCAGCATTGGTAGTATTTAAGATCAGAGAAGAAAAAGTTTTATGTGCAAGGGTTTTTATCTTCTGTTGCTATGACTGCAAGCCATATTGCAAGACTCAATTCACGCTACAGTTGATTTTGACTCAGTTTATGTCCATAACATCTACATTCCACTTCAAGTAGGAAAGAAGTCAGTTCACTTAGACATTGATTCCTGACAAAAGTACATAAATGAAGCTCTAGGTTAAAAAGAAATATGATATTGAAACAATAAGTGAGTACTTTCCATTGGTATATTTCAAAAGTGCTGAATGAATTTTAGGAAAATAATGAAGAAAGCATAGGCATAGACTTATCTCAAAGCAGTTGCAGCTATGGGGCACACTCAGCATGACAGCTAGATTCAATTATTTTTAGAAGTGAAAGAAAACAGATAGACAAAGAAAGCAAAAAGAAATGGCATCAAATTGTTTTTATTTCTTATAAATTCGTTATTTCTGTGAGAGCAATGACATTCATTTTCAGCCTCCTCTTCCTCACTGCCTGTAACAATTTTTCTAACAGAGAAGTTATAAGAAAATTCAGATTAGATGCTGTGCTAAAAAATAAGAGGAGAAAGGCATAACATTTAAATTTAAAGAGAAGCTTTTTTCTTTTCCTGAGTAATCTATGCTTGAACATATGCTTCACTGTTTAAATAAACCATAAGATATGGTAAAAATCAGAATACTTGGTTGTAATGCTCTATTCCTCCTAATCCACCTCCAAGTCAGGAAGCTATTTTTTGCAGACTTTGAACTATAAAATATTACCTCTAGAGAATGTTTTTTTAAGACAATAAGCTATGCAAACAAACAAAAATATAAACTATGATAAAATAATGTTTTTACATTGTGGCCTATATAAATATTTCAAGGGAGGAGAAAATTATATTGGGCACACACTTTGGCACAGTGGCATAGGTCAGTTTTAATCAATTTGCCTATCTCTGATATGAAAATTAGAGTGTGAATACAAATGACATATATCATTATATATGTCACTCTGGCAAACTAAAATGGAAACATAGGTCTCTTACACAGATAAATGTGGCCCAGGGACCATTTCAATGAACAAAAAGTTAGATTTTTGGTCTGTGTCATTCAAGGAACTGCCAACATCAATCAATCTCACTCAAGAATGGTACCATTTTCTTAGTCTAAGGACACACTCTTTGTGATATGATTTGTCTAGGGGCTTCCCTGGTGGCTCAGATGGTAAAAAATCTTCCTGCCAAGGCCGGAGACATGAGTTTGATTGCTGGGTTGGGGAGATCCCCTGGAGTAGGGAATGGCAAACCACTCCATATTCTTACTTGGGAAATTCCACAGACAGAATAGCTTTCCTGGCTATAGCCCATGGGGTCATCAAGAGTCAGACAAAACATAAGCAGCTAAACTACCAGCCACCACATGGTTTGACTTGGACTGTCTGCTTTTGGCTCAGAACTGATAAAGAGTTTGACATTTTTCAAATTATGCTTAAAAATTCAACATGAAGTATAAACAGTATGACTGCATAATACAGAAAACAAAAGAAATGGCATCAAATTGTTTTTATTTCTTATAAATTCGTTATTTCTGTGAGAGCAATGACATTCATTTTCAGCCTCCTCTTCCTCACTGCCTGTAACAATTTTTCTAACAGAGAAGTTATAAGAAAATTCAGATTAGATGCTGTGCTAAAAAATAAGAGGAGAAAGGCATAACATTTAAATTTAAAGAGAAGCTTTTTTCTTTTCCTGAGTAATCTATGCTTGAACATATGCTTCACTGTTTAAATAAACCATAAGATATGGTAAAAATCAGAATACTTGGTTGTAATGCTCTATTCCTCCTAATCCACCTCCAAGTCAGGAAGCTATTTTTTGCAGACTTTGAACTATAAAATATTACCTCTAGAGAATGTTTTTTTAAGACAATAAGCTATGCAAACAAACAAAAATATAAACTATGATAAAATAATGTTTTTACATTGTGGCCTATATAAATATTTCAAGGGAGGAGAAAATTATATTGGGCACACACTTTGGCACAGTGGCATAGGTCAGTTTTAATCAATTTGCCTATCTCTGATATGAAAATTAGAGTGTGAATACAAATGACATATATCATTATATATGTCACTCTGGCAAACTAAAATGGAAACATAGGTCTCTTACACAGATAAATGTGGCCCAGGGGCCATTTCAATGAACAAAAAGTTAGATTTTTGGTCTGTGTCATTCAAGGAACTGCCAACATCAATCAATCTCACTCAAGAATGGTACCATTTTCTTAGTCTAAGGACACACTCTTTGTGATATGATTTGTCTAGGGGCTTCCCTGGTGGCTCAGATGGTAAAAAATCTTCCTGCCAAGGCCGGAGACATGAGTTTGATTGCTGGGTTGGGGAGATCCCCTGGAGTAGGGAATGGCAAACCACTCCATATTCTTACTTGGGAAATTCCACAGACAGAATAGCTTTCCTGGCTATAGCCCATGGGGTCATCAAGAGTCAGACAAAACATAAGCAGCTAAACTACCAGCCACCACATGGTTTGACTTGGACTGTCTGCTTTTTGGCTCAGAACTGATAAAGAGTTTGACATTTTTCAAATTATGCTTAAAAATTCAACATGAAGTATAAACAGTATGACTGCATAATACAGAAAACAGGAATTAGAGTCACACACATACCCCAAAGTTCTGGATGATCTTTGTTTCTATTACCTGATGATCATCAGTGGCCTAACTTGAATACAGAATTTATTGTGAAAATTTCATGCAGTGAAGATCAGATGAAATGGGACACACACAACATTTAACACAACACTTTTCTTCCCTTTTTCCCTCTCCTGCTCCTCTCCTCTCCTTGTTAGTTTCACTTGTTTCTGTCTGATGAAATGTCCAACAGGTAAATGTTACTGGTCTATTTCTGCGAGTGGGATAAAAGTGTGAAAAAGATAGCTATTGTTGTTGGGCTAAGGGAATAGGAGTACTTACAATGGCTTGGTGGAACGGCCTGGAGGGGTGGGATGCGGAGGCCTGGGACGGGGAAAGGGACCAGGGATAGGCATATGGCTGATCTGGGAACACGCATGTCTGTGAAAAACAAAGCTCTGTAAAAGCTTTAAAATAAAGAAATAAATTTTTAAAAAAAGTGTCAGCATAAACAATTTCCTAACTCTCTAAATGTTAAAGTGATTCAGGGTCTCCTGACAAATAATGCTAAAAAAGCTTCAGAGCTACCTGGAAACCCTTCTCAATCACAGCAATAATGCTTGGATCCACTAATTAGAAACCTAAAAGCAAGAATTGTCCTTGCCAAAACCCTTTATTCTTACCTTTTGAATGATAGCCATTAGCTGTGACATCAATAACCACCTTCTCCTTCCAGACGGCAGATATACTTATTGAATTCCCTACTTTAAATCCCTCTATAATTTCCAAAGAGCACTTCAAAATCAATAAGAACTAAAATGTTTCTTGTAGACTTTGAAAACTGTGTTTTTTTAAGCTTTTTCCTACTAATATCTCAGAACAACAACATCATGTGATTCATTTTTATATAAAAAGGGAAAAACACTGTATTTATTCCTCTTTTCTTCTTTGTAATTCCACAGACAGAATAGCTTTCCTGGCTATAGCCCATGGGGTCATCAAGAGTCAGACAAAACATAAGCAGCTAAACTACCAGCCACCACATGGTTTGACTTGGACTGTCTGCTTTTTGGCTCAGAACTGATAAAGAGTTTGACATTTTTCAAATTATGCTTAAAAATTCAACATGAAGTATAAACAGTATGACTGCATAATACAGAAAACAGGAATTAGAGTCACACACATACCCCAAAGTTCTGGATGATCTTTGTTTCTATTACCTGATGATCATCAGTGGCCTAACTTGAATACAGAATTTATTGTGAAAATTTCATGCAGTGAAGATCAGATGAAATGGGACACACACAACATTTAACACAACACTTTTCTTCCCTTTTTCCCTCTCCTGCTCCTCTCCTCTCCTTGTTAGTTTCACTTGTTTCTGTCTGATGAAATGTCCAACAGGTAAATGTTACTGGTCTATTTCTGCGAGTGGGATAAAAGTGTGAAAAAGATAGCTATTGTTGTTGGGCTAAGGGAATAGGAGTACTTACAATGGCTTGGTGGAACGGCCTGGAGGGGTGGGATGCGGAGGCCTGGGACGGGGAAAGGGACCAGGGATAGGCATATGGCTGATCTGGGAACACGCATGTCTGTGAAAAACAAAGCTCTGTAAAAGCTTTAAAATAAAGAAATAAATTTTTAAAAAAAGTGTCAGCATAAACAATTTCCTAACTCTCTAAATGTTAAAGTGATTCAGGGTCTCCTGACAAATAATGCTAAAAAAGCTTCAGAGCTACCTGGAAACCCTTCTCAATCACAGCAATAATGCTTGGATCCACTAATTAGAAACCTAAAAGCAAGAATTGTCCCTGCCAAAACCCTTTATTCTTACCTTTTGAATGATAGCCATTAGCTGTGACATCAATAACCACCTTCTCCTTCCAGACGGCAGATATACTTATTGAATTCCCTACTTTAAATCCCTCTATAATTTCCAAAGAGCACTTCAAAATCAATAAGAACTAAAATGTTTCTTGTAGACTTTGAAAACTGTGTTTTTTTAAGCTTTTTCCTACTAATATCTCAGAACAACAACATCATGTGATTCATTTTTATATAAAAAGGGAAAAACACTGTATTTATTCCTCTTTTCTTCTTTGTTGTGATTATGCAGGTTTGGCAGTGATTTCTATATATAAACAACAAATTAAATCATATGTAGATTCTTATAAACAACTGCATATTTACTCACAAAATCACATTGTTATCTTTCATTTACTATTGTAAAAGAGATTAGTGAGTTCAGCTTGATTTTCTTTTTTTTAACAATAGCTTATATTTTATGTCCTTTTATTCTTCTTTCCACCCATTAGCTCATGTATTTTTTGCATAGTAGGGTGCTTAATGTTTGATTGTTTGTAATATGTTTACCCAAATGTTTAAATATTTAATTTCTCTAATGGAAAATTTGGTGTGTATATCTGTTTTTATTTACTTTGCTTAAATGTGATAACACTGAATCTGTGTTGTTAAAATATATACTTTTAACCTAATAAAGTAATTTTTAATTATGTCTTTGACATGTATTTCTTTTGTAAATTTTGTTTGTTCTTTAAATAAAGCTTATTTTAATTTGCTCTTCTTTCATATATATTCTCTCGTTGTTTTCATCATTTTAGTTCAGGTTCTCTGCATTGTAGCTATTTGTCTTGATTAATATTCATATTACTCTTTAATTCTCTCTTTCACCACTGCTTTCTACTCCCCTAATGTGAAATTTTAAGAGACTCTGTCACAGATTTATAGCTAATTTGCAGTCTTTTATTTGGTTCAGCCAATTACTTTTTCAAGGAATCCGCCCTCAATGAAATGTATTGTTTTGCATTTGTTTTTCATTGGCATTTTCTTTCTTTAAGAACTTTTTTCCTGGTAGCAACTCTCTGATTTAGGGACCATACATGCCTTTTTGTTTTTTATTCTATGCCAGATGGTATTATAAATTATATTTTGTAATTTATAAAACATTATTTTAAAATATATCTTTTATCCCTAAATTGTTAGAGCAGTAGAAAACTTTGTTTTAAGCTTTTCCTACTAATATCTCAGAACAACAACATCATGTGATTCATTTTTATATAAAAAGGGAAAAACACTGTATTTATTCCTCTTTTCTTCTTTGTTGTGATTATGCAGGTTTGGCAGTGATTTCTATATATAAACAACAAATTAAATCATATGTAGATTCTTATAAACAACTGCATATTTACTCACAAAATCACATTGTTATCTTTCATTTACTATTGTAAAAGAGATTAGTGAGTTCAGCTTGATTTTCTTTTTTTTAACAATAGCTTATATTTTATGTCCTTTTATTCTTCTTTCCACCCATTAGCTCATGTATTTTTTGCATAGTAGGGTGCTTAATGTTTGATTGTTTGTAATATGTTTACCCAAATGTTTAAATATTTAATTTCTCTAATGGAAAATTTGGTGTGTATATCTGTTTTTATTTACTTTGCTTAAATGTGATAACACTGAATCTGTGTTGTTAAAATATATACTTTTAACCTAATAAAGTAATTTTTAATTATGTCTTTGACATGTATTTCTTTTGTAAATTTTGTTTGTTCTTTAAATAAAGCTTATTTTAATTTGCTCTTCTTTCATATATATTCTCTCGTTGTTTTCATCATTTTAGTTCAGGTTCTCTGCATTGTAGCTATTTGTCTTGATTAATATTCATATTACTCTTTAATTCTCTCTTTCACCACTGCTTTCTACTCCCCTAATGTGAAATTTTAAGAGACTCTGTCACAGATTTATAGCTAATTTGCAGTCTTTTATTTGGTTCAGCCAATTACTTTTTCAAGGAATCCGCCCTCAATGAAATGTATTGTTTTGCATTTGTTTTTCATTGGCATTTTCTTTCTTTAAGAACTTTTTTCCTGGTAGCAACTCTCTGATTTAGGGACCATACATGCCTTTTTGTTTTTTATTCTATGCCAGATGGTATTATAAATTATATTTTGTAATTTATAAAACATTATTTTTAAAAATATATCTTTTATCCCTAAATTGTTAGAGCAGTAGAAAAACTTTGTTTTGCTTTTCTCTTTTGCAATATTTTTCTTCAATTTCATCTTACTTTTTTTTTGGGGGGGTGGGGGCACTTCTATTGGTCTTTCATTTATTTATTTTCATCCATGTTTGTTCTTTGGCCTATGTGGGTCTCTGATCACAGTGGGATCTCTCCCTGCAGAGCACCAGCTCTGGGCACACGTGCTCCAGAGCTCCAACTCTGTAGTTGGGCACATATGTCCAGCTGCTCTGTGGCACATGGGATCTTCCCAGGCCAGGGATCGAACTGGCGCCCCTTGCACTGCAAGGAGGTGTCCTTACCCACTGGACAACAAGGGAAGCCCCTCATCTTACTTTTTGGTCTCTTTCATCGTCCCAAGATGATGAAAATTTCATTCAGTTGGCTTTTGCCTAAATACTGTGTCCTTACACTAATGTCATATTCTTCATTTTAAAATAAATTAGGTGTCCTTGACAGCATGCATTGTTATTTGCATACTTCTTGGTCTTTGTTTTTCCTAAGTATTTTAGTAAACTGCTGGGAAATATTATATCAAAGATGCTAGTTAAACATATTTTATAAGTATTTGATGATAAAATGAATAAAACAATTTCAATGCCAGATATGAAACAGTTTATAATGCTTTGAAAAATTCCATTAGCTTTATAATAAAATAAAAATGATAGTCATTCAATATGTGTGATTTCTTATTTTTGGCACAATTTCATATTTTCCAATAAATTGCTTGTTTAGACACTTTGACACTGTCAAAGTGAAGAAAAAAGTGGCCTTTTATCATAACCAGATATCACTATTTTTCCAAATAAAATGCAAAATATCTGCTCAATTTTAAAATACCATGCAATTAAAGATGCCTAATGGGCAGACAATTCATGTAAGAATATTTAAATTGTCTAAACTTTGTTTAAGTATGGCTTCAATATGACTTGTATAATGAAGTTCTTGCCTTTTAAATATCTCCATATGAAAGAACCAATACATTTTAAACTGTAAAATTTGTAGAACATGAGAGTATGTCATAGCAGTCTGCCACTTTCTTCCCATGATTCTTTAAGCTAAAAGCATTTCCAGTAAATTAATATTAAAACAAAAGTAGTCTTTAGAGTCTTATGTATTTTGTGTTTTCTCCTCACTGGTACAATTGAATAGTTGTATTTAAGATGAATAATAAATCTATCTTGTGTTTTCAGTTGTTTGCTATGCATTAACTTTTGATTTTTCGATTCTGCTTTTAGCTGCACCATTATCCAAGCTTGACTAAACAGAATTTCTTTTTACATTAAAACAGGTAAGGTGTTGGTAAAGTAATTGTAATGCTAATACCTAAACTACACGTACTGCTGTATTATAGTCAACAATAAAAGCATTTTGAAGTGTTGTGAAAACTCCTCATGACTGCGTTATGCTATGATCTTTGATAACCTTTATTTTTAGATGAAAGTAGTTTACAATGCTGTATCAGCTATAATGAACAACAATAAACAAGCTGCTTTGCCAAGGGTGAATATAATTCCAAGTAATAAAATTGGATCTATGACACTGTATCTTCTATTCTTCATTTCAGATTCATTAACTATTATGAAGATCAATCTCTTTGACACAGTACATTTCTAACCACATTTATGCCAAAGTATGTACTCATTAGCGTGTTTGAACACTAGAGATAAAATGACAGGGCTTCCCCCTTGCTTTGTGATATTATACATAATTTGAAATGCAAGCCTTGAGCATTCTGACAAGCATGTTATTTACAATAATTTTTTTCTCTCTGTATATATGCATACATTTGAGCACATCTTGTATATTTTGTGAAGATGCTTTCATATGGTAAAAATAACATTGCTTACAAAACATTTTAAAATTTAGATAAAGCAATGCTTTTAATAAACTGCCCAAAAATTGTGTTTAGCAACATTAACATATTTTATTTCCAAATGCTTAATTGTAAATTAAATTATACAAAAATGTATGCATAGACATAGGTAAATAGATATATAATATACATAGAATAAATTATACAAAAGTGTGTAGCTAGAGACAGATTAATAGATGATATAAAATGAATTACTGGATTTATTACCTAAAAGTTTTGCTATTTGTCACTTTTCAGAAAAATCAATTATTAAAATTTATGAGTTTTCTTAAGTACCATTGCCCAGTGATGATCTTTACAGCTTCAACACTATTTTCTTGACACAATATGTCATAATACATTTAATTATAAAGAAACAAGGACAAAATATTCTCCTCACTGGTACAATTGAATAGTTGTATTTAAGATGAATAATAAATCTATCTTGTGTTTTCAGTTGTTTGCTATGCATTAACTTTTGATTTTTCGATTCTGCTTTTAGCTGCACCATTATCCAAGCTTGACTAAACAGAATTTCTTTTTACATTAAAACAGGTAAGGTGTTGGTAAAGTAATTGTAATGCTAATACCTACACTACACGTACTGCTGTATTATAGTCAACAATAAAAGCATTTTGAAGTGTTGTGAAAACTCCTCATGACTGCGTTATGCTATGATCTTTGATAACCTTTATTTTTAGATGAAAGTAGTTTACAATGCTGTATCAGCTATAATGAACAACAATAAACAAGCTGCTTTGCCAAGGGCGAATATAATTCCAAGTAATAAAATTGGATCTATGACACTGTATCTTCTATTCTTCATTTCAGATTCATTAACTATTATGAAGATCAATCTCTTTGACACAGTACATTTCTAACCACATTTATGCCAAAGTATGTACTCATTAGCGTGTTTGAACACTAGAGATAAAATGACAGGGCTTCCCCCTTGCTTTGTGATATTATACATAATTTGAAATGCAAGCCTTGAGCATTCTGACAAGCATGTTATTTACAATAATTTTTTTCTCTCTGTATATATGCATACATTTGAGCACATCTTGTATATTTTGTGAAGATGCTTTCATATGGTAAAAATAACATTGCTTACAAAACATTTTAAAATTTAGATAAAGCAATGCTTTTAATAAACTGCCCAAAAATTGTGTTTAGCAACATTAACATATTTTATTTCCAAATGCTTAATTGTAAATTAAATTATACAAAAATGTATGCATAGACATAGGTAAATAGATATATAATATACATAGAATAAATTATACAAAAGTGTGTAGCTAGAGACAGATTAATAGATGATATAAAATGAATTACTGGATTTATTACCTAAAAGTTTTGCTATTTGTCACTTTTCAGAAAAATCAATTATTAAAATTTATGAGTTTTCTTAAGTACCATTGCCCAGTGATGATCTTTACAGCTTCAACACTATTTTCTTGACACAATATGTCATAACACATTTAATTATAAAGAAACAAGGAACAATAGAATATTCCCAAGGGTAGGTTGATATCAATGAAAAAATATATACAAAGTAATTAAAGCCATCAAAAGTTTCTTTTTCTTTACCTAAAGATTCCATTAGAACTTACCAAGTGGCACAGTGGTAAAGAATTCACCTACCAATTCAGAAGATGCAGGTTGCTGTATCAGAACTATTGCCTTGAGTAGGAAATGGCAATCCACTGCAGTATTCTTGCCTAATTATATATGACTTGAATAACTATGACCAGTGGGAGAAACGCAAGAGAAAAATGGGCAGCTGAGAAGAGCCTTGTGCTGTAAATCAAAGCATGTACTGGCATTTTCATTCTGAAAATAAAGACCCATATTTGATTTGATATGAGAAGTGATGCTATATTGCCCCAACTCCCCAAATCACAATTGTGTGGAGGGCTAGCAGATGTTTGCAAGGAGATTATTAAGACAGCTGTTGTATGATTTTGCAGACTGATTTTTTTTTTTTAATTTATTTATTTATTTATTTTTGTACATGTATGTTCCCAGATCAATCAGATGCATATCCCTTGGTCCTGCCCCCACCCAGGTCCCCCACCTCCCATCCCTCCAGACCATTGCTCCAAGTGGTTGTAGGTACTCCTATTCCCCTAGCACAATGCAGACTGATTTTTAAGCAAAGTAAAAAGTGGGGAAGGACACCTGGGCTTACATATTTTAAAAGGGGAAAATTCAACAAAGGATTTATATTTGAAAGTTATTTTTATTGGAAAAGAAATAAGAAGTTTAGACCTAAATTTAGTCCTAGGTTTGTGACATACAGTTATATCACATTAAAAACACTTGGTCATGTGACTTTCTTGGTTGCCCAGTGGTTAAGAATTTGCCTTCCAAAGAAGAGGATGCAGGTTGTACCTCTGATTGGGCAACTAAGATTCCACATACCATGAGGAGGCCAAGCCTGTATGCTACAACAAAGACACAGCACTGCCAAAATAGAAAAAATAAAATAAAATAAAACCCACTAAAAATACATCTGTCTTATTTTTAAGTATTCAGTATGGATTGAGAATATTTGATGACATGACTTGAAAAATTGTTATGGAACTGAGGGGCTTTCCTGGTAGCTCAGTGGTAAAGAGTTTCCCTACCAATGCAGGAGACATGGGTTTGACCCCTCATCCAGGAAGATCCCACATGCTGTGGAGCAACTAAGCAGCAGTGAAAACCCAGAATGGCCTAAAATAAATAAATAGGATTGTTAAAAATACATTATGGGACTAAAATGACTGGTGGCAGAGGATGAGATGGCATTTCTGACTCAATGGACTCAGGAAGAGAGTGAAGGACAGAGAAGCCTGGTGTGCTATAGTTCACTGGGTCACAAAAAGTTGGACACGACAGTGACTGAACAGCCACAAAACTGACTACGGTGTACAATTAATACAATAGGTTGGGAGCAACTCTCTTGTCTGGCTAAAGAAATTCAGTGTATTTGTATAAACAAATACCTACTTGTTTGCACAATCCAGACCCTAGCACATCATGGGTGTTCTTTGAATAGCAACAGTTGTATCTTGTCAAGACAGGAGAATTCCATTAATGCCTCAAGTGGCCCAAATTTGATGAGTGCAATGCTGAAACTAGAGTAAAGAAACATAATACATTATTAGAAATTTCAGCAAGAAAAAGAAAGAGAAGCACTTTGGAGCCCAAACATTAGTATGCCATGGATTTGTCTTGTAATTATATAACATACTTTTGAACTGAACCTCTTGATAGATTTTGAAATACCAAACTATAAAATGTAAAGAAATGGGTCATGTCAAAGTGCTGCATAAAGTTAAGACAAATTTTAAGTAAATTATCTGAATTCTACCCTCTTTTATCTATTTTTCTATTTGATCTTTCAACTTTATAGTTTTGTTTTTCACCTTTTTAATTTTATTTTATTTGTAAGTGCTGTGCCCATTACATAGGAGTGTGCACATGTTGAAGACAGGATCCATCTCAAACTCCTGTTTTGTATTTTTCAGATGAATAGTGCTTTGCATACCAGCTTGCTTAGAGATGGTGTGGAATCATCACATGTTAGAATAAAATTTTCTGCCACCTTTCTCCCAAAGAACACTGATTTGGACAATCATCCACTGACTAGGGTGCATTTGTGGGAGCCTAAGAATTCAACAGGGAAGTTCAAATACAACCTTGAAGAAGGCAGAGGTTTGAAATTTGACATATTGAATACAGTAAGATAAATAGTTTCACTCTACTCCAGTCATATCCCTCCGCTTGTTATAGCTCAGTTAAAAGAGAGATCTTAGGTCACTACGTCTCCAAATAGAAGAAAGAGAGAGCACATACATGAGGACCAAGCTTCCCCAGGCCTAGGGTATGCTACTTACTTCTTCCTCATTCCATATAGAATACTGAGACATTGTATAGGCTTGGGGTGGATAGCAAGAAGACGCTGGGAGAACAGGAGCTAGGGCTCTCATAGGTCTTCAAAGGGACTCAGATCCTCCTAACTATTCTTTGAAATCTACCAGAAAGCCTAGACATAAGCCTCTGGGATTGCCTTTCCTGTGGATTACTAGCAACTGACAATAAGAATCCCCCATTTCTCCATGGCTTTACACGCAATACTCCATTCCATCAAAAGATATTCTGTGCACTTGGATTAGAAGAGTTAATACTATTAAAGTGTCCACATCACCTAAAACAATCTACAGATTCAAAGCAATCTCTATAGAAATTCTAAGGGCATTTTTTGTGGAAATAAAAAAGGCAATTCTAAAATTTCTGTAGAAACACATCAAAAAATACCAAAATGCCAAAAAACAAATTCTGAAAAATTAGAATAATGAATAAAGTTGGAAGCATCACATTTCCTTAATTTCAAACAAAATTCTGAAATGAGAGGAACCAAAACAGCTTGGTATTGACATTATAGCAGACATATGTATGTCTATATGAACAATGAAACACAATATATGACCAATGGAATACAATAGAGATCACAGATATAAGCAAAGACACATATGGTCAACTTGTCTTTGGCAAAGGTACCAAAACATAAAGTGAGGAGAAGATAGTATCTTCAATAAGAAGTGTTAGGAAAACTGGATATCCACCATGCAAGTAAATGAAACTGGATTCCTAACATATAATGTTCTCAAAAATTAAGAAATTAAAGACAAATTTAAGACCTATTATCATAAAACTAGAAGAAAACACAAGTAAAGGGCTTCACTATTTTGGTCTTTAGCAAAATTGTTTGAATATAAAACCAAAAAACACAGGCAACAAAAGCAAAAAATAAACAATATCTAGCTAAAAAAACTTCGCAAAGCAAAGGAAATAATGAACAAAGTTAAAAGGTATGGAAAAATATATAATGGGAGAAAATATTTGCAAACCATTTATGTGATGAAAAGCTAACATTAAAAACAAATAAGGAATCCATACAACTCAATAGCAAAATATTAACCCAATTAAAAATAACAATTGCCCTGAATAGACATATTATTAGTGCTATTATAATTAATACATTGGCATACTAATGTCAATGGGTACATGAAAAAATGTTCAAAGTCATTAATTATCAGGGAAATACCAATAAAAACCTTAATGAGATATCACTTCACACCTGTTAGGATAGCTTTTATTAAAGACAATGAATAACAAGTGATCACGAAGATATGGAGAAAAGGAAACCCTTGTAGCCTGATGTGGGAAGGTAAGTTGATTTAGTCATTATGGAAAACAGATGGATGTTACTAATACAAACAAATAAAGTAAGCATAGATAGAATTATCACGGGCTTCCCTGGTGGTCCAGTGGTTAAGGACATCGCCTTGCAGTGTAAGGGGCGCCAGTTTGATCCTTGGCCTGGGAAGATCACACATGCCGCCGAGCGGCTGGACTGATGTGTCCCGATTACCTAGCTGGAATTCTGGAGCGTATGCGCCCAGAGCCAGTGCTGTGTGATAACAGAGGCCACCCCGATGGGAGGCCCACAGGAGCCAAAGAACCCCCACACCCACCACCACCCCCCAAAAGAATTGCCATATAATTCAGAAATCCCACCTCTGAGTGTATATCTGGAGGAAATAAAGTTAGTATCTTTCTTAAAAATTTTTATTTTACTTTTTACTTTTACAGAGTTTTGTTGTTTACAGATATGTATGGTCCCAGATTGTCCATAATTATATCCCCCCCATCCCACCCCTCCAGGCCATCACACAGTACCCCTGCAGGATCCCCTTTTCTTACAGAGCAATGAAAATAAGCTATTTTTTCACATACGATACTATAGGTTTTCATGCTGCTTCCTTTACTCCTCGCACCCACTGTTCATTCCCCACAATGTTTATATGTCTACTGTTCATGCCTGTTTTTCCATCAAGTCACTGCATGTTTTATCATTACGATCCTACTAGATTCCGTATGTGTGTTAGTATACTGTACTTGTTTTTCTCTTTTTGACTTACTTCACTTTTTATGATAGGTTCTAGATCCAGCCACCTCATTAGGGCTGATTCTTCTGCATTTCTTTTTACAGCTGTGTAGCATTCCATTGCATATATGTACCAGCGCTTTTGTATCCATTCATTCATCGATGGACATCTAGGTTGCTTCCATGTTCTAACTATTGTATAGAGAGCTGCAATGAACATTGGGGTACAGGAACCTCTTTCAGTTTTTTTTTTTTTTTTTAAGATTTATTTATTTAGGGCAGGGGACAGGTTGGGGAGGGAGAGGAGTGGTGGGCCACTTCTATTGGTCTTTCATTTATCTATTTTCATCCATCTTTGTTCTTTGGCCCATGTGGGCCTCCCATCGCGGCAGCCTCTGTTGTCGCAGAGAACCGGCTCTGGGCGCATGCGCTCCAGAGCTCCGGTTCGGTAATTGGACACATCGGTACAGCCACTCTGCGGCACGTGGGATCTTCCCAGGCCAGGGATCGAACCGGCGGCCCTTGCACTGCAAGGCGGTGCCCTTACCCACTGGACCACCAGGGGAAGCCGCCGGAGAAGCCCCCTCTTTCAGTTTGATTTCATCAGGGCATAAGCCTAAGAGTGGGATTGCTGACTCGTATGGTACTTCTATTTTTAGATTTTTAAGAGATCTCCATGCTATCTTCCATACAGGCTGTATCAATCTACATTCCCACAAGCAATGCAGGAGTGTTTCCTTTTCTCCGCACCCTCTCCAGCATTTATTGTCTGTTGATTTGTGGATGATGGCCATTCTGATGGGTGTGAGGTGATATCTCATTATAGTTTTGATTTGCATTTCTCTACTAATAAGTGAGATTGAGCATCGTTTCATGTGTTTTGGGGCCATCTGTATGTCCTCTTTGGAGAGGTGTCTGTTTAGATCCTGTTCCCATTTTTTGACTGGGTTGTTCATTTTTCCAGTGCTGAGTTGTCTGAGTTGCTTGTAGATTTTGGAGATTAATTCTTTGTTTGTTGTATCATTTGCTATAATTTTCTCCCATTCGGTGGGCTGTCTGTACAGCTTGTTTGTGATTTCTTTTGCTGTACAAAAGCTTTTATGTTTCATTAGTTACCACGTGTTAATTTTCCTTTTTAGTTCTGCTATTCTAGTAGGTGGGTCAGAGAAGATCTTGCTTTGATTGATGTCCTTGAGGGTTTTGCCTATATTCTCCTCTAAGAGTTTGATGGTTTCTGGTCTTCCATTTAGGTCTTTAATCCATTTTGAGTTGATCTTTGTGCACAGTGTCAGCAAATGTTCCAACTTCATTTTTTTGCATGTAGCTGTCCAATTTTCCCAGCTGATTTGCTGAAGAGGCTTTGTCACATTTTAGATTTTTGCCTCCTTTGTCAAAAATAAGGTACCCATAGGTGCGTGGGTTTATCTCTGGGTTCACGATCTTGTTCCATTGGTCTATAGTTCTGTTTTTGTGTCAGTCCCATACTGTCTTGATGACTGTTGCTTTGTAGTAGAGTCTGAAGTGGGGGAGGCTGATCCCTACAGCTCCATTCTTCTTCCTCAGGATGGCTTTGGCTATTCGAGGTCTTTTGTGTTTCCATATGAACTGTGTTATGCTTTGGTCTAGTTCTGTGAAGAATGTCATTGGTAGTTTGATAGGGATTGCACTGAATCTATAGATGGCATTTGGTAGTATGGTCATTTTCACAATATTGATTCTTCTGATCCAGGAACATGGAATACCTCTCTATCTGTTTAAGTCTTCTTTAATTTCTCTCATGAGTGTGTTGTAATTTTCTGTGTACAGTTCTTTTGTTTATTTGGGTAGGTTTGTTCCTAGATTTCTGATTCTTTTGGTTGCAATGGTGTAGGGGATTGCCACTTTGATCCCATTTTCTGATTTTTCATTGTTTGTGTATAGGAATGCCAGTGACGGTTTGATCCCCTTGCTGAATTTTTTCTGATTTGTGGATGATGGCCATTCTGATGGGTGTGAGGTGATATCTCATTATAGTTTTGATTTGCATTTCTCTACTAATAAGTGAGATTGAGCATCGTTTCATGTGTTTTGGGGCCATCTGTATGTCCTCTTTGGAGAGGTGTCTGTTTAGATCCTGTTCCCATTTTTTGACTGGGTTGTTCATTTTTCCAGTGCTGAGTTGTCTGAGTTGCTTGTAGATTTTGGAGATTAATTCTTTGTTTGTTGTATCATTTGCTATAATTTTCTCCCATTCGGTGGGCTGTCTGTACAGCTTGTTTGTGATTTCTTTTGCTGTACAAAAGCTTTTATGTTTCATTAGTTACCACGTGTTAATTTTCCTTTTTAGTTCTGCTATTCTAGTAGGTGGGTCAGAGAAGATCTTGCTTTGATTGATGTCCTTGAGGGTTTTGCCTATATTCTCCTCTAAGAGTTTGATGGTTTCTGGTCTTCCATTTAGGTCTTTAATCCATTTTGAGTTGATCTTTGTGCACAGTGTCAGCAAATGTTCCAACTTCATTTTTTTGCATGTAGCTGTCCAATTTTCCCAGCTGATTTGCTGAAGAGGCTTTGTCACATTTTAGATTTTTGCCTCCTTTGTCAAAAATAAGGTACCCATAGGTGCGTGGGTTTATCTCTGGGTTCACGATCTTGTTCCATTGGTCTATAGTTCTGTTTTTGTGTCAGTCCCATACTGTCTTGATGACTGTTGCTTTGTAGTAGAGTCTGAAGTGGGGGAGGCTGATCCCTACAGCTCCATTCTTCTTCCTCAGGATGGCTTTGGCTATTCGAGGTCTTTTGTGTTTCCATATGAACTGTGTTATGCTTTGGTCTAGTTCTGTGAAGAATGTCATTGGTAGTTTGATAGGGATTGCACTGAATCTATAGATGGCATTTGGTAGTATGGTCATTTTCACAATATTGATTCTTCTGATCCAGGAACATGGAATACCTCTCTATCTGTTTAAGTCTTCTTTAATTTCTCTCATGAGTGTGTTGTAATTTTCTGTGTACAGTTCTTTTGTTTATTTGGGTAGGTTTGTTCCTAGATTTCTGATTCTTTTGGTTGCAATGGTGTAGGGGATTGCCACTTTGATCCCATTTTCTGATTTTTCATTGTTTGTGTATAGGAATGCCAGTGATTTCCGTGTATTGGTTTTGTATCCCGCGACTTGCTGAATTCGTTGATTAGCTTCAGTAGCTTTGTAATAATGTCTTTGGGGTTTTCTATGTGTAATATATCATCTGTAGGTAGAGAGAGTTTTACCTCTTCCTTTCCAGTCTGTATTCCTTTTATTTCTTTCTCTTCTCTTTTTGCTGTTGCTGGAATTTTCAGGACTATGTTGAAGAGTAGTGGTAAAAGTGGACATCCCTGTCTTGTTCCTGATCTTAGAAGAAATGCTTTCAGTTTCTCACCATTGAGGATAATGTTCTCTGTGGACTTCTCTTATATGGCTTTCACTATGTTGACGTAGATGCATTTCCCCCCTTCCTTTTTTTGGAGTTTTTACCATAAATCGGTGTTAGATTTTGTCGAAGGCTTTTTCTGCATCTATTGAGATTATCATTTGTTTTTTGTCTGTCAATCATATTAATTGATTTGCAGATACTGAAGTATCCTTACATGCCTGGGATGAACCCAACTTGATCATGATATATGAGGTTATTGATATGTTGTTGAATTTTGTTTGCTTGGATTATGTTGAGTATTTTGGCATCCAAATTCATCAGTGAAATTGGTCTATTGTTTTCTTTTTTTGTGCTCTCTTTGCCTGGTATTGGTATCAGTATGATGGTGGCCTCATAGAATGTGTTTGGAAGTGTTCCTTCCTGTGTAATTTTTTGGAAAAGTTTTAGAAGGACAGGCATTAGCTCTTCTTTCAATATTTGGTAGAATCTACCTGTGAAGTCATCTGACCCTGGGCTTTTATTTTGGGTAGATTTTTAATCACAAATTTGATTTCTGATCTTGTGATTAGGTTGTTCATGGTTGTTATTTCTTCCTGGTTCATGGAATACCTCTCTATCTGTTTAAGTCTTCTTTAATTTCTCTCATGAGTGTGTTGTAATTTTCTGTGTACAGTTCTTTTGTTTATTTGGGTAGGTTTGTTCCTAGATTTCTGATTCTTTTGGTTGCAATGGTGTAGGGGATTGCCACTTTGATCCCATTTTCTGATTTTTCATTGTTTGTGTATAGGAATGCCAGTGATTTCCGTGTATTGGTTTTGTATCCCGCGACTTGCTGAATTCGTTGATTAGCTTCAGTAGCTTTGTAATAATGTCTTTGGGGTTTTCTATGTGTAATATATCATCTGTAGGTAGAGAGAGTTTTACCTCTTCCTTTCCAGTCTGTATTCCTTTTATTTCTTTCTCTTCTCTTTTTGCTGTTGCTGGAATTTTCAGGACTATGTTGAAGAGTAGTGGTAAAAGTGGACATCCCTGTCTTGTTCCTGATCTTAGAAGAAATGCTTTCAGTTTCTCACCATTGAGGATAATGTTCTCTGTGGACTTCTCTTATATGGCTTTCACTATGTTGACGTAGATGCATTTCCTTCCTTTTTTTGGAGTTTTTACCATAAATCGGTGTTAGATTTTGTCGAAGGCTTTTTCTGCATCTATTGAGATTATCATTTGTTTTTTGTCTGTCAATCATATTAATTGATTTGCAGATACTGAAGTATCCTTACATGCCTGGGATGAACCCAACTTGATCATGATATATGAGGTTATTGATATGTTGTTGAATTTTGTTTGCTTGGATTATGTTGAGTATTTTGGCATCCAAATTCATCAGTGAAATTGGTCTATTGTTTTCTTTTTTTGTGCTCTCTTTGCCTGGTATTGGTATCAGTATGATGGTGGCCTCATAGAATGTGTTTGGAAGTGTTCCTTCCTGTGTAATTTTTTGGAAAAGTTTTAGAAGGACAGGCATTAGCTCTTCTTTCAATATTTGGTAGAATCTACCTGTGAAGTCATCTGACCCTGGGCTTTTATTTTGGGTAGATTTTTAATCACAAATTTGATTTCTGATCTTGTGATTAGGTTGTTCATGGTTGTTATTTCTTCCTGGTTCAGTCTTGGAAGATTAATCTTTTCTAAGAAACTGTCCTTTTCCTCCAGGTTGTCCAGTTTGTTACCATATAGTTGTTCGTAAGGTCTCTTATAATCCTTTGGATTTCTGCATTCTCTGTTGTAATATTTCCTTTTTTGTTTTTGATTCTGTTGATCTGGTTCTTCTCTCTTTTTTTCTTGATGAGTCTGGCCAGCAGCTTGTCAATTTTGTTTACCTTTTCGAAGAACCAGTAAAGTTAGTATCTTAAAGTGATATCTGTATTCTAGTGTTTACTACATTACTAACAATAGCCAAGATATTGCAATGATCTAAAGGTCCATCTTAATAAATGGAAAGGAAGTGGTATATATCTACATGGAATATGTACTCATGGTTAAATCTAGAGGACATAATGATCAGTGAAATAATTCAGAGAAAACCAAATACTATCATCTTATATGGAATACTCAAAGAAGAAAAAGTCAAACTCATAGAATCAGAAAACAAAATGGGATTTACCAGTGCTCAGGGTGATGTGGAAGATGGAGAGATGCTGGTCTATTAATATAAATCTTCACATATTAGATGAATACATTCTGGATATCAAATATACAGATTGGTGGCTATAGCTAATAATGCTGTGTTGTGTACTTGAAATTATCTGTGAGAGTAAAGCTTAAGCATTTCACACATACACAGATGAAAAGGAATTATCTGAGGATGAATTCATTAGTTAACACGATTATAGCAATCACTTTTCAAAATACATATATGTCAAATCATAACTATGTATAATCATATTGATTTGCCATCAGTAAAAGTGATGAAACTGTTAAAAAAAACTGACTATATGAATTAAGAATCAATTTATTTTTCTTCCAGTTTTATTGAATTGTTATTTACATTATGCTATACAACTATGGTCATAAAAGTTTAAGGTTTATGGCATAATCTTTTGACATTTGTATATCATGCAGTGATTTATACAGTTATGTACTGAACATCTATCATCTTATATAGATTCAAAATAAATGTACAAGAAAAATATCTTTTTCCTTATGATGAAACTTCTTAAGATTTAGTGTCTTAACAACTTCAACTTTCATACAAAACATAGGGGAGTGTCAATTATATTAATCATGTGGTTATTACATCTCTAGTATTTATTTATCCTGTAGCTGGAAGATTTTACCTTTTGACTGGCTTTATCCAGTTCCCCTTCTGCCAACATTCCGCTGCTGATAACCAAAAATCGAAACTCCTGTATAAATTTGTGTGTTTGTGAAGTGTAATTGAACTATGCTGCTGATATAAACTCAATGTTAGATTCTGGTATAAAAAAAAGTGATTTGTTATTTCTGTATGTTACAAAATGACCACTATGATTTGTGTAGTTATGATCTATTACCATATAAAGATATTACATTATTATTGACTTATTATTATTACCCACCTATTTAATTAATTTAATTTAATTTAATTAATTTATTTATTTATTGCTCTTGTGTGTGTGTGTGTGTTCAACTGCTTCCTTTATTAGAAACAAGTGAGATGTAGAAAGCAGAACAATTCATTTAGAATTTCTTCCCTGACCCCAGAAATAGATGCGCCTCCCACAACCTGGAGAAAAGCCATACAGAAAGGTGAAATGCCCCCTTTCATGTTCCTGGATGTAGTGTCCTCCTGGTAGTGAATATTTCTGAAACAAATTGCATGAAAATTTCCCCCATAGCCTCCCCAGGGACAGTCTGCACACATGCCTTCCCCTGACAGTAGTAGCCCGAAGCTCTGGGCTTACTCTAGTTTCAGGGCAGGTGGTCCAGGCCAGAGATAAGCACTGTTCTGTCCCCTGGCCTGGCATCTCCCAGACTGAAGCTGTGAAGATATCCAGGCCTCTGTACCATCCCTTTGGTTGGTTAAATGCTGGTCATCTTTGAGCAAAGAATTCAAGCCCATTCTGGGCTTGAGTGAGCCAACAATGGGTGATGGCAGTTAGAAAGGAGTTGCAGGCAAGGCCTGAAATTTTCTGTAAATTGAGGTATTGCAGTGGCTTGGTGTGGGCCAGCCTTCAAACCAGATTTCAGTGCCTTTGGCAAGGCAACCCATAGTGATTTATACTAGATTCAAAATAAATGTACAAGAAAAATATCTTTTTCCTTATGATGAAACTTCTTAAGATTTAGTGTCTTAACAACTTCAACTTTCATACAAAACATAGGGGAGTGTCAATTATATTAATCATGTGGTTATTACATCTCTAGTATTTATTTATCCTGTAGCTGGAAGATTTTACCTTTTGACTGGCTTTATCCAGTTCCCCTTCTGCCAACATCCCGCTGCTGATAACCAAAAATCGAAACTCCTGTATAAATTTGTGTGTTTGTGAAGTGTAATTGAACTATGCTGCTGATATAAACTCAATGTTAGATTCTGGTATAAAAAAAAGTGATTTGTTATTTCTGTATGTTACAAAATGACCACTATGATTTGTGTAGTTATGATCTATTACCATATAAAGATATTACATTATTATTGACTTATTATTATTACCCACCTATTTAATTAATTTAATTTAATTTAATTAATTAATTTATTTATTGCTCTTGTGTGTGTGTGTGTTCAACTGCTTCCTTTATTAGAAACAAGTGAGATGTAGAAAGCAGAACAATTCATTTAGAATTTCTTCCCTGACCCCAGAAATAGATGCGCCTCCCACAACCTGGAGAAAAGCCATACAGAAAGGTGAAATGCCCCCTTTCATGTTCCTGGATGTAGTGTCCTCCTGGTAGTGAATATTTCTGAAACAAATTGCATGAAAATTTCCCCCATAGCCTCCCCAGGGACAGTCTGCACACATGCCTTCCCCTGACAGTAGTAGCCCGAAGCTCTGGGCTTACTCTAGTTTCAGGGCAGGTGGTCCAGGCCAGAGATAAGCACTGTTCTGTCCCCTGGCCTGGCATCTCCCAGACTGAAGCTGTGAAGATATCCAGGCCTCTGTACCATCCCTTTGGTTGGTTAAATGCTGGTCATCTTTGAGCAAAGAATTCAAGCCCATTCTGGGCTTGAGTGAGCCAACAATGGGTGATGGCAGTTAGAAAGGAGTTGCAGGCAAGGCCTGAAATTTTCTGTAAATTGAGGTATTGCAGTGGCTTGGTGTGGGCCAGCCTTCAAACCAGATTTCAGTGCCTTTGGAAGCAAGCAACATTGGGAAACAAGCCCTGTTCAGACCTCAGTCCAAAGACAAGGCCTCCTTTCTCCGCAACTCTCTCCTTACAGAGACAGGAGGTCATGGGGATGTGCCATGGGGTCATTCCAAAGGCAGGAGGTAAACATAAGGAACATGGAGTCACAAAGTCCAGAGCTGGGGACAGAGGGAGAGGGGCCACATCTGGGAGGCCCACCATGAGCAGTGGCCTGAGGCAGGTCCAGCTGGGGAGTTTGGAGGCCCCAGGGTCTTTCCCTTGCTTGGTTCAAACTAGTCAAAGCTCCACCACTCTACAAGGCCCCAAATCACAAGCAATGATTCCCTTTGAACTCTCTGACTGGATGTCCTGGAAGGGGCTCAGTGAAGAACCCAGCATTTGGGCAAAAAGAAGGCTAAGAACTGCCACAGAGCTGATGCCTGCAAACTTGGGGGCAACCCTGAAGGTGGGCAGGATCCTTCAAGAGGCCAACAGCAGAGGCCAAGGACAGTGGCAGGGTTTCAGAGGGAGACAATAGGCCTCTCCAGGAGATCAGTTTCTTTTGGAACAGGCCTCACAGGGTCCATCCCATGACTTCAGTCACCAAGGCAATACTCACTCCCTGGACTTCAGAGGCAGCTCAAGCTGGGACCTGGTCCAGAACCAACCAAGTCTGTGACAGTAAGAGACACAGATTTATACCCGAAATCTGTGCCTCTTACTTGCCCTCAACTATTTTCGTCCTCCATTCTAGCAAAGAGCTATTTGTTCTATCTTGCACAGTCCCCCCAAGCCTTGGCTTACTCTAGTTTCAGGGCAGGTGGTCCAGGCCAGAGATAAGCACTGTTCTGTCCCCTGGCCTGGCATCTCCCAGACTGAAGCTGTGAAGATATCCAGGCCTCTGTACCATCCCTTTGGTTGGTTAAATGCTGGTCATCTTTGAGCAAAGAATTCAAGCCCATTCTGGGCTTGAGTGAGCCAACAATGGGTGATGGCAGTTAGAAAGGAGTTGCAGGCAAGGCCTGAAATTTTCTGTAAATTGAGGTATTGCAGTGGCTTGGTGTGGGCCAGCCTTCAAACCAGATTTCAGTGCCTTTGGAAGCAAGCAACATTGGGAAACAAGCCCTGTTCAGACCTCAGTCCAAAGACAAGGCCTCCTTTCTCCGCAACTCTCTCCTTACAGAGACAGGAGGTCATGGGGATGTGCCATGGGGTCATTCCAAAGGCAGGAGGTAAACATAAGGAACATGGAGTCACAAAGTCCAGAGCTGGGGACAGAGGGAGAGGGGCCACATCTGGGAGGCCCACCATGAGCAGTGGCCTGAGGCAGGTCCAGCTGGGGAGTTTGGAGGCCCCAGGGTCTTTCCCTTGCTTGGTTCAAACTAGTCAAAGCTCCACCACTCTACAAGGCCCCAAATCACAAGCAATGATTCCCTTTGAACTCTCTGACTGGATGTCCTGGAAGGGGCTCAGTGAAGAACCCAGCATTTGGGCAAAAAGAAGGCTAAGAACTGCCACAGAGCTGATGCCTGCAAACTTGGGGGCAACCCTGAAGGTGGGCAGGATCCTTCAAGAGGCCAACAGCAGAGGCCAAGGACAGTGGCAGGGTTTCAGAGGGAGACAATAGGCCTCTCCAGGAGATCAGTTTCTTTTGGAACAGGCCTCACAGGGTCCATCCCATGACTTCAGTCACCAAGGCAATACTCACTCCCTGGACTTCAGAGGCAGCTCAAGCTGGGACCTGGTCCAGAACCAACCAAGTCTGTGACAGTAAGAGACACAGATTTATACCCGGAAATCTGTGCCTCTTACTTGCCCTCAACTATTTTGCGTCCTCCATTCTAGCAAAGAGCTATTTGTTCTCTGCATCTATGACTCTCATTCTGTTTTGTAGTCTTTGTTTATGTATTATTTTTCACTTTGTGGATTCCACATATTAGTAAAAAGCTTATGCTATTTGTCTTTCCCTATCTGACTCTGTTTCACTTAGCATAACTAATGTAGTGACCCACTCCTCATTAGGAAAAAGACCTCTAAGTTGTCAAGAGCAAACATTTCACCATTAGGAGTGTCTGAAAAGAACAGAAATTATTGTTTAGTTTCATGTCAAAAATAGCAACTTTGTCATTCTACTTATTCACACAGAGAAAACCATGGACCTCTTTAATAAGTCCCAAAGCCATGACTCAAAGATAATCAGAAGGACAGAGAAACAAACTTGGAGAACAGTGACTATAATGTCAAAAACAAAAGTGAGAAAAAAATTGTAAATATACAACACATAATAAATACAATAAATATTTCTGATTGGATAAAGTAAAGATTAAGGCTAAAAGAAATACAGTCTTGAACACCAGACCTTTGAAGTTTGGTTGCTATTTCTTGGAATTAAAGCAGTATTTTAAAACTGCTTTCCCCTGAAGGTACAAAATAATTTTATGTAGTCTTATTTTATTGAGTATTCTGATTCTTTGAAACAGATGACATCACTGAAGATATTATTTTGAAAATAACAAAACTGAATATCAATAGACTATGTCCTGAGTGTATGACCCTCAAACAAGATCCATTGCTTTAACCCCCAGAATTTTGCTCCTTTAACGACCTGCCTATTAACAATATATCCATATGGAATTGGAATTGATATGGGCTGAGATATCATTACAGCTGGAAAAAAGGAGCCCAGGAAATTAAGCAATTTGTCAAACGTGGGGCAGGGGCCAACAGCAGAGGCCAAGGACAGTGGCAGGGTTTCAGAGGGAGACAACAGGCCTCCCCAGGAGATCAGTTTCTTTTGGAACAGGCCTCACAGGGTCCATCCCATGACTTCAGTCACCAAGGCAATACTCACTCCCTGGACTTCAGAGGCAGCTCAAGCTGGGACCTGGTCCAGAACCAACCAAGTCTGTGACAGTAAGAGACACAGATTTATACCCGGAAATCTGTGCCTCTTACTTGCCCTCAACTATTTTGCGTCCTCCATTCTAGCAAAGAGCTATTTGTTCTCTGCATCTATGACTCTCATTCTGTTTTGTAGTCTTTGTTTATGTATTATTTTTCACTTTGTGGATTCCACATATTAGTAAAAAGCTTATGCTATTTGTCTTTCCCTATCTGACTCTGTTTCACTTAGCATAACTAATGTAGTGACCCACTCCTCATTAGGAAAAAGACCTCTAAGTTGTCAAGAGCAAACATTTCACCATTAGGAGTGTCTGAAAAGAACAGAAATTATTGTTTAGTTTCATGTCAAAAATAGCAACTTTGTCATTCTACTTATTCACACAGAGAAAACCATGGACCTCTTTAATAAGTCCCAAAGCCATGACTCAAAGATAATCAGAAGGACAGAGAAACAAACTTGGAGAACAGTGACTATAATGTCAAAAACAAAAGTGAGAAAAAAATTGTAAATATACAACACATAATAAATACAATAAATATTTCTGATTGGATAAAGTAAAGATTAAGGCTAAAAGAAATACAGTCTTGAACACCAGACCTTTGAAGTTTGGTTGCTATTTCTTGGAATTAAAGCAGTATTTTAAAACTGCTTTCCCCTGAAGGTACAAAATAATTTTATGTAGTCTTATTTTATTGAGTATTCTGATTCTTTGAAACAGATGACATCACTGAAGATATTATTTTGAAAATAACAAAACTGAATATCAATAGACTATGTCCTGAGTGTATGACCCTCAAACAAGATCCATTGCTTTAACCCCCAGAATTTTGCTCCTTTAACGACCTGCCTATTAACAATATATCCATATGGAATTGGAATTGATATGGGCTGAGATATCATTACAGCTGGAAAAAAAGGAGCCCAGGGAAATTAAGCAATTTGTCCAAATTTATATATCAAGTTATTGTCAGACTTGGATTTGGACTTAACTGAATTCTATTTCCACAGTAGCTTTAGGGCAAATAAAATAAAATGTGGCTTTATAAGTTAATAACAAAGTTAGAATTCATTCAAAAAAAAGATCTATCTATCTATATATACGTTTGGTTTATTAAGGAATAAATCAGTAAGTGTAATAAAAGATATCATAAGCATCATATCTTAGTACTATCTTAATAGTTTATTGTTTATTTTTAAAAGGGCAAATGTTTCATGCAAGATATGCATTCTGGACCTGTTTGAAAATATTTTGTTGGCTAGTTAATATGTGGAATTTACTGTATTAAATAAATGAAATAAACTCAAGTAAAGAGTATTAGATAAAAACCATAACCCAAAAATTAAATTACTCATGCATGCCAAACTTTCAGAAATATATAGTGAAATCTTGCTTTGTTAGGAAGTCTTACAATTGACTGACAGGTGCATATAAGAGAGACCCAGTGATATAGGAAACCAAACAATAAATTGTTTACAAAATGTCTTGTGAGTATTCTTTTCAGCAAGAACACCTATCATGTACAAGGTCATCGTATTGCTTCCATTAAGTTACATGCACAAATTAGTAGTTTGTTTCAAATTGATCTATATTTCTATTGAGAAATATAATCAGAAAGCAGAAGTTTTAGCAAACTGGAGGTTTATAAGATTGTGTTAAGTGACAAGTTGTTTTTTTTTTTTTTCTGGTTTTCCATACTGCTCCACCAAGTCTTCAGTTTTCTTTTTTATTTGTTTTATTTTGCTTTCTGGAAAATGTTGCATTTTATGATTTCTGTTGAAAGGTAGCTTTCATCTCAGTTCTGATATTTCATAGCAGGATACTAGAGAAATCTTTTTTAAAAAAAATATTCTACCTTTGTTTCTTGCTTTCTCTCTGGAGGTGATGGCTGGGAGTGGGATGGCAAGCTTCCTGAATGGTGACTTTGGAAGAGGATGCTTCCAAAGGCAACCTGATCCCTCACTCTATGTGTCTCAGAAATAGACAAGGATGGCAAAAATATATTGAATAAAATATAGATGGAAAGGCTGAGATCTCTCATAGTAGCTCTCACCTTGGTAGTTTATAAAGGTATAAATTGGGTCACGTGACCGAGTTTGCCTTATGTGAGTGACTCATTTATTATTGCTATTTAGGCAAATGACTGTAAGTCATAGAACACATGTGATATTGGTTTTGTCAATTCACTACACCTTATGCCAGATTTTTTAAAAAAATATTTATTTATTTATTTATTTTGTGGGGGTGGGAAAGGAGGGGGGTGGGCAGGTCACTTCTATTGGTCTTTCATTTATCTATTTTCATCCATCTTTGTTCTTTGGCCCATTTGGGCTTCCCATCGCAGTGGCCTGTTGTCGCAGAGCACCGGCTCTGAGTGCATGCTCTCTAGAGTTCCGGCCCTGTAATTGGACACATCCGTCCAGCCGCTCCGCGGCACGTGGGATCTTCCCAGGCCAGGGATCGAACCGGCACCCCTTGCACTGCAAGGCGGTGTCCTTACCCACTGGACCACCAGGGAAGCCCCTATGCCAGATTTTTTTGTAAGTATTGGAATTCATAGAAGAGAAGAATGCATATGCAGGTCTTATTGAAAATTTACAGGATTCAACAAAAGTGTGGGGCCATTTGTGCCTCAGGAAAATGTGCAGAGGATCCATTGGCCATCGACATTTTGATGGATGGTCAAGGGATCCTCTGACATGGTTTTTGGCTAAGTGAGGTGCCTCAGGAGATGGTAGCATATCTAACTTTGGAAAGGAAACAACATCAGCATAGATAGTCATAACCACACTATGGGAGATTTAAGATGCAACTTGCACCTTTACAAGATTAGTTTTGCAGAACCAGGAATGAATATTACTGTGAGTGAGGGTAGTGAGTTACTTTAGCAGATAGTTTAGGTTGTGTGTGTATTCAGTTGCTATTGTATCCAGTTTTTTGCAGCTCCATGGACTGTAGCCTGCCAGGTTCTTCTACCCATGGGATCTTCTAGGCAAGAACACTGAAGCAGGTTTCCATTTACACCTCCAAGGGATCTTCCTGACTGAGGGATTAAGCCTGTGTCTCTTCTGTCTCCTGCATTGGCAGGCAGATTCTTTACCAGTAGCATGCCCTGGGAAGTCATACACAGGTTGTGCCAAGTAGCTTCAGTCGTGTCTGACTCCATGACCATGTGGATTATAACCCGCAAGGCTCCTTTGTCTATGGGATTTTCAGACAGAATGCTGTAGTGGTTTGTCATGCCCACATTCAGGGACTCCTCCCAAACCAGAGATTGGATCTGCCTTTCTTATGTCTTCTGCATTGGCAGGTAGGTTCTTTACTGCTAGCACCACCTGGGAAGCTGTCGATAGGTTGGGAAGATTCTAATATAAAGTGGCTGAAGTCAGGGGAAAAAGGTTTTCAACAGACATGTCTTTTAGACATTACAGTGTGGAATAATATTTCTATCTTCAAGGATCTGGACACATGTGTTCAATGGATGCTAAAATAGGGCTCATGGTGGCTCTGTATTTGTTTATAGAGGAAGGCCAGATTTCTTAGGTATGATATGCATCATAGCAAAAAGAAGGGTCACAATCAGAAATACCTTTAAGCACGGGGAATTGGTGCTTCTACCTAGAGCCCATTGTAGACTCTAACTAGAAAAATATTCATATCCTCAGACTATCCTAAGCCACCTACAAGGATTACAGAGACTTTCCAAGGCCATTTGTGCCTCAGGAAAATGTGCAGAGGATCCATTGGCCATCGACATTTTGATGGATGGTCAAGGGATCCTCTGACATGGTTTTTGGCTAAGTGAGGTGCCTCAGGAGATGGTAGCATATCTAACTTTGGAAAGGAAACAACATCAGCATAGATAGTCATAACCACACTATGGGAGATTTAAGATGCAACTTGCACCTTTACAAGATTAGTTTTGCAGAACCAGGAATGAATATTACTGTGAGTGAGGGTAGTGAGTTACTTTAGCAGATAGTTTAGGTTGTGTGTGTATTCAGTTGCTATTGTATCCAGTTTTTTGCAGCTCCATGGACTGTAGCCTGCCAGGTTCTTCTACCCATGGGATCTTCTAGGCAAGAACACTGAAGCAGGTTTCCATTTACACCTCCAAGGGATCTTCCTGACTGAGGGATTAAGCCTGTGTCTCTTCTGTCTCCTGCATTGGCAGGCAGATTCTTTACCAGTAGCATGCCCTGGGAAGTCATACACAGGTTGTGCCAAGTAGCTTCAGTCGTGTCTGACTCCATGACCATGTGGATTATAACCCGCAAGGCTCCTTTGTCTATGGGATTTTCAGACAGAATGCTGTAGTGGTTTGTCATGCCCACATTCAGGGACTCCTCCCAAACCAGAGATTGGATCTGCCTTTCTTATGTCTTCTGCATTGGCAGGTAGGTTCTTTACTGCTAGCACCACCTGGGAAGCTGTCGATAGGTTGGGAAGATTCTAATATAAAGTGGCTGAAGTCAGGGAAAATGGTTTTCAACAGACATGTCTTTTAGACATTACAGTGTGGAATAATATTTCTATCTTCAAGGATCTGGACACATGTGTTCAATGGATGCTAAAATAGGGCTCATGGTGGCTCTGTATTTGTTTATAGAGGAAGGCCAGATTTCTTAGGTATGATATGCATCATAGCAAAAAGAAGGGTCACAATCAGAAATACCTTTAAGCACGGGGAATTGGTGATTCTACCTAGAGCCCATTGTAGACTCTAACTAGAGCCCTTCCTAAACTACATACATAGGTATTCATATCCTCAGACTATCCTGCCCAATTGTTCCTGTACCTACTTTCAAGGATTACAGAGAGACTTTCCCTAAATGTTTTTTGGGAAAGTTCAAGGAAACAGGTACACAAACCCTGAAATCTAAGGCATAGGCCAATGGGAAATGCAAACTTGTATTGGAATAAAAAGCAGGCTTTTGAATGAACAGAGGAAAGTTCCAAAGGTTAGAAGCTGGCTTGGTCTATAACCCATGTTTTGGTTTACATTCCTTCTATTTGGAGAATGTTTAATTTGTGACTTGACCTTCTGCCTCAGTTTCCCTCAAAGAGCATCAATTATGATCCTCTTAGGGTACAACTTGAAGAGGGCACTGTGTCAAAGAGAGACTTTCTAAGCTTAGACTTGGAGATGAAGAGAACCCTTAGAGAAATGGGGTGTGAAACTGTTCTTGTATTTGTCTCCCAGGCCCTATGACTATTAGGAAAGGGTCTAAAAGCTACCCTCATTTGGCCTAATCCTATAAATGCCTACAGAAAAGAGTGCTTCAATGTTACATGTGTAGACAAAGCACATATTCAACACTTTGAAAAAGTTTCATAAACCACCTGAAAAGTAAGAAATTTAGAATGTTGCAATGGCCTGAATGTTTGTATGCTCTCAAAATCTTCACTTTAAGTTGATGGTATTAGGAGGTGGGGCATAATTTCGACATAACTAGGTCACAAGGATGAATCCTTCATGAATGAGACTATTGCTTTTATCATAGGGAACCCAGAGAGCTCTCCCACTGTCTTTTTCCATAGTATGAATACACAGGAAGACTTGAAAACCAGCAACCCTGGTTCATCAGAAGGGGCTCATCAGAAGTGACCATAATGGCACTCAGATCTTGAACTTCCAGCCTCTAAAACTGTAAGAAATAAATTTCTGCCTATAAGCCACCCATTCAATGACACTCTTTTTTTCCCAAGGCAGCCAAATGGACTAAGACTGAATAGGAAAAAAATGTTTTAAATACACGTAACAAATAGCTTTGTTTAAAAAGGATGTTGCAATTGTCACTGCATCAATGCCACTTTCAAAGAGAAGGGAGTAGATGCAGGTGCACGTCTTCTCAGATATGGTAAATGCAAAATGCCGAAATTAGCATCTTGCTGAGAGGGTTTTTTCCAAAGCTTTAGAGGACTTTAGTGTACAGGTTATCAATTCTGAACAACTGGCATATACTCAATAGCATCCTGACAAGACTAAAGCCAAGCATATTTTCACGATTTATGTCCTATCCACTCACATACCACTGAATCTCTGAAGTCTGAGGCAACACCAAACTGAGTTCTAGGAATGTAATTTTTCTTCACATATCTGTGGGATCCATTTCAAGTACAAGCAACCCCATTTAGTACCCCTGCACTGGATATAGCAGAAACATGAACTGGGAAAGTAGATTTTACTGAAATTTTGGATATTTTGCACTTAGATGAAGAAACTTGACCTTCTGCCTCAGTTTCCCTCAAAGAGCATCAATTATGATCCTCTTAGGGTACAACTTGAAGAGGGCACTGTGTCAAAGAGAGACTTTCTAAGCTTAGACTTGGAGATGAAGAGAACCCTTAGAGAAATGGGTGTGAAACTGTTCTTGTATTTGTCTCCCAGGCCCTATGACTATTAGGAAAGGGTCTAAAAGCTACCCTCATTTGGCCTAATCCTATAAATGCCTACAGAAAAGAGTGCTTCAATGTTACATGTGTAGACAAAGCACATATTCAACACTTTGAAAAAGTTTCATAAACCACCTGAAAAGTAAGAAATTTAGAATGTTGCAATGGCCTGAATGTTTGTATGCTCTCAAAATCTTCACTTTAAGTTGATGGTATTAGGAGGTGGGGCATAATTTCGACATAACTAGGTCACAAGGATGAATCCTTCATGAATGAGACTATTGCTTTTATCATAGGGAACCCAGAGAGCTCTCCCACTGTCTTTTTCCATAGTATGAATACACAGGAAGACTTGAAAACCAGCAACCCTGGTTCATCAGAAGGGGCTCATCAGAAGTGACCATAATGGCACTCAGATCTTGAACTTCCAGCCTCTAAAACTGTAAGAAATAAATTTCTGCCTATAAGCCACCCATTCAATGACACTCTTTTTTTCCCAAGGCAGCCAAATGGACTAAGACTGAATAGGAAAAAAAAAATGTTTTAAATACACGTCACAAATAGCTTTGTTTAAAAAGGATGTTGCAATTGTCACTGCATCAATGCCACTTTCAAAGAGAAGGGAGTAGATGCAGGTGCACGTCTTCTCAGATATGGTAAATGCAAAATGCCGAAATTAGCATCTTGCTGAGAGGGTTTTTTCCAAAGCTTTAGAGGACTTTAGTGTACAGGTTATCAATTCTGAACAACTGGCATATACTCAATAGCATCCTGACAAGACTAAAGCCAAGCATATTTTCACGATTTATGTCCTATCCACTCACATACCACTGAATCTCTGAAGTCTGAGGCAACACCAAACTGAGTTCTAGGAATGTAATTTTTCTTCACATATCTGTGGGATCCATTTCAAGTACAAGCAACCCCATTTAGTACCCCTGCACTGGATATAGCAGAAACATGAACTGGGAAAAAGTAGATGTTGTACTTTGTTTTGTCGAAACTGATTTCAGATTTTATATCTGAATATTTTACTGTTTTTTTGACTTTAATTTTCCCTGAGAAATTATTAATTGGACAAAAATTATGTTAGATGTTTGAAATACTTTGCATTATATCTACATGTCACTATTGAATGTTAATTTCTATACTTCAATAACAATGTACTAGACATAATTTAGTTTAGACAATTAAATAGGAAATTAATTTAAAACTTGCATGCATAATGACTTAGGAATTTATTAATACACTACTCTTTTCAACATCTTCTCGATCAGAATATCTATTAATGACCAGGATTTATGGGAAAAAGCAGATTAACATGGGATTGATATTGAGGACTGAAGGTGGAATCAAGCCTGCCTTGAGAGTATTTTGAACTCCAAAATGGTGAGTGATAGGTGTGATTGACCACAAGCTCAACATTTGAGCATGATGTATTAAAAAAAAAAAATTCAATTCAATTTGTGACAAAAGCCACTTTGACTGAAAACACACACACACACACACACACGCACACTGTGAGAGTTGTAAGTTAAATTCTATTGGGGGCAAAAAGAGGACTAGATCTCAATTCAGATAGCTCTAAGAAACTGCTCTAAAAAGGTGGGGCAAAGACAGTATATGTGTGATTTTGGTGAAAGGCAGGTACATACAATCAAGCATGTATTTTTGTAGAAAGTTGTTGTGAAGGTTGCTACCAATCATGAAGATATCTTCATTAATGATTTTAGTGCTTTTCTAGAATTGAGGAGATGTAAGAATTGGGCTTATGAAATCTCCTGAAAATATCTTCTGAAGACCTGTTCTGCCAGTTTTTTTACTTAGAGCACAGAGTGCCTCATTCCTGGTTTCCCCCTTGAACTCCTTTCATTGTACGTTGAAAATCAATCTTGTACCTTAGTCATTTTAACAATAGATTGCATTTTGCCAATTCTTAGTTGGCAACCATATATGCCAATATTAACTTTATTGCTAATAAAGGACATTAATGTTTGTCGAAACCCTGATTCTAGGAATGTAATTTTTCTTCACATATCTGTGGGATCCATTTCAAGTACAAGCAACCCCATTTAGTACCCCTGCACTGGATATAGCAGAAACATGAACTGGGAAAAGTAGATGTTGTACTTTGTTTTGTCGAAACTGATTTCAGATTTTATATCTGAATATTTTACTGTTTTTTTGACTTTAATTTTCCCTGAGAAATTATTAATTGGACAAAAATTATGTTAGATGTTTGAAATACTTTGCATTATATCTACATGTCACTATTGAATGTTAATTTCTATACTTCAATAACAATGTACTAGACATAATTTAGTTTAGACAATTAAATAGGAAATTAATTTAAAACTTGCATGCATAATGACTTAGGAATTTATTAATACACTACTCTTTTCAACATCTTCTCGATCAGAATATCTATTAATGACCAGGATTTATGGGAAAAAGCAGATTAACATGGGATTGATATTGAGGACTGAAGGTGGAATCAAGCCTGCCTTGAGAGTATTTTGAACTCCAAAATGGTGAGTGATAGGTGTGATTGACCACAAGCTCAACATTTGAGCATGATGTATTAAAAAAAAAAAATTCAATTCAATTTGTGACAAAAGCCACTTTGACTGAAAACACACACACACACACACACGCACACTGTGAGAGTTGTAAGTTAAATTCTATTGGGGCAAAAGAGGACTAGATCTCAATTCAGATAGCTCTAAGAAACTGCTCTAAAAAGGTGGGGCAAAGACAGTATATGTGTGATTTTGGTGAAAGGCAGGTACATACAATCAAGCATGTATTTTTGTAGAAAGTTGTTGTGAAGGTTGCTACCAATCATGAAGATATCTTCATTAATGATTTTAGTGCTTTTCTAGAATTGAGGAGATGTAAGAATTGGGCTTATGAAATCTCCTGAAAATATCTTCTGAAGACCTGTTCTGCCAGTTTTTTTACTTAGAGCACAGAGTGCCTCATTCCTGGTTTCCCCCTTGAACTCCTTTCATTGTACGTTGAAAATCAATCTTGTACCTTAGTCATTTTAACAATAGATTGCATTTTGCCAATTCTTAGTTGGCAACCATATATGCCAATATTAACTTTATTGCTAATAAAGGACATTACGAGCAAAATATGAAGTATTCCTGTCTTTATCTCTCAGTTTGTTGGAAAGGATCACTGATCTAAAAGGCTGAAAATCTATTCAAGTTACAACGTTGTCTTTGTTGGTATTCTTATTTAGCTCATCAAAGTTCCTATTCCAAACTAAATTTAAATTTTAGAAAATTATTATTAATAAAATAATTAACTCCCAGAGCCATTCACTCACTTCGCCAAGGTTTAACCTTTGCCAATTTGTGTTATTATCTTCTTGGATTTGTTGACTGCAAAAAAAAAAAAAAAAAAAAAAAAGCACAGCATAAATGTTGAGAAGTATATTTTCCTTGGCAGACTTTCTGAAGACTTCATGTTAGGGAGGCAGCCCCTCAGAATAGCTCCAAAGGACTGCTCTGAAGGGGTGAAAAAGAAACCAGGATATATAAAAATTTTGCAACAAAGACAATGTAGTCAAAACATTAAAAGATTACAATTAGGTAAAGAAAGTCAGACATTAAATTAATGGGGTTAAAAGTTTTCTGAGGATGCAAGAGTGTGGGCTCCATGAAATCATTTCTTTTACATACACATCAATTATGTAAGGCCAGAATCCTTTGCTTTCCCATCCTGAGTCCTCTCAGGGTGCACCGCTGTGACAGATGGAGTGATGGCCACATCATTTGTTCACTGATAGAGCAGATGGCATTTTCAGCCAAATGTGTGTCTCTCTCTCTCTTTTTCTGTCTCTTTCTCTGTGTGTACATCGGTATTGTAAAATATATCACATACAAGCAATCTTACAAAGACAGAACAATTTTGCTGTTGTTTCTAGATTATATATGTACCATCAAGCATCAGCGGTATACAGTTTAATACAGTTTGATGCAACTGTATCAAAATGTTACTTGGCTTAGAGTATATTTCTTCCACTTTTAGTATGGTTACATAATTCATTTGAAATGTATTTGGGTTCATTTGTTCCTGGTTACATTAAATTTTAAGGCTTTTTATCCCTTCTACCTGTGTTGATTAATTTAAGTATGTGGGACAATACTATGTTCCTTAAAGTCAAAAGGGTAAGGAAAAGTAATACTTTTTTTTGTTCCCTGTCTCTTTCACTCCATCCTTTTCTACCACACTGGATATCACTTTGATTAATTTTCATTCATTCTCTCTTTGTATTATTTTTCAAATATATGTAGTCATACACAGAACACACATATATTGCTCTATTTGTGTATTTCCCCTGCTATTTTACATAAAGGAATCATAGTGCGTTTGCCTTTTTGAACTTGGGTTGTTTTTCTATTTAACTAAATATGCTGGGAAACTTCCTATAGCAGCTCATATAGATCTTCCTCATTCTTTCTTAGGGCTTCCCAGCTGGCTCAGGGATAAAGAATTTGGCTGCCAAATCAGAAGCCGCGGGTTTAATCCCTGGGTCAGGAAGAGTCTCCAGGGAAGGAAATGGCAACTCACTCCAGTATTTTTCCTGGGAAATTCCATAAGCAGAGAAGCCTGGGCGGCTATATGGGCTCACAAAGGGCCAGACATGACTTAGCAAGTAAACAACAGCATTCTTTCTTATATTTACATAGCACAGCATTGCATATGTTTGCTGTAGCATTGTTGCCAACCAGCCTCGTGTATCTGGTAATTCGGGCAACTCCCGCCCTTTTATAATTAAAAAATACCAGCTACACTGCTGCTATATTTTTCCAATGTCATAACCATGTATTTTAGTGGAAGATAAAAAGAACAGTCATTTAATTGACACAAAAGTTACTAAGTTCTCTTACACTTTGAAAGATTTATTTTAACTAAACAATTATTCTTTTATGTTAAATAAATCTATTTTATAACTAGATATTCATGTAAAAGTACTTTATACGAAAGTAAACAAACAGTGATAATATCATGAACAATGAGTAGAAAGAGTGTGTGTGTGTACTTGCCCACAGAAATGTGGAATCTGAATGCCTATTTAATCCATTTACATCTGAAATTACTAGTGCACCCAGGTTGTTGAAGGATTTCATGCACTTAATCAATTAGAAATTTAGTGACTATGTTGTATATCATTGTCTTGAGCTAAGTGACTTTTTAAAAAGGGTTTTTTTTATTAATTTAAGTATGTGGGACAATACTATGTTCCTTAAAGTCAAAAGGGTAAGGAAAAGTAATACTTTTTTTTGTTCCCTGTCTCTTTCACTCCATCCTTTTCTACCACACTGGATATCACTTTGATTAATTTTCATTCATTCTCTCTTTGTATTATTTTTCAAATATATGTAGTCATACACAGAACACACATATATTGCTCTATTTGTGTATTTCCCCTGCTATTTTACATAAAGGAATCATAGTGCGTTTGCCTTTTTGAACTTGGGTTGTTTTTCTATTTAACTAAATATGCTGGGAAACTTCCTATAGCAGCTCATATAGATCTTCCTCATTCTTTCTTAGGGCTTCCCAGCTGGCTCAGGGATAAAGAATTTGGCTGCCAAATCAGAAGCCGCGGGTTTAATCCCTGGGTCAGGAAGAGTCTCCAGGGAAGGAAATGGCAACTCACTCCAGTATTTTTCCTGGGAAATTCCATAAGCAGAGAAGCCTGGTTGGCTATATGGGCTCACAAAAGGGCCAGACATGACTTAGCAAGTAAACAACAGCATTCTTTCTTATATTTACATAGCACAGCATTGCATATGTTTGCTGTAGCATTGTTGCCAACCAGCCTCGTGTATCTGGTAATTCGGGCAACTCCCGCCCTTTTATAATTAAAAAATACCAGCTACACTGCTGCTATATTTTTCCAATGTCATAACCATGTATTTTAGTGGAAGATAAAAAGAACAGTCATTTAATTGACACAAAAGTTACTAAGTTCTCTTACACTTTGAAAGATTTATTTTAACTAAACAATTATTCTTTTATGTTAAATAAATCTATTTTATAACTAGATATTCATGTAAAAGTACTTTATACGAAAGTAAACAAACAGTGATAATATCATGAACAATGAGTAGAAAGAGTGTGTGTGTGTACTTGCCCACAGAAATGTGGAATCTGAATGCCTATTTAATCCATTTACATCTGAAATTACTAGTGCACCCAGGTTGTTGAAGGATTTCATGCACTTAATCAATTAGATAGATAATATTTTGTAAGTGACTATGTTGTATATCATTGTCTTGAGCTCTTAAATTCTTAAATTTTTGTATGTATAATCTATCATTGTTTAGTTTATAGTATCAAAACTTTGAAAAAACTTTACTGAAATCTCATTTAAAGACAATGGCCACGAGGTGATAATGTTTTATAAGTCTTTCATTTTTGCTTTTTAGGTATTTCATGAAGCCAAAGGCAAGCTTGCTTATTCTTATTCCTACTTTTTATTATTTGCTCCAATAATTCAGGATGAACATTATTATAATAAGTGTCTTAACCATGTTCATGATATAATTTACCTTCTAAATCATTATTACAAATTTTCCAACATTTGTCATGAAAAAAATTGAGGAAGCATTGATGTTTATTTGTTTACATTTGTGATCATCATAAGTACTTTGGGTATTAAATTATTACCAATTCTCTAGTGAAATAGTTGTTTGAAGTACAGAAATTACAACTTAATTTTTTTTCTCAAAAGATTGCTCAAAGAGCAATCATGAAAAAAATAATGAAGATAGTTGTCATTGAACAGAGTTTTAATGATCAATTTATTTTACTGTAACAATAATATCCCATTGGGATTCCATTGTAGCTCAGCTGCTAAAGAATCTGCCTGCAATGCAGGAGACAGTATTTCAATTCCTGGGTCTGGAGTATCCCCTGGAGAAGGAATAAGGTAACCACTCCAGGATTCTGCACTTCATTTTGTGGCTCAGACTGTAAAGAATCCACCTGCAATGAGGTAGATTTGCATTTAATCTCGGAGTTGGGAATATGTCCTGGGGAAGGAAAAGGTTACTCACTCCAGTATTCTTGCATGGAGGATTCCATGGCTTGTCTGTGGGTTGTAAAGAGTTTGACATGACTGAGCGACTTCACTTCATGAATGTCCAATAGTGATTTTAATGTAACATTTTCTCATTTCATCATATGAGTTCATCTGAAACATTTCCGAAGATTGGATTTACATATATTGCCACAATGTGTGTGTGTGTGTGAGAGAGAATACAAGTGCCAAAATAAATAAATCAATTCGAAAATCCAGTAGTGTTTGTTCGTTCAGTTTAATGGAGAAGAGTTCAAGGTAGTTCTCAAAACTTGGAAAATGCCTTCAGAGTATGTTCAGTTCAAGATACCAATATTACCAGAAAACACTGATGAAAATGTAATATAAATTATATGGACAAACAGAAGAAGACCCTGGAAGAAAGTCCAGCAAATAGATCTTTATATGACAGCATATGTGATGGAATCACTAGTCATCTGGATACAAATTCAAGTTTGCATCAAGTCAGTGGTAGATGATTTGAGCTTTGTTGATATTTTGGATAAAAAAATAAGAGCTTGAGAAAAGATTCATGAATCAATGACCTAGCATAAATGGACAGCTATATATCCTCAATATAAATGAAATGAATAGATTAAAAAATAATAAAATAAATCTCACCACATTTACTTTATACTGTAATAACAGTAGTTAAATGGAAACAAAAAATTCAAAATTTCATAAACTTGATCTCTTAGAATAAAAAATACAATCACAATACCTTATATCATGTTCACAATTATTCTTTAAAATAATAGTAAAGTAAAATATAATAATGATCTCTTTGTACACACCCTTAAACTCTTCAGAAACACTGGATTGTATATGATGATAAATACCCTCAAGCCCTTCCAATGATATAGTGGCTAATTATGTTATTAATTGATGACTATGTGTCAGCAAGTATGCAAAGAACTTTTCCCACATTTTTCCATTAAAACATTTTGAATTCTATGTAGCAAATACAGTTATTCCTGTCGTTTTCCAAATGAGAGCACTGAGACACAATTTGTTTCAAGTTAGTAATAGAGCAAATATTGAAAGCATAAAGCATCTGATTCCAGAGGTCAGTGGCTTTAATATTTTTTTCATTATCATCATGTGTGTGTGTGTGTGTGTGTGTGTGTGTTTCTTCTAAGTAATTTAGTTCTTTGGAGAAATAGTTAAGGGAAAACAAAAAAGCACTCTCAATATTCTTGAGTCACCAAATGAAAACTTCTAAATTAGGTCAGTGGGCAGTGAGAAATGATTTTTAGATAACTAATGTGAGAAGAAATAAAAGATGTTACATCAATCAAGATGTATTAGAGGGATATTTAGATTGCAATGATGAGTGAACAAGAAAGCTATTTTAACAATCATATATACAACAAAAATTAAATAAAGATGTTGATAATGAAAATGCCTTCAGAGTATGTTCAGTTCAAGATACCAATATTACCAGAAAACACTGATGAAAATGTAATATAAATTATATGGACAAACAGAAGAAGACCCTGGAAGAAAGTCCAGCAAATAGATCTTTATATGACAGCATATGTGATGGAATCACTAGTCATCTGGATACAAATTCAAGTTTGCATCAAGTCAGTGGTAGATGATTTGAGCTTTGTTGATATTTTGGATAAAAAAATAAGAGCTTGAGAAAAGATTCATGAATCAATGACCTAGCATAAATGGACAGCTATATATCCTCAATATAAATGAAATGAATAGATTAAAAAATAATAAAATAAATCTCACCACATTTACTTTATACTGTAATAACAGTAGTTAAATGGAAACAAAAAATTCAAAATTTCATAAACTTGATCTCTTAGAATAAAAAATACAATCACAATACCTTATATCATGTTCACAATTATTCTTTAAAATAATAGTAAAGTAAAATATAATAATGATCTCTTTGTACACACCCTTAAACTCTTCAGAAACACTGGATTGTATATGATGATAAATACCCTCAAGCCCTTCCAATGATATAGTGGCTAATTATGTTATTAATTGATGACTATGTGTCAGCAAGTATGCAAAGAACTTTTCCCACATTTTTCCATTAAAACATTTTGAATTCTATGTAGCAAATACAGTTATTCCTGTCGTTTTCCAAATGAGAGCACTGAGACACAATTTGTTTCAAGTTAGTAATAGAGCAAATATTGAAAGCATAAAGCATCTGATTCCAGAGGTCAGTGGCTTTAATATTTTTTTCATTATCATCATGTGTGTGTGTGTGTGTGTGTGTGTGTTTCTTCTAAGTAATTTAGTTCTTTGGAGAAATAGTTAAGGGAAAACAAAAAAGCACTCTCAATATTCTTGAGTCACCAAATGAAAACTTCTAAATTAGGTCAGTGGGCAGTGAGAAATGATTTTTAGATAACTAATGTGAGAAGAAATAAAAGATGTTACATCAATCAAGATGTATTAGAGGGATATTTAGATTGCAATGATGAGTGAACAAGAAAGCTATTTTAACAATCATATATACAACAAAAATTAAATAAAGATGTTGATAATGGAAAAATTATGAACACAAATTGAATGAGAATTATCAGTAGATTTTAGAAAGGTTAGCAATTGATAATAGGCAGTCATTCAAATGAGAGCTCTTCAAAACAGACTGATGAAAATGTGGAACTGGAATGATGTAAGATTTAAAATTTATTTTATTTAAATACAGGCAATGGGCTTCCCTGGTAAGTAATACACACTTTCCATTTTATTTTCCTTTCCTATAGCTCCTGAGTGTCTCAGAAAGGAATCATAAAAAAATAAGGCTTCCCTGGTGGTCCAGTGGGTAAAGAATCTGCCTTGCAGTGCAAAGGGCGCTGGTTCGATCCCTGGCCTGGGAAGATCCCACGTGCCCCTGAGCAGCTGGACCGATGTGTCCAATTACCAACCAGCACTCTGGAGTGCATATACCCAGAGCCGGTGCTCAGCAAGGAGAGAGGCCACTGCAATGGGAGGCCCACACAGGCCAAAGAACAACAACAACAAAAAAGATAAGTGAATGAAAGGTCAATAGAAGTGGCCAAAAAAAAAAACTTAAATACAGGTAATATGAGGTCATAGAAATAAGTAAATCAACTATGTGTATATATATATATATATATATATATATATATATATATGAATAAACCAGAGAAAAGAATTAAGGTAAAAACAATATTTATAGGATCCATGGTGCTACTTAGAGAAACTGAAGAAGAGCTACTGAAAGGTACAAAGAAAGAATGTTACACATAAGAAATAAATGAAAATAAATGAAATTCCTGGAAGAAAAAAGTGGAGAGCTTCTAAAAGAAGAGAAGGTACAATGTCAGGTTAGAGAGATTTAAGTAAGATTGATCGCTTGCCTTCAATGCTTTAATGAGCTTTCAGAGATTTTAAAATAAATACGGCAGCAAATACATGTATATATAATATACATATATATACATATGTATAGGAAATCATGAATCAGTGAAATAAAATGCATAATTTATAGCTTTTTCTTAATGTGGACTGAACTATAATTTGTACTAATTTGAAACATTAAGGAAATATATGCACTTTTTAATGAGAAAATAATCTAGTACTTATATTTGATATTGTTGGCATCCAAAGCAAAGCACAATGATGTTCAGTAGATTTTAGAAAGGTTAGCAATTGATAATAGGCAGTCATTCAAATGAGAGCTCTTCAAAACAGACTGATGAAAATGTGGAACTGGAATGATGTAAGATTTAAAATTTATTTTATTTAAATACAGGCAATGGGCTTCCCTGGTAAGTAATACACACTTTCCATTTTATTTTCCTTTCCTATAGCTCCTGAGTGTCTCAGAAAGGAATCATAAAAAAATAAGGCTTCCCTGGTGGTCCAGTGGGTAAAGAATCTGCCTTGCAGTGCAAAGGGCGCTGGTTCGATCCCTGGCCTGGGAAGATCCCACGTGCCCCTGAGCAGCTGGACCGATGTGTCCAATTACCAACCAGCACTCTGGAGTGCATATACCCAGAGCCGGTGCTCAGCAAGGAGAGAGGCCACTGCAATGGGAGGCCCACACAGGCCAAAGAACAACAACAACAAAAAAGATAAGTGAATGAAAGGTCAATAGAAGTGGCCAAAAAAAAAAACTTAAATACAGGTAATATGAGGTCATAGAAATAAGTAAATCAACTATGTGTATATATATATATATATATATATATATATATATATGAATAAACCAGAGAAAAGAATTAAGGTAAAAACAATATTTATAGGATCCATGGTGCTACTTAGAGAAACTGAAGAAGAGCTACTGAAAGGTACAAAGAAAGAATGTTACACATAAGAAATAAATGAAAATAAATGAAATTCCTGGAAGAAAAAAGTGGAGAGCTTCTAAAAGAAGAGAAGGTACAATGTCAGGTTAGAGAGATTTAAGTAAGATTGATCGCTTGCCTTCAATGCTTTAATGAGCTTTCAGAGATTTTAAAATAAATACGGCAGCAAATACATGTATATATAATATACATATATATACATATGTATAGGAAATCATGAATCAGTGAAATAAAATGCATAATTTATAGCTTTTTCTTAATGTGGACTGAACTATAATTTGTACTAATTTGAAACATTAAGGAAATATATGCACTTTTTAATGAGAAAATAATCTAGTACTTATATTTGATATTGTTGGCATCCAAATGCAAAGCAGGCAATTTGAGTATGAGAAAGAATAAAGTGAATACTTCTTTTTTAAATATAGGGATGGGAAAAACAGAAACAGGTGGATGAAAACAAAGAGAAACTATTTTAATCTGTAAATAATGGAGATAAAGAGATCATGTCAGCAAGCTAGATCCAGGAAAAGTAAGAGATGGAAGAAGCTACAAAGTAGAGACAGGGAGTTTGAGAGCCCTGGAGGAGACATTTTTAAAAACTGTTGTAGCGAATAAGTTACCAAGAAATCAGTACAAGATGAATAGAAGAAGTAGATGAATCATGGGATACAAATTAATTTATGATTATTTTTATTAGAGGTTAATTGATTTATAATGGTGCTATGGTCTTTGTCATACATTAACACACCAGTCATGTGTGTGTATATATATATATATATATATATATATATATATATATATATATATCTTTCCTTTTGAGCCTCTATTTTTTATGATTCTTTTTTTTTGTTTTTAATTTTGGCCACTTTTATTGGTCCATCATTTATTTCCATTCATCTTAATTCTTTGGCCTATGTGGGCCTCCCATTGCAGTGGCCTATCTCGTTACAGAGCACCGGCTCTGGGCATATGCGCTCCGGAGTTCCGGCTAGCAATTGGACACACCAGTCCAGCTGCTCAGCGACACGTGGGATTTTCCCAGGCCAGGGATCGAACTGGCACCCCTTGCACTGCAAGGCAGACTCTTTACCCACTGGACCACCAGGGAAGCCCTATTTTTTTATGATTCCTTTCCGAGACACTCAGGAGCTACAAAAAAAAAGGAAAATAAAATGGAGGAGTGCATATACTAAGACCATAGTTGAACGCTTGCCTTCAATGCTTTAATGAGCTTTCAGAGATTTTAAAATAAATACGCAGCAAATACATGTATATATAATATACATATATATACATATGTATAGGAAATCATGAATCAGTGAAATAAAATGCATAATTTATAGCTTTTTCTTAATGTGGACTGAACTATAATTTGTACTAATTTGAAACATTAAGGAAATATATGCACTTTTTAATGAGAAAATAATCTAGTACTTATATTTGATATTGTTGGCATCCAAATGCAAAGCAGGCAATTTGAGTATGAGAAAGAATAAAGTGAATACTTCTTTTTTAAATATAGGGATGGGAAAAACAGAAACAGGTGGATGAAAACAAAGAGAAACTATTTTAATCTGTAAATAATGGAGATAAAGAGATCATGTCAGCAAGCTAGATCCAGGAAAAGTAAGAGATGGAAGAAGCTACAAAGTAGAGACAGGGAGTTTGAGAGCCCTGGAGGAGACATTTTTAAAAACTGTTGTAGCGAATAAGTTACCAAGAAATCAGTACAAGATGAATAGAAGAAGTAGATGAATCATGGGATACAAATTAATTTATGATTATTTTTATTAGAGGTTAATTGATTTATAATGGTGCTATGGTCTTTGTCATACATTAACACACCAGTCATGTGTGTGTATATATATATATATATATATATATATATATATATATATATATATCTTTCCTTTTGAGCCTCTATTTTTTATGATTCTTTTTTTTTTGTTTTTAATTTTGGCCACTTTTATTGGTCCATCATTTATTTCCATTCATCTTAATTCTTTGGCCTATGTGGGCCTCCCATTGCAGTGGCCTATCTCGTTACAGAGCACCGGCTCTGGGCATATGCGCTCCGGAGTTCCGGCTAGCAATTGGACACACCAGTCCAGCTGCTCAGCGACACGTGGGATTTTCCCAGGCCAGGGATCGAACTGGCACCCCTTGCACTGCAAGGCAGACTCTTTACCCACTGGACCACCAGGGAAGCCCTATTTTTTTATGATTCCTTTCCGAGACACTCAGGAGCTACAGAAAAGGAAAATAAAATGAGGAGTGCATATTACTAAAGACCAGAGCTCAATCAGACAAGAAAGATAGAAATTCTGTTTAGTGATACATTCTATCCATGATTATACTGTTAAAGTGAGTAGCTCATAAGTTGAAATTTGCATAGAAGTGAGTGAAAATCACAACAGGAAATGATTGAATGTTTAAATGTTCAGTGGTTCCTACTTTAGCATTAGGAAGAGGATGAAAAAGTAAATTGATATAAAAGAATAGTATAAAAAACAAAGAGTTGTAAGAGAATAGAGAAGAAATTTGTCTTTGTAATGCATTTTTAAATCATAATATTAACTTCACAATAGTACTAAGTCAAAGTACAATGCAGAAGGAAGTCAAAGGCTTAAAATATGGGAAAACAATGCTTTAAAAATCTGTTAGAAATATCAACAATATGACAGGTAAAGTTTTATAGAATAAAGACTTTAAAATGAGAGAGTAAAGGGAAAGTTTATAGAATACATTAGACAATTTTGAAAAAGAATTTGAGTGGGAAGAATCACTCTTCCTGAGGTTAAGACCTGGCTTATAGATATACAAACCAAGATAGTATGGTTTTGGTAGATGAGTAGACATGTAAGTGAGTGAAACTTGGGACTCATGAAAATGAAATATGCTTGCTTTATGAATGATTTTGTTAAGAGTGAAAAGGCAAATGGCCAGTTGAGAAGAAATGTTAACAAATCACATGTCTGGCAAAAGTCTTGTATATAGAATATATGATTAAATCTCAAAACTGGAAAAAAATCAATTTTCCAATTAGAAATGGGAAAGAGCAACAACAACAAAACATATGCATGGGGATTTTACCAAAACATGTATACAGATGGAAAATAAGCACTAAAACCATCTTAAAATATAACTATACAATATCAGAATGGATTTAATGAAAAATAATAATTCCAAATATGAGCAGTGGTGTAGATAAAACAGATCACCCATACTGTATGGGTAGAAATGTAGAAAGCATAATTACTCTAGCAGCTAAATCTAACAGTGTAATTTATAGCAGCTTCTGTAGATAAATGGTTAAAGAAACTGTTATGTTACCATGAAATATAGTCAACAATAAAAGGAAAGAATTACTGATGCATGCAACAAACTGGATGAGATCAGACCTACCTCTGCCTGTGTCTCCTGCATTAAAGATGAATTCTTTACCCACTGAGTTATGTGGGTAGCTGCTATAGACTACATCAATGAATGTTTGTCGATTTCCATATTGTGTTATAAAGTGCAAGAAGTTAACATTGTAGGAGGGTGGGAAAATGCTCTGTGAGAATTTCCTTCTGTATTTCTTTACAACTGCCCAGGAGTCTATACTACTTTTATTCAAAATAAAAAGTTAAAAATAGAGTGTGAGAAGAAAAATATGTAAACAAAACTTTGGGAATTTTGAATTAAACATGATTTTGCAAGTTGAAGTTGTTTATAAGGGAAGAGATGAATATATTGCTTTTGAGGAATATGATAAATTTTCGAATAAGAAAGAGGGAATAAGAGAATTGTTTAATAAAGGAGTCAATAATAGTTTCTGCAATATTTTATTTGGAACATGGCTATGTTCATTTTTCATTCCAGTATTGTTGTTCAGTGACTAAGTCATGGACTGCAACACACCTGACTTCCGTGTCTTTCATTCCTCTCCTGGAATTTGCTCAAATTCATGTCCATTTAGTCAGTGATGCTATCTAAACATTTCATCCTCTGCTGCCCTCTTCTTTTGCCTTTAATTTTTCCCTAAATTAGGGTCTTTACAAAGAGTCAGCTCTTCGCATCAGGTGGCCAAAGTATTGGAGCTTCAGTTTCAGCATTAGCCCTTCCAATGAATATTCATAGTTGATTTCTTTTAAAATTGACTGGTTTGATCTTCTTGCTCAAGAGACTCAAGAATCTTCTCCAGCACCACAGTTTGAAAACAGTTGCTTTGTACTCAATCTTCTTTATGGTCCAACTCTCACATCCATACATGATTACTGCAGAAAACATAGCTTTGATTATATGGATCCTTATTAGGAATAGAGAAAGATAACCTCTCTTCCACAAGACAGCAATTTCAAGTGAAGTGAAAATAATAATATGGACTTAGAGTTTATGTTTAAATAAAGATGAGAATATGAAGAATAGAAATCATCTTGATAGTAGCTTTAGACCTGAATATTAAATAACATGCTTTTCTAAGTAAGGAAGTGCCTTTGTTACTTTATTTAAATGTCCTTCAAATGTCCTAAACATTTTACTATTCAGTTTATTAAACTGTATAACAATATAAGATAAAAGAATATCCAAAACACTAACTCCAAACAATAGCTCCTATGTTTATTGCAATATTATTTACAATGGCCAAGACAAGGAAACAAACTATTTGTTCATTGATGGATGAATGAATAAATAAAATATGACATATATGTACAATGAAACACTATTCAGCAATGACAGAAAAGGAAATCCTGCCACTTGCAAAAACATGGATTATCTTGAAGGCATTATGATACGTGAAAAATCAAGCTACAGAGAGACAAAAAATATGACCTTATTAACATGTAGAATCTTAAAAACAAACAAATTCAAATACAGAGAAAAGTATTTTATATCCAGAGGAAAGGAAAGGTAGGTGTTTTGACAATAGATTAAAGCAGTCAAAAGGTACAGACTGCCAGTTGTAAAATAAATAAATCCTGGAGATGCAATGTACAGCTGTAATTATAGGTAATAATATAGTATATACTTTGAAATTGCTAAAAGAGTAAATCCCAAAAGTTATCATCACTAGAATAAAGAAAAATAAATACTTCTGCAATATGATGAATATAACTCTACTTACTGTGGTAATTATTTCACAATATATATGTATATCAAGTCATTGTGCTATACAACTAAAGCTAATACAGTGTTTTAAGTGAATTATATCTCAATAAACACATTTTGAAAAGAATACCCAGTTTTCCCTATTTTCTGTGAAAATAATATTCAGCATTATTTAGCTAATTAATTTTAATTAAACAAGAAATAAATGGTAGTAGAATAGATTGGACAATAGGAGAAAAAATCATACCATATAACAAAAATCAATAACAATTTTGTTGGTAGGATATACAGAATTAAAGAGAACACAGAAAATGAAAGATGAATAAAATTATACTTTCAGGCAATTATAACAATATAAATTGCTTCTATAGCAAATCATTTACAATTAAGTAATAAAATCCAATGACTGATGGTTGGCTAATAGTGAAAAATAAATATGTGTTTTCACTTTAATATACTATTTTTTAGATTAAATTGGTATTCTAATATAAATAAGGCAATTGATCTGAATGTAAAATATAATGACTTGAATATAAAAGTTATTAGGCAGTTGATTTGAATATAAAATGTTTCTAGATTCTATATATAACTGATGCTAAAATGTGCAATGCTGTTTATTTTGTCAATTCTTATTTTTGCTTGACAATTTTTAATAAATATACAAATATATGATAGGCTTCCATTTAATGTATTTTTTTCTTAAAAGTTTGTGAAAATCAACTTGTTACATTTAACTACAAGAATTCTCCACCATCATAAAGACATGAAGAAGTATTTTTAAAAAATAGACCCAACAAAGTCAAATACAGAGAAAAGTATTTTATATCCAGAGGAAAGGAAAGGTAGGTGTTTTGACAATAGATTAAAGCAGTCAAAAGGTACAGACTGCCAGTTGTAAAATAAATAAATCCTGGAGATGCAATGTACAGCTGTAATTATAGGTAATAATATAGTATATACTTTGAAATTGCTAAAAGAGTAAATCCCAAAAGTTATCATCACTAGAATAAAGAAAAATAAATACTTCTGCAATATGATGAATATAACTCTACTTACTGTGGTAATTATTTCACAATATATATGTATATCAAGTCATTGTGCTATACAACTAAAGCTAATACAGTGTTTTAAGTGAATTATATCTCAATAAACACATTTTGAAAAGAATACCCAGTTTTCCCTATTTTCTGTGAAAATAATATTCAGCATTATTTAGCTAATTAATTTTAATTAAACAAGAAATAAATGGTAGTAGAATAGATTGGACAATAGGAGAAAAAATCATACCATATAACAAAAATCAATAACAATTTTGTTGGTAGGATATACAGAATTAAAGAGAACACAGAAAATGAAAGATGAATAAAATTATACTTTCAGGCAATTATAACAATATAAATTGCTTCTATAGCAAATCATTTACAATTAAGTAATAAAATCCAATGACTGATGGTTGGCTAATAGTGAAAAATAAATATGTGTTTTCACTTTAATATACTATTTTTTAGATTAAATTGGTATTCTAATATAAATAAGGCAATTGATCTGAATGTAAAATATAATGACTTGAATATAAAAGTTATTAGGCAGTTGATTTGAATATAAAATGTTTCTAGATTCTATATATAACTGATGCTAAAATGTGCAATGCTGTTTATTTTGTCAATTCTTATTTTTGCTTGACAATTTTTAATAAATATACAAATATATGATAGGCTTCCATTTAATGTATTTTTTTCTTAAAAGTTTGTGAAAATCAACTTGTTACATTTAACTACAAGAATTCTCCACCATCATAAAGACATGAAGAAGTATTTTAGTAGACAACAAAGTATGATCCATATCATATAAGCCATTGGAAAAGAGCCTGGTGTTGGGAAAAATAGAAGGCTAAAGAAGCAGGGGACGACAGAGGATACAATACCTGGATGATATCACTGAGTTAATGAACATGAGTTTGAGCAGGCTCCGGGAGATAGTGAAGGACAGGGATGCCCGGCATGCTGCAGCCCATGGTGTTGTCAACAGTTGGACATGACTGAACCAATAGGATTTACTATAAGCAGTATTTTGGCAGATATACATTTTTCAGAATTATCAAGTGGTAAGAGTACCTCAATTTGGTTTGAAATATTTCATTGCAATCACATGGTGTGGGTTAGGTTTGTGAAGGCTTATAGGATGAATAGAATGAAGAGGTTTTTTTGTATTTTAATATTAGAAAACATTTGATAATCTTAGACTGATTTATTCTTTAAAACAAAAGGGGTTTTTGCTAATATTCAAATATATTTGAATGATGAATATATTTTATCACTTTAGAAAAAGCATATCATTGAATCTGATTTTCTCAGAAGCATTCTTCAATCCTCTATATTATGGACAATTATCAATATGATTCATTCAAATGGTATCATGCTATGCACAGATGATAAGACAGATTTCATACGACATACAGCTATGATTTAATGGAAAATATCACAGAAATTGTGGATTTTCAGTACAAAATGCATTAGCAAACCAAATTAGCTTTTCATATTTTAGGTATCCTTTGTTAAGATCTTAAGAATTTTTGTCTTTAATATCAAGTTCACTATACTCTCTTGAAATTACAGGATGAAAACAAGTTTCGAAGCAAAGATAACCAATTACATTTAAATAATTTGATGCAGACAAAGGTCTAAGTCATGAACAAGAAAATAAAATATTAATTTTCAACTCATTAGTGATTATAGGTATTATAAGAAAATTTAAACATAGCTAATTGTAATAAAGTTAAGTAGAAATACTTAAGTACCTGGTACAGCATGTAAAATTTTTAAAAGAAGATAAATACATACATACAGAAAAATAGGCATGCATACTTTGAGAAGGACATGTACTTGTAAGATACCATGTTTATGTAAAATTTAAAATCATTTCTTTATTGTGACACATATATATGGTCTTTATCAAACTGCAAAATAATTTTAATTTTTCTGTTGTGATTTTCCCCATAGAAAATCTTCTCTATTTCTTCTTATAATCCAGGTAAAGTTAAAAATAAATTTCAATTTATCTTTTATATAAAATGTCTCATTCTTTTTTACTGTAATGTCTCGCACAGTATCTTGGTGATGTAAAGACCACATATAAAATCAATTTTTGTGAAACATACTATCTAAAATTTAAAAACATGTTCACACTAAGAGCTAATTCCAGGCAGATTTTTCTTAGATGGAAATGAATAGTCCATTCAACTGTATTTAACTGTCATTTCAACACAAATTGAAGGTAAGCCTGGACAAACAGGAATAAAAAAACATTTAAAGCCCCACAAGTTCAGGGAGCTTGCAATTCCTTCCAAACTGCTTGCTTTAGTACAATCTAGCAAAGAATCAGCAATTATCCTAACAACTTTCTTTAGATAAACATATACTCTGAAATGTTTGTTTACAAAAATTGTTTTATTTTAAAAGAAATTCCACTTTTTATAACTCTTGTCATTTTATAATATCTAGACATATCTTCCAAGAGTCATTCTTGTTCTAGAAATCATTCATTTTATTTTGTAAGATATCTAATGTTATACATTATATACATGATTTCATACTGTTAAAAATATCTGTTAGAATCATTTACTAAGTCTTATGCAGCTAGAAATTTGATTTTCAGGATGAAAACAAGTCCTTTGTTAAGATCTTAAGAATTTTGTCTTTAATATCAAGTTCACTATACTCTCTTGAAATTACAGGATGAAAACAAGTTTCGAAGCAAAGATAACCAATTACATTTAAATAATTTGATGCAGACAAAGGTCTAAGTCATGAACAAGAAAATAAAATATTAATTTTCAACTCATTAGTGATTATAGGTATTATAAGAAAATTTAAACATAGCTAATTGTAATAAAGTTAAGTAGAAATACTTAAGTACCTGGTACAGCATGTAAAATTTTTAAAAGAAGATAAATACATACATACAGAAAAATAGGCATGCATACTTTGAGAAGGACATGTACTTGTAAGATACCATGTTTATGTAAAATTTAAAATCATTTCTTTATTGTGACACATATATATGGTCTTTATCAAACTGCAAAATAATTTTAATTTTTCTGTTGTGATTTTCCCCATAGAAAATCTTCTCTATTTCTTCTTATAATCCAGGTAAAGTTAAAAATAAATTTCAATTTATCTTTTATATAAAATGTCTCATTCTTTTTTACTGTAATGTCTCGCACAGTATCTTGGTGATGTAAAGACCACATATAAAATCAATTTTTGTGAAACATACTATCTAAAATTTAAAAACATGTTCACACTAAGAGCTAATTCCAGGCAGATTTTTCTTAGATGGAAATGAATAGTCCATTCAACTGTATTTAACTGTCATTTCAACACAAATTGAAGGTAAGCCTGGACAAACAGGAATAAAAAAACATTTAAAGCCCCACAAGTTCAGGGAGCTTGCAATTCCTTCCAAACTGCTTGCTTTAGTACAATCTAGCAAAGAATCAGCAATTATCCTAACAACTTTCTTTAGATAAACATATACTCTGAAATGTTTGTTTACAAAAATTGTTTTATTTTAAAAGAAATTCCACTTTTTATAACTCTTGTCATTTTATAATATCTAGACATATCTTCCAAGAGTCATTCTTGTTCTAGAAATCATTCATTTTATTTTGTAAGATATCTAATGTTATACATTATATACATGATTTCATACTGTTAAAAATATCTGTTAGAATCATTTACTAAGTCTTATGCAGCTAAGAATCATAATATGCAATACAATGTGAAGCTATTAGAAATCTTGAATTTTATTAAGCTGCTCCTCTTATTAATTATTAATAATTCAGGTGAAGAATAAATATTGAGTGTTAGCTAAAGGTAGCAATGAAAGTAAGCTAATATAATTAAAGGCACTAGAAGAAAAAGATTAGCATCTTAGCTTCTTTCCTAACTAGTTTTGGAATCTCAGACAAGCTACGTTCATTCTCTAGATTTCAACTTCCTCATTTGTAAAATAATAAGGTTGTCTTAACTGATTTCTAGCCATCACTTAAAACATTGTAATTCTATCATTGAAAATGTAAGAGTTGGCTAACACTTGTAAGTTCTCTTCTCCTTTCAAAAAAGCAGTAGAACATAAAGCAAGGGGAAAGCCTGTAACCACTCTGGAAGCCAAGGATTTCATTCAAAACTGATGGAGAAATCAAAGGCTTTACACACAAGAAGTTAAAAGAATTTGCTACCACTAAGCCAGCATTACAACAAATGTTAAAGGGACTTACAAAGTCAGCAAGTACAAGAGAAGAAAATTATCTACAATACAAACCTCAAACATTTAAGCTAATACAAACGTATGTATCAATAATTGCTTTAAATGTAAATGGACTAAATGCTCCAACGAACCATCTTTTCTGACCACAATACTATGAGATTAGATATCAATTACAAGGAAAAAGCCATTAAAAACACAAACATATGGAAATTAAACAATGCATTTTTAAATAATGAACAGATTACTGAAGAAATCAAAAGGGAAATAAAAATATTCCTAGAAGAAAATGACAATGAACGCACAACAGTTCAAAATTTATGGGATGCAACATAAGTAATTCTAAGAGGGAAGTTTATAGAAATACAATCTCACCTCAAGAAACAAGAAAAACATCAAAAAATACAGCCTAACTTTACAGTTAAAACAACTGGAGAAAGAAGAAGAAGAACAACAAAAAAATACCCTGAAGTTAGCAGAAGAGAAATCATGAAGATCAGAGCAGAAATAAGTTAAAAAGAAATGAAAGAAACAATAGTAAAAATCAATAAAACCAAAAGCTGATTCTTCAAAAAGATAAACAAAATTGACAAACCTCTAGCCAGACTCATCAAGAAAAAAAGAGAGAAGAATCAAATCAATGAAATCGACAATGAAAAAAGGAGAGGTTACAACAGACAATACAGAAATAGAAAGGATTATAAGAGACTATTATGAACAACTATTTAGCAATAAACTGGACAACCTGGAAGAAGTGAGCAGTTTCTTAGAGTAGTTTAATCTTCCAAGATGGAACCAGGAAGAAATATAAATTATGAACAATTCGTTCACAAGTTCAGAAATCATGTTTGTGATTAAATCTACCAAAGGTAATGGCTTCACTGATTTCTAGCCATCACTTAAAACATTGTAATTCTATCATTGAAAATGTAAGAGTTGGCTAACACTTGTAAGTTCTCTTCTCCTTTCAAAAAAGCAGTAGAACATAAAGCAAGGGGAAAGCCTGTAACCACTCTGGAAGCCAAGGATTTCATTCAAAACTGATGGAGAAATCAAAGGCTTTACACACAAGAAGTTAAAAGAATTTGCTACCACTAAGCCAGCATTACAACAAATGTTAAAGGGACTTACAAAGTCAGCAAGTACAAGAGAAGAAAATTATCTACAATACAAACCTCAAACATTTAAGCTAATACAAACGTATGTATCAATAATTGCTTTAAATGTAAATGGACTAAATGCTCCAACGAACCATCTTTTCTGACCACAATACTATGAGATTAGATATCAATTACAAGGAAAAAGCCATTAAAAACACAAACATATGGAAATTAAACAATGCATTTTTAAATAATGAACAGATTACTGAAGAAATCAAAAGGGAAATAAAAATATTCCTAGAAGAAAATGACAATGAACGCACAACAGTTCAAAATTTATGGGATGCAACATAAGTAATTCTAAGAGGGAAGTTTATAGAAATACAATCTCACCTCAAGAAACAAGAAAAACATCAAAAAATACAGCCTAACTTTACAGTTAAAACAACTGGAGAAAGAAGAAGAAGAACAACAAAAAAATACCCTGAAGTTAGCAGAAGAGAAATCATGAAGATCAGAGCAGAAATAAGTTAAAAAGAAATGAAAGAAACAATAGTAAAAATCAATAAAACCAAAAGCTGATTCTTCAAAAAGATAAACAAAATTGACAAACCTCTAGCCAGACTCATCAAGAAAAAAAGAGAGAAGAATCAAATCAATGAAATCGACAATGAAAAAAGGAGAGGTTACAACAGACAATACAGAAATAGAAAGGATTATAAGAGACTATTATGAACAACTATTTAGCAATAAACTGGACAACCTGGAAGAAGTGAGCAGTTTCTTAGAGTAGTTTAATCTTCCAAGATGGAACCAGGAAGAAATATAAATTATGAACAATTCGTTCACAAGTTCAGAAATCATGTTTGTGATTAAAAATCTACCAAAAAAAAAAGCCCAGGGTCAGATGGCTTCACAGGTGAATTCTACCAAACATTTAAAGAAGAACTAATGCCTATCCCTCTAAAACTCTTTCAAAAAATTGCACAGGAAGGAACAGTTCCAAACACTGATACCAAAATCAGAATAAAAGTAAAGTACAAGTCAATATCACTGATGAATATAGATGCAAAAATCCTCAACAAAATACTAGCAGAGTTCTACAACATATCATAAAGCTCATACATCATGATCAAGTTAGGTTCATCCGAGACATGCAAGGATTCTTCAATATCCACAAATCAATCAATGTTATATACCATTTACATAAATTAAATGAGAACAATCATATGATAATCTCAATAGATGCAGAAAAGCCTTTAAAAACTCAAGCACCCATTTATGATGAAAACCCTTCAAAAAATGGGCAAAGAAGGAACATACTTCAACATTGTGAAAGCCATATACAATAAACCCACAGCAAGTATCATTCTCAATTGTGAAAAACTGAAAGCATTCCTTCTAAGAGCAGGAGCAAAACAAGCATGTCCACTTTCACCACTATTATTCAGCATAGTCTTGGAAGTTCTAGCTATAGCAATCAGAGAAAAAAAAGAAATAAAAGGAATCCAGATTGGAAAAGAAGCAAAACTCTCACTGTTTGCAGATGACATGATATTATATGTAGAAAGCCCTAAAGACACTATCAGAAAATTACTAGGCCTAACCTGTGAATTTAGCAAAGTTACAGATATAAAATCAATGCACAGAAATCACTCACATTCCTATATAAAAACAATGAAAAAATGGAAAGAGAAATCAGGGAAGCAATCCCATTCACCACTGCAACCAAAAAAAAAAAAAATATCTAGGAATAAATCTACCTAAAGAGGCAAAAGAAGTATACAGAGAAAATTATAAAACATAGATGAAAGAAATTAAAGGTGATACATACAGATGGAGAAATATTCCATGTTACTGGGTTGGAAGAATCTATAATGTGAAAATGACTATGCTACCAAATATCATCTACAGATTCAATGTGATTCTATCAAGTTACCAATGGCATCCTTTGCAGAACTAGATCAAAAAATAGCACAGTTCATATGGAAGCACAAAAGACCCTGAATAGCTAAAGCAATTTTGAGAAAGAAGAAAGCAGCTAGAGGGATTAACCTCCCTAACTTCAGACTGTACTGCAAAGTAACAGTCATCAAGACAGTATGGTAATGGCACAAAAAAAGAAATATAGACCAATAGAACACGATAGAGACCAGAGATAAACATATGCACCTATGAATAACTTACTTTTGAAAAAAGGAATCAAAAAGATACCTCTTCAACAAATAGTGTTAGGAAAACTTGACAGCTATATGTAAAAAGTGAAGTTGAAACACTCCTAATATCATATATAAAGATAAAACTCAAAGTGGATTAAAGACCTAACCATAAGACCAGAAACCATAAAACTCTTAGAGGAAAACATAGGCAGAACACTAGATGAAAGATAAAGATAAAACTCAAAAAATGGATTAAAGACCTAACCCATAACGAAACATGAAAGCCATATACAATAAACCCACAGCAAGTATCATTCTCAATTGTGAAAACTGAAAGCATTCCTTCTAAGAGCAGGAGCAAAACAAGCATGTCCACTTTCACCACTATTATTCAGCATAGTCTTGGAAGTTCTAGCTATAGCAATCAGAGAAAAAAGAAATAAAAGGAATCCAGATTGGAAAAGAAGCAAAACTCTCACTGTTTGCAGATGACATGATATTATATGTAGAAAGCCCTAAAGACACTATCAGAAAATTACTAGGCCTAACCTGTGAATTTAGCAAAGTTACAGATATAAAATCAATGCACAGAAATCACTCACATTCCTATATAAAAACAATGAAAAAATGGAAAGAGAAATCAGGGAAGCAATCCCATTCACCACTGCAACCAAAAAAAAAAAAAATATCTAGGAATAAATCTACCTAAAGAGGCAAAAGAAGTATACAGAGAAAATTATAAAACATAGATGAAAGAAATTAAAGGTGATACATACAGATGGAGAAATATTCCATGTTACTGGGTTGGAAGAATCTATAATGTGAAAATGACTATGCTACCAAATATCATCTACAGATTCAATGTGATTCTATCAAGTTACCAATGGCATCCTTTGCAGAACTAGATCAAAAAATAGCACAGTTCATATGGAAGCACAAAAGACCCTGAATAGCTAAAGCAATTTTGAGAAAGAAGAAAGCAGCTAGAGGGATTAACCTCCCTAACTTCAGACTGTACTGCAAAGTAACAGTCATCAAGACAGTATGGTAATGGCACAAAAAAAGAAATATAGACCAATAGAACACGATAGAGACCAGAGATAAACATATGCACCTATGAATAACTTACTTTTGAAAAAAGGAATCAAAAATATACCTCTTCAACAAATAGTGTTAGGAAAACTTGACAGCTATATGTAAAAAAGTGAAGTTGAAACACTCCCTAATATCATATATAAAGATAAAACTCAAAGTGGATTAAAGACCTAACCATAAGACCAGAAACCATAAAACTCTTAGAGGAAAACATAGGCAGAACACTAGATGAAAGAAAATAAAAGCAAATGAAACGAATCACAAAGAATTAATTTCCAAAATATAAAAGTAGCTCAGACATCTCAGCACCAGAAAAACAGACAATCTGATTGAAAACAGGAAAAAGACTTAAACAGACATCTCTCCAAAGAAAACATACACATAGCCAAAAGCACATGAAAAGATGCTCCACGTTGCTCATTATTAAAGAAATGCAAATCAAAACTACAATGAGATATCACTTCACTCAGGTCAGAATGGTCATCATCGAAAAATCTACAGACAAAAAATGCTGGAAAGGGTGTGGAGAAAAGGGAATACTCTTGCACTGTTGTTGGGAATATAAGTTGATACAGCCAATATGGGAGACAGTATGGAGATTCTTTAATAAACTAGAAATAGAAGCACCATATGATCCAGCAATACCACTATTAGGCTTATACCCTGACAAAGTCAAAATTGAAAAAGACACATGTACCCCAAAGTTCAATGAAGCACTTTTTACAGTAGCTACAACATAGAAACAACCTAGATGTCCATTTACAGATGAATGGATAGAGAAACTGTGGTATACATATATACAATGGAATATTTCTCAGTCTTAAAAAGAAATGCATTTGAATCAGTCCTGATGAGGTGGATGAATCTAGAACCTAAAAAAAAGTGAAGTCAGAAAGAGAATGATAAATACAGTGTACTAACACATATATGTGCAATCTTGAAAGATATGCAGTGAAATTATATGCAGTGGAGAAACAGACATAGATAATAGACTTATGGACATTGTGGGGAGGGAGGAGTGGGTGAGAGGTATGGAAAGAGTAACATGGAAGCTTATATTACCATATGTAAAAGAGATAAGCATTGTGAAAATGCAGTAAAGACTAAGGGAATTTACATGGGGGATATGCAGCAACTTGGGAAGGGGGTTCAATCGGAAGAGGTCAATGGTATACCTATTCCTGATTTGGGTGTACATATAGCAGTAAAAGACAAAACTCTGCAAAAGTAAAATAAAAATAAATAAATAAATAAATAAATAAATAATTGCTAATTAGAAAATTAACTTGAAAATAAATTCTAGCTCTTTACTTTTTAAAAAAAATTAAACTCAAGATATGAATAATAAAAGAAGGGGGGAAAAGAAGAGCATTATATAAATAAATAGTTTTAAAGTTAAAAAAACACTTCCTAATCAGCAACATTTGAAAACTTTGCCAAATGCCATCCAAAAAATAACTAAACAAAATAAAATAAAAAACTCTTCGCAAATACAATCAAAATCAAGATAAATATCAGTCTTTTAAAGAAAAAAAAATATATAAGAAAAGATGAAAATTAAAAAAACTAATATACAGTTCACATTTGTAATTTTTAAAATGCTAATTATATGAAAAATTATCTATTTCAAAAATATTTTACAAATATTCTGAAAAACAGTACAAATTTAAATAACCCATTCTTGATAACTGCTGACTCATAATTGGGTACTGGAAAATAAGAAAGGCAATTTTAGTTCCTAGAGAGCCAAAGAAATTTTAATGAGAATCACTGGCAATACCACTATTAGGCTTATACCCTGACAAAGTCAAAATTGAAAAAGACACATGTACCCCAAAGTTCAATGAAGCACTTTTTACAGTAGCTACAACATAGAAACAACCTAGATGTCCATTTACAGATGAATGGATAGAGAAACTGTGGTATACATATATACAATGGAATATTTCTCAGTCTTAAAAAGAAATGCATTTGAATCAGTCCTGATGAGGTGGATGAATCTAGAACCTAAAAAAAAGTGAAGTCAGAAAGAGAATGATAAATACAGTGTACTAACACATATATGTGCAATCTTGAAAGATATGCAGTGAAATTATATGCAGTGGAGAAACAGACATAGATAATAGACTTATGGACATTGTGGGGAGGGAGGAGTGGGTGAGAGGTATGGAAAGAGTAACATGGAAGCTTATATTACCATATGTAAAAGAGATAAGCATTGTGAAAATGCAGTAAAGACTAAGGGAATTTACATGGGGGATATGCAGCAACTTGGGAAGGGGGTTCAATCGGAAGAGGTCAATGGTATACCTATTCCTGATTTGGGTGTACATATAGCAGTAAAAGACAAAACTCTGCAAAAGTAAAATAAAAATAAATAAATAAATAAATAAATAAATAATTGCTAATTAGAAAATTAACTTGAAAATAAATTCTAGCTCTTTACTTTTTAAAAAAAATTAAACTCAAGATATGAATAATAAAAGAAGGGGGGAAAAGAAGAGCATTATATAAATAAATAGTTTTAAAGTTAAAAAAACACTTCCTAATCAGCAACATTTGAAAACTTTGCCAAATGCCATCCAAAAAATAACTAAACAAAATAAAATAAAAAACTCTTCGCAAATACAATCAAAATCAAGATAAATATCAGTCTTTTAAAGAAAAAAAAATATATAAGAAAAGATGAAAATTAAAAAAACTAATATACAGTTCACATTTGTAATTTTTAAAATGCTAATTATATGAAAAATTATCTATTTCAAAAATATTTTACAAATATTCTGAAAAACAGTACAAATTTAAATAACCCATTCTTGATAACTGCTGACTCATAATTGGGTACTGGAAAATAAGAAAGGCAATTTTAGTTCCTAGAGAGCCAAAGAAATTTTAATGAGAATCACTGAGCTGATTTGTTGAGGCTGTTTCTATGCAAAAATCCGGTGAGCAGGATAGGATGAATAGAAACACTAAGCAAGTGATTTCAAAAATCTAACCTCCACTTGATCCTGTGGTGAACTCCAGAAATCAATGGTTTCTTTGAGAAAGGTCGACCTTGGTACAAGGTGTTGGTACAAGAGGATCACCATTTTTCTTGTCAGTTGACTATAATATACCCTCAAGAGAAGTTGCAACCTCTCAGGAACTTCCAGGTGAGATTGCACTCCTTGATTCTGAAAAATTCTCCAGTGATGACCATGATTTTGAGCCCTTGGCAGCCAATACTCAGCACCAGAGAAATTTATCCACCCCCACTGCACAGGAGATCAGAGCAGACAACCAATGACATCAGTGGATGACCTGTAGTAGAAGAGACATTGTTAATGTTTATTTAGCATCTATTTTAAAGTACCAAGATGATCTGAAAAATTTCCCTGAATTTCAAGCAAATGTCATTAAGAAGAATACGTTTCAGTGTTTAATCTCAAGCATGGTTTACTTTAGAGTCAGAAGGGGTTAACTGAAGAAGGAAATCATTTGAACTTTAAAGAGAAAAAGGCTATGGAACTAAGAGAAAAATGATTTGAAAGGTAAAAACAGTTCATGTCATTGTGACATCCATGACTAAAAGTGAATGAAGAAGTTTATGATTATAAAAACATAAATGAACATCAAATTGAAGAGATTTCAGAATTGAAATAAGCAATAGGAACATTTCTACACTGCTTGAAATTAATGCTCTAAATTTATCTACAAAGGACGTAATTCTCAATAATTCAGGCCATTACATGTAAAATATTCTTAGTGGGAGGGGTTTAAAATAAATGCTATATTTATAAAAAGAAAAAAAATGATATTATGCTGTCTGAAAGATGACTTACACAAGAGTACGTGCTAAAATGATTTCACTTATGAGGCTTTAGGAGAAACAACACTAATATATGGCAGAAAAAGAATGATTACAGTAGTTTCATACAGTAGATTAGGGGCAGGAACTTCATAGTTACAGTGATGGTCAGTTCATGGAGTAATAGTCTCTGTTCTACCTCGGAGTCTGTGTTAGATTGCATACACAATCCAGTTATACTTTGCCAAAACCAGCATGCTTATACAATGTGTCCATTTTACTGTATATAAAACAGAATAGTGAACTTCTTAATGATATGCATGATAAAATATTCAGGAGGAGGTGGTCTAACTTCTGCAATTTTCTTTAAAATTCATCAGAAGAGGGATGGTGGAAGGACAGAGGAATGGATAAAGAGAAGTTCTATGATATTAATAGAACCAGCACAATGAAACGATGCAGAGAGAATTGCAGAACTCAGTCTATGAACATCAATTGTAAAAATTCTCAATTTCTTCATATGTTTGAACATTCATCAGGAAACAGGAAGAAAATTATTCTTGAGAATTGTTTAAAAACTCATCTGAAAAAGTTAAAAGGAAGCTTTGATCCTGAGTTACTTCCACATTCTAACATAATGCACAGAAGACAGAAGTGGTCATTTTTCCTTGCTGAAAATATGCTCTCTAGCAAGTGATGATCATTAGCTGATAAATATGCTTCCCTTTTCATACTAAGAGAGATACGATTCTTAATGTTTATTTAGCATCTATTTTAAAGTACCAAGATGATCTGAAAAATTTCCCTGAATTTCAAGCAAATGTCATTAAGAAGAATACGTTTCAGTGTTTAATCTCAAGCATGGTTTACTTTAGAGTCAGAAGGGGTTAACTGAAGAAGGAAATCATTTGAACTTTAAAGAGAAAAAGGCTATGGAACTAAGAGAAAAATGATTTGAAAGGTAAAAACAGTTCATGTCATTGTGACATCCATGACTAAAAGTGAATGAAGAAGTTTATGATTATAAAAACATAAATGAACATCAAATTGAAGAGATTTCAGAATTGAAATAAGCAATAGGAACATTTCTACACTGCTTGAAATTAATGCTCTAAATTTATCTACAAAGGACGTAATTCTCAATAATTCAGGCCATTACATGTAAAATATTCTTAGTGGGAGGGGTTTAAAATAAATGCTATATTTATAAAAAGAAAAAAAATGATATTATGCTGTCTGAAAGATGACTTACACAAGAGTACGTGCTAAAATGATTTCACTTATGAGGCTTTAGGAGAAACAACACTAATATATGGCAGAAAAAGAATGATTACAGTAGTTTCATACAGTAGATTAGGGGCAGGAACTTCATAGTTACAGTGATGGTCAGTTCATGGAGTAATAGTCTCTGTTCTACCTCGGAGTCTGTGTTAGATTGCATACACAATCCAGTTATACTTTGCCAAAACCAGCATGCTTATACAATGTGTCCATTTTACTGTATATAAAACAGAATAGTGAACTTCTTAATGATATGCATGATAAAATATTCAGGAGGAGGTGGTCTAACTTCTGCAATTTTCTTTAAAATTCATCAGAAGAGGGATGGTGGAAGGACAGAGGAATGGATAAAGAGAAGTTCTATGATATTAATAGAACCAGCACAATGAAACGATGCAGAGAGAATTGCAGAACTCAGTCTATGAACATCAATTGTAAAAATTCTCAATTTCTTCATATGTTTGAACATTCATCAGGAAACAGGAAGAAAATTATTCTTGAGAATTGTTTAAAAACTCATCTGAAAAAGTTAAAAGGAAGCTTTGATCCTGAGTTACTTCCACATTCTAACATAATGCACAGAAGACAGAAGTGGTCATTTTTCCTTGCTGAAAATATGCTCTCTAGCAAGTGATGATCATTAGTATAAATACATTAATGAACTGAAAGTAGAAAAATCAGGACTTACCTCCTTATTAATTTAGAACATCACTAGGAGAAGAGATACATGTTTAATTCTTAAGGTTTCTAGTAAATTGAACAAGAGAACTTGTGCAACTTAAGGAACTGATACATTATGCTAGCATTGGCAATTGTGAAAGGCACAAAGAGGAAAGATATTCCATATATTCGATTGGAATGACTAAGTTTCTAAAGTGACTTCCTGCCATTATTATAGTGCTGGGAGTTAATATACTCAAACATCAGAAAGCATCATGGCATAATGGAAAAGTTGGTTTAAATTTCCTTGTCGCTTGAGAGGAAGATTTATTAGACTTTTAACCTCCTATCTAAGCTTTTTGATCATTAACTTTTTCATATGTAAAGTGTGATTCTTAGAGTATGTATGGTTCTTGGCATAAGACCACTTAATATGTGTTACTTCATTTTCCCTTCTATAAATATAAAGCAATAAATACATGCAAATAATTAATCATTTCACACAATACTAATGAACTAATGTTTACCACAATATTAGTTGTTTCAAACATGCGTGTGGACATTTCCATCTAACGATTTGAAGCCTAAGATTTGACACTATTGTTTTCTATTATTCCCAACAGTGTGGTAGCTTTGAGCAAATACAATTCACTTGCTGAAAATGTAAACCCTTCTGAAAAATTACCACAATAGTACTTCTGGATGAAATGTATTCAAGTGAAAATTTCAGCCACTCCAAATTAACATCATACTCTTAAAAATTATGATTATCATCAGGATCTATGCCATGTGTCTCTACTAACTTTCATAAAGGAGAAACTCAAAACATACACACAGAGGCACACAGGGAGGCATGGACACATACCACCAAATACAAAGAAATAAGCAAATGCAATAAAGCATACCGGAAAAAAAATTTTCTTTCAGAAGACATTTCTAATTCAGCTGGTGTAAGTTTGTTTTATTTTTTCCCCTGTTTACTAAAAGGCAAATTCAAGCATGTTTTAATGGAGACATAATTAAAATTTTATCAGCTTCCTCGTCCTTAGTTTTGCCAAAAGACACAAGGTGATAACCCACTCAACCAGGCAGTAAGAAAATGTTTGTGTAGTGTGGATGTAATATGATTCAGTCACTGTTAATGTGTTTAAAGTGCTTCCTGATACTCCTCTTTTCCTAAGGTCAGCACAAGTCAAATCTCTCAGTGACACATGTAATCTCTTCAGTAAGTTATGCAAAATAGGACCTGTCTAAATTGAAAGGGTTATTTTGTAGTTTTACTAATTAAGAAGAATAATTGAAAACAATGAACATAAATATAGACATTATAATCAATCTCTTTTTTCCTAGATTAAAACAAGTAAAATATAAGAAGAAGTTACTCACTTTCATGGTGAAAACCATGGAATGGAGCACTCATGACATTTAACAGTAGGTAGAAAGCTAGTATTTTAGCAAGCTTTTAAAAATTTTCAGTTTTGTAGCATTGCAACATTCTCTTAAATCTGTTAGCATATGTATTAACTGTAATACAATAACCTCAAAAAAAGAAACTAGTATTTAGAATAGAACTTGTTCATTTTTCCTTCTTATAAATATAACGCAATAAATACATGCAAATAATTAATCATTTCACACAATACTAATGAACTAATGTTTACCACAATATTAGTTGTTTCAAACATGCGTGTGGACATTTCCATCTAACGATTTGAAGCCTAAGATTTGACACTATTGTTTTCTATTATTCCCAACAGTGTGGTAGCTTTGAGCAAATACAATTCACTTGCTGAAAATGTAAACCCTTCTGAAAAATTACCACAATAGTACTTCTGGATGAAATGTATTCAAGTGAAAATTTCAGCCACTCCAAATTAACATCATACTCTTAAAAATTATGATTATCATCAGGATCTATGCCATGTGTCTCTACTAACTTTCATAAAGGAGAAACTCAAAACATACACACAGAGGCACACAGGGAGGCATGGACACATACCACCAAATACAAAGAAATAAGCAAATGCAATAAAGCATACCGGAAAAAAAATTTTCTTTCAGAAGACATTTCTAATTCAGCTGGTGTAAGTTTGTTTTATTTTTTCCCCTGTTTACTAAAAGGCAAATTCAAGCATGTTTTAATGGAGACATAATTAAAATTTTATCAGCTTCCTCGTCCTTAGTTTTGCCAAAAGACACAAGGTGATAACCCACTCAACCAGGCAGTAAGAAAATGTTTGTGTAGTGTGGATGTAATATGATTCAGTCACTGTTAATGTGTTTAAAGTGCTTCCTGATACTCCTCTTTTCCTAAGGTCAGCACAAGTCAAATCTCTCAGTGACACATGTAATCTCTTCAGTAAGTTATGCAAAATAGGACCTGTCTAAATTGAAAGGGTTATTTTGTAGTTTTACTAATTAAGAAGAATAATTGAAAACAATGAACATAAATATAGACATTATAATCAATCTCTTTTTTCCTAGATTAAAACAAGTAAAATATAAGAAGAAGTTACTCACTTTCATGGTGAAAACCATGGAATGGAGCACTCATGACATTTAACAGTAGGTAGAAAGCTAGTATTTTAGCAAGCTTTTAAAAATTTTCAGTTTTGTAGCATTGCAACATTCTCTTAAATCTGTTAGCATATGTATTAACTGTAATACAATAACCTCAAAGAAGAAAAAATATGTTACAAATTTATTCAGAGAAAATGAAAGGACCATAACTTTAGAATAGAAATGTTAATAATAAATACAAAAGTTTTAAATCTGTCATTTGCTTCCTCAAAACTGTTTTTTGGTCATGAAGAACTTTTATACCTGAATCAGTTTTCCTGTTATTTGATTGCCCAGCACTACCTATTTGACTAGAAACAATTGTTTTGACTCCTTTATTCCTGGACCCCTTGACTCTTGGTTATGGGAGAAATAGCACCAAATAGTGGATATTGATTCAGATCAAATAAAACATTTGGATAATGTTGCTCAAGTCCTGCAATGTGGTCTCACCCAGCTTGCAAGGGCGAATGACATTTTAAAAGATCATTTCACCATTCTACTGCTGCTTCAGGATGCTGTGGAACATTGTAAGCCCAACAAATTTAATGAGCACAAACTCATTCGGTCACGATCAGGGCAGCTAGGGAAAGAGGCTGAATGATATTCACAGAACAGATCATCCTACCCCTTTATTATTAAAATCCTCTACTAATGTCACCCTTTGGTAAACATTCATATGGGGCACACATATCTTTAAATCTTTTGCCTGTTCAGAGAGGTTCATTCACATCTCTTCCCCAAAGGCTGAAGTCACAGTTTCCAACCATATTTCACCAAAATTGTCAACCACCAGCCAAACCATTGACTACAGTCCACTCATTGTATAAATCACACATCTGGTCGTTTCTTCTTCCAATCAGCTGCGCTGCTTGAAGTTCTGTCCACTTCAAGAATTTATGTTGTCCTTTAAGGTTGTCCCCCACAAAAGGCTATTAAGGGGCTTCCTTGGTGGTCCAGTGGGTAAGAACACAGCCTTGCAGTGCAAGGGGTGCTGGTTCAATCCCTGGCCTGGGAAGATCCCACATGCAGCAGGGTGGCTGGACCGATGTGTCCAATTACTGAGATGGATCTCTGGAGAGCGTGCGTCCAGAGCCGGTGCTCTGTGACAACAGTGGCCATACAATGGGATGCCCACACAGGCCAAAGAACAAAGATGGATGAAAATAGACAAATGAAAGACCAACAGAAGTGGTCAGAAATATGTATTAACTGTTTAATTACAATAACCTCCAAAGAAGAAAAAATACGTCACAAATTTATAAAGAGAAAATGAAAGGACCATAACTTTAGAATAGAAATGTTAATAATAAATACAAAAGTTTTAAATCTGTCATTTGCTTCCTCAAAACTGTTTTTTGGTCATGAAGAACTTTTATACCTGAATCAGTTTTCCTGTTATTTGATTGCCCAGCACTACCTATTTGACTAGAAACAATTGTTTTGACTCCTTTATTCCTGGACCCCTTGACTCTTGGTTATGGGAGAAATAGCACCAAATAGTGGATATTGATTCAGATCAAATAAAACATTTGGATAATGTTGCTCAAGTCCTGCAATGTGGTCTCACCCAGCTTGCAAGGGCGAATGACATTTTAAAAGATCATTTCACCATTCTACTGCTGCTTCAGGATGCTGTGGAACATTGTAAGCCCAACAAATTTAATGAGCACAAACTCATTCGGTCACGATCAGGGCAGCTAGGGAAAGAGGCTGAATGATATTCACAGAACAGATCATCCTACCCCTTTATTATTAAAATCCTCTACTAATGTCACCCTTTGGTAAACATTCATATGGGGCACACATATCTTTAAATCTTTTGCCTGTTCAGAGAGGTTCATTCACATCTCTTCCCCAAAGGCTGAAGTCACAGTTTCCAACCATATTTCACCAAAATTGTCAACCACCAGCCAAACCATTGACTACAGTCCACTCATTGTATAAATCACACATCTGGTCGTTTCTTCTTCCAATCAGCTGCGCTGCTTGAAGTTCTGTCCACTTCAAGAATTTATGTTGTCCTTTAAGGTTGTCCCCCACAAAAGGCTATTAAGGGGCTTCCTTGGTGGTCCAGTGGGTAAGAACACAGCCTTGCAGTGCAAGGGGTGCTGGTTCAATCCCTGGCCTGGGAAGATCCCACATGCAGCAGGGTGGCTGGACCGATGTGTCCAATTACTGAGATGGATCTCTGGAGAGCGTGCGTCCAGAGCCGGTGCTCTGTGACAACAGTGGCCATACAATGGGATGCCCACACAGGCCAAAGAACAAAGATGGATGAAAATAGACAAATGAAAGACCAACAGAAGTGGCCCACCTGCCCCCATCCCTCCTCAACCCACTCCCCCCCATGCCCCCCCCAAAAGGCTATTATGCCACTGTGGAGTGGCACCTGAATATCATGCAGAACCATCTTACTATCTGGCTTAATTCTTCTTCTCCTTCTCTATCAATTGAGCGTAGGGAATTTGTCATATGGCCATAGGGTAGGCTGAGAAAAATAGGACAGAAATGTGGATCTTGAGCATGTGGATCCCATCTTTATGTAAGTTTGTAACTTCATATGCCTTTAAGAACATGCTGGACTACAACTATGTATATAGCACTTCCATTTGAAGATGGATTATGTCAATTGTTGTGCCTGTCCAATTGTATGGCTTGGAGGGTCAGGTAACAGTCCATGATTTGCAGCTCAGATTGTACAGCAGCCTGTTAGCCCATGATCAAGTGTTCAGTCTTTACTAAAGCCCTATAGATGTACCAGAGCTATTTATTAAAAGGAGAATAGGTATCCACAGAAAATGGTATGACTTTGCTTCAAAATTCAAAAGAATTGGCATGGTGATTTACCCATAGCGAAGAGAAGTGAAAGTCTCTCAGCCATCTCTGACTCTTTGCGATACCATGGACTGACTCTACCCTGGTAGAGCTCCTCTGTCCATGGAATTCTTTAGTCAAGAATACTGGAGTAGGTAGCCATTCTCTTCTCCAGGGAATCTTCCCAACCCAAGAGTTGAACCCAGGTCTCTCACATTGCAAATGGATTCTTTACTCTCTGAGATATGAGGGAAGAAATTTACCTACAGCTTATAACAGTGTCTCTGTCTGCCACTGCCACTTCACATGTCATAGGAGCTGCTGGTCATTTGGCCAAAGCAGCTAAGTCAAGTTACACAGCAACCTGCACCTATTGTAGAATCACCTTTCATTCTGGGTTCCACTCAAAAATAGCAGTTTTCCAAGTCCCTCAATAAATTGTTCAGAGTAACACAGCAAATGAAGAATAGGTTGCCTCTAAAATCCACTGTGTCCTTTATTTATTTTTTTGGTAAGAGGATCAGATGTAACAACTTATACTTCACCTTAGAAGAGACATTTAGCATGACCCACACCAATGCTTCCCTCCAAATTTTCCTGAGTTAAAAAGACCCTGAATTATTGTTGGATTTATTTCCTACCTTCTGGCACATATGTGTCTTACCAATAAGTTAGAGAAGTTACTGCTCCTTGTTCCCTACAGCCTTTCAACCTGTCATCAGAGTGGTGGGTCAGTGAGATATCTCTTGCAAGAAAGGCTACAGAGAATCCTGAAAATTAAATTATGACATAAAGCTTAAGGTTTGACATCCCTGGAGAATGGGCAATTGAATGTGTGCTGCTGGCCACTGTTGACTGAAAGAAAAGTGACTGTTGATCTTTATGGACAGAAATAGAAAAAAGTCAATAGCATCATACTAGGTGTCAGGGAATATATTAATTTGCTACAAAAGGTGTAATTGGAGTCACAACTTTAAGTTTTCAATAATCTGCTATCATTTTCCAAGATTCATTTGTTTTCTTCATAGGGCAAATAAGCGGGGTGTTTGGGGATGTAGGGACACTAACTACCCTTAATCTTTAGGGCTCTTGATGGTGACACTAATCTGTGCAATGCCACTCAGAACGTAGTATTTTCTTAGCTTTACCTTTCCCTTAGATAAAGGAAACTCTAGTGGTTTTCAGTTAGCTTTTCTTACCATTATAATCCTCATTTTGTAGGTCAAGAAACCAACGTGGAGATTCTGTCAACTACTGAATAAATTTACTCCAATTATGCATTCTGGACTTTGGGGAATAACTAAAGGACACTACAAGGACCAAAGTGAGGGGACCTTGAGCTAAAAATTTACTGATCACTTGACCTCCATAAATCCCTACTCTGACTGGTAGGTCACAGGAACATTTTGGATAGAAAATAGCAGCTTTTCCCAAAGTCCCTGCAAAATAAGTCAAGTTACACAGCAACCTGCACCTATTGTAGAATCACCTTTCATTCTGGGTTCCACTCAAAAATAGCAGTTTTCCAAGTCCCTCAATAAATTGTTCAGAGTAACACAGCAAATGAAGAATAGGTTGCCTCTAAAATCCACTGTGTCCTTTATTTATTTTTTTGGTAAGAGGATCAGATGTAACAACTTATACTTCACCTTAGAAGAGACATTTAGCATGACCCACACCAATGCTTCCCTCCAAATTTTCCTGAGTTAAAAAGACCCTGAATTATTGTTGGATTTATTTCCTACCTTCTGGCACATATGTGTCTTACCAATAAGTTAGAGAAGTTACTGCTCCTTGTTCCCTACAGCCTTTCAACCTGTCATCAGAGTGGTGGGTCAGTGAGATATCTCTTGCAAGAAAGGCTACAGAGAATCCTGAAAATTAAATTATGACATAAAGCTTAAGGTTTGACATCCCTGGAGAATGGGCAATTGAATGTGTGCTGCTGGCCACTGTTGACTGAAAGAAAAGTGACTGTTGATCTTTATGGACAGAAATAGAAAAAAGTCAATAGCATCATACTAGGTGTCAGGGAATATATTAATTTGCTACAAAAGGTGTAATTGGAGTCACAACTTTAAGTTTTCAATAATCTGCTATCATTTTCCAAGATTCATTTGTTTTCTTCATAGGGCAAATAAGCGGGGTGTTTGGGGATGTAGGGACACTAACTACCCTTAATCTTTAGGGCTCTTGATGGTGACACTAATCTGTGCAATGCCACTCAGAACGTAGTATTTTCTTAGCTTTACCTTTCCCTTAGATAAAGGAAACTCTAGTGGTTTTCAGTTAGCTTTTCTTACCATTATAATCCTCATTTTGTAGGTCAAGAAACCAACGTGGAGATTCTGTCAACTACTGAATAAATTTACTCCAATTATGCATTCTGGACTTTGGGGAATAACTAAAGGACACTACAAGGACCAAAGTGAGGGACCTTGAGCTAAAAATTTACTGATCACTTGACCTCCATAAATCCCTACTCTGACTGGTAGGTCACAGGAACATTTTGGATCTCAGGGAATTTGTGGCCATTCTTAGCCAGTGACAAATAGCCCCTAAAAGCTATTTTGTTTTTTCCTTTTACTCAGTGAACAGTTCTCCTATGTACCTTTGAAGAAGCTGGGAGAAAAAATAACAGTATAGATTTTGAGTAGAGTACTGAGTTAAATCCCAAAGGAGACCCAGCCTCTCTTTCATTCAAAGAGTTCTAGGTTTGTGAACTGGCTCAAATCTGGGAATTGACTAAGGGGTTGTGACTCTCTGTTTTTTATGACTGAAACTGACTTTTCTTTACTTGACCTAAAACTTTTCTGCTTATACAGACCAAATAAGGATTTACTAGGCTATTCAGATCAAGTAAGAACCTAGCATGCATCCTATCTCACTTCTACAAACACTGTGATCAATTAACTAGCCAGCATCATTAAGTCCATGCAAGTCAGACTGTTCTGATTGGTACACTTGTTCTTCTGTCCAAATCCATCTTGTGGTTGTTGCATTCCACCACATGACCCCTGACATCCCAGGATTATTCCCATTGTATGTTAAGTTTTCTAACTCAGTGACCACAGTTACTATTCTAAGGTATTTTATACCTACAGAGAAGCATAATCAAGGGGTCTTCGAAAATTCCACCTCTCCCCTCACAAATTTGTTTTTCTCAGTATAAGTAAAACATATGTTCTCTGGATCCTCTTAGTGAGAGTGAATACCAGTGTTAAATAACAAATCTGTTCTAATCTTCTAATCTGTGCAATGCCACTCAGAACGTAGTATTTTCTTAGCTTTACCTTTCCCTTAGATAAAGGAAACTCTAGTGGTTTTCAGTTAGCTTTTCTTACCATTATAATCCTCATTTTGTAGGTCAAGAAACCAACGTGGAGATTCTGTCAACTACTGAATAAATTTACTCCAATTATGCATTCTGGACTTTGGGGAATAACTAAAGGACACTACAAGGACCAAAGTGAGGGGACCTTGAGCTAAAAATTTACTGATCACTTGACCTCCATAAATCCCTACTCTGACTGGTAGGTCACAGGAACATTTTGGATCTCAGGGAATTTGTGGCCATTCTTAGCCAGTGACAAATAGCCCCTAAAAGCTATTTTGTTTTTTCCTTTTACTCAGTGAACAGTTCTCCTATGTACCTTTGAAGAAGCTGGGAGAAAAAATAACAGTATAGATTTTGAGTAGAGTACTGAGTTAAATCCCAAAGGAGACCCAGCCTCTCTTTCATTCAAAGAGTTCTAGGTTTGTGAACTGGCTCAAATCTGGGAATTGACTAAGGGGTTGTGACTCTCTGTTTTTTATGACTGAAACTGACTTTTCTTTACTTGACCTAAAACTTTTCTGCTTATACAGACCAAATAAGGATTTACTAGGCTATTCAGATCAAGTAAGAACCTAGCATGCATCCTATCTCACTTCTACAAACACTGTGATCAATTAACTAGCCAGCATCATTAAGTCCATGCAAGTCAGACTGTTCTGATTGGTACACTTGTTCTTCTGTCCAAATCCATCTTGTGGTTGTTGCATTCCACCACATGACCCCTGACATCCCAGGATTATTCCCATTGTATGTTAAGTTTTCTAACTCAGTGACCACAGTTACTATTCTAAGGTATTTTATACCTACAGAGAAGCATAATCAAGGGGTCTTCGAAAATTCCACCTCTCCCCTCACAAATTTGTTTTTCTCAGTATAAGTAAAACATATGTTCTCTGGATCCTCTTAGTGAGAGTGAATACCAGTGTTAAATAACAAATCTGTTCTAATCTTCTAATCTGCTTGTCATTGAATTTTCCTCTACATTAAATCAACTAGGTCTGGTGTTACCAGCAGGCTCACTGTGAGGCACTTTTGGTCCATGTTTCATCCAGAAATCCAAACAATTAGAGCCCTCTTACTTCTTGAGTTGCAACATCAAAATGCAGAATCTCTTCTTAGTGATCCAATCTCAATAAACTTAATCTGATCCAAACTGACATTTCTTCCACCACTATTTCACATCTTCAGTATACATCCCCACACACATTCTCTGAATTTCTGCTTGTATAACTTAGAAAATTCAAGTCGTTTTTTTGTAGTGAAGCACATCTCCTATATGTCATATTTTCTTCCTCACCTTTATGAGTCTGGGACAAAATCTAGTTATGGATCTAGAAGCAAAGAGGGATTGTGGGAATGAGCTCTGAGGGCAATCCCTCATCTCTGAGGGAGATGCTGAAGAACGAGGAAGCCTGCTGTGCTGTAGTCCACAGGGTCCCAAGGAGCAACTGAACTGAACTGCCAGCCCTCTATTAACATTTCCTGAGGCAAAAGACAAATGGGTTCTGGGTTATGCATTTATGACTGGACTCCTTTCTACATTTTGAGATCTGCACATTGATATAAGGAAGAACAACAGGAAAAGGATGGATAATCAGACATTGGATATTTTTATGTCAGGGATAGACAGGGACTATAAACCCTGTTAAAAGATCAAGAGGTCGTACATTCCCCATCTTTGGAGCAAGGAAAACACTATGCATGCAAAAAAGCCTTCATGGGGTTAAAACGTAAGGGGCTGCCAGACCATAGTGTATTATTTCCCTCCCAGATAACTCATAGACACATTTTCCATGAAATTTATCTTGATTGATGGATGCATGTACACCCAGGGGAAGATCTGGAGACAAATTTGCTGGAGGATGGGACAATATAAGACGACTGACTGAGAAAAAGACAAAGACCTGGAAGACTGCCCCCTTATAAAGGGTTTAAACTTTGCAATGGCATGACTGTTGAGATTCTAGCTGAGTTTGTCTGTGCATGTTTCCGCATGTACTCTTTTCTAATAAATACTTCACTTTCCTCTACACCTTATATTTCTTTGTCTATTTTCTCCTTTCAAGGCAGACAGGGAGTGGGAAGTTATATTCTAGCCACGGGTCCCTGTGATCTAGCAGCTAAGAATCCTGATTTTCACTCAGGTGACTAGGGTTCGATTCTCAGTCAGGGAATGAAGGTCTTGCTTCCAGCAGGTGCTTACTACAAGCTACAGCTCACTGCTGTGGGCATCTAAAGTCAGAATCAGATTCTGTTTTTGATTTCTAGCAATCTCAACCCTGAGACTACAGGAGATAAGAGTCAACTTCAGGTCTCTCATAGGAAATTGCAGACATTTATGCGTGCTTCAACTGCTAATTTAAATCACTTAGCTCATCCTTTCTTTTCTTCTCTTTGTCCAAGAATATTAAGAACATTGTTTATATTCACTTGTTTTCCAAAAGTTTTTAAAAATATTATGTAGACTCAACATCTTGATTCTTATAAGTAGTTAAGAGTATTCAATGAAGAAACTCTGGAATTATTCACAAATAGCTAATGTTAGGAACCCACAGTATTTTCTTTACTACTAGAAGCAGAGTCATTAGTGTCTGTAAGTCTAATAACACTGGAAAGACAATGCCAAAAAATTCATAACCAATTCAGAAAATGCATCCCTAAAATACGGTTCTTTCAAAACCAGTTTTGATACCAAAATCATTTGCATTAGGCAGAGTTCTCTGGAGAAACAGAAAAATGCATATATACTTGTATATAAATACTATATAAAAAATTTCATATATGTATATATATTTTGTTATGTATATATGAAATGGGCCATGCAATACAGAGGAGCTAGTGGTATAGTTCCAGTCCAATTTCAAGAACCTGATCACTAGGAAAATTGATGAATTAAGGTATAATCCAAGTGCAGAAGACTTCTGGCCTAGCTCCAAAACATGCAGAGAGAGCAAATCTCCCTTCCTTCATCTTTTCTTCTATTCACTCCTCTGTGGGTTTGACTGAAACACCAGCATTGGGGAAAACAAACTGCTTTATTCAGTCTACCAATTCATATGTGAGTCTCATCTAGAAAGGGTTTAAACTTTGCAATGGCATGACTGTTGAGATTCTAGCTGAGTTTGTCTGTGCATGTTTCCGCATGTACTCTTTTCTAATAAATACTTCACTTTCCTCTACACCTTATATTTCTTTGTCTATTTTCTCCTTTCAAGGCAGACAGGGAGTGGGAAGTTATATTCTAGCCACGGGTCCCTGTGATCTAGCAGCTAAGAATCCTGATTTTCACTCAGGTGACTAGGGTTCGATTCTCAGTCAGGGAATGAAGGTCTTGCTTCCAGCAGGTGCTTACTACAAGCTACAGCTCACTGCTGTGGGCATCTAAAGTCAGAATCAGATTCTGTTTTTGATTTCTAGCAATCTCAACCCTGAGACTACAGGAGATAAGAGTCAACTTCAGGTCTCTCATAGGAAATTGCAGACATTTATGCGTGCTTCAACTGCTAATTTAAATCACTTAGCTCATCCTTTCTTTTCTTCTCTTTGTCCAAGAATATTAAGAACATTGTTTATATTCACTTGTTTTCCAAAAGTTTTTAAAAATATTATGTAGACTCAACATCTTGATTCTTATAAGTAGTTAAGAGTATTCAATGAAGAAACTCTGGAATTATTCACAAATAGCTAATGTTAGGAACCCACAGTATTTTCTTTACTACTAGAAGCAGAGTCATTAGTGTCTGTAAGTCTAATAACACTGGAAAGACAATGCCAAAAAATTCATAACCAATTCAGAAAATGCATCCCTAAAATACGGTTCTTTCAAAACCAGTTTTGATACCAAAATCATTTGCATTAGGCAGAGTTCTCTGGAGAAACAGAAAAATGCATATATACTTGTATATAAATACTATATAAAAATTACATATATGTATATATATTTTGTTATGTATATATGAAATGGGCCATGCAATACAGAGGAGCTAGTGGTATAGTTCCAGTCCAATTTCAAGAACCTGATCACTAGGAAAATTGATGAATTAAGGTATAATCCAAGTGCAGAAGACTTCTGGCCTAGCTCCAAAACATGCAGAGAGAGCAAATCTCCCTTCCTTCATCTTTTCTTCTATTCACTCCTCTGTGGGTTTGACTGAAACACCAGCATTGGGGAAAACAAACTGCTTTATTCAGTCTACCAATTCATATGTGAGTCTCATCTAGAACTAGTCTCAGAACAAACAGAATAATGTTTAGCCAAAATTCTGGGTACTTTGTGGTGTAATCAGTTTGACACATAAGGTATACCTTCCCAGAGTACCCCCTCCATCCAAACAGAATTTCTTAGTGTAGTCCATCTAGCCATCCTTCCTCCTGTGGGACCCACGTTGGACACTTCTTTCCTCTCTGTCTTAATTATCTCTAGCTTAATTTGTCTTGTCTTCTATGACATTGCTCCCTCTGGTTTTCAGCCTTTACCTCTGGTCATTCTTCTATGTCACAGTCATTTTCCTACCTTTTGAATTTTTAAGCTTTCTAAAATTAGAAATTAACTACATCTTACTGAAGCATCAGATGATTCTATATAAAAACACTACTTGTAACACATAAGCCCACAGACAACATGCTTTTTAGAGTTAACAAATGTGATGAGACATATGGTATGACTGATAATACTCTGGGAGGTATATGCAAGAAAAGTACATTAGAATTTAACTAGATTTTCTATTGCAAATGGATATAATCAATAAGAAAAATTAAAAGAAGAAACTTTAAACATTTAAGTTAAATTTAAAAGCTGTTAAGAACTTATGTAAAGTGTGTTTAACTTTAAAATCAAAGAGAATGAGAGATACCACATTAAATAATAAAATGTTGGCACCAAACACTCTTCTTTCTGCTTGTTTAAATTATCACATCTACTTTAATTGGGAAGCAGGGTACATTTTATATTATTAATTCTGGAAACTATGTGCATAAGTCACAGATCTAAAATTAAAGACCCCATGTCAACATTATACAGTGCTATGTTCAGTATAATTAAAATTGTAGAGAATAATTACACCATGGTCCGAGATAGGGTTGCAAATAAGATTGTAAATGTATAATGAGGAAAAAGTACAACTATTCAGTAACACAAAAAGTATTCAATATCAACTATTCAGCTTGAACCCCAGTTAAAAGATTCTTTAGTGCTCTTGACTTCTTACTTCATTAAATTAATTCTAGAAACCCAACACTAAACATAAGGATCTGTGACTCTTTGCCAACAGAACATTCTGCAAAACCTACAAAGATTGTTATTATTTTTGCTCATTTTTTGGATACTGAAATTAGTATGTTGTGCAATTCAGAGATAGTTTGACTAAGAGTAAAGGCTGACTTGGAATTAAGCCATTGCCTGTAATTTCCATTTCATTTGGTGGCAATTTGCAGAAATCGTTCAGTGACTCATTTCATAAATACGTAGCTCTCTACTGAGCATCATGCTTTTCTTCTATGGTACATTGACACTGTGAACTGTTAGAACCAATGAATGCCCTTACTTCTGTTGACCCCTACTAAGAGTAGCTAATTGGATTTTTCCCTTTATTTCATTTTCATAATGTGTTAGGTATTCGGTTCTCACTTGCTCAGCATGAATATCTCTGGGTTTCTAATCTTGCCTTTAAGAGACAATGGATCATTAGCTAATGGCTGTAGTTGACTGTAATATTCTCTCTAAAGCAATGGAAGGTAATGAGGCCAGTGACTAAAAACAGAAAATCAAAAACAATATACATTTAATAAATACAGAGTGCAAACCGCTAAACAGGATGAAGATATATAGCTCCAAATGGCAAAATACATGCAATAGCCTCATGGACATTGTGTAAGGAAAGTTGAGATCTTAAAACAAATGGGTCTAATTTTTAGAATTGAGGATTAGGAGGAAGCATTAAAAAGACATATTCATATTTTAAAACATTACCTTAAAGCTATATTTTGTTTAAAGACAAGCAAAGAAACAAATACTTTTCACTTTTAAATTATCACTTCTACTTTAATTGGGAAGCAGGGTACATTTTATATTATTAATTCTGGAAACTATGTGCATAAGTCACAGATCTAAAATTAAAGACCCCATGTCAACATTATACAGTGCTATGTTCAGTATAATTAAAATTGTAGAGAATAATTACACCATGGTCCGAGATAGGGTTGCAAATAAGATTGTAAATGTATAATGAGGAAAAAGTACAACTATTCAGTAACACAAAAAGTATTCAATATCAACTATTCAGCTTGAACCCCAGTTAAAAGATTCTTTAGTGCTCTTGACTTCTTACTTCATTAAATTAATTCTAGAAACCCAACACTAAACATAAGGATCTGTGACTCTTTGCCAACAGAACATTCTGCAAAACCTACAAAGATTGTTATTATTTTTGCTCATTTTTTGGATACTGAAATTAGTATGTTGTGCAATTCAGAGATAGTTTGACTAAGAGTAAAGGCTGACTTGGAATTAAGCCATTGCCTGTAATTTCCATTTCATTTGGTGGCAATTTGCAGAAATCGTTCAGTGACTCATTTCATAAATACGTAGCTCTCTACTGAGCATCATGCTTTTCTTCTATGGTACATTGACACTGTGAACTGTTAGAACCAATGAATGCCCTTACTTCTGTTGACCCCTACTAAGAGTAGCTAATTGGATTTTTCCCTTTATTTCATTTTCATAATGTGTTAGGTATTCGGTTCTCACTTGCTCAGCATGAATATCTCTGGGTTTCTAATCTTGCCTTTAAGAGACAATGGATCATTAGCTAATGGCTGTAGTTGACTGTAATATTCTCTCTAAAGCAATGGAAGGTAATGAGGCCAGTGACTAAAAACAGAAAATCAAAAACAATATACATTTAATAAATACAGAGTGCAAACCGCTAAACAGGATGAAGATATATAGCTCCAAATGGCAAAATACATGCAATAGCCTCATGGACATTGTGTAAGGAAAGTTGAGATCTTAAAACAAATGGGTCTAATTTTTAGAATTGAGGATTAGGAGGAAGCATTAAAAAGACATATTCATATTTTAAAAACATTACCTTAAAGCTATATTTTGTTTAAAGACAAGCAAAGAAACAAAAACTGTATGTGCTTTTTCACTTTTCAAGACTAGATTTCCTAAAATTTCCATTTGGATGATTATAATTTGAAATAAGTAGGTGGAAAAACAGTTCATTTTAAAGTTCCTTTAGAACATGCAAGCCTTAGAATTCAATAATGGGAGTGGATGAAGCAATCATGTCTCTGCTTTATGTGCAAGTGACTAGTGCTTTTCAGGGATATGAACCCTCTCTGTTTTCTAAGCACCAAGGGAGCTTATTTATCCTATTGTTATTCAGTCTTGTGAGACTTCTTTCTCACTTTCCTTCTGTTTTTTAAATTTACTTCCTTTACTTAGACAGTCCTAGGAAGTGAATTTTGTACATGTGTAATTCTTTGTTGTTGTGTATAATTTTGAGATCTGGAGGGTATAACTCTCCTGCAGTCTTGTTATTTATTTATTTTGTTAACTCTCGTTTTCTATCCTAAGCCTCTTCTCTTCATTTTAATTCTCAGCTGCTCACATCTACACATATATTGTTTTTCATGTAGTAGGGTGTTTGCAACTTGACATCTGCAGTGAGTGGGTACATATAATATGAAAATTGAAGAAAACTCAGTGCAACTTATGCACACTCATTACAGAGATTTATTTGTATGGCTTGCCTTATTGTGAAAGACAGAATTTTATACCTAGAACACAATTTATATATCTACCCATTTGCTCCTAAAAGAAACCATGGTGGAAGCAAGGGACAAAATATTTAAAATGTCAGGTTTGGAAGGAAATGTAAAGATAATTGAAATTTGGTCATTTTATATGAAGAAAGAGGTCTTTCTCTGAATTCTTAAGTGTGGACCTTGAAAATCAGAAGCTATTTTTTACAAGTGAAATGAGCAGTGAAGTTTGGTCCTGGGTAACACACAGATTACTATGAATCTGACTTGACAATTTGATTCTTTCTGTTATGCATAACTCAGTTTTATGTCCCACATAGAGAAGCTACTACACCAATTGATCTCTGTGCAGATTGAAATGTTTTTACAAAGTTATTACAGTTTTAATTTGGTTAAGATTTGATTACCTCAATTGAATAAAGGAGTTTATACAATTTTGCCAAAAATTGGAAAGGACTGTGTTTTGCTGAGCATCTATTATAAAGCAATTGTTCTACTCAGGAATGATTTCTTTGTGTGCTTTACTGTCAGATAGTATTTCAAGAAATGACAAACATACTGAAAGTCAAGAGAACAGCGGATGGACATTGTTGACCTTAGAAATGCAATAGCAAAGTCTCTAACTAGCCAAAATGAGTTTGTTTGAGAATAACAGAATAATTGCAATTTGGAGCAAGGGAACTATGTCAAACCATAGGCAAATCTAATGACCAAGGGAAGGTCAGATTTTACTGGGTTCTAGAAGGAAACTGGGGAGGTCTGTGGCTTGTCTGAGCTGCAGCCAGTGGGCAGCTTATTGCTGGGACTGAAGGAGGAAATCCTCTTTCTTCCTACTGGAGTCAGTAAATTGTGCTTAGTGATATGTGCATAAGCTCCCCCTCTTCTTGGCTTCTTAACTCCATTTTGACTTAGATTTCTCTTGTTCATTTTCACAACACACAGCAGTCACTAATTGTTAATATTTTTCCATGTCTGTTTTATCTCTCTCTATAAATATAAATATGTATTTTTCTGATCCATTTAAAAATAACCTTACAGATTTTATGACACATTATCCCTAAATATTTCAGCATATATTTGCTGAAGCCATTGATTTCTATAGCCACACTATGATGATTAAACTCAAGGAAATTATAATACCTAATATAGAGGCTAAATTCCAGTGCTTCCAATTTCACAAGAATATCTCTAAAGCTGCTCTTAGTTTCTACTAGTGATTTTTTTTTTCCCTTTCAAAATAGATTTTTTTAAATTTTAACTTTTATTTTCCTTTTAACTGTTACAGAGTTTTGTTGTTTATAGATATGTATGTTCCCAGATTAGTCATATGTATATCCCCCCCCCTTTCCACCCCTCCCAACCATCACAGAGCAATGACTATAGCTATTTTCTTCACTTATGATAGTACAGGTCTTCATGCTACTTCCTTTACACCTCCCACCCACTTTTCCTTCCCCACAATGTCCATATGTCCACTGTCCATGTCTGTCTTTCCATTGCCTCACTGCATGTGCCATCATCACCATCCTACTAGATTCCATATATATGTGTTAATATGTTGCATTGGTTCTTCTCTTTCTGACTGACTTCACTTCTTATGATACTTTCTAAATCCAGTCACCTCATTAGGGCTGATTCTTCTGCATTTCTCTTTATAGCTGTGTAGTATTCCATTGTATATATGTACCAGAGCTTCTGTATTCATTCGTTTGTCAATGGGCATCTAGGTTGCTTCCATGTTCCAGCTATTGTATAGAGAGCTGCAATGAACAGGAGCCTCTTTCAGTTTTGATTTCATCAGGGTATAAGCCTAAGAGTGGGACTGCTGACTCGTATGGTACTTCTATTTTTAGATAAGAAATCTCCATACTGTCTTCCATAGAGGTTGTATCAATCTACATTCCCACCAGCAATGCAAGACTGTTCCCTTTTCTCCGCACCCTCTCCAGCATTTATTTTCTGTAGATTTGTGGATGATGGACAATCTGACGGGTGTGAGGTGATATCTTATTGTAGTTTTGATTTGCATTTCTCTAGTTATAAGTGAAGCTGAGCATCATTGCATGTGTTTTGGGGTCATCTGTATGTCCTCTTTGGAGAGGGGTCTATTTAGGTCCTTTTCCCATTTTTTGATTGGGTTGTTCATTTTTCCATTGCTGAGTTGTCTGAGTTGCTTGTAGATTTTGGAGATTAATTATTTGTCTGTTGTTTCATTTGCTACAATTTTCTCCCATTCTGTGGGTCGTCTGTTCAACTTCATTGTAATTTCTTTTGCTGTACAAAAACTTTTAAGTTTCATTAGGTCCCACATGTTAATTGTCCTTTTTCATTGTGCTACTCTAGTAGGTGGGTCAGAGAAGATCTTACTTTGATTGATATCCTTGAGGGTTTTGCCTATATTCTCCTCTAAGAGTTTGATGGTTTCTGGTCTTCCATTTAGGTCTTTAATCCATTTTGAGTTGATCTTTGTATATGGTGTCAGGGAATGTTCCAACTTCATTTCTTTTGCATGTAGCTGTCCAATTTTCCCAGCACCACTTGTTGAAGAGGCTGTCTTTGTCCCATTTTATAGTTTTTCCTCCTTTGTCAAAAATAAGGTACCCATAGGAGCATGGGTTTATCTCTGGGTTCATGATCTTGTTCCATTGGTTTATAGTTCTGTTTTTGTGTCAGTCCCATACTGTCTTGATGACTGTTGCTTTGTAGTAGAGTCTGAAGTGGGGAGGCTGTCTATTTTGATTTTTAAATCCAGTCACCTCATTAGGGCTGATTCTTCTGCATTTCTCTTTATAGCTGTGTAGTATTCCATTGTATATATGTACCAGAGCTTCTGTATTCATTCGTTTGTCAATGGGCATCTAGGTTGCTTCCATGTTCCAGCTATTGTATAGAGAGCTGCAATGAACAGGAGCCTCTTTCAGTTTTGATTTCATCAGGGTATAAGCCTAAGAGTGGGACTGCTGACTCGTATGGTACTTCTATTTTTAGATAAGAAATCTCCATACTGTCTTCCATAGAGGTTGTATCAATCTACATTCCCACCAGCAATGCAAGACTGTTCCCTTTTCTCCGCACCCTCTCCAGCATTTATTTTCTGTAGATTTGTGGATGATGGACAATCTGACGGGTGTGAGGTGATATCTTATTGTAGTTTTGATTTGCATTTCTCTAGTTATAAGTGAAGCTGAGCATCATTGCATGTGTTTTGGGGTCATCTGTATGTCCTCTTTGGAGAGGGGTCTATTTAGGTCCTTTTCCCATTTTTTGATTGGGTTGTTCATTTTTCCATTGCTGAGTTGTCTGAGTTGCTTGTAGATTTTGGAGATTAATTATTTGTCTGTTGTTTCATTTGCTACAATTTTCTCCCATTCTGTGGGTCGTCTGTTCAACTTTATTGTAATTTCTTTTGCTGTACAAAAACTTTTAAGTTTCATTAGGTCCCACATGTTAATTGTCCTTTTTCATTGTGCTACTCTAGTAGGTGGGTCAGAGAAGATCTTACTTTGATTGATATCCTTGAGGGTTTTGCCTATATTCTCCTCTAAGAGTTTGATGGTTTCTGGTCTTCCATTTAGGTCTTTAATCCATTTTGAGTTGATCTTTGTATATGGTGTCAGGGAATGTTCCAACTTCATTTCTTTTGCATGTAGCTGTCCAATTTTCCCAGCACCACTTGTTGAAGAGGCTGTCTTTGTCCCATTTTATAGTTTTTCCTCCTTTGTCAAAAATAAGGTACCCATAGGAGCATGGGTTTATCTCTGGGTTCATGATCTTGTTCCATTGGTTTATAGTTCTGTTTTTGTGTCAGTCCCATACTGTCTTGATGACTGTTGCTTTGTAGTAGAGTCTGAAGTGGGGGAGGCTGATCCCTCCAGCTCCGTTTTTCTCTCTCAGGATGGCTTTGGCTATTCGAGGTCTTTTGTGTTTCCATACGAACTGTGTTATGCTTTGGTCTAGTTCTGTGAAGAATGTCATGGTAGTTTGATAGAGATCACGTTGAATCTGTAGATGATATTTGGTAGTATGGTCATTTTAACAATATTGATTCTTTTGACCCAAGGACACGGAATATCTCTCTATCTGTTTAAGTCTTCTTTAATTTCTCTTATGAGTGTCTTGGAATTTTCAGTGTATAGTTCTTTTGTTTCTTTGAGTAGGTTCATTACTAGATATTTGATTCTTTTGGTTGCGATAGTGAAGGGGATTGCCTCTTTGATTTCGTTTTCTGATTTTTCATTGTTTGTGTATAGGAATGCTAGCGATTTCTGTATATTGATTTTGTATCCTTCGACATTGCTGAATTTGTTGATTAACTCTAGTAGCTTTGTAATAGTGTATTTGGGATTTTCTGTGTATAATATCATGTCATCTGCAAATAGAGAGTGTTTGACTTCTTCCTTTGTCTACTCTTATTGCTGTTGCTAGAACTTCCAGGACTATGTTGAAGAGTAGTGGTAAAGTGGACACCCTTGTCCTGTTCCTTATCTTAGAGGAAATGCTTTGAGTTTTTCACCACTGAGGATAATGTTCACTGTGGGTTTCTCATATATGGCTTTCACTATATTAAGATAGGTTCCTTCTATGCCCATTTTTTGAAGAGTTTTTATCATAAATGGATGCTGTACTTTGTCAAAGGCTTTTTCTTCATCTATTGAGATTATCATGTGACTTTTGTCTCTCAATTTATTTATATAGTGTATCACATTGATTGATTTGTGGATATTAAAGAATCCTTACATGCCTGGGATGAACCCAGCTTGATCATGATGTATGAGCTTTTTGTTGTGTTGTTCAGTTCTGTTTGCTTTTACTAGTGAATTTTTTGAGCCATGGGTTTATCTCTGGGTTCATGATCTTGTTCCATTGGTTTATAGTTCTGTTTTTGTGTCAGTCCCATACTGTCTTGATGACTGTTGCTTTGTAGTAGAGTCTGAAGTGGGGGAGGCTGATCCCTCCAGCTCCGTTTTTCTCTCTCAGGATGGCTTTGGCTATTCGAGGTCTTTTGTGTTTCCATACGAACTGTGTTATGCTTTGGTCTAGTTCTGTGAAGAATGTCATGGTAGTTTGATAGAGATCACGTTGAATCTGTAGATGATATTTGGTAGTATGGTCATTTTAACAATATTGATTCTTTTGACCCAAGGACACGGAATATCTCTCTATCTGTTTAAGTCTTCTTTAATTTCTCTTATGAGTGTCTTGGAATTTTCAGTGTATAGTTCTTTTGTTTCTTTGAGTAGGTTCATTACTAGATATTTGATTCTTTTGGTTGCGATAGTGAAGGGGATTGCCTCTTTGATTTCGTTTTCTGATTTTTCATTGTTTGTGTATAGGAATGCTAGCGATTTCTGTATATTGATTTTGTATCCTTCGACATTGCTGAATTTGTTGATTAACTCTAGTAGCTTTGTAATAGTGTATTTGGGATTTTCTGTGTATAATATCATGTCATCTGCAAATAGAGAGTGTTTGACTTCTTCCTTTGTCTACTCTTATTGCTGTTGCTAGAACTTCCAGGACTATGTTGAAGAGTAGTGGTAAAGTGGACACCCTTGTCCTGTTCCTTATCTTAGAGGAAATGCTTTGAGTTTTTCACCACTGAGGATAATGTTCACTGTGGGTTTCTCATATATGGCTTTCACTATATTAAGATAGGTTCCTTCTATGCCCATTTTTTGAAGAGTTTTTATCATAAATGGATGCTGTACTTTGTCAAAGGCTTTTTCTTCATCTATTGAGATTATCATGTGACTTTTGTCTCTCAATTTATTTATATAGTGTATCACATTGATTGATTTGTGGATATTAAAGAATCCTTACATGCCTGGGATGAACCCAGCTTGATCATGATGTATGAGCTTTTTGTTGTGTTGTTCAGTTCTGTTTGCTTTTACTAGTGAATTTTTGATGATTTTCTCTTTTGTAGGCAACAGATAGTTCAAACTAAAGTATAAAGAAGAAATACATTGCCTCATGTGACTGATAAGGTCTGGATTGATTCTAGGTAGAATTCTAAATGCTCCACATTATCATCAAGCCTGTTTCTCTCTCCCTTTCTCCCTTCATCTTTCCATTTTACTCTCTTATGTAATATGTCATTCTCAGGTAGAATTCCTCTGTTTTGTGCAAATTGAGGTTATGTCACTTACAGTTTGGAGTTGAAAAGAAAAGAATACTTTTCATCTAAAAACTTCAGCAACCATCCTGAGGGTTTATCTTCAATGGACACATTGAATTTGTGGTCATGGGCTATTCTAAAATGAAAATGTTGTTCAAGCCTGGGGTGTAAGTCAACTCTCAGAGTGTGAAGTTAGCTCAGCATAAAGCATAGGACATAGAAGGGAAGGAATGGTCATTCAAAAGGGAAAAATGGGGCTTCCCTGGTGGTCCAGTAGGTAAAGAGTCTGCCTTGTAGTGCAAGGGGCGCTGGTTCGATCCCTGGCCTGGGAAGGTCTAACATGCCACAGAGCGACTGGACCAGTGTGTTCAATTATGAGTCAACACTCTGGAACACATGTGCCCAGAGCTGGTGAAGAGGGAGGCCACTGCAACGGGAGGCCCACACAGGGCAAAGAACAAAAATGGATGAAAATAAATAAATGAACAATCAATTAAAAGTGGCCAAAATTAAAGGGGAAAAAAAAGGGAAAACACACATATTAGTTTAGAAATCGCAGGAGGTAATAATACAACCTTGAGTTGAGAATGTAAAGATGAATAGAAATATTCCAAGCCTGGAAGCTCCCACTGCATGGCTTGGGAGACAAACATGCAAAGAAATGCACATAACATAAGACACCAAATGCAATAATAAAAGTATAATTCACAGTAAAATTACAATGCAACAATATTCACTAAGATGATTTTTAATCCCAAGTATCTACCTTCATGTGTAAAATCAATGAAATATAAATAAAATATAAGCATATAATCATCCACTTATTTTGATTTGGGAATTGTTTTTTAAATTGAGTGGCTGAAAAACTCCAAAGTAGGTCTCTCAGGGTTAAAGGGTAAAAAGTCCATTACTTCAATTCTACTTTTGAACACCTATTATTTCCAATCGTTCTACTAAGCATTGGGATAAAAGATGGTCCTTGGTTTCAAGAAGCTTAAAGTTCAGGAAGGCTGCAATAGAAAATTGCCTTAGCTGTAAGGCTTGTCCTTATTTCTGGGTCCTAGAGCTTTTTCTTCTCCTTGACTTCACCTATTTCTCATTTCCTGTCAATGCCCTGAATGCTCTTCATATCCATTTTGCTCTGATTCCTGTGTGATATGTATCTTATTGGTTGCTGAATGTCTACCTACATTCTAGTCCCTTCGCTTTCCTGACCTCAATTTTTCATGTATGTTCATTCATTGCTTTGCTTCCTTAAACCCAGCAAGTTTTTGACTCACTAGCATGAACACCATTGTGTGATAATGCCTGTAAAAGCTCAAAGTTGAAACAGTAAATGAAGGTCCTATTTTATACCTCCATGAACAATAACAAAAAATGAGGAGCAGCACTCTAATATGCCTAAATATTAATTATGACATCTTGTCTACGTTGGCTAACTCATTTTGAATGTAGCTGTTTTTTCCTAATAAATGTGATACTTTAAAACATCATTTTTAGAGTACTAATTATCAGAGAACATTATTTTGCATACTTTCATATATATGTTTTAATGTCTAACTCTGTTAATTTCCTTGGATTAGATTATTTGAATAAATTACATCTCAACAAGTGATGTGAATAATTTTGTTATACACTACAAAAATGATGATTTTATTTATCATAAATACAGCTAGAGACATCAAGAATGCAATGTCTGAAGATGATCAATAAAATTCTTTATCAGAGTCACCAGGGAAGTCTAAGAATACTGAAGTGGGTAGACTTTGCCTTTTCTAGGGGACCTTCCCAACCCAGAAATCAAACCAGGGTCTCCTGCATTGCAGGTGGATACTTTACCAGGGGAGGTACAAGGGAAGCCTATTATTAAATAATGTCATTTGTATTTTGGCCAAAGTGAAGGACAGTATACCAATTTAATGTAGATATATCATTTCTAAAAAGTGCATCCTTATTAGCATGTGAGGTTGTGATTGGGCCGATATTTTTTCACAAGCCTTTCCAAATATCTTTATCATGTCTTTCTTCACTAATACCTCTCTCGCAATTGTCCTCTAATAATTTTAAATTTGTTATGTGTTATGTGTGTTAGGAGCATTTTAACACTGAATAGATACATCATTGACTTATGGTTGTTTTCTTCTGTCAGTTCAGCCACAAAATACTGTAAACAATTGTCCAATGGTAAGAAGCTTGACGATTTAACAGTTACCTACCTCATGGTGTCTAAGCTCTCAGTTTAGTGTTTATTCTTGCATCTTTTAGACCTGTGGGATATCTACTGTATATTTAATGAGGTTGTGGTAGCAAAGAATCTGACATGACTGTGTGTACAAGCAAACAAGCAAGCAAGGTAAATCTTTCTCCAAATCGACGAAAATCCTCACTGAATTCCTGAATGACAGTTGCTCTTCAACTTCTTAGCTTCTATTAAATTTAGCTTCACGGCAAGTACATATCTTCATGTTTGATTTTCATGTCTAGTACTGCCCTTCACCGATCGCTGTGAGTACTAAAGGAAAAAGGAGATCGAGTTTGAAAAAAAGACTCCCGGTAAGTAAGTTCATACTTTACTGGACAAGAAGAAATATGAGGTAACAATTCTTTACTGGAGAAAATTAATGATGGAAAGAGACCCACAAAGTGATGCAACTACCCAAGTTTTGGACATGAAGCTGTAGTGAGGGGTAAGAGAGACAGGCAGCATTCCCGCTGAATAACTGAGCCCCTGGAGAGTAAGGCAATGGAGTGTGTAACTTATCCGAAGCGTGGAGAATCTTCTCTCAAGCACATTATCTCGGTGGCTGAAAGCATCTGTCATGGCATAACAGATTATACTCTGGGCCAAATTGACATGTTATCCTTCCTACACATTATAGAAATAGAAGATACCTGTACTATAATACCAGGAGGTACAAGGGAAGCCTATTATTAAATAATGTCATTTGTATTTTGGCCAAAGTGAAGGACAGTATACCAATTTAATGTAGATATATCATTTCTAAAAAGTGCATCCTTATTAGCATGTGAGGTTGTGATTGGGCCGATATTTTTTCACAAGCCTTTCCAAATATCTTTATCATGACTTTCTTCACTAATACCTCTCTCGCAATTGTCCTCTAATAATTTTAAATTTGTTATGTGTTATGTGTGTTAGGAGCATTTTAACACTGAATAGATACATCATTGACTTATGGTTGTTTTCTTCTGTCAGTTCAGCCACAAAATACTGTAAACAATTGTCCAATGGTAAGAAGCTTGACGATTTAACAGTTACCTACCTCATGGTGTCTAAGCTCTCAGTTTAGTGTTTATTCTTGCATCTTTTAGACCTGTGGGATATCTACTGTATATTTAATGAGGTTGTGGTAGCAAAGAATCTGACATGACTGTGTGTACAAGCAAACAAGCAAGCAAGGTAAATTTTTCTCCAAATCGAAGAAAATCCTCACTGAATTCCTGAATGACAGTTGCTCTTCAACTTCTTAGCTTCTATTAAATTTAGCTTCACGGCAAGTACATATCTTCATGTTTGATTTTCATGTCTAGTACTGCCCTTCACCGATCGCTGTGAGTACTAAAGGAAAAAGGAGATCGAGTTTGAAAAAAAGACTCCCGGTAAGTAAGTTCATACTTTACTGGACAAGAAGAAATATGAGGTAACAATTCTTTACTGGAGAAAATTAATGATGGAAAGAGACCCACAAAGTGATGCAACTACCCAAGTTTTGGACATGAAGCTGTAGTGAGGGGTAAAGAGAGAAAGGCAGCATTCCCGCTGAATAACTGAGCCCCTGGAGAGTAAGGCAATGGAGTGTGTAACTTATCCGAAGCGTGGAGAATCTTCTCTCAAGCACATTATCTCGGTGGCTGAAAGCATCTGTCATGGCATAACAGATTATACTCTGGGCCAAATTGACATGTTATCCTTCCTACACATTATAGAAATAGAAGATACCTGTAGCTATAATCATCCATTTAAAAATGAAGAATAGAACCATGTTTTATACATAAACACGGTCTTTGGAGTAATGCCACAGAGCAATTTCTCATAAAGGCTTACTAGGGCAGTCTTTGAAATTCTATCCAGTAGTAACCAATGTCTTTATACAACCAAACCTGCATCAAAAGAGACATTTGTTTACTATAAACTCTCCTCATGATACATTCTTAGCTGTCACCACTTTGTTCTCATAGATTCTTTGAAGTGTCAATTATTAACAGCCAGAAGCTTTCAGGCTTCAGGAATTTGCTATAGTTTCTTATCAACTTGTGTTCCTTCTGATAGATCAAAGGACCTATCCGCATAGAGAGCTCATATATTGTAAATGCTAAAACATTTATTTAGCATGTTACTGGTTTATTCCATAACTAATATCTAATAATGAAAAGGCTGCAAAATTACTTGTATAAATAAACACAGTGCACAAAGAAAAAAATGGGAAGCTATGTCAAGGACTGCCATTTCAAATATTCTTGATTTTTGAAGAAAAATGAAACATAAAGGGAATATATAAGCAAGACTATCAGAGACAACAAATTGAGCTTAGTTTTGATTTGGAGTGAAATTTAAAAACTGGAAACATAGTATGCATTTAAAAAACACAAAGTAGAAACTCAAAATCACTTTCACTCGTTAAAATGCAATCAAGATTTTGGTAGCATTTATTGGAATGTCACTCAGGATATGTCACCTCTAAAACTATATAAGATCATTAAATGGGTTTTTTCACAGATTTTAGGTACATGCTCAAGTTAATTTCTAAACACAGATTTTGGCTTCACAATACTGACAGGAAATGTGGCTTTCATGGTTTCCTGTAGGTTGTTCAAACTATAAACTGTTCCAGGAGTTACCATATGTGTTGGCATCTCTCTAATCTAGTTTTGAAGGACAAACTAAATCTAATGTAGAACCTCTAAATATGTGAGTATAGTATCTTGTAAAATATAATTAAAAATAAAACAAATAAATTCAAGGATTATAGACTCCAAAACCAGAGACAGAAAGGGAGAAAATAGCAATTCCTACACATTATAGAAATAGAAGATACCTGTAGCTATAATCATCCATTTAAAAATGAAGAATAGAACCATGTTTTATACATAAACACGGTCTTTGGAGTAATGCCACAGAGCAATTTCTCATAAAGGCTTACTAGGGCAGTCTTTGAAATTCTATCCAGTAGTAACCAATGTCTTTATACAACCAAACCTGCATCAAAAGAGACATTTGTTTACTATAAACTCTCCTCATGATACATTCTTAGCTGTCACCACTTTGTTCTCATAGATTCTTTGAAGTGTCAATTATTAACAGCCAGAAGCTTTCAGGCTTCAGGAATTTGCTATAGTTTCTTATCAACTTGTGTTCCTTCTGATAGATCAAAGGACCTATCCGCATAGAGAGCTCATATATTGTAAATGCTAAAACATTTATTTAGCATGTTACTGGTTTATTCCATAACTAATATCTAATAATGAAAAGGCTGCAAAATTACTTGTATAAATAAACACAGTGCACAAAGAAAAAAATGGGAAGCTATGTCAAGGACTGCCATTTCAAATATTCTTGATTTTTGAAGAAAAATGAAACATAAAGGGAATATATAAGCAAGACTATCAGAGACAACAAATTGAGCTTAGTTTTGATTTGGAGTGAAATTTAAAAACTGGAAACATAGTATGCATTTAAAAAACACAAAGTAGAAACTCAAAATCACTTTCACTCGTTAAAATGCAATCAAGATTTTGGTAGCATTTATTGGAATGTCACTCAGGATATGTCACCTCTAAAACTATATAAGATCATTAAATGGGTTTTTTCACAGATTTTAGGTACATGCTCAAGTTAATTTCTAAACACAGATTTTGGCTTCACAATACTGACAGGAAATGTGGCTTTCATGGTTTCCTGTAGGTTGTTCAAACTATAAACTGTTCCAGGAGTTACCATATGTGTTGGCATCTCTCTCTAATCTAGTTTTGAAGGACAAACTAAATCTAATGTAGAACCTCTAAATATGTGAGTATAGTATCTTGTAAAAATATAATTAAAAAATAAAACAAATAAATTCAACAGGCTTTATTATAGACTCCAAAACCAGAGACAGAAAGGGAGAGAAACAGATAGTTTTCAATTCCTATTTTGCTGTATTAATAACAGTGAAATTGTGACAGGGTTAGAAAAAGTAGTTAATATAATTCAATAATAGAGCAACAGCAACTCATTTCAATTATGGTTTGTTTTCTTCAATAGATCCTGGACAGTTTTACCTTGGTGTTTGGGGGTAGTTGATATAAGCCTCATTTGTTCTGTATCAATGATTGTATATCCCTGTGTGGAAACACTGATCCAAGGAACATGAAATAGGTTCAAATTTTATGCTTTATCTATGGAACTTAAAAAGGGATATTTTCTAAAACAATTTCAAATTTCTAAAGAAATTCTAGAGTAATAACATTTAGCAACCATATTTTATATCAGCCATGATCCATGTTAAATAAAGAGTGAGATTTCCATGTGAATCTGCAGCCATTTTACGTATTCAGACATGGGTGAGATATGACCAACACTCTTTTGCATCCATTTCTCTGCATTTCTTCCTTAATAAACAATGTTACTTTGTTAATAATCAAAGGAAGCCAGATTAAAAGGCAGAGTGAGTCATTAATTAAGCAGAGAGAAATGTAAAGCACAAGGGAACCGCCGAAACACTCTAATAGCTAATCAGCTGTTAAATTTTCAGTTTCTGTGTGAGGAAAAGTGCTATGTTTGCCCCTCCCTTTCTCCTTCCTCTGCATCTTTGACTTTGCCTCCGTGCCTCCCCACATCCACGGCCCAGAAAATAATACAGAAAAATCAGAAGTTTAAAATTGAATCACTACAAAACTTTCCCATTAATATAATGCTTAAAAGTCATATAAGGCATCGATTTTAATGAAACAACAGCTTTACCGATGGAAGGAGAAAACATTCACTCCTTTTATTGTGTTTTCAATGTCATTAGCAGTGTCACCATCATTCCGATCTTTCTTAATCAATTTTAGAAGATTTTACAAAAGAATATGAGCAATGTGTAAAAGTTTGACCAAATGATTACAAGGAAAGAACATGGGTTTTGAAAAACTGTCGCCCCCTCCCTTTACATTAACAATTCTATAGAAGTTTTACAAATAAATTCAACAGGCTTTATTATAGACTCCAAAACCAGAGACAGAAAGGGAGAGAAACAGATAGTTTTCAATTCCTATTTTGCTGTATTAATAACAGTGAAATTGTGACAGGGTTAGAAAAAGTAGTTAATATAATTCAATAATAGAGCAACAGCAACTCATTTCAATTATGGTTTGTTTTCTTCAATAGATCCTGGACAGTTTTACCTTGGTGTTTGGGGGTAGTTGATATAAGCCTCATTTGTTCTGTATCAATGATTGTATATCCCTGTGTGGAAACACTGATCCAAGGAACATGAAATAGGTTCAAATTTTATGCTTTATCTATGGAACTTAAAAAGGGATATTTTCTAAAACAATTTCAAATTTCTAAAGAAATTCTAGAGTAATAACATTTAGCAACCATATTTTATATCAGCCATGATCCATGTTAAATAAAGAGTGAGATTTCCATGTGAATCTGCAGCCATTTTACGTATTCAGACATGGGTGAGATATGACCAACACTCTTTTGCATCCATTTCTCTGCATTTCTTCCTTAATAAACAATGTTACTTTGTTAATAATCAAAGGAAGCCAGATTAAAAGGCAGAGTGAGTCATTAATTAAGCAGAGAGAAATGTAAAGCACAAGGGAACCGCCGAAACACTCTAATAGCTAATCAGCTGTTAAATTTTCAGTTTCTGTGTGAGGAAAAGTGCTATGTTTGCCCCTCCCTTTCTCCTTCCTCTGCATCTTTGACTTTGCCTCCGTGCCTCCCCACATCCACGGCCCAGAAAATAATACAGAAAAATCAGAAGTTTAAAATTGAATCACTACAAAACTTTCCCATTAATATAATGCTTAAAAGTCATATAAGGCATCGATTTTAATGAAACAACAGCTTTACCGATGGAAGGAGAAAACATTCACTCCTTTTATTGTGTTTTCAATGTCATTAGCAGTGTCACCATCATTCCGATCTTTCTTAATCAATTTTAGAAGATTTTTACAAAAGAATATGAGCAATGTGTAAAAGTTTGACCAAATGATTACAAGGAAAGAACATGGGTTTTGAAAAACTGTCGATCCATATCTTCCTTTACATCCAGGCTTTTAACATGCTACAACTTTGCATCTATGTTTTCCCCCCTCATTTAAAAGAGGAAAAAGCCCTACTATCAGTCCTGAATTCAAGTTTATACAAATTATATATTTAAGCACATTTTGCTAGACTGTATTGTTTTTCACAGATATTGGATGCCTTTACAGTAAGGGGGATTTTCTTCCCCTCCCAGATGATACCATGTAATGGCGTATGCTTGTTTTTCCCTGCAGAAGTAATGTGTTTCACATATGGTCAGGAGTCTTGAGAAACATCATGTGATTTCCCATTACATATCTTTTTTTTTTTCTTTTCTTTTCTTTTCCACAGATTGACAGTACTTCAGACAGAAGTGTTCCATAAGCTGGGTAACTGAGTTGTAGTCAGCATTCATTGGACCTCTGGTGTGAGTAAGAAATGAGCTTCTGATTTTGTAAACAGTGAGATGTTAGAATTGATAGTTTGCCAGAATATGGGCTAGCCTGAAAAACAGAAGCAGACTTAATAACTTGGATTATTAGCAATGAGGAACTTCAATAATCAGAATATTTCCTCTTCTGATACTTCACGAGAAGGAGATATCCTAAAATAAAAAGATATTGTCCAGATTACAGATACCTGTCAAAACAAATGAACAGAAAAATAGTGAATCATAGGGTATGACTAAAGATTCTTTGCCTGTCCAGACTTTAGTCAGATAACCTGAATCCTCTCTCCCATAAGACTCACCTATGTATTTCCTTGTAGAATCCACTTTTAGCAAGAATCCTACTGTTTTAGTTTACAGAAAATTCCCTACTCTTGATATCTAATTATAGGCCCAATATCTGATCATCGTAGTCTGCCTTCACTGAGAATTCTGTTTGGTAATTTAAGCCAGAATCCTTCCATACCTGATATTTCCTCTTACTAATCTTCCATTCACCAAATACCCACATCCCCAGGTTTGCCACTTGACTATAAATCCCCACATATTATATTAAAAAGAAACCCAATATTCAGAATTTTGTTTTTGTTGTTATTCAGTTGTTAAGTTGTGTCCGACTCTTTGCAACCCCATGGACTAGATTACGCCAGGCTTCCTTGTCCTTCACTGTCTCCTGGAGTTTGCTCAAATTCATGTCATTGACTCAGTGATACTACCTAACCAATTCATCCTTTGTCACTCCTTTCTCCTTTGGCCTTCAGTTGAATCAATTCAATTGAGAATTTAGTCCAGTTTTATTCTAGAATCTCTCTTCACTGATGGCAATATTTTTCTTCAGAATAAAAGCTATGTTAACTGCTTTAACTTTTGCCTGTCTCTGTTTTTTATTTAACAAGTATAAGGTGCATTCAGCACAGAGTCATCTTAATACCAGATAGTAAATTTTATAGCTCAACAGGATTTACTATTTAATTTTGAATACTTTAATTACCTCATTTTATCATTAGAGAAACTGACACCTTAAGACTTGAAGAATTTTCCTAATATCACTAAATTGTCAAAAATAAAACACCTCACCTAGAATCCAGATCAAATTATTCTTAGATGCTTGTTGTTAGCACTGAACTACAATTAAATTATAACACTGTCCTTATAGTTGAGGGTAAAGGGGAGGAGAGGGAGAAAATACTACATACTTGTGGATTATTATTTGTTGTTGTAATTTAGTTGCTTAGCCCTGTCTGACTCTTTGAGATACCTTGCACTGTAGCCCACTAGGCTCCCTTGTTCCTAATAAGAACACTGGAGTGAGTTGCTATTTCATACTCAGAAGATCTTTCCAACCCAGGAATTGAACACACGTCCTCTGCTTGTCAGGGAGATTCTTTACCACTGAACCACATGTGAATTACTAAGAAAAAGTTAATTTTTTAGATAACTGTATTCTAAAGTAGGGACATAGGTAACATATTTTGCAAAGATAACTTATATGTAAGAATTTTGTAAATATGGTACCTTTTCTCAAAACGGTTCATAAAATATGGTATAATGTGTTGCTAGATAACTGCATGGTGAGAAATTTGGGATAAAGAATACCCACATCCCCAGGTTTGCCACTTGACTATAAATCCCCACATATTATATTAAAAAGAAACCCAATATTCAGAATTTTGTTTTTGTTGTTATTCAGTTGTTAAGTTGTGTCCGACTCTTTGCAACCCCATGGACTAGATTACGCCAGGCTTCCTTGTCCTTCACTGTCTCCTGGAGTTTGCTCAAATTCATGTCATTGACTCAGTGATACTACCTAACCAATTCATCCTTTGTCACTCCTTTCTCCTTTGGCCTTCAGTTGAATCAATTCAATTGAGAATTTAGTCCAGTTTTATTCTAGAATCTCTCTTCACTGATGGCAATATTTTTCTTCAGAATAAAAGCTATGTTAACTGCTTTAACTTTTGCCTGTCTCTGTTTTTTATTTAACAAGTATAAGGTGCGTTCAGCACAGAGTCATCTTAATACCAGATAGTAAATTTTATAGCTCAACAGGATTTACTATTTAATTTTGAATACTTTAATTACCTCATTTTATCATTAGAGAAACTGACACCTTAAGACTTGAAGAATTTTCCTAATATCACTAAATTGTCAAAAAAAAAAAAAAAAAACACCTCACCTAGAATCCAGATCAAATTATTCTTAGATGCTTGTTGTTAGCACTGAACTACAATTAAATTATAACACTGTCCTTATAGTTGAGGGTAAAGGGGAGGAGAGGGAGAAAATACTACATACTTGTGGATTATTATTTGTTGTTGTAATTTAGTTGCTTAGCCCTGTCTGACTCTTTGAGATACCTTGCACTGTAGCCCACTAGGCTCCCTTGTTCCTAATAAGAACACTGGAGTGAGTTGCTATTTCATACTCAGAAGATCTTTCCAACCCAGGAATTGAACACACGTCCTCTGCTTGTCAGGGAGATTCTTTACCACTGAACCACATGTGAATTACTAAGAAAAAGTTAATTTTTTAGATAACTGTATTCTAAAGTAGGGACATAGGTAACATATTTTGCAAAGATAACTTATATGTAAGAATTTTGTAAATATGGTACCTTTTCTCAAAACGGTTCATAAAATATGGTATAATGTGTTGCTAGATAACTGCATGTGTGAAGAAATTTGGGATAAAGAATAAGCAGACAAAATGTTTCACTTTTTCTGAGTAGAGAAAACCTCAATGAAGTCTTATGGCCAGTGATAGATGTTAGGTCTCATTAAAAGACATGACCAAGGTGTAAGTTTGAGACACAGATGGAGCAAACTAATGCACAATTAACTTTTCAATAAATAGTAAGAAATTATAAAATGTAATTGAAGACAGACAAATCAGCTATTTAACTGCAACATAAAGTTTAGGAAAGAATACTGACTTGTCCCAAATGCTCTCATTTAGCCCCAGAAGATAAAAGGGGACAGAAAATGTAGAACAACACATACTCCACCTTGGAAAGAGAGCAGAGATCTACATTCTCTAACCAGATATTGAGATTCCCAGGTGGCTCAGTGGTAATGTAGAAGATGCAGGTTCAATACCTGTGCCAGAAGATGCTATGGAGAAATAAATGGTTGCCCACTTTAATGTTCTTGCCTAGGAAATTCCATGGATGGAGAAGCCTGGCAAGGTATTGCAAAGATGTGGGCATGACTTAGTGACCAAACAACAACAAGCAAGATATTATCTCCAAGCCCATGCTCATATCTTACTGCCAGAGGTTACTGATTAGTGAAAGCTGTGTAGTCTTGCTCTGTAGGCCTAACAAATAATAAGACACAGTTGCCTCAAGGCCTTCTATGTCATAAAGCAAGTGGAATATAAAAGAGGTAATGAGTCACACAGCATATGCGATTTTTTAAAGTACAATTCTTTCTAAATCAGAGATCAGAATAAAATTTTATCATAAGACTTCATATAGAATGTTCCTGCAGTAAACAGGACCTTCACTTCAATTTTTATAGTGTCTGTGGGTGTGAGCCTACTATAAAAAATTAATAAAAAAACATTGAAATATGCAGTAATAGAAATGTTGCATGCTGATGTCCTGGCTTTGTTCAGTGGAAAATTTTCAACCACCTAATGTTGGAATGTAGACCTTTCAGGAGTCCTCCAGCCATTTTAATTTTTCAATTGAATGTTATTACATTTGAGAGGATCACCCTGAGAAAGATCTAAATTACAGATAGCCTAGCTACTCCTAAATTCAAATACATATGGTTTGAAAACCAGCTGAGTAGAAAGAGAATTACCCTTTTCTTCTGAAGGTTGAGATTTTAAAGAAGACACTATTTGAATAGGAAATCTTTCTACTTCTGAATGAAGTTGAATCGAAGAAATGCTATTGTTAAGGGACTACTTTCCAAAATTTGTTACTGCCCTCTCCCCACAGAAGAACAGATAAAGGAGGATAGCCCAATACTGCCTTCCAAGGTTCCAGGCTATAAATTTATTCGGTTGAAAAACCTCAAAATATGTTGTCAAGGACCTGTATAATACTATTATCAGTACTTATTTCTAGCATTTTTATTCCATTGATTCTTCTACTTCCATTGAGTGAAGGAAATGTAACTGTTTGAAAATACCTAGAGTTTTGAAATTTCCATGCACTGAAAGGAGAGCAGAAAAATCTACAAAATTCTCTAACCAGATATTGAGATTCCCAGGTGGCTCAGTGGTAATGTAGAAGATGCAGGTTCAATACCTGTGCCAGAAGATGCTATGGAGAAATAAATGGTTGCCCACTTTAATGTTCTTGCCTAGGAAATTCCATGGATGGAGAAGCCTGGCAAGGTATTGCAAAGATGTGGGCATGACTTAGTGACCAAACAACAACAAGCAAGATATTATCTCCAAGCCCATGCTCATATCTTACTGCCAGAGGTTACTGATTAGTGAAAGCTGTGTAGTCTTGCTCTGTAGGCCTAACAAATAATAAGACACAGTTGCCTCAAGGCCTTCTATGTCATAAAGCAAGTGGAATATAAAAGAGGTAATGAGTCACACAGCATATGCGATTTTTTAAAGTACAATTCTTTCTAAATCAGAGATCAGAATAAAATTTTATCATAAGACTTCATATAGAATGTTCCTGCAGTAAACAGGACCTTCACTTCAATTTTTATAGTGTCTGTGGGTGTGAGCCTACTATAAAAAATTAATAAAAAAACATTGAAATATGCAGTAATAGAAATGTTGCATGCTGATGTCCTGGCTTTGTTCAGTGGAAAATTTTCAACCACCTAATGTTGGAATGTAGACCTTTCAGGAGTCCTCCAGCCATTTTAATTTTTCAATTGAATGTTATTACATTTGAGAGGATCACCCTGAGAAAGATCTAAATTACAGATAGCCTAGCTACTCCTAAATTCAAATACATATGGTTTGAAAACCAGCTGAGTAGAAAGAGAATTACCCTTTTCTTCTGAAGGTTGAGATTTTAAAGAAGACACTATTTGAATAGGAAATCTTTCTACTTCTGAATGAAGTTGAATCGAAGAAATGCTATTGTTAAGGGACTACTTTCCAAAATTTGTTACTGCCCTCTCCCCACAGAAGAACAGATAAAGGAGGATAGCCCAATACTGCCTTCCAAGGTTCCAGGCTATAAATTTATTCGGTTGAAAAAAAACCTCAAAATATGTTGTCAAGGACCTGTATAATACTATTATCAGTACTTATTTCTAGCATTTTTATTCCATTGATTCTTCTACTTCCATTGAGTGAAGGAAATGTAACTGTTTGAAAATACCTAGAGTTTTGAAATTTCCATGCACTGAGCCATAGGCTCCTTCACAATAAAATATATCACATTTTAATTTTGAAACAATTTAAGAAATTGTGTGAAAAAATATAGTCCTATATGGCTGAAGGAGCTTTATTTTCTCTAAAGTGCTTTTTATTTTGTCAATCAAATGTTAGAGAACATATTTCAAAATGATGTCACTGTCTATACAGGCTCTGTCTATAATCACTTGGCAGAATGAATTGTCAATTAGGTTATTGGGCAACCCCATATAATATTATACAAGATTTTTTCTGTATCTTGTACAAGATTAAACAGGAATACAGGGTAATAAGCAAAATTGTGATAAGCCACTGGAGAGAAAGAAAGTGCAAAGCTCTAGAGACAAGTGGGAATGAATCTCTGTTTTGTATTTGAAGAATCATTGCTTGGTTCATCCTGAGACTCTATCCTGATCTACCTCTTCTAAGAGTTTAGTTACAGTTCAGTAAGACTGTCAACACTTGGATTAAGTTCTTAGAGATTAGCCTATGAGTGATTTTTGTGCTTTGAGCTACAAGGCATAAAATAGTCAATAAGAACCATCAGTGGCCTTGAACTATTCCTAATGGACTTCTCCAGTGGGTGGCTTGGAGCATAGAAATGATAAATGGCTGATAACCACTTTGAAATTATGTGCAAATTGACATTAAAATGCTGTCTTTAAAAAGCCCTTCCAAATTATCAAGAAAGAAAAAGCCAGACATACATTATATACATATTAATTCATTTTAGTGATGTTCATCAAAAATGTTATTGAGTCAGACCTGAGGAAGAACCTGTGATGCCCTTCCTTTCTACTCTAATTTTTTAAATTATTTATTTATTTATTTGGTTGCCCTGGGTCTTAGTTGTGGCATGTGGGATCTAGTTCCCCAACCAGTGATCAAACCTGGTCCCCCTGCATTGGGAGCTTAGAGTCTTAACCACTGGACCAACAGGAAAGTCCCTCTAATTTTTTAAAATCTATTTTAAACTTACTTTTTAAACTCTTTCATAAAATTTTTAAAGATCACATTCCATGTACAGTTATTGTAAAATATTGACTGTATTCCCCATGTTGAACAACACCTTCTGGTAGTTTGTCTTACACCAATTAGTTTATACCTCCCACTCCCCCATTGTTATGTTGTTCCTCCTCTCACCACCCTGGTAAGGTCCAGTTTGTTATCTGTATCTGTGAGTCTGCTTCTTTTTTGTTATATTCATTAGTTTCTTATATTTTAAATAGTCTTTTATATATTTATATTTTATATTCCCATGTATGAATATCATACAGTATTTGTATTTCTTTAACTTATTTAACTTTAGCATAATGCCCTCTAAGACCATCCATGTTGCTACAAATAGCAAAATTTCATTCTTTTTCATGGCTGAGTAGTATTCCATTGTTTATGCATACTGTGTGGTCTTTATGCATTCATCTCTTGATGAACATTTAGATTGTTTAAATATCTTGGTTATTGTAAATACTACTACCATGAACACTGGGATGCATAGTCAGTGTTGTCATTTTCTCTTTATATGTACTCAAGGATAGAATTGCTGAATCACTCTGTAGTTCTATTTTTAGGTTTTTTGGAACTCTCACACTGTTTTCGTAGTAAATTCCAACCAATTTCATAGTGAATGTGTCAACATACATCCCAGCCAAGAATGTAACTTTATATTTTTGTTTCAAGATTATTTTGACAATTTGTTGTCTTTTGTGTTCCAAATAATTTTAGGATACCTGTTCTCATTATGCAAAAATAGCATGAGTATTTTACATTAAATCTGTGGATTTTTATGGGTAATATGGATGGTTTATTTTTTCATTTATATGCCTTGTATTCAATTTATTTCATCAATGTCTTATAGTTTTCAGAGTATAGAATTTTCACTACCATGGTTAAATTTATTCCTAGGTATTTTATTCTTTTTGATGCAATTGTAAATAGATTCATTTTCCTGAATTTTTTCTGGAAGTTCATTATTAGTGTATAGACAAGCAGTAGATTATTAATTACTAATGTTATATCCAGCAAATTTACTGAATTCATTTTTATTAGTTCTAATAATTGTGTGTGTTTCTGTATGTGTGTACCCATAGGGTTTTTACCACATTACTCACAAATAGTGATTTTTTTGACTTCTTCCCTTACAATTTGGACATTTTTATTTCTTTTTCTTATCTGAATTATATGACTAGGACTTTCAATACTATGTTAAAATAAAAGTGGGAGAATAATCATTGTTCTTAATTTTAGAGGAAAATATTTAGTCTTCCATTATTGAGTATGGTGTTAGCTATGGATTTATTATAAATGGTTTTTGCTATGTTAAAATGTATAATCTCTGTAACAACTTTTATGAGCGCTTTTATCATGAATGAATGTTGAATTTTGTCGGAATTTTTGGGGGTATATTGATATGATCATATAATTTTGATACTTTCCTTTGTCAATGTGTTGTACCATCCATTGTAAGTATTAGGCTAAATGTGTTTTATGTGTATTTTTTAATTCAGTTTGCCAATATTTTGTTGATGATTTTAGTATATATGTTAATTAGATATATTGGCCTGAAATTTTTTTCTTTTTGGAGTTTCTTTGTTTGGTTTTGGATTTAGATTAATGATTTCCATATAGGACAAATTTGGGCATATCCCTTTGTTTAATATTTTGGAATGGTTTGACATGGAAAAGTATTAACTCATTTTTATGTTTGGTAGAATTCTCCTGTGAAGTTATCTGATCCAGTACTTTCATTTGCCAAGAGTTTTATTTATTACAATTTCTATTTCACTTTTCACAATTGGTCAATTCAGTTTGTTTATTTTTTCCTGAATCAGTCTTTGAAGGTTATCTGTTTCTATAAATTTGTCCAATTTTTCTACATTATCCCATTTGTTAGCATATGAGTGCTTGTTATATTCTCATGATTTTTTGCATCTCTGTGGTATCAGTTGTTATTTCTTTGTTATTTCTTCCCTCTCTATTTCTTAATGATTCTGATTTAACTTTTATCAGTTTTGTTTTTCAAAAAACAGCTGCTGAATTCATTGACCTTTTTTTTGTTGTTGTTTGTTTTTTTTTTTAATTTTTTTTGTCTCATTTATCTGCTCTCTAATTTTAGTATAATATATATTTTTTTCTTACTGAAGTGGGGCTTTTTTTGTTTTCTACTTCCTTCACATGGTAAGTTAGTTCATTTGAGAATTTTTGTTTGTTTCTTCAGATAAACCTGTATTTCTATAAGCTTCTCATTTAGAATTGCTTTTGCCATATCTTTCAAAAGTTTTGTTTCTATTTTCAGTGGCCTTGGGGTATTTTCTGATTTCTATTTTGATTTCTTCATTGATACATTGTTTTAAAAGTAGCATGATTTTAATTTCCATGTTTGAGGGTTTTTTTTTTTCTTTCAGTAATTGATTTCTAATTTCATATCATTTCAGTCAGAAAAAAGGTATGATATGATTTTATCCCCTTATGTTTGTTGAGAATATTTCTTTGAGAGTCTTATCCAGCTTCAATTCAAAAGCCTCAGTTCTTTGTCACTCAGCATTCAACTTTCATATGCATACATGACTTCTGGGAAACCATAGCTTTGATTAATATGAAATTTCATCAGGAAAGTGATGTCTTTGCTTTTTATTGATGCTTTCAAAGTGTGGTGTTAAAGATGACTCTTGAGAGCCCCTTGGACTGCAAGATCAAAGCAGTCAATCCTAAAGGAAATCAATGCTGAATATTCATTGGAAGGAGTGATGCTGAAGCTGAATTTTCAAGACTTTGGCCACTTGATGCAAAGAGCCTACACACTGGAAAAGGCTCTGATGTTGGGAAAAATTGAAGGCAGGAGAAGTGAATGACAGAACAAGATGGTTGGATGGTGTCACTGACTGAGTGAGAAATTTTCACAGTTTTTTGGTTTTATTTATTACAATTTCTATTTCACTTTTCACAATTGGTCAATTCAGTTTGTTTATTTTTTCCTGAATCAGTCTTTGAAGGTTATCTGTTTCTATAAATTTGTCCAATTTTTCTACATTATCCCATTTGTTAGCATATGAGTGCTTGTTATATTCTCATGATTTTTTGCATCTCTGTGGTATCAGTTGTTATTTCTTTGTTATTTCTTCCCTCTCTATTTCTTAATGATTCTGATTTAACTTTTATCAGTTTTGTTTTTCAAAAAACAGCTGCTGAATTCATTGACCTTTTTTTTGTTGTTGTTTGTTTTTTTTTTTAATTTTTTTTGTCTCATTTATCTGCTCTCTAATTTTAGTATAATATATATTTTTTTCTTACTGAAGTGGGGCTTTTTTTGTTTTCTACTTCCTTCACATGGTAAGTTAGTTCATTTGAGAATTTTTGTTTGTTTCTTCAGATAAACCTGTATTTCTATAAGCTTCTCATTTAGAATTGCTTTTGCCATATCTTTCAAAAGTTTTGTTTCTATTTTCAGTGGCCTTGGGGTATTTTCTGATTTCTATTTTGATTTCTTCATTGATACATTGTTTTAAAAGTAGCATGATTTTAATTTCCATGTTTGAGGGTTTTTTTTTTTCTTTCAGTAATTGATTTCTAATTTCATATCATTTCAGTCAGAAAAAAGGTATGATATGATTTTATCCCCTTATGTTTGTTGAGAATATTTCTTTGAGAGTCTTATCCAGCTTCAATTCAAAAGCCTCAGTTCTTTGTCACTCAGCATTCAACTTTCATATGCATACATGACTTCTGGGAAACCATAGCTTTGATTAATATGAAATTTCATCAGGAAAGTGATGTCTTTGCTTTTTATTGATGCTTTCAAAGTGTGGTGTTAAAGATGACTCTTGAGAGCCCCTTGGACTGCAAGATCAAAGCAGTCAATCCTAAAGGAAATCAATGCTGAATATTCATTGGAAGGAGTGATGCTGAAGCTGAATTTTCAAGACTTTGGCCACTTGATGCAAAGAGCCTACACACTGGAAAAGGCTCTGATGTTGGGAAAAATTGAAGGCAGGAGAAGTGAATGACAGAACAAGATGGTTGGATGGTGTCACTGACTTGAGTGAGAGCAAACTTCAGGAGACAGTGAAGGACAGCGAAGCCTAGCTTTCTGCAACCCATGGGGTTGCAAAGAGTTGAACGTCACTTAGTGACTGAACAACTAGGTTTGTCACAGTTTTTGTTTCAAGAAGCAGGTATCTTTTAATTTCATGGCTACTTTGACCATTTTCAGTGATTTTACAGCACTAGAAAACAAAGTCTATCTGCTTTTATTTTTTCTTGATTTGCCATGAAGTGACAGGACTACAAATCTTGAACCTAGCTTTTTGAATGCTGAGTTTTAAGACAGCTTTTGCACTCTCCTCTTTCACCCTTATCAAGATGTTCTTTATGGATTTGAAAAGAATGAATCAGCTGCTATCTTTGGATGGAGTATCCCATACATACTTATTATGTCCAGTTGGTTTAGACACCCATTCAGAAGCTTTGAGCTTTGGAAAATGCCTTTAGAAGCAAGATATTTAATAAATAATTTAATAATTAAATGGAAGATATGGTGGTCAATGAAAAATAAAATTAAACCAAAACATTAATATTTTTCTCAAAATAACAAATTAAAAGAAGTGGAGTTATAGTATTACATTCTATTAAGTGTAATGGATTCCACCTAAATATTTGCTGATGAGCTAAAGGACATAAACTAAAATTACATGTGGTTTAGTCCTGAATGAATTTTTTTTTTCCCTTTTGAAAGATTATATTTACTAATTCATTTATAAATGACTTTAATCACTAAAGTAATGTATATACCTTTTGTAAAATATTTAGAAAGTGTTAGAAAAATGTAAGGAATAAATATTTCTATAATTTATAGGCACATTATAATCACTGTACTGTATAATTACTGTACTGTTGACAGTTTGATACAAATGATTTAACTCTTTTTGGGTGTGAGAGATGGATCTAAGATGTCTGGGGGATAAGATCAAATTGGAAAAAGGCAGGAGAATGCTGAAGCTGAATTTTCAAGACTTTGGCCACTTGATGCAAAGAGCCTACACACTGGAAAAGGCTCTGATGTTGGGAAAAATTGAAGGCAGGAGAAGTGAATGACAGAACAAGATGGTTGGATGGTGTCACTGACTTGAGTGAGAGCAAACTTCAGGAGACAGTGAAGGACAGCGAAGCCTAGCTTTCTGCAACCCATGGGGTTGCAAAGAGTTGAACGTCACTTAGTGACTGAACAACTAGGTTTGTCACAGTTTTTGTTTCAAGAAGCAGGTATCTTTTAATTTCATGGCTACTTTGACCATTTTCAGTGATTTTACAGCACTAGAAAACAAAGTCTATCTGCTTTTATTTTTTCTTGATTTGCCATGAAGTGACAGGACTACAAATCTTGAACCTAGCTTTTTGAATGCTGAGTTTTAAGACAGCTTTTGCACTCTCCTCTTTCACCCTTATCAAGATGTTCTTTATGGATTTGAAAAGAATGAATCAGCTGCTATCTTTGGATGGAGTATCCCATACATACTTATTATGTCCAGTTGGTTTAGACACCCATTCAGAAGCTTTGAGCTTTGGAAAATGCCTTTAGAAGCAAGATATTTAATAAATAATTTAATAATTAAATGGAAGATATGGTGGTCAATGAAAAATAAAATTAAACCAAAACATTAATATTTTTCTCAAAATAACAAATTAAAAGAAGTGGAGTTATAGTATTACATTCTATTAAGTGTAATGGATTCCACCTAAATATTTGCTGATGAGCTAAAGGACATAAACTAAAATTACATGTGGTTTAGTCCTGAATGAATTTTTTTTTTCCCTTTTGAAAGATTATATTTACTAATTCATTTATAAATGACTTTAATCACTAAAGTAATGTATATACCTTTTGTAAAATATTTAGAAAGTGTTAGAAAAATGTAAGGAATAAATATTTCTATAATTTATAGGCACATTATAATCACTGTACTGTATAATTACTGTACTGTTGACAGTTTGATACAAATGATTTAACTCTTTTTTGGGTGTGTGCTAAGTTACCTACCTCAGTCATGTCCTACTCTTTGTAATCCTATGGAGTATAGCCTGTAGATCCTCAGCTCTTAATCTATTGATATAATTATACAAATCAATATATATGCAAATGATATGCATTATAAAATTATATAGTTTACTTTTTATTTTGAAACAGAACTTTTTTTTAGAGTATCAAAATGTTAGCATATAATAAGATTTATAATGTCAAATATATGATCATATAAAATAAAATTTTAGGACTATGGTAAGGTGTCATATTGCATAAAACACTATAACTTAAATGAATTTTTTCTTAAAGATTTACTTATTTCTATTATTTCCATGTCAAGCATGGGAAAATGTGAATAACAAAATATTTGTTAATTAAGTCTGTACTAAGCTTTCTGAATACATGTATGGTTATATGTTTACAATGCATACTTAAAACCATTATATCTAAATATATGAGCAGGATAAGAAATTTCAACATGGGCTTTCTCCTATACAATACATTTTCATAGCAATGTGAATATTAATTTAAGTACTATACTATTTTTTGCACTCCTAATCAAGAGCACAAATATGGCCTATATATAATCATCATCATGAACTAATGTTACAGAGAAAATTAGTGCTCCAACAAAATATTTTGTTTATTATACCTATGTGAGATAAGATTTTTTAGGATCTTAAGAATGGATAATTCTCTTGCCAATGATAATACTGGTGATGATAGGAAAATATATATTTGTATAAAAACAAAAATATTTTTTGACTCTGGACTTTCTCATTCATGTTTTGACACATGGATAGAAGTGTACAAATGTAAAAGGTACATTTATTGTTGAAATTTCTGGAAGAAAAATAACTGTGTTTGCTAAATCTTATAAAAAAATAATGACTTCACTGGGGAGAAAGCATTAGGAACTAAAAAGTTCAAATATCTCTTCTCAACCTTTTTACCCATTTGCTGTTTTCTTTCATCAGAGTTTTTGTTAATAGGAAATTTCTTAGAAAACTAATTTTGTATTGTAAAAGAGCATTGCCACTGCAGTGGGAGGCCCACACAGGGCAAAGCATAAAAATGGATGATAATAAAATTTTTTAAAAAAACAAGAAAAAGAGGCCAAAATTTAAAAAAAAGAGAGAGAGCATTGTACCTATTCCATAACTGACTTCCAAACAGAGAAGCCAAAATATCCTCTTACTAACAGAACTGAGATGGGCCATTTATCTAGCTTTTTTCTTATTAAAATAAATAAGATTTTGAAAATATTAAATAATGAAGATATCTTTGTGATCTAATTTTCATTTCTTTGATTATTGAGGTCCAAGTTTTTTGTTTGTTTGTTTGTTTGTTTCATTGTTTTTGTGCTTTTATAAATGATTTACCCTATTTATTAAAAAAACCTGTTTTTCTGTTTAGTATTTGGTTTTTTAAATGAATCATTACCTATCACTATTAGACAGGAGACAAGATAAGAAAGGTAGGTAACTAATTATGTGTTATTGGAAAACAGGGACAGGCCCAATATAAACATCACAGACATGCACACAATCTCACACAACATGCATTTACTCTAAATTATAATTTGATAAATAAGAAATATATATTCTTATAGCAGTGTTAACAGTAATGCTTTTATGTATATGGATATTTGTTTTATCATGTGTTCAAATAGGATGCCTTCTATAGTAATTCCAATGGCATTACATATACCAACTGATCTGAGCTAATGGAAACTGATCTTTTCCATTAGCTCTGTATAAGAGGTATCATTAAGGCCATGTCCATTTTTGCATTTGTGCTTCTTCACAAGGAAAAAAAGTGTTTTCAATGCAGTCACTCAATTCTAATGACTCTACAATATCAATGATCAGAGCTATTGTTTCTCATTAATTGCATGCTCATGTTAGGATACAGTAACATAAATATAATTATAAACTCATTAGCTGTTAACTCATGCATACTTTTCCCCATTTTTCATTAGAAGTCCAATTTATAGTTACTAACATTCTTGGTCTCCACGATATATTTTCAGTATATTATAGTTGAAAAAAAGTTTCATATTCATATGAAAAATCATGCACTGGGAGAAAATTGAACTAAAAAGTTCAAATTCTCTTCTCAACCTTTTTACCCATTTGCTGTTTTCTTTCATCAGAGTTTTTGTTAATAGGAAATTTCTTAGAAAACTAATTTTGTAAAGAGCATTGCCACTGCAGTGGGAGGCCCACACAGGGCAAAGCATAAAAATGGATGATAATAAAATTTTTTAAAAAAACAAGAAAAAAAGGCCAAAATTTAAAAAAGAGAGCATTGTACCTATTCCATAACTGACTTCCAAACAGAGAAGCCAAAATATCCTCTTACTAACAGAACTGAGATGGGCCATTTATCTAGCTTTTTTCTTATTAAAATAAATAAGATTTTGAAAATATTAAATAATGAAGATATCTTTGTGATCTAATTTTCATTTCTTTGATTATTGAGGTCCAAGTTTTTTGTTTGTTTGTTTGTTTGTTTCATTGTTTTTGTGCTTTTATAAATGATTTACCCTATTTATTAAAAAAACCTGTTTTTCTGTTTAGTATTTGGTTTTTTAAATGAATCATTACCTATCACTATTAGACAGGAGACAAGATAAGAAAGGTAGGTAACTAATTATGTGTTATTGGAAAACAGGGACAGGCCCAATATAAACATCACAGACATGCACACAATCTCACACAACATGCATTTACTCTAAATTATAATTTGATAAATAAGAAATATATATTCTTATAGCAGTGTTAACAGTAATGCTTTTATGTATATGGATATTTGTTTTATCATGTGTTCAAATAGGATGCCTTCTATAGTAATTCCAATGGCATTACATATACCAACTGATCTGAGCTAATGGAAACTGATCTTTTCCATTAGCTCTGTATAAGAGGTATCATTAAGGCCATGTCCATTTTTGCATTTGTGCTTCTTCACAAGGAAAAAAAAGTGTTTTCAATGCAGTCACTCAATTCTAATGACTCTACAATATCAATGATCAGAGCTATTGTTTCTCATTAATTGCATGCTCATGTTAGGATACAGTAACATAAATATAATTATAAACTCATTAGCTGTTAACTCATGCATACTTTTCCCCATTTTTCATTAGAAGTCCAATTTATAGTTACTAACATTCTTGGTCTCCACGATATATTTTCAGTATATTATAGTTGATAAATTTCTCATTGAAACAGGTGTCTCAAGTGTATTTGTCATACATGAAAAAATCATGCACAGGTAATAGCAAATGAAAAGCCAGACTATAGTATAGAACTTACTAGTTGTAATGTGCTTGAAAAGACATTTCAGAGTACATATATATTCTATGTGGGTAAAAATAAACAGAAACAATGTTTGATAGAGTATTTACTAAAGATGACAAAACAAAAGCAGACAATTAATGGTTCACAATACAATGCAGAAATATCTTCTAAGAAATGTATATGTACATAAATACATATGTATATGTATATCAAAGTCAGAGATATTCAAAATTGTATGGTAGCTAGAGGTATGGCCATATTAAGCTACATGATTACATCCTCTTCATGTTGTATTTATATTTAGATCATAGCAAAACAAATACTAAGGAGAAACTGAGATAAAAGTGAGTTCTGAAGGTTTGTGATAGAAGGAGAAAAGCCAATCTACTTCTTTATGTCACATAGTACGTAGAAATCTGGCAGAACTGTTCTGATGCAGTATCCACCAGTTCCCTAACAAAATCTGGTTGAACTCAAGGTGTGAAGATATCACTGAATAGCACTGGGACAATCTGAAGCCGGCAGGGTACTTTAATTAATGCATGAAAAGTATGAAAGTCAAGTTGTTCTTTTGTGTCAGACTCTTTGCAACACGATGGATGTGCCATAGACTTCCCCAGGCAAGAATACTGGAGTGGGTGGCTTATCCCTTCTCCAGGAGATCTTCCCGACCGAGGATTCGAGCAGGGGTCTCCTGCATTGCAGACTGATACTTTACCCGCTGAGTAAAGAGGGAAGCCCAGTCAAGACATAGACATAATGAAGCAAACATATTAGACAAAATCAAGCTCACAGCATCAAACTCTGAAAGAAGAAGAAGAAGAAAAAAAAAGTATGTATATATATATATATATATATATACATATATATATATATATGTATATATATATATATATATACACACATACATGTATCTGGTTTTCCTAGGGACATAGTGCAGCTGAAGCTTTCTTTTGGAGCACTGTTCGTCTCCAGTTTGAGCTCCATAATTGACTTGGCCTCATTTTCATTTCTATTTGCTCAACTCTGCACATCTTACCAGACAGAAATCACTTTTGACCCGTATACAAGTTTCCCTTGCTTGATTGGGACTTTTTCTTTTTTTTCTTTTTTTTTTGCTCAGGAGATTACTCTAAAAAGAAATGCATTTTACTGAGGATAACTGATAGGCATTAAACTGCACATACTTAAAGCATATAGCTTAAAAGAAGTTTTCTGTTGTCTCCTTTGTAATTTCTTTCCCCATTCCATCTAGTATACTCTCGACTTCATCCTAAGCAACCACTTAAATATGTTCCATCTCTGTGAATTAGTTGGCATTTTACATACATTCACATAAAAGAAATTATATATAGCCACTTTATTTTGCATATTTCCCTTTATATAATTGATGTATATTCACCTGTCCTATAGTGTGTGTGTACACGCTTTGTTATTACAGAGTGGTATGGCAACTCTCTTGTCCCTTTCCTGTTTGCCATTTCTGTCCCTTCTAACTTTGTGTGCTGGCATGTTAAATCTCTTCAGTTGCATCCATGAACCATATCTCTTATGTCTTCTGCAATGGCAAATGTGTTCTGTACCATTGGCTCCACATGGTTCTTCTAACTTTAAAAGAACCTAGTTATAGAGATGAGATCATTATGACTATAATAGTTTCAAATTGGCCTTCCCTGGTGGTCCAGTGGGTAAAGAGTCTACCTTGCAGTGCAAGAGGCACCGGTTCGATCCCTGGCCTGGGAAGTTACCATGTGCCATGGACTGGTGTGTCCAATTACAAGCCAGTGCTCTGGAGCACATTTGCCCAAAGACGGTGCTCTGCAGTGAGAGGGGCCACTGCAATGGGAGGCCCACACATGCCAAAGAATAAAAGATGGATGAAAATAAATACATAAAAATCAATCAAAGAATAGACATAGGGACATCGTGGTGAATAAATAGGGAGGGGGAAGCATGGAGGAAGTAACAAGGAAACCTATAGTGTTATATGTGGAAAAGATAGCTAGTGTCACAGTGCTAAGGGAATAGGAGTGCTTACAATGGCTTGGGGCAAAGGTCTGGAGGGGTGGGATGGGGGGATCTGGGTGGGTGGGGACCATGGATATGCATATGACTGATCTGGGAACATACATGTATGTGAACAACAAAACTCTGTAAAACCTTTAAAATAAAGAATAAAAAGAAAAAAAAAAAAAGAAAAAAAAATCAATCAAAGAGGCCAAAATTTAAAATAAAAAGTTTCAAATATTTTCTTCCAGTCTGTGGCCTGTTTTATCATTGACCAAATAGTGTCCTTCATAAAGCAGAAATGTTTAATTTTGTTGAGGTCCAATTTATTGATTTGTACGTTTCAGGATCCTATTTTTTGCTGTTGTATTTAACAAATATTCATATATTTTAAATCAGAAGGTTTTGTTTTCCTATGTCTTATTTTAGAAGATTTAAAGTTTATATTTTGGTCTGTGATATATTTGAGTATTTTTTTTAAACTTGGAAGACATTTACATTTATTTTTACATTCACACATCATCAGTCATGAAAATAAGTGACTTGTATCTCCATCAGAAAAATATAGCATCATCAAGTGGCAATCATACCCAATGAAGAGCTCAATCTTTGTTACAGCACTAAGATCTCCTGGATTTGGTTCCATCAACCCTCGTTGAAGTGCCATAGATACTTTTTTTAAAATATAGTGTGTGGTATGGATTAAAGTTTAATTTTCATATAAGGACACCCAATTGTTCCAGAATCATTTGTGGTAAGTAGTATTCATATCTCATGTGGTGTCCTTGCCCATTTGCCAAAAATCTGTTGTCCTTATTCATGTGGGTATATTTATGTGTCTGCTTAAATGTCCTATCTGACACCAAACCTATATTGTCTTTATTACTGCTAATTTAGAATGATTCATAAATTTATTTTACAACAACAGCAACTAAAAATCCAAATATCATCAAAATATTAAAAGTTTAAAAAATTCCAAATATCAGCTAAGTCCTGTGTGGAAGTTCAGTTAAGATCCATCCTGGGGCTTCTCCGGTGGTCCAGTGGGTAAGGACACCACCTTGCAGTGCAAGGGGCACCAGTTCGATCTCTGGCCTGGGAAGTTCCCATGTGCCGCGGAGAGGCTGGACCAATGTGTCCTATTATGGAGCTGGAGCTCTGGAGCGCATGTGCCCAGAGACTACGATGGGAGGCCCACACGGACCAAAGAACAAAGATGGATGAAAATAGATAAATGAAAGAGCAACAGAAGTGGCCCACCCGCCTCCCTCCCTCCCCAACCCACCCCCCCCCAAAAAAGAAAAAAAAAAGATCCATCCTGTATCAAACTTCTTTTTTATACTTGTGAATACTTGTGAGTCTAGAAAATGTCAGTTACTTTCAAAATAAAATAATAAAGCAGGCATAAGAGAGCAGTTACAAATTTCCCATTACAGGAAAGAGAAAGTCAAAGAAAGTAAGTGATCATCATCTCTTAAACATTTTAAAATCCAGCAGATAAATTCTAGCATGTTTCAAGGACTAAAAATAAAATAACTCAGAATACACTTTCTGAATTCACATAAGCTGTATGTCTGACTCTGGCCTTTAAGGAAGAGTTCTTCCTTTTTATTTCTGAAAGGCAGCCTATGGGTTTCTCTGGTGGCTCAGTGGTAAAGAATCAATCTGCCAATGCAAGATATAAGGGTTGGATCTCTGGGTCAGGATGATCCTCCAGAAATGGAAACCCATTCCAGTATTCTTGCATGGAAAATCCCATGGACAGAGGCACCTAGCAGGCTATAGTCAATGGGGTCAGAAAAGAATCAGTGGTAACTTAACAATTAAATAATGCACATGATTGCAAATGAGTAATTTTATAAACTTGTTTCCTGTGGAATTTGTGGAGTCAGACTGACTATATAAGTTAATGAGCTTCAGCTGCCTTTGAATTGGATCTGGTTGACACTGACTCGTGAGAGCCACTTGTCAAATAGTCAGGACTTTGAGAAGCTGATTGTTAAATTATTAATAGTTTGAAATTGATTATGTCTGGAATCTTTTATACTACGGATAATGGCAAATAACACAAATCACATGTTTTGTTTTGTTTTAAAAGAACTGGTTTAGAAGTGTACCAGGAATACCTAAGCAATTTATACCTAAGCAAATACCTAAAGCAATACCTAATACCTAAGCAAACCTAATTAGATCACATTAATAAGATAAAAATCATATATTTCACTAGCTGGTGACCAACTTACATGAGTAGTATATGCAGAAACACTCATTTAATATACAGTGGTCTCTGAAATCACTTTTCATGGTTAGTTGATCCAGAAATACAGAATAGTGTGCTGGTATTTGGTGGAGCTAGTGGCAAGAGAAGGTTCAATCCCTGGACTGGGAAGATTCCCCAGTGTAGGAAACAGTAACCTGTTACAGCATTATTTCCTGGAAAATTTCATGGACTGGGGAGCCTGGGGGCCTGCAATCCATGGGCTTGCAGAATCAGACATGATTAAGCATACCCACATACACACACAGATTCGGGTAGCAAGTCCAAAATTATTTATAACATGCCATCTGTGAGGTATTTTAATATATAAAATAAAGCATGTGTTTATTCCTTAGATATTGTCTTGTTATTTCATATTTCTTTGGATAATGGGAACATGCTTTTCAAATTCCATTACTCCCATATAAACTTAATTAAATATGCAGCATGATGTCATAATTGTGCATTAATTAGATCAATCATTTCTTCAGTTACTGACAGAGGTTAATAAAGTGTCCTAGGAGCATGAAGTGTCCTAGGCACAAAGATAAAAGAATTTTCAGGAATTAATATCATTGATGAAAAAAAATGAGTAAGCATGAAATAATTCAAGAAACTTATAAAACATAAAGTACAATATCTAGAAAGTGGAAAAGAAAAAGGATCCTGACTCAGATTAAAGAGCCCAGAAGCTATGATGCTGAATCCAACTATCACTGCTAAAAAACACTGATCATTTTGAACCTGAAGTTGTTTGGCTACTGTAATTTAGTACATACCCTCAAAATTGTTAGAAATTTCCCAAATAACTAATACACATCTTTTGAGTACTATGTGATATACGTGAAACACATTGACTAGAATTCCACAAGCCCTTTTGAGAAATGTTACCATTTTTTGCTTGTAGGAAAATCCAGAAGTTTTTTTTTTTTTTTTAAATTTATTCTACTGAAGCCTATATAGGGCTTCCCAGGTGGCATTAGTAGCAAAAATCCCACCTGCCAGTGAAGGAGACATAAGAGACATGGGTTTGATCCCTGGTCAGGATGATCCCCTGGAGGAGGGTATGGCAATCCACTCCTAGTCGGTCTGGAGAATCTCATGGACAGAGGAGCTTTGGCGGCTACAGTTGGTAGGTTGACAAAGAGTCGGACATGAGTGAAGCAACTTATTATACACAAAAGCATAGTTTATTTACAATTTTATGCAGAAGTTCTTTGATAGTTAAGATATCTATTTTCCATTTTTTCAAGCTATTTTCACATTCTCCTAATATTTTTCTATTGCATTGTTGTTGCAGGTTTTCTTGGTTAGTGCTCAGTAGTTTTTCCTTGCATATTTCCATAGTAAGCAAGAAATTGGAAATGCCACTCATCTCAGTTTACTTATGATTAAAAGCTGCTGTGTGATCAAATTCTGACCAATAAGACCCCAAAGGAAGTTGAGGTGAGGCTTGAGAAGCTATTTGCTTCCATATAAATAGAGTACTGATTGTCCCTTTCCTTCTTCTAGAATATGGGTATGATTGTAGACCTTTAGAAGTCATATGTGGTAAATCAAATTCCATTACTCCATAAAATGCAGCATGATGTCATAATTGTGCATTAATTAGGTTACTGACAGAGGTTAATAAAGTGTCCTAGGAGCATGAAGTGTCCTAGGCACAAAGATAAAAGAATTTTCAGGAATTAATATCATTGATGAAAAAAAATGAGTAAGCATGAAATAATTCAAGAAACTTATAAAACATAAAGTACAATATCTAGAAAGTGGAAAAGAAAAAGGATCCTGACTCAGATTAAAGAGCCCAGAAGCTATGATGCTGAATCCAACTATCACTGCTAAAAAACACTGATCATTTTGAACCTGAAGTTGTTTGGCTACTGTAATTTAGTACATACCCTCAAAATTGTTAGAAATTTCCCAAATAACTAATACACATCTTTTGAGTACTATGTGATATACGTGAAACACATTGACTAGAATTCCACAAGCCCTTTTGAGAAATGTTACCATTTTTTGCTTGTAGGAAAATCCAGAAGTTTTTTTTTTTTTTTAAATTTATTCTACTGAAGCCTATATAGGGCTTCCCAGGTGGCATTAGTAGCAAAAATCCCACCTGCCAGTGAAGGAGACATAAGAGACATGGGTTTGATCCCTGGTCAGGATGATCCCCTGGAGGAGGGTATGGCAATCCACTCCTAGTCGGTCTGGAGAATCTCATGGACAGAGGAGCTTTGGCGGCTACAGTTGGTAGGTTGACAAAGAGTCGGACATGAGTGAAGCAACTTATTATACACAAAAGCATAGTTTATTTACAATTTTATGCAGAAGTTCTTTGATAGTTAAGATATCTATTTTCCATTTTTTCAAGCTATTTTCACATTCTCCTAATATTTTTCTATTGCATTGTTGTTGCAGGTTTTCTTGGTTAGTGCTCAGTAGTTTTTCCTTGCATATTTCCATAGTAAGCAAGAAATTGGAAATGCCACTCATCTCAGTTTACTTATGATTAAAAGCTGCTGTGTGATCAAATTCTGACCAATAAGACCCCAAAGGAAGTTGAGGTGAGGCTTGAGAAGCTATTTGCTTCCATATAAATAGAGTACTGATTGTCCCTTTCCTTCTTCTAGAATATGGGTATGATTGTAGACCTTTAGAAGTCATATGTTGACCAGTTGCAAAAGAACAAAAAGACAATGCATTAAGGATAGTAGATGAGAAAAATAGAAATAGTAGAAATGACTTAGGTCCCTGATGGTAATACTGAGCTGCTGCAAAAGCGTGAGGTTACCTTTATCAAGAATCCTTAAGTCACTGTAGCTTAAGGCACTATTATCAAGGTTCTCTGTTCTTCCTGCTGTATTTTTTCTTTTAATGAAATACAGTTGATTTACAATGTTTCAGTTGTACAGCAAAGCAATTTAGATATACATAGATATACATATAGATACATTCTTTTTCAGATTCTCTCTTTATAGGCTATTACAGCATGTTGAACATAGCACCCTACACAGTAGGTGTGTTGTATTTCTGTATTTTATGTATAGTAGTGTGCATGTGTTAATGACAATTTCCCAATTTATATTCCACCTGTTATTTTCTTTGATAACTGTACATTTATTTTCTATACCTGTGAGTCTATTTCTGTTTCATAAATAATCCAGTTGCAGCTTTTATTATTTTTATGGATTCCATATATAAGTGACATCATATGATCTCTCTTTCTTTGTCTGACTTACTAATATGGCTACTTCTGAGTTTATCCGTGTTGATGCTAATGGAATTCTTTTGTTCTTTATATGGCTTAGTAATATTCTACTGTGTATATATAGTATCTCTTCTTTCTCCATCCATATGTCTGTGGACATTTAGCTTACTTCCATGTTTTGGCTACTGTAAGAAGTGCTGCAATGAAAATTCGGGAGCATGTATCTTTTCAACTTAGCATCTTTGTGTTTTCCAGATATTGGAAAAGAATTGCTGGGGCTTCCCCTGGTGGTCCAGTGGGTAAGGACACCGCCTTGCAGTGCAAGGGGCGCCGGTTTGATCCCTGGCCTGGGAAGATCCCAAGTGCTGCGGAGCGGCTGGACCGATGTGTCCAATCACCGAGCCGGAGCTCTGGAGCACATGCACCCAGAACCGGAGCTCTGCAACGACAGACGCCACTGCGATAGGAGGCCCACAGGAGCCAAAGAACAAAGATGGATGAAAATGGAGAAATGAAAGGCCAATAGAAGTGGCCCACCCGCTTCCCTTCCTCCCCAGCCCGACCCCCGCCCAAAATAAATACATAAATAAATCTTAAAAAAAAAAAAATTGCTGGATTATATGAGTCTTCATACTTTATCCATATTCTCTATACTAATTTACATTCCAATCAGCACTCAGATAAGGTGCTCTTTTCTCCACACCCTCTTCAGCATGTATTTGTAGATTTTTTTTAAGATGGCCATTCTGACCAGTGACAGGTGACACCTCATTGTAGTTTCTAATTGGATTTTTCTGATAGTGATGTTGAGCAACTTTTCACGTCCCTTTTCCCTATCTGAATGTCTCCTTTGGTGAAATGTTTACTTAGGTCTTCTGATGATTTTTTGATTGACCAACTATAACATTTTTAAGAAAATAATAAGTATAGATTGTTATTGATTGATAATATTAAGTATAAATCGAAGAAAACAGCATTATTATCCCAGTTTCCCTTTTTCTCAACCCTCTACACTCCTCACCTTTCCTCAAGGCCTAACTTTGGGAAACAGTGGTTCAGTGGCCCTCCCTACCTTCCTACAATCACTCCTCTATGCACTTCAGTCAGGTTTCCATCTCTATCTACTCTGAAATTTTGTTAAGTTCACTGAAATTTTTTATGCTTTCATCTTCTCTCACGTCATAGAAGTGTTCAAGTATTTGATTATTCCTCTTTGAGACAGTTTTCCCTTTTACAGAATATAATGTCCTGTCTCCTGTTGATTCTTTGTCACTTAAAAAAAATTGTTCCTGCAAGAAAACTGAAATCTTAATATTTGGTGTCCTTCAAAGTTTGGCTCCCATGCTTTTTTCTTTGCTCTTTATACCCTTTCATTAGGTGGTATTAGACGTCTCTTGGCTACAAAACAACCCATACACCAATGATTCATGAATTTGTACCTTGAGTCCAGACATTTTCTATGGACTTCAGTCATTTGTACCCAATGGTTCATTTGACATTTCTTCTCTACTAGTTTATACTCTCTCAATGTTATTTTTTTCACAAGTTGTCTCATAACCGTTCCATGTTTCTTACAAATTGTTACCTATTTCATAAAATGCATTCTTAGCCATATTCTATGATTTTTTCAAGCTTGAAATCTGAGAGATCTTGATTTCTCAATTGATTTGTACTTCATATCAAATCTATCATAATTTCCATTGATTTCACTGTAACTATTCTCTGTCTCATGTCTGATAACTTGATTCCTGGGTTGGGAAGATTTCCTGGAGTAGCAAATGGCAACCCACTCCAGTATTCTTGCCTGGAGAATCCCATGAATAGAGGAGCCTGGTGGGCTACCATCCACAAGGTTACAAAAAGTTGGACACAGCCGAGTGACTAAAAAATAGATATGTATTTATACCAGGCATAGTTGAGGCACTAATTTTTTTTATGATAGAAAACAAGATAAATTATACATTTTCATTATTTTTATGTTTTGATTTTGTGAACTCGTCTCCAGTGAACAGTCACATAAGGTCTTTGTGTTAATTATATATCAGTAAAGCTGGGTTAAAAATAAGGCATCCATGAAAAGGCAAACTTTAAATTGAATCCTAAATTATAAAGCCTTGTCAACCAAACAAAATTCCAGGGAAAGACTACCCAAGGCAATAAAATATACAAAGACTCTAATTTACATGTTTGTAAGAGATAAACAGAAGGTCATTTGACAGGAAACCATAATGCAATAGAGATCAGTTTACAGATAATATTGTGAAATAAAGGATACAAACACTTGAACAGAAGTTATTGAAGAATTATAAGCAAGGAGTTGCAGGGATTTGAAAAAAGAAAGGAAAGAAATAAGGGGGGAAGGAGAGAGGGAGAAGGCAAGGAATTTATTGGCAAAACTCTGATAATATTATCTGCTGATTGAGAATATGGCTAAAAGATGGTGAAGGATATCCTCCTGCTGCCTTGCAGAGAGTGATTTCAAGGCATTCTGCAAGTTCATTGAACCTGCTACTTCATGTTAATTGACATCTGACCAACTGGAAATTTCTAAACCCTGGCAGTCACTTCTAATAATCTCATATGATCCTGGAGCTTCATTTGAGTAACTTAATGCTTCAGCTAAATGAATTCTCCATGAATATTCTTTTGACATGGAGATTATCTCCTCATTTCTCATTGTGAAGAGGTCAATGTCAGACAGGTCTAAAAGGAGGGATGCTGAGGCTCTGCGTGTGAGAGAAGCCACCCAGGAGGCCCCATCATGTCCAGAAACAAAGCCTGCAGGGATGCATGCAGACCCACGGACACAAGACTAGGTGACTTCACAAAGTCCATCTCTTTGCCAGCAGCTCAACGACCTCCACACCTTGTCATTTCAGTCTAAGTAAATAAAAAAATCCTGTAAGAGAGATTTTAGATGAACTATACTCTCCTATTCCCCAAAAGGCTGGTTGCTGTTTACTCTATCATTCAAGTTGTTATCTCATGAAACACTCGTAATTTGAGAACCAATTTTCATTTTAGGTTACTAAGATACCAGTCGTTAATTTATACCAGGCATAGTTGAGGCACTAATTTTTTTTATGATAGAAAACAAGATAAATTATACATTTTCATTATTTTTATGTTTTGATTTTGTGAACTCGTCTCCAGTGAACAGTCACATAAGGTCTTTGTGTTAATTATATATCAGTAAAGCTGGGTTAAAAATAAGGCATCCATGAAAAGGCAAACTTTAAATTGAATCCTAAATTATAAAGCCTTGTCAACCAAACAAAATTCCAGGGAAAGACTACCCAAGGCAATAAAATATACAAAGACTCTAATTTACATGTTTGTAAGAGATAAACAGAAGGTCATTTGACAGGAAACCATAATGCAATAGAGATCAGTTTACAGATAATATTGTGAAATAAAGGATACAAACACTTGAACAGAAGTTATTGAAGAATTATAAGCAAGGAGTTGCAGGGATTTGAAAAAAGAAAGGAAAGAAATAAGGGGGGAAGGAGAGAGGGAGAAGGCAAGGAATTTATTGGCAAAACTCTGATAATATTATCTGCTGATTGAGAATATGGCTAAAAGATGGTGAAGGATATCCTCCTGCTGCCTTGCAGAGAGTGATTTCAAGGCATTCTGCAAGTTCATTGAACCTGCTACTTCATGTTAATTGACATCTGACCAACTGGAAATTTCTAAACCCTGGCAGTCACTTCTAATAATCTCATATGATCCTGGAGCTTCATTTGAGTAACTTAATGCTTCAGCTAAATGAATTCTCCATGAATATTCTTTTGACATGGAGATTATCTCCTCATTTCTCATTGTGAAGAGGTCAATGTCAGACAGGTCTAAAAGGAGGGATGCTGAGGCTCTGCGTGTGAGAGAAGCCACCCAGGAGGCCCCATCATGTCCAGAAACAAAGCCTGCAGGGATGCATGCAGACCCACGGACACAAGACTAGGTGACTTCACAAAGTCCATCTCTTTGCCAGCAGCTCAACGACCTCCACACCTTGTCATTTCAGTCTAAGTAAATAAAAAAATCCTGTAAGAGAGATTTTAGATGAACTATACTCTCCTATTCCCCAAAAGGCTGGTTGCTGTTTACTCTATCATTCAAGTTGTTATCTCATGAAACACTCGTAATTTGAGAACCAATTTTCATTTTAGGTTACTAAGATACCAGTCGTTAATTTGCAAATAGGAGATTTGCTGACTAATTCTTCAAAATATATGTATATGTATACACAGTCCATTGGGTCATAAAGATTGGGCCACAACTGAGCAATTGAGTACAGCACATATATGTTTTGCATTTTGGACCACACGTGTTTCATTTTAAATACTTCATTGATGAAAAAGAAAAATCTTTAAAGTAGCTTTATGTATATATATCTATATATCTATATCTATATCATACCTATGTCTACATCTACATCTATATATATATATATTTGAATTTGGATAATATTTGGTGTAAATAATATCTTTTTTTTTAAGATTTATTTATTTATTTATTTGAGGGGAGTGGCGTGGGGAGGGAGATGAGCAGGCAGGCCACTTCTATTGGTCTTTCATTTGTTCATTTTCACCCATCTTTGTTCTTCGGCCCATGTGGGCCTCCCATTGTGGCAGCCTCTGTTTTCGCAGAGCACCAACTCTGGGCACATGCGCCCCAGAGCTCCGGCTCGGTAATTGGACACATCGGTCCAGCCGCTCCACGGCACATGGGATCTTCCCAGGCCAGGGATCGAACTGGTGCCCCTTGCGCTGAAAGGCGGTGTCCTTACCCAAAGGACCATCAGGGAAGCCCTAAATAGTATCTTTTAAAAGATAATTTATCCTGAATAATTTCTCTTTTCTAATATGTTTTACTTTTTATCATTATGATTTTTCATTTTGTTTTGGAATATATATATGTGCATACATATTTTACTTTGTGCTCACAAGTTAATTATTTTATTATATTAATAGCTTGTATTTATTTGGTATCTACTCTGTATGAAGCAATGGTTCAGCACAGGTTACAAGGTTAATCTCACTTAATCCTTAGAACAACACTCTGAGCTTATTATTATCAAACAAACCATTAATCCATGAGGAAACTATGGAAAAAGACATTAGATAATACTTTCAAAACTTAGAGGTAATATATAATTCCAGCTCTACGTACCTCCACACCTTGTCATTTCAGTCTAAGTAAATAAAAATCCTGTAAGAGAGATTTTAGATGAACTATACTCTCCTATTCCCCAAAAGGCTGGTTGCTGTTTACTCTATCATTCAAGTTGTTATCTCATGAAACACTCGTAATTTGAGAACCAATTTTCATTTTAGGTTACTAAGATACCAGTCGTTAATTTGCAAATAGGAGATTTGCTGACTAATTCTTCAAAATATATGTATATGTATACACAGTCCATTGGGTCATAAAGATTGGGCCACAACTGAGCAATTGAGTACAGCACATATATGTTTTGCATTTTGGACCACACGTGTTTCATTTTAAATACTTCATTGATGAAAAAGAAAAATCTTTAAAGTAGCTTTATGTATATATATCTATATATCTATATCTATATCATACCTATGTCTACATCTACATCTATATATATATATATTTGAATTTGGATAATATTTGGTGTAAATAATATCTTTTTTTTTTAAGATTTATTTATTTATTTATTTGAGGGGAGTGGCGTGGGGAGGGAGATGAGCAGGCAGGCCACTTCTATTGGTCTTTCATTTGTTCATTTTCACCCATCTTTGTTCTTCGGCCCATGTGGGCCTCCCATTGTGGCAGCCTCTGTTTTCGCAGAGCACCAACTCTGGGCACATGCGCCCCAGAGCTCCGGCTCGGTAATTGGACACATCGGTCCAGCCGCTCCACGGCACATGGGATCTTCCCAGGCCAGGGATCGAACTGGTGCCCCTTGCGCTGAAAGGCGGTGTCCTTACCCAAAGGACCATCAGGGAAGCCCTAAATAGTATCTTTTAAAAGATAATTTATCCTGAATAATTTCTCTTTTCTAATATGTTTTACTTTTTATCATTATGATTTTTCATTTTGTTTTGGAATATATATATGTGCATACATATTTTACTTTGTGCTCACAAGTTAATTATTTTATTATATTAATAGCTTGTATTTATTTGGTATCTACTCTGTATGAAGCAATGGTTCAGCACAGGTTACAAGGTTAATCTCACTTAATCCTTAGAACAACACTCTGAGCTTATTATTATCAAACAAACCATTAATCCATGAGGAAACTATGGAAAAAGACATTAGATAATACTTTCAAAACTTAGAGGTAATATATATTGAGAATAGAATCTTCTGAGACTGGAATTTGACCCCAAGATCTCTGATCTCAGGTTCACTCATTGATTTGGAAAATATTGGCATTTGTGCTTAAGGAATCTTAGTTTTAACTTTCTTTTTAAAAATCTTCTGACATTTGTTAACTAATAAGGAGAAACCTCATCCAGGACCATTGTGATAGACATGAAAAATATGATTAGATTCAACTCCAAACATAAGAATAACAATCAATGGCCTGTCATCAAGGAGTAGGTTGGTGTTGAGAGAGGAGGAAAGGGTTGAGTGGAAAATTGCTAAGAGAAGACATCAGAGGTAGAGAAGTTTCATGCTAAATTGACCTAGCAGGATTCAACTTTGGGAAGGCAGAGGCAATCAGATAGCATGGTAGGGAATGAGGAATTTAACCAAATATTAAAATTGATCAGATGTCAATGGTGGAATATTTCTCTCTGAAGAGACATAGCAGGACTATTGCTATAATGGGGCTGTGCAGGTCTGGCAAGGATAGGAACCAAGGTCAAGGACTCCTAAAGCAAATGGATTAGCATATCTGACTAAGGTTTGGTCAAACAGAGCATCTTGTCAATTTACCAAGACAATACAGAATTTTAAAGATGGAGAAAATCTGAGAAATAGCCTGAGTCAATTTGTACTCTTTATAGAGGAAAACACTAAATATTTATATACATTTGCTTATCCAGTGTCACTTGATTGATGGTAGACGAGACCATGAAATAACTCTATGCTCCTGCCTTTACATTGTTACTGTCTCTTATTGGGTATTTTGCATTTATTCTAATATATTAGACACTGGATACTCTGTAAATGTAGAATGAGACAAAATTTGCATTATTTAAATAGTATCTTTTAAAAGATAATTTATCCTGAATAATTTCTCTTTTCTAATATGTTTTACTTTTTATCATTATGATTTTCATTTTGTTTTGGAATATATATATGTGCATACATATTTTACTTTGTGCTCACAAGTTAATTATTTTATTATATTAATAGCTTGTATTTATTTGGTATCTACTCTGTATGAAGCAATGGTTCAGCACAGGTTACAAGGTTAATCTCACTTAATCCTTAGAACAACACTCTGAGCTTATTATTATCAAACAAACCATTAATCCATGAGGAAACTATGGAAAAAGACATTAGATAATACTTTCAAAACTTAGAGGTAATATATATTGAGAATAGAATCTTCTGAGACTGGAATTTGACCCCAAGATCTCTGATCTCAGGTTCACTCATTGATTTGGAAAATATTGGCATTTGTGCTTAAGGAATCTTAGTTTTAACTTTCTTTTTAAAAATCTTCTGACATTTGTTAACTAATAAGGAGAAACCTCATCCAGGACCATTGTGATAGACATGAAAAATATGATTAGATTCAACTCCAAACATAAGAATAACAATCAATGGCCTGTCATCAAGGAGTAGGTTGGTGTTGAGAGAGGAGGAAAGGGTTGAGTGGAAAATTGCTAAGAGAAGACATCAGAGGTAGAGAAGTTTCATGCTAAATTGACCTAGCAGGATTCAACTTTGGGAAGGCAGAGGCAATCAGATAGCATGGTAGGGAATGAGGAATTTAACCAAATATTAAAATTGATCAGATGTCAATGGTGGAATATTTCTCTCTGAAGAGACATAGCAGGACTATTGCTATAATGGGGCTGTGCAGGTCTGGCAAGGATAGGAACCAAGGTCAAGGACTCCTAAAGCAAATGGATTAGCATATCTGACTAAGGTTTGGTCAAACAGAGCATCTTGTCAATTTACCAAGACAATACAGAATTTTAAAGATGGAGAAAATCTGAGAAATAGCCTGAGTCAATTTGTACTCTTTATAGAGGAAAACACTAAATATTTATATACATTTGCTTATCCAGTGTCACTTGATTGATGGTAGACGAGACCATGAAATAACTCTATGCTCCTGCCTTTACATTGTTACTGTCTCTTATTGGGTATTTTGCATTTATTCTAATATATTAGACACTGGATACTCTGTAAATGTAGAATGACACAAAATGTAATAGATAACATTAGCTTTAGAGTATGCAATCATAATCAACATTAATTGCTTTAGATTGCTGTTCACCCACCCATTTATCACTGGTTAAAAAATATTTGGAGGTTTATAACAAATAACCTATTTATTGTTTTAATTTGTGTTGACTGGATAGTTATACATGATCTTTAAATGTCAAAAGGAAGCCTATGGAAATAGATTGGAATTCCAAGCTATGTGCTAAAGGTCTTCTGTGGAGCTGTAAATGAAAAGCAATGTGTGAGAACATTGTTTTGGCACCTGTTTTATTGCCTGCACTTGATGTAATTAGTGTATTTAAAGACAGCACTATTGGTTACACCATATGGTTTGTAATCATTAGTATAATAATAGATGCACCATTTAAAATGGAGCTCAACAAAGGACTGCTATTGTTCCATTATGTTAACATAATAGGAAGTTTTCAGAAAGTTGACTGAATCCCAATTTTGAATCTCTAACATATTTAGGTTCCCTAGCGTAAGAAATTTTAGGTGATAAAAATGCAAATTTGCTACAGTTTTGTGATTTAGGTATTAGTAAATATTTTTATGCTCCCTTTAACACATCTGACCCTAAAATCATGATATTTTAAATAAACAATTATTAATGATGACGATGAATCTCATTAACATTTTTAAATGTGGAGGTGTGTTGTGTTCTGGTTTATTAAAATTGGATTTTCATTGTGAACATTTAATTAGCTTTTTATTCAAACTAATTTCAGTTGCTATTAAAATAGGAAACATTTTTTTCTGATGTAAAAAAAGTTTAGCAGGAAATAAGAAAGTAACACAAGTTCTTATAAACTAGACAAAAAGTACCTTTAAAAACCTCGAAAGCATCCTTTATGCTTACAGTTGACTCTAAGTGACAACACCTAGAAGTAAATCAGTGATTCTATCTTCTCACTTAGTACAAGCTACAAGAGGTGACAAGCAAAACAAGAATCCCATTGGAGATAAGATTACAAGCAAAATCAGACAGTGTTTTCCAGTGCTGTTAACCAAAACTTACATATGCCTGTAACACATTTTTAGGCATTTGCAAGTAAAGAACCTTTATCTATGACTGTAAATGTAGAATGACACAAAATGTAATAGATAACATTAGCTTTAGAGTATGCAATCATAATCAACATTAATTGCTTTAGATTGCTGTTCACCCACCCATTTATCACTGGTTAAAAAATATTTGGAGGTTTATAACAAATAACCTATTTATTGTTTTAATTTGTGTTGACTGGATAGTTATACATGATCTTTAAATGTCAAAAGGAAGCCTATGGAAATAGATTGGAATTCCAAGCTATGTGCTAAAGGTCTTCTGTGGAGCTGTAAATGAAAAGCAATGTGTGAGAACATTGTTTTGGCACCTGTTTTATTGCCTGCACTTGATGTAATTAGTGTATTTAAAGACAGCACTATTGGTTACACCATATGGTTTGTAATCATTAGTATAATAATAGATGCACCATTTAAAATGGAGCTCAACAAAGGACTGCTATTGTTCCATTATGTTAACATAATAGGAAGTTTTCAGAAAGTTGACTGAATCCCAATTTTGAATCTCTAACATATTTAGGTTCCCTAGCGTAAGAAATTTTAGGTGATAAAAATGCAAATTTGCTACAGTTTTGTGATTTAGATATTAGTAAATATTTTTATGCTCCCTTTAACACATCTGACCCTAAAATCATGATATTTTAAATAAACAATTATTAATGATGACGATGAATCTCATTAACATTTTTAAATGTGGAGGTGTGTTGTGTTCTGGTTTATTAAAATTGGATTTTCATTGTGAACATTTAATTAGCTTTTTATTCAAACTAATTTCAGTTGCTATTAAAATAGGAAACATTTTTTTCTGATGTAAAAAAAGTTTAGCAGGAAATAAGAAAGTAACACAAGTTCTTATAAACTAGACAAAAAGTACCTTTAAAAACCTCGAAAGCATCCTTTATGCTTACAGTTGACTCCTAAGTGACAACACCTAGAAGTAAATCAGTGATTCTATCTTCTCACTTAGTACAAGCTACAAGAGGTGACAAGCAAAACAAGAATCCCATTGGAGATAAGATTACAAGCAAAATCAGACAGTGTTTTCCAGTGCTGTTAACCAAAACTTACATATGCCTGTAACACATTTTTAGGCATTTGCAAGTAAAGAACCTTTATCTATGACTGTATGTGAAACACATATATTTAAATAGAAATTTAAATTTGGATACATACTTTCCCCATACAAAAAAACTAATCTACATATTGAATTTCTAATTTGAATGTAGTTAAGATATACATATCCTCAAAAACAGAAGCTTAAATATTTATTTTTTCCAACATTTAAAATAGAATTTTATTTTTATAGCTTCTAGATCAAACACACCAATTTAAGTGTTCTCTGACTTTTTTGCATGAGAAACTCTAAACTAATGAGAAAAGAAAAAAACACATTTTCCCATTGTCTCACAGGGCAAGAAAGGTATTCAGCTTTATCTAATCCAATATACCCCCATGAAAATATGACCTTAGTGCTGCCAGCTTTCCCTGCCACCCACCCCCGCCTGTGCTGCTTTGTTTTCTTTGTCAATTTCAGGTCTGTGGAGGCCAATATTGTCACATTATATTTGCCAATGAAACCAACTTGATTTATTACCCATGATGCATCAGCTGCTTGCACTTCAGTGTTCCCTGCACTACTTGCATTTGCTGCTGGTCTTGGGAAGCTTGATTTTCCATATGCCCTTGTCATTTGTCCTTAGTGACATTGAGCTTTGTCACCATTAACTCATTTATGGAGGCATACAGTGGAAGGCTGGATCTATAAGATGTTATCATTACCCTACCTTTATCTTTTGCACATTCATTATTATTACGATGAATCTCATTAACATTTTTAAATGTGGAGGTGTGTTTTCTTATTAATTGACATTGTGAACATTTAATTAGCTTTTTATTCAAACTAATTTCAGTTGCTATTAAAATAGGAAACATTTTTTCTGATGTAAAAAGTTTAGCAGGAAATAAGAAAGTAACACAAGTTCTTATAAACTAGACAAAAGTACCTTTAAAAACCTCGAAAGCATCCTTTATGCTTACAGTTGACTCTAAGTGACAACACCTAGAAGTAAATCAGTGATTCTATCTTCTCACTTAGTACAAGCTACAAGAGGTGACAAGCAAAACAAGAATCCCATTGGAGATAAGATTACAAGCAAAATCAGACAGTGTTTTCCAGTGCTGTTAACCAAAACTTACATATGCCTGTAACACATTTTTAGGCATTTGCAAGTAAAGAACCTTTATCTATGACTGTATGTGAAACACATATATTTAAATAGAAATTTAAATTTGGATACATACTTTCCCCATACAAAAAAACTAATCTACATATTGAATTTCTAATTTGAATGTAGTTAAGATATACATATCCTCAAAAACAGAAGCTTAAATATTTATTTTTTCCAACATTTAAAATAGAATTTTATTTTTATAGCTTCTAGATCAAACACACCAATTTAAGTGTTCTCTGACTTTTTTGCATGAGAAACTCTAAACTAATGAGAAAAGAAAAAAACACATTTTCCCATTGTCTCACAGGGCAAGAAAGGTATTCAGCTTTATCTAATCCAATATACCCCCATGAAAATATGACCTTAGTGCTGCCAGCTTTCCCTGCCACCCACCCCCGCCTGTGCTGCTTTGTTTTCTTTGTCAATTTCAGGTCTGTGGAGGCCAATATTGTCACATTATATTTGCCAATGAAACCAACTTGATTTATTACCCATGATGCATCAGCTGCTTGCACTTCAGTGTTCCCTGCACTACTTGCATTTGCTGCTGGTCTTGGGAAGCTTGATTTTCCATATGCCCTTGTCATTTGTCCTTAGTGACATTGAGCTTTGTCACCATTAACTCATTTATGGAGGCATACAGTGGAAGGCTGGATCTATAAGATGTTATCATTACCCTACCTTTATCTTTTGCACATTCATTATTATTACAATTTAAACATTTATATAATGTTTTAAATACTTGAAATGTCCACAATTCCTTAATCATTCCTCAGTTGGTGGGACATTTACACTACTCCTCAGATAGAATATCCCAACTGATTTTCAGTAGAACCTAATTGTATTGAGCAAATAAGTAGTCCTGGGTGTGACCTTGGCATTTGTCTTAGACAACACTTTAGCAGCTAATGAGACTTTGCCACATGGGCTAAAAAGAGATCTATGTCACTCAATGATTTATCTGCCTAGGCTGACTCTTCCAGTTGCTTCAGTCATTCCCTTTCCTCTAGTTTTTTATTTCTTCCTCTGAACAAGGCAAGGTGACAGTGGGCTTTACCACCGTTAGTTCATTTATGGAGGTAGATAGCAGAAAACTTGCTCAGTCTTACATCTCATATGTATTTACATCAGCTGAAGTACACAGAAAATCCTTAGCAGTTGTAGATGTTTTAAAATGCAGTGTTCCATTATAGATACACATAGTGAAATGGTGTGGAGGTTACAGGGCATAATTGAAACAAAATTAAAGAAGAGAATTGTAGGTAGTGAAACTGAATTGGGAGCTATCACAAGGCGTAAAGGGAGCTATGGACATGCTTTGTGTAATAGATGGCTCTTACTTTAGCTCACTCTGCTGAAGTTGTGCAAAACTAATGGAGTATTAACATCTAATGGATCAAATCCATTTTCTGCAAAGATTATTTTTCTCCGTAGGATTATTTTATAATCTCTTAAAAATCACTTGTCTCTATAGGTGCTTGCATACTTCTGAACTCCTCTGTTGTACCGTTCATTTGTCCTACATATCTGTTGATCTATTTCTTGACACTGAAGCAAATTTCACACTGACTGGATTATTTTAGATGCATAAATTCTGTTTTGAATCAGGAAGTATGTCTTCTAATATTGTTGTTCTCTCTCAAGATTATTTTGGCTATTCTATTACCTTTGTTTTAGAATGTGCATGAAAAATTTTACACTTGGTAAAATTTGCCAGTCCATAGTTGACTGTTTATCCAATATAATGCTTAATTGTAAATAGAGTGTTTATTTCATTGGTTTATAATTGTTCATTACAGTCTCTTGTGATCTTATCTATTTCTATGATATCAAATTTAACATGTTATTTTTCATTTCCAATGTTGAGTGTTCTCTTTTTCTTCATTCAGTTAAAGACTTGCCACATTATTTTTTCAAAAATCAACTCATATTTTCTAATCTTTCTACTGTGTTCTTCTTATTCTGTATTTCAGTTAATACTGGTTATCATTTGTCAGTCCTATACTTACTCTTTCACAAAGTATTTTAGCTATGCTGAGCTAAATAAAAGTCCTGAAATATTTTATTTTTTAAGTCCTTGGTCATTCCTTTACCATATCTTCATGCTGTTCACCTTTTCTTTGTCTCATTAATTAAAGGAAAAAAAGTATTTACACCTTCCTATAAAACAGACTTAATAACACTACACAAAAACTTCTCTCTATCTTGTTGACAGTATTTTATTACATATTTATGTGCTTATCTTCAAAGAAGACTGGAAAATATAAATGCAATCCCAGTTGTGCCCCAAAGACAATTACTTTTTTATGTAATAAAAAGTAAACTTAGCAATGGAGAAATAAGAAATCAGCATTGTTTTCATAATTAACTCTCTTGTCTACATCAATACTGAAAAGTATATAAACAGACAATTGTCTTCTCTAAGAGGAAAAAGAAAAAATTCTATATATGGTTCAAATTCTAGACTCTCAGCATCTATCCATCAAGTCTCTGTGCAGTTATTTGTGGTACAGCAACCTGTAAAAGAAATACTAACCATGTGCTTCACACAATAGAAAATAAAGATAATAGTTATAGTAAAAACACCCACATGTAAAGAACACAAAGCAGTCCCTACAAATTAAGTTACTGGGCAGGTATAGTAGAGAATCTATTTACAAAAGTATTATAGACTGAAGTAAATTGTTAGCTCATTCTGTAACTTCTCATCCTATATACAGAGAAGGACTTACTTGTTCTTTAGTCTTTGGCCTATAGTTAGTTGAGTTGGACATCGGAGAGGATATATTGCATAAGAGCATCATTGTTTCACTAGGAAACTTCTTATTAAATGGAATAAGAAGATTGTGTGCTCTGTTAAATAGCTAATAGACTTGGTCCATTTCCATTAAGGCTATTTTTTTTGTTGTTGTTGTTATGTATTCAAAGACCTAACCTGCTTCAAAAGTCAGTGGTTAACTCTCCATATATGGGGTCTATACCATAGATGAGAAATCCCAACAAAATTAATCAAAATGTAGGAGAAAAAGTCAGTTTTCCCCTTTCCCCATCTGCAAGATCTACTTGGAAACAATGGAAAGAATCCTTAATTTTTACTGTAATTCTTTGGATTGTAAGTAAATTTCTCCAAAAGAAAGAAAAGACCAGTGTTTCCAGTTTTTTAATCCATATTATCTCATATTCCCAAGTCTTATCCTCTTGAGATTTTCCTCTAAGTAAATAAATTTCTCTGGAGTCCCCATTAGCTGTTGCTGTTTAGTCACTAAATCATGCCCCACTCTTTTGTGACCCCATGGACTATAATCTGCCAGGATCCTCTGTGCATGCAATTTCCTGGAAGGTTTCCAATTCCTTTTCCAGGGGATCTCACAAGCTCAGGAATCAAACTTGCATCTCTTGACCAGGGAAGCCCTTCCCCACTAACTGATCAGGCATAAATTAAATTCTATGGATCCTAGGTCTTAAGTTCCAGTAAAGTTTTCTCCAGAAGTCCCACCCCTACAGAAACATCAATTTTATTTTCTCTATAGTCCAACAGATTTTAAGCTTGAACATCATCATTTAGTTACTTGCTTGTATATTCAGTTTTTAAATCTAGCTCTCAGAAAAAAAGTATAGTTTTCGTTAGATGTTTACAATAATAAATTTCAATGAAAAACTAACACATATGCCACTTTCTTTCTCAAAAGACTTATGGCCTTTATATTATTGTCACTAACGTTTCCCTAAGGCAGTGATTTCAATCCCACCAGCTATTAAACGTTTAATTTAAGAAACAGAGGAAGACAAAAACTTCCTCAGCTTTCAGAATTACAAATTACAGACTATTCAGTCACTTAAGTTCTGGTCTATAGGTCAGATTCTCTTCACTTATTCATTTCTGTTTGAAGAACTTCAGTCTGACTTTATCTGCCTCATAGGTCTTACTATGAGACATAAACCAACATACATCAAAGTGCCAACATACATGAAATCTCATTATTTCAAATATTGCTCGTAATGAAGATATACGGCAACACTTCCAAGGTAAAGAAAATTACTGGTAAAATATTTTATCACAGATTGGTAAATCGTTCCAGCTTTTAATCTGTCTGCCATTATTCCCTCAATGCCTCAAATCACTTATTTAACCAGATTCTATTTTTAAGTTACTTTATTTTAAGCATTTTCCCTTCAAATGTAAAGCAAAACACCAATTAAATTTGAGTTTGGATTTAAATGCTAGAGGCATAAAGACAGTGACACAAACTGTCAGGGAGGAAAGTGGTTGGAGGTCGGTATGCTGATTCAATGAGTTTATTTCTGACATCGTTTTCTTCTTTCCTTTTGGTGAGTCAACCATGGTTTTCATCCTCAAGCCCACCTTCTGTATTAACATGGATACTAACCTTCAACGCATTGAACCTATAATCAAAGCAACAGAAATGAGGAAGAAAAGAGAAATGATTTAATCTCCATCTTATACATGCTGTTAAGCTGTATTCCATTGGCCCTCTTCGTCATCATCCGTATCTGCACTTATTGGAAGTGTTACCTAGATCAAGCTTGTTCTGCTCGCTGCACAACAGGCTAATGAATCCAAGAAATGAGGTGCTGAGGCAAGGAAAATGACTTCATTTGAAAGGCAGCTTATGGAGAAGATGGCAAGCTAGCTTGCCTCAAAATAACCATCTTGACCATCTTATCAGGGTCTGGATACCAGGTTCTTTTATAGATCAGAGATGGGGAAAGGTGAGGAAGCAAAGTCAAAAGGCCATTAATCTTGCAAACATGTCCTAGAATGGCAAGCCTCAGGCAGGGGATGTGGCGTTCCTTCTTGCCATTCACAGGTGGACAGGCTTCTGAACAAAAGTATTCAAGTTTAACAGTCAGGGAGAGGGGTAGGATCCTCCAAGCAACAATTAAGTGTGATTATGAAAACAAAAGCAACAAGAAGCAAGTCAAAGAAACAGCTTGCAGCATGGAGTCAGAACTGGATTCCTCCTTGCAACAGAAGGACTGATACTGAAGCTAAAGCTCCAGTACTTCGGCCACCTGATGGGAAGACCGAACTCACTGGGAAAGACCCTGATGGGAATGATTAAACACAAGAGGAGAAGGAGGCAACAGAGGATAAGATGGTTGGATGGCATCACTGATTTCATGTACATGAGTTTGAACAAGCCACAGGAGATGTTGTAGGACAGGGAAATTTGGTCCGCTGTAGTCCATAGATTAGCAAGGAGTAAGACACAACTGAGCAATTGAATAATGCCTGCGCTTCAAAAGACTGGGAAATGTGTTGGATTTAAATGCTAGAGGCATAAAGACAGTGACACAAACTGTCAGGGAGGAAAGTGGTTGGAGGTCGGTATGCTGATTCAATGAGTTTATTTCTGACATCGTTTTCTTCTTTCCTTTTGGTGAGTCAACCATGGTTTTCATCCTCAAGCCCACCTTCTGTATTAACATGGATACTAACCTTCAACGCATTGAACCTATAATCAAAGCAACAGAAATGAGGAAGAAAAGAGAAATGATTTAATCTCCATCTTATACATGCTGTTAAGCTGTATTCCATTGGCCCTCTTCGTCATCATCCGTATCTGCACTTATTGGAAGTGTTACCTAGATCAAGCTTGTTCTGCTCGCTGCACAACAGGCTAATGAATCCAAGAAATGAGGTGCTGAGGCAAGGAAAATGACTTCATTTGAAAGGCAGCTTATGGAGAAGATGGCAAGCTAGCTTGCCTCAAAATAACCATCTTGACCATCTTATCAGGGTCTGGATACCAGGTTCTTTTATAGATCAGAGATGGGGAAAGGTGAGGAAGCAAAGTCAAAAGGCCATTAATCTTGCAAACATGTCCTAGAATGGCAAGCCTCAGGCAGGGGATGTGGCGTTCCTTCTTGCCATTCACAGGTGGACAGGCTTCTGAACAAAAGTATTCAAGTTTAACAGTCAGGGAGAGGGGTAGGATCCTCCAAGCAACAATTAAGTGTGATTATGAAAACAAAAGCAACAAGAAGCAAGTCAAAGAAACAGCTTGCAGCATGGAGTCAGAACTGGATTCCTCCTTGCAACAGAAGGACTGATACTGAAGCTAAAGCTCCAGTACTTCGGCCACCTGATGGGAAGACCCAACTCACTGGGAAAGACCCTGATGGGAATGATTAAACACAAGAGGAGAAGGAGGCAACAGAGGATAAGATGGTTGGATGGCATCACTGATTTCATGTACATGAGTTTGAACAAGCCACAGGAGATGTTATAGGACAGGGAAATTTGGTCCGCTGTAGTCCATAGATTAGCAAGGAGTAAGACACAACTGAGCAATTGAATAATGCCTGCGCTTCAAAAGACTGGGAAATGTGTTGCTATTAACAGGTTGTAATGTACACCTGAGAAGGAAAATTTCTATTTTCTTTCAAGGTAGGAAAAAAAAAAAAAAAAAAGAATTCAGCTGTTGTCTCTAGTTAAATAAATTCTGTAAGACATATGGAATCTCAGAACTATCCTTTATTTCTTTTCTTCATGTCAATATCCATGAATAAGTGCAAGTCTTTAACAAATTATGGCCAAGCATCTGTCTATGTCTTTACTAGTTAGGAAACTGAATTTGTGGCCTTTATGTTAATTATAGTGTTTTAAGTGAGTTATACCTCCAGAACTCATTTATTTGGTTATTCATTTGTAATCAATTTCAATTTAGGTTAGATAATTGCATTTCAGAGATTATCTTAAAGCTTTGAAACAGAATAGTATTTTCATGAAAAAAAAGATAGATATTGAAGAAAAGAGGTATGAGGACAGAGGCTTGAAGCACTCCATCATTGGGAGATCAGGAAAATGAGAGTTTGGCCTAATAAGAAGATAGTCAGGTAAAAGGAAGTGGCGAGTGAGGTAAAATGGTAGTGATATACTTAAGTTGACATTCAAATTTGTTAAATGGTGTTGAGAGACAAGAGATAAGTATGAAGAATTTATCTGTAGATTTGACAGTGTGAAGATTATCCTGACCTCCAAAGAAATTATTTGGTGGAATGAGTGAAATTAAAAAAAATCCCTTTAGCAACCAAAGAAAATGAAAAGAAGTAAGTTACAAAAGTGGCTGTAGATAAAATTGTATGTAAAAGGATCAGAATTATTAGCCAGAAGCTATTGTGGAGCCAGTCTATGAATTTGGGCTTTCTTCTTCCTCTTTGGATAAATTATAATTAAAGAAATTGATCCCATAAATAGGAAAACTCAGTGAAGCAAGAAGAAATTGCCAGAACCATGTTATTTTGGAGATCAGTGGACATAGGTTTCAGTACATAGCTGAAGTGCTGTAGATGGAAGTACGTAGTTCAGCCAGAAAAGATGATTTGCTTCAGACACCACCATATCAAAATTATGTTAAGTATGAACAAGCCACAGGAGATGTTGTAGGACAGGGAAATTTGGTCCGCTGTAGTCCATAGATTAGCAAGGAGTAAGACACAACTGAGCAATTGAATAATGCCTGCGCTTCAAAAGACTGGGAAATGTGTTGCTATTAACAGGTTGTAATGTACACCTGAGAAGGAAAATTTCTATTTTCTTTCAAGGTAGGAAAAAAAAAAAAAAAAGAATTCAGCTGTTGTCTCTAGTTAAATAAATTCTGTAAGACATATGGAATCTCAGAACTATCCTTTATTTCTTTTCTTCATGTCAATATCCATGAATAAGTGCAAGTCTTTAACAAATTATGGCCAAGCATCTGTCTATGTCTTTACTAGTTAGGAAACTGAATTTGTGGCCTTTATGTTAATTATAGTGTTTTAAGTGAGTTATACCTCCAGAACTCATTTATTTGGTTATTCATTTGTAATCAATTTCAATTTAGGTTAGATAATTGCATTTCAGAGATTATCTTAAAGCTTTGAAACAGAATAGTATTTTCATGAAAAAAAAGATAGATATTGAAGAAAAGAGGTATGAGGACAGAGGCTTGAAGCACTCCATCATTGGGAGATCAGGAAAATGAGAGTTTGGCCTAATAAGAAGATAGTCAGGTAAAAGGAAGTGGCGAGTGAGGTAAAATGGTAGTGATATACTTAAGTTGACATTCAAATTTGTTAAATGGTGTTGAGAGACAAGAGATAAGTATGAAGAATTTATCTGTAGATTTGACAGTGTGAAGATTATCCTGACCTCCAAAGAAATTATTTGGTGGAATGAGTGAAATTAAAAAAAATCCCTTTAGCAACCAAAGAAAATGAAAAGAAGTAAGTTACAAAAAGTGGCTGTAGATAAAATTGTATGTAAAAGGATCAGAATTATTAGCCAGAAGCTATTGTGGAGCCAGTCTATGAATTTGGGCTTTCTTCTTCCTCTTTGGATAAATTATAATTAAAGAAATTGATCCCATAAATAGGAAAACTCAGTGAAGCAAGAAGAAATTGCCAGAACCATGTTATTTTGGAGATCAGTGGACATAGGTTTCAGTACATAGCTGAAGTGCTGTAGATGGAAGTACGTAGTTCAGCCAGAAAAGATGATTTGCTTCAGACACCACCATATCAAAACCTTTATAATGTTAAGTATGTCTCAAATTATGTCATGCTACTGTCTTAACTTCCAAAGGATGCTGTAACAAGTTACCAAAATCTGGTGGCTTAACGCAAAAGAATTTTATGCAGTTCTGGATGCTAGAAGTCCGAAATCAAGGCATTGGCAGGGCCATACCTACTATGAAGTTTCCAGAGGCAAAAACATTTCCTAGAGGAGGATTCTCTTGTGTCTTCTTAGCTTCTGGGGGCCTCCAGTAATTTTTGGCACAGCTTACTTTGTAGCTGCATCAGTTTAATCTCTGTTCCCACCTTCCCATGAGCTTCTTCTCTGTGTCTTTGGGGCATCTTTTACTCTTTGTCATAAGAGTGCTTCCATTGGATTTAGGACCCATACTAACCCTATTCGTCTGCAAAGATTCTATTTCTAAATAGGTTCATATTATGAAGTTCTAGACAGACATAAATTTTAGGGAATTATTATTCAACCTAATTTATGCACTTATATACAACTATCATCTTTACCATTGTTTTGATAAAAAATATTTTCCATGTCAAAATTGATACAAATCTCAAAATTATAGATATTATGTTCTAATTATCAAAATTGAGATATTACCCCTCTGCCACAGCCCAGGAAGGATGTATACAGGCAAAGAAAAGGTATTCAATTCTTGGAACCAATATCTTATCACTTTTTTAATAGGAATAGCAATTATGTGAGAATGATAATGCCTTCAATTTTTGTGAGTTTAAGAGTATATAACACTTAACTGACAATAGAAAGGGAGAAATATTTTCTGAAGCAGATGAGCCTGATGCAATTTAATAGATCTTTCATACTTTGCTAACTCTTGGTTCAAGATCTAGCAAAATCTTTTCAATAGTGAGGAACATTGAAATACCTTGTTTAAATGGAATTTTTCTGGTCAATATTTATTCATTAGATGCATAAACTCAATAGACTTTCTTTGCAGATTATGTTTCTTTTTTTTTTTTTAAGATTTATTTATTTATTTATTTTGGACGGGGGTCGGGTTGGGGAGGGAGGGGAGCAGGCGGGCCACTTCTGTTGGTCTTTCATTTCTTTGTTTTCATCCGTCTTTGTTCTTTGGCTCCTGCGGGCCTCCCATTGCGGTGGCGTCTGTTGTCGCAGAGCCCAGCTCTGGGCACATGCGCTCCAGAGCTCCGGCTCAGTGATTGGACACATCAGTCCAGCCGCTCCACGGCACGTGGGATCTTCCCAGGCCAGGGCTCGAACCGGCGCCCCTTGCACTGCAAGGCGGTGTCTTTACCCACTGGACCACCAGGGGAAGCCCCGCAGATTATGTTTCTAAATATTAATTGATACATGAACTCTAAATATAAGATTTCATTATACACAATTTGATGTATATGATATATTTACATGTAAATTAAGTCCGTTTATACAAAGATTTGAAAAACATCAAATATCCACTAATTTTATATAACTATACCAAACACCTATAAATCACTCATCCCCACAAAACGACAAACTAAATATTCAACATTAAATGTGCACTAATTTATTGTAAATTCATTCAGTGCAACTGCCCATTAACCATGAAAATCATCGCACATTTTATTTGCTGAGAGTGATATCTTCCTCCTTATATAGATATGATAACCTATCATGCAAATCTATACTAAACATACAGTTTCGTTTATTTCTTGAAAACCTCTATAATATTTTTCAATGTGTTCTTCTAGGCTATTCAACTGTAATAGGAAACAAAATTCAGAAAATAATGTGGTTTAATATATATGTATGTGTCTCTTTTAGTTCCCACAGCACAACAGAGACAGCAAATACAGATGAAAAAGAAAGCAGAAGCATAGCAATATAACGCTTTTTTCTTAAAAGAGTATGGAAGGGGGTAAATTACTTAACAAATAGATACCCAATACCATATCATGTACTAGATTTCCATGAGCTCAGGCATTATAGAAAAAATTATATTCTATCTACTAATACAATGCAAAATAATAATAATATAGAAGGTTCAGATTGGCATAATACTACTTCTTGAGGTAATTTCATATAAATTAAGGAAACTAAGATACTCATGAAATAAAATTATTGTGAGGCAACACGCAAAACATTTAAACATAGAATTCTCTCTCTTTTTGCTTGTTTGAGTCACTGCTACCTTCCTTTTGTGTGTGTGTGTATAGTGCATCCACATTATACATTGATTAGATCTCTTTAGAAGACACAGGAATGCCTACTTACCTGGTACCAGCCCCCCAAAAAAAAACTTCTTCGCTCCAGAGCTCCGGCTCAGTGATTGGACACATCAGTCCAGCCGCTCCACGGCACGTGGGATCTTCCCAGGCCAGGGCTCGAACCGGCGCCCCTTGCACTGCAAGGCGGTGTCCTTACCCACTGGACCACCAGGGGAAGCCCCGCAGATTATGTTTCTAAATATTAATTGATACATGAACTCTAAATATAAGATTTCATTATACACAATTTGATGTATATGATATATTTACATGTAAATTAAGTCCGTTTATACAAAGATTTGAAAAACATCAAATATCCACTAATTTTATATAACTATACCAAACACCTATAAATCACTCATCCCCACAAAACGACAAACTAAATATTCAACATTAAATGTGCACTAATTTATTGTAAATTCATTCAGTGCAACTGCCCATTAACCATGAAAATCATCGCACATTTTATTTGCTGAGAGTGATATCTTCCTCCTTATATAGATATGATAACCTATCATGCAAATCTATACTAAACATACAGTTTCGTTTATTTCTTGAAAACCTCTATAATATTTTTCAATGTGTTCTTCTAGGCTATTCAACTGTAATAGGAAACAAAATTCAGAAAATAATGTGGTTTAATATATATGTATGTGTCTCTTTTAGTTCCCACAGCACAACAGAGACAGCAAATACAGATGAAAAAGAAAGCAGAAGCATAGCAATATAACGCTTTTTTCTTAAAAGAGTATGGAAGGGGGTAAATTACTTAACAAATAGATACCCAATACCATATCATGTACTAGATTTCCATGAGCTCAGGCATTATAGAAAAAATTATATTCTATCTACTAATACAATGCAAAATAATAATAATATAGAAGGTTCAGATTGGCATAATACTACTTCTTGAGGTAATTTCATATAAATTAAGGAAACTAAGATACTCATGAAATAAAATTATTGTGAGGCAACACGCAAAACATTTAAACATAGAATTCTCTCTCTTTTTGCTTGTTTGAGTCACTGCTACCTTCCTTTTGTGTGTGTGTGTATAGTGCATCCACATTATACATTGATTAGATCTCTTTAGAAGACACAGGAATGCCTACTTACCTGGTACCAGCAATCTCTTAGGAGGAGAAAATATTTCTTTCCCAATCGAATAAGAGGTTACAGTAATCCATTACTTGCCTTGTTGAACTTTGTAAACTGTCAATATATTCTTCTGAGGTATAATCTTTTGTCTTAAAAATGGATATAACTGTGTATTGACCTCTCACAACTGAAATAGTCTTCAGAGTTTTATGAAAAATTATTTCCTGAGTTATAATGCTCAGGTTCATTCCTATAAAGTTTTCCATTTCTTTCTTAAATTGACTATAGATTAATGGTTTTCTTGTTAATATACCTTTCTAGGCTATTCAATTAAATGAAATAATGAATTATGGGGAGAAACTCTTTAAACATGTTAACATATATTTCCTTTCAGAAATGTTGTATAATTAAGATCTAGGGCTAAAATGAGGCTAACTAATTGTCAAGATAACCAATATATAGAAGTTTTCCTGCTAATAATATTTTTAATTAGTTGGCATCCGTGTTTAAGCAGTTATGAAAATAAATGCATATATTAAAAGACTAAAAGGAAACATATTGCCATTAGTAAAATCAGGCAACAAGCCTAAGAGATATAATGTGGTTTTCCTCACCATTTGCTTTGCTCTTATTATGTAGTCAGTTTAGTCAGAGATACATAGGGTGTTCATTTGTTGCAGGATATTTAGTTCTTTCTCTCAGATAGATTTTGTTACTCAAGGGAGGGAGCAAAGTAAGACAGTGTTCTTGTCACTGTGAAAAGAGAGATGCAAGTCCTATGGACCAAGAAAAGAATGTGCAAGAATTCTGAGAAACACTACACTCTTTTAAAGGGCAACTTTTCTTAGTTTTCCATCTCTATCTTCTTTAAGCCAGGGAATTCTCTCTACCAACCAATGAATTATCTTGCCTAAGACTACTTCTGGCATTTTCTCAGGTACCCGCAGTGCTCATTCTGGCTGTGCCATATCCCACAGTGTGGGCAGATGGCTCCAAGAAAATTGACTAATGCAGACAGCAGTGGTCTCTTTTGACATGTGAATAGGTGATACTTCAGATCCAAAATAATCCTCTTACTTTTTCCAATTTCAAATGTAAGCAGTTCTTTTCAAGGATTCTTCATGGAGAATAATATCTCATGCTTCTCAGAACTCCTACTTCTTTTTAGAATCACTGGTGTTATGCTGAGGAAAAGTCCTTTGAGCACTACATCGTCAGAAAAGAAAGAGGCTACAAAGACAAGGTGTTGGAAGTAACAATATGTTAAAAAACAGGTTTTGTATTCATATAGCATAGGGTCCAAAGGATCACAGCTTTCAGTAGTTAAAAAGCAAATAAGCTAGAAAAACACTTTGCTTTGAAGAAAAGTAACTCTTGATACACTAAAAGTTGCTATAGGATTCTCCACCTTAAAAGCATTGAATAACCACAGTATAATTGACAAAAATTAAGTTTGACAGGTAGCTCAAAGAAAGTTTGAAAAAAATCCATGCTTCTGCTTTCATAGAGTGTATTACTAATTGTCAAGATAACCAATATATAGAAGTTTTCCTGCTAATAATATTTTTAATTAGTTGGCATCCGTGTTTAAGCAGTTATGAAAATAAATGCATATATTAAAAGACTAAAAGGAAACATATTGCCATTAGTAAAATCAGGCAACAAGCCTAAGAGATATAATGTGGTTTTCCTCACCATTTGCTTTGCTCTTATTATGTAGTCAGTTTAGTCAGAGATACATAGGGTGTTCATTTGTTGCAGGATATTTAGTTCTTTCTCTCAGATAGATTTTGTTACTCAAGGGAGGGAGCAAAGTAAGACAGTGTTCTTGTCACTGTGAAAAGAGAGATGCAAGTCCTATGGACCAAGAAAAGAATGTGCAAGAATTCTGAGAAACACTACACTCTTTTAAAGGGCAACTTTTCTTAGTTTTCCATCTCTATCTTCTTTAAGCCAGGGAATTCTCTCTACCAACCAATGAATTATCTTGCCTAAGACTACTTCTGGCATTTTCTCAGGTACCCGCAGTGCTCATTCTGGCTGTGCCATATCCCACAGTGTGGGCAGATGGCTCCAAGAAAATTGACTAATGCAGACAGCAGTGGTCTCTTTTGACATGTGAATAGGTGATACTTCAGATCCAAAATAATCCTCTTACTTTTTCCAATTTCAAATGTAAGCAGTTCTTTTCAAGGATTCTTCATGGAGAATAATATCTCATGCTTCTCAGAACTCCTACTTCTTTTTAGAATCACTGGTGTTATGCTGAGGAAAAGTCCTTTGAGCACTACATCGTCAGAAAAGAAAGAGGCTACAAAGACAAGGTGTTGGAAGTAACAATATGTTAAAAAACAGGTTTTGTATTCATATAGCATAGGGTCCAAAGGATCACAGCTTTCAGTAGTTAAAAAGCAAATAAGCTAGAAAAACACTTTGCTTTGAAGAAAAGTAACTCTTGATACACTAAAAGTTGCTATAGGATTCTCCACCTTAAAAGCATTGAATAACCACAGTATAATTGACAAAAATTAAGTTTGACAGGTAGCTCAAAGTAAGTTTGAAAAAAATCCATGCTTCTGCTTTCATAGAGTGTATTAAGGTGTGCATACAGTCACAATAGAGTAATCTCTAGACTGCATCCCATTTATTTCTCTAATCTTCAAAATTCACTGTGGGACAAAGAGATTAAGGAATGTCACATTCATGCAGACAGGTTACCGGACAGGTAGAGTCATATCATTAGTGAATTTATGAGGCACAGTGGGAAGAACAAATGAGATTAAAGATCATATTATTTCAAAATAGAGTCACAGAAAAGGCCCTAAGAAGTCAGACAAAACAAAAAACAAATACCTGATCCTCCAAACCTGTTTATTTACTTGATTTTCCTTTGATAAGAAAACAGCTTCATTTACCTTGCATTTTCCTACTTTATAGAATAGTTTCAATAATTTCCAATGGCATAGCCTGACTTATGTCCAAATAATGCAAGTGATAAATACACGAAAAGTGGGGGCATTGCTGTATTAAATTTTAATTATTATAATCTGTATTAAATATACTTCAAGTGAAAAATTAGCACAGTTACAGACTAATTAGCATAAAAAATACGTGCCACCTGAAACTATTATAACATTGCTAATCAACTGTCTTCCAAAACAAAATAAAAAGTTTTAAAAACATGTATCAGAGAACGAGCCTACAGCGGTGGATGAGAGAGCTGTCTTTGAAAGATTGCTGTCAAGATTAAACAAAATATATTCAAGCATATTATTTTGAGTTACTGCATTAGGTAAATTTGTACTATTTACACTTATATTTTCAAGAGTACTTATGTGCTTTTGTTATCACCAGTAAATTAATTAAAGCAATAAAGAAAGAGCCCATTATTCTGATAAATGCAATTTAGGAATAAATGAATCTTACTGACATAAGACTTAATTCGATGTTTCTTGCTGAATTAACTTTGAGATGAAGAAAACAGTTAGTAATTGAGACCATCTGATAGAACAGAAAGGCAATGAGTGTATATACAGAAATATGGATACAGTCAGGTTCACAGCAATTTCTGATCCAAAGACTTCTGTTGAAATCTAAGGTTCATGATAAAAGATTAAAAGCCTAGAAGGCAGTCAACACAGCAAGGCTTGACTATAGAAGGAACAGTTAGTGTTAGTCTTACACAGTCATCCACTTACTTCTTGGCAGACACCTAAAATGAGAAAGATGCTCTTTAAGGTGCTACATGTTGGAACTGAAAATCTACAGAGCTGAGTCAGCCCGCAGCCCCGTCCCCGCGCAGTCTATTCTGGCTGGCCAGGGACTTCTGCTGAAGCAAAGCTTTCCTACCAGACTAAGATCAGCACCAGTTCCTCCCCTGGCCATTTCCCTGGCCACACCCAGATACATAACCCCCACTCTCAGCTGCAACGTCCCTTTCAGCCCGCTGGCCTCTTGGCCTCTGGGCCTGTCTGGCCCCTGTCTCCCCCTTTCTCCCTAGACCTTTCTTCCCTCTTGGACCCCTCGCCCTGACCTCCTTCGCTCTCCCCCTGCTTTTCTCTCTCTCCCAGTCATGCCTGTGTAGCCAGATCCCTCATGGCGGCTCCTACTCAAGCCCAATATGAATAAGCCTGTTCCTCCCCTGATTCCATGGGTCTTCTTTTCTTTTCCTCTTACACTTTAATTTTTTTTTTTTTTTTAAGATTTATTTATTTATTTTGGGCGGGGGTCAGGTTGAGGAGGGAGGGGAGCGGGCGGGCCACTTCTATTGGTCTTTTTCTATTTTCATCCGTCTTTGTTCTTTGGCTCCTCTGGGCCTCCCATCACGGTGGTGTCTGTCGTAGCAGAGCGCCGGCTCTGGGCGCATACGCTCCAGAGTTCCGGCTCGGTGATTGGACACATCAGTCCAGCCGCTCCGCGGCACGTGGGATTTTCCCAGGCCAGGGATCTAATCGGCGCCCCTTGCAGTGCAAGGCGGTGTCCTTACCCACTGGACCACCAGGGGAAGCCCTCTTACACTTTTCTTGCACTAACCTTGTTGTATCACCATCATCCTCCAAAAATGCTTCCTCTTTTAGGAATCTGAACGTTGTGAGTGTTCAGTTGTGTCTATTTTCCATACCACCAAATTAAACACAATATTTAACAGTCATTTAAGTAGGTCATTAGTATTTTGATAATAGAAAAAATCCTGCATATGTAAATTCATGATAATAAGAAGAATTTCTTTAGGGTGTATATCAAGAAATGTACTTGCAGCATAGGAGGGAATGTGTCAGCAAGCTTACTAGATCAAGCAAAATTGTTTTTTTCAAATTAGTTGTGCAAAACTGTATGCTCACCAATAGAGTTTATGATTCCCCAAAGTTCCACATAATTATCAGTATTTAGTATCATGGAACTTTTTATTGTTTTACCAATCAAATGAATGGAAAATTAGGAATTTTAATGTGGCTCTGCATAGTCTCCTCCAAAAGAAAAGCTCTAAAATATTTGTAAGAATTTTTCCATAAATAAAGTATATAACCTTTTTGAAATTCACAGTACTTATTTTGTACTCTTCAAATATCTATACCTATGCTTATTTGTGCGTATATAAGTATATGTATATGGTTATATGTAACATATAACTTATAAAGTTATATGGAAAATATTATATTTGAACTCAGAAAGAACACTTTAAACTTATTTATAGCCCTGAAAGAGTCCATTTCTTACATATTATCTAAGAAAAAACTCAATAAATATCTAGTAATCAAGATATCAACTTGAAAAGATTTGACACAAATATTACTTTCAATTACAAGACAAATCCATAGAAAATATGTTTAAATTTTCACAAGACAAAAGATGCATGAATACAACTCATCCCACAAGAAAAGTAAGCATGCAAGTGAAAATATGACAGTTTGTATTTGGTAAGTTGGTCAAACATAATAGCTTAAAATTTTTGTAGGTGGGTGTCAAAATTTGCAAAGGATCTTTTTATAGACCTTTAACTATCATGACACTTAAATTTATGAGTTAAGATTAGACATTCCACTTTATAACCAGGGAAAATCAAATTTAGACAGGTTTTAATTCAGGATTACATAGTTCATAAATGTTCAGTTTATCTATTTTCTGTTTCTATCTATCTATCTACCTACCTACCTTATCATCTTTGTTTATCTATCCTTTGTCTATGGTACTGGGCCTTCCTCAGTGGCTCAACAGTAAAGAATCTGCCTGCAATGCAGAAAAATTACAGGAAATGCTGATGTGATCCCCTGGGCATCTGGAAGATCCCCTGGAGTTGGGCATGGAAACTCACTACAGTATTCTAGCTGGGAGAATCCCATGGACAGAAGAGCCTGGTGGGCTGCAGTCTGTCAGGTCTGGTCGCAAAAAGTAGAGCGTGACTGAGCAACTAAACAGCAAATCTAGATTATTAAGATATAGTTTGTATTATATGGGCTTCCTAGATGATTCAGACAGTAAAGAATCCTGCTGCAATGCATTTGATCCCTGGGTTACGAAGACTCCCTGGAAAAGGGAATGGCAACCTATTCCAGTATTCTTGCTTGGAGAATTTCATGGACAGAGGAGACTGGTGGTCTACAGCTCATGGGGTCACAAGGAATCATACTCAATTGACATAAAATTTACCCTTTATTTTGTACAATTTAGTGTTTTTTTTTAAAAAAATATTCACAAAGTCATGCAATCATCACCACTATCTTATTTAAAATACTTTCATCCACTGAAGAAAATAATCTCATTATAATTATCAACCATCCTCTATATGTTACCATAACCTCTGGAAAACCTTGATTAAGGAATGTGTTACTTTATCTCCACACACTGATGAGTTTCCTGAATTTATTTTTGTTAGAGATTTCTCACTTAATTTTGCTTTTGCCAGAAAACATACGTTGTATAATTTCAGTATTTGTACAACTAGTTAAGTTTCCTATCCTAACATATGGTCTATTCTGGAGAATACATTATGTACTCTCTTGATGAATCTATATTCTGTTATTAGTGGATGTATTAAAGATATCTGTTTTGTAAGGTGGTTGATAGTGCCATTAAAGTCTTGTATTTCTTTGTTTATTTTTACCTAGTTATTTTATCCATTATTGGAATATGTATGTTGATCCAGCTATTATTCATGAACTGTCTATTCCTCTTTTCAGTTATATCAGATCTTGGTTCACAAGTTTAGCAGTTGTATTAATAGGTGAATATATAAGTATAATTGTTAGATCTTAGTGAAGTATTGACCTTTCATTATCATAAAATTCATTTTTTATCATTAGTAAGAATTTCTTTCTTAGTGTACAGTTTGCCTAATGTCGGCACAGTGACTCACACTCTCTTGTCATTTGTTTGCCTGGTCAGTCCTTTCTCTTTCCTTTCACTGTCAGCCTATAATGTCTTTGAATATAAAGTATTTCCCAGCATAGATGTCATATGCTTGGTGGATTTATTTTTTGTTTTCCATTGGAATTTCAATCATCTTACTTTTAATATGTTTGCTGATAAGGTATGATTGAAGTATCCAACTTTGCTACTTTTTTTGGTGTTGTATGTCTTTTTATTGTTTTTTATTCACCCATTCTTCACCTATTACTGTCTTGTGCTGTGCTGGGCTAAGTTGCTTCAGTCAGGTCTGACTCTTTGAGACCTATGAATGATAGCCCACCAGCTGCCTCTGTCCATGGGCTTCTCCAGGCAAGAATACTGGGATGGGTTTTTGTGCCCTCCTCCAGGGGATCTTTCTGACTGACCCAGGGATTGAACCTGCCTCTCTCAAGTCACCTGCTGTGGCAGGAAGGTTATTTACCACTAACACCTCTGGGAAGCCCTATTACCATTCTATTTTGTGCTAAATAAATTCTCGTTGCATTTTAGGACCTTTGTTCTGTCTTTTAATAAGAGCAAATGATGCCTTTGGAATTACGCTTTTGGTGCACGTGAGTTTTCCCATTTATAGTAAGGACAGGGGGTGCAGTGGTAAAGAATTCACCTGCCGATGCAAGGGATGCAAGAGATACAGGTTTGATGTAGGGGTCAGGTAGATGCTTTTGAATAGGAAATAGATACCCAATCTAGTGATTTTGCCTGAGGAATCTCATGGACAGAGGAGCCTGGTGGGCTACAGTCTATGGAATTGCAAACAGTGGGACTCAACTAAGCCTGTGCACACTCACATACAGTAATATCTTCTAAAAGATTGTAGCAAACCGTAAATAACATGTGTTGAAATGTCAGTAAGTTGAAATTTTGTTTTGTATTTTTACCTAGTTATTTTATCTTATTGAAGTATTGACCTTTTCATCTATCTTTTCAGTTATATCAGATCTTGGTTCACAAGTTTAGCAGTTGTATTAATAGGTGAATATATAAGTATAATTGTTAGATCTTAGTGAAGTATTGACCTTTCATTATCATAAAATTCATTTTTTATCATTAGTAAGAATTTCTTTCTTAGTGTACAGTTTGCCTAATGTCGGCACAGTGACTCACACTCTCTTGTCATTTGTTTGCCTGGTCAGTCCTTTCTCTTTCCTTTCACTGTCAGCCTATAATGTCTTTGAATATAAAGTATTTCCCAGCATAGATGTCATATGCTTGGTGGATTTATTTTTTGTTTTCCATTGGAATTTCAATCATCTTACTTTTAATATGTTTGCTGATAAGGTATGATTGAAGTATCCAACTTTGCTACTTTTTTTGGTGTTGTATGTCTTTTTATTGTTTTTTATTCACCCATTCTTCACCTATTACTGTCTTGTGCTGTGCTGGGCTAAGTTGCTTCAGTCAGGTCTGACTCTTTGAGACCTATGAATGATAGCCCACCAGCTGCCTCTGTCCATGGGCTTCTCCAGGCAAGAATACTGGGATGGGTTTTTGTGCCCTCCTCCAGGGGATCTTTCTGACTGACCCAGGGATTGAACCTGCCTCTCTCAAGTCACCTGCTGTGGCAGGAAGGTTATTTACCACTAACACCTCTGGGAAGCCCTATTACCATTCTATTTTGTGCTAAATAAATTCTCGTTGCATTTTAGGACCTTTGTTCTGTCTTTTAATAAGAGCAAATGATGCCTTTGGAATTACGCTTTTGGTGCACGTGAGTTTTCCCATTTATAGTAAGGACAGGGGGTGCAGTGGTAAAGAATTCACCTGCCGATGCAAGGGATGCAAGAGATACAGGTTTGATGTAGGGGTCAGGTAGATGCTTTTGAATAGGAAATAGATACCCAATCTAGTGATTTTGCCTGAGGAATCTCATGGACAGAGGAGCCTGGTGGGCTACAGTCTATGGAATTGCAAACAGTGGGACTCAACTAAGCCTGTGCACACTCACATACAGTAATATCTTCTAAAAGATTGTAGCAAACTGTAAATAACATGTGTTGAAATGTCAGTAAGTTGAAATTTTGTTTTGTATTTTTAGAATATAAGTAAACTGATCAACACTAAAATATACTAGATCAATTTGACAATAGAATTTCTATGAAATTCTGATTTCTGCTCCTAGATTTCATGTTTCCTGGAAGGGTAAGAGAGAGTTTGACTCACATCTGCAGGCTTTAGAACAAATAGGAGAAATCAAGGATCAAAGGCTTTAATTTATGTGATAATCTGGCTTTTTCCAGCTAAATATTTTGAACTGTAAAATAGCTATATAATGATGTTAACATCAAAATATGATTAACCTGTTGTTAATCAAAGTACTAAGCACCTTCAAGATTTTGTAAAGTTTTACAAGCTCAGAGACAGAAAACTGACTTTTCCTGGTGTTTCCAATCTGAGCTTTTCTGAATCTGCTTATGGATTCTTTGATATTGATGTGACTTGTCTAGAAGCTGGACTTCAAAGAAAAACCAGTGTCATTAGGAAAAAAAATAATTTTTCCTTCTTCCCCCCAACTTATGATCAGGTAAACTTTTAAACTTAACTCTGAATAGAAAAAAAAGAGCGCTTGAACTTTTTTTTCTCTCTTTAAAGAAAGATCGAGGGAAGACTTCAAAGCACCTGTCACAAATACCTTGAGTTGAAGGTGTGATTTCTACAGACCTCAGTTCAGCCCTCAGGGACACATATAGATCCATCTCCAAATGGATACAGGACTGCCTTAGATCTAATCATTTCTTAAAAGTAAAAGTAGACTTGCAAAGACAGGATATAGAAAGTAGAATTTAAAGTACCCAGAGCCACTACACACACTATCAATATTGATTTAAGTTGTCTGTCTTCCGTGAAACATAAGCCTTAGTGACTTGTTTGTTTTTTCCTCCTTTAACAGAAAACAAAAACAACAACTCTAAGAGTAGCCAGTGTTTCTAATGCAATCTGGACAATAGAAAGAAATTCGTTTAATTCATTTTGGTTCTGAATTACTAGAGAATTGCTTCTTAGCCTTTTGAATGAGATAAGTGAATTACCGGGGATGAGGAAAGGAGAGATAAAGGAAAAAAATAAACGTGAAATTACTCAGCAACCCATAGAAATTTACCTATGTATCTTGAGTATTTTTGAAAAATCTGAAGCATTCACATCCCATTTAAGTAAAAATGTTTTCTTTGGGAATCTCTCATGGTTAGAACTAGTGTAAGATTTGGCTTATTAGACTGCAGATAGCCTATTAAATTCAGATGACTAGCACTCTTTCCCAAATTTAACATTGGAAACTTTCATTTCTTTCTTTTTAACTGTAAATTTTATTTCATTATAAACTAGCTTTCCTAGCATAAAAATGCCTCATAGTTTGACCATCTGTTGCCCAATCCACAGGAAAAGCTATCATTCAAAGTATGCCCAAGTGTTCCAAATATTTTCTCATTTTTTAAGTTGAAAAATGTGTAAAAGAAGGGAAAAAAAGTACATTTCTGCAACTCTGCTTATATTTTCCCCTATTAAAACTTTTTTAACTCAGGTGATAACCATCTCTAAGAAATCAAACTTATAGATTTCCACCTGTCTCTTAACTCATTCTTTTAACTTCTGTGAAAGGTAACAGGTGCTTACTCATCCTAAGAAATGCATTCTACTCTGTGAGTGATAGGAACACTTGTGGTGTATTTGAACAGCAAGACAGTTTAGAATCCCTGACTACAGGGCCCGTGTGTGCCGTTGCTTCAGGGGTGCCCAGCTCTTTGCAACCCTATGAACTATAGCCCTCAAGCCTCTTCTGTCCATGGAATTCTCCAAGCAAGAATAGTGGAGTGGGTTGCCATGCCCTCCTCTAGAGGATCTTCCTGACTCAGGGTTTGAGCCCACATTTTTTCTTATGTTTCCCTCCTGCATTGGGTTTTTTTATCCGAAGTTTCCAACCACTACACACACTATCAATATTGATTTAAGTTGTCTGTCTTCCGTGAAACATAAGCCTTAGTGACTTGTTTGTTTTCCTCCTTTAACAGAAAACAAAACAACAACTCTAAGAGTAGCCAGTGTTTCTAATGCAATCTGGACAATAGAAAGAAATTCGTTTAATTCATGTTGGTTCTGAATTACTAGAGAGTTGCTTCTTAGCCTTTTGAATGAGATAAGTGAATTACCGGGATGAGAAAAGGAGAGATAAAGGAAAAAAATAAACGTGAAATTACTCAGCAACCCATAGAAATTTACCTATGTATCTTGAGTATTTTTGAAAAATCTGAAGCATTCACATCCCATTTAAGTAAAAATGTTTTCTTTGGGAATCTCTCATGGTTAGAACTAGTGTAAGATTTGGCTTATTAGACTGCAGATAGCCTATTAAATTCAGATGACTAGCACTCTTTCCCAAATTTAACATTGGAAACTTTCATTTCCTTCTTTTTAACTGTAAATTTTATTTCATTATAAACTAGCTTTCCTAGCAAAAAAATGCCTCATAGTTTGACCATCTGTTGCCCAATCCACAGGAAAAGCTATCATTCAAAGTATGCCCAAGTGTTCCAAATATTTTCTCATTTTTTAAGTTGAAAAATGTGTAAAAGAAGGGAAAAAAAGTACATTTCTGCAACTCTGCTTATATTTTCCCCTATTAAAACTTTTTTAACTCAGGTGATAACCATCTCTAAGAAATCAAACTTATAGATTTCCACCTGTCTCTTAACTCATTCTTTTAACTTCTGTGAAAGGTAACAGGTGCTTACTCATCCTAAGAAATGCATTCTACTCTGTGAGTGATAGGAACACTTGTGGTGTATTTGAACAGCAAGACAGTTTAGAATCCCTGACTACAGGGCCCGTGTGTGCCGTTGCTTCAGGGGTGCCCAGCTCTTTGCAACCCTATGAACTATAGCCCTCAAGCCTCTTCTGTCCATGGAATTCTCCAAGCAAGAATAGTGGAGTGGGTTGCCATGCCCTCCTCTAGAGGATCTTCCTGACTCAGGGTTTGAGCCCACATCTCTTATGTCTCCTGCATTGTCTTATGAGTTCTCTACCAACTAGCACCACCTATCTTGGTCTAAGGTTAACATACACCTACAGGAGGTCATCTTCTTTAAAACTATCAACCACGTAATCTGAATTTTGACCACAACCAGCAGTGAAAAAAACTTAGGGCTTTTCAATAGATGTATATTCAGTAATCTAAACACTCAATAAGTTTAAATGTCAGAAGGCAAATAGATAACAATTACGAGACTTTAAATAGGAAACATACTTATTAAAAAGGTAGTGAGACCATGGCTGACTAATCTTAAAGAATTGATTTAGGCAAAGTGATTTTTAATCTAGGTAATTGAGGAAAGGGAACATTAAAGTAATAAATAATAGTATTAAGTATATTTTTATATAAGTGGGAAAACTTAGAAATTGTGCACTATGATAGGTAGACTCATTTCTTTTTTTGTTTGATCAAGGTCTGAGTTACACTAAAAACTCACTAACACTTGATTCAAAATTCTCTCCTTCATAATAGATTTTTCTTATTAGCCTATACTATGTGAATCCAAAGATTCCTCCTTTTTTTCCCCTTCCTCACCATAATTTCCTGATGTTATTTTTTAATGTCTTCATACTTTAGAAATTATAAATTGTATTTGTTTTTATAAATATCCTTTTCAGAAAATTTCTATGATTTAAAAACATAGCATTATAAACACACTCAAATAGTCATAAAATTACCAACAGTAACCTTCATAATGAATACTTTAATTGAAATTAGCAGATATGCTGCACTATAAAAATATGAGTTTAAACTGCAAAAAAATGTATTATGCTTAATAAGGTGATTTATATCATTGTAGATATTGTTCTGAATAATTTTTTTTACAGTAATCTCAGAGGTTGTGAATATGATTGGCCAATTTATTCCATCCAACTCCAAGAGGTAAGTGGTAAAATCATTACATTTGAATTAATATTGATCCAAGTCAGATATTAACAGGTGCTTACTCATCCTAAGAAGCTTTAGATAGGAACACTTGTGGTGTATTTGAACAGCAAGACAGTTTAGAATCCCTGACTACAGGGCCCGTGTGTGCCGTTGCTTCAGGGGTGCCCAGCTCTTTGCAACCCTATGAACTATAGCCCTCAAGCCTCTTCTGTCCATGGAATTCTCCAAGCAAGAATAGTGGAGTGGGTTGCCATGCCCTCCTCTAGAGGATCTTCCTGACTCAGGGTTTGAGCCCACATCTCTTATGTCTCCTGCATTGTCTTATGAGTTCTCTACCAACTAGCACCACCTATCTTGGTCTAAGGTTAACATACACCTACAGGAGGTCATCTTCTTTAAAACTATCAACCACGTAATCTGAATTTTGACCACAACCAGCAGTGAAAAAAACTTAGGGCTTTTCAATAGATGTATATTCAGTAATCTAAACACTCAATAAGTTTAAATGTCAGAAGGCAAATAGATAACAATTACGAGACTTTAAATAGGAAACATACTTATTAAAAAGGTAGTGAGACCATGGCTGACTAATCTTAAAGAATTGATTTAGGCAAAGTGATTTTTAATCTAGGTAATTGAGGAAAGGGAACATTAAAGTAATAAATAATAGTATTAAGTATATTTTTATATAAGTGGGAAAACTTAGAAATTGTGCACTATGATAGGTAGACTCATTTCTTTTTTTGTTTGATCAAGGTCTGAGTTACACTAAAAACTCACTAACACTTGATTCAAAATTCTCTCCTTCATAATAGATTTTTCTTATTAGCCTATACTATGTGAATCAAAAGATTCCTCCTGTGTCTCCCCTTCCTCACCATAATTTCCTGATGTTATTTTTTAATGTCTTCATACTTTAGAAATTATAAATTGTATTTGTTTTTATAAATATCCTTTTCAGAAAATTTCTATGATTTAAAAACATAGCATTATAAACACACTCAAATAGTCATAAAATTACCAACAGTAACCTTCATAATGAATACTTTAATTGAAATTAGCAGATATGCTGCACTATAAAAATATGAGTTTAAACTGCAAAAAAATGTATTATGCTTAATAAGGTGATTTATATCATTGTAGATATTGTTCTGAATAATTTTTTTTACAGTAATCTCAGAGGTTGTGAATATGATTGGCCAATTTATTCCATCCAACTCCAAGAGGTAAGTGGTAAAAATCATTACATTTGAATTAATATTGATCCAAGTCAGTTTTTTTTTCATTTTGATCTTTTTGGCACACTTGTAGTTATTATTTATCATAAGTCTGGGCTTAAGCAGGTTAACATTAAAAAAAAAAAAAAACAACTCACCAGTTATGGCTTCCAATCTGAATACATAATTCGTTTCATCCTAACCTATATGATTATTCATAACTTTGCTGATTTTCTGAATTTATTTATTTACTTATGTGAAAGCCACAACCTCTTCTGCTTTTCCATTCATGTCTCTCATATTTAACCAAGCACCTGGTTTATGAAAGTGTTTAAGAATATATTTTGAACTAATTAATAGCTAATGAATAAATGATTGAATGAAGAGTGAGCCAATGAATCATCTAATCAAATTAGTTAGAATGAATGCATGTCACAGGAGTAGGAAGTCAGATCTAGTTTCACGTTCAACATAATTTCTTACAAAACTCTGGCTTGCGACCTTAATAATGCGTATCATATTATAACATTTCAGTAAGTCATTCTTCCTCGCCCCTTTCGTGCCATTTGTGGATTCATCTTCTATGCCTTGCATTTTCTTCCAGATACATTCTTTATTATCCATTCCACTTTGCATTACCTCTGTTTATATCACCATTGCCCATGAATTTTTCATTTTTATGCCTTGCAAATTTCACTTCGCAAATACATCTTATACATACTCCTAATAGATTTTTCTTATTAGCCTATACTATGTGAATCCAAAGATTCCTCCTTTTTCCCCTTCCTCACCATAATTTCCTGATGTTATTTTTTAATGTCTTCATACTTTAGAAATTATAAATTGTATTTGTTTTATAAATATCCTTTTCAGAAAATTTCTATGATTTAAAAACATAGCATTATAAACACACTCAAATAGTCATAAAATTACCAACAGTAACCTTCATAATGAATACTTTAATTGAAATTAGCAGATATGCTGCACTATAAAAATATGAGTTTAAACTGCAAAAAAATGTATTATGCTTAATAAGGTGATTTATATCATTGTAGATATTGTTCTGAATAATTTTTTTTACAGTAATCTCAGAGGTTGTGAATATGATTGGCCAATTTATTCCATCCAACTCCAAGAGGTAAGTGGTAAAAATCATTACATTTGAATTAATATTGATCCAAGTCAGTTTTTTTTTCATTTTGATCTTTTTGGCACACTTGTAGTTATTATTTATCATAAGTCTGGGCTTAAGCAGGTTAACATTAAAAAAAAAAAAAAACAACTCACCAGTTATGGCTTCCAATCTGAATACATAATTCGTTTCATCCTAACCTATATGATTATTCATAACTTTGCTGATTTTCTGAATTTATTTATTTACTTATGTGAAAGCCACAACCTCTTCTGCTTTTCCATTCATGTCTCTCATATTTAACCAAGCACCTGGTTTATGAAAGTGTTTAAGAATATATTTTGAACTAATTAATAGCTAATGAATAAATGATTGAATGAAGAGTGAGCCAATGAATCATCTAATCAAATTAGTTAGAATGAATGCATGTCACAGGAGTAGGAAGTCAGATCTAGTTTCACGTTCAACATAATTTCTTACAAAACTCTGGCTTGCGACCTTAATAATGCGTATCATATTATAACATTTCAGTAAGTCATTCTTCCTCGCCCCTTTCGTGCCATTTGTGGATTCATCTTCTATGCCTTGCATTTTCTTCCAGATACATTCTTTATTATCCATTCCACTTTGCATTACCTCTGTTTATATCACCATTGCCCATGAATTTTTCTCTGTATTTTTCCATTCACAGCCATAAAATATGAAACAATGATTGTGTAAGCACTTTCATTGCAAAACTCCATGTGTCATTATCTTTAGCTTGGATTTGCAGTGTGCAGCTTGTTTAATAGCAGTTTCTCTAGAACTATATTTTGTGACATCCTCTTATGTTCAAAAGTTGTGCATAGGGAAGAGAGAAAGGCATAGATTCAAAGGGGATAGAACAGGAGAGAGAGATGTTACAAAGCTTGTGCTCCCTTGGTCCTATATGTCACTCACATTTTCCCTCCTTACATTCATATTTTTATCTTCTGTGTCTATATTCCCTTCCATATTAATTTATTTTCTCTGTGTTTATGTATCGGTTTCCTCTTCTGTTCTGGCAACTGAATGTTCAACAATGTTAAAAATTTGTATCTTGCGGACTGGAAGAAACAATTTGCTTCTTCAAGAACCTATGTTGCTTCCAGAAAGTATCATAAGTCCTTGGAAGATGCGTCATTAAAAACACAGAAACAAAACTAAATTTCTATTATTGTATTAAGCTATGTTTTCTCCAATGTTATACTTGATTATAATTAAAAACAATAACTGTTGAGCCATGAAAATAACAGTAATCTTTTGTTTCCATTAAGCTCTGTTTAACCTTGGATTCAAATAATGACAGCTTTTAAAGAATGCTAGACCATCTGATCTGTTATTTCTGTATAACCACAGAGATTTGCAAACTTTATCTTCTCTAAATACACTCCTCTCCCAGCACTCATACAGAGAAGCTAATGAAAATAAGATCAAGCTTGCAGATATCTGGCAATTAAAAAAGAAATAAAAATTAAAAGTATCTTAGATTCACAGTCCATAGCAATTACAGAGCTTTTTGATCTCTGCTTTGAATAATATCTGTGATGAATTTATGAATTAGATTTAAGTTGAGGGAAATATTCACCTCCTCACGATAGATGGACCTATGAATTCCATTCAGTGTCTTGGTGTTGAAATGTTAAACTTCTGAGATGTTGAGTCCAAAATAGAGCTGCTCTTGCCTACACAATGGGGATTTAAAAGGTGAGAATACATTAAGTCTGATGAAAATTGTCAAGACCCCTTGACAATCAGCTTGGTCTATTCACCCCAGATGTTAAAAATTAGTTGAAACATGAAATAAAACAGTTATGAATATACACAGAAATGATTATATGGGATTATTGGATAAGCTAATGTAAAATTATGGAAGGTCAAGGACTACATTTTTATTATATGTTTGTGGGTAGGCAGACAGAAGTAAAATTAAACCCCGATACTAGGCATTAGTTTATTTATAAGAGTTATATAAGATAATAACCATAGCATTGATAACAGTGTTTGAAACATAGCTAGCAATCAATAAGTCACAAATTATTATATTTTTACTGCTTCAATCAAGTTTTTTTTTGTGTGTGTGGCCATTTTCTATTGGTCTTTTATTTATCTATTTTCATTTATCTTTGTTCTTTGATCTGTGTAGGCCTCCCATCACAGTGGCCTCTCTCGCTGCAGAGCACTGGCTCTGGGCACGTGTGCTCCAGAGTTCCAGCCAAGTAGTCGGACACACCGGTCCAGCTGCTCTGCAGCACATGGGATCTTCCCAGGCCGGGGATCAAACCTGCATCCCTTGCACTGCAAGGCAGTGTCCTTACCCACTGGACCACCAGGGAAGCCCTTCAATCAAGTTTTTATGAGTTCCTAATCCCAGGTTACAAATCCCAGGTATGATTCTGTATGCTCAGGATACATCAGTAAAGAAAAGAATAAAAATAAAACATATCTAATGCCATAGTACTTATATTTGGGAAGAATGAAACAAATACAAAAAAATATTTAAAAGTATGTGTGTGCACACATGTACAAATGTGTATGTGTATATGCTGTACACTATATTAGAAACTAAGTGTAATGATAGGGATGTGTGGAAATTTTAAATTGTGGTCAGGGAATGTGTCACTGAGACTCTGACATTTGAGCAAAAATCTTGTGGAAGTTAGATTCACCTCCTCACGATAGATGGACCTATGAATTCCATTCAGTGTCTTGGTGTTGAAATGTTAAACTTCTGAGATGTTGAGTCCAAAATAGAGCTGCTCTTGCCTACACAATGGGGATTTAAAAGGTGAGAATACATTAAGTCTGATGAAAATTGTCAAGACCCCTTGACAATCAGCTTGGTCTATTCACCCCAGATGTTAAAAATTAGTTGAAACATGAAATAAAACAGTTATGAATATACACAGAAATGATTATATGGGATTATTGGATAAGCTAATGTAAAATTATGGAAGGTCAAGGACTACATTTTTATTATATGTTTGTGGGTAGGCAGACAGAAGTAAAATTAAACCCCGATACTAGGCATTAGTTTATTTATAAGAGTTATATAAGATAATAACCATAGCATTGATAACAGTGTTTGAAACATAGCTAGCAATCAATAAGTCACAAATTATTATATTTTTACTGCTTCAATCAAGTTTTTTTTTGTGTGTGTGGCCATTTTCTATTGGTCTTTTATTTATCTATTTTCATTTATCTTTGTTCTTTGATCTGTGTAGGCCTCCCATCACAGTGGCCTCTCTCGCTGCAGAGCACTGGCTCTGGGCACGTGTGCCCCAGAGTTCCAGCCAAGTAGTCGGACACACCGGTCCAGCTGCTCTGCAGCACATGGGATCTTCCCAGGCCGGGGATCAAACCTGCATCCCTTGCACTGCAAGGCAGTGTCCTTACCCACTGGACCACCAGGGAAGCCCTTCAATCAAGTTTTTATGAGTTCCTAATCCCAGGTTACAAATCCCAGGTATGATTCTGTATGCTCAGGATACATCAGTAAAGAAAAGAATAAAAATAAAACATATCTAATGCCATAGTACTTATATTTGGGAAGAATGAAACAAATACAAAAAAATATTTAAAAGTATGTGTGTGCACACATGTACAAATGTGTATGTGTATATGCTGTACACTATATTAGAAACTAAGTGTAATGATAGGGATGTGTGGAAATTTTAAATTGTGGTCAGGGAATGTGTCACTGAGACTCTGACATTTGAGCAAAAATCTTGTGGAAGTAAGCAAGTGAACTGTGGGAGCTACAGGGGAAAACATTTCAGGCCCTGAAATGAAAAGAGCTGACTTGATTGGAGCTGGGTGGAGGAAAGAGTGAAGAGAAGTTACCAAGACTGAGAGGGCCACTCCACACAGAAATTTGTAGGGCAATGCAAACACTTAGCTTTGAAGAAACTGCAAAGCCATTTGAAAGATGTCAATAGAATGATGCAATAGGATATACTGTTCTAAAGGACACTTTGATTTTATTTCTATTTTTGGAGTAGGTTCTGTTTTTAGTATAGAGGAAAGGGTGAAAACAATAAAACTGAAAGACCAATTTAAATAATGAATGTAGAATATCATGATGGCTTTGAACAGGAGGGTTGTAATTGAAAAGGTGAGACGTAGTCATGTCTGAATGTAGAGATACATAGTAAAGCAAAGGTAACAGGACTGCTGTTGTACACAAAGAGGAACAGCATGTAGATGTGAGAAAGAGACAGTAGTCAAGAATGACTTCCAGGCATTGGACTGAGGAACTGGAGGAATGGAGAATACTGTTGTTAGAGCAGATTTGTAAAAGGAATGCCTTGGAATTGAACATTGGACATGATTAGTTTTAACCATCCAGGAGAAGATATTGAGTTGGTAATTGGATTCTCACAGGCCTGGCATGCTACAATCCATAGTCTAGCAAAGAGACAGACACAAGTGGATGACTGAACGACATTCACACATTTTGAGAGGAAAACTATAAGAAATTGAGGGAAAATTATGAATTTATGACCTTGTGAAAGGGATGGAAGCATAGTGCTCAAGTAAAGGAGTTATTTTTAATGGCGAATACAGACTTTTCACCTATGAAAATAGTTCAGGAATACAGAATGTGTGGTTCACATGCAAGGTGAGGAAATGTTATGTGTGATTACTTCTCTTTCCAGAAATGAAATCCTCAGCTGAAAGTGAGAAAGGGGCAGAAGTCTATAGTAGCTATGAGGTGAGAGGATGACATGGAAAATATCAGGGTCTAAAGAGTAATAATAATATCATGGTCTAGGGAAATGTGGGAAGTGGCCTTGGCAGGACTAAGAGTTCACCTGATGTTACTAGTCAAGAAATTTAAATAAATCCAGAAAACAGGATTGTGATTTTCTTCAGCAGCTGTTGACTTCAGGAGTAGGTAGTGGTTCTAAAAAATGGGAAAGTATAAAGGAAAGCATAGCAAAAAAACAGAGAATTGATACTGTCAAACACAGATTAAAATCGCAAACTGTGGAATCAAAATTAGATAAGAAAGGAGGTGTCCATGGAGAAAGGGTGGCATTAAAAGGCCAAAGGATTTTAACAGGCTCAAAATAGTAGATTTGGAGACCTTAAATAGGTAAACTGGAATAGAAAAGAGACATGCAGATAGCAGATCCAGGAAAGTGATTCTATGAACTTACAGAAAAGACAGTCTAGTTACAGAGAGATCACATTGTTGAAAAACATTCTATGTGTTTTTATAAATACCAAGAACTATAACAATAAAGGTTTTAGTAAAATAATAATAGGTAAGAATCTAAAATCTAAGGGAACAAAAGAAAGTAGACTGGATTAGAGAATGACTTCCCAAAGGGTAGGAAACTAAAATCACAATGAGATGCCATTTCATACCCTTCAGAATGATTGCCACAAAAGAATAAGAGATAGCACACATTGATGTAGAAAAATGGAATTCTTCATATTTCCTTCTTTGGAATGAAAAGTGATACAGATACTTTGAAAAGGGTTTGTCAGTTTCTTAAAATATTAAGTATATACTTATCAAGCCTGTCTACTCCTACATTCCTAAGCAAAAGAGATGAAAATATTGTCAACATAGAGACTTGCAAGAAAACATTGATAGTACAGTGACTCATAATAGCAAATATACAGAAATAAATCATATGCCTATAAACTGGTAATCTGATCAAGAAAATGTACATCTATATAATGCAACAATATTCATCAATGAAAGGGATGTAATACTGACTTGCTACCATTTATGTTAACCTAAAGAGCATTAGGCTAATAGTAAGAATTAAAAAATATCATATATTCTATCATTCCATTTGTAGGAAATATCTAGAAAATGTGAATCTATAGAGACAGAGAATAGATTAATGGTTGACTGAGGATGGGGTAGGAAAGGACATTCTTTTTTGTTTGATTTTTTTAATTATGATTTTTTATTGGAGGATAATTGCTTTACAATATTGTGTTGGCCAATGCCATATATCAAGGACATTAACTATTAACTAGCAATTTATGAGAGTCATAAAATGTTCTAAAACTGAATTATGGTAATGGTTACACGACACAGGAAATTTGCTAAGTGATTGCTAAAAATCATTGAAATGTACACTCAGAATGGGTATATAAGATGAAAATTTTACCATAATTAATTTGTTTTAAAGAGAGAGGTAAAACAGTTTTAGGAAAAAACTGAGGTAGCAGTCGGTTTCATTTGGTGGCATGATATTCGAAGGTGACTATTTTTCTGCATTGGGATGAGGAGAATAGGAAAATTGCCTGGAAACAGCAATAGAAATGGAACATCTTCACCCTACTTCTAGCTCCATGCTGTGGGAGAAAAAATTCAGTTTCCAATAAAGGTAATCAGTACCTTCAAACTAGAGACAGGAGCTAGACCAAAAAATTAAAAAAAACATCCAGGGAAGGGGTTCGGGATATGATGGATTTGCTATGGACCTAGAAGCATCCCTAGAGATGATGCCCTGGAAGGGAGCCATGGCAACCCAGTCCTGTATTCTTTTATGGAGAATCCCTTGGACCAAGCAGCCCTGGTGAGCTACAGTCCATTGGCTCACAGAGTCAGACAGAACTGAAGTGACTTAGCACACACACAGGAGCATTTCTAAAGGCACTGGAGAAGTGTTTCGAGAGCTCAGAAAGACCTAGAAATGAATTATAAAAGACTGTGTACTTGACTTTAAGGAAATGAGAATCAGGAATAACCTGTGAGACCTGGTTTACCTTGGTAATTGATATAAACCAAGATAAAGGGCATGATGAAGTGTGAAGGCTCTTTGATCTTCCCACATTTGTAAGCTAACAAGTTATCCTGTCTGTCACTGTTTCGTAGATGCTGGTAGGAGACTTTAGATTCCTGCATCAGAAACAAAGAACTTCATTACTCACAGTCCAGCAAGCAGCATGCCCTTCCCGTGCATGCTGGTTTCTCTTGTCCCACAAGCTTCCTGGGAGTGACATAGAGTGATCCACGTGGCAGCTCTGTGAATAGTGTGCCTGTGTCAAAGATAAGGAATACTCAGCTTAGAGAAAGCAAATTTTTTAGATTTGGCTATAAATTAACCTGTCTAATTTTCCATGGAAAAGTCATTATACTGGTTACTCTATAGTGGACCGTAAATAAGTACACCCATTCTCTGTTCCAGACAGTAACATAATATCTGTGTTCCAAGATAGATAACCTGGAAAGTCTTGTATCTTTTTGCCATACAAACATCAGCTGAAAACCTAACTTGAAACAAATCTTATCAGGGCATCCAATCACGAGATGTTTAGAAAGGAAAGGAACCTCTGGAGAATATTCCAACAAAGAGTAAAAGGATATTAATTTTTGTGGCCACATTCAGATTGTCATACTAAGATAGATGACCATTGTAGAGGTACAGGGAGTGAGGAGTTCTGGCAAAGATGACAAAAGGTTGGGGCACATTCTTTTCAACTTAATGGTTGGAAACCAAAGCAGAGGTCCTATTGGAAATACCTGGAGTTCTGAGGTTCTCTTCATTGCATTTTGTTGTTCAGTCACTAAGTTGTGTCTGACTTTTTGTGAGCCCATGGACTACAGCATGCTAGGCTTCTCTGTTCTTCACTATCTCCTGGAGTTTGCTCAAACTCATGCCTGTTGAGTCGATGGTGCCATCCAGCCATCTCATCCACTGTTGCCCCCTTCTCCTGCCCTCAATCTTTCCCAGTGTCAGGGTCTTTTCCAATGAGTTAGTTCTTCACATTAATTGGTCAAAGGACTGAAACTTCAGCTTTAGCATCAGCCCTTCCAGTGAATATTTAGGTTTGATTTCCTTTAAGATTAACTGGCATGATCTCCTTGCTGTCCAAGGGACTCTGAAGTGACTTCTCCAGTAAGTACAAACATTTCAAAAGCATGAATTCTTCAGTGCTCAGCCTCACTTTATTTTTCAGCTTTCACATCCATACATATATATCTTAGTTATATTTATACATCTAACTAGGTATCAAAGAATCCACCTGCCTATGCAGGAGATACAGGAAATGCAGGTTCAGTCCCTGGGTTAGAAAGATCCAACTGGAGGAGGGAATGACAACCACTCCAGTACTCTTGCTGGAAGAATCCAATGGACAGAGGATCCTGATGTGCCACAACCCATGGGGTCACAAAGAGTTGGACATGACTGAGCAATTGCTCATAAATTCACATGCTTCAAAATTGATTTCTGAATAAAAATCTACTACATATTTTTATTTAAAGCTCCTTTTTTACATAAATAAAATATGCAGACTAATTATGTTATAACTTGTATAAAGTCATCAACTTGCACTACCCAAAGAAGTCGAATTGAGGAATTAGAAGTTATTAAAAATAAGATAAGTACCTTTATTAATATTGTCATTCATTATTGTCACTTCAGTGATACACGTTAATTATCAGGTATGTGCAAACTTAACCATTTATCTTTTTAAAAAATTATTGTGCACCTAAATTTATATTATTTTATAATTGCAAAGCATTAAAACACATTTAAGTAATCTCTTCTCTTGCATTTAACATATTTGTGATTAAAATCAAATTAATTGAAGAAAAGTGCTCTATATAAAATTTCTAGTTAAATTATGGAAATGAACAGATTTTAAAAGGAAAAAAGAGTGTGAGTGTATGTGTGTATGTGTATACATTGCATTTGGTGAAGTTGGGAAAGATTTGAATTTTTCGGCCAGCATATAACATTTTTATATTTTTCTATAATTTTGTGATTCATATTTTGATTAAATTATTTCTAGAGAAACTGAGCAAAGTAAATGGACCAAATTAATTTAATCCATTAAAGCAATAGTTTATTTGAAAAGCAAGAATATAGTTTTGTTTTGCCTCATTTCACTTAGCATGTTGTCCTTAGCTTTCATTTTTGTCGTGTAAGTTGATATGCTTCTTTTTTAAGGTAGAATAATGCTCCATTGTAAATAGGCACAAAATTTCTTTATCTATTCATCCAGTGATGGATATCTAGGTTGTCTTCATATTTTGGCTGTTTGAATAATGCTGTAATGAATAAACATGGTCTTTCAAGAAAGAATATATTTTCTAAGTACACATATTTCTCATATATCAAAGGAGTAACAATGAAATTTGCAAGTTGCTGATAATTCTGACAAACTTCTGTCAATAATCACTTTTGAAATAAAATTATTATCATCATTTTTAAATCTTTATGTAAAGAGAATGCCAGAGCTTTTAATAACCAGTCTGCCAAAAAAGGCCAATCTAATATCAAAATATTTCAATAAAATAAATTTTACTAAAAATTAGATTTTTCAACATGAAAAGGAGTATTAACTATCATTATACATGAAATATATAAATCATACAAGTAGGAGAGGAATAGAAATTGTAAGGCAGGTGTATAAATCATCTACCATTTTCATTTACTTCATTAACAAAAAATCCAAAAAGCAAGTATATTTCTTTAAAATTATAAGAGGTTAGAAATAAAAATAAGCCATAGAGAAGCTTAACATCAATTTAAAAATTTTTTTAGCAAAAATTTACTTAGCATCTAAAAATTAACTTGTCACTTCAGTGATACACGTTAATTATCAGGTATGTGCAAACTTAACCATTTATCTTTTTAAAAAATTATTGTGCACCTAAATTTATATTATTTTATAATTGCAAAGCATTAAAACACATTTAAGTAATCTCTTCTCTTGCATTTAACATATTTGTGATTAAAATCAAATTAATTGAAGAAAAGTGCTCTATATAAAATTTCTAGTTAAATTATGGAAATGAACAGATTTTAAAAGGAAAAAAGAGTGTGAGTGTATGTGTGTATGTGTATACATTGCATTTGGTGAAGTTGGGAAAGATTTGAATTTTTCGGCCAGCATATAACATTTTTATATTTTTCTATAATTTTGTGATTCATATTTTGATTAAATTATTTCTAGAGAAACTGAGCAAAGTAAATGGACCAAATTAATTTAATCCATTAAAGCAATAGTTTATTTGAAAAGCAAGAATATAGTTTTGTTTTGCCTCATTTCACTTAGCATGTTGTCCTTAGCTTTCATTTTTGTCGTGTAAGTTGATATGCTTCTTTTTTAAGGTAGAATAATGCTCCATTGTAAATAGGCACAAAATTTCTTTATCTATTCATCCAGTGATGGATATCTAGGTTGTCTTCATATTTTGGCTGTTTGAATAATGCTGTAATGAATAAACATGGTCTTTCAAGAAAGAATATATTTTCTAAGTACACATATTTCTCATATATCAAAGGAGTAACAATGAAATTTGCAAGTTGCTGATAATTCTGACAAACTTCTGTCAATAATCACTTTTGAAATAAAATTATTATCATCATTTTTAAATCTTTATGTAAAGAGAATGCCAGAGCTTTTAATAACCAGTCTGCCAAAAAAGGCCAATCTAATATCAAAATATTTCAATAAAATAAATTTTACTAAAAATTAGATTTTTCAACATGAAAAGGAGTATTAACTATCATTATACATGAAATATATAAATCATACAAGTAGGAGAGGAATAGAAATTGTAAGGCAGGTGTATAAATCATCTACCATTTTTCATTTTTACTTCATTAACAAAAAATCCAAAAAGCAAGTATATTTCTTTAAAATTATAAGAGGTTAGAAATAAAAATAAGCCATAGAGAAGCTTAACATCAATTTAAAAATGTTTCTGTCTCTAGCAAAATTTTGAGTTATTTTTTACCTAAATAGCAATCTCAAAATTTATTAACTTTTAGTATGTTGATTATATCATGTGCCTCACCCTCTTGGTACTTGAATTACTCTTTGCTAGTAAGGTATGAAACTGCAGTTGCTTTTGAACCTCTTGTAAAGTACAAGTTAAAAGGTTTATGTTAAACCTAAGCTGGTTTTCAGTTCACTTTTTAAATTCTTGTGTATGTACATGTGAACATGCTATGTCACTTCAGTCATGTTGGACTCTTTCAACTCTATGGACGATAACCCACCAGGCTCCTCTGTCCATGGGATTCTCCAAGCAAGAAGACTGGAATGGATTTCCATGCCCTCCTTCAGGGGTTCTTCCCCACCCAGGGATCAAACTCCTGTCTCTTATTTATGCATCTCCTGCACAGACAAGCAGATTCTTTAAATTCTAAGATTATGACAAAACCTAATTTTTTGCTAATAGATTGAAGTGAAGGCAACCTCCCCAACAAGGTGAGTAAATCCCATGATTTCAAATGTGTGTCATGACAAAGAGTGGACCTTTACTAGTTAGACTTAACTAGCTATGGGTCTCCGGAAGGATTTCCAGGTGGCTCAGTGGTAAAGAATCCACCTGCTGATGGAAAGAGACGCAGAAGACTGGTGTTCCATCCCTGAGTTGGGAAGATCCTCTGAAGGAAGAAATGGCAACCTGCTCCAGTATTTTTTGATGGAGAATACCATGGAGAGAGGAGTCTGGTGGTCAACAGTCCATAAGGGCACAAAGAATAGGACGTGGCTGAGAGAGTGATCACATACGCATGGGTTTCTAGAAGTTTGCATCATGGATGAATAAGAAGGATAACAGAAAAAGAAATATTAGATACCAAGCATTGCAAAGAGGAAAATAGAAATTGTAAGGCAGGTGTATAAATCATCTACCATTTTCATTTTACTTCATTAACAAAAATCCAAAAGCAAGTATATTTCTTTAAAATTATAAGAGGTTAGAAATATAAATAAGCCATAGAGAAGCTTAACATCAATTTAAAAATGTTTCTGTCTCTAGCAAAATTTTGAGTTATTTTTTACCTAAATAGCAATCTCAAAATTTATTAACTTTTAGTATGTTGATTATATCATGTGCCTCACCCTCTTGGTACTTGAATTACTCTTTGCTAGTAAGGTATGAAACTGCAGTTGCTTTTGAACCTCTTGTAAAGTACAAGTTAAAAGGTTTATGTTAAACCTAAGCTGGTTTTCAGTTCACTTTTTAAATTCTTGTGTATGTACATGTGAACATGCTATGTCACTTCAGTCATGTTGGACTCTTTCAACTCTATGGACGATAACCCACCAGGCTCCTCTGTCCATGGGATTCTCCAAGCAAGAAGACTGGAATGGATTTCCATGCCCTCCTTCAGGGGTTCTTCCCCACCCAGGGATCAAACTCCTGTCTCTTATTTATGCATCTCCTGCACAGACAAGCAGATTCTTTAAATTCTAAGATTATGACAAAACCTAATTTTTTGCTAATAGATTGAAGTGAAGGCAACCTCCCCAACAAGGTGAGTAAATCCCATGATTTCAAATGTGTGTCATGACAAAGAGTGGACCTTTACTAGTTAGACTTAACTAGCTATGGGTCTCCGGAAGGATTTCCAGGTGGCTCAGTGGTAAAGAATCCACCTGCTGATGGAAAGAGACGCAGAAGACTGGTGTTCCATCCCTGAGTTGGGAAGATCCTCTGAAGGAAGAAATGGCAACCTGCTCCAGTATTTTTTGATGGAGAATACCATGGAGAGAGGAGTCTGGTGGTCAACAGTCCATAAGGGCACAAAGAATAGGACGTGGCTGAGAGAGTGATCACATACGCATGGGTTTCTAGAAGTTTGCATCATGGATGAATAAGAAGGATAACAGAAAAAGAAATATTAGATACCAAGCATTGCAAAGAGGAAAATAGAAGATTGAGTGGTGAAAAATATATACATTCTTAAAAGCAGAAGGATTTAAATCACTTCTGGGATGACCCTTTACCCTCCCAAACTGGATCACAGAAATTCAGTTTTTAACATTTCATTGTTTCAGTGCTATTCTTCTTCAGATTTAGTGTCTTTTAAAGCATCTTAATTGATAAGGAATGAAGTCCTGATGTGTATGTAATGGACAATGCATTATCTGAAATGCAAGAAAAGTTAGCACATTTGAAATCAGAGAATATATCACTGACTGGTGACTATGCAAAGAGGGTACAGAAAAGGCACTATAGTGACCTCTTAGTAGTATTTATTTTATGATCCTACTTCAGTAAGCCAACCATGATATGGAGCCATTACAATATTACAGAAATAGCAGCCTTTCGAAATATTCTATGAGCTATTTCTTAAAGAACTCACAGCATCTAAAATAATAATAATAAAAAAAAAATTAAAAACTTCCTAGGGCCACCTAACTCTTTGCAGGCTAAAAATCTCATTTTTTACTTAATTTGCTAGATAGGCATAAAATCTACATTATGATACCAAAATTGTTGTAGGATAATAGCAAGAAAGCAAAAATAGTTAAGATAATTAAGTGTATAAACTTCCATTACAAATCATCTGTGCTAAGGATGTATATACCTACAAAATTTGTAAAAGGATTAGTGAAAATTTTCACTCATTTCCAACAGTAACAGCAGTGAATTTTACTAAGGATGAAGGAAGACCATAAGCATCTTTGAGGATTTGTCTCTCCAGACTTAATCTTTTTTACATATGGGTCTAGCTCCTCTAATGTGTACTTTTGAGATTCTTATACACTTTTTTTTTTTTTTAACTCCTGTTCTCCTTGCATGTGTGCTAATTCACATTATATTGTCTGATTCTGTGTGACCCAATGAACTGTAGCCTGTTGGGCTCCTCTGTCCATCCATGGGATTCTCCAGGCAAGAATACTACAGTGGATTGCCATTCCCTCCTCCAGGGAATCTTCTCAATCCAAAGATCAAACTCTTCTCTCTGATGTCTACCTGCATTGGCAGGCAGGTTCTTTACCACTATTGCCACCTGGGAAACGCTGTTAGACTCCATCCTTGAAGAAATAAATTTCCTTGCAGTATTCTTTTCTTGCTCCAGTAGCAATTTCTAGAAATCAGGCTTTTGAAACCCTGAATTAAATTAAGATGTGTTTAGTTAACAAGAAGTGTTTGTAGTTTCTTGTGCTTAATATTATCTAATTTTTAAGCGTGATATGTTTCAACATTAGATTAATGAGGGAAGGGTAGAGAAGGTCAGAAAGGCATTAATAATTTAAATAATCCATAACACAAATTGCTCTTCTTAGTTCTACTTTTGTCACTTTTCATACTTAAGGGAGGGCATATTCTTTCAAATTCAGTTATACTTGGAGAGTGAAGCTGTTGCTGAGGTGAGAAAAAGATCATTAATATCCTGAAGATGTATGCTTACTTCACTTCTATTTAAACTAACATAGAAATCTAACATTTATTATGGAACTATTGAGAATCTGGAAAACTACCCATGAAATAACAGCCATAGAAATTTTTATAACGAACTGTAAAGGGTATCTCAATGTCTATTTCAAAACTGATTTGATGAATACAGAAAAGGTCAAACTAAAAATAACTAGACTGAATCAGTCATAAGTGTAGTAACATATGCCTCATTTAATAAGGAGCTCTAAATCTGCACCACAGTTTAAGTAGTATCATGAATGCTAATTCTCACAGCAAAGGGTTATGAACTACCTGTTGACTTGTGCCTGACACAAGGTCAGGTAGTTATGAGCTAATGAAACCCTGATGTACCAGAAGGTGAATGACTGACGAGAGTGGGCTGCTGGGAAGAAACTGCAGTAGTGCTGTGACACATTCAGAATAACACCGTGTCCTGAAACAGAAGCGACTGTGATTCCATCTGTTGATAAAGTCTAACTGCTTCAGTTAAAGCCTCGCTGTGTAGGCTCCTCTGTCCATCCATGGGATTCTCCAGGCAAGAATACTACAGTGGATTGCCATTCCCTCCTCCAGGGAATCTTCTCAATCCAAAGATCAAACTCTTCTCTCTGATGTCTACCTGCATTGGCAGGCAGGTTCTTTACCACTATTGCCACCTGGGAAACGCTGTTAGACTCCATCCTTGAAGAAATAAATTTCCTTGCAGTATTCTTTTCTTGCTCCAGTAGCAATTTCTAGAAATCAGGCTTTTGAAACCCTGAATTAAATTAAGATGTGTTTAGTTAACAAGAAGTGTTTGTAGTTTCTTGTGCTTAATATTATCTAATTTTTTAAGCTTGATATGTTTCAACATTAGATTAATGAGGGAAGGGTAGAGAAGGTCAGAAAGGCATTAATAATTTAAATAATCCATAACACAAATTGCTCTTCTTAGTTCTACTTTTGTCACTTTTCATACTTAAGGGAGGGCATATTCTTTCAAATTCAGTTATACTTGGAGAGTGAAGCTGTTGCTGAGGTGAGAAAAAGATCATTAATATCCTGAAGATGTATGCTTACTTCACTTCTATTTAAACTAACATAGAAATCTAACATTTATTATGGAACTATTGAGAATCTGGAAAACTACCCATGAAATAACAGCCATAGAAATTTTTATAACGAACTGTAAAGGGTATCTCAATGTCTATTTCAAAACTGATTTGATGAATACAGAAAAGGTCAAACTAAAAATAACTAGACTGAATCAGTCATAAGTGTAGTAACATATGCCTCATTTAATAAGGAGCTCTAAATCTGCACCACAGTTTAAGTAGTATCATGAATGCTAATTCTCACAGCAAAGGGTTATGAACTACCTGTTGACTTGTGCCTGACACAAGGTCAGGTAGTTATGAGCTAATGAAACCCTGATGTACCAGAAGGTGAATGACTGACGAGAGTGGGCTGCTGGGAAGAAACTGCAGTAGTGCTGTGACACATTCAGAATAACACCGTGTCCTGAAACAGAAGCGACTGTGATTCCATCTGTTGATAAAGTCTAACTGCTTCAGTTAAAGCCTCGCTGTGTAGGCTACATATTTCCTAGGAGATAATTTTTCTATCTCCATAAACATTCAGATGTTACAAGCACTAAACAATTTCTGGTTCTCCTTACATATGCATGTATTTAGCTATTTTTAAAAAGGTTTCATTAAATATTTTTGATGCATTGAACAACAATAAAGATTTGTATGTAGGAATTGTAGGATAGTTGGTTTTACTCAAGAGTAGATTCAAAGTTCTGAACATCAGGAAGTCCATAAAGATTTTAAAGTTTTGTGCTCATTGTTATGATCAAATGGAGATTTAATTTATGCTTGTTAAAATTTAGAAAATCAAAGGGAGCCCTAAGCATTAAATCTCTGATAAAGTTGATGCCATTAATGTAAACATACTTTTAAATAATCTGTAAATATACATTCTATTGTCAGTACTTTTATTATATTTCCAAACCACTTGAACCTTTTGAAAACAAATCATTTTTTTGTGTGCCCCTGTCTCTTTTGAGGACCTCTTGATAGCCCTAAATCGTTTCCTCTCCTTATACAGTTGGCATTTTAATAGTAGTGGGAGTAAAAGATAAGCAACAGTAATTTAAGAAAAAAAAGAGGAGAGGATTGACTTTTGCAAAAATTTCCATTCCAGAAGACAATATTAAGGCAAAGGAAAAATAGATGAAGTAAAACATACACACACAGGGGCTTCCCCGGTGGTCCCGTGGGTAAGGACACAACCTTGCAGTGCAAAGGGCGCCTGTTCAATCCCTGGCCTGGGAAAATCCCACGTGTGGTCGAGTGGCTGAACAGATGTGTCCAACTACCGAGCCGAAACTCTGGAGCGCATGCGCCCAGAGCCAGTGCTCTGTGACGAGAGAGGCCGCTGCACTGGGAGGCCCACACAGGCCAAAGAACAAAGATAAATAAATGAAAAATCAATAGAAATGGCAAACACACACACACAGATACGCACACACTCAACATACATTCTCTTGCACACACTAACAGCAAGGAGCATTTGGAGTATGCATTTCAAATTATTCCTTTCTTGTTTCTTCAGGAAATCTTGATACTACTGAAATGGCATAATACTTTAAGTGTATAGAAAAGTTTTATCTTAGTCAAGAAATGACTTTAATGTTAAAACTTTCAACAAAACTCAGTGAGGTTTACTTAGTACATGTATAGTTGGAGAAAACCCACAAAATTATCAATCTTCATGTCAATTTCTATGCTGCTTCTCTTAATGCCCCCAGCTACAATCATGACAATAAGTTACAATGATCCCCACATCCACAACTGAGAATACTTCCAGTTTTCCAAAAGAAAACTTTTGAGTAATTAGTTTTCATTTGTTTGGGGGACAAAATTCATATTTTAATTAAGAGAGACTCAATAGTGCTTTTTGAGCTCCTACTATGTGTTTTTCACTAGGAATGAAAAGCTGAGTGAACTACCAGTTCCCTCAGAAAAGAAAGTTCTGTTAGTTATAAACCAAATAATCATATAAGTACAAATTAAATTTAGATTCATTTACATATATAATTTAAGTAGATGTTCATCATATCATTGCATGACTTATAAAATGATGGAGTCGCAGCTTTCTACAAAGGTCAGGGCAAATGGCAGCAGAAAATGTGATTCTGTTGGAGAGTTTAACTGAGAACTATTACCTAGCTTGGAAGATCAACAGGATGTACAAACAAATTAGATTTCAACTGCTCTCCAAAGCAAAGGAAGAAGGTAAGTAATCAAGTGGGTGCAGAAAAATAAACCCACTAAAGGATCTAGTGCAAAAGCTCCCTCGAGATAAAGAAAGGCAAGTGCCAGAAACTGAAGGAAATTCAGTGAGCAATAGAAAAAGCATGTCTAGAAGACACAAGGGAAGCCAACAGGGTCATATTGTGTAGAGTCTTGCCAATCAGTTTAGCAAACTTGTTCTTTACAACCTAGTGAAAAGCTGAGGAAAGTGTAAGAGTGTTGGAGAGTGTAAATCAAATGTAAGCGAACATGACTGAGTATAAGAGATTTCTTGACAACATGAGTCGCAGTGGCCAGTGGAAACAAGAGCCTGTTGGAGATGTTTGAGATGAGAGATAAGTAGGGTGAACATAAGTAAACCAAATTGGAAAAATGCTCTAAGTGATTAAAAGTAGTTATCAATGGAGACTTCGTTAGGGTTGTTATGGGGAAATTTTTGTGAAACCAGAGACATATTATTAATATTTATATTAATAGAGTTCATTGAATGGTGAACGGGAGAAAAGAAAGCAATTGCAGAAGTGTTATTGATGCAGGTGGATCATAGGACATTTAGGAAGAAGGCCTACACCAAAAGGAATATCAAATTGAATGGTCCATATTCCAACTCTTTTCTTGGAACTTTCCATTGGATTCAGTGTTCTACTGTCAAATATGTGCCATGTAAATATTTTTTGTGCTTATGTATCTGAACCATTTTCCTTAGGCTTTTGTCAAGATACATTCCAAGAAATTAAAATAAAACATTTATGAAAAGTGTTTTCCAAACAAAAAATATCAGAGAACTGACACTGTATTACTTCTTTAAAAAGATGTTTCTAATATCTCCTTTGATTGCACACAGCTGGATCCTCATATCAGTTTCTGCAGGTAATCTGTTGTGAAATGCCATTTCAGGTTTTGTAATTGAAGAAAATCAGGGCTCACACAGATATGTAAATTAGAAACAAGAGGACTTCAGGGGCCTTATGAAAGACTCTTTAGGGAACATCCACGCACACTTTGAGAAGCACCGATTAAAACATTAAATACAGGGCTTCCCCTGGTGGTCCAGTGGGTAATGACACCTCCTTGCAGTGCAAGGGGTGCTGGTTCGATCCCTGGCCTGGGAAGATCCCATGTGCCGCGGAGCGGCTGGACCGATGTGTCCAATTACCGAGCTGGAGCTCTGGGGCGCATGTGCCCAGAGCCGGTGCTCTGCGACAACAGATGCCATCACGATGGGAGGCCCACAGGAGCCAAAGAACAAAGACGGATGAAAATAGAGAAATGAAAGACCAATAGAAGTGACCCGTCCGCTCCCCTCCCTCCCCAACCGACCCCCGCCCAAAATAAATAAATAAATAAATCTTAAAAAAAAAAAAAAGAAGACAGAATAAAAATAGAAGAAGCAAATTTGGTTCTTTCTAATAAACCAAAGAAGTTAGGAAGAACACAAAACTCCAAAATACACATATCTATGCTCACTTCTCTTATCCTTGAAAAAAAAAATTAAATATACTTCACACATTAAACATGACAATATGTTTAATATATAAAAGTTGCATATATGGAATGTGTTTATGATAAGAGTAAAACCCCACTGAAAAGTCAATTCTCTCTAAAATCTTCCAGCAAAAACTATTTCCAAAAATACATTTCCAATACAGCATATAAAATTATTCTGGCTTTAATCATCTATCTTTCAGAAGTCCAACCTTCCTTTTCACTCTTTTTCTTTTCCTAATAGCCAACCACAAGGCCTTGCATATAGTCGAGTTTTGGCAGCTTTTTTTTTTTTTTTTTAATTTATTTATTTTTTCATTTTTGGGGGGCTGAGGGGGAGGAAGGGGGGTGGGTGGGCCTCTTCTATTGGTCTTTCATTTGTCTATTTTTCATCCATCTTTTTTCTTTGGCCTGTGTGGGCCTCCCATCGCGGTGGCCTCTGTTGTCGCAGAGCACTGGCTCTGGGGGCATGCACTCCAGAGCTACGGCTCGGTAATTGGACACATCGGTCCAGCCGCTCTGCCTCACATGGGATCTTCCCAGGTCAGGGATCGAACCGGCGCCCCTTGCACTGCAAGGCAGTGTCCCCATCCACTGGACCACCAGGGAAGCCCAAGTTTTGGTAGCTTTAAATTAACATTGAATATTGATATCTCTTACTTTATATTTGACATAAAATTATTATTACCAGACTGTGTGGTTATATACTGCAAGCTCTGTTATCATACTACAATTTTTATAGTTTACCACCTTCCTTAAAATAAGAAAGAAATAAGCATGAGGCATTTTGACAACAACTGGAGATAAAAGGTGTGTTAACCCATGATACATTATGCCTTTGTTTCTAATAAGGCTTCAACAAGGAATGATTTATGGTTTTATTGCTTATGTGTCTTGCCATTAATTATTTGATCTGATTTCCTTTATGCTAATTATATGACTCTGCTTTATATACATGGCATTATATAGAATTGATTTCACTGAGATTTTCATTTTTATTAAATAATTTAACACAAAACAGTGCTCTGACTAAGCACCTTTTGAAGATAATTCTGTAGAGGAAAAACTGTCCTTCCCTACATGAAGTCTGGCACAGTTCGTTAGGATAATGAGCCATAATGGAAAGAATAACAATGGCCTGATGGTGCTGTCCATTAGAGCTAGAATGTGAACCACGTATGTAAGTGCAAATATTCTAGAAGCCACATTACCCAAATAAAGAAAATTAATTTTAATAATATATTTTATTTGACTCAATATGTACAAAATATCACTTCAATGTATAAGTAACATACAATTATCAACAACCTATACAATAAATTTTATCATTCTAAGTGTACAGGTTACATTTGAAGCACATCTCCATTTGAACATGAACATTTTATTAAAAATACCTGATCTTGATTTAGATTTAAAAATTTACAGTTAAAATGGTGGACTCATATGTTGAAACTCTTATGAGATATGTACAAGTTTTCCACAAATCAAACTGAATAATCCATGTTAAAATTTAAATGAGGATGTTTGAAAGTCATCTGAGAAGTTACTATCCAAAGTATGTAGAATATTCTTACAACAAATATCAAAGACAAACAAAAAATAATAGAAGTTGACAGAAAGAGACAAGTACTGTATGATGTCACTTTATGTGGAATCTAAAAAGCCAAGCTCATAGAAAAGTTACCGAACAAAAACTTGAGTCCACTAACACACATACAGTAAGTTCAGTTCAGTCACTCAGTCACGTCAGACACTTTGAGATCCTATGGACTGTGCCAAGCCAGGCTTCCCTGTTCTTCGCCATCTCCTGAAGCTTGCTCAAACGCATGTCCTTTGACTAGGTAATGCCATCCAACCATCTAGTCCTTTGTGGTCTCTTTCTCCTTCTCTTCTCCTTCTATTTTTCCCAGCATCAAGGTAGTTTCCAATGAGTCATCTCTTCACGTTAGTTGGCCAGATTATTAGAGCTTCAGTTTCAGCATCAGTCTTTCCAATGAATATTCAGGGTGGATTTCCTTTAGGACTGACTGGTTTGATATCCTTTCAGTTCAAGGGACTCTAAACAGCTTCCTACAACACCACAGTTCAATAGCATCAATTCTTCAGTACTCAGCCTTCTTTATGATCCAACTCTCGCATCCATACGTGGCTCCTGGGGAAACTATAACTTTGACCTTATGAACTTTTGTTGGTAAAGTGATGTTTCTGCTTTTGAATATGCTGTTAAGGTTTGTTATAGCGTTCCTTCCAAGGAGCAAGCATCTTTTAATTTCATGGCTGCAGTGATTTTGGAGTCCAAGAAAATAAAGTCTGTTACTGTCTCCATTGTTTGCTCATTTCTTTGCAATGAAGAATGAATGCCATGATCTTCAGCTCATCAATATTGAGTTTTAGGCCTGTTTTTTCACTCTTCTCTTTCATCTTCAAGAGGCTGATTAGTTCCTTCAGTATTCTTGCCTTGAGAACCCCACATACAGTAAAGGCAATCTATTGATACCAGGTGTGGCAAGAGAGTGCACATTTAGTATAAGGTATCATACAAAGGGTCTGGGATAGCTAATGCTCAAAAAGCTCAGAGTCCCTAATGGATTTTAGCAAGGCATTTTTAAACCAATGTGAGAGAGTGGAGTCTCTGGGTATGTGAGCAGTCCCTGTACAGCTTTTTGATTAGTTTAAGATGAGGTAACAGGACCCTGTTATACAGTATCAGTCCTTAAACTCTAGTAGGTCCAGGGGCAATATGATCATGGCCATCAAGTAGCTGATTTTCATTTCGTGGAAGCTGTAGCATCTGTTGAACTTCCCTGGTAGCTCAGAAGGTAAAGAATCCACCTGCACTGTGGGAGATCTGGGCTTGATCCCAGCATTGGGAAGATCTCCTGGAGGAGGGAATGGTTACCCACTATCCTATCTGGGAAATCTCATCGACAGAGGAGACTGGCAGGCTACAGTTCACAGGGTTGCAAAGAGTCGGACACGACTGAGTGACTTTCACTAAGTAGCCTCCACAAATCAGCTCAGAAAAGGTGCTAGGTTCTTCAGTGAGGAACTAAACAAAGAATATAAGAGAGAGGTCTGCCTCAAGGAAACTGTGTAGAGTCCTGCTTGATTGCAGAAATAGAAAGTAGAATGGTGATTACTAGAAGTGGAATGGGGTGGAAAAAATGGATAGATATTTGTCAAAATGTACAAGTTTCCTGCTATAAGATGAGTAAATTTTGAGAGTTTAATGTTCATAATGGTGATTATAGTTAAGAATATTGTATTATATATTTGAAAGTTTCTAATTCTATAGATCTTACACGTTCTTATTATCCACACACAATCATACAATGGTAGTAATGACAGGTTAATGAAGAATAAGCTAATTTTCCTACAGCAATCTTATGGCAATCCTACTACATACATACATTAAATTATCCAACTGTAGACCTAAACTGACAACTATATAAAGCTACAGAAAATTTTCACATTCAAGTTACTTATAATTCAAAACTCAGTTCTCCATTCCATTAGCCACATTTAAATAATACATGTATGGCAAAGGCTACTCACCTCAATACCACGCTTGAAAGTGATTAACTTAGTATTCATGGTTTCATCAGTGTGTTTAATCGTATCTGACTCAATATTGTCATTGGCATGAAGTCAGAAACTTTTCCTAAATTTGCAACATATTTAAATACTTTAAAGTAGATATTATTAATAAAACACATTGTTATCATTTATAAACATTTGACATAATGTGACTCTGTAAAAATATTTCCAATTTCATCTTGAAAGAAAATTCTCTCTTAAGCAAATGCTGTTTTCTTTTTAATTATTATTCTTATTTTGCCAATGGAAGAAAGAATAGCACCTTTTCCAGGGATGTAATTAAATCAACCAACAAGTCAATGGTGCAGTCAAATGATAGTTGAATCTGGATATCTCATTTTCTATGTGCCCACTCAGTGTGAATGTCATAAATTATAAAAGGGTTTGATAGTTTCTTTAGAAGAAGTAGTGTAGTAAGATTCTACAAGTAACTTTTTACTGTAATTATATCCTATTATGCTACAGTTCACAGGGTTGCAAAGAGTCGGACACGACTGAGTGACTTTCACTAAGTAGCCTCCACAAATCAGCTCAGAAAAGGTGCTAGGTTCTTCAGTGAGGAACTAAACAAAGAATATAAGAGAGAGGTCTGCCTCAAGGAAACTGTGTAGAGTCCTGCTTGATTGCAGAAATAGAAAGTAGAATGGTGATTACTAGAAGTGGAATGGGGTGGAAAAAATGGATAGATATTTGTCAAAATGTACAAGTTTCCTGCTATAAGATGAGTAAATTTTGAGAGTTTAATGTTCATAATGGTGATTATAGTTAAGAATATTGTATTATATATTTGAAAGTTTCTAATTCTATAGATCTTACACGTTCTTATTATCCACACACAATCATACAATGGTAGTAATGACAGGTTAATGAAGAATAAGCTAATTTTCCTACAGCAATCTTATGGCAATCCTACTACATACATACATTAAATTATCCAACTGTAGACCTAAACTGACAACTATATAAAGCTACAGAAAATTTTCACATTCAAGTTACTTATAATTCAAAACTCAGTTCTCCATTCCATTAGCCACATTTAAATAATACATGTATGGCAAAGGCTACTCACCTCAATACCACGCTTGAAAGTGATTAACTTAGTATTCATGGTTTCATCAGTGTGTTTAATCGTATCTGACTCAATATTGTCATTGGCATGAAGTCAGAAACTTTTCCTAAATTTGCAACATATTTAAATACTTTAAAGTAGATATTATTAATAAAACACATTGTTATCATTTATAAACATTTGACATAATGTGACTCTGTAAAAATATTTCCAATTTCATCTTGAAAGAAAATTCTCTCTTAAGCAAATGCTGTTTTCTTTTTAATTATTATTCTTATTTTGCCAATGGAAGAAAGAATAGCACCTTTTCCAGGGATGTAATTAAATCAACCAACAAGTCAATGGTGCAGTCAAATGATAGTTGAATCTGGATATCTCATTTTCTATGTGCCCACTCAGTGTGAATGTCATAAATTATAAAAGGGTTTGATAGTTTCTTTAGAAGAAGTAGTGTAGTAAGATTCTACAAGTATAAATCTTATTATTCTATGACTGTAATTATATCCTATTATCTTAATATTTAATATATCAATGGGTTGTCATGTCTATTGTTGTTTAGTCACTAAGTTGTGTCTGACTCTTTTGCAACTCTATGGAATGTATCCTGCCAGGGTCTTCTGTGCATGGAATTTCCCAGGCAAGAATACTGGAGTGGGTTGCCATTTCCTTCTCTGTGGGATCTTCTTGACTTTGGTATCAAACATATATATCCTGTGTTGCAGGCAGATTCTTTACCACTGAGCCACCAGGAAAGTCTCAGTAAAGAAACGACAACTGTAAAATTTAGAATTCACAATGTCATTTATAACACTTCTTTCTGTAAATAATTTCTTAATATTACTTTTATTACTTCTATTTTATGTTCTATAGCATAGATAGACAGGTAGATAAATGATGGATATTTGGATAAATTGGTTGTTTACTGCTACTATATAATCATCCACAGTAATATTCTCTAGGGTTATATAATCCAACATGGTAGTTACTAATCATATGTAGTATCAAGTATTCTACCGTGGCTTGTCTGAATTATGATGTATTGTGCAGATAAAGTATACTCTGGATTTCAATGAGTTAGTATAGAAAAGGAATACACACTAGTGCATTAATATATTTTATTTATTGTACATTTCACTGATAATGTATTATTTCACCTAATTATTTTGACTTTCAAAAATGAAGTTACTAGAAACATATTTAGAGTCTACATTATATCTCTTTTGGGCAGTCTTGCTTTAGAGTTTTTATATATCCTTTAAAATTTATTGAGCACATATTATTGTAAAAATATTAGACTGTACTTATTACATATATAGGCTTCTCAGATGGCACAGTGGTAAATAATTCATCACCCAATGCAGGAAATATAAGGGATGCACATTCAATCCTTCCATCAGGAAGATTCCCTGTAGAAGGAAACAGCAACACATTCATATATTCTTGTCTGGGAAATTCCATGGACAGAGGAGCCTGGTGGGCAATAGTCCATGGGATCGCAAAACATCAGACACAACTGAGCACATGCTATGTATATAGGTAGACATGTACGTAATAAACCTAAATACTTTAAAGAATACATTGTTTAAAAACAACAGTGATATTATTTATATAATGTCTGAATAAAATACTTCCTATTTTATCTAGAATTTTCTGTACACAATAAAGTTTAAATACTTTCTGAAGCTTAATGTGAAGTTACATTTTAGTATCTGTCACAGACATGTGTCTGAGTTAAGATATGTGCCTTTATGCCAAATGCAGCACATGAAACATAAAATATACCCAACAAATGAGAAGCAAGCACTTACCCTTTAGAATAATTAGTGCAATTTCCTCAGTCTGCTTCTGGATACTCTTGGACATTTTCTGTTTTCAGTTGACAATACAGAAAATGATGAAATGTATATTATTCATATATTTGAAATTAGCTTCAAATATCAACAATATTTAAGTAATAAAATGCATGTTCTTAGAACCTGCAACAGAAAGCGAAGGTTCTTCTATTTTATGTTCTATAGCATAGATAGACAGGTAGATAAATGATGGATATTTGGATAAATTGGTTGTTTACTGCTACTATATAATCATCCACAGTAATATTCTCTAGGGTTATATAATCCAACATGGTAGTTACTAATCATATGTAGTATCAAGTATTCTACCGTGGCTTGTCTGAATTATGATGTATTGTGCAGATAAAGTATACTCTGGATTTCAATGAGTTAGTATAGAAAAGGAATACACACTAGTGCATTAATATATTTTATTTATTGTACATTTCACTGATAATGTATTATTTCACCTAATTATTTTGACTTTCAAAAATGAAGTTACTAGAAACATATTTAGAGTCTACATTATATCTCTTTTGGGCAGTCTTGCTTTAGAGTTTTTATATATCCTTTAAAATTTATTGAGCACATATTATTGTAAAAATATTAGACTGTACTTATTACATATATAGGCTTCTCAGATGGCACAGTGGTAAATAATTCATCACCCAATGCAGGAAATATAAGGGATGCACATTCAATCCTTCCATCAGGAAGATTCCCTGTAGAAGGAAACAGCAACACATTCATATATTCTTGTCTGGGAAATTCCATGGACAGAGGAGCCTGGTGGGCAATAGTCCATGGGATCGCAAAACATCAGACACAACTGAGCACATGCTATGTATATAGGTAGACATGTATGTAATAAACCTAAATACTTTAAAGAATACATTGTTTAAAAACAACAGTGATATTATTTATATAATGTCTGAATAAAATACTTCCTATTTTATCTAGAATTTTCTGTACACAATAAAGTTTAAATACTTTCTGAAGCTTAATGTGAAGTTACATTTTAGTATCTGTCACAGACATGTGTCTGAGTTAAGATATGTGCCTTTATGCCAAATGCAGCACATGAAACATAAAATATACCCAACAAATGAGAAGCAAGCACTTACCCTTTAGAATAATTAGTGCAATTTCCTCAGTCTGCTTCTGGATACTCTTGGACATTTTCTGTTTTCAGTTGACAATACAGAAAATGATGAAATGTATATTATTCATATATTTGAAATTAGCTTCAAATATCAACAATATTTAAGTAATAAAATGCATGTTCTTAGAACCTGCAACAGAAAGCGAGTTACAAGGTTTTAACTGTGCCCAGTCTTCTTAAAACTTTTTAGCAATGTTTTTCATATTTTTCATTATAATCATTTGTGTTGCAAGAACACATATTTAATTGTGATAACATTAAAAAAAAAACCAAAAGAGCATCTACATTAATTTAAGATATCATCATGACTGTGACTGGCATCTTTTCAGAAGGTTAAAACTGAGGTACGTTGAAGCTCAGGAAGCAACATAATTCTGCTTGAACAGACCAGGAATGGAGGTATCATTTTTACACAAATATTCAGAATTAACTTATACCCTGAGCACATCATGAGAAATGCTAGGATGAATGAGAGACAAGCTGGAATCTATATAGACTAGAGAAATATCAATAACTTCAGATATGCAGATGATACCACTTTAATAGTGGAAAGCAAAGAGGAACTAAAGAGTCTTTTGACAAGGGTAAATTGAGGGAGTGAAAAAGCCAGTTTAAAACTAAATGTTGAAAAAAAAACTAAGTTTGTGGCAACTGGCCTCATTACTTCATTCCAAATAGAAGGACAACATTTGGAAATAGTGAGAGATTTCCTCTTCTCAGGCTCTAAAATCACTGTGGATGGTGACTGCAACCATCAAATCAAAAGATGATTGCTTCTTAGCAGGAAAGCTTTGACAAATATAGATAGTGTATTGAAAAACAGGCATTACTTTGCTATCAGAGGTCTGTATAGTGAAGGCTGTGATTTCTCTAGTGGCCATGTACAGTTGTGAGAGCTGGACAGTAAAATTAGACAGAAGGCCAGAAATTGATGCCTTTAAATTTTCATGCTGGAGAAGACTCCTGAGAGTCCTTTGAAAGATCAAACCAGTCAATCTTAAAGTAAATGGCCCTGAATATTCATTGGAAGAACTGATGTTGAAGCTGCAGTATTTTGGTCACTTGATGTAAACATCCAACCCATTAGAAAAGTTCCTGATGCTGGGAAAGATTGAGGACAGAAAGAGAAGACAGGGTCGATGGATGAGATGACTGGATGGCATCAGCAATGAACTTGGGCAAACTCCAGGAGATGGTAAGGGACGAGGAGGCCTGGCATGTCACTGGACAAAGGGGATCAAATTTATAATAAAATGCATGTTCTTAGCTGCAACAGAAAGCAGTTACAAGGTTTTAACTGTGCCCAGTCTTCTTAAAACTTTTTAGCAATGTTTTTCATATTTTTCATTATAATCATTTGTGTTGCAAGAACACATATTTAATTGTGATAACATTAAAAAAAAAACCAAAAGAGCATCTACATTAATTTAAGATATCATCATGACTGTGACTGGCATCTTTTCAGAAGGTTAAAACTGAGGTACGTTGAAGCTCAGGAAGCAACATAATTCTGCTTGAACAGACCAGGAATGGAGGTATCATTTTTACACAAATATTCAGAATTAACTTATACCCTGAGCACATCATGAGAAATGCTAGGATGAATGAGAGACAAGCTGGAATCTATATAGACTAGAGAAATATCAATAACTTCAGATATGCAGATGATACCACTTTAATAGTGGAAAGCAAAGAGGAACTAAAGAGTCTTTTGACAAGGGTAAATTGAGGGAGTGAAAAAGCCAGTTTAAAACTAAATGTTGAAAAAAAAACTAAGTTTGTGGCAACTGGCCTCATTACTTCATTCCAAATAGAAGGACAACATTTGGAAATAGTGAGAGATTTCCTCTTCTCAGGCTCTAAAATCACTGTGGATGGTGACTGCAACCATCAAATCAAAAGATGATTGCTTCTTAGCAGGAAAGCTTTGACAAATATAGATAGTGTATTGAAAAACAGGCATTACTTTGCTATCAGAGGTCTGTATAGTGAAGGCTGTGATTTCTCTAGTGGCCATGTACAGTTGTGAGAGCTGGACAGTAAAATTAGACAGAAGGCCAGAAATTGATGCCTTTAAATTTTCATGCTGGAGAAGACTCCTGAGAGTCCTTTGAAAGATCAAACCAGTCAATCTTAAAGTAAATGGCCCTGAATATTCATTGGAAGAACTGATGTTGAAGCTGCAGTATTTTGGTCACTTGATGTAAACATCCAACCCATTAGAAAAGTTCCTGATGCTGGGAAAGATTGAGGACAGAAAGAGAAGACAGGGTCGATGGATGAGATGACTGGATGGCATCAGCAATGAACTTGGGCAAACTCCAGGAGATGGTAAGGGACGAGGAGGCCTGGCATGCTGCAGTACGTGGAGTCACTCAGAGTTGGACAGAACTGGGTGACCGACCACCACCACCAACATGGGTGTGCCCTTCTGGTGACAAAATATTATCCTTGACTTCACTTTATTGGAGATTGCACTGAAAAAACTAAGACACTGGCATCCAGTCCCACCACTTCATGGGAAATAAATGGAGGAAGAGGTAGAAACAGACAGATATTTTCTTGGGCTCCCAAATCACTGCATGAAATTAAACAATGCTTATTCCTTGCAAGGAAAGCTCCAACAAAGCTAGACTAAGAATTAAAAGCAGAGACATCACTTTTCTGACAAAGCTTCATATAGTCAAAGTTGTAGTTTGTACAGTAGTTATATCTGATGTGAGAGCTGGACCATAAAGAAGGCTGGGTTCCAAATAATTGATACTTTTGAATTGTGGTGCTGGAGAACTCCTGACAGTCCCTTGAACAGAGTTGATTCATTGAAAAAGATTCTGATACTGGGAAAGATTGAGGGCAGGAACAGAAGGGGGAACAAAAGAGGATGAGATGGTTGGATGGCATTATTGACACATGCACATGAGTTTGTACAAACTCTGGGTGATATCAAAGGATAGGAAAGCCTGGGGTGATGCTGTCTGTGTTGTCACAGAGTTAGACATGACTTAGTGAGCTAGGAACAAGAGCCAGGGCCTATATCATATGACTTAGAAAGATATTCACAAGCATAGCGATTTGCACAATGCCTTCTTAGGCATTTGCTTATTTTCCTCTCTCAATTCTTGTCACGCACATCATTCTATTCTCTAGTATCTGTAAGGTCAAATCTGAATATGTATCCTCCAAAATCTTCCCAGGACTGATCTAAGTAAACTTGTGCTATCTTTTAACCCATTTTATCTTCTAAAATGTAGATTATGTATAATAATTATAATTTGCAAAGAATTGTTGTTACATTCAGACACTATGCTAGATGCATCATGAAAAATGAAATTTAGTCACTCAGTCATGTACAACTTTTTAGGATTCCTGCCAGCTCCTTTGTCCATGGAATTCTCCAGGCAAAGGTACTGGAGTGGTTTGCCATTTCCTTCTCCAAGAGATCTTCCTGACCCAGGGATCAAACCCAGGTCCCCTGCATTGCAGAAGGTTTCATTATCAACTGTGGCACTAAGGAAGCCTACAAATGTTATTTTTACACTACATTATAGTCTATTTAGTATGCAATAACATTATGTATAAAAATGTACATACCTCAAATAAAAATATTTTATAGTTCAAAGAACCTGATGGAAAAGAGTCTGGTGTTGGAAAAATACAAAACGGAAGGAGAAGAGGACAAAAGAGGACAAGATAGTTGGATGGCATCACTGAGCTAATGGACATGAGTTTGAGCAAGCTCTGGGAGATGGTGAAGGACAGGGAAGACCGGGGTGCTGCAGTCCATGGAGTCACAAAGAATCAGACATGACTAAGCAATTGAATTGAACTGATAGTTAAAAGATGCTAACCATCATCTGAGCCTTTAGAGAATCATAGTCTTCTTGCAATTGTAACAATAAAGATCACTGCTCATGGATCATTATTATAAATTTAATCATAATTTAAAAAGTGAAATATTGCAAGAATTGCCAAAATGTGACACAGAGACCTGAAGTGAGCAAATGCTGTTGGAAAAGAAGGCTCCAATAGATTGCTCAATACAGGACTACCATGAAACTTCAATGTGTAAAAACGGTAATCTGTGAAGGGCAATAGAACAAAACACTGTCATAGGCAATGTGTAGTTACTTGTCTCTGATTAATAGAAATGAGGAAACACTTAACTGCCTCTGTACCATTTTCAGACAACTTCAACCTACACAATGTAGCTCCCTCTAATTTAAGAGAATAGAACTTCAACAGTAAAAAGGTGTGGAGTTCAAGCCAAGATCAGATTTATTAACATAAAGAACATCAAGTCAGTAGTAGTATATCTCAGTAATTAGCATCAGTATGTTACATCAAAGATAAAGTTCAGAACTTAGCAACAATTCAAGGCTTTAAGATTGTTTCAGAACTTCAGAACTCAGTCAGTAGCAATATAAAGCCTTAAAATATTTCAGAACTCAATCAACAAAATAACAGAAAGTTCTTACCCCAGATCTAGAGAGTTTCTCACCTCAGACACATCTGAGTTGCATGAGCGAGCTCCCTCACAATCTACTCCCCACCCCGCTTATAGGAAAAACATGTTGTCATCTGTCCCCATGTAACTTTTCCAGCTGGTAAAGGGTTGGAGGTCTAGCTGAACTCTCAGGTGGACAACTGCCACGCGGTCAGTTTCCCATGCAGCTCCCTGCCATCCTCTTATCTTCTTCCAAGAGTACAGGCCTTGTAAATCATCGTAAGCATTCAAGGTCAGAAAGAAACAGTGAATCTGGTGTTGGAAAAATACAAAACGGAAGGAGAAGAGGACAAAAGAGGACAAGATAGTTGGATGGCATCACTGAGCTAATGGACATGAGTTTGAGCAAGCTCTGGGAGATGGTGAAGGACAGGGAAGACCGGGGTGCTGCAGTCCATGGAGTCACAAAGAATCAGACATGACTAAGCAATTGAATTGAACTGATAGTTAAAAGATGCTAACCATCATCTGAGCCTTTAGAGAATCATAGTCTTCTTGCAATTGTAACAATAAAGATCACTGCTCATGGATCATTATTATAAATTTAATCATAATTTAAAAAGTGAAATATTGCAAGAATTGCCAAAATGTGACACAGAGACCTGAAGTGAGCAAATGCTGTTGGAAAAGAAGGCTCCAATAGATTGCTCAATACAGGACTACCATGAAACTTCAATGTGTAAAAACGGTAATCTGTGAAGGGCAATAGAACAAAACACTGTCATGGGCAATGTGTAGTTACTTGTCTCTGATTAATAGAAATGAGGAAACACTTAACTGCCTCTGTACCATTTTCAGACAACTTCAACCTACACAATGTAGCTCCCTCTAATTTAAGAGAATAGAACTTCAACAGTAAAAAGGTGTGGAGTTCAAGCCAAGATCAGATTTATTAACATAAAGAACATCAAGTCAGTAGTAGTATATCTCAGTAATTAGCATCAGTATGTTACATCAAAGATAAAGTTCAGAACTTAGACAGCAACAATTCAAGGCTTTAAGATTGTTTCAGAACTTCAGAACTCAGTCAGTAGCAATATAAAGCCTTAAAATATTTCAGAACTCAATCAACAAAATAACAGAAAGTTCTTACCCCAGATCTAGAGAGTTTCTCACCTCAGACACATCTGAGTTGCATGAGCGAGCTCCCTCACAATCTACTCCCCACCCCGCTTATAGGAAAAACATGTTGTCATCTGTCCCCATGTAACTTTTCCAGCTGGTAAAGGGTTGGAGGTCTAGCTGAACTCTCAGGTGGACAACTGCCACGCGGTCAGTTTCCCATGCAGCTCCCTGCCATCCTCTTATCTTCTTCCAAGAGTACAGGCCTTGTAAATCATCGTAAGCATTCAAGGTCAGAAAGAAACAGTGAAGCTAATCACAGCTGCATATACTTCTACTTCTGCTTTTATTCATATTCTAATAAGATCATATTTATTAAAAGACAATCTCTTTATTTTACTAGAATTTACGACCTAATGAAAAGTTGCTTCAGGCTTCTGTGACATGCAGACTTTCAACATGAGCTAGGAACAAAACTAACTTATTCTTAGAAAAGCAAATAGATAAGATTGGAATGTTGCCACTAGGGTTTTTCTGATCTGCCTTCAGGCTTTTTTTCGTGAGTAGGAGCTTTCCACAGGGAGAGCCTGCTGGTGGAAGGCTGCTGGGTGGCAGGCTGCTGAGGCGCCTGGCGGTGAGCCACAGATTCCTCATTGCTGCTGGATGTGTTCTGGCTAGCCTGGGCAAGGGCTCTCTTGGAAACGAATTTTTTCCCTTTAGGTTTAACATACACACTCTCTTTAGCAACATCATTTGCACCCACTTCTCAGCCTCATCAGAGCTAACATCACTCTCTAGTGGGCGGACTAAAAGTCTTGGTATTTTATCTGGGGTTTGAGGCTCATCTGAATCACTCTTCTTCACTAAATTCTCTATATCCTGATGCCCAATATATCCCCAGAAATTCTCTGGCTTCTGCCCACGATAACGCAATAAAATGAGGTATGCCTGTGTACCTTTTGGCTAGTATATTTGTGATATTATTATATCACAAGTTGGACATTGTTATATCACATATTCTAATTTTAGAGACAGAGTTAAAACAAACAGATGAGTAAACAAATAAATATTACTTAAGTAGTTAATTTTTACCTATGGAGATAAAATTCTGCACTAAATCTCAGAATTCTCATGCTAAAACTCATAACTTAAATCTTGTCACCAAGATCCTGCCCATGCCCACCATTTGCTTTAAGTCTGCTGGTGACCAAGACTTCCACTTTAAGAATATTTATATAATTTCTGAGGCTTCCAAGGTGGCACTAGTGGTAAAGACTCTGTCTGCCAATACAAGAGACTCAAGAGCCACAGTTTCAATCCCCAGATTAAGAAGATCCGAGGGAGAAGGAAATGGCAACACCCTCTAGTGTTCTTGCCTGGAAAATTCCATGAACAGAGAAACCTGATGGTCTGCAGTTCATAGAGTCACAAACAGTTGGATCCGACTGAGCATGCACACACAGACACACACAAGCACACATAATTTCTAGTATCTATTCTATGAATAAATTCTCTATGATTTTAATTGAGATTGCAGGTAAAAGATAAAATAAGGTGGTGAATAGAAGAGCAGATGTGCCATACACCTTTAGACTGCTGAAGAAAAATCAATTCTGCAAGTGCTTTGAATGAATCAAAGAGATTGTTGCTCTATAGGGTCAAGGAAGAAATTGTGGATGTTGACATTCTTGTCATTGAGATATAAAATGAATACAAATGATTTCCAGTTGTCTATGATATTTAACCTATCTAGGTTATGATATTTAGCCTAGAACTGTACTGGTTAATAACAAGAATTTAGACAAGTAGACATCATTTGAAGACAAATAAAATCAGTGTTGATGACTGTTTCTACTGATAACTCAAGAAACATGTGTGGTCAGGGATTTTGGCTTAGCTGCTGCTCATCTATGATTCGTGCATTTCCATTTTAAATCTGTACACATCATGTCAGACATTGTGTTAAAGTACAAGAGGAGTCTGCCTAGTAATTTCTGGTGGCTGGTATGGAAAATGACTCAGTAATGCCTCCTGACCTGCAGAATCACTTTCGTTTGTTTTTCAACCTTCTCCTCTCATAAGGTCAACATGTGGGTGATTTATGACACTGGCATCTTCCCAACTGAGTGCTTAAAATGTGCAGCCTTGAACTATCTCACTATATATGATACTCATACTAAGCCTGTCAAAACATGTTCCTGGACTGGACATCCTATTCTGGTTGTGTATACAAGATTTGGTTGTTTGTAAGGAATAACTTGTGTTTTCCAATGTGGACACAGGCAGGAACTAAATCCTTATCTAAATTCACTCTACCAGAAATGTGCTTTTAGAGAGGAAATGGGCCTTAGTTATAATCTAATTCTAGTTATAATCCACATTCAACCTACAGAAATGAAAAGCAATGCCTTATAGATGATAAGTAATCCTAAAGGTCTATCATGAGATAATGACAGAGAAAGTACTAGAACATGGTCTCTGGCTTTCCAGTATGAAGTTCTTCTGTTTGATACACCTATAGTCAAGTTGCTTCCATGTGGTCACAGGTTACTAAAGGATCAGCTGGTACACGAACATTTTCTGGGCCTCCAAGGGCCATGCCTTTTTGCAATGACCTGTAACTACTACATCCCATCCACATGACATATTTGATACTTGATGTGGGATTGAATACTGTCCCCTTGACTGTATCTGTAGCAACAGTCAGTGTTCCAGATACAAATGAAAGTTCAGCTAGTTTGTTTATTGCATCTGAGAAACTTGGGATTCTAGAAAAACTCCTGTAAAACCTGACAGCATGCTTCAACTTCCCACGTAGCCTCTGTCACCAAAGGGCTTGGAATAACCTCAACTAACACCAGTGCATAGAATCAGCTTTGAACCTGTGAACACATGGACTGTCAGGAATACACTGAGGCATCATACAAATCTGTGGCCAATAACTGTTCCACTTCCCTTCTGGGGCCTCATTCTTTTCTTAGCAAATGAGGATGACTCTCCACCCTCAGCTTGGCCCAGCCTTTATGTTCCAAGTCTAGATTTGAGAGGCTCATCACCTTCTTCTCCTGCTGCTTATCTGAAATCCTTCACCCAACACATCTCTGCCTAGAAATGCAGTGCAGAGTAATTTCTAAATAATATCTGTGAAAGATTACACTAGTGAAGGCAGTGGAAGTCAACGCAAGGAACAGTAACAGTCATTGTAAGAGTAATGGCCCAAATCAGTGCAATAATCACCAAATATCTGACAGTCAGAACGTACATATGCTCAATTATATTCCTTATAAAAAGCTAAGAATTGGAAGAAGGCAAACTGATATGCCAACCCAGGGTACCAGCTAGGATTTGATTTACCTACATACATTAGGAAACTAAGGTTAGCAGTGGCATAAATACGTAAGATTTTATTGTCTCACATTTTATAGTCAGAGGTAAGCCATCCAGGGTTTATATGAGCTTCACAAAGTTGTAGGACCCCCAGTTCATGGCACCTTTTCACCATTCCTGCCATAGTCATTTTCTGTAAGGTATAAAATAGCTGCTGGAGCTCCACCCACTATATCCATACTCTAGATGGGAGGAAAAATGGAGGACAGAGAATGTTACACAGTATTTCCCCTTGACCAGAAATTAGATTTGTGACTAAAGACTCTGTGAGAGCACAGAGGACAAGGAGCAAGAGAAAGAGCCAAAGTCAGAGAGGGACCAAGGTGTGGTTCCTGTTACCCAACCTAGCATACGATGACAGCCTGGGAAGGCCGGTTACTAACGAAGACTAGGATTAGGCTCATCCTAGTCTTCAGCAGCCAGAGAGGGTGAGCATGGACAGGAAGTCCCATTCCCAGCTCAGCCAAAGTGCTGAGCCCTGGGCAACCAGGAGGCTAGGCCCAGTTCCTTTACACATAGACGTCCATGGACTTGCCACCCAGGGGAAATCTCTACAATGGTTGGGGAGATGCTTTCTTGCTCCTTTGTAGTGGGGATTCCCTTGTGACTCAGCTGGTAAAGAATCTACCTGAAATGCAGGAGACCTGAGTTTGATTCCTGGGCTGGAAAGATCCCCTAGAGAAGGGAAAAGCTACCCAATCTAGTATTCTTGCTTGGGGAACTCCATGGCTTGTCCATGGTTTGCAGAGTTGGACATGACTGAAGCCACTTCACTTCACTTTGTACTGATTTTTCTAGTTTTTTTTTTTTCCTTCCTAATTTCTGTGATTTCCAATCCACAGGAAATGACTATGAAAGTTTCCTATGATCACACAGACACTAATCAGTCTGTTGAGAATTGACACTGCCATATATGTTACTAATAGCTGAAAGATTTAATGGGATCATAGTAGCAGAATCTGCCTTACCATTTAAAAATTCTGTAACGACGAACATGGACAGGAAGCATTGCAAAGCCAGACTATGGCAGTGTCAGCAGAGAGAGATGGAAACTCTTCTCTGAGGGGAAAAACATCTATAGCAAACACATGAGAACTGCCAGCATAAAAGCATCCCAGTCTATTGCTTTATTGAAAGAGTTTGTCCTTGAATCAAGCAGGCAAGAAGTGGTTAAATTTCAGTGGGTAATTATAGCAATTTGTAGGGTTTATTTTCAAGGATCTCTTTCCAATTGCAAATGGCACCTTTTCACCATTCCTGCCATAGTCATTTTCTGTAAGGTATAAAATAGCTGCTGGAGCTCCACCCACTATATCCATACTCTAGATGGGAGGAAAAATGGAGGACAGAGAATGTTACACAGTATTTCCCCTTGACCAGAAATTAGATTTGTGACTAAAGACTCTGTGAGAGCACAGAGGACAAGGAGCAAGAGAAAGAGCCAAAGTCAGAGAGGGACCAAGGTGTGGTTCCTGTTACCCAACCTAGCATACGATGACAGCCTGGGAAGGCCGGTTACTAACGAAGACTAGGATTAGGCTCATCCTAGTCTTCAGCAGCCAGAGAGGGTGAGCATGGACAGGAAGTCCCATTCCCAGCTCAGCCAAAGTGCTGAGCCCTGGGCAACCAGGAGGCTAGGCCCAGTTCCTTTACACATAGACGTCCATGGACTTGCCACCCAGGGAACTCTCTACAATGGTTGGGGAGATGCTTTCTTGCTCCTTTGTAGTGGGGATTCCCTTGTGACTCAGCTGGTAAAGAATCTACCTGAAATGCAGGAGACCTGAGTTTGATTCCTGGGCTGGAAAGATCCCCTAGAGAAGGGAAAAGCTACCCAATCTAGTATTCTTGCTTGGGGAACTCCATGGCTTGTCCATGGTTTGCAGAGTTGGACATGACTGAAGCCACTTCACTTCACTTTGTACTGATTTTTCTAGTTTTTTTTTTTTCCTTCCTAATTTCTGTGATTTCCAATCCACAGGAAATGACTATGAAAGTTTCCTATGATCACACAGACACTAATCAGTCTGTTGAGAATTGACACTGCCATATATGTTACTAATAGCTGAAAGATTTAATGGGATCATAGTAGCAGAATCTGCCTTACCATTTAAAAATTCTGTAACGACGAACATGGACAGGAAGCATTGCAAAGCCAGACTATGGCAGTGTCAGCAGAGAGAGATGGAAACTCTTCTCTGAGGGGAAAAACATCTATAGCAAACACATGAGAACTGCCAGCATAAAAGCATCCCAGTCTATTGCTTTATTGAAAGAGTTTGTCCTTGAATCAAGCAGGCAAGAAGTGGTTAAATTTCAGTGGGTAATTATAGCAATTTGTAGGGTTTATTTTCAAGGATCTCTTTTTCCAATTGCAAATGTGCACTCATGGTTGACATACAAAGCACATAGTGGGTGTAATCTCTAAACATAAAATGTGCTTCCTCATATACTTATGCTGTTTTCCTCACAGGTAGAAAGTTCTCAAATATAGTAGTGCTCCATCATTATAGATATTAGCTAGCCCTACATAGTATGTAAGAATGGGGACAAAGGTAAGAGGCATGCAGAAGTGAGCAATAGCTTACTTTTGACTTAGCCATGGAACCAAAACCCACTCTCACTTGCATGGGGCGGAGTGAGTTCACAGAATATTTCTATGGGTCATTTTGTATGACAGTAAGTCCCCTACATATGAGCATGTTCCAATTTGAGAGTGTGTTCGTAAGTCCAATTGTCTGTAAGTACAACAAAATTAAGCTAGGTACCCACCTAACACAATCTGCTATGTAGTGCCATACTGTAATAAGTTTACAATACTTTTCACATAGATAATACAAAATAAATAAGCACAAAAAATAAAGAAAATATTTTAATCTTACAGTGCAGTATTTTGAAAAATACAGTAGTTCTAGCTATGCCACTGCTGTTTCTTTGATTGGTCCCAACATCCTGGACTTGTAATATAGACACTTGTACTAACTGTACTCTGTTGAGTGTGGTACAGTAAAGCATACAAAACCATGACCACTTGTAAAGGATGCATGCAAGTGACAAGGGCATGCAAGTGAATGTGATTGGACATCTGAATGCAGGTTAGAATCTTTGAAAGTTAACAACTTGAAAGTTTGTGTGTAGGGGACTTATCACACTTACTCATCGACTTTTGACCTTAGGCAAATTTTGACCTTTCTAAGCACCTATTTCCAGCCTGATCATAGTAGCAGAATCTGCCTTACCATTTAAAAATTCTGTAACGACGAACATGGACAGGAAGCATTGCAAAGCCAGACTATGGCAGTGTCAGCAGAGAGAGATGGAAACTCTTCTCTGAGGGGAAAAACATCTATAGCAAACACATGAGAACTGCCAGCATAAAAGCATCCCAGTCTATTGCTTTATTGAAAGAGTTTGTCCTTGAATCAAGCAGGCAAGAAGTGGTTAAATTTCAGTGGGTAATTATAGCAATTTGTAGGGTTTATTTTCAAGGATCTCTTTTTCCAATTGCAAATGTGCACTCATGGTTGACATACAAAGCACATAGTGGGTGTAATCTCTAAACATAAAATGTGCTTCCTCATATACTTATGCTGTTTTCCTCACAGGTAGAAAGTTCTCAAATATAGTAGTGCTCCATCATTATAGATATTAGCTAGCCCTACATAGTATGTAAGAATGGGGACAAAGGTAAGAGGCATGCAGAAGTGAGCAATAGCTTACTTTTGACTTAGCCATGGAACCAAAACCCACTCTCACTTGCATGGGGCGGAGTGAGTTCACAGAATATTTCTATGGGTCATTTTGTATGACAGTAAGTCCCCTACATATGAGCATGTTCCAATTTGAGAGTGTGTTCGTAAGTCCAATTGTCTGTAAGTACAACAAAATTAAGCTAGGTACCCACCTAACACAATCTGCTATGTAGTGCCATACTGTAATAAGTTTACAATACTTTTCACATAGATAATACAAAATAAATAAGCACAAAAAATAAAGAAAATATTTTAATCTTACAGTGCAGTATTTTGAAAAATACAGTAGTTCTAGCTATGCCACTGCTGTTTCTTTGATTGGTCCCAACATCCTGGACTTGTAATATAGACACTTGTACTAACTGTACTCTGTTGAGTGTGGTACAGTAAAGCATACAAAACCATGACCACTTGTAAAGGATGCATGCAAGTGACAAGGGCATGCAAGTGAATGTGATTGGACATCTGAATGCAGGTTAGAATCTTTGAAAGTTAACAACTTGAAAGTTTGTGTGTAGGGGACTTATCACACTTACTCATCGACTTTTGACCTTAGGCAAATTTTGACCTTTCTAAGCACCTATTTCCAGCCTGACTGCATCAGACTTGCTGGTGGTGTTTTTGTAAAAAAGCCTAAATCCCAAAACAGACCTATCATATGCAAATCGCTAGTAGGGAGATTGAGGAACAAGTGATCCTATTTTCTAATCTGTAAATATTGGGAGAAAAATTTAACTCAAAGAGCAAAAGAATGTAGATAGCAAATGTCTGGAGAAGGCCAATATTCACAATACAGCTAAATACAAATGGTCATTTGAGTGACTCAACATGATTTGCTTAATGTTGGCAGCAGTTAATAGAGAGACAGAAATAATAGGTTAGGATATATTTCTTACTTTTTGTGACAGTTTTATCAAACATTGACCCTCTCCTTTATTTTGTCGTGCTGCTGATATATTATGCCCTTAAAGATTAATTTTATTTGTCAAGCAACCTATGTCTATAATTCCTCCTCAATTATTAATGTAATATTTTATGGTATATGCTATGATACAACATGATAATACCTTTATATTTGGACTGGACACATCTTTAACAAATCATAAGAATATATTTTGTTGGTAGTTGTATAAATTATGGAGATTTTCTCTATACCAGCAATTAAAATCAAATATGAAAATATGACAATGATTTTAACAGAAAAATATGAGAAATTATAACTTCTGTAGATGAAAGAGGCATATTTGACTATTTTTTGCCAACAGTGAATACAACAAATTGAAACTTAAAGGAGTCTTTAAAGTACATATGCATCTAGACTCAATTTCACCTTCTTATGCTAACTCTGTGTTCTTGATTTCAGAGGAGAGACAGAGTGATTTGAATGTAGTATTCAGTCAAATTTTGCTGAATTCCTTTAATGAGTTAAGCATTGTGCTATATACTGACTATCCAAAAGTGTAGGACATAGTTTATTCAAATAAAAGGAAAAAATAAATATATTAACATATTGGGGTGAAGTAATAAGTAAAGTGCTCTATGGGCAGGGGGAAATAAAAGAAAAGAAAAGAAAACATGTCTATAAAGAAATGCAGAAGAATAAATCCTAATGATGTGGATGAATATAGAACCTATTATACAAAGTGAAGTAAGTCAAAAAGAGAAAGACAAGCACAATATATTAACACACATATATGGAATCTAGTAGGATAGTAATGATACACGCAGAGAAGTAATGGAAAAACAGACAAAGAGAACAAACTTATGGACATTGTGGGGAGTGGACAGTGGATGAGAGGCATGGGAAGAATAACATGGAAACCTACACTATCATATGTAAAAGATATAACTATTGTCAAAATGCTGTGTGAATAAGGGATCCTACATGGGGGCTAATGACAGCCTGAAGGGGTGGAATGGGGGCACTGGGAAGGAAGCAGAGGAGGGAAGGGACAGGGATATGCATATGACTAATCTGGGATTATACATATCTGTAAACAACAAAACTCTGTAAAAGCAAAAAGTAAAATATAAAACAAACAAAAAAGTATCTGAATCCATTTAGAAAAGCTAATTATAGAATTGGAATGTGGTTTGAAAACTCAGTTGGTATTGGCCAGACAGAGAAGAAAGCAAGGGTATATAAAGAGGTATATATTTATGTAGGTATAGGATACACATAGGTATATACATAAGCATATATGTACATCATATGCATATGATGGTGAGGTCCAAGTAAGTCTAGTGTGCTACACTCTGTGGAGTCACGAAGAGTCAGAGACATTAAAAAACTATGAGAAATTATAACTTCTGTAGATGAAAGAGGCATATTTGACTATTTTTTGCCAACAGTGAATACAACAAATTGAAACTTAAAGGAGTCTTTAAAGTACATATGCATCTAGACTCAATTTCACCTTCTTATGCTAACTCTGTGTTCTTGATTTCAGAGGAGAGACAGAGTGATTTGAATGTAGTATTCAGTCAAATTTTGCTGAATTCCTTTAATGAGTTAAGCATTGTGCTATATACTGACTATCCAAAAGTGTAGGACATAGTTTATTCAAATAAAAGGAAAAAATAAATATATTAACATATTGGGGTGAAGTAATAAGTAAAGTGCTCTATGGGCAGGGGGAAATAAAAGAAAAGAAAAGAAAAAGAAAACATGTCTATAAAGAAATGCAGAAGAATCAATCCTAATGATGTGGATGAATATAGAACCTATTATACAAAGTGAAGTAAGTCAAAAAGAGAAAGACAAGCACAATATATTAACACACATATATGGAATCTAGTAGGATAGTAATGATACACGCAGAGAAGTAATGGAAAAACAGACAAAGAGAACAAACTTATGGACATTGTGGGGAGTGGACAGTGGATGAGAGGCATGGGAAGAATAACATGGAAACCTACACTATCATATGTAAAAGATATAACTATTGTCAAAATGCTGTGTGAATAAGGGATCCTACATGGGGGCTAATGACAGCCTGAAGGGGTGGAATGGGGGCACTGGGAAGGAAGCAGAGGAGGGAAGGGACAGGGATATGCATATGACTAATCTGGGATTATACATATCTGTAAACAACAAAACTCTGTAAAAGCAAAAAGTAAAATATAAAACAAACAAAAAAGTATCTGAATCCATTTAGAAAAGCTAATTATAGAATTGGAATGTGGTTTGAAAACTCAGTTGGTATTGGCCAGACAGAGAAGAAAGCAAGGGTATATAAAGAGGTATATATTTATGTAGGTATAGGATACACATAGGTATATACATAAGCATATATGTACATCATATGCATATGATGGTGAGGTCCAAGTAAGTCTAGTGTGCTACACTCTGTGGAGTCACGAAGAGTCAGAGACAACTTGGTGACTGAACAACAAATACAGCCACATATGTGAACATGCCATACTTAAAAAAAATGGGCTATGAGTTTGTCTTGACTAGATTGTAAGCTATAAAGTATACCTGTGCTTCTAGATCATTTTACAAGAGCAGAAATTTTCCTCTAGACTGAAAAATTCTAAAGTCAAAATACCTAACTAATTAAAAAATAGTTTTTTCTTTTTTTAAAGGCTATTTCTTTTCTCTTGGTTTCTTTCTTTTTTAAATTTTGACCTCTTTTTCTTGATTTTTTATTTATTTATTTTTCATCCATCTGTATTCTTTGGCCTGTGTGAGCCTCCCATCTCAATGGCCTCTCTCCTTGCAGAGCACAAACTCTGGGTGCATGTGCTCCAGAGCACTGGGTCATAATTGGACAAACCATTCCATTCTCTCTATGGCACATGGGATCTTCCTGGGCCGGGAATCAAACCGGTGCTTCTTGCATTGTAAAGTGGGCTCTCTACCCACTGGCCCACCAGAGAAGCCCCTAAAAAATAGTTTTTAGGACACTAAACATAAACGAACAAAGTACTGATGCCTGAGAGATATAAAACAAGTGCTTTGCAACCCATGATTATCCCTGTTTATGGTATGTAATCTTAGGCAACAGTGAAGGGGATATCAACACAAGCAGAGCCCCTGGCTCCATGAATAGAAGGATTGGGCTGAGAGTCTGGTGAGACCAAAGAGGCTGGAGTAGTCAGAGCAGGACACTGTTGAAAAGAGAACTTCACACTTAGGGAAATCACATGCATGTGAGGAAACTGTCTTAGACTGGGGAAGAAATACTTTGAAAAATGGTCACAATTTCTGGCACAAAGACAAAATTGGGAAATAATACCAATTCGTCTAATTGGAGTAAAAATCTCATAATTCTCAGGGCAGTATGTAATGAAAATTATATTACTTACAGAAGAGGAAAAAGTTACTCCTAGATGAAGGCAAACAATGATTAAAAGCAAGACTCAAAAAGACCAAACGGTTTCCAAAAATTGGGCTTCCCCTGGTGGCCCAGCGGGTAAGGACACCGCCTTGCACTGCAAGGGGCGCTGGTTTGATCCCTGGCCTGGGAAGATCCCACATGCTGTGGAGCAGCTGGACTGATGTGTCCAATTACCCAGACAGAGCTCTGGCGTGCATGCGCCCAGAGCTGGCACTCTGCGATGACAGAGGCCACCGTGACGGGAGGCCCACAGGAGCCGAAGAACAAAGACGGATGAAAATAGAGAAATGAAAGACCAATAGAAGTGGCCCGCCCATCCCCCTCCCTCCCCACCCCACACTCTCAAAAAGATAAATAAATAAAATAAATGTTTAAAAATACAAAACAAAACAAAACAAAACAAATAATGTGACTACATCCCAAGATAAAGGAACATATATATTTCTGAATATTAGGAATACAAAAATGTCCAGTGCACAGTAAAGTACAATCAAAATCACTAGCATCCAATCAGAAATCAGAAGACATGCAAAGAACTAAATTGCCATTTAGAACAGAGAAAAAGAAGTCAACTGATAGTGACCCAGAATTTGCATAGGTGATATTAGAGAAGTACATTAACTCTTTGTTTAACTATTTTACCTGTTTTAGAAATTAGAAAAAATTGAACTTCTGTTTTTGAGCAAATAGGACACTAAACATAAACGAACAAAGTACTGATGCCTGAGAGATATAAAACAAGTGCTTTGCAACCCATGATTATCCCTGTTTATGGTATGTAATCTTAGGCAACAGTGAAGGGGATATCAACACAAGCAGAGCCCCTGGCTCCATGAATAGAAGGATTGGGCTGAGAGTCTGGTGAGACCAAAGAGGCTGGAGTAGTCAGAGCAGGACACTGTTGAAAAGAGAACTTCACACTTAGGGAAATCACATGCATGTGAGGAAACTGTCTTAGACTGGGGAAGAAATACTTTGAAAAATGGTCACAATTTCTGGCACAAAGACAAAATTGGGAAATAATACCAATTCGTCTAATTGGAGTAAAAATCTCATAATTCTCAGGGCAGTATGTAATGAAAATTATATTACTTACAGAAGAGGAAAAAGTTACTCCTAGATGAAGGCAAACAATGATTAAAAGCAAGACTCAAAAAGACCAAACGGTTTCCAAAAATTGGGCTTCCCCTGGTGGCCCAGCGGGTAAGGACACCGCCTTGCACTGCAAGGGGCGCTGGTTTGATCCCTGGCCTGGGAAGATCCCACATGCTGTGGAGCAGCTGGACTGATGTGTCCAATTACCCAGACAGAGCTCTGGCGTGCATGCGCCCAGAGCTGGCACTCTGCGATGACAGAGGCCACCGTGACGGGAGGCCCACAGGAGCCGAAGAACAAAGACGGATGAAAATAGAGAAATGAAAGACCAATAGAAGTGGCCCGCCCATCCCCCTCCCTCCCCACCCCACACTCTCAAAAAGATAAATAAATAAAATAAATGTTTAAAAATACAAAACAAAACAAAACAAAACAAATAATGTGACTACATCCCAAGATAAAGGAACATATATATTTCTGAATATTAGGAATACAAAAATGTCCAGTGCACAGTAAAGTACAATCAAAATCACTAGCATCCAATCAGAAATCAGAAGACATGCAAAGAACTAAATTGCCATTTAGAACAGAGAAAAAGAAGTCAACTGATAGTGACCCAGAATTTGCATAGGTGATATTAGAGAAGTACATTAACTCTGTTAGTTTAACTATTTTACCTGTTTTAGAAATTAGAAAAAAGATTAGACATGCTAAATTGAAACATAGAAGATATAAAAATTTACACATCTGTGATGAAAAATATATTGGATGAAAGTTACAGTGAAATAACTATGACAGAAGGAAAGGTTACTGATCTTGAAAGTATACTTAGTAGAGCCTATCCAAAGGGACATACACAAAGGAATTTTTAAAAAAGTATTAATAAATGAATAGAACCTTTAGTGATCAGTGGAACAACTTCAAGCAACACATGTGAAAGCAGTAGGGGGAAATAGAATGTATATTTGAATGAATAATAGCTGAAAAGTTTCCAAACTTTTCAAAAACAAACCCTGTAAAAGCACAGATTCAATAAGCACTATGAATATCAATCACAAGATACATGAGGTAAATTATACAGCTTTATAATAATCAAAGTGTCTTAAACCAGCAATTATAAAAATTCATAAAAACAGCCAGAAAAAGAAAAGGGCACATTATGTACAAATAAGCAAAGATGAGGCTGAGAGCATACTTCATGGCTCTCATTCAAAACAATGCAAGCTGGAAGACAGTGCAGCATCTTTAAAGTATGGAAAAGTTAAAAACAAAGAAGGAAAACTCTTAAACATTATCAACGTAATGATGTTTTTGACCAGGAGAGAAACAATAGGGTCTTTTCAGGCATCCAAAGACTAAAATAACACATCTTCAACATGCTTGCAAAACAAGAAGTGTAAAATACAATTTAAAAAAAAATATATCATAGCCAATGTAGTTCTATATCTACCCAAAGGGACAGAGAGCACTGGAAATTGTGACAGCAATTTTAAAAAGGATAGTCAACTCTTTAAAGTAAGCATGATTAAAATGTATTGTATGCTTTTTATCTTGAAATAAAATATCTGAAACAAGATCACAATAGCTGCAAGGGGAAATGGTGTAGACAGAGTTCTTATCTTATCTCTGAAGTGATATAATGTTACCTGAAGGCACCCCGTGATAAAGCAGAAATGTGAACTATAAATTATAATACAACCACTAAAACAATACAACAAAAAGTTAAAACTAATAGGTCAATAAACACAATAGAAGATAGAAAAAGGGACCAAAGTGAATAAAGAAAGGATAAATGGACTTCCCAAGTGAGGCAAATAGTAAAAAACATACCTGCCAAGGCAGGAGAAACAGAATCCCTGGATTGTCAAAATCAATTCCTGGATTGCCGAAATCCTCTGGCAAAAGAAATGACAACCTATCCCAGTATTTTTGCCTGGAGAATCTCATGGACAAAGGAGTCTGGTAGGCTACAGTCCATTGGGTCACAAATAATTGGACATGCTTAAGCCACTGAACATGCATGAGTACAATTGGAAACCACACATTCATTATATGTTATTCTTTAAAAAAAAATATTTTAAGCAAAAAGTAAAAAACTGTTGTTCAGTTACTCAGTCATATCTGACTCAATATGATCCCATGGACTGCAACGCATCAGGCCTTGCTGTCTTCCACCACCTCCTAGAACCTACACAAATTCATGTCTGTTGAGTCAGTGATGCCATCCAACCATCTCATTCTCTGTTTTCTCCTTCACCTGCCTTCATAAAACAGCCAGAAAAGAAAAGGGCACATTATGTACAAATAAGCAAAGATGAGGCTGAGAGCATACTTCATGGCTCTCATTCAAAACAATGCAAGCTGGAAGACAGTGCAGCATCTTTAAAGTATGGAAAAGTTAAAAACAAAGAAGGAAAACTCTTAAACATTATCAACGTAATGATGTTTTGACCAGGAGAGAAACAATAGGGTCTTTTCAGGCATCCAAAGACTAAAATAACACATCTTCAACATGCTTGCAAAACAAGAAGTGTAAAATACAATTTAAAAAAAAATATATCATAGCCAATGTAGTTCTATATCTACCCAAAGGGACAGAGAGCACTGGAAATTGTGACAGCAATTTTAAAAAGGATAGTCAACTCTTTAAAGTAAGCATGATTAAAATGTATTGTATGCTTTTTATCTTGAAATAAAATATCTGAAACAAGATCACAATAGCTGCAAGGGGAAATGGTGTAGACAGAGTTCTTATCTTATCTCTGAAGTGATATAATGTTACCTGAAGGCACCCCGTGATAAAGCAGAAATGTGAACTATAAATTATAATACAACCACTAAAACAATACAACAAAAAGTTAAAACTAATAGGTCAATAAACACAATAGAAGATAGAAAAAGGGACCAAAGTGAATAAAGAAAGGATAAATGGACTTCCCAAGTGAGGCAAATAGTAAAAAACATACCTGCCAAGGCAGGAGAAACAGAATCCCTGGATTGTCAAAATCAATTCCTGGATTGCCGAAATCCTCTGGCAAAAGAAATGACAACCTATCCCAGTATTTTTGCCTGGAGAATCTCATGGACAAAGGAGTCTGGTAGGCTACAGTCCATTGGGTCACAAATAATTGGACATGCTTAAGCCACTGAACATGCATGAGTACAATTGGAAACCACACATTCATTATATGTTATTCTTTAAAAAAAAATATTTTAAGCAAAAAGTAAAAAACTGTTGTTCAGTTACTCAGTCATATCTGACTCAATATGATCCCATGGACTGCAACGCATCAGGCCTTGCTGTCTTCCACCACCTCCTAGAACCTACACAAATTCATGTCTGTTGAGTCAGTGATGCCATCCAACCATCTCATTCTCTGTTTTCTCCTTCACCTGCCTTCAATCTTTCCCAGTATCAGGGTCTTTTCCAGTGAATTGGATCTTTGCATCAGATAGCCTAAGTATTAGAGCTTCAGCTTTAGCATCAGTCCTCCCAATCAATACACAGGGTTGATTTTTTTAGAATTGACGGCTTTATCTCTCTGCAGTTGAAGGGACTCTCAAGAGTCTTCTCGAACACCATATTTCAAAAGCATCAGGTATATGACTACAGGGAAAACCATAGCTTTGGCTATACAAACTTTAGTCAGCAAGGTAATATCTCTTCTTTTTAATAGTCTACCTAGTTTTGTCATGGTTTTTCTTCCAAGGAGAAAGCACCTTTTAATTCTGCGGCTGCAGTGAACATCCAGAGTGATTTTGGAGCCCAAGAAAATAAAGTCTGTCATTGTTTTCATTGTTTTCTCATCTATTTGCCCTGAAGTCATGGGATCAGATTCCATGATCTTAGATTTTTTTGAATGCTGAGTTTTAAGACAGATTTTTCAGTCTTCTCTTTCACTTTCATCAAGAATCTCTTTTGTTTTCCTTTGCTTTCTGCCATAAGGGTGGTGTCGTCTCCATTTCTGAGATTATTGATATTTCTCCCCCAAACCTTGATTCCACACTGTGCTTCATCCAGACTGGCATTTTGCATGATGTACTCTGCATAGACGTTAAATAAGCAGGGTGACAGTATATACACTTGACATACTCCTTTCTCAATTTGGGACCAGTCTATTGTTCTATGTCTGGTTCTAACTATTGTGTCTTGTCCTACATACAGGTTTCTCAGGAGGTAGGTAAGGTGGTCTGGTATTTCCATCTTTTTAAGAACTTTCCACAGCATGTTGTGATACACACAGTCAAGGACTTTAGTGAAGTTAATGAAGCAGAAGTGGATGTTTCTTTGGATTTCCAAAGTGCCTGGATCTAGGTGAGCGATCACATCATTGTGGTTATCCGGGTCATTAAGATATTTTTTGTGTAGTTTTTCTGTGCATTTTTGCCACCTTTTCTTAATGTCTGCTTCTATTAGGTCCATACTTTTTCTGTTCTTTATTGTACCCATCTTTTCATAGAATTTCCCTTTGTTATCTCTAATTTTCTAGGAGAGATCTTTAGTCTTTTCTATTCTATTATTTTCCTCTATTTCTTTCCATTTTTCACTTTAATGATTACCTTTAAAATCAGCGGTTCCTAATTTTTTTTTTTTGGAGCTAGGGATCACTTTCATGGAAGACAATTTTTCGATGGAGGGTGGTGTGGGGATGGTTTCAGAATGATTCTGCGCTGAAAAGCATCAGGTATATGACTACAGGGAAAACCATAGCTTTGGCTATACAAACTTTAGTCAGCAAGGTAATATCTCTTCTTTTTAATAGTCTACCTAGTTTTGTCATGGTTTTTCTTCCAAGGAGAAAGCACCTTTTAATTCTGCGGCTGCAGTGAACATCCAGAGTGATTTTGGAGCCCAAGAAAATAAAGTCTGTCATTGTTTTCATTGTTTTCTCATCTATTTGCCCTGAAGTCATGGGATCAGATTCCATGATCTTAGATTTTTTTGAATGCTGAGTTTTAAGACAGATTTTTCAGTCTTCTCTTTCACTTTCATCAAGAATCTCTTTTGTTTTCCTTTGCTTTCTGCCATAAGGGTGGTGTCGTCTCCATTTCTGAGATTATTGATATTTCTCCCCAAAATCTTGATTCCAGCTTGTGCTTCATCCAGACTGGCATTTTGCATGATGTACTCTGCATAGACGTTAAATAAGCAGGGTGACAGTATATACACTTGACATACTCCTTTCTCAATTTGGGACCAGTCTATTGTTCTATGTCTGGTTCTAACTATTGTGTCTTGTCCTACATACAGGTTTCTCAGGAGGTAGGTAAGGTGGTCTGGTATTTCCATCTTTTTAAGAACTTTCCACAGCATGTTGTGATACACACAGTCAAGGACTTTAGTGAAGTTAATGAAGCAGAAGTGGATGTTTCTTTGGATTTCCAAAGTGCCTGGATCTAGGTGAGCGATCACATCATTGTGGTTATCCGGGTCATTAAGATATTTTTTGTGTAGTTTTTCTGTGCATTTTTGCCACCTTTTCTTAATGTCTGCTTCTATTAGGTCCATACTTTTTCTGTTCTTTATTGTACCCATCTTTTCATAGAATTTCCCTTTGTTATCTCTAATTTTCTAGGAGAGATCTTTAGTCTTTTCTATTCTATTATTTTCCTCTATTTCTTTCCATTTTTCACTTTAATGATTACCTTTAAAATCAGCGGTTCCTAATTTTTTTTTTTTTTTGGAGCTAGGGATCACTTTCATGGAAGACAATTTTTCGATGGAGGGTGGTGTGGGGATGGTTTCAGAATGATTCCAGCACACTACATTTATTGTGAACTTTATTTCTATTGTTATTACATCAGCTCCATCTCAGATCATGAGACAGTATTAGATCGTAGAGGTTTTATTAGGACCCCTGCACACAACTGAAATACCTCTAAACAGATATCTTAGAGGCAAAATAGTATACATTTACACAATGAAATATATTCAGCAATAAAAGAACACATTTTTGGCACATGGAAGTATCTTAAAATTATTTTCTAGCAGAACCTACACAAAACTGTGTGCATACTGTATGGTTGAGACCCCGTGGCCTGTAGCCTACCAAGCTTCTCTGTCCACGGGATTCTCCATACAAGAATACTAGAGTGGGTTGTTATTTCCTTCTCCAGGGGATCTTTCCAACCTGACTTCTGAGACTGCATTTCTATGTCTTCTGCATTTGCAGTGGGATTCTTTACCACCAGGGCCACCTAAGAAGCTAAGATAAAATTCTAGAAAATGTTCCTCTGTTGTGACTGAAATTAGCTTGGTAATTTGGGGGATGAAAAGGTGGAAGATAAAGAGGTGGAGAAGGGCGATGGATTTCTTTATTATTTTGATTATGACAATATGTTTATAGGTGTCTAGCTAAATCAAAAATTATTAAGTAGTCTTAAAATGTGTACAGTTCATTTATGTTATTTTACCTGCATACAGCTGTTTTTCAAAAGCTACTATTAAGAAGGAGAGTGGAGGGAAACCTAAATGTATTGATTGCAGAATGTTGTGAATGAGTCTTGAATACAATGAAATTCTAAGTTCATTCTTTGGGCCATGCTGTTTTAAACTGGGCAGGCAAGTGGGTGTGGCTAGAGGCATGGAATTTGTTGTTTTACTTGGATCAGCATTGCTTTATACATGTAATGACAAGACTGTTTTCAGTAAGAACTTATTCATTTAAAAAAGCAGTTTTGGAAATAATTACCTTGTTAATAGAGGCGACATACATAGCCAACATTGCCTAAATGTGAGAATAGTGGTGTCTGTTCATTTCTCCATTTCTCTTTTTCTTCTTCTACTTGAACCATAATTCTTCAGTAAGACTGCCAGGATAAATAAATTTCATGTTCTCTGTGAGCCTAAAACATGGTTTGTTATTCTTCTAAATAGAATAGTTTTTAATTTATTTATTTATTATCATCCCTAAGATTTGTGAGTGCTCACTAATACCTGATGTTAAATGTTGACCCTAATTTAAAATACTTTTCATTATGTTAACTGTATAGGTCATTTCTGTACTGTAATTATGTCCAATTCTTGTTATGTAAACACATTTAGCCCACAAAATTGTATTTTAATCCATCTCTTAATAGCCTTCTTTCAGAGATAACTAACTTGAAATTTAAAACAGTTAAATGTATTTTGCAAAGATTATAAAGCCAGAAAAATAAACTAGGTTAGGATATGAATCTACATGTATGTTATTTCTTCTGTCTTCTAGACAGTGTTTGCAAAACTTGGTTCCCCGGGCCATTATTAAGTAGATAATTACAATGAGTTTCATGCAATAGGGGTTACACTTTCAAATTAGTTTAGGAAAATAAAAAGCTGAATAGTAAATTGAGTGTTTGCATACCAAAGACGCAGTTCACTACCAAAGAAAAATAAATCTGCTTATATGTGTTTAACTCAGCATTCTATAAACTTATATTGATGAGTCCTTTATAAAACATCATTTAATATAGCATGGATTATTAATTTTCTGTGACACAGTTTGGGGAACATTGATGCTAGAACATTTCAGCATATGTTAGTTATGCACCACCTATATATAAACAGTTGGAGACTTAATATTCAAACTGAAAAGATAACTGGTATTCATTACTTGTGGGTATAGCTCAATATACTAATTTCAAGAAGTACAACTTTTCAAACTTTGGACAAACATTCCCTAATTGTGATTTCTTAAAATAGAAGCAAAAATATATCACATTCCACAAGTGAAGCAATGTTTCAAGTAGAAAAGAGTGGTTAAGAGAGCCAACTAAAAAGTCAAAACAAGAGCACAAGTGTTCCAGAGCATTTAAATTATTTCAATGGCCTAGCAAAGATTTGAATTGAGATTTTGGAGACATGAGACATTAAAGACAGAAAAAGAAGATGATGCATGATCCATAATTGAAAAAGAAAAATTGGGCTAGGCTGAAGAGGGTTCTGTTTTAAGATATAAAGACTTAAGGACAGTATATGTCTAGGATATTACATGGCTGGAAGATTACATATTGGTACATTATTTTGAGACAATTATATAGCAATATAAAATTAGAAACTCAGTGTTAATTTATTTATTTATTATCATCCCTAAGATTTGTGAGTGCTCACTAATACCTGATGTTAAATGTTGACCCTAATTTAAAATACTTTTCATTATGTTAACTGTATAGGTCATTTCTGTACTGTAATTATGTCCAATTCTTGTTATGTAAACACATTTAGCCCACAAAATTGTATTTTAATCCATCTCTTAATAGCCTTCTTTCAGAGATAACTAACTTGAAATTTAAAACAGTTAAATGTATTTTGCAAAGATTATAAAGCCAGAAAAATAAACTAGGTTAGGATATGAATCTACATGTATGTTATTTCTTCTGTCTTCTAGACAGTGTTTGCAAAACTTGGTTCCCCGGGCCATTATTAAGTAGATAATTACAATGAGTTTCATGCAATAGGGGTTACACTTTCAAATTAGTTTAGGAAAATAAAAAGCTGAATAGTAAATTGAGTGTTTGCATACCAAAGACGCAGTTCACTACCAAAGAAAAATAAATCTGCTTATATGTGTTTAACTCAGCATTCTATAAACTTATATTGATGAGTCCTTTATAAAACATCATTTAATATAGCATGGATTATTAATTTTCTGTGACACAGTTTGGGGAACATTGATGCTAGAACATTTCAGCATATGTTAGTTATGCACCACCTATATATAAACAGTTGGAGACTTAATATTCAAACTGAAAAGATAACTGGTATTCATTACTTGTGGGTATAGCTCAATATACTAATTTCAAGAAGTACAACTTTTCAAACTTTGGACAAACATTCCCTAATTGTGATTTCTTAAAATAGAAGCAAAAATATATCACATTCCACAAGTGAAGCAATGTTTCAAGTAGAAAAGAGTGGTTAAGAGAGCCAACTAAAAAGTCAAAACAAGAGCACAAGTGTTCCAGAGCATTTAAATTATTTCAATGGCCTAGCAAAGATTTGAATTGAGATTTTGGAGACATGAGACATTAAAGACAGAAAAAGAAGATGATGCATGATCCATAATTGAAAAAGAAAAATTGGGCTAGGCTGAAGAGGGTTCTGTTTTTAAGATATAAAGACTTAAGGACAGTATATGTCTAGGATATTACATGGCTGGAAGATTACATATTGGTACATTATTTTGAGACAATTATATAGCAATATAAAATTAGAAACTCAGTGTTAACTGTGCCTTTGAACCACAACATGATTTGATAATTTATCCTAAGTAAACAATTCAAAGAACAGAGAATTTTACACAGATAACTGTGTTCCATCATTATTTATAATAATGGAACATATATTCTTTTTGTTCTAAGTGTCTTTTTGATAGGAGTATAATACTAAATACCCCTTTGTATTTTGTCAATGTGCAACTTATTAAAGTTGAGTAATACTAAATAATCAAAAATTTGGACAGTTTAATAATCTATTGTGTTTTAAGTAAAAATATAATTATATTCCATTTAAAATTGATTTTTTGATTTTATATTGAAACTAGTTTTTGAAGGAGCTAACATGCTACATTTAAATGAGATATGCTAGCATTTAATTCTTATTCTAATTATACTTATTGCTCTAATGCTGATTCTGACATGTCTTTATAGATTTTTCCTGACAATACAACAGTAGTTTTACTAATTTAACCTCATGCTAGGGTTCAGATAAAAACATAGCCATCTGATAGGTCAAGATTGTAGGATACAGGTTATCTATAAGTATATTCTATACTGGAATCTAGGGCATACCAACTGCATTTATTCATAAACTACTCTGACTTGGTCATTAAGTCAATAATTATACTTCTTACATTGGAGCTGTTGCTGAAAGGAATTCATAGGCAGACTTGATAAGGCCAGAAGGTTCCAAGGACAAGGAGGAGGAGGGTGAGAAACAAACCTATTTAGTCAAGGTGCTATCCCCTTGATTGTCATGCCTATGACAATAATCCTTTTTGTCTAAGAGGTTCTTTTAAGCCCAGAGCTAAGGTGTATAACAGTGTATCTTGCTGGAGGACATGTATCTCTCTTAACTTGTATCTATGTTATATAAAGATGTATGTTGTGGGCGAATATATTCTTTTAAACTACTGTTAATAACTAATTGAAAAAGTATAAAATGTCATGCCTAAAGTGGCTTCATAGGATACTCTTTTATCCCCCTTCCAGTGTCTATGCTGGAAGCTCTTCCCTATCCTTTCTTACTTTCATAAACTTTTCACTGCAGGAAGTTCTGAGTGAACATCTCTGAGTCTTATTATCTAAATGTGAATTCTTCTCCATTGGAGATTAAGAACCCGAGACCATTCACAGTAACCTACCATCGTTGATCACCTATCATTGTCTTGCATCTAAAGTTCATTTTCGTGTCTGGAAATGTGATCTTTACATCATTATGTCTTGTTTTCACCTGGTCAATAATACCTATCTTTCCTTGCCCAAAATACTTTTCTGTGCTTCTGTCATTATGATATGTGTCCCTAGTTGTTGGTGCAATTGAAAATCTATTTTTGTGGTATTAGTATGTCATAATTAGTAGGCTCATCCGGAGGTTTCATGTACCTAGAAATAAAGGATACAATCTGTATTGTTCATGCTTTTCATTATACTGATTGATTAATTCATCATTGTGAAACACGCAGCAACCAATTGTTTCCCCAGGGGGACTGCTGAGTGTGAGTATCTGTGTTACCTTCTTCACCATCCTCTTCCCCAGCAGCAAAACTCACTACACCCTCACTGTGATTTCCATCTTAGGAAACATTTACAAATTACCTGTTAAGTTTATTTATGTGCCAAGATTGTAGATCCTAACCAGTTACTATTTTATGTATTTTATATAACAAATTTCATCTGAAATAATGCTTAATCCCAATGATACTATGGGTGAAATTTTAGGTAGAAGAAAAATGTGTGGGTTATTTTATATCTGAAATCACACCATAATCATAATCACCTATTTTATATAAATCCAACCAAAGTAGTAATTATTATTTACAGAGAAAAAGGCAAAACAAAAATACTGTAATAATTATTAATAACTATTAATATTAATGCTTATAAATGTTATTATTTATTAGCATCCATAATTATTGCTATTTATAAGGAAAGGCAAAACAAAAATATTGTATTCTACTTGTAAATTTATTCTCTATTTCCTTCATTTCAGATAAAGTGTTATGTCAGGAAATTGATCTACTAGCATGACTTCGTTTCTGTTTTAACTGAGAAATGTTGTGATTAGTTGTTTTTTTCGGGGGGGGGAGGCGGTGGCGGTTTGGAGAGGGATGGGGGGCAGGCGGGCCACTTTTATTGGTCTTTCATTTATCTATTTTCATTCGTCTTTGTTCTTTGGCTCCTGTGGGCCTCCCATCGCGGTGGCCTCTGTTGCAGAGCACTGGCTCTGGGCGCATGCACTCCAGAGCTCCAGCTCAGTAATTGGGACACATCAGTCCAGCTGCTCCGCGGCACGTGGGATCTTCCCAGGCCAGGGATCGAACCGGCGCCCCTTGCACTGCAAAGCGGTGTCCCTACCCACTGGACCACCAGGGAAGCCCAGTGATTAGTTTTATAAGACAATGAATTTGTATTTTTGCCTAATGACATACTTATTCAAATTCTCTAGAAGTGTTTAAGTTTTTTTCCCTAATGATAATTATAGTTTCTGTCATAAATAAGTGTTACGTGCTTGGTACCATGGTTAGATAATCTAACTAATTTTCAGGCAACCCCATGAGAAACTTATTACCATCCCCACATTTTGATAAGAAAACTGATAATCAACAACCTCAGGAAAAGATAAGAGAAGTTAAGTAATTTGATAAAGGGCATTCAGCTAATAATAGTCAAAGCCAATATTGGAAGGCAGATATGGTTGAGTCCAAAGTTGATGTGATCTTCCATTATATTATTCTCTCTCTGCCTGCTGGTTTAAGAGAGAAGAGGATATGAAGGAGAGTTCTTTAACTTTAAGCTATACTTAGAGGCTAGAGTAAAATACTACACTCCCCTCCTACACACACAACATCACACTCATCACTTCATTTCAGTTCAGTCACTCATTAGTGTCTTCATGTCTAAATCTGCGACCTCATGGACTGTAGCATGCCAGGTTTCCCTGTCCTTTACCACCTCCCAGAGCTTGCTGCAACTCATGCCCATTGACTCATTGATGCCGTCCAACCATCTTGTCCTCTGTCATCCCCTTCTTTTGCCTTCTAGTTTTCCCAGCATCAGGGTCTTTGCCAGTGAGTCGTCTCTTTACAACAGGTGGCCAAAGTAGTGGAGCTTCGGCTTCAGTATCAGTCCTTCCAATGAAGATTCAGGGTTGATTTCCTTTTGAATTGACTGATTTCATATCTTTGCAGTCCAAGGGTCTAGCAAGAGTCTTCTCCAGCATCACAGTTCAAAAGCATCAGTTGTTTGGTGCTCAGGCTTGTTTATGGTCCAGCTCTTACATGCATACATAACTCCTGGGAAAGCTATAACTTTGACCATGCTGATTTTGTCAGTAAAGTGACATCTCACCTTTTTAATAGGTTGCCTGGGTTGGTCAAAGCTTTTCCAAGGAGCAAGTGTCTTACAATTTTATGGCTGCAGTCACTATCTGCAGTGATTTTGAAACCCAAGGAAATAAAGTCTGTCACTGTTTCCATTGTTTGCCTATCTATTTGCCCTGAAGTGATGAGATGAGATGCCATTTTCTTTTTTTTTTTAATGTTGAGTGTTAAGCCAGGTACTGTTTTTAATATTTATTGAGCTATAATTCATATTCCATAAATTCATCCATTTAAAGTACATGATTCAATGATTTTATTATAGTTAGGTTCATCGTTGTTGTTATTTATTGTTTAGTCACTAAGTTGTGTTTGCTTCTTTATGGCCACATAAACTGTTGCTCACCAGGCTTCCCTGCCCATGGGATTTTCGAGGCAAAAATACTGGAGTGGGTTGTCATTTACTTCTCCATTAAACCAAATTTTTCACTCTCCTCTTTCACCTTAATCATGAGGCTCTTTAGTTCCTCTTTGCTTTCTGCCATAAGGGTGGTGTTATCTGCACACCTGAGATTGTTGGTATCACACGTATTCTTTAAATGTTGAATTAAAATATATGCATTTATTTTCTACGTATTTATGTTTGTGCATGCATTTGTATATTTGTGTGTATTCATCAAATGCTGTTTCTAAACATTGATAAATACTTTGAAACAAAAATTAAAACATTTTTACTTGATTCTAGGTGTCTGCACAATGATACACTGTTTCACTTGGACAAAACTAGATTTCTCACAGTGCTACCAGAATGCTTAATGCTACTCTGGTCTCAGAGGAACTGATCCTTTTGGTGACAGTCTTGCAAATTTTTATACACTTTATGATCATAGATCTGTCTGATATTCAGGAAGCCTTTTCCATTTTCTCATTTCTTTGGCATAATGAGATTCTATAAAAATTGTATGGTTGCAAAGTGTTGATTAGATCAACTTCATCGGAATGGGTAATGACTTGGAAGACAGATCACATTAGAAATCAAAACAACTTTAAAAATTTGGGAAAGTAGCCATAAACAAACAGGAAAAACTGATACCTCCCGATAAAGAAGTAAAAATAAGAAAGCCAATTAAAATTATATATGATTCATTAACTTGTGTCTTTCAAGCAGGGGAAAAAAAAAACCAAAAACCTCTAGGTGCTGCTAATGTAGTGTCTGCTTTAAATACATGCACAGTCTTTTGCATATTCACCAGGGCTTTTGAGGTGGAGATGAAGGTTGGTTGTGTCCTTGCAAACTTAGTGACTTTGTCAGTGCTGACCTCTTCTCAGCTCTGGCAGTGACCATACTGGCACCAACAAAGGACTGCTTACTATGAAAAATCCTGTGGGAAAAAACATCCAGCAGCATATCATAACTTTATTCCATATTAGCAGGTGGAATTTGAAATTTTTCTTTCATAATTCTAAACTTGATGGTTGAAATCAAAGCAGAGAAACAGAAAGCTCTCTTTTGTCACCGTATGAGAGATAGTTAACAATTATTAACATCTTAGTAACAAGAATTTTATTTTATTTTATTTTCGTGTTTTTAGGGCGGGAGGGGCAGGGAGGGGTGGCCGGGAGGGGTCGGGGAGGGGCGGGTGGGCACCAGTTCTGGGCGCATGTGCTCCAGAGCTCCGGCTCTGTTAGTTGGACATATCGGTCCAGCTGCTCAGCGGCATGTGGGATCTTCCCAGGCCAGGAATCAAACTGGCACCCCTTGCACTGCAAGGCGGTGTCCTTACCCCGTGGACCACCAGGGAAGCCCAACAACAATTTTAATAGTAGGTAAACATGACTGAGTGCTTTCTAAGTCCTGCCGTCCTTTCTGCATTAGCTTACGTATACTCTGTAACAGTACCTCATTATGTTAGCACTACTTGACAAAGGTAAAACGACTACTTCAGTAAGTCTTGCCTGAGATTTTAAAGAAATTACATACTAATGTCTTAGTGATCTGGTAGGAGTTGGAGTCAGGATTCAGCACAGAAGTGCGTTAACTAGTCTACACGTTAAACCTCTTCTCCAGCCTCTGGCTCCTCTGGAAGCTGCTCAAATACACGTACTTTCGGTGACAGAAGGATTCAAGTTATTTCAGCTTCAGTCGGGATCTTCTGGACCTTGGGGTTTCTAAAGAGAAAACCCAAGATCTCTCAATGTTCCCAATCCTTCTCCAGTGACTCGTATCCACCAATCCAGTTCTTCCTCCAGTATACTCTGCCTTCCACTAGTGACTTCCTCCTTTTAGAAGGAATATTTTACCTATTTTCCTCTGGCTGAATATTTTTACCCTCCCCTCAAAACTGAGGAGAGACTGCCTTTGAGTTTTCCCTCCTTCTTACTTGTTCTCCTCAGTTCTCATGTTATTCACTTGACATAAAAGTGCTGTGCATTCGTGCTAAGTTACTTCAATCATGTTTGACTCTCTGCAACTCTGTGGATTATAGCCCACCAGGCTCCTCTGTCCATGGAATTCTCCAGGCAAGAATCTTGGAATGGGATGCCATGCCTTTCTCCAAGGTATAAAAATGCTGCCACAGAGTGTTTTCTCTTTCTTTCAGGGTTATTTGTACTAACTGACAAAAATTATAGGGCTAAGAAATGAAAGAATCCAAGCATTACAGGAAAAAATAACTTCTTAAATTTGGGAAAAGTCAAGCACTGGATAAACACTAACTATCTAAAGGGAAAAAAAGATACAAGGGAAAATGAATATTTTCAGATACATGACAATGACGTGCAACCAGTTTCTATTTGCATTAAGGATACATAAGAAATCACAAGCTAATGTTGATCAGTTTAATAAGTGTTTACTGCAAGGCGGTGTCCTTACCCGTGGACCACCAGGGAAGCCCAACAACAATTTTAATAGTAGGTAAACATGACTGAGTGCTTTCTAAGTCCTGCCGTCCTTTCTGCATTAGCTTACGTATACTCTGTAACAGTACCTCATTATGTTAGCACTACTTGACAAAGGTAAAACGACTACTTCAGTAAGTCTTGCCTGAGATTTTAAAGAAATTACATACTAATGTCTTAGTGATCTGGTAGGAGTTGGAGTCAGGATTCAGCACAGAAGTGCGTTAACTAGTCTACACGTTAAACCTCTTCTCCAGCCTCTGGCTCCTCTGGAAGCTGCTCAAATACACGTACTTTCGGTGACAGAAGGATTCAAGTTATTTCAGCTTCAGTCGGGATCTTCTGGACCTTGGGGTTTCTAAAGAGAAAACCCAAGATCTCTCAATGTTCCCAATCCTTCTCCAGTGACTCGTATCCACCAATCCAGTTCTTCCTCCAGTATACTCTGCCTTCCACTAGTGACTTCCTCCTTTTAGAAGGAATATTTTACCTATTTTCCTCTGGCTGAATATTTTTACCCTCCCCTCAAAACTGAGGAGAGACTGCCTTTGAGTTTTCCCTCCTTCTTACTTGTTCTCCTCAGTTCTCATGTTATTCACTTGACATAAAAGTGCTGTGCATTCGTGCTAAGTTACTTCAATCATGTTTGACTCTCTGCAACTCTGTGGATTATAGCCCACCAGGCTCCTCTGTCCATGGAATTCTCCAGGCAAGAATCTTGGAATGGGATGCCATGCCTTTCTCCAAGGTATAAAAATGCTGCCACAGAGTGTTTTCTCTTTCTTTCAGGGTTATTTGTACTAACTGACAAAAATTATAGGGCTAAGAAATGAAAGAATCCAAGCATTACAGGAAAAAATAACTTCTTAAATTTGGGAAAAGTCAAGCACTGGATAAACACTAACTATCTAAAGGGAAAAAAAGATACAAGGGAAAATGAATATTTTCAGATACATGACAATGACGTGCAACCAGTTTCTATTTGCATTAAGGATACATAAGAAATCACAAGCTAATGTTGATCAGTTTAATAAGTGTTTACAATATACCCACCATTTTGGCTAGATGCTGTGAGGGGTGGGGATTGGGTAACCAAAACCCCTGCCCTCAGAGAGCCTAGGGAGATCCAACATCAATGAGGAGCAATTAAAATAAATATAACAAATACTATGGTAGTGGCCAGAGGGGAATACCAGTGGTGACTGTGGATGTGATATTTATTTAATCCCAGCAATTACAGAGGAGAATTTCTTTTGTAAATGATGTTTGAGTCAGATCTTTTGAGGAATAACTTCAATAACCACCTTGCTGATCTACCTAACACACTGATCTCTCTTAGTTGTTTGATATCTTTATGATTGATGTTAAAAATACAAAGGTAAAGAAACACTTGATTTGTGATATGTAGAAATTAGAATAAGAGATTATTATAGGGATTATCAATTAATGTTAAAAACAAAGGGTTTTGAAGGCTTTAACTTTAGCCCTGTATTATTTTTCTGTATGACTCAACAAATGCAATCAACTCTAGAGCTCTTTTTGTATAAAACATAGAAATCTCATGCTACCTCTAAGGCATCTTATTCTTTCATTATCTAGAGGTTCTGAAAAACCAGAAGAATTCCTCTGTCCATGTATGATACTTTTTTTCCAACACTCTTGATCTCATCATTACTGGAAACTTCTTTCCCACATAGAATAAGCCTATAGTTTCCAAATGCATAGCAGTAGTTCAGGCCACTTTTCAGAGCCATAGGTCTGTAATTCATCTTGTTTCTTCTACATCTAGATAACATCTGTCATACAAACTGAGATTTTCAAAAGTGGGTTAATTGTTTTTTGTCACAAATTTACTTCACTTGTCTCCCTTTAAGTCCCAACAACAATTACAGCCAGCTATTATTTGTTTCTTTTAAATAACTTTGAAATTTGAGATGAAATGGAGTTATTTTGATCTTCAGTGCCCTCAGACTATGAGGTCTTGAAGCAGGACATGGGTTTTCCGCCAAATGCTGGGCTGGATCAAGGCGGTGAACCAAGCATAGACTTAGTGACAACCAGTTTCTATTTGCATTAAGGATACATAAGAAATCACAAGCTAATGTTGATCAGTTTAATAAGTGTTTACAATATACCCACCATTTTGGCTAGATGCTGTGAGGGGTGGGGATTGGGTAACCAAAACCCCTGCCCTCAGAGAGCCTAGGGAGATCCAACATCAATGAGGAGCAATTAAAATAAATATAACAAATACTATGGTAGTGGCCAGAGGGGAATACCAGTGGTGACTGTGGATGTGATATTTATTTAATCCCAGCAATTACAGAGGAGAATTTCTTTTGTAAATGATGTTTGAGTCAGATCTTTTGAGGAATAACTTCAATAACCACCTTGCTGATCTACCTAACACACTGATCTCTCTTAGTTGTTTGATATCTTTATGATTGATGTTAAAAATACAAAGGTAAAGAAACACTTGATTTGTGATATGTAGAAATTAGAATAAGAGATTATTATAGGGATTATCAATTAATGTTAAAAACAAAGGGTTTTGAAGGCTTTAACTTTAGCCCTGTATTATTTTTCTGTATGACTCAACAAATGCAATCAACTCTAGAGCTCTTTTTGTATAAAACATAGAAATCTCATGCTACCTCTAAGGCATCTTATTCTTTCATTATCTAGAGGTTCTGAAAAACCAGAAGAATTCCTCTGTCCATGTATGATACTTTTTTTCCAACACTCTTGATCTCATCATTACTGGAAACTTCTTTCCCACATAGAATAAGCCTATAGTTTCCAAATGCATAGCAGTAGTTCAGGCCACTTTTCAGAGCCATAGGTCTGTAATTCATCTTGTTTCTTCTACATCTAGATAACATCTGTCATACAAACTGAGATTTTCAAAAGTGGGTTAATTGTTTTTTGTCACAAATTTACTTCACTTGTCTCCCTTTAAGTCCCAACAACAATTACAGCCAGCTATTATTTGTTTCTTTTAAATAACTTTGAAATTTGAGATGAAATGGAGTTATTTTGATCTTCAGTGCCCTCAGACTATGAGGTCTTGAAGCAGGACATGGGTTTTCCGCCAAATGCTGGGCTGGATCAAGGCGGTGAAAACATCAGATCCTAGCCACTAGACTAGTGAGTGATCAGTGACAAGGTCTCTGGCCCTTCGGCTTTGCAGAAAAGAATTCCCATAAAGATGGAAAGTAGGGGGAAAAGTAAAGCATTTATTTTGGAGGGAAAAGAGTTCAATATGTATGGAGATGAGGGAGAGATTGCTAAATAGTGTAAGACTTTGAGACCTCAATTCCTTTTTTTTAATTTCATTTTTTTTACTTCTCAAGAAAGAATCTCACTCTTTGTACCAGTTTCCAGGCATTCAAAAAAATGACTCCCTGGTCAAGAGGATTATAAAACAGTCATACCCAGGACAAGAAAATCTGAACTGCTCTTTAGTTTATCAAGAAGAAAAGCTCCAGGTAGACAATTTGTTCCTAAACATGCATCTGATCCCTAAATAATGGTCTAGGGTCTTGAGAAAGAGTCAAGGGATGGCTTTGCAATATCTAGATAAACTGAAAAACCAGAGGATCCAAGAAAGCCATAAAAATGGCAAACAGGGGCTTCCCCTGGTGGTCCAGTGGGTAAGGACACCGCCTTGCAGTGCAATGGGCGCCGGTTTGATCCTTGGCCTGGGAAGATCCCACGTGCTGCGGAGTGGCTGGACTGATGTGTCCAATTACCTAGCCGGAGCTCTGGGGCACATGCACCCAGAGCCGGCGCTCTCCGACGACAGAGGTCACTGCAATGGGAGGCCCACAGGAGCCAAAGAACAAAGACGGATGAAAACAGAGAAATGAAAGACCAATAGAAGTGGTCCGCATGTCGCCCTCCCTCTCCACCCTCCCCACCCCACTCCCCAAAAGATAAATAAATTTTAAAAAAATGGCAAACAGGACATCATAACATTTAAACTAATTGGTCAAAAATGTCATATATTAAAGTCATAAGTCAACCAAATATGTACAGATCAACACTAGTAAAGATATAAAACTCTGTAGTCCCTGCCTTCTTGGGGCCCTTCTCCTCCATTCTGTGTCATGCTGGGGGCTTTGTATCTCTATCCTTCAAAATAAACTTTGCCTATGTAAATATTTTTGAGTTTGTGGGATTCCTTCTTCAACTTTGTGAATGGAACTTGGTTTCCTTTCTTCAGTTAGACACATGGGCAGACTCAGAGGAAGAGTCCTTGAGTCAAGACTTCTTGGAAGATTGAATTACTTTTATGTGGCATTTCTTCTGGATTTCCTTTGGGCAGTCTTTAGATTCTCCTGATTCACAGTCCATATTTGGTATATCTAAGCATCCTCTTCTATTCACAGAAATGGACTTTTAATCTCTCTCTAATGAGAGCCTTAGTACTCAATTGTGTTTAGACAAGGCTATCTTCTGTCTCCAACAAGATCAAGTCTTTACAATGCAAAACTCCCTTCTTTGCCATTAAAAGCCCTAGGTTTTACATCCCAGTGGAAGATTATTTCAGTTGCTGCCCTAATCTGTGTGCTCAGTTTCCAGTTTTCTGACCTCAGATAAGGGACTTTTGCTTGATTATTGTCTCCTAAGTTTATATAGAGCTTCCCTGGTAACTCAGCTGGCATAAAGCTTCTGTTTGCAATGCAGGAGACACATGTTCACTTCAGTTTCAGAAGATCTCCTGGAGAAGGGATTGGCTACCCACTCCAGTATTCTTGGACTTTCCTGGTGGCACAGATGGTAAAGAATCCACATGCAATGCAAGAGACCTGGGTTTGGTCACTGGGTGGGGAAGATCTCCTGCAGGAGGGCATGACCACTTGCTTCAGTAATGCTTGCCTGGAGAATCCCCATAGACAGAGGAGGCTTGTGGACTGCAGTCCATGGGTCAAAGACTTAGACACAACTGAGTGACTAAGCACAGCATAACTCAGGTTTAGGTTGACATACATGGTGTAGAAGGGGACCTAAAGCAATTTCACCATGTCACACATCCCCTGCAGTTAGTGTGGTATTCACCGAAACATTTGTGCTCACCATTCCCAGGAACTGCCATCCCCTTTGACTCTGAGGTCCAAGCTCTCTTCCTTTCATTTGAGGTCATGGTCACTGCCTTCGGGCTCAGCTGCGTAGTTCCCCCAGAGATGATTGTTTCACAGTTACTAGGGGGCTTGTGGTTACATTGCTGTAGAGGATTCCCTATTGAAGACTATGATGACTTCTGTATGTGCTTCTTTAACTATGAATGTCTCTTCTAAGCTCCACTGAAAGAATTATCCTCCCTCAGAGACCAGAGCTGGTCTTACGTTTAAAAACTATGCTCCTTCATCCTTCACCTTATATATTTCTGTCTTGACCAACCAATAGCACCAAATATGATTTAAAATCTCAGTGGCCACAATGAGGCTCTTTTGTAGTCCCTAAAATTAAAAATTGCATCCCACCCTTTTTTTCTCTTTATGTACAAAAGGAGGGGGCTCTGTTAGGAGTGCTTCTTCAAAGTCATGGAGGTCAACACTGACACCTTAGCTATTAATATTGGAGTCAACAATCAAACCTGTAGCCAGAGGTATCCCTGGTGCATGAGAACTATTTAAGTAGCATCAGCCCTTACAAAATCAACTGAGGAAATAGTTATGGGCTCCTCACTCATCATCTGTTTTCCACGCAGTAGAATTTTTGCTCAATTCTCATCATATTCAACATTTTTCAGTAAGCCAACTTACTACAAGTGAAATATTGTTACTAACTTTTCCTCACATTACAGTTTCCTATTACAGCAACCTCAACATTTTGCCTAATGACAAAACTTCTTATGACTGTCTGACCCTGACTGATAACTTATTAATCACTAGATCTGATGTACAAGAAATTCCTATTGCTAATGCTACAATTTCATGCTATTGTTAAAGCATGCTGACTGGAACTGTCTACCCTGGCCAGGCACCCTAGTAAGTGTGAATTATTTTATAAAAGGAGGTCCTGGTAAGGTACATGGATCTAACAACCCACTGCCAAACAGAAGAGTTTGGAAAAGGTCAAAAGGAGCCACCCTGTGCTCAACTCCCTCCCAGAATCCTCCCCAGCGTGAATCTTGGCTGAACAATGTGTGCACCACCAGGAAGGAACCTGAGTCAGAATGACTGGCCAAAGACAACCCAGAAACTAATCCTATTACCATAAAACCAGAAACTGCGAGCCAGATGGCAGAACAGTCTCCTGGTTCCCTTACTCTACAGCTTCCCCAGAGATGATTGTTTCACAGTTACTAGGGGGCTTGTGGTTACATTGCTGTAGAGGATTCCCTATTGAAGACTATGATGACTTCTGTATGTGCTTCTTTAACTATGAATGTCTCTTCTAAGCTCCACTGAAAGAATTATCCTCCCTCAGAGACCAGAGCTGGTCTTACGTTTAAAAACTATGCTCCTTCATCCTTCACCTTATATATTTCTGTCTTGACCAACCAATAGCACCAAATATGATTTAAAATCTCAGTGGCCACAATGAGGCTCTTTTGTAGTCCCTAAAATTAAAAATTGCATCCCACCCTTTTTTTCTCTTTATGTACAAAAGGAGGGGGCTCTGTTAGGAGTGCTTCTTCAAAGTCATGGAGGTCAACACTGACACCTTAGCTATTAATATTGGAGTCAACAATCAAACCTGTAGCCAGAGGTATCCCTGGTGCATGAGAACTATTTAAGTAGCATCAGCCCTTACAAAATCAACTGAGGAAATAGTTATGGGCTCCTCACTCATCATCTGTTTTCCACGCAGTAGAATTTTTGCTCAATTCTCATCATATTCAACATTTTTCAGTAAGCCAACTTACTACAAGTGAAATATTGTTACTAACTTTTCCTCACATTACAGTTTCCTATTACAGCAACCTCAACATTTTGCCTAATGACAAAACTTCTTATGACTGTCTGACCCTGACTGATAACTTATTAATCACTAGATCTGATGTACAAGAAATTCCTATTGCTAATGCTACAATTTCATGCTATTGTTAAAGCATGCTGACTGGAACTGTCTACCCTGGCCAGGCACCCTAGTAAGTGTGAATTATTTTATAAAAGGAGGTCCTGGTAAGGTACATGGATCTAACAACCCACTGCCAAACAGAAGAGTTTGGAAAAGGTCAAAAGGAGCCACCCTGTGCTCAACTCCCTCCCAGAATCCTCCCCAGCGTGAATCTTGGCTGAACAATGTGTGCACCACCAGGAAGGAACCTGAGTCAGAATGACTGGCCAAAGACAACCCAGAAACTAATCCTATTACCATAAAACCAGAAACTGCGAGCCAGATGGCAGAACAGTCTCCTGGTTCCCTTACTCTACAGCTCTCTGACTATGCACCCCTTCCCAATAAAGTCTCTTGCTTTGTCAGCATGTGTGTCTTCTCTGACACTTCGTTTCTGACAATTAGACAAGATCCCTGAAAGGAGCCCTCTTCCTGCAATGCTATCACCTCCTTCTTGTAGTATTAGCGGCAGCTCCACTGTTTGCCTCTGCTTCAGCACAACAGGCAGTGAACCACATTCTTTAACTTGGATTGTTTTCTAGGAGAAAGCAAAGCTATGAATTTCCTTACAAATAGTCACAATGCTTTGGGGGCAGTTCATGACTTTGGAAGGCTTTGAAAACAAAGAGGACTCTTGCCCTTAGGATAGACCAGATTAGGAGTGGAAATTGAGGAAACAAGTTGTTGGAATCAAAACAACTTCCTTTTGCCCCAGTCATCATTAAGGTACCTGTGCATTAAAAATTAAATTTAGATGAAATAAAAGAAAATAATTTGTCTGACCAGACTGCAAAAGCAACTGCTTTATAAGTCACCCAACCCAAAACTGAAAATTTATGGCAAATTTTGACTACATTTCAAAAGAAGAAATAATGAAAATGACCAAAGATTCTCAGTCTAAGGCATCACATTAAAAATATTTTATTGAACTAATAGCAGCTGTATTTTTAGCCTATTAATTAATTATGGCATAGACCAAAAAGAAGACCTGTCTTGTCAGAGTTCATGAAAAGACTCCTGATGAAAATGACTTGTTAGATGACCCATCAGGTGGCAGCTAAACTTGTAATTTTCATAAAAAAATACAGATGGGGAAATTTTTTGAAGCCAGCCAAAAAAGCACAACTAACTAGTGTTATGTATCCTATACACAACCCAGGAAAAATTATCCAAACTCAGACATTTTGAATTGCCAAAAAGGGCTTTTGTCCAATTTGTCTCCTTCCCAGATCTATAAATTTGGTTTTGTTACGGTTTACATATGGTCTCATTGAATTGGAGAATTCCCTTGCCAACGGGCTACTGCTTTGGCTATTGTAAAACTATTCTCAGAAAAGATGATACATACCTGGCTGTGTCCTTAGAACTGCATCATGACTAGGGAAAATATTTTTTGACAATGTTATGAGATAGGTCTGTGAGATTTGATATATTCTACAACATTTTTTATTGTGCTTTTTATTCTGTCTTCTGGACTGATAACAACAGAAAATGACATTAGGAAGACTCATCTGGCAAAATTGCAGAGACCTTGAAATTGGCCTGGCCAGAGGCACTTCCTCTGGTCCTTTTGAATCTAAAAGCTATCCCTTTTGGGAAACACAAGCTATCAGCATTTGAAATTATCACTGGCCAATCTATGCATTTGGCTCTCTTTGTCCTTCAACTAATTAAAAGAGATATGCTTCAATATTGCAAGGGACTGCTCACAGCCTCATGTAAAAATGCTACCCTGGTAGAATTATCTTGCCACTATGTGCTCCTGAGAGATGAAGACAGTAAACATCACAATCTACAACCAGGTCAGTCATTTTGTCTTTTAAAATACTTTTTACAAGGTAGATGGAAAGGATCATATGAGGTACTCTTACTTAATCCTCATGCTACAAAGCCTGAAGCTGTTGGTTCTAGGATTCATATTTGCTATTTAAAGAAGGTTCCAACACTCAACTGGACTTTTGAAACAATTGGAAAATTAAAATTAATTTGCAAAGTGAAACAGATGGTATCTTAATTTGACAGCTTTGCCAAGACTCAGGACCAGGCACACTGTTCTAACCATTATTCATCCATTTCATAACAGATGCACTCTATCACACTGCTCAATTTAATGATACTAACTCAACATTCCTGTTAAACAAGGCCCACTAAGTTGGGTGGTGGTTTCAGAATATCACTTTAAGACTTCCTTTATTAAAAGTCCGAGATATGACTAGCCAGCATTATGTTGGAAACTGTTTAATATAAGTTGAAGGTTTTATCTTTCCTGAAGGTACTACTTTTGAAACATGAGAGATAATATGGTAATGATCATTCTTGAAACTATAGCAAATGGGCAAAATCTCTCTGAGAGCTGGTATGTCTCCAAAAAGCACAGCCATCCAGAGCTAAAGAATTTCTATTTATACCCAACACTAATTTCTTTTTGGTTTCCAAAGTATAATAGATTTTATGCATTTAACTCCTACAACTTGCTTATAGAGGAAAAATATTTGGTCTGATATCCCTGCTTTTGTTTCTGCTTGTCACTTTCACAAAACATTTCTCTAAAATCCTATTCCTTTGCTAGTACAACCACTTGGGCCCTCTCTCTTTTTCCTTTTCTTCTAGCATCAAGCAAACCGCTAAGCAAAATTTGTAAGAATAGTGATCTTATTTGCCTAAGTCAAGCTTTTTATCACACTAAAGCTAGAAAATTGTCAGCTGGCCCCTTAATGAGCTGTAATGGCTACACTGATCTTTGGCTAGAATGTATCCTCAGGTTCATACCTGTCAATGAAAACATGAATAACTTTTCACCAGTGCAGAATGGGCACTTCCAGATGTACATTTGTATATAGTTATGAAGGGAAACCATAAGTTTATGAATGCCTAGAGAGTAGGCACATGTCTTTTGGGATAGCATAGCATTCTGCTTCAAGTTCTTGTTAAGGAACAACAACAAAAAAATCCAGCCACAGTCTTACAGCCCTAGCTGAGACTTGGCAGCTTCTTTTTCATACTTTATCTACTCTCCATTGATTGTCACTACCAAAGTGTTTGCTCTTTGGATTGACTAAGCCCCTAATCACTTGTTGATGAAGTATTTATTCCTAACTATAAACAAATAAGCATATTCTACCACTTGACTTGGCTTAATGAAAGCTATGTCTGGATTCTCTCATGAAAGTTATACTAAATAATTAAACAATTCTGAACTATCTCCTTATAGAATACAGTGGAATCAGTGCTATAGCCAAAATGCCCTATTGTACATGGATCCATACTTTTCACAAAGCTTATGTAGATCTCAAAGAATTGACAATCCAAGAACTTTCTGGTCCAGTGCCTTTGATGACATCCTCTGGTTTCTTATTGATATTTCCATTGGCTTCCTTCATGTGTAGGTACTTGGATAAGTAAGATCAGGTCTACAAATATTGTTTATAATTTTTTATTGAATTTTGCTGTGTGTCCTTGTATTTAAACTTCTTCTGTTACTGCTTACTCAGTTTTGCATCAAAACTTTTATGAACAATAAGATTATGTTTGTTCCATGGATTGAAATGATAAATAAGTCTTATTCACCTGAAACTTGATGACTTTTGATGAAATTCCTGGATGAGGAAACTGCCTAAAAGTCATTTTCTGAATGTGTCCCTGTGACTGAAATGTGGCCAAGCCCTTATGACACTGACTCCTTGAAATTATCATCTGAAATTAAAAAATGCCCTTGATGTGAGATATGACTTTCTGGAACAAAGCATTTTAAGTAACAAGAGACAAAGCAAATCTGTAAGTTGATCAACAGTGCCTTCCAAGACAAATTTTTTTGGGGGGTGGTGGTGGGGAAGGCACTTTTTGGCTAGAATGTATCCTCAGGTTCATACCTGTCAATGAAAACATGAATAACTTTTCACCAGTGCAGAATGGGCACTTCCAGATGTACATTTGTATATAGTTATGAAGGGAAACCATAAGTTTATGAATGCCTAGAGAGTAGGCACATGTCTTTTGGGATAGCATAGCATTCTGCTTCAAGTTCTTGTTAAGGAACAACAACAAAAAAATCCAGCCACAGTCTTACAGCCCTAGCTGAGACTTGGCAGCTTCTTTTTCATACTTTATCTACTCTCCATTGATTGTCACTACCAAAGTGTTTGCTCTTTGGATTGACTAAGCCCCTAATCACTTGTTGATGAAGTATTTATTCCTAACTATAAACAAATAAGCATATTCTACCACTTGACTTGGCTTAATGAAAGCTATGTCTGGATTCTCTCATGAAAGTTATACTAAATAATTAAACAATTCTGAACTATCTCCTTATAGAATACAGTGGAATCAGTGCTATAGCCAAAATGCCCTATTGTACATGGATCCATACTTTTCACAAAGCTTATGTAGATCTCAAAGAATTGACAATCCAAGAACTTTCTGGTCCAGTGCCTTTGATGACATCCTCTGGTTTCTTATTGATATTTCCATTGGCTTCCTTCATGTGTAGGTACTTGGATAAGTAAGATCAGGTCTACAAATATTGTTTATAATTTTTTATTGAATTTTGCTGTGTGTCCTTGTATTTAAACTTCTTCTGTTACTGCTTACTCAGTTTTGCATCAAAACTTTTATGAACAATAAGATTATGTTTGTTCCATGGATTGAAATGATAAATAAGTCTTATTCACCTGAAACTTGATGACTTTTGATGAAATTCCTGGATGAGGAAACTGCCTAAAAGTCATTTTCTGAATGTGTCCCTGTGACTGAAATGTGGCCAAGCCCTTATGACACTGACTCCTTGAAATTATCATCTGAAATTAAAAAATGCCCTTGATGTGAGATATGACTTTCTGGAACAAAGCATTTTAAGTAACAAGAGACAAAGCAAATCTGTAAGTTGATCAACAGTGCCTTCCAAGACAAATTTTTTTGGGGGGTGGTGGTGGGGAAGGCACTTCTTTTGGTCTTTCACTTACCCATTTTTCATCCATCTTTGTTCTTTGGCCTGTGTGGGCCTCCTATCACAGTGTTCTCTCTCTTTACAGAGCACTGTAAATTATTCAGTGCTCTGTAATTATTCTCCAAATAATTATTTACAGAGCACTGGCTCTGGGCACATGTGCTCCAGAGCTCTGGCTTGGTAGTTGGACACATAGGTCCAGCTGTTCTGCAGCACGTGGGATCTTCCCAGGACAGGGATTGAACTGGCGTCACTTGTACTGCAAGGTGGTGACCTTGCCCACTGGACCACCAGGGAGGCCCAAGACAAATCTTGATCAAAAGGTGAAAATGTGAAAGAAAATGGAGTCATTTGAATCTAAGTAACTTAAAAGGATGCACTTATAAAAGGTGAGCATTACACAGGTTACTTACAGGGTGATAACCATGAACTTTGTAACTGAAGCCAATCCACAGAATTTTCAAGGATTCTGCATGTATACTTTCAACTTGTCATAGTAACAGACTTTACCATCCCTCTAGTGACAACCTTAGCATGTTTGATGATGACTGTCTTCTGCCTTCAACTCTAATTAAAACTGTGTATAATGCAAACCTCCCTTTTTTTCCTTTAAGAAACCTTGGATTTTGCTTTCTTCCAGAAACACTGTTTGGGTCACTATCCAAATTTTTTGCCCTGAATTGCAGTCTTTAATCTCAAGTAAATGGTTTCCCTTGATTATTGCCTTCTAGGTTTATTTAGGTTAACATAGTAATTGATTCTGTCTGTTTGCCTCACCCCTTCTTCAATGCTCACACCTTTTGTCAAGATCATTAGTCCTATCTATAACAATTTCTTAATTGTTCTCATTTTTCCCAGAGCTGAAGAAAATTTATTTGAAAAAATCAGGCATGTTCAATTAAATTTATCTGCTTAAACAATTATAGTGACTTCTCATTGCTTTTAGGTCTAAAGCTAATGTATATATGAAATGAATCAGAACTTTTGTGAGATCTTACAAAATTCAACTTCATGTTTGAATTTTATCTTGTCTCACAGTCCATTATGCTCCCATCTCCCCTGTCCAACCCATGAAACCAGTGAAGGTATCATTAGTCTTATTATTTATTTTATAGACACATTAAATGTACTTTTCCTCTGAAACTTTTTTGTTCCCTACTACCCATTTCAATTTTGAATATCCAGGTCTCAATTTAGATGTTACTTTCCCCAAGAAATTCTCCACTGATACCATAGCTTAAACTGCAATTGTATTTCTATCTATTAATTTTAAAATATTTATTATTTGTCACCTTTATTATAGGTGTTGATTTTCTGTACTAACTGTCATAATGACAGTAACCAAATGATGAGAAGTCACAGAAGCTAGAATATCTTACCCATAATGCCAAAAAATTATTTGTAGGATGGACATTTGGGTTACAAAGAAGTTAGCCAAGCTAAGGAGAGAAATGAGAACATTTTAGGTAGAGATTACAGTGTTAGTGAGTCATGAGTATACACCTAATTAAGGATAAAGTGACTACATGGTTAAATATGAGAATAGTATGTGGTCCTTAGTATAATATATAAACAAGTAGACATAGCAAACATGGAAACGTGTTAGTTTCTCAATTGTAGTCCATACTTGTCTTCTGCCTTCAACTCTAATTAAAACTGTGTATAATGCAAACCTCCCTTTTTTTCCTTTAAGAAACCTTGGATTTTGCTTTCTTCCAGAAACACTGTTTGGGTCACTATCCAAATTTTTTGCCCTGAATTGCAGTCTTTAATCTCAAGTAAATGGTTTCCCTTGATTATTGCCTTCTAGGTTTATTTAGGTTAACATAGTAATTGATTCTGTCTGTTTGCCTCCCCCCTTCTTCAATGCTCACACCTTTTGTCAAGATCATTAGTCCTATCTATAACAATTTCTTAATTGTTCTCATTTTTCCCAGAGCTGAAGAAAATTTATTTGAAAAAATCAGGCATGTTCAATTAAATTTATCTGCTTAAACAATTATAGTGACTTCTCATTGCTTTTAGGTCTAAAGCTAATGTATATATGAAATGAATCAGAACTTTTGTGAGATCTTACAAAATTCAACTTCATGTTTGAATTTTATCTTGTCTCACAGTCCATTATGCTCCCATCTCCCCTGTCCAACCCATGAAACCAGTGAAGGTATCATTAGTCTTATTATTTATTTTATAGACACATTAAATGTACTTTTCCTCTGAAACTTTTTTGTTCCCTACTACCCATTTCAATTTTGAATATCCAGGTCTCAATTTAGATGTTACTTTCACAAGAAATTCTCCACTGATACCATAGCTTAAACTGCAATTGTATTTCTATCTATTAATTTTAAAATATTTATTATTTGTCACCTTTATTATAGGTGTTGATTTTCTGTACTAACTGTCATAATGACAGTAACCAAATGATGAGAAGTCACAGAAGCTAGAATATCTTACCCATAATGCCAAAAAATTATTTGTAGGATGGACATTTGGGTTACAAAGAAGTTAGCCAAGCTAAGGAGAGAAATGAGAACATTTTAGGTAGAGATTACAGTGTTAGTGAGTCATGAGTATACACCTAATTAAGGATAAAGTGACTACATGGTTAAATATGAGAATAGTATGTGGTCCTTAGTATAATATATAAACAAGTAGACATAGCAAACATGGAAACGTGTTAGTTTCTCAATTGTGTCCAACTCTTTGTGACCCCATGAACTGTAGCCCACCAGGTTGTTTTATCTGTGGAATTCTCCAGGCAAAACTAGTGGAGTGGGCTGTCATTTCCTTCTCCAGAGGATCTCCCATTCCCTTCTCCAAAGGATCTTACTGACAGAGGAATTAGACCCTAGTCTCTCACACTGCAAACAGATTCTTTATAGTATGAGCCACCAGGCAAACCCCATATAGTAAATATAGCACATGTTTACAAAGTACATCAGTTAAAAAGAGGAAACTGGGAAGTAGATAAAAATTTTTTCTGAAAATGAGTGATACATTTGTTTAATTTTTTTTCTGTAAAATTTTGAGAGATATTTAATTTTATGGGAAATATCAAGCAGAGGACTATAAATTAAGCACAAGAAGATAATTATTTACTTCATGGAGGGAAATCAAAACTGTGGGAGGAAAGGCTGGAAAATAGAGCTCAATGAGAAGACTTCTGGGCCAGAAACAAAAGAAGGAAATCTTGCTTTGTGAGACTAGATGGAAATTAAAAAGTGTATTAATTCTATTGATTTGTTGGAAATAAGAAACAGAAATATATTTTTGAGAAATTCTAGTATTTTTATGAAGAAAATATTATTGCCTGATGAAAGCAAGGATGGAGAACATAGGAGAAAGGTAAAGATTTGGAATAACCAATACAGGAAATAGAAGAGGGAACTAACAGGAAACACAAGGAAGACAAGAGTAGAGCAGTACTGAATTTTGGGTTTGGGTTGATCAAATTAAAGTGTTAGAACTATGAAAAGAGGCTATTATGAACAATTCTCAAATTATCATTTTTTTTATAAACAGTTTTTTTTTTTCTTTTACAATCATCTGTGGTTTATTTTAGCCATCTGTGAAAATGGAATTATACACCTGCATAGAGGTGTGAGTGAAATTAAAACTAAAAAATGCTTGATTAAAAGGGAGAGATAATGTGTTCTATTTTCATTTCTAAAAAGTAGCAGAAAGTACTATATAATATATAAACAAGTAGACATAGCAAACATGGAAACGTGTTAGTTTCTCAATTGTGTCCAACTCTTTGTGACCCCATGAACTGTAGCCCACCAGGTTGTTTTATCTGTGGAATTCTCCAGGCAAAACTAGTGGAGTGGGCTGTCATTTCCTTCTCCAGAGGATCTCCCATTCCCTTCTCCAAAGGATCTTACTGACAGAGGAATTAGACCCTAGTCTCTCACACTGCAAACAGATTCTTTATAGTATGAGCCACCAGGCAAACCCCATATAGTAAATATAGCACATGTTTACCAAGTACATCAGTTAAAAAGAGGAAACTGGGAAGTAGATAAAAATTTTTTCTGAAAATGAGTGATACATTTGTTTAATTTTTTTTCTGTAAAATTTTGAGAGATATTTAATTTTATGGGAAATATCAAGCAGAGGACTATAAATTAAGCACAAGAAGATAATTATTTACTTCATGGAGGGAAATCAAAACTGTGGGAGGAAAGGCTGGAAAATAGAGCTCAATGAGAAGACTTCTGGGCCAGAAACAAAAGAAGGAAATCTTGCTTTGTGAGACTAGATGGAAATTAAAAAGTGTATTAATTCTATTGATTTGTTGGAAATAAGAAACAGAAATATATTTTTGAGAAATTCTAGTATTTTTATGAAGAAAATATTATTGCCTGATGAAAGCAAGGATGGAGAACATAGGAGAAAGGTAAAGATTTGGAATAACCAATACAGGAAATAGAAGAGGGAACTAACAGGAAACACAAGGAAGACAAGAGTAGAGCAGTACTGAATTTTGGGTTTGGGTTGATCAAATTAAAGTGTTAGAACTATGAAAAGAGGCTATTATGAACAATTCTCAAATTATCATTTTTTTTATAAACAGTTTTTTTTTTTCTTTTACAATCATCTGTGGTTTATTTTAGCCATCTGTGAAAATGGAATTATACACCTGCATAGAGGTGTGAGTGAAATTAAAACTAAAAAATGCTTGATTAAAAGGGAGAGATAATGTGTTCTATTTTCATTTCTAAAAAGTAGCAGAAAGTACTATATGATAATGCATCAGTAGTCAGAACTCTGTCCATTAAGCGCGAGTCATAGTTTTCTTTCTTCATATCTTAATTTTCTACATAAATATTTTCTGAAAGCTGGCTGCATATTTTAAAGAAAATTAAGTTTGTCTTATTCATGGTTGGAAGATTAAGATGTACTATATGATTGACACAGAAAGAAATACTATGTCAAACAATTTTATGGCAGACATGCCCAAGGCAATTCAGATGAGAGAATTAATAACAAGGCAAGCAAGAGAAATTCCTTATTAAAACTTTGTTAAATGGAAATATAATTCATTAAGGGCTATATCATTATAAAAATCCATCATGCCAATGGGGACTTCTATGGCCTTGCTTAGTATATTTTACGTGACTTTTATGTTCTGAAATTCTATAAAGTTAAACTTTCTTGTGCCATCAAATGTTAGATATCTTATGAACACCAAATAGCTAGGACAAAGTCTATAACTGAAAGTGTTCTACCTTAATTTGTGACTTAAACCCAGGGCCCAGACTTAATCAAACCTGTATGGGACTTGAACCCACTTGGCCAGGACTGGAACTCAGACAAAACCCTGGCAATTAAAATCACTCACCCAATGTCTGGAAGAACTGAGTCTCAGGTTCTTCATGTCTCTTTGCAGAGAAGAATTCAGCGAGAGACAAAGTGATAGGTAAGAAATGGATTTATTCAGATTCAGAGAAAGCACACTCCACAGACAGAGTGTGGGCCATCGCAGAGCGAATCCAACGGAAACCTGAAAACATGGCATTCTTAGCTTTTATGCACTGGGAAATTCCATATGCTAATGAAGAATTCAGCGAGAGACAAATTAAAGTGTTAGAACTATGAAAAGAGGCTATTATGAACAATTCTCAAATTATCATTTTTTTTATAAACAGTTTTTTTTTTTCTTTTACAATCATCTGTGGTTTATTTTAGCCATCTGTGAAAATGGAATTATACACCTGCATAGAGGTGTGAGTGAAATTAAAACTAAAAAATGCTTGATTAAAAGGGAGAGATAATGTGTTCTATTTTCATTTCTAAAAAGTAGCAGAAAGTACTATATGATAATGCATCAGTAGTCAGAACTCTGTCCATTAAGCGCGAGTCATAGTTTTCTTTCTTCATATCTTAATTTTCTACATAAATATTTTCTGAAAGCTGGCTGCATATTTTAAAGAAAATTAAGTTTGTCTTATTCATGGTTGGAAGATTAAGATGTACTATATGATTGACACAGAAAGAAATACTATGTCAAACAATTTTATGGCAGACATGCCCAAGGCAATTCAGATGAGAGAATTAATAACAAGGCAAGCAAGAGAAATTCCTTATTAAAACTTTGTTAAATGGAAATATAATTCATTAAGGGCTATATCATTATAAAAACCATCATGCCAATGGGGACTTCTATGGCCTTGCTTAGTATATTTTACGTGACTTTTATGTTCTGAAATTCTATAAAGTTAAACTTTCTTGTGCCATCAAATGTTAGATATCTTATGAACACCAAATAGCTAGGACAAAGTCTATAACTGAAAGTGTTCTACCTTAATTTGTGACTTAAACCCAGGGCCCAGACTTAATCAAACCTGTATGGGACTTGAACCCACTTGGCCAGGACTGGAACTCAGACAAAACCCTGGCAATTAAAATCACTCACCCAATGTCTGGAAGAACTGAGTCTCAGGTTCTTCATGTCTCTTTGCAGAGAAGAATTCAGCGAGAGACAAAGTGATAGGTAAGAAATGGATTTATTCAGATTCAGAGAAAGCACACTCCACAGACAGAGTGTGGGCCATCGCAGAGCGAATCCAACGGCAACCTGAAAACATGGCATTCTTAGCTTTTATGCACTGGGAAATTCCATATGCTAATGAGTGGGAGGATTATTCCAGCTCTTTTAGGGAAAGGGTGGAACTTTGAGTCATTTAGCTTGTTGACTGAGGAGGATCAAGGTCTCGTCTGCCATCTTGGACCTATTTGATTCTAATGTGTTTATGCTGTGTCCTTGTGCTGTCATTCTTTTCAAAAATTGTGCCCTACCCCTTTCCCTCCTAACCCTTACATAACCATATTGAATTCTGGCATTTAAAAATTTTATAGAAAAAATAAAATAAAATCATATTCAAAGTTTTTACACAGCTTTTTTTAATGATAAAACTGATATATTTACATAATGAAATTTGGAAAATAAACACAGCCTCCTGATTTTAATAGTTCTTTTTCCTATATTTCATTATATATGCTTTCTCATAACTGTACTCTAACTAAACACAGCAAATAAAAGTTTACATTACAAACTCATGTGAAATAATTCTATATGTCTTTATTTCTTTTTAATAGACTTTCACTTCTAAATGTAGCCTTTATTCCGTCTGAAGATAGTAAATTTGATGTAGTTATTTTAGGTTTATATTCTTCTTTTTTAAAATTTTTTGGCTTCTCCAAACTTATTCAGACATTGGCGGGAATAAATGGGCATGTTCATGACCTTTCTGGAGTCATGTCAAAACATAACTGATTCTATCTCAAGGTTAGTCTCAGTAGAGAAGAGAAATCCTTTTAAGTTTGCAATATCTCAGCCATGCCCATGCCATTTTAAGCTGAATGGTTTAATTCATTGTTTTTCATTCCTAATTTAAGCAAATTTCCATAAGATTGTCCCAGACACTCACAAGATGGTACTTTTTTATGCTCTGTCTATTGTGTTTTGAATTCTGACTTATTGTGATAATATGGGGATGTTGATTGCAATCCATGGTTTTTTTCTTTTTTTGACGTATTATTTTATTCAAATATCAATCTGCTTACACATTGTACGAGAACAGTCGAATAATAAAGCAAATATAATCATATGTTGTGACTTCCCAGGTGGTTCAGTGGTAAAGAATCTGCCTGCCAGTGCAGGAGACATAAGAGACATGAGCTCAATCCCTGAGTAGGGAAGGTCCATGGAGAAGGAAAGGGCAACCCACTCTAGTATTCTTGCCTGGATAACTCCATGGACCAAGTAGACCAGTGGTTTTAGTCCATGGGACCACAAAGAGTTGGTCCCAACTGAAGTAACTTAGCATGCTTACAAGCTTATGTTAAAGACTGGTCTTCAACATCATAGCCAGTGATGCCTTGCTTGCCTATGATCTCACTGACATAAAACCACATCCATACCTCAGTGGTCAAAAAATCATTCAGGAGAGCTTCCTTAAGTGTAAGCTGTTTGTAGTTACTGGTTTGAAGACCACAGGCATTTTTTTTTTTTTTTTTTCTTTCTCAAGCTCTGAATATCTGTAGTGATCTCAGTAGGGTTGGAAGAATCCGCACAGCTTTGACACAGTTCCAAAAAGGGGCCAAGTGAAGCTTCCAGTAAGTCATAGCAGGGCTGAGGAGGACCAGGGTGACTCCAGATGGAAGTCACTAAAATACAGATACTATCCTCAGGTACACTGCCTACTGGCCTTTTAGACTGAATAGCCGGCATGGCTTTGTTTCCTTTTACCACTCAGAACTTATTCCCAAGTTTGAAAAAGTTGATTGTATGAAATAAAGCATTTGAGGGTTTTTTTTTTTTTTTCCATAGTTACTATTGATTGCACACAATTTAAACTTGGTTTCCTCCAATTTTTAGCATCTTCTGTTTCAAAATGCTCATGGCAACAATTCAAAAACTTCAGCTTTCAAAAATTGTGATGCTGTTATGTACTTAAGAGTCATTTTCCATTGTCTTCTGAGGGATTAAATGCTTTTAATTCAATGAAATAATAAGTCTCCATTGCCTGAGTTAGGGATCAAATTAAAAAAAAAATAGATCCCTGAGATTTAGGATAGAAACATTTAAAAAGTGAGCCTGAGATTCAGGAGCTCCTCAAATCATCTGAATTATCCAGACCAACATAAACAGTCCTCCTTACCTTGAGTGAGCAGAGTAGCCACCCATCTTCCAAAGGCATGACCTCCTGGGAGGTTTTTGTTCTCAGATTTTGCCTTTCTAGTGCTTAGCCTGCAACCAGTGTAAGGTCTTCACTGAACCAGAACTCTGAGAGAAAATATCTTCTGCATTGAAGAAGGTTTAGGACCTGCCCGAAATTCAAATGATTCTACAGTTATTTCCTTACTTCTTAATTACATAGTTATGCTAGACATGTTTAGTAACTGGAAGAATCTTTATATTATTTGCCTGCCTTAAAGAACACAGTTGTGGTCCTAGGAAGGGCCAAGTGCATGCCCTTGAAATTGCAAAATATTATGAAGATATTCACTTAGAATAAACAACATGTTTGGCAGAATTATGGGGATTAATGCCACTCACAGATTTAAGGAGTAGTGCTAAGCATACACCTGTTAATTTTCCAGTTTTACACCCATGAAAATTAATTGGATATTAGTGGATGGTGGTGAACTACTGTGAGCTGAACCAAGTGGAAACCCCAATAATAGTTGTTCTTATGTTTTAAGTATATTTTCTAGTTAAATAACATATTGAAATATAACTCTTTATCTGCTAAAAATGTTCTCTTCAGCTCCTAACGGTGAGAGGATAAAAAAGAAAAATTCACCTTCACAAAGCAGTAATAGCAGTATGCCTTCAATATTTGGTCCCAGAGCTATGTCATCTCTTCCATCAGACAAAATCTAGTCAGTTGAGACCTTGACTGTCTCAACATTCCACCAATATCAAGCTGCTCTGTAATACTAATTGCAGCATGCAAATTTTACCTGGTAAGCATGAAATGTCAATTACAATAGATGCCCTGGTAGGACACATGCCTTCCAGAGAGCTGGAAACAAGTCCCTTGATTTAGGGATCTGCCACCTGGGTGAAGGTTCTATTAGGCCAAATAGTCTAAGTTGTACTGGGGCATTCCATCTAAAGGAATTGAAAAGCCATTACACCTTGCACCTCCCAACATTAAAAAGGAGTCTCAGTACTTCAGAGGTTATAAAATACTTGCAGATATTGCCCTCAACCATTGATCAGTGGCTAAGAAAACTGGTCATTTCACATGAGAGTTTTCTAAGTTCAGACTGCAGCACTAGCTTCTATCACAAAGGCCTTATGATTTAGCTTATGACCTTCTAACATCCAAAAATATTTAAGGTATCAGTAATGAATAAATGTGCTATGTGCAGTTTCTTCCTGGAATTCTCAACAAAGACCTCCTGGGAGGTTTTTGTTCTCAGATTTTGCCTTTCTAGTGCTTAGCCTGCAACCAGTGTAAGGTCTTCACTGAACCAGAACTCTGAGAGAAAATATCTTCTGCATTGAAGAAGGTTTAGGACCTGCCCGAAATTCAAATGATTCTACAGTTATTTCCTTACTTCTTAATTACATAGTTATGCTAGACATGTTTAGTAACTGGAAGAATCTTTATATTATTTGCCTGCCTTAAAGAACACAGTTGTGGTCCTAGGAAGGGCCAAGTGCATGCCCTTGAAATTGCAAAATATTATGAAGATATTCACTTAGAATAAACAACATGTTTGGCAGAATTATGGGGATTAATGCCACTCACAGATTTAAGGAGTAGTGCTAAGCATACACCTGTTAATTTTCCAGTTTTACACCCATGAAAATTAATTGGATATTAGTGGATGGTGGTGAACTACTGTGAGCTGAACCAAGTGGAAACCCCAATAATAGTTGTTCTTATGTTTTAAGTATATTTTCTAGTTAAATAACATATTGAAATATAACTCTTTATCTGCTAAAAATGTTCTCTTCAGCTCCTAACGGTGAGAGGATAAAAAAGAAAAATTCACCTTCACAAAGCAGTAATAGCAGTATGCCTTCAATATTTGGTCCCAGAGCTATGTCATCTCTTCCATCAGACAAAATCTAGTCAGTTGAGACCTTGACTGTCTCAACATTCCACCAATATCAAGCTGCTCTGTAATACTAATTGCAGCATGCAAATTTTACCTGGTAAGCATGAAATGTCAATTACAATAGATGCCCTGGTAGGACACATGCCTTCCAGAGAGCTGGAAACAAGTCCCTTGATTTAGGGATCTGCCACCTGGGTGAAGGTTCTATTAGGCCAAATAGTCTAAGTTGTACTGGGGCATTCCATCTAAAGGAATTGAAAAGCCATTACACCTTGCACCTCCCAACATTAAAAAGGAGTCTCAGTACTTCAGAGGTTATAAAATACTTGCAGATATTGCCCTCAACCATTGATCAGTGGCTAAGAAAACTGGTCATTTCACATGAGAGTTTTCTAAGTTCAGACTGCAGCACTAGCTTCTATCACAAAGGCCTTATGATTTAGCTTATGACCTTCTAACATCCAAAAATATTTAAGGTATCAGTAATGAATAAATGTGCTATGTGCAGTTTCTTCCTGGAATTCTCAACAAAGCAGGTATAGTGCAGACCCATTTAGAGCTCTAGAATACGTTTGTGTTTTCTATGAATATTATTTTTTTCCAAGTTGAAAAGCTACTCAACAAATTTCAACCTCTGCTGAGTCCATTATTGAAGTTTTCATTCCAGTAACTGTACATTTATACTGTACAACTTCAGTTTTTTATTTTCTAATTTTCTATAAAGTGTTTCCTGATTTATCATTTATTCTTTAATTTCTTGAACAGAATTCAGTTTGGTAGGGGGAATGTTTATAAACATGAAGCCTTACTCTGCTAAGTCCAACATGTGGACCTACCTAGAATCAGTTCCTACTATGTTATTTTTTTTCCTTAATGTATCTTGTCAAAAATGTAATATGGCAACTCTGGGCTCTGAATTTCCTCTTTATGCTTCTGTAGCTACTATTTCATCTTCTGTGATTTATTTGGATTTTAATTATAAAATTTTTCTCCCTTATGGTGTATAGCTGGTGCTGATTTTGCTTGGATTTCTAAAAATGTTTTTAAAGAAAAACTTAATTTAAGATTGAAAAAGTTAAGTTGTTTTCCTGAGGGTTGTCACTGTTTCCACATGATTTACCAGCCAATGATTTGTGCTTTGAATACACTCAACTGTCGCAGGTTTTCAAAACTCTACTGACTGGGCAAAATGGCTGCAGATCCCAGCTCCTCTTACCAATTTTTTTTTTTTTTTAATGCATAAAGATTTCACAATTTGATGTTTATGTTATGTCAATTTCTAGAACCTCAAAATGGTTCTTTCAGAAAATTTTGTCTCATTTTATTAAGATTTACTAATATGTGGATTCTGCCATAGCCAGAAATCACAACTCTTCATTGACTTTAACTTTTCACCATGTTCAGGAATCAAGATGTATTAACCATTTAATGGAAATAAGTGAATTTATTTCTTGATTAAAACATGGATTTTGAAAATTTTAAGCATAATGTTAATAGAAAAGATAGAAGCATATAAATGTTATTTCAGCCCTCTGAGAGTTTTATTTCATTTACTTTACTGAAATTTTACTGATCCCAATACAAATCTTACTGAGTTTCCTCTTAAAAATCTTTCTAATCTTGAACCCATTAAGTTCTCAACAATGAGATTGTTAAGACAGAAACACTCTGCAGTAGTAATGGTTCCAATTCACAGAGACAACAACAACAACAACAAAAATAGGGTGAAAACAAAACTATAGAGATTTGCCTATGGCAGGTGAGGCCTGGTGATTGCTATAATGGTGAAGGAAGCAGTCGTCTGAAATTCAAAAAGGCAGACGTTATGTATAAAATAGAAAAAAGATAGGCAAGACATTATAAAGCATATTAAAAAGCAGAGACATTGCCAACAAAGGTCTGAGAAGTCAAAGAAAATGGTTTTTCCATTTGTCATATATGGTATCTTGTCAAAAATGTAATATGGCAACTCTGGGCTCTGAATTTCCTCTTTATGCTTCTGTAGCTACTATTTCATCTTCTGTGATTTATTTGGATTTTAATTATAAAATTTTTCTCCCTTATGGTGTATAGCTGGTGCTGATTTTGCTTGGATTTCTAAAAATGTTTTTAAAGAAAAACTTAATTTAAGATTGAAAAAGTTAAGTTGTTTTCCTGAGGGTTGTCACTGTTTCCACATGATTTACCAGCCAATGATTTGTGCTTTGAATACACTCAACTGTCGCAGGTTTTCAAAACTCTACTGACTGGGCAAAATGGCTGCAGATCCCAGCTCCTCTTACCAATTTTTTTTTTTTTTTAATGCATAAAGATTTCACAATTTGATGTTTATGTTATGTCAATTTCTAGAACCTCAAAATGGTTCTTTCAGAAAATTTTGTCTCATTTTATTAAGATTTACTAATATGTGGATTCTGCCATAGCCAGAAATCACAACTCTTCATTGACTTTAACTTTTCACCATGTTCAGGAATCAAGATGTATTAACCATTTAATGGAAATAAGTGAATTTATTTCTTGATTAAAACATGGATTTTGAAAATTTTAAGCATAATGTTAATAGAAAAGATAGAAGCATATAAATGTTATTTCAGCCCTCTGAGAGTTTTATTTCATTTACTTTACTGAAATTTTACTGATCCCAATACAAATCTTACTGAGTTTCCTCTTAAAAATCTTTCTAATCTTGAACCCATTAAGTTCTCAACAATGAGATTGTTAAGACAGAAACACTCTGCAGTAGTAATGGTTCCAATTCACAGAGACAACAACAACAACAACAAAAATAGGGTGAAAACAAAACTATAGAGATTTGCCTATGGCAGGTGAGGCCTGGTGATTGCTATAATGGTGAAGGAAGCAGTCGTCTGAAATTCAAAAAGGCAGACGTTATGTATAAAATAGAAAAAAGATAGGCAAGACATTATAAAGCATATTAAAAAGCAGAGACATTGCCAACAAAGGTCTGAGAAGTCAAAGAAAATGGTTTTTCCATTTGTCATATATGGATGTGAGAGTTGGATCATGAAGAAAGCTGAATACTCAAGAATTGATGCTGTCAAATTGTGGTGTAGGAGAAGACTCTTGCAAGTCCCTTGGACAGCAAGAAGATCAAACAAGTCATTCCTAAAAGAAATCAACCTTGAATATTCATTGAGAGGATTGATGCTGAAGCTGGAACTTTAATACTTTTGCTGCCTAATGGGAAGAGCCAACTCATTGGAAAAGATCCCAATACTTTGAAAGATCAAAGGCTGGAGGATAAGGGGATGATAGGGAACAAGATAACTGGATGTCAACAGCAACTCAATGGACATGAGTTTCAGCAAACTACAAGAGATAGTGAAGGACAGGGAAGCCTGGCATGCTGTAAATCATTGGGTCACAAAGAGTTGCACACAACTGAGCCACTGAACAACCACAAGGAAAGAGATAGTGATAAAAATGCCTGGAGAAGTGAATTGTTGAGATATGTGTTTGTGGAAACTTGCTACTGGGAATGTTATTTATTTAGATGAGGCAAATCAAGCTCCCACAGTTATAACTGGCCTTACATTCAGACTCTTGTTGGACATTTGCAACCATAACAGTAGATTAGATTTGGCACCATTGTGACACATCAGAGTCAGAATGTATTTTCTAGAAAGTCTAACTAAAAGTTCAGAAAACAGTCAAATTTATTTTTTTTAAGTTTCCTTGGTACTTGGTAAGATATCTGTTTACATTTAATACATATATATAGCTGTAACTTGTGCCTTACCACTTCATCATTTCAGTGGTACATGTAAAATACTAAATGATAGAAGCCATAATTACCTCTTAATTTGAGCTTAAAAGAGGTATCTGAAGGTTAGTCCACTTATATAAAAACTGCCCAATTTAATACAGTATGTCATGTGTCACACTGAAATGTTATATTCTACAATTTCAAGCACAAGCATGAAGCAAACTTTATTTCAAACAAAGCATAAAACAATTCATATCTTACAAGCAAATTCAGATGGTATCTGCTAATAAGATTTTAAATATAAAGTATTATAATTATTACAGAGAAGCTCCTGTAATTGTTAAGAAGTTTTAATATTACCTATGTAAAAGTATAGTTGTCATTATTTTGGTTTCCAGGGACACAGCACAGAACTTGACATAGATTTTCTACTGTTTTTATCAGTCTGAATGCATTTATGCTTTTATGACCTCCTACTCTTTTTTTTTCTTCTTGGTTGATTAGCTTCCGTGAGTCAGATTCCAGGGGGCTAAAATACACTTAATCCCCTTTATATTCTCAATCAGCTAACCCTTTGATGTCTTCATAAGTGTTAAATGCTTAAGGAAATCACTTAAAGGTCAAAAACAATGCCATTCTGAAATGCAATTGAAACTCTATCTTTCCAAATCTGTTGTTTAAAATGGCCTCTCTGTGAGACTTGTTTTCCACTGGGATGAGAAAATCACTCAGTTTGAAAGATGACCTTAAATTTCTGCAATATCCCTTTTCCTTTAACAGCAACATCTAGAAAGTTTTCTTTCATAGCAATGAATGAGCACACATTTGGTAAGGGCAACATCAAATTGGCTCATGTGGCAATGCAGAAGCAGCAAGGCATAAGAAATCAATGTGTATTTAGCCTCCATCTTTACGTTCCTCACACCTTGCCTTTTTCTTTTAGAGAGGATAAGCAAACAGTAGATTTAAGATTTGGCACCATTGTGACACTTTAAAGAGTCAGAATGTATTTTCTAGAAAGTCTAACTAAAAGTTCAGAAAACAGTCAAATTTATTTTTTAAGTTTCCTTGGTACTTGGTAAGATATCTGTTTACATTTAATACATATATATAGCTGTAACTTGTGCCTTACCACTTCATCATTTCAGTGGTACATGTAAAATACTAAATGATAGAAGCCATAATTACCTCTTAATTTGAGCTTAAAAGAGGTATCTGAAGGTTAGTCCACTTATATAAAAACTGCCCAATTTAATACAGTATGTCATGTGTCACACTGAAATGTTATATTCTACAATTTCAAGCACAAGCATGAAGCAAACTTTATTTCAAACAAAGCATAAAACAATTCATATCTTACAAGCAAATTCAGATGGTATCTGCTAATAAGATTTTAAATATAAAGTATTATAATTATTACAGAGAAGCTCCTGTAATTGTTAAGAAGTTTTAATATTACCTATGTAAAAAGTATAGTTGTCATTATTTTGGTTTCCAGGGACACAGCACAGAACTTGACATAGATTTTCTACTGTTTTTATCAGTCTGAATGCATTTATGCTTTTATGACCTCCTACTCTTTTTTTTTCTTCTTGGTTGATTAGCTTCCGTGAGTCAGATTCCAGGGGGCTAAAGTACACTTAATCCCCTTTATATTCTCAATCAGCTAACCCTTTGATGTCTTCATAAGTGTTAAATGCTTAAGGAAATCACTTAAAGGTCAAAAACAATGCCATTCTGAAATGCAATTGAAACTCTATCTTTCCAAATCTGTTGTTTAAAATGGCCTCTCTGTGAGACTTGTTTTCCACTGGGATGAGAAAATCACTCAGTTTGAAAGATGACCTTAAATTTCTGCAATATCCCTTTTCCTTTAACAGCAACATCTAGAAAGTTTTCTTTCATAGCAATGAATGAGCACACATTTGGTAAGGGCAACATCAAATTGGCTCATGTGGCAATGCAGAAGCAGCAAGGCATAAGAAATCAATGTGTATTTAGCCTCCATCTTTACGTTCCTCACACCTTGCCTTTTTCTTTTAGAGAGGATAAGTAAATAAATAAGTAAATATAGTAATCACTCAGACTCACTTATGACAAGAACTTTAGAAACACTGAGAAAAACATACACATTCAATTGATTTTTTTTCTGTTTCTGTCATGTTTTGTGCCAGTATTTTGATAGCCTTTTCACTCTGACTATGATGCCTCTACAAAGTAAAAAAAAACAGACTTTTCTACTGAATGGCAGGATTTTCCTGAATTGGAAAGTGTTAAATCTTGCAAATACAAAATTCACTGTATGTAAATGCCTATGTAGAAATCACTTGATCTCAAAGATGGACTCAAGGTGTAGTATTTCCTCAGGGGAAATGTTGAAAGTATCAGTGGCTAAGATGGTGAGTTTATGGTAGGAAACAATTATATTTATTGTAAGCACTATATGCATCTATCATGGTATAACGCCTGTGGTTACTTCTCGGTGAATAAATAATTGATAGTTGGCTTCCCATATGGCTAATAATTCAATTATTATGAACTGTTTACACTCACAAAATGCCACAAGGTAAATAAAAAATTATTTCAAAGAGTTTGAACTGTCAACTACAAATTGGCACTTATCAATTACATTGCCAATGACTGGACAACAAGGGCATTTGCCATCTGCCTCTATGGAGATTGACCCCTGCACTGCAGTTGCTGACCTTCAACACCCCCTGAATGAGTTCAGAGTGGAGTGAGGCACTCTGTGCTTCAGGGAATCTGATGGGACAGGGCTTTAGACAGGTAGATGTTTTTAGGGACAGATTTTATGAATTTTATCATTTTAATCCTTGCATCTCCTCCTATTTAGAAAAACACTATATTCCTTCGTGGTGACACCAGATCCTTGTGACTAACCAAAAGGCCTTTTTAAAATGAGTGTTTAATTGTATTGAAACACCCCCTGCATCAAAACCTTATATATGGATTTTGCTTCCTCTGTCTCTTTGGAGCAGTCTCTCAGAGCAATCTGAGATGCTGCCTCCTGGGCTGTAGTCCCTATTAAGCTCCCCAAAAACTTCACTCACAACTCTCTCATCTGAGTTAGTTAACAAAGTCTTCAAGAACTATAAGAATGAGAAATAACATAAATGATTTAAAGCGATCTACAAAATGACAGAAGCTAAGCAAAGCACATGGTTAAGTGTTGACCAGCAGAGGAATAGTTTGTGCCCTAAGTTTGGCGTATGAAGTGGTCAGAAAATTTTGTATCTCATCAGGCTGCTTCATACCACAGAACACAGGAGAAGTGGTATGAAACAGTGGGCTTAAAAGCTGAAAAATAATATTTGAACATTTATGAGAAAAACAATTATATATATATGATTATAATCTTACTATCCTTTAGCCAGTAAGATTATATTATGAGTACAATGACATGCATGGTTGCTAGGTATGTCTCTAAAGAGACAGTGCATGCATGAAAAGATATTTAACATCTCTAATTACTAGAAAGGAAGAGAGTTTTAAATAAGAAAGCTTAAAGGATGTTGAAATTATAGACTTGAATAGCGATGCATTCATTTCAGTGGATATTACTGTAAATCAGTTATATGCTAGACATTACTTTTAGCACTTTTAGAATTAAATTAACATTTAGAAGGAAAGTTAACATGGAATGGATGTGACCATTATTGTTTAGTATATGTTTAAGGTGAATATAGAAATTTAAAACATTAATATAATGTAAAAAAGTTGAAAAATTAAATTGGATTTCAACTAAAAGTAATAGTAAGAGATGTTAAAAGTTGTCAATAATTACATGACAGCAGCAATTTGAGAAAATTTTCTAAAGATTACAAAATGATCAAAATTTTTCAGAGCAAAATGGAGAGGAATGAGCTCTTTATCAGCTCTTCTGTCCTTCAATTCTGACCTTTCAACATTGCATCACAAGAAGTTAAAGACATCAAATGACCTTACCAAATGAATGGACATTAAATCTTAGTACATGGATATCCTGAGAATTTTGCGTCTGAAGAAGGCAGATGACAATATTTAGCAGAGTTCTTAACACGAGCATGTCTGATAAATTTATTGGTACACCATTGCCTCCAAATTAACCAAACACCCCTATAACCTATATGGATTTTGCTTCCTCTGTCTCTTTGGAGCAGTCTCTCAGAGCAATCTGAGATGCTGCCTCCTGGGCTGTAGTCCCTATTAAGCTCCCCAAAAACTTCACTCACAACTCTCTCATCTGAGTTAGTTAACAAAGTCTTCAAGAACTATAAGAATGAGAAATAACATAAATGATTTAAAGCGATCTACAAAATGACAGAAGCTAAGCAAAGCACATGGTTAAGTGTTGACCAGCAGAGGAATAGTTTGTGCCCTAAGTTTGGCGTATGAAGTGGTCAGAAAATTTTGTATCTCATCAGGCTGCTTCATACCACAGAACACAGGAGAAGTGGTATGAAACAGTGGGCTTAAAAGCTGAAAAATAATATTTGAACATTTATGAGAAAAACAATTATATATATATGATTATAATCTTACTATCCTTTAGCCAGTAAGATTATATTATGAGTACAATGACATGCATGGTTGCTAGGTATGTCTCTAAAGAGACAGTGCATGCATGAAAAGATATTTAACATCTCTAATTACTAGAAAGGAAGAGAGTTTTAAATAAGAAAGCTTAAAGGATGTTGAAATTATAGACTTGAATAGCGATGCATTCATTTCAGTGGATATTACTGTAAATCAGTTATATGCTAGACATTACTTTTAGCACTTTTAGAATTAAATTAACATTTAGAAGGAAAGTTAACATGGAATGGATGTGACCATTATTGTTTAGTATATGTTTAAGGTGAATATAGAAATTTAAAACATTAATATAATGTAAAAAAGTTGAAAAATTAAATTGGATTTCAACTAAAAGTAATAGTAAGAGATGTTAAAAGTTGTCAATAATTACATGACAGCAGCAATTTGAGAAAATTTTCTAAAGATTACAAAATGATCAAAATTTTTCAGAGCAAAATGGAGAGGAATGAGCTCTTTATCAGCTCTTCTGTCCTTCAATTCTGACCTTTCAACATTGCATCACAAGAAGTTAAAGACATCAAATGACCTTACCAAATGAATGGACATTAAATCTTAGTACATGGATATCCTGAGAATTTTGCGTCTGAAGAAGGCAGATGACAATATTTAGCAGAGTTCTTAACACGAGCATGTCTGATAAATTTATTGGTACACCATTGCCTCCAAATTAACCAACAGAGTTACTCTCAGGATGGGAACTATTTAAGAATGTCTCTATTTTGTAGATGGTTTTATAGAGAATGCTTTAGATTTGGTGGTTTAGAGAAAATGCGATGATAAACTGAAAAACAATGTAGTTTATGATTCATACTTTTTGTTTGACTACTAAATAATAATATTATTTTAAATATTATTTTATTTAACTTAATGTTCAGCTCACATGGTGCTTTAACATTTATTGTTATTTTAAGTAGCAGGAATTTTGTATGTATGGTTGTTCTTATTCAGTCCTCCAATCTTGCTCAACTCTATGTGACCCTGTGAACTGCAGCTTACTAGGCTTCCCTGTCTTTCACTATCTTGTGGAGTTTGCTCAAAGTCACATCCAGAGAATAAATGCAGCCATCCAGCGATCTCATCCTCTGTGAGCCCCGTTTGCCAGTATTGGGTCTTTCCCAATGAATCAACTCTTCCCATCAGGTGGCCAAAATATTGAACCTACAGCTTCATCATCAGTCCTTCCAGTGAATAGTCATGGTTGATTTTTTGTTAGGATTAACTGTTTTAATTTACTTGCTATTCAGGGAACTGGCAAGAGTCTTCTCCAGTACCACAATCTAAAAGCTTCAATTCTTTGGTACTTTTTTTTTTTTTTTTCTTTTGGTACAACTCTCACATCCATAATTCATTGGTAAAGTGAGCTTTATGTATACTATCTAGGTCTGTCATGGCTTTTCTTACAAGGAACAAGGGTCTTTTAATATATGGTTGCAGTCACCATCCTCTGTGATTCTGGCGCCCAAGAAAATAAAGTCTGTCACTGTTTCCACTTTTTCCCCATCTATTTGCTATTAAGTGGTGGGACCAGATGCCATGATCTTTATTTTTGAATGTTGAGTTTTAAACTGTGGGGACCTTCCGCAGAAAGGAAAGCAGCGGGATTGCCCCTGGCTGAACGGGGAGATCTCGAAGAAAGGCAAGTCTTGCTGCCGACCCCCCAATCCCACCCCCCCAGCGCACACAGGGGACAATCAGACACAGCGGGGGTTCTGTCAAAGCAGTTCCATTTTATTAATGCAGATTCACAGCTTTTATAGGCAAGTGAAGGGGGCTTTGCATGGGACTTCCTATAGATTACACCAATCAAGCTAAAGGTCAAGCAATCATCCATGAGCGCAGAAACCAGGGGAACCAATCAGGAATTTTGACCATCACTTAACAATTTAGATCACACCCTCGTCTCTTCCTGCAGGCGCCATCTTAGCTCCAAACCGCAAACATGTGCTTAAGCTTCCTTAAACAACGCCCAGATCCCTTCCTGTAGGTGCCATCTTAGCTCCAAACTGAAACAATGTGCTTAAGCTTGCTTATGCTTGCAACGGTCCTCTTTCAATTCAGAGCCCCACATTAAACCAGCTTTTCACTCTCCTCTTTCACATTCATCAACAGGCTCTTTCATTCCTCTTTGCTTTCTGCCATAAGAGTGGTTCCATTTGCATATGTGTGGTTACTGATATTTCTCCTGGAAGGTTTTGACTTTTTTTTTTAAGATTTATTTATTTATTTTGGGGAGGTGGGGAGGTGGGGTGGGATGGGAGGGGAGCAGGTGGGTCACTTCTATTGGTCTTTCATTTGTCTATTTTCATCCATCTTTGTTCTTTGGCCCGTGTGGGCCTCCCATCACGGTGGTCTCTGTTGTCGCAGAGCACCGGCTCTGGGCCATGCGCTCTAGAGCTCCGCCTCGGTAATTGGACACATCAGTCCAGCCACTCCGCAGCACGTGGGATCTTCCCAGGCCAGGGATCGAACTGGCGCCCCTTGCACGGCAAGGCGGTGTCCTTACCCACTGGATCACCAGGGAAGCCCACTCCTGGCAGTTTTGATTTCACCTTGAGCTTCATCCAGCCTAGCATTTTGCTTGATGTATTCTGCATACAATTTAAATAAGCAGGGTGACAATATATAGTGTTAACATACTCTTTTCCCAATTTTGAACCAGTCAGTTTTTCCATGTATGGTTGGAACTGTTGCTTCTTGATCTCCATACAGGTTTCCCAGAAGGCAAATAAGGTGGTCTGGTAGTCCCATCTCTTTAAACATTTTCCAGTTTGTTGTGATCCACATGGTCAAGGGCTTCAGTGTAGTCAATGAAGCAGAAGTAGATGTTTTACTGGAATTCTCTTGATTTTTCTGTGATCCAGAAGATGTTGGCAATTTGATCTCTTATTCTTCTGCCTTTTTTAAATCCAGATTGCACATCTGGAAGTTGTTGGTTCATGTACTGTTGAAGCTTATCTTGAATGATTTTGAGCATTATCTTGCTAGTATGTGAAATGATGTAATTGTATAGTAGTTTGAACACTCTTTGGCTTTGCCCATCTGTGGGATTGGAATGGAAACAGAATTTTTCCAGTCCTGTGGCCACTGCTGAGCTTTCCAAATTTGCTGGCACATTGAGTACAGCACTTTAACAGCATCATCCTTTAGGATTTGGAATAATTTAGCCAGAATTCCATCACCTCCACTAACTTTGTGGGTAGTGATGCTTCCTAAGCCCACTTGACTTCATAGTCCCAGATGTAGGGCATGAAGTCACTGATGACACTATTATGACTGCCAGGGTAATTAAGACCAGTTTATATAGGTTCTCTGTATATTCTTGCCATACCCTCTTAATATCTTCTGCTTCTGTAAGTCCATTATTTATCTACATAAATCCTCAACATATATGATAGAAATATCATTATATGGCATTCATAGTCCTTTTTTCCCATTTTTGGGATCACTCTGTTGTCAGAGCACCGGCTCTGGGCCATGCGCTCTAGAGCTCCGCCTCGGTAATTGGACACATCAGTCCAGCCACTCCAGCACGTGGGATCTTCCCAGGCCAGGGATCGAACTGGCGCCCCTTGCACGGCAAGGCGGTGTCCTTACCCACTGGATCACCAGGGAAGCCCACTCCTGGCAGTTTTGATTTCACCTTGAGCTTCATCCAGCCTAGCATTTTGCTTGATGTATTCTGCATACAATTTAAATAAGCAGGGTGACAATATATAGTGTTAACATACTCTTTTCCCAATTTTGAACCAGTCAGTTTTTCCATGTATGGTTGGAACTGTTGCTTCTTGATCTCCATACAGGTTTCCCAGAAGGCAAATAAGGTGGTCTGGTAGTCCCATCTCTTTAAACATTTTCCAGTTTGTTGTGATCCACATGGTCAAGGGCTTCAGTGTAGTCAATGAAGCAGAAGTAGATGTTTTACTGGAATTCTCTTGATTTTTCTGTGATCCAGAAGATGTTGGCAATTTGATCTCTTATTCTTCTGCCTTTTTTAAATCCAGATTGCACATCTGGAAGTTGTTGGTTCATGTACTGTTGAAGCTTATCTTGAATGATTTTGAGCATTATCTTGCTAGTATGTGAAATGATGTAATTGTATAGTAGTTTGAACACTCTTTGGCTTTGCCCATCTGTGGGATTGGAATGGAAACAGAATTTTTCCAGTCCTGTGGCCACTGCTGAGCTTTCCAAATTTGCTGGCACATTGAGTACAGCACTTTAACAGCATCATCCTTTAGGATTTGGAATAATTTAGCCAGAATTCCATCACCTCCACTAACTTTGTGGGTAGTGATGCTTCCTAAGGCCCACTTGACTTCATAGTCCCAGATGTAGGGCATGAAGTCACTGATGACACTATTATGACTGCCAGGGTAATTAAGACCAGTTTATATAGGTTCTCTGTATATTCTTGCCATACCCTCTTAATATCTTCTGCTTCTGTAAGTCCATTATTTATCTACATAAATCCTCAACATATATGATAGAAATATCATTATATGGCATTCATAGTATTATAAATAGTGTTATAAATATGGGCTAAACATTCTCAGTATCTTAAATATCATACAAGCTAAAAGCCCCAGAATATCATGATTTGGTTTAGGTTCACATTTATCATGTTATGATAAAATACTGTGATTGGTAAAACAGGTGTGCTTCAAAAGATATTTATAGCAAAACATGGAATAAATGCTCAAGAAAATTCCAATACATTATATTTCACATCTAGTGTGTTAATATAATAATTATATTTTCTATTGGAAGTTTATCCTTCACTAGTAATATTTTTATTGTAAAAAATGAGTAAGTTTTAAATAGGTATATGTTCGTATACTATTAAGATTCTATATTTATTTATGTGATTGGCTATATTAGCAGTTAAAAGGAAATACTTTATAGAATTTCTGTGTTGATATATTCATCGGCTCAGAGGGAAGGCATAAAGATTGGTTTTCTAAGTTTGATCAACTCAACTTATTCCTTAAGATAATGTTAATTTTCTGTTGGTGACTCAGACGTGATAGAATCTGCCTACAATGCAGAAGACCAAGATTTGATCCCTGTGTCAGGAAGACCTCCTGGAGAAGGAAATGACTATTAACTCCAGTATTCTTGCCTGAAGAATTCCATGGACATAGAAGTCTGGTGAGCTACAGTTCATGGGGGTTGCAAAGAGTTGGACATAACTGAACCATGAACACACACACAAATTAATGAACAATACTATTCTGTGTGTATTATAAAAATAATCCGGGGCCTCCCTGGTGGTTCAGTGGGTGGAGAGTCCACCTTGTAGTGCAGGGGACTTTGGTTCAATCCCTGACCCAGGAAGATCCTGTGTGTCAAGGAGCAGCTTGACCAGTGAGACCAATTGTGAGCCAGCACTCTGAAGCACATGAGCCCACAGCCAGTGCTCTGTGGCAAGAGGAGTTACTGTGATGGGAGGCCCACACAGGCCAAAATAAATCGATTGAAAATAATGACTTGGCAAAGGAAAATTAAATATCAAATACAGCATACCCCCAACATTATTTATCTACATAAATCCTCAACATATATGATAGAAATATCATTATATGGCATTCATAGTATTATAAATAGTATTATAAATATGGGCTAAACATTCTCAGTATCTTAAATATCATACAAGCTAAAAGCCCCAGAATATCATGATTTGGTTTAGGTTCACATTTATCATGTTATGATAAAATACTGTGATTGGTAAAACAGGTGTGCTTCAAAAGATATTTATAGCAAAACATGGAATAAATGCTCAAGAAAATTCCAATACATTATATTTCACATCTAGTGTGTTAATATAATAATTATATTTTCTATTGGAAGTTTATCCTTCACTAGTAATATTTTTATTGTAAAAAATGAGTAAGTTTTAAATAGGTATATGTTCGTATACTATTAAGATTCTATATTTATTTATGTGATTGGCTATATTAGCAGTTAAAAGGAAATACTTTATAGAATTTCTGTGTTGATATATTCATCGGCTCAGAGGGAAGGCATAAAGATTGGTTTTCTAAGTTTGATCAACTCAACTTATTCCTTAAGATAATGTTAATTTTCTGTTGGTGACTCAGACGTGATAGAATCTGCCTACAATGCAGAAGACCAAGATTTGATCCCTGTGTCAGGAAGACCTCCTGGAGAAGGAAATGACTATTAACTCCAGTATTCTTGCCTGAAGAATTCCATGGACATAGAAGTCTGGTGAGCTACAGTTCATGGGGGTTGCAAAGAGTTGGACATAACTGAACCATGAACACACACACAAATTAATGAACAATACTATTCTGTGTGTATTATAAAAATAATCCGGGGCCTCCCTGGTGGTTCAGTGGGTGGAGAGTCCACCTTGTAGTGCAGGGGACTTTGGTTCAATCCCTGACCCAGGAAGATCCTGTGTGTCAAGGAGCAGCTTGACCAGTGAGACCAATTGTGAGCCAGCACTCTGAAGCACATGAGCCCACAGCCAGTGCTCTGTGGCAAGAGGAGTTACTGTGATGGGAGGCCCACACAGGCCAAAAAATAAAAATCGATTGAAAATAATGACTTAGAGGCAAAGGAAAAAAAATTCAAAAAATAATCAAATTAATTATGACAAGCACACTAACAAAACATTTAGAGTAGAATTAACAATTTAGCATTTTTAATTCTTCTAGTTGCTACTGCAGACACTTGGAAGAGAGTTGATAGTCTCTTGAATGACATAGTGGCAGGAATAAGATTTAAGGAATATTTTGGAGGCAAATTCAAAAGAACTTATTGTTGACCTGTATACGGATTATGAGGGAAGGACAGAATGAAAAAGTGATCTGAAAGACAAAGGCTTTTACAACTTACTGAGATTTGAAAGATCAGGTGATAGAAGGTGGGACCTGTTAGAGGGGAAATAAGAGTCATCAGTTCTCCTCGCATCTTATTAAGTCTTAAATGTGTACTTAGTTTTCCAACTGTGTCTTGGTTCATTAAGGCTATTGTAACAAGTTACTTCACATTGACTAACTTACATTAATATGATGAAGATTAATGTTTAATATTAATATAAATTATGGATTGGCACAAATATTCAAACCATCAGTCAGTTGAGTCACTCAGTTGTGTCCGACCCTGCGACCTCATGGACTGTAGCACACCAGGTTGCCTTGTCCTTCTCCATCTCTGTGAGCTTGCTCAAACTCATCTCCATTGACACAGTGATGCCATTCAACCATCTCTTCCTCTGTCATCTCCTTCTCCTTTTGCTTTCTTTTGTTTCCAACATCAGGATCTTCCAATGAGTCATCTCTTTGCATCAGGTAGCCAAATACTAGAGTCTCAGCTTCAGCATCAGTCCTTCCAATGAATATTCAGGGTGGATTTCCTTTAGGGATGACTGGTTTGATGTCCTTGCAGACCAAGGGGACTCTCAAGAGTGTTCTCTAACACCACAGTTCAAAGGCATGAATTCTTTAGCACTCAGCCTTCTTTATGGTCAAATTCTCACTTCCATACATTACTACTGGAAAAACCATGGGTTTGACCATATAGCTTTTGTCAGCAAAGTGATGTCTCTGCTTTTGAATACCCTATCTAGGTTTGTCATAACTTTTCTTGCAAGGAGCAAGTGTCTTTTAATTTCATGTCTGCAGTCACAATCCGCAGTGATTTTGGAGCCCAAGAAAATAAAGTCTGTCACTGTCTCCATTGTCTGCCCATCTTATTTGCCATGAAGCAATGGGACCAGATGTCATTATCTTCATTTTTTAAATGTCAAGTTTTAGGCCAGTTTCATAGCAAGTCAGAAATATTAAAATGATCAGTCTAAGTTATGTAAACGGAGAGTAAATTACTAAAAAAAAAAAAAAAAAAAGAAGAAGAAGAAGAAAAAGAAGATTAAATAGGAGCAGTGAGGAAGAGAGAGCTGTCCCTAAACCAACTGCATTTTACTCAGAAGTATTATTAGTGAAACTTTGACCCCCAAATCCCGTTAAGACTGACTGAACATTTTACTTGGTTCTAAGATGAAGAACAAAGAGCTTCAAGGCAATTTAGGTTTGTACTCTGCTTGTAAATGAAAATTATACTCACCTCTAAGTGTATTGAATGTCCAGCATAGCTCCCTCAAAGACACAGAACATAATATAAATGGAGAAACCACATAATAAGGTTATGAACCAGGCTCTATTCAAACCAAGACTGTAAGTAATTGAATAACTCCCCTTGTTCCTATAGAAGTGCTGCTAAATTATTAGAGAAGCTTGACAGATATATAGTGTATTTACTATTGTTATAGAAATCCTGGGTGAATTTTCAAAGCCAACATCCTAAAATAGTACAGATGAATAAAAGATTGGTAAGAATATTATACTGATTTATATTTGAAATGAAAAATCAGAAACCATAATTGCACATCTGTAAAATATGGATCATAACAGCAGCATTTTAAAAATCAAATAATGACAAACAACCAAAAATGTCCTCTGATATCCCTCCAAAATATTTGTAGAAGCTAATCATATAAATGCAAAATTAATGTTTCCATCTTATCTATAAATATATTATGTAATTAAAATTGATTTCAATAGAGTCAATACATATTTCAGCTTATATAGAAAAGAAATAAAAAATAAAGATATTCTACCTTAACTAATAGAATTAACGTAAAGATATTTTGAGCTCTAAAACTGCAAGTAATTTGAAGTCAGAATACTCTATAGTAAGAATACGTTAAGGCCCCCTTGTATATGCATTTTGTTGGTTCTCTTGAATTTAAAATTGCCAACTTATTTATTTATTTATAACTTTTCCAGGTGAATCCTAGCCTTTTTCAAAACGTGATGCCATAGGAGGTTTGCTGGTTTTAAGCTCAGGTAGATTAAAAATGTTAAATAAGTCCATTACTGACTACAATAGAGAATCAAACTCACAGAAGGCAGTGCTTTAAGGTCAAAAGTCAACTGATTCTGTGAGCAATTTCAGAGAGAAAAGAAATTTTTCCCGTTTATGTTAAGTCTCTGGCTTATCACTTTGGGTTTTCTAGAAGTTTTAATAAAGCAGGTATGTGAGTTACCTGTGTGAGTTACTGAAGTAAACATTTTTTTATATGACTTGATATGATCTTCCCTGCAGTATATCTGTGTTTACCATTTTTATGCCACTGTGACTCTATATATTCTTTATTTCATCACTCCCTTGGTGCTGTAACTTATTTTTCAAGTTAAATAAAAACACCAGCAAAGAAACAAAGAAAGTGCTGTAATCTTATGACCCTCATACTGACAGTTCCATATATTTTGAAGTAAATAAAGATACAGAATCAGGATTATGAAACAAGCATGAACTTCAGAGAGATGTTTCATAAATTTATTGCTTGACTGTGTCGTGCAGCTGCCATAGTTTTTGATGGACAAGGACATACATCCAGAAACTGAAACAAAGAGAGTGGCTCAGTGTAATTCAGAGATAATAGCTACTAGAAGATACAATTGTTCAGCAAATGTAAGATTATTTGTTTCCTAGGGATTTATTAATTTGATGTATTTTAATCCTTGCCTGCTGTAAAAGAAAACTTGTCACTCAGATGATGTGGTCTCACTCATTTTGTAAAGCGTTCAGATCATCTTTTTCATTTATATCTGAAATTCATCCAGCAGTTAGAAAAAGGCCCCTGCTGCCCAGCAGTCAGTCACCTACAATGAATGCGAGAGCCCATGTCCGGGCTTCAAATGTCACCACATTGCCATCTTACTGTGAATGACTGAAATTTACTTCCCGTTGTTAGTGGTGCTGAAAATTGCCACGAATTTCTACAGTTTATAATGTATTGTCTAAACCGAAAACATTTCCCAGATTGAATTGACCTTTTAGAAAACAGCACTTTCATCCTCAAAATGCAGGACTGTTGCAATATTTTATTTAAAAAGGTTATTTAGTTTATAAAACTTGGGAGAAAGAGTAAGGAATTAGAACTGAATCTATCTCTTCATATAATGCACTGCTGTCAAAAAATACAAAACAAAGACCATTGATTGCTAAGTCAACCCAAATGCTACCGAGAATAGAGCACTGCAAAAACCACATCTTTCCTGTCTGCATAGGAAGAACAATACCAGGAGCACATGCCTTTTTCATCCTGTGCTTTTAATTAGCCTGCCATTTTGTTCATTTTATTATCAAAGAGGGAGGGGAACATTGTCAAGTCTGTTGGATTTCTCTAAAGAAAATACAAGTCTTAGAAAATGTATCCACAGAGCGAAGTAGTCCTTCTTTGTAATATTTGTATTCTGAGGGGTGTATAAAAGGCATAATTAAAAAACACAGAGGGAGAAATATTAAGGATGTATCAAAACCAATTATTTCACTGGGTGAACAAATAAGGAAAGGAAAGGAAGATTGAAAATGGAGGTGTAATTAAAATGAATTTGATTCATGTTAGTCAAATAATTTAAATACATTTAAATTAATTTGATTAATTTAAAAATTTGAGTTTTATGTGGTTTTACCTCAAATAATAGTTCATGAATCTAGAAGAAAAAATACGGCAAATCATCTAAAATCATAGAGAAAATACATGATAAAATATAGCCAACTTGAAAAGTGTCTTCTATTCTCTCTTGCTGTCTTTTCCTTGCTTTTCTCCAAACAACTGGATGTTGTCCACGATGAGATAATAAATGGAGTATCTCCTGAGGCAAATATTTTGAATAAAAAACTTTCAAAGACATTTTTTTAAAGTATCTTAAATGCACTGAATAGTAAAATAAAGCTACTTTAAAAAAAATCTCTTTAAATATTCATAAGACACTTGAGAACTTAATATTTTAGAATCATTTTTATAAGCATAATTGCCTTTGAATCATTGTAATGCTAAAGTCCACTGTGGTTTGTTAATTTCTATCTCATTTATTCTGATAAAAAAATAAACTGTTTCTCTTCCTGAGCCTTTGAATTATCTATCTTTCAGTCTTGCACCCTGCAGTTCCCATGAACGTGTATGTATCACTATCAGAACTCTGACTGTTACCACTTCAGAGGCAGGAATATATCTCCCTGCGAGATTTGATTCCAAACACACAGAGCAAATGAGACTCAGATAAAAATTGATAATGGTGAATCTGATGACAATAATTTGGTTTATGATTTCGATAAAATGTCATAAAATAACATCTTAAGATAAACACAATATTAATAATATATGCAAATTTGATAATAATTAACAAATAGCTGCAATTATACTTAGGATTTCCCAGGTGGCAGCTATTGGTGAAGAATCTGTCTGCAAGTGCAAAGATGGGAGAGATGTAAGTTTGATCCCTGGGTCAGGGAGATGAGATGCCCTGGAGTGAGAAATGGCCACCCACTCCAGTATTTTGGCCTAAAAAATTCTATGGAGAGAGGGGCATTGTGGGTTACAGTCTATAGAGTTGCAAAGAGAAGACAACTGAGTGATTAAGGATGCATGTACACACACACACACACACAGATTGTTATAAATGCACATATGATACAGAACAGTATAAAGTAAGGGTGAACTAATATTACACTCAATCATTTAAAGTTTTTTGGGGCTATTTTTTAACTGCATATGAAACTAGCAGTGTTTATGACTGATTAAAATCTTAGAGAACTCACAGGCTACAGAGATTAGTGTCTATAGAACTCCCTGTGTATTTGGTTGGTGTCTTCCACAAAATTACTAGAGATAAGAAACTATCTTTTACATAAAAACATAGATTATTAAACAGTTCTTACTCATAAATAAGTAATGTTTTGAATGCCCACTGTCTGCATAAACTGTATTAAGTGCTTTGTACAAGTTTTCATTGTATTCACATTAAGCATTTTCAAACAATGGAGAATATAGTAAAAAAAAAAAAATCACGTTAAGACCTTTCCTGTATACCTTATTGATTTTATTTCATGGGGGGTCATATCTTTTAATAGTTCCACTTGTTACTTATTTTTAACTTTACTCATGTAAAATATCTGGTGGTTTAGAATTGTATGCTTAGACTTGGTAAGAAAGATGTATTAAAAAAGAGCACTTGTACTGATGCAAAAGAAGCAAAACTTTAAAACTGCTAAATAAAAATTGTATATAGTAATTGTCAGTAAATGAATATAGTTAAGACATTAAAATATAAAATTATTAAATCAAACAGTTCTATGATGCAAAAAAGAGCAAAAAGTTTGAGAGTTATATTTAAGAAGCATAAAACCTAAAGCAGAGGAGATGAAATAGAGAAACAAGCAATGACAAGGAAATTATAGGAGAAAGTTTCCTAGATCTGACACTGTTCATGAGGCTTCACGATGGAAGGGTACCATGAATATTAAGTAAAATAATGTAAAAGACATATCCAGATTGCAGTACACATCAAGAAAGAATCTCACTTGGTTTTTCTGAGAGGAAAAGAAATGAAAATGATGTGATAAATGTGAATATTCTTGCATGCAGTGCTCAATTCTAGAAAACAGTGCAGCAAGTTATTTAGCAAAACAGATATTAAACATAGTTTTCTATACTCTTCCAAACTGGGGTCAGTATTTTAGAGTAAAACCAAAAGTAATCTATTGAACTTCCCTAGGAGACTCTAATTTTCCCTATAACAAAAATGTTAGAAAAGAGTTCACGATAAAAAAATGCAAACTATAAAAAATAACATTGCCAAGAGGTATCAGTAATGGAGGTGTGTGTTAGTTGCTCAGTTGTGTCTGCCTTTTTTCAACTCCTTGTACTATAGCCTGCCAGGCTCCCTTGCACACGGAGTTCTCCAGCTAAGAATACTGAGGTGGTAGCCATTCCCTTCTCCAGGTGATCTTCCCAACCCAGGGATCTAACACGGGTCTCCCTCATTGCAGGCAGATTCCTTACCATCTGAGCCATCACATTGGGCTTATTCTAAATTGGTATTGATTCATTATGTGAAATAATTAACAGCAATCTAAATATAAAAGTCAAGGTGATTGCGACAAGCAAAAGGCTTATGGGAGAATAGAACATTTTTGTCTTTTTGAGGGAAAGATACAGGTCTTGATCAATAACATCTGATAGAAAAATTTTAAATTTTTAACTGTGTTTGGATAGATAAGTGTAAATATCAGTGATACATTAAATGGGTATTAACACACAAAGCAAAATGAGACAGTAAAGTTTGAAAACAAGTATTTTGAGTATTTTTCAAAATACTCAGAGTACTAAATAAAATTTCTTATAAATTTTTGTTTTATTTCCATCTAAGTAATAAAAATTCTTAGATCATCTTTAATAAATATTTGTTGGTGATAATCTCAGTGGTGATGGAGTTTTTGGTTATCTAAAAGCACCTACATTTTACCTATTTTTTTTAAATGTGAAGCAGCAAAAATGTTTATTCAAGATACAAATGTGAGGGAATTTGGCCATGTGCCTTTCTACACTGGGAGTCTTCCTACTGATAAATGATCCAGTAGAAATTTTTTAAACACTTGTGAGTTCATAAAAGAGCTTCGTAGGTGGTACAGTGTTAAAGAATCCACCTGCCAATTCAGGAGGCACAAGAGATGCAGGTTCAATCTCTGGGTCAGGAAGTGCCCTTGGAGTAGGAAATGGCAACCTATTCCAGTATTGTCGTCTGGAAAATTCCACAGAAAGAACAGCCTGTTGAGTTATATGGTGTAATCACTTACCTATAGCCAGACACCCTGGAGTGTGAAGTTAAGTGAGCCTTAGGAAGCATCACTAACAACAAAGCTAGTGGAAGTGATAGAATTCCAGCTAAGCTATTTCAAATCCTAAAAGATATGCTGTTAAAGTGCTACACTGAATATGCCAGCAAGTTTGGAAAACACAAATGGCCACAGGACTGGAAAAGGTCAGTTTTCATTCCAGTCCCGAAGAAGGCAATGTCAAAGAATGATCCAACTGCCATATAATTTATAGTGCTCGCATCATATGCTAGAAAGGTAATGCTCAAAATCCCTCAAGCTAGTTTCAACAAAATCTGAGAACTTCCAGATGTATAAGCTGGATTTAGAAAAGGGAGATAAAATTGCTAACATTTGTTGGATCATAGAAAAAGCAAGGGAATTCCAGAAAAATACATCTACTTCTGTTTCACTGACTCTGCTAAAGCCTTTTGACTGTGTGTGGATCACAGCAAACTGGAAAATTTTTAAAGAAATGAGAATACCAAACCACCTTAGCTACCTCCTGAGAAACCTGTATGCAGTTTAACTGTGTTTGGATAGATAAGTGTAAATATCAGTGATACATTAAATGGGTATTAACACACAAAGCAAAATGAGACAGTAAAGTTTGAAAACAAGTATTTTGAGTATTTTTCAAAATACTCAGAGTACTAAATAAAATTTCTTATAAATTTTTGTTTTATTTCCATCTAAGTAATAAAAATTCTTAGATCATCTTTAATAAATATTTGTTGGTGATAATCTCAGTGGTGATGGAGTTTTTGGTTATCTAAAAGCACCTACATTTTACCTATTTTTTTTAAATGTGAAGCAGCAAAAATGTTTATTCAAGATACAAATGTGAGGGAATTTGGCCATGTGCCTTTCTACACTGGGAGTCTTCCTACTGATAAATGATCCAGTAGAAATTTTTTAAACACTTGTGAGTTCATAAAAGAGCTTCGTAGGTGGTACAGTGTTAAAGAATCCACCTGCCAATTCAGGAGGCACAAGAGATGCAGGTTCAATCTCTGGGTCAGGAAGTGCCCTTGGAGTAGGAAATGGCAACCTATTCCAGTATTGTCGTCTGGAAAATTCCACAGAAAGAACAGCCTGTTGAGTTATATGGTGTAATCACTTACCTATAGCCAGACACCCTGGAGTGTGAAGTTAAGTGAGCCTTAGGAAGCATCACTAACAACAAAGCTAGTGGAAGTGATAGAATTCCAGCTAAGCTATTTCAAATCCTAAAAGATATGCTGTTAAAGTGCTACACTGAATATGCCAGCAAGTTTGGAAAACACAAATGGCCACAGGACTGGAAAAGGTCAGTTTTCATTCCAGTCCCGAAGAAGGCAATGTCAAAGAATGATCCAACTGCCATATAATTTATAGTGCTCGCATCATATGCTAGAAAGGTAATGCTCAAAATCCCTCAAGCTAGTTTCAACAAAATCTGAGAACTTCCAGATGTATAAGCTGGATTTAGAAAAGGGAGATAAAATTGCTAACATTTGTTGGATCATAGAAAAAGCAAGGGAATTCCAGAAAAATACATCTACTTCTGTTTCACTGACTCTGCTAAAGCCTTTTGACTGTGTGTGGATCACAGCAAACTGGAAAATTTTTAAAGAAATGAGAATACCAAACCACCTTAGCTACCTCCTGAGAAACCTGTATGCAGGGCAAGAAGCAACAGTTAAAATCAGGCATGGAACAGTGAACCAATTCCAAACTGGGAAAGGAGCACTTTAAGGCTGTATCTTGTCACCCTGCTTATTTAACCTGAATATAGAGTACATCATGCAAAATGTCAGTCTGGATGAAGCATAAGTTGGAACCAAGATTGCCAGAGGAATTATGAACAATCTCACGTATGCAGATGACACCACCCTAATGACAGAAAACAAAGAGGAACAAAAGACCCTCTTGATGAAGGTGAAAGAGAAGAATAAGAAACCTGGCTTAAAACTCTTATTTGAAAACCTATGATCATGGCATCTAATCCCATCACTTCATGGCAAATAGATGGAGAAAAATGAAAATTGTGAAATAATTTAATTCCTTGGAATAAAGAAAGTATTTCTTCTAAAAAATCACAATGGACAGTAACTGAAGTCATGAAATTAAGACATTTTCTCCTTGGAATAAAAGCTATGACAAACCTAGATAGCACATTAAAAAGTAGAGACATTATTTTGCTGACAAATGTCCTTTTATTCAAAACTATGTTTTTTCCTGTCATCATGTATAGATGTAAGAGCTGGATTGTAAAGAAGTCTGAACAACAAGGATACTTTCGAGCAGTAGTGCTGGAAAAGAATCTTGAGAGTCCATTGGACTGCAAGGAGATGAAACCTAAAGGATCAATCCTAAAAGAAATCAACCCAGAATATTTATTGGAAAGGCAGATGTTGAACCTGAAGTGCCAATACTTTGGCCACCTGATGCAAAATTCCAACTCATTACAAAATAACTTAATGGCTGGGGAAAGACTGAGGGCAGGAGGAGAAGAGAGTGACAGAGGATGAGATCATGGATGTCATCACAAACTCCATGGAGATGAGTTTGAGCAACTCCAAGAGATAGTGAAAGCTCCATTGGGGAAGTCTTGTGCGTTGCAGTACACCAGGTTGCAAAGATTTGGACATGACCGAGTGACTGAACAACAACAAAGCTACCTCTTAGTAGAAGGTCTAACCGTTAGAGGGGAAGCCCAATTAATCCTAAGGAAGCTTCAGTTCTGCTCAGCAGATGGCCAGTTTTGCCAGGTGTGTAGGCTGTTCTGCCAGAACCTTGGAGATGGATTTGAGCCTTTACACACTGATGAATAGTAAGATATCCTGTGTGGAATGAGGAGTAGGCTCCGGATATAGGCAGTACAGAAGCACCTGGACCTGGGACATGCCCTCCAGAGACCAGCTGTCCTGTGATAGAGGTGATCTGGCCTGAAAGAGTGATGTCCTTGGCTTAGTTGGGCTAGAACTTGTTGGTGAGGAGAGGCTCTGGTATCTGGGAGAGTCAGAACTCCTGCAGGCCAGAGATGTCAGTGACTTCAATCTCTTTTGTCTCTACTGACACATCCTAGTTATTGCCATAAAAGATCACCGCAGGGATGCATGTGGACAAGCACCTTGGACATACAGTAAATGCACATTTTCTTCATGCCCTGGTGCTCAATCTCTGGCATGCAATGGCTCATGATGTAGGACATCCTGAGTCTCTCTCTTGGCGACTGCAATGACCTTGGTAGTCTTGACTCTGAACATACTCTTGTGCTTCAAGAAAAAGTTATGTTTGAGTGCAACTTCTTACTGGTGATCATGAGTGAGAATTTCACTTCAATCACACTAATGGTGAGAACCAGTGCAGTATTCCATCATGGGTTTACTTTGTATTTCTATAATAATAGATATTGAGCATCTTTTCATTTGCCTGTTGGCCATCTATTTATTTTCTTCGGTCTGTTCCAGTCTTAAGCTTATTTTTTGATTAGGTTGTTTGTTTTCTCTTGCTATTGAATTTTATAAACTGCTTGTATATTTTTGGAAAAAGTACTTAATCTTTATTGTAAAGTATTACTGTATATGTTTATAAATATATGCACATAAATATAGTTCAATAGCCCCCAACATATTGATAGAAGTGAAGAAATGAATTTCAAATTTATAGAGTAAGGAATTACATTATTATCAGAGTATTCACATGACCAGAATAAGTTTCCTTTATAGGCTAAGGGAGAATGAAAATTGTGTTGAAGTTAATTCATATTAGTGAGAAACACATTTTATACAATTTCAAAGAAAGTACTACTTGATTAAAGCTTATTCTATTCCTGTACTGTCATAAATTCTCTTTCAGATGTATCTTTCTCTCTGTTTCTCACACACATACACAGTAATATAATATTCATACAAAATTGTGACATAGTTGCTTTATTTCCATTTTTCCACAAAAATATCAGTCACTGATGAATAGTAAGATATCCTGTGTGGAATGAGGAGTAGGCTCCGGATATAGGCAGTACAGAAGCACCTGGACCTGGGACATGCCCTCCAGAGACCAGCTGTCCTGTGATAGAGGTGATCTGGCCTGAAAGAGTGATGTCCTTGGCTTAGTTGGGCTAGAACTTGTTGGTGAGGAGGCTCTGGTATCTGGGAGAGTCAGAACTCCTGCAGGCCAGAGATGTCAGTGACTTCAATCTCTTTTGTCTCTACTGACACATCCTAGTTATTGCCATAAAAGATCACCGCAGGGATGCATGTGGACAAGCACCTTGGACATACAGTAAATGCACATTTTCTTCATGCCCTGGTGCTCAATCTCTGGCATGCAATGGCTCATGATGTAGGACATCCTGAGTCTCTCTCTTGGCGACTGCAATGACCTTGGTAGTCTTGACTCTGAACATACTCTTGTGCTTCAAGAAAAAGTTATGTTTGAGTGCAACTTCTTACTGGTGATCATGAGTGAGAATTTCACTTCAATCACACTAATGGTGAGAACCAGTGCAGTATTCCATCATGGGTTTACTTTGTATTTCTATAATAATAGATATTGAGCATCTTTTCATTTGCCTGTTGGCCATCTATTTATTTTCTTCGGTCTGTTCCAGTCTTAAGCTTATTTTTTGATTAGGTTGTTTGTTTTCTCTTGCTATTGAATTTTATAAACTGCTTGTATATTTTTGGAAAAAGTACTTAATCTTTATTGTAAAGTATTACTGTATATGTTTATAAATATATGCACATAAATATAGTTCAATAGCCCCCAACATATTGATAGAAGTGAAGAAATGAATTTCAAATTTATAGAGTAAGGAATTACATTATTATCAGAGTATTCACATGACCAGAATAAGTTTCCTTTATAGGCTAAGGGAGAATGAAAATTGTGTTGAAGTTAATTCATATTAGTGAGAAACACATTTTATACAATTTCAAAGAAAGTACTACTTGATTAAAGCTTATTCTATTCCTGTACTGTCATAAATTCTCTTTCAGATGTATCTTTCTCTCTGTTTCTCACACACATATACAGTAATATAATATTCATACAAAATTGTGACATAGTTGCTTTATTTCCATTTTTCCACAAAAATATCAGTCACTGATGTGTATGCATATTACTCACGATCACAGAACAAAGCATAATGGAAATTTAAATTCAGTTAATCTGGCTACAAATTAAAACAAGTCCTTAAGTCTAATATAATGCTATGCTTTCTGAATAAACATTTAACATTTAAAATGTTAAAGATTTTTAAAGTTAACTGTGCTTCAACACATTTAACAAGGTCTATGACCAGGGTGAGTAAAATTATTTTAGTCTAAAATTAAATGTAACTCTAAAAATATTGATTTTTAAATTCCCTTTTTAATTCAACTAAACACCAAAGATAACTTCTATTCTTTCTCAATGTTGTATTTTTAAATATACGAAACACAAAATTAAAAACACAACTTCATGGAGAAAAAATAGAGAACAGATTCATTGTTGTCATAACCCTTGATCTATAACTAATTTTCTTGGTGAAATAAAATTTAAAAAACATTTCTCAGTGTCCCTTCAAAAACTGTTTTTCCAAAGAATAACCCTCTTGGTAATTTTTTTTTTTTTTACACAGAATTTAGTGTCTACTGAAAGGGAGCATTAAAATCAGCATGCCTTCTCTAATATAATGCTATTTTTTTAGACTTTTCCCAAAATTTGAAACTAAGCAACATAAAATATAATATTAAATGTTATAGTGTTGGGCTTCTCCTGGTGGTCCAGTGGGTGGGGACACCGCCTTGCAGTGAGAGGGGCACTGGTTCGATCCCTGGCCTGGGAGGATCCCACGTGCTGCGGAGCTGCTGGACCGATGTGTCCAATCACGGAGCCGGAGCTCTGGAGTGCATGCGCCCAGAGCTGGTGCTCCTCAACAACGGAAGCCACCGCGATGGGAGGCCTACACGGGCCGAAGAACAAAGATGGATGAAAAATAGACAAATGAAAGACCAGTGGAGGCCCAACCCCCCGCCCCTCTCCCCACCCCCAAATAAATAAATAAAAGTTAAAAAAAAAGTTATAGTGCTGAATGCAGAGAGAGAGAGAAAGATAGATTAAAATGTTCTTTTACAAGATCATTTAAAAGATCTCATGTGACCATAAACAAAATCTCATCTGTCTCTTGTCATAAAGGAGACTAGAGCAACATAAAATTGTTTTCTTCAGTTCCCTCTGATTCTGTTTTATTCCTGTGCTTATATCCTAAAGTCTGTCCATATTTATGGATATGGCTTAAGAAAATTCAGGACAGTTTTCACAGAGGATGTGATAGGGTTTTGAAAAGGTTTTCTCTTGATTGTGTTCATTATTTCTTCTCTGCTTAATCATGGCCTTTCTTGTATCCCCTTCATACATATCTGCCTAAGTACATTTTAAGCATGAGCCCTCTCAAACTATTTCCTAAATGAATAAAATCACATAGTGAGACATAATTAAGTCCAAAACAACACTTTAGAAATAGAAAAGCACACCAGAGAACACGATTAATTAACTCTTTCATGACATTACTTGCCCTGTCACTATTGAAGTGCTCCAAATAGCCTAATCATCTTCTCATTTTCCTTTAGAGACTTGAAAACCAGACAAACCTTAGCACATTGAAAGAAAAACAAATTGATAATGATAAAGTACGCACTAAAAAATGATGGAGAGTGTTAAACACCTAAAAGACAGCTTTTGCTTTATTCCACCAAAAAAAAAAAAAAAAAAGAAATTTAAAGTGAAAATTCTAAGTGATAAAATTACACGTGACATCCCTTTTATTTCAGAAGTTGCTACCATGTGCTATATGCTTTCACTGCTTATACGAAAAATAATCATCTCTATATATCTTTTAAATACATCTTTGCTATACATACTGTTTTTAGTGTTAATTCTTCTTGAGTATCCTTTCTCTGAAAAATTTAAAAGCTTTCTTCTCTGGCGCCTCAGGCAGTAAAGAATCTGCCTGCAATGAAGGAGACCTGGGTTAGATCCCTGGGTGGGGAAGATCCTCTGGAGAAGGAGATGCCAACCCATTCCAATATTGTTGCCTGAATAATTCAAGGAGAGAGGAGCCTGATGGGCTGCAGTCCATGGGGTCTCAAAGAGTTGGATACAACCGAGAGACTAACATGCACAAGGGCAGGAAGAATTGTCTGTGCATCTATGATTGTCCTCAGTACACCGGACAATACTCAGCCTATCAAGAGGCTCAGTCGAGTGTAGATTTGCTTATTTGCTTGTCTGAATAGATCCACTACATGTATTTGACCTTTCATAAGCTCAAAGTTTTATAATTGACCTAGATCTTTATGTTTCATTAAATTTCAGTTCTTGATACTCTGTGTCATAAGCAGAGGATGCAAACACTTTCATGTATTCTAGAACAATGTGTGGATATTTTAAACCTCCCACTATACCCTCTTCTAGAAAAACAGTTCTAATCTAAGCTTCTCTAGCAAAGATGAGGACTTAGGTCCAACACTGGGGATAAACATGCAACTAGACTGTAATGCTCTGTATTTGCCATGCAGTTAATTCAAGGCCAGGTAATTGTTACTGTTGTAGATAAAAAGAGGCACATCTGACCTAATAAAAAGCTTCTCCATGCAGAGAACATGTTTACAATGCCAGCAAAAAGTAATCTTCATTAAAAGCTACATCATTTTAATATTTCAAAAAGCATTTTCTTGCAAAATAAAAGGTAAGGAAATAACCACTATTGAATAACTGCAAAGTTAGAAAAATGTTTTAAGATCATTACCTTTCTTTAATTTCAGCCTCCTTTCAAACTAAGATAACTATAGGCCTTAAAGAGAAACATACAAGGTGAATACTGTGCTTCATACTAGAAACAGATCCAAATTTCAAAACTATAAAGTGTTATAAAGAAAGCTACCTTATAAAAAATTTCTGTTGCTTATATCAAACTACCATTTAGTTTTATAAAGTTGTAAGCATAAATGCTAAACATCTGCATTGCCTACAGGAGACAAGAAAAAGGAGGACCTTCAGTCACTTTTTATTCATCCCACTTTACCCTCAGAAAGGCTGGCACTTTATTTAGTTAGTTAGCATTTTAGTTTACTCAGAAAAGAGAGCTTGTATGAGTAAAAGTTAAAATTAAAAAAAGAAGTCAATATAGTTTATTATAAATAAGAATTGTTTCTGTTGAGTAACTCTTTCAAGAAAATTAAGATAATCATCCTGTGATATGCATCAGAAATTGGTTTCAACATCTACCCCCTTCCATGAATATCATAATCCATCGAGGTTTTGTAAACAAAATGATTTCATATACTCATCTGATAACTTCCAATATATTTTAATCAGCTTTAGATTACTTGCAATACCTGAAACAACATAGATATTATATAAATATCAGCACGCTTCAAATCAAAATTTTATCTTTTGGAACTTTCTGAAATTTTTTTTCTAGTATTTTTGATCCAAGGTTGATTGAATCCATGGATGTAGAACCTGAGGAGGTGGAGGGTCTCCTGTATTTACAAAATAGTAATTTAATGAATTACAGATGACAAGATATCTTCGAAATAAATCAAGAAGACTTTATCAGATCAAGAGGAACAAGTTTAAGATGAAACCTCATCATGTATCAGATAAAAAAATCCCAAAGGTTTGCTGACTTTTTTCATTCCCTTAAAAAAAAAAAATATGTCAATTACTTTCTTGACTAAGTCTGAGCCAATTTCGTCTCTTGCAGAACTCTAATAAAATTATTCCTCACTAATCTTACTTTCATCAAATTAAAAACATTCTACCTTTCCTTCCTATTTCAAATATTAAGGGATTTCCATTATATTTTAAAAGAACTCAGTTAAGCTACTCATTTTTTTTTTGCCAGATTCTTAATTTTCTCTTATTGGAACTGTAAGATCAATGATTCTACAGATAAAAAATAATGCTATTCATAATATTTTGACAGACCAACATTACTAGGATATATTATTATGATCTTACTTCTTGGACCAAACAGTTTGTCAATCTCATGTCATCTCTGTTGCTTTCAGTACATTTTCTTATCTAATCTGTCCTCTTTTATCTGTGTTTAGACTGAAATGTTGACTCGCTCATTCATTTCTAAATGTATGTCTATCTTTTCTCCTACTTTTTGACTTCCTCCAGGGTGTAGGAAGCTCAGCCATGAATTATTTAGTGTCCATTTTACTGATTCTCAAATCTCAATGCTTCAGGTAGAGATGTATAGCAAGAGATGGGCAAATAGTAAGAAAAAAAAAAAAAAAACGGCTGTTGAGTAACTCTTTCAAGAAAATTAAGATAATCATCCTGTGATATGCATCAGAAATTGGTTTCAACATCTACCCCCTTCCATGAATATCATAATCCATCGAGGTTTTGTAAACAAAATGATTTCATATACTCATCTGATAACTTCCAATATATTTTAATCAGCTTTAGATTACTTGCAATACCTGAAACAACATAGATATTATATAAATATCAGCACGCTTCAAATCAAAATTTTATCTTTTGGAACTTTCTGAAATTTTTTTTCTAGTATTTTTGATCCAAGGTTGATTGAATCCATGGATGTAGAACCTGAGGAGGTGGAGGGTCTCCTGTATTTACAAAATAGTAATTTAATGAATTACAGATGACAAGATATCTTCGAAATAAATCAAGAAGACTTTATCAGATCAAGAGGAACAAGTTTAAGATGAAACCTCATCATGTATCAGATAAAAAAATCCCAAAGGTTTGCTGACTTTTTTCATTCCCTTAAAAAAAAAAAATATGTCAATTACTTTCTTGACTAAGTCTGAGCCAATTTCGTCTCTTGCAGAACTCTAATAAAATTATTCCTCACTAATCTTACTTTCATCAAATTAAAAACATTCTACCTTTCCTTCCTATTTCAAATATTAAGGATTTCCATTATATTTTAAAAGAACTCAGTTAAGCTACTCATTTTTTTTTTGCCAGATTCTTAATTTTCTCTTATTGGAACTGTAAGATCAATGATTCTACAGATAAAAAATAATGCTATTCATAATATTTTGACAGACCAACATTACTAGGATATATTATTATGATCTTACTTCTTGGACCAAACAGTTTGTCAATCTCATGTCATCTCTGTTGCTTTCAGTACATTTTCTTATCTAATCTGTCCTCTTTTATCTGTGTTTAGACTGAAATGTTGACTCGCTCATTCATTTCTAAATGTATGTCTATCTTTTCTCCTACTTTTTGACTTCCTCCAGGGTGTAGGAAGCTCAGCCATGAATTATTTAGTGTCCATTTTACTGATTCTCAAATCTCAATGCTTCAGGTAGAGATGTATAGCAAGAGATGGGCAAATAGTAAGATTATCATAACATACAATTCAAATAATAAGATAATATTTGAACATGAAATGATCTGATTTCAGTCTACATAAACCATTATTCAACATTATCATATTATCATTCATCTGTGTTTATGTGCAAGTTAGCAGAAGCTTTGTTATTGGATTATAGGTTTTTTCCTTAAATACTTGATTAAACTTTTATGCAAACATTATTCTTATATTTACACCTAATGTATTTGATGTACTGTATTAATTTATATAAAAGTAGTTGTAGTATAAATATATCAAATTTAAAAATGCATATGTATCTCATAATTAATTGGTTTCTCCTACAGTTTACTTATATCACTACTAGTAAATAATCAAGATATTATGCCTTCATATAGTATTTTAAGACTGAGCAAATGCAAGTTTTTTTTCACCTCCTTCTCTTACTTCACCATATTCTCTACCAGCCTGTTTTCTGACCTGTGGAATAAGAAAGATAAAATGACAGTTCCCTCTGGAGTGTATCAAAACACACCAGAGCAATAAAAACTATAATAGCAAAGATTAAGGTTTCTGACCCCAATTGTGGCATTTCAGCTTTTTAGAGAGCCTGGCCTCACTATCTATCCTCAGTGCACAGGGCGTTTCACAAATATTTTGAAACTAAGAAATCTCTTTTTCAGAATGGAGCTCTTGGGATGATTTAAACGTCTTAACCTGCTGGCAAATTTCTCCATCCTGGAGGATTAATTGACTCTTCAGTCAATAAACTTTTGAAGACTTGAAGGGAAATTTACAGATGTCTATGTGGGACACATGGTGGGTGTATATTAAAAGAATAATCATAGGTTTTTATTTAAAAGAGGTTACAACTTAATCATAGAAAGTAAATGATACATGTAATCAGAATTGATGCGACTCTTAAAAGAACAAACTGACTGTTGACGTGGGCATTTATTTCCTAATAGGTTTATGTCTATCTTTCTCCTACTTTTTGACTTCCTCCAGGGTGTAGGAAGCTCAGCCATGAATTATTTAGTGTCCATTTTACTGATTCTCAAATCTCAATGCTTCAGGTAGAGATGTATAGCAAGAGATGGGCAAATAGTAAGATTATCATAACATACAATTCAAATAATAAGATAATATTTGAACATGAAATGATCTGATTTCAGTCTACATAAACCATTATTCAACATTATCATATTATCATTCATCTGTGTTTATGTGCAAGTTAGCAGAAGCTTTGTTATTGGATTATAGGTTTTTTCCTTAAATACTTGATTAAACTTTTATGCAAACATTATTCTTATATTTACACCTAATGTATTTGATGTACTGTATTAATTTATATAAAAGTAGTTGTAGTATAAATATATCAAATTTAAAAATGCATATGTATCTCATAATTAATTGGTTTCTCCTACAGTTTACTTATATCACTACTAGTAAATAATCAAGATATTATGCCTTCATATAGTATTTTAAGACTGAGCAAATGCAAGTTTTTTTTCACCTCCTTCTCTTACTTCACCATATTCTCTACCAGCCTGTTTTCTGACCTGTGGAATAAGAAAGATAAAATGACAGTTCCCTCTGGAGTGTATCAAAACACACCAGAGCAATAAAAACTATAATAGCAAAGATTAAGGTTTCTGACCCCAATTGTGGCATTTCAGCTTTTTAGAGAGCCTGGCCTCACTATCTATCCTCAGTGCACAGGGCGTTTCACAAATATTTTGAAACTAAGAAATCTCTTTTTCAGAATGGAGCTCTTGGGATGATTTAAACGTCTTAACCTGCTGGCAAATTTCTCCATCCTGGAGGATTAATTGACTCTTCAGTCAATAAACTTTTGAAGACTTGAAGGGAAATTTACAGATGTCTATGTGGGACACATGGTGGGTGTATATTAAAAGAATAATCATAGGTTTTTATTTAAAAGAGGTTACAACTTAATCATAGAAAGTAAATGATACATGTAATCAGAATTGATGTGACTCTTAAAAGAACAAACTGACTGTTGACGTGGGCATTTATTTCCTAATAGGTTTATGTTGTTATGTTTAGTTCAAAAAATCAATTAGTTTTTCCTTATAGATTCTTCCATTTTAAGAATAATAAATAATGTATAGGATAGAATATAGTATAGGATACAACAATAGGATATAGTCAGAGCTAGGACCCATAAAATGTACGAATCAACCTCATTGAAAATCACAAGAGAAAGTAGTTACTTTCAAGAAAAAGAATCACACAAGACTTCCTAGGGAGTGTAAGATAAGTAAAGCTTGAGAATTGATAAAACTTAGTTATAGCAAGTGTTAAAAGAAAGATGATCCACACAGAGCGAAAGGTCAGACTTGACAGCAATATTGAGACCATGAATCTCAAAGAGTTTATTTTAATTTTACAGAACAAGAGTTCAAAAATTGTTGTGCAGAACATCAATATCCATTGAGATATATATTGATACTGTGTTAGAAATAAATACAGGGTTCTCTGGAAGAATGAAATTAAAAATATATAACTCTGCAGATGTACAGTACTAGTAGTCATGGAGTAGAGACTCTTACTATGATTATCACTACCACCACTGCAGCTATTATCTGTAAGTAGAAGTTGAAAACAATGAGATGCAAGGAAGAGGCGCTACAGGTTTCAGCAGAAAATAAGGAGCCTGATAGATGTCGTATTTTGAAAAGGTAACCAGCACGCTTTCAGAAGAAAAAACAATAGAGTGACTTTTCCTAAAAAGTAGCCTGGCCTCACTATCTATCCTCAGTGCACAGGGCGTTTCACAAATATTTTGAAACTAAGAAATCTCTTTCAGAATGGAGCTCTTGGGATGATTTAAACGTCTTAACCTGCTGGCAAATTTCTCCATCCTGGAGGATTAATTGACTCTTCAGTCAATAAACTTTTGAAGACTTGAAGGGAAATTTACAGATGTCTATGTGGGACACATGGTGGGTGTATATTAAAAGAATAATCATAGGTTTTTATTTAAAAGAGGTTACAACTTAATCATAGAAAGTAAATGATACATGTAATCAGAATTGATGCGACTCTTAAAAGAACAAACTGACTGTTGACGTGGGCATTTATTTCCTAATAGGTTTATGTTGTTATGTTTAGTTCAAAAAATCAATTAGTTTTTCCTTATAGATTCTTCCATTTTAAGAATAATAAATAATGTATAGGATAGAATATAGTATAGGATACAACAATAGGATATAGTCAGAGCTAGGACCCATAAAATGTACGAATCAACCTCATTGAAAATCACAAGAGAAAGTAGTTACTTTCAAAAAAAAGAATCACACAAGACTTCCTAGGGAGTGTAAGATAAGTAAAGCTTGAGAATTGATAAAACTTAGTTATAGCAAGTGTTAAAAGAAAGATGATCCACACAGAGCGAAAGGTCAGACTTGACAGCAATATTGAGACCATGAATCTCAAAGAGTTTATTTTAATTTTACAGAACAAGAGTTCAAAAATTGTTGTGCAGAACATCAATATCCATTGAGATATATATTGATACTGTGTTAGAAATAAATACAGGGTTCTCTGGAAGAATGAAATTAAAAATATATAACTCTGCAGATGTACAGTACTAGTAGTCATGGAGTAGAGACTCTTACTATGATTATCACTACCACCACTGCAGCTATTATCTGTAAGTAGAAGTTGAAAACAATGAGATGCAAGGAAGAGGCGCTACAGGTTTCAGCAGAAAATAAGGAGCCTGATAGATGTCGTATTTTGAAAAGGTAACCAGCAGGCTTTCAGAAGAAAAAACAATAGAGTGACTTTTCCTAAAAAAGTAGCCCAATCATGTCACTTTTCTAATTATTAGTACTTTGCAGTGGCTTCTCAAACTCACACAGAGGAAAAGCCAAAATCCTTGTGTTGACCTTTGTGACCCTTGGTTTAATCTCTACTATCTTTCAATTTTTAACCCCTCTTCTCTGCCTCTCCCCATTCTCTTCTCTTTCAAATCCTGTTCCACACACACTGGACTTTTACCACAAAGGAACTCTTCCTATTCTGCCTTCCTGTTCCAGTTTCAGGGAACATTGTTTCCCGGATTTATACATAGCTCATTTCCCCTGCTCCTGCAAATACCTTCTCAAATTCACTTTTGTCTTATTATGAACAAATACCATTAAAATGTTCTTCAAGCTTCCAATCCTATTACCCTGCTCAATTCATATTTATCACTTGTCGTCCTATGATAGGCTATACATTTATTTGTTGTATGTTTCACACACCAGAGAAAACTCCAAGAAAGCAGGGACAGAGAAATTTCTGTATCCTGAATATCTGTATCCTTAATATCCACACCAGATGTGGTTGATCAAAGAAATTAATCCTAAAGGAAATTAATCCTGAATATTCATTGGAAGGGAAGACACTGAAGCTGAAGCTCCAATATTTTGACAGCCTCATGCAAAGAGCGAACTCATTGGAAAAGACCCTGATACTGGGAATGTTGGAAGGCAGGAGGAGAAGGGGACAACAGAGGATTAGATCATTGGATGGCATCACATACTCGGTAGAAGTGAGTTTAAATAAACTCTGGGAGATGATAAAGGACAGGGAAGCCTGGTGTGCTTCAGTCTATAGGCTCACAAAGACTTGGACCCAATCGAGCAACTGAGGAACAACAACAACAACTCAGTAAATCAGTATTGAGGAAATGAAGAGAAAACTAAGGGTTCAGAGACTAATTAAAAAGTGTTTTGTAAAAGTGAATGTGAGAAGAAACAAGGGCTTAAATTCAGGTGAGAGTAGATTAGATAAAGAAGAATTAGTACACAACTACAAGCAATTATTTGGGGCATGTACTATAAGTGGAAAGGGATAGGCTATGAAGATTTCCGGTTCAAATCCTAGACTCCCAACTTCATACTTATGTGGCCAAACACAAAATACCTCATGTATCTGAACCCCATTTTCTCCCCAATAGAAAAGGTAAAATGCCTTCTTTGCAGATTCCTAAAGGTTATACAGAAAAAGAATGTTCATGATGTGGTCTAGGTACTATAACTGACATCTTTACAGTGTCTTATATGTGAACATATTTTTAAAATAGGGTTAACAGTTTTATCTGCATTGAGTCTCCACAAGTAAATCTTAGGTTGTACAAAATAATTAATAACCTATATATCTTTTGAAATGTCCATGGTTCTCATTTTTGTGGTTGTTCAGTAGCTAAGTCTTGTCCAACTTCTTGTGAATTCATGGATTGTAGCACACCAGATCTCCCTCAGTTTGCTGAAGTTCAAATCCATTGATTTAGTTCCTGCTTTCTTCTTTGCCTTCAATCTTTCCCAGCATTAGGCTCTTTTCCAATGAGTGGGCTCTTTGCATTAGGTGGTCAAAATATTGGAGCTTCAGCATCAATCCTTACAATGAGTATTCTGGGCTAGTTTCCTTTAGGATTGATGGGTCTGATCTAGTTGCAGTCAAAGAGACTTGCAAGAGTCTACTCCAACACCACAATTCAAAAGCATCAGTTCTTTGGTGCTTAGACTTCATTATGGTCCATACATGACTGCTGGAATGACCATAACTTTGACTATAGGGACTTTGTTGAGAAAATGAGGTCTCTGCTTTTTAATACACTGTATAGGTTTGTCATAGCTTTTCTTCCAAGAACCAAGTGCTTTGTAATTCCATGACTGTAGTCACTATCTACAGTGATTTAGGAGCCCAAGAGGAGACAATCTGTCACTGGCTCTACTTTCTCCCTTTCTATTTGCCATGACGTGATGGTACCAAATGCCATGATCTTTGTTTTTTGAGTGTAAAGTTTTAAGCCAGCTTTTGCGTTCTCCTCTTTCACCTTTTTAAGTTTCTCTTCACTTTCTGCCATTAGAATAGTATCATCTGCATATCTGAGGTTGCTGATATTTCTCCCAGCAATCTTGATTCCAGTTTCTAATTCATTTAACCTGGCATTTCCTATGCTGTACTCTGCATATATGTTGGATACACAGGTGGCAGTGTATAGTCATATTCCTTTCTCAATTTTGAACCAGTCAGTCATTCTATGTAAGGTTATAACTGTTGCTTCTTGACCACACACAGATGTCTCAGGAGACAGAAAAGATGGGCTGTTATTCTCATCTCTTTAAGAATTTTCCACAGTTTGTTATGATTGATAGAGTCAAAGGCTTTAAAGTAGTCATTTAAGCCAAAGTAGATGCTTTACTGGAATTCCTTTGCTTTCTCTATGATCCAATAAGTGTTGGCAATTTGGTTCTTCATTTTGTGGTTGTTTCAGTAGCTAAGTCTTGTCCAACTTCTTGTGAATTCATGGATTGTAGCACACCAGATCTCCCTCAGTTTGCTGAAGTTCAAATCCATTGATTTAGTTCCTGCTTTCTTCTTTGCCTTCAATCTTTCCCAGCATTAGGCTCTTTTCCAATGAGTGGGCTCTTTGCATTAGGTGGTCAAAATATTGGAGCTTCAGCATCAATCCTTACAATGAGTATTCTGGGCTAGTTTCCTTTAGGATTGATGGGTCTGATCTAGTTGCAGTCAAAGAGACTTGCAAGAGTCTACTCCAACACCACAATTCGAAAGCATCAGTTCTTTGGTGCTTAGACTTCATTATGGTCCATACATGACTGCTGGAATGACCATAACTTTGACTATAGGGACTTTGTTGAGAAAATGAGGTCTCTGCTTTTTAATACACTGTATAGGTTTGTCATAGCTTTTCTTCCAAGAACCAAGTGCTTTGTAATTCCATGACTGTAGTCACTATCTACAGTGATTTAGGAGCCCAAGAGGAGACAATCTGTCACTGGCTCTACTTTCTCCCTTTCTATTTGCCATGACGTGATGGTACCAAATGCCATGATCTTTGTTTTTTGAGTGTAAAGTTTTAAGCCAGCTTTTGCGTTCTCCTCTTTCACCTTTTTAAGTTTCTCTTCACTTTCTGCCATTAGAATAGTATCATCTGCATATCTGAGGTTGCTGATATTTCTCCCAGCAATCTTGATTCCAGTTTCTAATTCATTTAACCTGGCATTTCCTATGCTGTACTCTGCATATATGTTGGATACACAGGTGGCAGTGTATAGTCATATTCCTTTCTCAATTTTGAACCAGTCAGTCATTCTATGTAAGGTTATAACTGTTGCTTCTTGACCACACACAGATGTCTCAGGAGACAGAAAAGATGGGCTGTTATTCTCATCTCTTTAAGAATTTTCCACAGTTTGTTATGATTGATAGAGTCAAAGGCTTTAAAGTAGTCATTTAAGCCAAAGTAGATGCTTTACTGGAATTCCTTTGCTTTCTCTATGATCCAATAAGTGTTGGCAATTTGAACTTCTGGTTCATCTGCACTTTATAAACCCAGGGTGAACATCTGGAAGTTTTCCATTCGAGTACTGCTGAGGACTAGCTCGAAGGACTTTGATCATGAATTTACTAGCATGGGAAAATGAGGGCAATGGTATGGTAATCTGAATGCTCTTTGGCATTTCCCTTCTTTGGGACTAGTGTGAAAACTGACTTTTTACAGTTCTGTGCCCACTTCTGGGTTTTCCAAATTTGATGGCACACTGAATGTAGCACTTTATCAGCATCATCCTTTTGGATTTTAAATAGGTCAGCTGGAATTTTATCACCTGCACTAGTTTTGTTGATAGTAATGTTTCCTAAGGCTCACTTGATTTCACACTCCAGCATGTCTGACTCTGAGAGTGACCACATGATTATTCCAGTCATTGAGACCTTTTTCATATAATTTTTATGTACATTATTTCCACCTCTTCTTTATCTCTTTATCACTCTCACACGAGTGCTCTGGTAGACCCTTACTGTTTCTATTTTTTATTATGCCTTTTCTTGCAGGAAATTTTCTCTTTTTTTTTTTGTTGATATCTCCAATTTTCATGAAAAGATCTCTATGCCTTCCTATTTTATCGTTTTCCTCTTTTACTTTGCATTGCTTATTGAAGAAGGCTTTTGTATCATGCCTTGCTATTCTCTGGAACTCTGCTTTAAGTTGGGTATATATACTACTTCTCCCCTCACTTTTCACTTTTTATTAACATAGTGCTGTGTTTATACAGTACTTAAAATAACAAAAATCCATATCTCTTGAACATCAATGGTTTTCTTTTAGTGTTAATCAATTAAATTAGGTACATTTTAATTGAAGTATATTTGACTTATAATATTGTGTTAGTTTCAGCTATGCAGCACAATTATTCAGTTATAAATGCGTATATATACATGCATGTAATGGAATACATGTACATATATTTTATATATACACACTTATATATATATTTTTTTCAGATTCTTTTCCCCTATAGGTTATTATAAAATACTGAGTACATTTTCCTGTGCTACACATGAGTGCTGCAGTAAACACTGGATTGGATGTTTCTTTTTGAATTATGGTTTTCTCAGGATATATGCCCAGGCGTGGGATTGCAGAATCAAAAGGTAACTCTATTTTTACCTTTTTAAAGAACCTCCATACTTTTCTTCCTAGAGGCTGTATGAATTCATATTCCCACCAACAGAGTAGGAGGTTTCTTCTTCCCCATAGCCTCTCTGGCATTTATCATTTGTAGACTTTTTAAGGACAGCCAATCTGACCAGAGTAAGGCGATACCTCGTTGCAGTTTTACTTGCATTTCTCAAATGATTAGTCATGTTGAGTATATTTTCGTGTGATTTTTGGCCACTTGGATGTCTTCTTTGGAGAAAAGTCTATTTTGATATTGGAACTATCTGAGTTAGTCATGTTGAAAGTATATTTTCGTGTGATTCCTCATTAGTTTTTTTTTTATGTATTTTTCCTAAGGCTCACTTGATTTCACACTCCAGCATGTCTGACTCTGAGAGTGACCACATGATTATTCCAGTCATTGAGACCTTTTTCATATAATTTTTATGTACATTATTTCCACCTCTTCTTTATCTCTTTATCACTCTCACACGAGTGCTCTGGTAGACCCTTACTGTTTCTATTTTTTATTATGCCTTTTCTTGCAGGAAATTTTCTTTTTTTTTTGTTGATATCTCCAATTTTCATGAAAAGATCTCTATGCCTTCCTATTTTATCGTTTTCCTCTTTTACTTTGCATTGCTTATTGAAGAAGGCTTTTGTATCATGCCTTGCTATTCTCTGGAACTCTGCTTTAAATTGGGTATATATACTACTTCTCCCCTCACTTTTCACTTTTTATTAACATAGTGCTGTGTTTATACAGTACTTAAAATAACAAAAATCCATATCTCTTGAACATCAATGGTTTTCTTTTAGTGTTAATCAATTAAATTAGGTACATTTTAATTGAAGTATATTTGACTTATAATATTGTGTTAGTTTCAGCTATGCAGCACAATTATTCAGTTATAAATGCGTATATATACATGCATGTAATGGAATACATGTACATATATTTTATATATACACACTTATATATATATTTTTTTCAGATTCTTTTCCCCTATAGGTTATTATAAAATACTGAGTACATTTTCCTGTGCTACACATGAGTGCTGCAGTAAACACTGGATTGGATGTTTCTTTTTGAATTATGGTTTTCTCAGGATATATGCCCAGGCGTGGGATTGCAGAATCAAAAGGTAACTCTATTTTTACCTTTTTAAAGAACCTCCATACTTTTCTTCCTAGAGGCTGTATGAATTCATATTCCCACCAGCAGAGTAGGAGGTTTCTTCTTCCCCATAGCCTCTCTGGCATTTATCATTTGTAGACTTTTTAAGGACAGCCAATCTGACCAGAGTAAGGCGATACCTCGTTGCAGTTTTTACTTGCATTTCTCAAATGATTAGTCATGTTGAGTATATTTTCGTGTGATTTTTGGCCACTTGGATGTCTTCTTTGGAGAAAAGTCTATTTTGATATTGGAACTATCTGAGTTCTTTGTATATTTTGGTCACATTGCTTGCAAAGAATTTCTTCCATTCTATAGGCTGTCATTCTTTTATGGTTTCCTTTGCTGTGCAAAAGCTTGTAAATTTAATTTAATCCCATTTGTTTATTTTTATTTTCATTACTCTAGAAGATGGATACAAAGGGATATTGTTATTACGTACATAAAAGGGTGTTCTGTTTTTTCATCTAAGAGTTTGATTGTATCTAGTCTTACATTAGGCCTTCGATCTATTTTGAGATTTCTTTTTGGGGGGATATGGTGTGATAATATATTTAATTCCATCTTTTTACATGAGGCTTTCCAGTTTTCCCAACTCCACTTGTTGAAGAGACTATCTTTTCTCCACTCTGTATTCTGGCCTTCTTTGTCATAGATTAATTAGCCATAAGTGGGTAGGTTTACTTCTGAAATGCAGTACATTTATATCTAATACTTTTAACATATTTGAAAGCAGTCACAGAGCTGTAAAATGCTCTGTCCATGGTTATACAGAATATAAATAAAGAACTGGTTTTCAAATTAAAATCTTCTTAGAATTCGAATATAGCTCACTCTTTTTTCATATGCCTTCTATGATATTTTACTGTTCTTGAATTGATAGCTTTCTGTGTGGGTAAGGTCATTTTTGTCTTTTAACTTTTCAAAACTTCAACATTCCCTTTTCTTACTGCATGATATACCACACTTAAAATGGCTGTTCATGTTTTTTCTTTCTTCAGAAGTCTCTAATGACTTCCTATTTTGCTTTGATCCAAAAATAAATGTTAGATTATGACCTTTAAGTATTTACTCCAAATGACCATTTCTTCCTATTATTTACCATCTAAGTTTATGACCCTTTGAACATAGCTCCACAAAAGCTGTGCAGCTCAGAATTAGCAAACCTCAAAGTGTGAAAAGAGTTTAAATAAAAATGTATAAATTAGCATAACTTGGAGAGCATTTTTCAAATGTTTGTCCTATTTCCTTAGCAGAAGTTCCTAGCCCTGGAATTCCAAGCACGAGAATTTTTTAAACATCTGCAGTGATCTGGATATACCCCTAACTTCTAACCACATGGAGGAAAACAACAATATCAGACCATTTTTTTTTCATAATTTTCTACTTTATAAGTTCCTAGCTTAATGCTAGTACAATTATAAATCATGTCCTTTCCCACTTGACAGGAACAAAACAGAAAGAGAGATAAAGTAAGCAAAGTTTTTGTCTGTGAAATTTTATAGTTCATTAATGTATGAGTTAGAAGCAGACTCGAGTCTAAGGAAAATGCTATACATCCATTTTCTGAGAGAAGGGATACTTTACCAGGCAGAAATTGGAAAGACATCACATGAGCAAAATTCATATAAGATTGAAATAATTATTCCATAAAGGATAGGGAAGAAACTGATGTGATTGGAAAGCAGTAACACACACACAAATATGCTGGAAACTAGTATAACTTTTCTACCATTTTTTTTTAATTAAGGTAATAGCATCATGATATTTGAGGTTCCATGGTTTCCACATTCTAAATGTTCAGAAGGTGAAACATAGTTAATAAATATACACACTTTTTATGTTGCAGTATATTGACTCCCATCTCAGTAAGAGGGTTTTTTTTTTTTTTATTTTTTAACATGCCCATTTCTGGTTTTCAAATTAAAATCTTCTTAGAATTCGAATATAGCTCACTCTTTTTTCATATGCCTTCTATGATATTTTACTGTTCTTGAATTGATAGCTTTCTGTGTGGGTAAGGTCATTTTTGTCTTTTAACTTTTCAAAACTTCAACATTCCCTTTTCTTACTGCATGATATACCACACTTAAAATGGCTGTTCATGTTTTTTCTTTCTTCAGAAGTCTCTAATGACTTCCTATTTTGCTTTGATCCAAAAATAAATGTTAGATTATGACCTTTAAGTATTTACTCCAAATGACCATTTCTTCCTATTATTTACCATCTAAGTTTATGACCCTTTGAACATAGCTCCACAAAAGCTGTGCAGCTCAGAATTAGCAAACCTCAAAGTGTGAAAAGAGTTTAAATAAAAATGTATAAATTAGCATAACTTGGAGAGCATTTTTCAAATGTTTGTCCTATTTCCTTAGCAGAAGTTCCTAGCCCTGGAATTCCAAGCACGAGAATTTTTTAAACATCTGCAGTGATCTGGATATACCCCTAACTTCTAACCACATGGAGGAAAACAACAATATCAGACCATTTTTTTTTCATAATTTTCTACTTTATAAGTTCCTAGCTTAATGCTAGTACAATTATAAATCATGTCCTTTCCCACTTGACAGGGAAGAAACAGAAAGAGAGATAAAGTAAGCAAAGTTTTTGTCTGTGAAATTTTATAGTTCATTAATGTATGAGTTAGAAGCAGACTCGAGTCTAAGGAAAATGCTATACATCCATTTTCTGAGAGAAGGGATACTTTACCAGGCAGAAATTGGAAAGACATCACATGAGCAAAATTCATATAAGATTGAAATAATTATTCCATAAAGGATAGGGAAGAAACTGATGTGATTGGAAAGCAGTAACACACACACAAATATGCTGGAAACTAGTATAACTTTTCTACCATTTTTTTTTAATTAAGGTAATAGCATCATGATATTTGAGGTTCCATGGTTTCCACATTCTAAATGTTCAGAAGGTGAAACATAGTTAATAAATATACACACTTTTTATGTTGCAGTATATTGACTCCCATCTCAGTAAGAGGCACACTCTCTCCTAACCATCCAGCTGCACATGCTATCTTTCCTAATCTTTCTTGTCTTTATGTCTTTTCGCATATTTTATCTGATTGAATTGATCCCAATTCATCTGGTCTCCTGCAGAATTCAGCAAAGTCCTTGGCTCTTCAGTAAACTTTCTCTGTTCTATACCACCTTGCTTTTAAAATCTATCTTATACTCTCAGATAAACACATTATTTGCCCCATTACAGAAATCATATATTGTAATGCAGTTGTCAGTTTACTTATTTGTCTTAGCCATTTGGGAATAGCTTCCTTGAAGGTAGAGATTCTTTGTTAGTATATTTGAAACTTATTTCTCACTGCTGAATGCATAGTAGTTTCACGTGCCAGTTTTAAGAAGGAAAGCTAAGTAGCCATGGTTAAAAAATTAAACTTGAAAACTGAGGGCAATGGAAAACTTGCTGAAGGGAAATTGGGGGAAAATAGAATCACTAATATGTTGAATGAAAATGTGGAAACTTTTTTTAGGCATATAAAAAATAAAATACTCAAACGAAAAAATATTAATATGCTATCTCAATTTCTACTTCAGTATAATTTAATTGTAGCTCTTTTTTTTTGAATAGACGAATGGTTTTCCTTGGTTAATCATATTATATATTTCTATAAAATATATATGTATATCATTCAAACTTATCAATACTTATTGAGAAAATGCTACACAGATTAATTTTAAAAGCACTTGCCTTCTGATAAATGTGTGTGTGTGTGTGTGTATATATATATATATATATATATATATATATATATATATATGTTTTGAGAGAGTCCAGACCTGTTTGCCTGTTAGAAATGATTTTATAAAGATATCTACATTATCTGAACTAAAAATTTATCTCAAAATGTATAATACAGTTTTTAATTTAGTTTAGGAAATAAAACAAGATGAATGAAGAATAAGCATCCATCATCCTGAATGTCTTTGAAGGATGATGGTCAGATTTTTGCACAGTTTATTACTGTCATTCGACTTAGCGTTTATTTCTTAACATTTCCTCTATGGTTTATTTCCTTTCCTCATTTAATAAGATTATTATTACTTGTTACAACATATGGAAATTTTTAAACAAGATGTTTTTTTTGGAAAATAGCTTTGATTGTCCCAGCTGCACATGCTATCTTTCCTAATCTTTCTTGTCTTTATGTCTTTTCGCATATTTTATCTGATTGAATTGATCCCAATTCATCTGGTCTCCTGCAGAATTCAGCAAAGTCCTTGGCTCTTCAGTAAACTTTCTCTGTTCTATACCACCTTGCTTTTAAAATCTATCTTATACTCTCAGATAAACACATTATTTGCCCCATTACAGAAATCATATATTGTAATGCAGTTGTCAGTTTACTTATTTGTCTTAGCCATTTGGGAATAGCTTCCTTGAAGGTAGAGATTCTTTGTTAGTATATTTGAAACTTATTTCTCACTGCTGAATGCATAGTAGTTTCACGTGCCAGTTTTAAGAAGGAAAGCTAAGTAGCCATGGTTAAAAAATTAAACTTGAAAACTGAGGGCAATGGAAAACTTGCTGAAGGGAAATTGGGGGAAAATAGAATCACTAATATGTTGAATGAAAATGTGGAAACTTTTTTTAGGCATATAAAAAATAAAATACTCAAACGAAAAAATATTAATATGCTATCTCAATTTCTACTTCAGTATAATTTAATTGTAGCTCTTTTTTTTTGAATAGACGAATGGTTTTCCTTGGTTAATCATATTATATATTTCTATAAAATATATATGTATATCATTCAAACTTATCAATACTTATTGAGAAAATGCTACACAGATTAATTTTAAAAGCACTTGCCTTCTGATAAATGTGTGTGTGTGTGTGTGTATATATATATATATATATATATATATGTTTTGAGAGAGTCCAGACCTGTTTGCCTGTTAGAAATGATTTTATAAAGATATCTACATTATCTGAACTAAAAATTTATCTCAAAATGTATAATACAGTTTTTAATTTAGTTTAGGAAATAAAACAAGATGAATGAAGAATAAGCATCCATCATCCTGAATGTCTTTGAAGGATGATGGTCAGATTTTTGCACAGTTTATTACTGTCATTCGACTTAGCGTTTATTTCTTAACATTTTCTCTATGGTTTATTTTATTTCCTCATTTAATAAGATTATTATTACTTGTTACAACATATGAGTGTTGAGTTAACTTGTCCTATTATGACATCTAATCTGATATGTGAGTAAATAAACTTTTATTTATTTTATCAGAGAAAAAAAGATATAATACAAACTTCCGTTGCCAGCAAGCTCAGTCCCAAGGAAATATTGCAGATTAGTACTCACTTGGCTAAAGTCAATTACAGGAGCAGCAGCTTCATATGCAGGAAAGTGCCAAGCTCTAATAAAGGGGCTTCCTAGGTATGATAATTATAAAATTAGATGAAAACATTTATTAGATTCATAGCAAATCCTTTATGAAATGGAAGATGCTGGAGCTGAAACACAGCCAGACTTGGTAACAGCATGCAAACAATCTTCAGAGTCAAAAAATCATTCAAAAATGTCTAATCCCATAACTGTATCAAAGCTGGCAGGCACTCACCTCACAGAACATTAATTTGGGAGATTTAGAGGGGATTTTAAAGATAACCTCCTGTGCCAAATATGTTAAGAGCAATGTGTCTCTGGATGAAAATACTGAATATTTCATAATCTGTAGGAAAAATAGAGATACAAAATGTGGCCAAGAGGAAATGTTCAACCCCAGAGTAATTATATATTTTTCATTAGGCTTCTCTGTTTACACTGATGGAGTAGAATTCATGCAAAAGCATGAACACAGAATCAGATTCACTTGAGTTCACATACAATAAAACAGCAGCAATCAGAAGGATGAATCACAACCCCCAAAGATGTTTGATATACAATAGGAAGAGCACAGTACCAGGAAACATTAACTTAAGGTCACTGTTGGAAACATTCTCTGCTTCTGCATTCCAAGTTTCTCAGCAGTGCAATGAGCTGAATTCTGTCCTATCACCTGCAAATCATTTTAAGGATCTTGCGTGAAGCCTTCAACACTTACCTGACTCTTCTGAGTTCTGAATCACACCCTTAACTAAAATTTGGTGAGAGAAGGGATTTATAGAAAAGTGAAAATATACACTGAAGAATAAGCATCCATCATCCTGAATGTCTTTGAAGGATGATGGTCAGATTTTTGCACAGTTTATTACTGTCATTCGACTTAGCGTTTATTTCTTAACATTTTCTCTATGGTTTATTTTATTTCCTCATTTAATAAGATTATTATTACTTGTTACAACATATGAGTGTTGAGTTAACTTGTCCTATTATGACATCTAATCTGATATGTGAGTAAATAAACTTTTATTTATTTTATCAGAGAAAAAAAGATATAATACAAACTTCCGTTGCCAGCAAGCTCAGTCCCAAGGAAATATTGCAGATTAGTACTCACTTGGCTAAAGTCAATTACAGGAGCAGCAGCTTCATATGCAGGAAAGTGCCAAGCTCTAATAAAGGGGCTTCCTAGGTATGATAATTATAAAATTAGATGAAAACATTTATTAGATTCATAGCAAATCCTTTATGAAATGGAAGATGCTGGAGCTGAAACACAGCCAGACTTGGTAACAGCATGCAAACAATCTTCAGAGTCAAAAAATCATTCAAAAATGTCTAATCCCATAACTGTATCAAAGCTGGCAGGCACTCACCTCACAGAACATTAATTTGGGAGATTTAGAGGGGATTTTAAAGATAACCTCCTGTGCCAAATATGTTAAGAGCAATGTGTCTCTGGATGAAAATACTGAATATTTCATAATCTGTAGGAAAAATAGAGATACAAAATGTGGCCAAGAGGAAATGTTCAACCCCAGAGTAATTATATATTTTTCATTAGGCTTCTCTGTTTACACTGATGGAGTAGAATTCATGCAAAAGCATGAACACAGAATCAGATTCACTTGAGTTCACATACAATAAAACAGCAGCAATCAGAAGGATGAATCACAACCCCCAAAGATGTTTGATATACAATAGGAAGAGCACAGTACCAGGAAACATTAACTTAAGGTCACTGTTGGAAACATTCTCTGCTTCTGCATTCCAAGTTTCTCAGCAGTGCAATGAGCTGAATTCTGTCCTATCACCTGCAAATCATTTTAAGGATCTTGCGTGAAGCCTTCAACACTTACCTGACTCTTCTGAGTTCTGAATCACACCCTTAACTAAAATTTGGTGAGAGAAGGGATTTATAGAAAAGTGAAAATATACACTGAACAAAAATAAATGACCAAAATACATTATATCTTACAAAGGAATGTCCAAAGTGAAATCAGCCTGGTTTTAAAATCATAAGGTTCTGGGAATCAAAGGAGTAAATGGGTTCCTAAAATTATATTAGCCTTTAATATTTATCTGGTTATATGAGCTTGAAACTCCAGATATAAAATGTCACATAAAAAACCTGCAGAAGGAAGACCTAAGAACAATTATAGTATTGGTTATTGGTCCAAGAATAAGGCACTAATAGTTTAGAAAATATCTCATGATGCTTTTCCTAAACATGGACTGAATACTCTTCTGTTAGAAGGATGCTAGAAAGAGCATGCTTAAACAAATCAAACAGATTGACAGAAAGACTATTTCTATATCTCTTCTACTGAATCTTCTAGTGCTTCCAAGAAGTGGATCAAGATGGGTGAGTTTGTAAAAATGTGATGTTTTTATTTCATTAGGCTAACTTGTATTGATCCCTGTGACATACAAACAATTATACATAAGGTCTTATTTCTACTTCAGTTTCACTTTCTTCCCTTTAAGTTTGTAGTCCTTGAACAATTTCTTCAGCCATGCCTTTGTGAATATTTTCAATTACATTTTCCATTTCTGTTTTTGAACCCACCTAGCAAGCCCAAAGCTAAAACAATCCAACAGACTGATTTCTTTGTTCCTATACCTGGGCAGTTGAATCCAACTGGAGAAAATCGCAAAATCCTCAGAAAATTGCCTCTAATAAATTAGGGCCATTTACCTTGCTCACCAGTTTCTTCGTTTTTTTTTTAAAAAACCCCCTTAGCTGTCCTTCCCTATGCAAAAGCATGAACACAGAATCAGATTCACTTGAGTTCACATACAATAAAACAGCAGCAATCAGAAGGATGAATCACAACCCCCAAAGATGTTTGATATACAATAGGAAGAGCACAGTACCAGGAAACATTAACTTAAGGTCACTGTTGGAAACATTCTCTGCTTCTGCATTCCAAGTTTCTCAGCAGTGCAATGAGCTGAATTCTGTCCTATCACCTGCAAATCATTTTAAGGATCTTGCGTGAAGCCTTCAACACTTACCTGACTCTTCTGAGTTCTGAATCACACCCTTAACTAAAATTTGGTGAGAGAAGGGATTTATAGAAAAGTGAAAATATACACTGAACAAAAATAAATGACCAAAATACATTATATCTTACAAAGGAATGTCCAAAGTGAAATCAGCCTGGTTTTAAAATCATAAGGTTCTGGGAATCAAAGGAGTAAATGGGTTCCTAAAATTATATTAGCCTTTAATATTTATCTGGTTATATGAGCTTGAAACTCCAGATATAAAATGTCACATAAAAAACCTGCAGAAGGAAGACCTAAGAACAATTATAGTATTGGTTATTGGTCCAAGAATAAGGCACTAATAGTTTAGAAAATATCTCATGATGCTTTTCCTAAACATGGACTGAATACTCTTCTGTTAGAAGGATGCTAGAAAGAGCATGCTTAAACAAATCAAACAGATTGACAGAAAGACTATTTCTATATCTCTTCTACTGAATCTTCTAGTGCTTCCAAGAAGTGGATCAAGATGGGTGAGTTTGTAAAAATGTGATGTTTTTATTTCATTAGGCTAACTTGTATTGATCCCTGTGACATACAAACAATTATACATAAGGTCTTATTTCTACTTCAGTTTCACTTTCTTCCCTTTAAGTTTGTAGTCCTTGAACAATTTCTTCAGCCATGCCTTTGTGAATATTTTCAATTACATTTTCCATTTCTGTTTTTGAACCCACCTAGCAAGCCCAAAGCTAAAACAATCCAACAGACTGATTTCTTTGTTCCTATACCTGGGCAGTTGAATCCAACTGGAGAAAATCGCAAAATCCTCAGAAAATTGCCTCTATAAATTAAGGTTCTCTGAGCTCAATAGGGCCATTTACCTTGCTCACCAGTTCTCTGTCCTAAGTTTGTTTCTCCATTTTCCATAATATCTAATCAGACCATTTCTTATCTCCTTAGCTGTCCTTCCCTATTGCCTTCCTACTCCTTTCAGCAGAAAATCCTATCTCTTCTCAGAAATACAGACACACTCAGTTAAGAACTTCTCCAAATTCCTATTTATATGAATGACAGTATATATAAGTGACGGTATATAGTAACTAACTTCTTTCTCTCATTATGATATAAATGGCTTATCCTGAGTGATTCTATTAAATGTCTCATCCTGAGGAATGCTAACTCTTCCACTTGATCTTTGCATACCATGAAAACTACTTCAGATATTTTGATCTAATTATTAAATTTTATCCCTTTCTTTTCTATAATTTCTATCTTTTTCTACCTCATTTTTATTTGAAAAATCATCTCTCTTCCATTTGGTCTTACATATCAAACCAGCTTTATTTCCATCTCTATTACTTGGCATTGCTGAGCTTCATGGAAAGAAAAACAATTAAAAATCAGTTCATCTGTTTCCTTGTTTCCCTTTTATTGCTCAGGGCATGGCAATGCCCGATTTTATCCTTTATTTATCCATTAAACAAGTTCTCTGCAAGACTCTTACTGAATTTGTATTGCCATAGCCAATAAATAGTTCTCATGTGTCTATTGTCCAGGGAATATTCGATATGGCAAACCGTAACTTCCTCCTGGAAACCAAAATTCCCTGAGTTGTCTCAATGCTAAACTTTTTCCACAGGACTACCCAGGCAAGAATACTGGAGTGGATTGCATTTCCTGATCCATGAGATCTTCCTAGCCCAAAGATCAAACCCATATCTCTTGCATATCCTGTACTAGCAGGCAGATTTTTTACTAATAGTTCTACCTGGGAAATGCAGATTTGCCTTACTAAACTCATTTCTTCACAGAATATTCTAACTGATGTGCTGACAGCCCCTTCACTCAGAAGTACCTGCTGCTCATTCAGGTCACTTCACCTGACCACACTGTGGTATGGTGGTCTGCACACTAACATACAACACAAGAGAACAGTAAAATATTTAGATTCACTCTCAATCAGAGATTTTCATTTCATTGTGTCTCTTGTAAGAGACACACAACATCACACACACACAACACAACATCATTGTGAAAGTCTTTGAACTAAAGTTCTTCTGACAATATCGTTAGAGAGCTATTTTGTAGTGTTTATCCTATTTTTGCAGGGTTTGAGTGATAAGCAAAAGTTTAAATACTAAAGGCAAAAGTTTAAAATACAATAAAATACAGGAGAATGACTTAACAATTTTGTGCTAAGGAAGAAAATTTTAAAAAACTAGCTTCATACTAGGAGCATCTTTTTATAATACTTGGCAAAAAGATTCTTGTCTAGAATTTATCAAGAATCTTTTTTGAATAAATAAGCAAAATAGGCATAACAGGCAAAAGAGACTGGCACTTCACAGAAAAAAATATCCCAATTGTCTCAACATGTAAAAAGTTATGCACTATCATGACATAAAACTGAAATGCAAATTAAAACCCCAGTGAGATGCAAATTAATATCCAGGACATTTTCAGAAGCTAAGATGTCTGACAACACCAAATGTTGGCAAGAATGTTAAGCAGTAGGAATCTCACATTGGCATTAGACACATTTTGACACCAGGCATCTTCTCTAGAGAAACCCTCGCTCATGTACCCTAGGAAATCTGTATAAGGATGCTTTAAGCTGTATTGTTGCTAGCAAGCAAAATCATGCTGCTCAAAATCAAAGTTACAGAAGCAAAAAGAAAATACAATCAAAATTTTTGGATATGTAGGTGCATTTACGTGTACAGTAGAAAAAAAGAGAATGTTTGTACTACTCAGTTTACCATTGTTACGATTGCTAGGGCTGTGTCACAGGAAAATTGGGTCTCACAGGCTCTCTCACCCACATTTTGTAAATGCATGGTTATGTAACAGTTGTGATCATTTACAACACTGTGAGTGTGCATCATGGGGTTGTTTCTTGGTCATAGGCTGCTTTCTGCAATACGACTGTGTAAGCTTCACCATAAAATCCCTGGTTGCTGCTGTATTGGGCCCACATTGGAGCAGCATCATAGTTATGTTATGTGAGATTATGTTATGGCTACATTATGCTACATTATGGCTATGTTATGGCTTCTGCTATGACTGTTGCATCAGCCAGGAGAGAATAAATATGTCTACAGTTCCTATGGCTCCTTGAGTCTCCTTCCAGGCTCTTAGCTTGTGCCTTGCCTACTCCCGGTTCAACGAACAGTGCTAATACTGTGAACAGCAAGACAATTGCCAGCATGAACAAGATGATCAGCGAATAGAATACAGTGCTTCAAACATGCTAGTATGGTTCTGTTTCATAAACTGGGTTGTAAGCGTATGACTTTTTCACATTTTATCATAACTCTCTAAATTTCAGATAGTTGTTATTTGTACTTCTTAAAAACTTTACAAAGTTCATTGGTGAAAAAAGAAAAGAGAGATTACTCACTGGCTAGGAAAGAGTACATGGTTCAAATGAAATTTTTGAAAGCGAGGAGAGATCTCTTAAGGTAGACAGAATGATCCCTTAAACATGCTATGCTGCGATTTCTAATACCTGTGAAAATGTTACCTCACACAGTTTAAGTGAGTGCGGATGTGAGTGAGTTAAAAATCTATAGATGAGATAATTATTCTGAAATATTCCGATAGACTTATTGTAGTTGAAATATATCAAAAGTGGAAGAGAGAAGCAAAACAGAGTCAGAGGAATACATGAGTATGTGAGAAAGGCAGAGATACACACACGTTTTGACTTTGAAGACTGACAAAGAGGAAATGAGCCAAGATATACGAGCAATCTTTAAAAGTTAGGAAAGACAAGGAAACAGATGCCACACCACTTGCTAACTCATATCTGAACAAAAATTCCCTTTAATCATGCTAATGCTAAGCTGCTTCAGTCATGTCCAAATCTTTGATCTATGGATCATAACCTGTGAGAATTTACTGTCCATAGAATCTTGCCCCTGTCTCCAGGCAACAATACTAGTGTGGGTTGACATATCTTCCTTCAGGGGATCTTCTCAACCCAGGGACTGAACCTGCATCTCTTATGCATCTTCTGCCTGGGCAAGTAGGTTCTTTACCATTAGCACCACCTGGGAAGCCCTCATAAAATAAATTTTTTATTTGTGGAATCTTAAGAGATAAAGTGATGTGTTTAGCTGGTAATTCAATTAATTATCTGTATTAAATTTGTACATTTTATGCATGCATTTTTTATCATTAATATAGCTATGTCTATAATCCTGTATCTGAACATACTATTGTGTTAAAGCACATCTACCTTAGTCAACATTTACAAAAGCATTAATCATAGGTGAAATTTTTTCTAAATGTGAACATCTGTCCTAAGAAAAGTTAACAATTAGTTCTACAAGACTAATTTTTAAATTCAAATAAATGTGAAAAAATGAAAAGGATAAAGTTGGAATAGTTGTTCTCAACTGATTTTGCATAAATCTGTGTAATATTAGTTTAGTAATTGGCTCTGAATTTTACTTAAATAGAACACTGTAGGAGGAGGAGGAGTGTAATCTAGATACCTGAAATATATTTCTCCTTTGCCCATTAAATTCAATCACTGTAACATTTTTAGTTTGATCTTTATACAAGTGAAATTTTACTGAAGCAACAAAGAGAGTATGAATAAGATTGGGGAAGTCAGAGAGAGAGAGAGAGAGGAAGAGAGGGAAAGAGGGAGAGAGGAAGAGAGACAAAGAGAGAGGGAGAATGAGAGAGAGGAGAGAGGTCCCAAGCGGCTGAACTTGAACTGATGAAAGAACAACATGGCAACATGAAAAGAAAAAAGTTACTAGCAATCATTTCTCTATTGTAGCATTTATTTTTTTAGGTTTATAAAAATGTCAAATCAAACACTGAGGAAAATGTTTCACAAATGCAGAACTCTAAAAAAATAAGATCAAAAAGAGATCAATGACAGCATTAAAAAGATTAAGTCTAAAATGGTAACTGGAGATCAAACCATAATTTCATTCTTAATTAGAGTCAGTTCAAAGCCCAATTTCAACTATACACAGAAACATGAATTGATTTTAATGGAATGTATGGAAAAAATTGCCTCAAATGCTCTAACAAAAAGATATCAAGACAATACTTATGCTTATAATGGTGCTATTGCTCTGTGTCTCAAATCTCAAATTGTTTAGTAAAAGAGAATGTATTTGAAGCAAGAAAAGCCAGGTTGGGGCTTGGAGCCCTGGGCAAAAGTTCCCCTATACCATCAAGCCTTAACTAATTCATCCAACAAATCAGTAGTCAGTTTAAAAACCGTAATATAATGTCATGTTTCTGTAACTTACACCAATGAGAAATAAAAACAATAAATTCATATGAAAGATACAGGGGGCAAGTTTATTAATAAATACAGAAACTTGATTTTGTTTGTATTTGCTTTTAAATAAGCTAGCAAATAATTATAAACTTTATTACTACAAAAAAGAGTTGGTCTAAATTCAATACATAAAAGTTCATATGCTCAGTGTTTACTCACTTATTCTAAGCTTACTTTTTCCTTGCATATACTTGATCAAGTGTTTATGAATTTTCAAGCAGCCAGGATCAAATAAACATTGAAACATAAATAAGGTACCTATAATATTATGGTAGATTTGTGCCCTATTACAGAATCTATGAAGGAAATGTTTGCTCAGCAAACTAGCATGTGAGTGTGTGTGTGTATGTGTGTGTCTGTGTGTGTGTGTGTGTGTGTGTGGCTGTGTTCTTTCATGTCTGATTCCTTGCAACCCCATGGACTACAGGCCACCAGGCTCCTCTGCCCATGGGATTTTCCAGGCAGGAGTACTGGAATGGGTTGTCATATCCTTTTTCATCATCAAACTGAATCTTCTCATAATTCTATTCTTCTTGAGAACTTACATTACATAACTGAAGAATGGAAACTTCCTTTTGTTGATTGTAGAGTATGCATGATAGAAGTTAATTTATCAGTTCATGTTCCTGAATATTACTATACTGAAACACTTCTCAATATAGTATGTTGTTGTTCAGTCTCTTAAGTCATGTCTGACTCTTTCCCACATTCTGGACTACAGCCCACCAGCCTCCTGCATGTCCATTGAGTTGGTGATGCCATCCAACCATCTCATCCCCTACAGTCCACTTACTTTCACCTTCAATCTTTCTCAGTGTCAGGGTCTTTTCAAATGACTAGGCTCTTTGCAACAGGTAGCCAAAGTGTTGGAGCTTCGGCTTCAGTATCAGTCCTTCCAATGAATATTCACAATTGATTTCTTTTAGGGCTATTTGAAGCTCTTACACTCTAAGGGATTCTTACGAGTCTTATCTAAGTATTGTAAATGACATTTGAAAGTTGCCATTTTGACACCTGTACAATTGGTCTTAGATTTTTTCTGCTTAGACTTCAAAGATTGTTTTCACTTTCCTTTAATTTGTCTTGTCATATACACAACATACATTGTTACCTCATTCCTCATCCTTCCCAAGGTACAAGTTTATTGCATCCCTGAGTTCCAGCACCGGTGGGCTCAAGGATATTATGAGAACCTTTGATTGCACATGGTGTAGAGAGATGCTGGTCAAGGGTGTGAGAGTCAGCAGCTTAGGAAATAGGATAAGACTGGAAGATACCATGAAGTTTAGGGATGTGCAGTTGATATCAGATATAATTCTTAAGAACAAATGCTTTATACTTTTTTAACCAGCCATTTTGTTACAGCTACATCAGAACAGGTGTTTCTATTAGAGACCATCAAAAAACAGACAGTGCTCTCAAAAGATAATTAGAGTTAAAGGAAGAGGTTTTTCACATATGTGTCATCAGGTTTACTGGGAAATGGCATGCACTGCTGGGGCATTCCGGAAGTAAAGCTGTGACCAACAGAGTTCTGAACTGAGATGTAGTTGTAGCTTAGTTCTGAACCCATTTCATTAAAAGACAAAGGGACTCATTTGGATCTGATAGAGACCAACTTCTATGAGCAAAGAAAGCAGTGGATGGCAGTGAGACATACATCTGGGATAGAAAATAAAAATATCTAGCACATTTTCCTCATTTTCTCTCTAGGAACACACTTTTCTTTATCAGTTACCATATTATAATTACATGCTGTCAATGTAACCATAATCTTACTCAAAACCTAAACTAACTCACTAACCACATAAGGATACTTTTTTAAATGATAGAAAAGGAAACAGGCATGGTAAAACAAACAATTAATTAAAAAAACAGAATATCCTTTCAGCAAAAACAACAACACGAGGGTCTTATCCCTTTTGATTTACTTGTTCATTTGTTTTCAAAATTTAAGATCAGATAACACCAGGATCATGATGGGCTATTTGGATCCCATCCTTATGAAATGGCTCATGGTCAAGGGTTCAGTCTCTTTTGAGACCCAAGATCCAGCATGGAGCTGCTTTTCAAACAGGCCAGAGTGTCCCCTGAAGAGAAAGCAGCTTTATTCCAAAAGCCGGATATCTCCACGGTGATTATGTGATTGAGGCTTGTCAGTAAAAGGAAAAGTTTTAATTGTTCAGTCATGTCCAACTTTTGGGATCTCATGGATATTATGAGAACCTTTGATTGCACATGGTGTAGAGAGATGCTGGTCAAGGGTGTGAGAGTCAGCAGCTTAGGAAATAGGATAAGACTGGAAGATACCATGAAGTTTAGGGATGTGCAGTTGATATCAGATATAATTCTTAAGAACAAATGCTTTATACTTTTTTAACCAGCCATTTTGTTACAGCTACATCAGAACAGGTGTTTCTATTAGAGACCATCAAAAAACAGACAGTGCTCTCAAAAGATAATTAGAGTTAAAGGAAGAGGTTTTTCACATATGTGTCATCAGGTTTACTGGGAAATGGCATGCACTGCTGGGGCATTCCGGAAGTAAAGCTGTGACCAACAGAGTTCTGAACTGAGATGTAGTTGTAGCTTAGTTCTGAACCCATTTCATTAAAAGACAAAGGGACTCATTTGGATCTGATAGAGACCAACTTCTATGAGCAAAGAAAGCAGTGGATGGCAGTGAGACATACATCTGGGATAGAAAATAAAAATATCTAGCACATTTTCCTCATTTTCTCTCTAGGAACACACTTTTCTTTATCAGTTACCATATTATAATTACATGCTGTCAATGTAACCATAATCTTACTCAAAACCTAAACTAACTCACTAACCACATAAGGATACTTTTTTAAATGATAGAAAAGGAAACAGGCATGGTAAAACAAACAATTAATTAAAAATACAGAATATCCTTTCAGCAAAAAACAACAACACGAGGGTCTTATCCCCTTTTTGATTTACTTGTTCATTTGTTTTCAAAAATTTAAGATCAGATAACACCAGGATCATGATGGGCTATTTGGATCCCATCCTTATGAAATGGCTCATGGTCAAGGGTTCAGTCTCTTTTGAGACCCAAGATCCAGCATGGAGCTGCTTTTCAAACAGGCCAGAGTGTCCCCTGAAGAGAAAGCAGCTTTATTCCAAAAGCCGGATATCTCCACGGTGATTATGTGATTGAGGCTTGTCAGTAAAAGGAAAAGTTTTAATTGTTCAGTCATGTCCAACTTTTTGGGATCTCATGGACTATAGCCCGCTAGACTCCTTTGTCCTTAAAATTCTCCAGGCGAGCATACTGGAGTGGTTTACCATTCCCTTCTCCAGGGGAATTTCCCCACCCAGGGATCACATCCAGGTCTCCTGCATTGCAGGGAGATTCTTTCCTGTCTGTGCCCCCGGAGAAGCCCAGATTGTGTCAGGGCATCCACAAATCTTCATATCCCCCAGAATCTTCCAGTGCCAACAACTCGGTAACACATCATTTTGCCTACAGATTGGACTTCTGTTGGAAATCCTTATGCAGATACAGTTTATACTCTTGCAAAAACAATATAATGTACTCGTGTGTTCTCTTGCCAACTACAATGGCATCTATATTCAAAAAATACGTGATTTGACCAGCAAAATGTATCAGATCTTTTTTAAAAAGATTTTCCTGAACAAATTCTAAAGAGGATTTTTGTTTTTTTTCTTTGCTTCTATCCCTATTCTTCTCTACCTTAACCCTCACTTACTTTTTAAAATAATTTTCCCAACTCCTTTCCAAAAGAAAGGATTTTGCTCATTTTCCTGCCAAATATAGGCAAACCAAGGTCACCAATATAGCTTCTGAAAGGGGAGAAGTCTCCTCCTTCATACAAGATGATTACCTCTTCTTCTTTGCTCTCTCAAAAAAGGATGATAGCTCAAGTGAGGGTGAAAACTTGCTCTCTTCATTTTAAATGGTGAAGATCTGTACCACAAATTATTAATCCAATCATTTGAGAAAATTTGGTAAAGTAATGCTTCTAGCACTGATAAAATTCATATTAGGTTTTCTGTATTAATCAGACAGATATGATTGGCAGGCCTAGGATGATATAACGTCGGTCTTATGCAGTCTAGTTTGGATAAAAATGTTTGGATATTCAATGAGGAGAAGCAGGGGTTATAATGTGAAAATTCACCTCACTAATTTGAATATTTATCTTATTGGAGGTCTCCTAGGAGATTTTAAGTTTAACTCAACATATGGTCTGTAAATTTGAAATTAAATTAATTTGTATAAATTTGACACAATGAGAGTTAAGCTCAAATGAACGATATAAGCATATGGAGGATTTTCCACTAATTGAGAGACTTATGCTATGAGAAATAAGCAGAAGAGAGGTTTTGTAGTTATGATTTTATTTTTATGACTATATACCTAAGCAAATTACTTATATTCTTAGTTTGCTATTTCTGTAAAGTAGAGGTGAAAAAGACTTTTTTTTTTTTTTAAATAAGACTTTTACTAAAGCACATTTACAGAAGTAGTTGTTTCTTTTAATATGTAGATTTTCATAAAGGTATATATTCACATAGATTTTCATATCTATAAAACCTGCATTTAGATAATTCCCTGGTGGTCCAGTGGGTAAGGACACCACCTTACAGTGCAAGGGTCACCTGTTTGATCCCTGGCCTGGGAAGTCCCCACATGCCATGGAATGGCTGGACTTATATGTCAAAGTACAAGCCAGCCTCTGGAGTGCATGCACCCAGAATTTGTGCTTTGCAATGAGAGAGGCCACTGCAGTGGGAGGCCCAAATAGGCCAAAGAATAAAGATTGATGAAAATAAATAAATAAAAAGCCAATAAAAGAGGTTAAAATTTAAAACAATAAAACATGCATTTATATACTTAGATATTTATACATACAATATTTCTGGATCTATATTTCTCTCTTTTTTGCTTTTTTTATCAGTCTACTGAGGTGTAATTGACATGTAAAATGGTAAGGTATAGAAATTGTGCAGTGTGATGGTTTGAAATACATATTGAGATATTCCTTTTTAATAAGATGATATATTTCCATCTGATAGGATTGTTTAGTCTTTGGACATCTTTGGTGGGGGCATTATTGAGCCTACCACACACCTCCTAGGAAATCTTCAACTTTCTCTAACCTAGCTTTTTCTCTCAGCACTCCATGAAAATCACCCTGCGTAAATTCTACAAGAATCTGAATCTCGTAAATGAAGAAACTGTTTTCAGTTCTCAGGTTCTTCCCAACTCTAATTTGAATATTTATCTTATTGGATCTCCTAGGAGATTTTAAGTTTAACTCAACATATGGTCTGTAAATTTGAAATTAAATTAATTTGTATAAATTTGACACAATGAGAGTTAAGCTCAAATGAACGATATAAGCATATGGAGGATTTTCCACTAATTGAGAGACTTATGCTATGAGAAATAAGCAGAAGAGAAGTTTTGTAGTTATGATTTTATTTTTATGACTATATACCTAAGCAAATTACTTATATTCTTAGTTTGCTATTTCTGTAAAGTAGAGGTGAAAAAGACTTTTTTTTTTTTTTAAATAAGACTTTTACTAAAGCACATTTACAGAAGTAGTTGTTTCTTTTAATATGTAGATTTTCATAAAGGTATATATTCACATAGATTTTCATATCTATAAAACCTGCATTTAGATAATTCCCTGGTGGTCCAGTGGGTAAGGACACCACCTTACAGTGCAAGGGTCACCTGTTTGATCCCTGGCCTGGGAAGTCCCCACGTGCCATGGAATGGCTGGACTTATATGTCAAAGTACAAGCCAGCCTCTGGAGTGCATGCACCCAGAATTTGTGCTCTCTGCAATGAGAGAGGCCACTGCAGTGGGAGGCCCACATAGGCCAAAGAATAAAGATTGATGAAAATAAATAAATAAAAAGCCCATAAAAGAGGTTAAAATTTAAAAAAATAAAATATGTATTTATATACTTAGATATTTATACATACAATATTTCTGGATCTATATTTCTCTCTTTTTTGCTTTTTTATCAGTCTACTGAGGTGTAATTGACATGTAAAATGGTAAGGTATAGAAATTGTGCAGTGTGATGGTTTGAAATACATATTGAGATATTCCTTTTTAATAAGATGATATATTTCCATCTGATAGGATTGTTTAGTCTTTGGACATCTTTGGTGGGGGCATTATTGAGCCTACCACACACCTCCTAGGAACTCTTCAACTTTCTCTAACCTAGCTTTTTCTCTCAGCACTCCATGAAAATCACCCTGCATAAATTTTACAAGAATCTGAATCTCGTAAATGAAGAAACTGTTTTCAGTTCTCAGGTTCTTCCCAACATCTGAATCTAATGACAGTTTTTTCTTCCCAAAAATTTTCTTGAAACAGTCTCTTTTCTTAGCTTTTTTTACCCTAGGCTCTCATGGACTCACCAATTCCACTTTCCCTTGTTTTATTTCTCTTATTTACCCATATTTTTATAAATAGCATACTTTTCAGAACTGATTGCAACTCACAAACGTGTTGCGTGTGCTCTCCCTTTGTTCTTTGCCTATCTACCTGGCTGTTCACAGAAATGTAAACATAGGCTTTAAATCAGGTGGTTTGTTTGTTGTAAATTAAACAGAGTGGAATGGTGTATGGCCGTGAGCAATCCAGACGGTATAAAATTTCTGTATCTGGTCAGTAAAGTCAGTGAGCCACAAAAGAGATATTCCATTATCCTTTGTTTTATCCTCTTCACTCTGGCTACATTCAGGCTCCTTCCTAATTTAGTTAATACAGCCAGCTTTGCTACAACAAGTGATAACACATCTGCCAGCTCCCTGAACAGCACAGTCACCACACAAAATTTAGTCCTCCAAAAGAACTGTTTCTGAATCCTGAGATTTCAAGAGCTCTATTTCCTTTATGCTTAGACCATTTCTCGAGTTTTCTTATAAGTCAAGTGTGTGTGTAGAGTTCTACTAAGAAAAGTGATGATCATTGAGTTGTCTAACAGTTTCTTTTCTCTTCTCATTTCTCATGATTCCTCCCTGGCAGTTGTGAGAGGAGACTTGAGTTCTCCCTGGGTGATTTTTGGTGTGGTTTTGCTTTTTTAATCCACTATTGTTTCCATTTATAGCCTAAAAATTATGGAATGTGACGTGAAACTTTTCTTCTATTTCTGTGGCTATAATGAAATTTTTCTGATGCTGGGAAATTTTCTTTTGGTATTTCAACAACAATCTTGGAACAAGAGTGTTGGATATCTCTGTTCAAGCTGCTGCTATTTTCGAAACATCACCATACACTAGATTTTTTTTTTTTTTTGATATATGACCTTTGCCAATTTGTTTCAATGTGCATGCCAAAGAAAATTAGAGTGAGTTCTACAGTCATGCTGAGTGATTCTTTATCATCAGTTCTTAAATGTGACTAGAAGATTCTCTTTTATATAGGAACATCATCCAGAATAAAATGTACTCCTTCAACTATTTCAGAAAATGTTTTGAGAGCTACAGAGGAAAGAACCCCTAGCACTCATACATGAATAAATTTATAATATTCATTTGATCAGCAATTCAAGCTTGTACTTTGTAAATAAATGAGATGGAGTAAAATACTTTTGAGGAGAGATTTAAAATTACCTCTTAAAAACAGTGAGAGTTAGAAGAAAGTCATCTGAAATATACATGTAAAACAAACATTTATATATATAAATATGAAAAGAAAGAGTCATGGTATTTCTATACATATTTTTGATTTTAGAATAAGTGAAATCAAATCATTTCATGGCAGTGCTGATATTTCCCATTTAAGACTTAAACTGGAAGTTCTAGAAAAAATGTGATTTGCTGTGATAAAAATGTGATAGGAATGGGAGCTAGATGTATTTTTTGTTCCTATTCCACATGGTACATTGTGGTTCTGAAATTTATTATACAAACTATCAAAAATAGAGAAATAGCACATCCTTGAAACAGAAAACACACTTTGTAGTGGAAACTGATATTTCTATTCTAGGAAACTATAATCCAACTGACTCTATGTGTGAAATAATGAGCCCAGAGTCAACAGACATTTTTCTCCAGTAGCAAAGGTCAAGACTTGTTTGTCTGTATACAAGCTATTTTGTTTTCAGAGAACATGAGCCTTATCTGAAAAACCTTTCTTTGTGATGGCTACCCTGTCTTCATTAGTCAGAGCATAGCACATTTCAAGGGTGAAGGTGGCCCATCCCAATGTCAAATTTAGACCGAAATCTTAACACAGTTTTATGGACAATTACAAAATGGCATTTGGTCATTTCAAGCAATATTCCAGTATGATTCCATTTCAAGGGTGGTATCATTTTAGATGTTGGTTATGCAGGTGACCCAGGTTCAATCCCTTGTTTGGAAAGATTTCTCTGGGAGAAAAGTTTTTGATATATGACCTTTGCCAATTTGTTTCAATGTGCATGCCAAAGAAAATTAGAGTGAGTTCTACAGTCATGCTGAGTGATTCTTTATCATCAGTTCTTAAATGTGACTACAAGATTCTCTTTTATATAGGAACATCATCCAGAATAAAATGTACTCCTTCAACTATTTCAGAAAATGTTTTGAGAGCTACAGAGGAAGGAACCCCTAGCACTCATACATGAATAAATTTATAATATTCATTTGATCAGCAATTCAAGCTTGTACTTTGTAAATAAATGAGATGGAGTAAAATATTTTTGAGGAGAGATTTAAAATTACCTCTTAAAAACAGTGAGAGTTAGAAGAAAGTCATCTAAAATATACATGTAAAATAAACATTTATATATATAAATATGAAAAGAAAGAGTCATGGTATTTCTATACATATTTTTGATTTTAGAATAAGTGAAATCAAATCATTTCATGGCAGTGCTGATATTTCCCATTTAAGAATTAAACTGGAAGTTCTAGAAAAAATGTGATTTGCTGTGATAAAAACGTGATAGGAATGGAAGCTAGATGTATTTTTTGTTCCTATTCCACATGGTACATTGTGGTTCTGAAATTTATTATACAAACTATCAAAAATAGAGAAATAGCACATCCTTGAAACAGAAAAAACACTTTGTAGTGGAAACTGATATTTCTATTCTAGGAAACTATAATCGAACTGACTCTATGTGTGAAATAATGAGCCCAGAGTCAACAGACATTTTTCTCCAGTAGCAAAGGTCAAGACTTGTTTGTCTGTATACCAGCTATTTTGTTTTCAGAGAACATGAGCCTTATCTGAAAAACCTTTCTTTGTGATGGCTACCCTGTCTTCATTAGTCAGAGCATAGCACATTTCAAGGGTGAAGGTGGCCCATCCCAATGTCAAATTTAGACCGAAATCTTAACACAATTTTATGGACAATTACAAAATGGCATTTGGTCATTTCAAGCAATATTCCAGTATGATTCCATTTCAAGGGTGGTATCATTTTAGATGTTGGTTATGCAGGTGACCCAGGCTCAATCCCTTGTTTGGAAAGATCTCTGGGAGAAAAGAATGACTATCTATTTCAGTATTCTTGCCTGGAGAATCCTGGTGTCTTATAGTTCATAGTGTCACAAAGAGTCAGACATGACTCATATTTAACATGTATAATTTATTTTTTCCCAAAACATTGAGAAGTTTAATTAAATTTTACGTTTAAATAGCCATTGAAATGTTGTGATAGTTATTTTATGTGTCAATATGGCTGGGTCATAGGGACCCCAGGTTAAATATTATATCTAGGTATTTGTAGATCAGATTACTGTTTCAAATGATGGATTTAGTAGATTGCCCTCCCCAATGCACTTAATGTCATCCAGTGCCACTAAGGACCTGAATGAAACAAAAAACAGAAAGGGAGGATATACCCTGGCTTGCTAAGCTGTGACCTCAGTCTTCTTGAGCTGGATCATCAATTTGTTCCTCTGGAGAATACTGATTAATACAAATATTCAAGAATATTGCACTTTAAGTGCAAGTCAAATAATATAAGAAGATGAAAAATTTATATATTACTGGTGCAGTTTAAGAGGAACTAAATAGAATCTCGTGTTGACAATTATACACTTGCCAAAGCCTTGTCTTCAGTATTATCAATGCCTTGCATATTTCTTTCAAATTTAACAATTTCAAATATATTTTTGAATATGCGGGTACATCTTTTGTATGATTATTACAATATAAATGTACAAAATGTGATATATTGGGCTTCCCTGGTGGTCCAGTGGGTAAGGACACTGCCTTGCAGTGCAAGGGACGTCGGTCCCCTGACCTGGGAAGATCCCATGTGCTGCGGAGCAGCTGGACCGATGTGTCCAATTACTGAGCCGGAGCTCTGGAGCGCATGCGCCCAGAGCCAGTGCTCTGCGACAACAGAGGTCACTGCAATGGGAGGCCCACAGGAGCCAAAGAACAAAGACGGATGAAAATAGAGAAATGAAAGACCTATAGAAGTGACCCGCCCGCCCCCTTCCCTCCCCAGCCCACTCTCCACCACCAAAAAAAAAAAAAAAAAGTGATATATTGTCTTATTAACTGTCATCCTGTGAGTAATCCGACAGTGCAGCAACCTCAGCATTTGTTACAGTTATTGGAACAGAAGTATATGATGAAAACAGAGCATGTAGAGGGCAAATTCTGTCTTTTGAAATAAAATTTACATTTTATGGCAAGACAAAAAAAATTAAACATAAAAATTGTCTGGTGCTCTTTGCCTCCACTTCTCCCACACTGTACCTTGTGTTTCTGCATTATGTATTAATCAGTCCTCCCCCATCAGCAGGAGTACCTGTTCAACAATAAATAGCAACATTCTCCTGGTATCAACAAAACCTTAAAACATAACATTCCTTCTTGGTCTTGTAAGAGGTCACGTGATGTAAGCATGGAATTGCATAATCCAGATTAGGTAAACTACCAATAATACATCATTTGATGTACAATCCTCTGTCTCAATTAAATGTGCATAATTGTGCCTTAACTTGTAGCAGAGAGAACAATTCTCTTTCTTGGAACTTTCTGAATGTTCTCCCTGGGTTATAGTCTTCAAATTTCACTTGAATAAAATTTTCTGTTTCTTTCTTAGACTGACTGAATAAATTTTTGCTGACAGGTTTTATCACAATTTTCTGGGAAAACTGACTCCAATGGTTATAACTATATGGAATCAATGTCACAAAATAATGAAGATTATCAGTTCTAGAACCAAATTGCCATGGTTTTAATGTGGGCTAAGACAATTTCTAGTTGTGTGAATTTAGCTGCTATTTATCTCCTTGCTGCCATAGTTTCATTTGTAAAATGTGAATTACGATGTTGCATGCTTTACAGGGTTATTGTAAATATTAAATAATTAGGTAAAACATGTAACAGTGTAAGACCCATTTTAATTAAGAAGCAAATTAAGTAGTAAACAACTGTCAAAAATGAATATTAATAATACATACATTCCTATTGCGCCACATGTTGCTTAGATGTAAAACTGCCAAGAATGTATACCATATATATATATATATATATATGCCTTTATACCATATACATATATATATATATATTACCCATACATATATATTCATGGTTATATATTAATCATAGTACTTTCTGCAAATATATTTTCATTAAGATTGTTTCTGGCTAGTTTTACCTATGTTTATATATGAATTTCAGGCTTCTATACACATACACACATAAAACTCAATGAAAATTTACCAAGCTGTGTTTCAGTGGATGCCATTTTAAGATCTTACTAGGCATCTTAATTCCACAGATCAGTATAAATGTGAGCATATGTTCCCATTCCTTTATGACATATTAAACATTTTTAATTTAAACTTAACAGTTTCAATTAATTTAGCTCTTATGTTTTCATGAAGCTTTCATCTACTTAGAGATAAAACATGTACTCTACATATGTTTAATTATTTCAAATTCCAAGAAACACATAAATTTTATAGTGACATAAAATGTGCTTTTCATAAGTTTTATTATTAAATTATGTTCTGCATAATTGAAAAGAAATAAAAGTAACAAAAATAAAATAATTTTCCATCACTGACCAACCATTAAATCATGTTGGTTATTTTTCCTCATTTCTTCAACCAAATGCCATAGAATATTATTATTAAAAAGTATATACTAGTAATCTCCTTATATCATGGTCTGCAATTACTTTAAGACATTTCTAAACTTGGTGGTATTAGGTAGAAAATAATTTCGATATTATTTGATGAAGTTGTCATTCAATATTGATTACTAAGGTTTATGGCTTCTTGTTGGATTTATAGCAAATTTTTTTTCTCTAGTGAAATACCATAAATAATTGTAAGGGACAATTTAACATTTTCATTTATTTCATATTGGTTTACTTAGGTTACTCTGTTACTATGTTAACATTGTTTGATGGTTTACCTTTCTTTACTGTATCTATTTTACCAAATCAAGTATTGTACATATGAATGTATTCATACATGTTTCAGTTATATATTTCGTGGCTGAATGTTTATATAAAAAAATCCAAGAATAAAAGTATTTTCCTTGTATCTTCAACATCTCTACATCTAACACATATGTATATAGTATCAAGGATCTCAATAAACTTTTATAAACTTTTTTGGAAATGGTACCAAGTAAAAGTAGAGTCAAATGATTTACAATGTGTAAACCATTTCATCTTCACAACTAAGAATTCATAGTACTTTCTGCAAATATATTTTCATTAAGATTGTTTCTGGCTAGTTTTACCTATGTTTATATATGAATTTCAGGCTTCTATACACATACACATAAAACTCAATGAAAATTTACCAAGCTGTGTTTCAGTGGATGCCATTTTAAGATCTTACTAGGCATCTTAATTCCACAGATCAGTATAAATGTGAGCATATGTTCCCATTCCTTTATGACATATTAAACATTTTTAATTTAAACTTAACAGTTTCAATTAATTTAGCTCTTATGTTTTCATGAAGCTTTCATCTACTTAGAGATAAAACATGTACTCTACATATGTTTAATTATTTCAAATTCCAAGAAACACATAAATTTTATAGTGACATAAAATGTGCTTTTCATAAGTTTTATTATTAAATTATGTTCTGCATAATTGAAAAGAAATAAAAGTAACAAAAATAAAATAATTTTCCATCACTGACTAACCATTAAATCATGTTGGTTATTTTTCCTCATTTCTTCAACCAAATGCCATAGAATATTATTATTAAAAAGTATATACTAGTAATCTCCTTATATCATGGTCTGCAATTACTTTAAGACATTTCTAAACTTGGTGGTATTAGGTAGAAAATAATTTCGATATTATTTGATGAAGTTGTCATTCAATATTGATTACTAAGGTTTATGGCTTCTTGTTGGATTTATAGCAAATTTTTTTCTCTAGTGAAATACCATAAATAATTGTAAGGGACAATTTAACATTTTCATTTATTTCATATTGGTTTCCTTAGGTTACTCTGTTACTATGTTAACATTGTTTGATGGTTTACCTATCTTTACTGTATCTATTTTACCAAATCAAGTATTGTACATATGAATGTATTCATACATGTTTCAGTTATATATTTCGTGGCTGAATGTTTATATAAAAAAATCCAAGAATAAAAGTATTTTCCTTGTATCTTCAACATCTCTACATCTAACACATATGTATATAGTATCAAGGATCTCAATAAACTTTTATAAACTTTTTTGGAAATGGTACCAAGTAAAAGTAGAGTCAAATGATTTGACAATGTGTAAACCATTTCATCTTCACAACTAAGAATTTATGAGGAAGACAACCCAGGTGCTAGTTTTCTTATTTAGGGTGTGAGAAAGTAGATGAAGCACACTTCATGATTTTAAAATTTGAATCCCATGGAAGAAAATTGGCCTATTCAATTGAACGCTAGGAATCAAAAGAAAATTTTGTATCAGAGAACATCTGTAAGATGTCAGAAATTAATCCTAAGAGTATTTCCCATAAGTGTAAATGAGATATATTAGCTTCCTCAGTTCAGGTCAGTCATTTACTCATGTTGACTTGTTTCCTAGGACTGCTATAACAATTTACTGTCATTTATACTTAGGACTACAGAAATGCATTGTCTCACAGTTCTAAAGGACTAATATCTGCTATTAATGTGTCAACAAGGCTATGCTCCCTCCAAAGGCTCTCTTTCTCTCCTTTCCAAACTTTGGGAATCCAGGTATTTCTTGTATCAATCCAATCTCAGTCTTTATGATCCTATTGCTTCCCTTTTGTCTGGATGTCTTCTCCTCTGTGTGTCTGTCCAAAACTTCCTCAGGCTGTTCCTTAATATATATGATTTCACTCAGGGATTTACCAATATAATTCAAGATAAAGTCCTTACCTTAACCACATTCTTTTTTTTGCCAGGCAGGGTAGTATTCATAGATACTGGGGATTAGAATATAGGCATAGCGTTTTGAGGATAATGATATAGTTCATTGCATAAGGAAACCCCATCGATCAGAAGAGATATTACATAAGAGAAAACACAATCTAAAATAATATTTTCTGTAAGAAATCCATCGAACTAAAAAGGTTACACTATTCTGAAACTACATTGCTAAAGCCAAATACAACAGGCAAACATAAACCTCAAAATATTAACTCAATATAGCAACTTCAATATATAAATGATATATAATTTAGGGACTTCCCAGGAGGCCCTAGTGGTAAAGAACCTGGATATCAGTTATATATTTCGTGGCTGAATGTTTATATAAAAAAATCCAAGAATAAAAGTATTTTCCTTGTATCTTCAACATCTCTACATCTAACACATATGTATATAGTATCAAGGATCTCAATAAACTTTTATAAACTTTTTTGGAAATGGTACCAAGTAAAAGTAGAGTCAAATGATTTGACAATGTGTAAACCATTTCATCTTCACAACTAAGAATTTATGAGGAAGACAACCCAGGTGCTAGTTTTCTTATTTAGGGTGTGAGAAAGTAGATGAAGCACACTTCATGATTTTAAAATTTGAATCCCATGGAAGAAAATTGGCCTATTCAATTGAACGCTAGGAATCAAAAGAAAATTTTGTATCAGAGAACATCTGTAAGATGTCAGAAATTAATCCTAAGAGTATTTCCCATAAGTGTAAATGAGATATATTAGCTTCCTCAGTTCAGGTCAGTCATTTACTCATGTTGACTTGTTTCCTAGGACTGCTATAACAATTTACTGTCATTTATACTTAGGACTACAGAAATGCATTGTCTCACAGTTCTAAAGGACGAATATCTGCTATTAATGTGTCAACAAGGCTATGCTCCCTCCAAAGGCTCTCTTTCTCTCCTTTCCAAACTTTGGGAATCCAGGTATTTCTTGTATCAATCCAATCTCAGTCTTTATGATCCTATTGCTTCCCTTTTGTCTGGATGTCTTCTCCTCTGTGTGTCTGTCCAAAACTTCCTCAGGCTGTTCCTTAATACATATGATTTCACTCAGGGATTTACCGATATAATTCAAGATAAAGTCCTGTTTTCAAGAACCTTACCTTAACCACATTCTTTTTTTTGCCAGGCAGGGTAGTATTCATAGATACTGGGGATTAGAATATAGGCATAGCTTTTTGAGGATAATGATATAGTTCATTGCATAAGGAAACCCCATCGATCAGAAGAGATATTACATAAGAGAAAACACAATCTAAAATAATATTTTCTGTAAGAAATCCATCGAACTAAAAAGGTTACACTATTCTGAAACTACATTGCTAAAGCCAAATACAACAGGCAAACATAAACCTCAAAATATTAACTCAATATAGCAACTTCAATATATAAATGATATATAATTTAGGGACTTCCCAGGAGGCCCTAGTGGTAAAGAACCTGGATATCAGTTCAAGAGACATGAAAGACCTGGCTTGAATCCCTCAGTCAAGAAGATCCCCTAGAGGAGAACCTGACAACCCACTCTAGTATTATTGCCTGGAGAATCCCATGGAGAGAGGAACCTGGTGGGCTCCAGTCCATAGCATCACAAAGAGTTAGACATGACTGAAGCAACAGAGCACACATGTAATTTAAGCTGCAATTATCAGAAGTAGTAGTACTTTCAGTTTAGTCACTCAGTCATGTCTGACTCTTTGTGACTGCATGGACTGCAGCTTGTTAGGCTTACCTGTCTTCACCGTCTCCTGGAGCTTGCTTAAATGCATGGCATCACTTTGATTCAATGGTTCCATTTAACCGTCTCATTCCCTGTTGCGTCCTTCTCCTTTTGCCTTCTATTATTCCCAACACCATGGTCTTTTCCAATGAGTTGTCTCTTTGGATCAGGTGGCCAAAGTTTTGGAGCTTCAGCTTCAGCATCATTCCTTCCGATAAATATTCAGTGTGGATTTTCTTTAGAATTGACTGGTTTGATCTCCTTCAAGTCTAAGGGACTCTCAAGAGCCTTCTCCAGCACCACAGTTCAAAGGCATCAGTTCTTCAGCACTCAGCCTTCGTTATAGTCAGCTCTCACATCCATACATGACTATTGGCAAAACCATAGCTTTGACTATACAAACATGTATTGGCAAAGTGATGTCTTTACGTTTTAATACTCTGTCTATATTTGTTATAGTTTTTCTTCCAAGAGGCAAAAGTCTTTTAATTTCATGCCTGAAGCTAACATCTGCAATGATTTTTGAGTGTAAGAAAATTAAGTCTCTCTCTTGTTTCCATTGTTTGCCCATCTATTGCCATGAAGTGATGAGACCAGATACCATGATCTTTGTGATCAGAAGAGATATTACATAAGAGAAAACACAATCTAAAATAATATTTTCTGTAAGAAATCCATCGAACTAAAAAGGTTACACTATTCTGAAACTACATTGCTAAAGCCAAATACAACAGGCAAACATAAACCTCAAAATATTAACTCAATATAGCAACTTCAATATATAAATGATATATAATTTAGGGACTTCCCAGGAGGCCCTAGTGGTAAAGAACCTGGATATCAGTTCAAGAGACATGAAAGACCTGGCTTGAATCCCTCAGTCAAGAAGATCCCCTAGAGGAGAACCTGACAACCCACTCTAGTATTATTGCCTGGAGAATCCCATGGAGAGAGGAACCTGGTGGGCTCCAGTCCATAGCATCACAAAGAGTTAGACATGACTGAAGCAACAGAGCACACATGTAATTTAAGCTGCAATTATCAGAAGTAGTAGTACTTTCAGTTTAGTCACTCAGTCATGTCTGACTCTTTGTGACTGCATGGACTGCAGCTTGTTAGGCTTACCTGTCTTCACCGTCTCCTGGAGCTTGCTCAAATGCATGGCATCACTTTGATTCAATGGTTCCATTTAACCGTCTCATTCCCTGTTGCGTCCTTCTCCTTTTGCCTTCTATTATTCCCAACACCATGGTCTTTTCCAATGAGTTGTCTCTTTGGATCAGGTGGCCAAAGTTTTGGAGCTTCAGCTTCAGCATCATTCCTTCCGATAAATATTCAGTGTGGATTTTCTTTAGAATTGACTGGTTTGATCTCCTTCAAGTCTAAGGGACTCTCAAGAGCCTTCTCCAGCACCACAGTTCAAAGGCATCAGTTCTTCAGCGCTCAGCCTTCTTTATAGTCAGCTCTCACATCCATACATGACTATTGGCAAAACCATAGCTTTGACTATACAAACATGTATTGGCAAAGTGATGTCTTTACGTTTTAATACTCTGTCTATATTTGTTATAGTTTTTCTTCCAAGAGGCAAGAGTCTTTTAATTTCATGCCTGCAGCTAACATCTGCAATGATTTTTGAGTGTAAGAAAATTAAGTCTCTCTCTTGTTTCCATTGTTTGCCCGTCTATTGCCATGAAGTGATGAGACCAGATACCATGATCTTTGTGTTTTTTTGTTTTTTTCTTCTAATGTTGAGTTTTAGGCTGTCTTTTCACTCTCTTCTTTAATTTTCATCAATAGGCTCTTTAGTTCCTCTTCAGTCTCTGCCATAAGTGTGGTGTCATCTGAATAGCTGAGGTTATTGATACTTCTCCCAGCAATCTTGACTCCAGCTTGTGCTTAATCCATATCAGTGTTTCCCATGATCGACTCTGCATATAAATTAAATAAACAGGGTGACAATATACAGCCTTGAGGTACTCCTTTCCCAATTTGGAACCAGTCCGTTGTTCCATGTCCAGCTCTAACTGTTACTTCTTGTCTGCAAGCAGGTTTCACTGGAGGCAGGTAGAGTGGTCTGCTATTCCCATGTCTTTCATAAATTTTCCCATTTTGTTGTGATCCATACAGTCAAAAGCCTTAGCCTAGTGGATGAAGCAGAAGTAGATGTTTTTCTGGAATTTTCTTGCTCTTTCTATAATCCAATGGATATTGGCAATTTGATTTCTGGTTCCTCTGCCTTTTCTAAATCCAGCTTTTACATCTGGAAGTTTTCAGTTCACATACTATTGAAGCCTAACTTGGAGCGTTTTAAGTATTACTTTGCAAGCATGTGAAATTTGTGCTATGGTGCAGTGGTTTGAGCATTATTTGTTTATTTCCCATTTTGGGGATTGGAATGAAAACTGACCTTTTCCAGTCCTGAAGCCACTGCTGAAGTTTCCAAATTTCCTGGCATATTGAGTATAGCACTTTAACAGAATCATCTTTTAATATTTGAAATAACTCAGCTGGAATTCCATCACCTACACTAACTTTGTTCATAGTAATGCTTCCTAGGGGCCACTTTTGACTTTCCACTCTAAGATGAACTGAGTTCATTCTGTCATTTTTGAGATTTCATTCAAGTACTTCATTTCAAACTCTTTGCTGACTATGATGGCTATTTCATTTCTTCTAAGGGATTCTTGCTCACGTTAGTAGATATAATAGTCCACTACTATTATGAGTATTATAAATATGAACAGCTATTCTAACATAATGCTAAGACATTTGCAAATGTGTTTTGCAAAAAGTTGATAAATCAATTCCACAAAAACTCAGTATGATTTCCACTTCAGTAAAATTTCCAGGGTTGCTGTGGTAGAGGTCCTTTCAGGATACCTCTTTTGAAATGAAGGATAAGTTATCACAACTGCCTCCTTCTATAACCAAATGAAAAATAGGCTTGATGTCTAGTGGGCATCTTTGGATTTTGGAGGCAACATTTTCCTATTTATGTGACCTGATAGGATGCTCAGAACAAAAGAAGACTGTAAAACAATCTGTGCTCTCAAACCAGATGTCCTGCTGCATGGGCCATAAGATCCAAAAGACACAGAAATTCAAATTACTCATATAAAGATGTGCTCATGAGTTTCAGGTGCTCATTCTCACCACTGATTAAAATAGTATAAATAGAAAAGCAGTAAGTTAATCAACACTGGATTGGCAAAAGATAGAAAGTCAGAAAACATTGAGTTTGGATAAAGATGGGAGAGGAGATGGGTAACATGCAGTAAAGAGTAAAGCATAGATGATTAGCCCTCATACAGAATTTTGAAATTAATTCTTAAATTCAGGTATATCTAGAATCTCTATCTCCCCTATAAATAGTATTTGTATGAAAAAATACATCTGCTCATTTATTGCAACATTTTTTTTTAGTAGAGGGAGGTGGAGACCATCCAAGTAGAGGAACTAAAACAAATGTGAAATATGCATGAATTTGATGTATTCTCAGAAGCCACTGCTGAAGTTTCCAAATTTCCTGGCATATTGAGTATAGCACTTTAACAGAATCATCTTTTAATATTTGAAATAACTCAGCTGGAATTCCATCACCTACACTAACTTTGTTCATAGTGATGCTTCCTAGGGGCCACTTTTGACTTTCCACTCTAAGATGAACTGAGTTCATTCTGTCATTTTTGAGATTTCATTCAAGTACTTCATTTCAAACTCTTTGCTGACTATGATGGCTATTTCATTTCTTCTAAGGGATTCTTGCTCACATTAGTAGATATAATAGTCCACTACTATTTTGAGTATTATAAATATGAACAGCTATTCTAACATAATGCTAAGACATTTGCAAATGTGTTTTGCAAAAAGTTGATAAATCAATTCCACAAAAACTCAGTATGATTTCCACTTCAGTAAAATTTCCAGGGTTGCTGTGGTAGAGGTCCTTTCAGGATACCTCTTCTGAAATGAAGGATAAGTTATCACAACTGCCTCCTTCTATAACCAAATGAAAAAGAGGCTTGATGTCTAGTGGGCATCTTTGGATTTTGGAGGCAACATTTTCCTACTTATGTGACCTGATAGGATGCTCAGAACAAAAGAAGACTGTAAAACAATCTATGCTCTCAAACCAGATGTCCTGCTGCATGGGCCATAAGATTCAAAAGACACAGAAATTCAAATTACTCATATAAAGATGTGCTCATGAGTTTCAGGTGCTCATTCTCACCACTGATTAAAATAGTATAAATAGAAAAGCAGTAAGTTAATCAGCACTGGATTGGCAAAAGATAGAAAGTCAGAAAACATTGAGTTTGGATAAAGATGGGAAAGGAGATGGGTAACATGCAGTAAAGAGTAAAGCATAGATGATTAGCCCTCATACAGAATTTTGAAATTAATTCTTAAATTCAGGTATATCTAGAATCTCTATCTCCCCTATAAATAGTATTTGTATGAAAAAATACATCTGTTCATTTATTGCAACATTTTTTTTTTAGTAGAGGGAGGTGGAGACCATCCAAGTAGAGGAACTAAAGCAAATGTGAAATATGCATGAATTTGATGTATTCTCAGAAGTACCGATAGATCCTACAAGCATACTGTTAAGAGTAAGGGGTAAAGAAAATAGTGAACTCTCAGGTAAGAAATCATTTCTGTAAGTCAAAAATACAGAGATAAAGGAACATGGTATATTTTAGAATAATGTATGTAGCAAAGGATATGTATCAAACACATTCAACAGGGTGTTTGTGTCAGAAAGAGGAAAAGGAATATGAAAGGGAGAGCAGATGAAAAGAAAATAAGAAAAAATACTATAAAACTAATAATAATTGATGACTGTGAAATAATCAAAATCGACCAGCTTAAATGTCTAACAGATATTTAAATAGGGGGGGCAGAGGAAAAGAAAGAGATATAAACTACAATTAGAACTTTTCAAATTGCTGATTAATATATTTAGCAATGTATAATAATTTTAAAAACACATACAATTTACTAAACAATATATTTAGAGCTATATAAGAAAATTAGACTATGGCCAAAGTTTGTGTTATACAACACTCACCAATGCACTATTCAGAAAAATGAAAAGATAAGAAACCTAAAACATATTAATATGGATGAATAAACACAGGAGTGATTAAGTAATATAAAAAACACTTATTGAAAGCAAAACTTACAGATTTGGAGAAGCTGACTGAAGGAAACATGAATTTTATTGTTGTGTTAAACTAGAATACTATAAACTATAATTATAAACTAGAATATTTAGATATGTACAAATATATGTAATATACAAAGGGAATGACAGAATATATAGAAGCAAAATTATGTTAGTTGTTTTATCTCAATTATGAGAACCAAACAAATATGCATTAAAGACTCAATAAAAGCAAAAATTATTCAATCAATAACACACAGTACTTTGATACATCTCATAAAAATAGTTACTATTTAAGATATAAGAAACTGTACTATCTATACTTTTATAACAATAACTAAACTTTGAAAAAAGTGAAAGTGTTAGTCACACAGTCATGTCCAACACTTTATGACTCCATGCACTGTAGCTTATCAGGCTTCTCTGTCCATTGAATTCTCTAGGCAGGGAAACTGCAGTGGGTAGCCCCTTCTATCCAAGTAGAGGAACTAAACAAATGTGAAATATGCATGAATTTGATGTATTCTCAGAAGTAGATCCTACAAGCATACTGTTAAGAGTAAGGGATAAAGAAAATAGTGAACTCTCAGGTAAGAAATCATTTCTGTAAGTCAAAAATACAGAGATAAAGGAACATGGTATATTTTAGAATAATGTATGTAGCAAAGGATATGTATCAAACACATTCAACAGGGTGTTTGTGTCAGAAAGAGGAAAAGGAATATGAAAGGGAGAGCAGATGAAAAGAAAATAAGAAAAAATACTATAAAACTAATAATAATTGATGACTGTGAAATAATCAAAATCGACCAGCTTAAATGTCTATCAGATATTTAAATAGGGGGGCAGAGGAAAAGAAAGAGATATAAACTACAATTAGAACTTTTCAAATTGCTGATTAATATATTTAGCAATGTATAATAATTTTAAAAACACATACAATTTACTAAACAATATATTTAGAGCTATATAAGAAAATTAGACTATGGCCAAAGTTTGTGTTATACAACACTCACCAATGCACTATTCAGAAAAATGAAAAGATAAGAAACCTAAAACATATTAATATGGATGAATAAACACAGGAGTGATTAAGTAATATAAAAAACACTTATTGAAAGCAAAACTTACAGATTTGGAGAAGCTGACTGAAGGAAACATGAATTTTATTGTTGTGTTAAACTAGAATACTATAAACTATAATTATAAACTAGAATATTTAGATATGTACAAATATATGTAATATAAAAAGGGGAATGACAGAATATATAGAAGCAAAATTATGTTAGTTGTTTTATCTCAATTATGAGAACCAAACAAATATGCATTAAAGACTCAATAAAAGCAAAAATTATTCAATCAATAACACACAGTACTTTGATACATCTCATAAAAACAGTTACTATTTAAGATATAAGAAACTGTAATATCTATACTTTTATAACAATAACTAAACTTTGAAAAAAGTGAAAGTGTTAGTCACACAGTCATGTCCAACACTTTATGACTCCATGCACTGTAGCTTATCAGGCTTCTCTGTCCATTGAATTCTCCAGGCAGGGAAACTGCAGTGGGTAGCCATTCCCTTCTCTGGGAGGCATTCCTGACCCAGGGATTGAACGCTGGTCTCCTGCAGGGAGATTCTTTACCATCTTAGACTTTATTATCTCGAAATTGGGCTTCCCAGGTGATACTAGAGATAAAGACAATGCCTGTCAATACAAGAGACACAGGAGGCAAGGGTTCAATCCCTGGGTCTGAAAGATCACCTGGAGGAGGAAATGGCACCCTACTCCAGTATTCTTGCCTGGAAAGTTTCGTGGACAGAAGAGTCTGGTGGAGTACAGCCCACAGCACAGAGTCACAAACAGTCTGGCACAACTGAGCAAACAGCAGCGCATCTCCAAAATATTATTATTATTACTACGAATGTCAGACATGTAAACTTGCAATATCTTATCAAATATTTAACACGTTGTCTGTTATGTAATATGGATACACGGAAAAAAAAAGGCATTTTTATCCAAGAGAAATCCATGGTAGAAGAATGCTTTTGTAAACAGATACGTTACACAGTACTACAAGACAAAGAGTCAACAAAGAAACATGGTCTAAGTGTTTTTGAGTTCTGGAAGTGTATTATTGTGTTCTATGCATCCTTCCTTGTGATGCAAAATAATATGGAAATAGAATAACATGCGAATGACGCTTTGGCACACATACCAAAATTAGAATCATACACAGAAAGATTATCCAGGCCCTGTGAAAGGATTTATGAAACATTTGATATTAAAAATTAATAATAATCTGAGGATGATTAAAGCTGAATTGGAGATAATCCAACCTGCTTGTGGAATTGACTGGCCTCTTTAGGAATGGTCTTCCTTCCAAATCAGTGTCCAAAGGTATCATGTGCTATACATAAGTCTTAAATGCAATGAAATTATCACCTATTGGGAAGTTTTAGTAAATGTGTTTAGGTAGAAAAATTACCCAACAAAATTCTGATCTTTGGAAAATTCCATGTCCTCCTGTGAGACTGCCTGGAAAGTCAAAGCTAGGTATAAGGACCCAGCATGATTGAGATACAGGGTACAAATTTGTTTGTTGTTGTTTAGTGCTTAAATCAGGTCTGACTCTTTCGAGACCCCATGGACTGTAGCCCACCAGTCTCGTCTGTCCATAGGGATTCTTCAGGCAACACTACTAGACTGAGTTGCTATTTCCTTTTCCAGGGAATCTTCCCTACCCAAAGGTCGATATATGTGTGTGTATATATATATATGTGTATATATACATCATATATATACATCATATATATATATCATATATATTTCTGAGAAAGGTGCTTGCTGCATGTTCTACATTTCAAAAAACTTCAAAGAACACTAGAACCAATTGACAATTCAATCAAAACTAATATATAGCTTCAATTTTTTTGAACATATCGACAATATATAAAAATCACTAATCAAAGAGACTGCTCTGAAGGAAACACATATAAGAGCAATTTTATGGAAATAAAGTAAAATTCAGTTTTGCATTTTCTAAAATTAAAAGCCTGGCAGTTGGTTTGAGTTATTTTATTTCATGACTATCAAATATTTAACACGTTGTCTGTTATGTAATATGGATACACGGGAAAAAAAAGGCATTTTTATCCAAGAGAAACCCATGGTAGAAGAATGCTTTTGTAAACAGATACGTTACACAGTACTACAAGACAAAGAGTCAACAAAGAAACATGGTTTAAGTGTTTTTGAGTTCTGGAAGTGTATTATTGTGTTCTATGCATCCTTCCTTGTGATGCAAAATAATATGGAAATAGAATAACATGCGAATGACGCTTTGGCACACATACCAAAATTAGAATCATACACAGAAAGATTATCCAGGCCCCTGTGAAAGGATTTATGAAACATTTGATATTAAAAATTAATAATAATCTGAGGATGATTAAAGCTGAATTGGAGATAATCCAACCTGCTTGTGGAATTGACTGGCCTCTTTAGGAATGGTCTTCCTTCCAAATCAGTGTCCAAAGGTATCATGTGCTATACATAAGTCTTAAATGCAATGAAATTATCACCTATTGGGAAGTTTTAGTAAATGTGTTTAGGTAGAAAAATTACCCAACAAAATTCTGATCTTTGGAAAATTCCATGTCCTCCTGTGAGACTGCCTGGAAAGTCAAAGCTAGGTATAAGGACCCAGCATGATTGAGATACAGGGTACAAATTTGTTTGTTGTTGTTTAGTGCTTAAATCAGGTCTGACTCTTTCGAGACCCCATGGACTGTAGCCCACCAGTCTCGTCTGTCCATAAGGATTCTTCAGGCAACACTACTAGCTGAGTTGCTATTTCCTTTTCCAGGGAATCTTCCCTACCCAAAGGTCAATATATGTGTGTGTATATATATATGTGTATATATACATCATATATATACATCATATATATATATCATATATATTTCTGAGAAAGGTGCTTGCTGCATGTTCTACATTTCAAAAAACTTCAAAGAACACTAGAACCAATTGACAATTCAATCAAAACTAATATATAGCTTCAATTTTTTTGAACATATTGACAATATATAAAAATCACTAATCAAAGAGACTGCTCTGAAGGAAACACATATAAGAGCAATTTTATGGAAATAAAGTAAAATTCAGTTTTGCATTTTCTAAAATTAAAAGCCTGGCAGTTGGTTTGAGTTATTTTATTTCATGACTATCTGCAAATGTAGGCAATATTTTGTTTTGGGGGACTATCTCATTTTTAGATAATAGTCACATTAATACAGTATTGCAAAAGAACGTCCATATGTCTAACTATCCCCTAATACCTTTCTAGGCACAATCCTTCAAAATTCCCACCAAGCTCACCTCCTGCATTGAACTCTAGAGGATATTATCACATTAAAATATATCAGCATGAATATAAATGTTAACCTGTTCTAATATGTAATCTACTGTAGGATTTCTAAGATTTTCTTTTGATTAGCCTGTAAAAAAAAATCTTTCTGAGACTCAAGATTATTTTCATGGTTAATTATATATATATAATATATATATATAATATATATAAATATAATATATATATATATATAATATATATTATATATATATATTTCTGTAATTTTTCTGTACTATAATAATATATATATATTTCTGTAATTTTTGTAATATCCACATATTGCATTTATGTCAGTTTATAGGTCATCCTCAAGTGCTTTGATTTCACAGAGTTTTCCTTGGCACCTAATTTAAAGTTACAACATTGGTCTTCCAAATCTGACGTTTGTATGATTGGTGAATTATACATGATGTTATTGACCTTTATCTTATTTTTTGCTCAGTGGCTGATTAGGTATCATGGTGTCAAGAAAAGGACACTAACAACTTTTCTACTTCATTGTCTATAGTGTATTTTTTTGCAAGAGCATTGCTGATGATTCTTGAATAGTTCTTAGCTTAGTTATTGCCTTTGACTCACTATGACCTTTATAGCCTTCAGGGGGCTATTTGTCTTTGCCTCTCCTAATCTTGTGATTTATAGACTAGTAAACCCAAGCGCTACTTCTTATCCTTAAAGTTGCTACATATACTCCCTATTTTGTTGCCAAAGCTGCCCCTAATTGACAATTCAATCAAAACTAATATATAGCTTCAATTTTTTTGAACATATCGACAATATATAAAAATCACTAATCAAAGAGACTGCTCTGAAGGAAACACATATAAGAGCAATTTTATGGAAATAAAGTAAAATTCAGTTTTGCATTTTCTAAAATTAAAAGCCTGGCAGTTGGTTTGAGTTATTTTATTTCATGACTATCTGCAAATGTAGGCAATATTTTGTTTTGGGGGACTATCTCATTTTTAGATAATAGTCACGTTAATACAGTATTGCAAAAGTACATCCATATGTCTAACTATCCCCTAATACCTTTCTAGGCACAATCCTTCAAAATTCCCACCAAGCTCACCTCCTGCATTGAACTCTAGAGGATATTATCACATTAAAATATATCAGCATGAATATAAATGTTAACCTGTTCTAATATGTAGTCTACTGTAGGATTTCTAAGATTTTCTTTTGATTAGCCTGTAAAAAAAAAATCTTTCTGAGACTCAAGATTATTTTCATGGTTAATTATATATATATAATATATATATATATATATATATATAAATATAATATATATATTTTATATATATAATATATATAATATAGATATAATATATATATATATTTCTGTAATTTTTGTAATATCCACATATTGCATTTATGTCAGTTTATAGGTCATCCTCAAGTGCTTTGATTTCACAGAGTTTTCCTTGGCACCTAATTTAAAGTTACAACATTGGTCTTCCAAATCTGACGTTTGTATGATTGGTGAATTATACATGATGTTATTGACCTTTATCTTATTTTTTGCTCAGTGGCTGATTAGGTATCATGGTGTCAAGAAAAGGACACTAACAACTTTTCTACTTCATTGTCTATAGTGTATTTTTTTGCAAGAGCATTGCTGATGATTCTTGAATAGTTCTTAGCTTAGTTATTGCCTTTGACTCACTATGACCTTTATAGCCTTCAGGGGGCTATTTGTCTTTGCCTCTCCTAATCTTGTGATTTATAGACTAGTAAACCCAAGCGCTACTTCTTATCCTTAAAGTTGCTACATATACTCCCTATTTTGTTGCCAAAGCTGCCTTTTCCCTCTTTGAAAGCAACCGTTACTTTCTATATTCTTTGAGGACCCATTTTTTCCCAAGACTAGCTCAATTTGTCTTGCTGACGCTAAAGAAAACCTATATAAACTACTAGTAAGTCCTGCTAGGTATATATTCTGATAACTATGAAGAAGTAGCCAGGGAATGACACTTTCATTTTTAAATGTTCTTACAAATATTCTGGACTACCGAAAATCTCAACCTTCGCTTTAGTTTCTACTTGCTAATTTCTACTTCTTTTAAGAAAATGTACATTTAAGAAAATTTAGCTTAGCAATACTACTCTTGCTTTATGTAAATTAATTTAATTTAAATTTAAATGTCATGTTTACATTTTTTAAACCCTCACCTTGAACTAAGATTTTGTTTATCTCCTATTCCTATCCATCATATTTGCCCATACATGTTCTTATACTCAACAAATATGTCATCTCACACAGACAAATCATTTCAGAATAGTGAAGATTTTCTAGACTCAAGTGGATAACTTAGATTTATGCATTCATAGACACCCATTGCCACAAGAATATATAGTTGTGTGATGTACACATATGTACATATATGCATGCATATATAATAATATATTTATCTTTATTGATCTTACATATCTTTATGAGTATGTCCTGGGCTGTGTTTATTGCTCCGTGGTGTCTGACTCTGTGACCTCATAGACTTCAGCCCACCAGGCTTCTGCCATGGGGTTCTCCAGGCAAGAATAGTGCTTTGATTTCACAGAGTTTTCCTTGGCACCTAATTTAAAGTTACAACATTGGTCTTCCAAATCTGACGTTTGTATGATTGGTGAATTATACATGATGTTATTGACCTTTATCTTATTTTTTGCTCAGTGGCTGATTAGGTATCATGGTGTCAAGAAAAGGACACTAACAACTTTTCTACTTCATTGTCTATAGTGTATTTTTTTGCAAGAGCATTGCTGATGATTCTTGAATAGTTCTTAGCTTAGTTATTGCCTTCGACTCACTATGACCTTTATAGCCTTCAGGGGGCTATTTGTCTTTGCATCTCCTAATCTTGTGATTTATACACTAGTAAACCCAAGCGCTACTTCTTATCCCTAAGGTTGCTACATATACTCCCTATTTTGTTGCCAAAGCTGCCTTTTCCCTCTTTGAAAGCAACCGTTACTTTCTATATTCTTTGAGGACCCATTTTTTCCCAAGACTAGCTCAATTTGTCTTGCTGACGCTAAAGAAAACCTATATAAACTACTAGTAAGTCCTGCTAGGTATATATTCTGATAACTATGAAGAAGTAGCCATGGAATGACACTTTCATTTTTAAATGTTCTTACAAATATTCTGGACTACCGAAAATCTCAACCTTCACTTTAGTTTCTACTTGCTAATTTCTACTTCTTTTAAGAAAATGTACATTTAAGAAAATTTAGCTTAGCAATACTACTCTTGCTTTATGTAAATTAATTTAATTTAAATTTAAATGTCATGTTTACATTTTTTAAACCCTCACCTTGAACTAAGATTTTGTTTATCTCCTATTCCTATCCATCATATTTGCCCATACATGTTCTTATACTCAACAAATATGTCATCTCACACAGACAAATCATTTCAGAATAGTGAAGATTTTCTAGACTCAAGTGGATAACTTAGATTTATGCATTCATAGACACCCATTGCCACAAGAATATATAGTTGTGTGATGTACACATATGTACATATATGCATGCATATATAATAATATGTTTATCTTTATTGATCTTACATATCTTTATGAGTATGTCCTGGGCTGTGTTTATTGCTCCGTGGTGTCTGACTCTGTGACCTCATAGACTTCAGCCCACCAGGCTTCTCTGCCATGGGGTTCTCCAGGCAAGAATAGTGGAGTGGGTTGCCATTCCTTCCTCCAGGGAATCTTCCCAACTCAGGGAGTGAATCCAGGTCTCCTGAACTGCAAGGGGATTCTTTGCCATATAAGCCACCATGAAAGCCCATGTTTATGAATATATGTGAATACAATGTATTTAATGCATATGTAAGAAGTATGCATCATGTATGTATTTACCATTCCTTGTCCCATGTGATCATTCATAGCTTCATGCAACATTGCTTCTATTTCATTGGCATTCTTTGCTGATAATTGGTATATTTTTTCAGCTTTATTGAAGTGTAATTGACAAGATAAATATTATGTATATTTACAGTATACAATGTGAAGTTTGATTTACATGTACATTGTGAAATGACCAACATGACCAAACTAATTTAAAATATTCACCAACTCATAACTATCATTTGTGTGTGTGTGTTGTGTATATGTAGTGATAACATTTAAGATCTATTGTCTTGGGAACTTCCAAGTATACAATATGCATTGTTAACTATATTATTATGTTGTATATTAGAGCTCCAGAACTTATTCATCTTGCATAATTAAAATGACATCTTTGAATGACAACTTTTAAACTGAGAACATTTAAGTGATTACCTTCATGTGTTTGTGTCCATACACTTTACTTTATTCTACTTATACAGATAAACTTCTCCTGTTCCTAGTTAAGGACAACTTCTCTACTTTATACTGAACCAATCTTTTCCAATCTACTCAAGGATAATATCCCAGCAACTTTACCCTTTCTGTACATCATCAAATTATCTTTTTCTCCTGAACCGAAAATTTGTAAATATTCAGTGTTTCAAAATTTTTAAAATGAACAAACAAAAAATAAATAAACAAACTTCTAAGTCCTACTTTCCCCTCAGTTAATGTCTCATTTTTCTAATTCTCTTTACAGAAATCTTCTGTTCTTTACATTCCATCTTGAACCTCCACTTCAGTAAGATGTTTGCTCCTACTTCCCAGAGAAACTCTAATTCTTTATAAAAAAAGTCTTACATATCTTTATGAGTATGTCCTGGGCTGTGTTTATTGCTCCGTGGTGTCTGACTCTGTGACCTCATAGACTTCAGCCCACCAGGCTTCTCTGCCATGGGGTTCTCCAGGCAAGAATAGTGGAGTGGGTTGCCATTCCTTCCTCCAGGGAATCTTCCCAACTCAGGGAGTGAATCCAGGTCTCCTGAACTGCAAGGGGATTCTTTGCCATATAAGCCACCATGAAAGCCCATGTTTATGAATATATGTGAATACAATGTATTTAATGCATATGTAAGAAGTATGCATCATGTATGTATTTACCATTCCTTGTCCCATGTGATCATTCATAGCTTCATGCAACATTGCTTCTATTTCATTGGCATTCTTTGCTGATAATTGGTATATTTTTTCAGCTTTATTGAAGTGTAATTGACAAGATAAATATTATGTATATTTACAGTATACAATGTGAAGTTTGATTTACATGTACATTTTGAAATGACCAACATGACCAAACTAATTTAAAATATTCACCAACTCATAACTATCATTTGTGTGTGTGTGTTGTGTATATGTAGTGATAACATTTAAGATCTATTGTCTTGGGAACTTCCAAGTATACAATATGTATTGTTAACTATATTATTATGTTGTATATTAGAGCTCCAGAACTTATTCATCTTGCATAATTAAAATGACATCTTTGAATGACAACTTTTAAACTGAGAACATTTAAGTGATTACCTTCATGTGTTTGTGTCCATACACTTTACTTTATTCTACTTATACAGATAAACTTCTCCTGTTCCTAGTTAAGGACAACTTCTCTACTTTATACTGAACCAATCTTTTCCAATCTACTCAAGGATAATATCCCAGCAACTTTACCCTTTCTGTACATCATCAAATTATCTTTTTCTCCTGAACCGAAAATTTGTAAATATTCAGTGTTTCAAAATTTTTAAAATGAACAAACAAAAAATAAACAAACAAACTTCTAAGTCCTACTTTCCCCTCAGTTAATGTCTCATTTTTCTAATTCTCTTTACAGAAATCTTCTGTTCTTTACATTCCATCTTGAACCTCCACTTCAGTAAGATGTTTGCTCCTACTTCCCAGAGAAACTCTTGACTAGGGCAGTTGGGCTGCAAAATTGTTAAACTAATGCCTTTCTTATTATTTTTATTTAGTGTTTATGAGGATCCAACAGTCAGTGCATTTTACCTGTATTGTTAGACATTCCATCTCCCTGACTAGAACATAAACTCTGTGGACATGAATTTTTGTTTGTTGAATATATCCAGGATCTAAAAGTTTGCATGGAAAGTTTGGTAGACTTAACAAATATTTGTTGAATTAAGTTTAGCAAACAGACACTTATTGCATCATTTTAACTCAACATTTCAAGATTACAATTAAATTATTTTCCCAAACAGATTTATTAATTCTGGGGCTATAATGTCCATAAATGCTATGAAATTCCTTCTTAAAATTCTGATATTGGTCAGTATGTTTGTGACTGAATTTGAGAGTCTTACAACAATAATTCTAATTTTATTTCTTCTCATTTTGTCCATGTTTTGTGGGGCCATTATCATTATCTTTTTAAGTGAATGATGCATTTTAGTATAATTTCCTTCTAAAATCTCTGTTTATGAACCATTTATAAATTAAACAAAACATTTCTATTTGTAAATCAAGGTCAATATTCAGTTCTAATTTTAGATTGTGAACTTCATCTCCTGTTAGCTTTGCTATTATACCATGCATAAGTATCAATGAAACTACCATCTGCTTCTTACACATTCGATTTATTTAAATATATTGTCCCTAGTCTTCTCTAAAACAAGATTTGATTGATTTCATCATATCTACATCTGCTTCCCTGGTGGTTCAGATGACAGAGAATCTGCTGGCCATACAGAGCCTGGTTTTTATCCTTGGGTTGAGAAGATCCCTTGGAGAAGGGAATGGCTACCCACACCAGTCATGGAGAATTCCAAATTTGGATGAGGAAAAAGTTCCATGAGCAATAAGCCTTTTCCCTTCAGTTTAATTTTTTCAAAATTTTTAAAATGAACAAACAAAAATAAATAAACAAACTTCTAAGTCCTACTTTCCCCTCAGTTAATGTCTCATTTTTCTAATTCTCTTTACAGAAATCTTCTGTTCTTTACATTCCATCTTGAACCTCCACTTCAGTAAGATGTTTGCTCCTACTTCCCAGAGAAACTCTTGACTAGGGCAGTTGGGCTGCAAAATTGTTAAACTAATGCCTTTCTTATTATTTTTATTTAGTGTTTATGAGGATCCAACAGTCAGTGCATTTTACCTGTATTGTTAGACATTCCATCTCCCTGACTAGAACATAAACTTTGTGGACATGAATTTTTGTTTGTTGAATATATCCAGGATCTAAAAGTTTGCATGGAAAGTTTGGTAGACTTAACAAATATTTGTTGAATTAAGTTTAGCAAACAGACACTTATTGCATCATTTTAACTCAACATTTCAAGATTACAATTAAATTATTTTCCCAAACAGATTTATTAATTCTGGGGCTATAATGTCCATAAATGCTATGAAACTCCTTCTTAAAATTCTGATATTGGTCAGTATGTTTGTGACTGAATTTGAGAGTCTTACAACAATAATTCTAATTTTATTTCTTCTCATTTTGTCCATGTTTTGTGGGGCCATTATCATTATCTTTTTAAGTGAATGATGCATTTTAGTATAATTTCCTTCTAAAATCTCTGTTTATGAACCATTTATAAATTAAACAAAACATTTCTATTTGTAAATCAAGGTCAATATTCAGTTCTAATTTTAGATTGTGAACTTCATCTCCTGTTAGCTTTGCTATTATACCATGCATAAGTATCAATGAAACTACCATCTGCTTCTTACACATTCGATTTATTTAAATATATTCTCCCTAGTCTTCTCTAAAACAAGATTTGATTGATTTCATCATATCTACATCTGCTTCCCTGGTGGTTCAGATGACAGAGAATCTGCTGGCCGTACAGAGCCTGGTTTTTATCCTTGGGTTGAGAAGATCCCTTGGAGAAGGGAATGGCTACCCACACCAGTCATGGAGAATTCCATGGATAGAGGATCCTGGTGGGCTACTGTCCATGGTGTCACAAAGAGTCATACACGACTGAGAAACTAACATATACACCTCTGTTATAATTTCCTTTTATCAGTTTCTTTTTATTCTCATCTCACTTTTAATGAATCCTTATTTTAAATCCAAAAATTGAAGTCATTTTTATATATATTTGTAGCATTTTATCATCACACCTATTATTAGCTATTGTAAATTTTAAGATTTGTCCCTGTCATGAAAGTTTATGCTCTGTGAGAACAAGGACTATGTATTAACTATTGCTGCATAATGCAGTCTGAGACATAATAGACTATGTGTGTGTGTACACACAAACACACACACATACACCCACTAATACATATGCATACAAATATATGTACATTTTATATAAATACATATATATATTTACCAAACAGAAGATTTTATGAGTGTAGCATCTATTTTGTTGGTGAACAGAAATCCTATTAATTCCTTTAGTAAATTTATCCCATACAATTTATCTGATTTGAATATAAGGGCAATCTACCTTCTATAATTAATTTGAATTATATTTACCACATTATTTAATAAAAATGAAGCAAAATGAAGTCACAGACCTGTTAAATTCCTATATCATTAACACCCACCAAAATTGAGTTTTATTCAAATATAACAGTCTTGCTAATTTTCTTAAACCAAAATAGATAAGATACACTCACCTGTTACTAATGTTCTAGCTACTGAAGTATAAAATTTTAAATCCGAATGACTTATAAATTAAACAAAACATTTCTATTTGTAAATCAAGGTCAATATTCAATTCTAATTTTAGATTGTGAACTTCATCTCCTGTTAGCTTTGCTATTATACCATGCATAAGTATCAATGAAACTACCATCTGCTTCTTACACATTCGATTTATTTAAATATATTCTCCCTAGTCTTCTCTAAAACAAGATTTGATTGATTTCATCATATCTACATCTGCTTCCCTGGTGGTTCAGATGACAGAGAATCTGCTGGCCATACAGAGCCTGGGTTTTATCCTTGGGTTGAGAAGATACCTTGGAGAAGGGAATGGCTACCCACACCAGTCATGGAGAATTCCATGGATAGAGGATCCTGGTGGGCTACTGTCCATGGTGTCACAAAGAGTCATACACGACTGAGAAACTAACATATACACCTCTGTTATAATTTCCTTTTATCAGTTTTTTTTTATTCTCATCTCACTTTTAATGAATCCTTATTTTAAATCCAAAAATTGAAGTCATTTTTATGTATATTTGTAGCATTTTATCATCACACCTATTATTAGCTATTGTAAATTTTAAGATTTGTCCCTGTCATGAAAGTTTATGCTCTGTGAGAACAAGGACTATGTATTAACTATTGCTGCATAATGCAGTCTGAGACATAACAGACTATGTGTGTGTGTACATACAAACACACACACATACACCCACTAATACATATGCATACAAATATATGTACATTTTATATAAATACATATATATATTTACCAAACAGAAGATTTTATGAGTGTAGCATCTATTTTATTGGTGAACAGAAATCCTATTAATTCCTTTAGTAAATTTATCCCATACAATTTATCTGATTTGAATATAAGGGCAATCTACATTCTGTAATTAATTTGAATTATATTTACCACATTATTTAATAAAAATGAAGTAAAATGAAGTCACAGACCTGTTAAATTCCTATATCATTAACACCCACCAAAATTGAGTTTTATTCAAATATAACAGTCTTGCTAATTTTCTTAAACCAAAATAGATAAGATACACTCACCTGTTACTAATGTTCTAGCTACTGAAGTATAAAATTTTAATGAAAAGTCTTCCTTGAAAATTTTATTTAAAAATGACTTATACTGAATGCAAAATGTGTGAAATTTATTTAATGTGCTATGTAGTTAAAGCCAGTCTATTGTCAACAATATGTTTCTTAGGAAACTTCAAAACGTACTATATACAACTGAAAACATTCTAACTTTCTATACTTGAGGAATTCTTTCTAAATTATTTACCATACTTATAAAGTTACTATATAAACTCCATTAAATTTAAACATTTACTTATTATCTCTATAAATTTTGCCAGAAATATTCATCTTGCAAATAATGCCATTATTTTCACGAAGCTTCTGATAAAACCTTTCACTCAGTTGTTCATCTCCATTGGTCATGTCACCAAGTTTGTAGCTACATTTTTTTTTTTTAATTTTCCACATTTTATCTTCCCTCCAACCTACTAGGTCAGGGATATGGACTGAAATTTTGAAAGGAATATTGTACAAAACTAATGTGACACTATCCTTTATCAGTGCTTCAGCTTAGTAGAAAATACATATGTGTTGTTTCAAAATCATCTAGGGAGTTCCCTAAGCATAATTTGAAACTGGCTTCCTCACAAGGAGAGCAGTCAGAGATGGAAGAAAAGGGGAGACTGCTCCAGCTTGGTATGTAGCAGTTTTCATAAGTAAGGGAACTTATTATAAGGCTTGTCTTGGGCAGCAAGTAGGTGAATATATTTCTATAACCTCCTACCAGATCTTTGAATAGAAATGGTCATATCTTCAGTCCTGATGATCTCAGCACCTCACTGAAAAGGCTATAGCTCCCACTGGAATAACTCCCACTGTGGTCAGCAGAAAGTATGTTCTATGGACAGGGGAGAGGGTGAGGCAAGCCTGATTGCCTGAGTCTAGATTATGGGTCAACAAGTGGTCATGCCCTCTTTATTATCTACTCCAAACATATGTTAAACAAAGGGTCACAGAAAATTTTGAAATTATAACTATACTAAATATTATGAGTAGGAAATTTCATGAATCAGTCAGAGGACATAACAGTATTTGACCAAGATACATGATTTAAGAAAATATTCCTGGGAATATTTACAGTTAACTGAGTAAAGGCAGAAAGAACATTCTATGAACAGAAGTAAAAGGTGAAAAGGTTGTGTAGTAAGAGATTATGTGATGCTTCATGGAGCTGAAAAAATTCAGGATGTCTGACCCAAAGAGATTAAAGAAAGTGTGTTACAGAATTAAAGTAGGAGAGAAAGACAGAACATCTAGTGTATATTCAGTATATCTAATACTCAAATAAAGAAAAAGGAATTGAAGGGCTTCAAGCAAGAGAGTTAAGGGAAAGCATACTATTACCAGCCCATAGAATGACTTTTACAATAACAAACAGCATTCTTTCTTCACAACACTTTTCTGTCATCTGTTAGGAGATTGCCCAATTATGTGCCACACTGCCAAGTTGTGTGCCAAATACCTTATAAACTCACAAGGCTATGGAGGGAAGAATTCTCCCAAAGTTGTTCAAAACACAACCCACACTGTTCTGATCAGAAGTGATGAAGAACTAGAGAAAATCTTGTAAAACCACCATTATATCTAAGTGTGAAACTAGCTGAGGCTTGGGCAGAAGCAGACTGCCTGAGCAAAACTAACTGAAATTTAGATTTAAATTTGGATGAAAATGGATTTAACATATAATTAGAAGATGAAATTCATACAATAATGTTATACATCAGATACAAGGAAGAGAAGAAATGTCATTGTCAAGATGACACATTGGATGCTGGCTTATATAAAAGCAAGTACATTCACTGTGACAAGAAACAATAGAAGAGTATTGGTTCTGGGGAAGAAATAAGGAAGCTTATCATTTTAGTTCTTGACTTATTAGTTTGGAGATATTTTGAAGCATTCAACATACGCTTAAATGAATGAGATGACAATAAGAGAATGGTAGACCTAAAACTGAATGGGAGGTAATCTTGGGTGAAGATAAAATTGCAATCTTTGACTTATATGTGGAAATTGTAGTTGTGTGCTTGGAAGGGGCTGCCTTGAGAGAGAGAGTTAGGGTTGAGGAAGAGATAAGGGTGTATCACTTGGAGGTAGTGGAGAAGACAATTATTCTTTGAATGTGGGAGTGACTAACCATATTGAAAGTGGAAGCATTTCCAAAGTCAAGGGAAAAAAAGGAGTTTAAAGAAGTAAGGAGTAGACAATTGTATTACATTCTACTAAGTCAGTACATAACTGAAAAATTTAGAAAATCTTTACTTCGTGGTATCTTTGAAGTAGCACTATCTAGTGATGGTAGGCTGAAAAAGTCAGAATGTCTGACCCAAAGAGATTAAAGAAAGTGTGTTACAGAATTAAAGTAGGAGAGAAAGACAGAACATCTAGTGTATATTCAGTATATCTAATACTCAAATAAAGAAAAAGGAATTGAAGGGCTTTAAGCAAGAGAGTTAAGGGAAAGCATACTATTACCAGCCCATAGAATGACTTTTACAATAACAAACAGCATTCTTTCTTCACAACACTTTACTGTCATCTGTTAGGATATTGCCCAATTATGTGCCACACTGCCAAGTTGTGTGCCAAATACCTTATAAACTCACAAGGCTATGGAGGGAAGAATTCTCCCAAAGTTGTTCAAAACACAACCCACACTGTTCTGATCAGAAGTGATGAAGAACTAGAGAAAATCTGGTAAAACCACCATTATATCTAAGTGTGAAACTAGCTGAGGCCTGGGCAGAAGCAGACTGCCTGAGCAAAACTAACTGAAATTTAGATTTAAATTTGGATGAAAATGGATTTAACATATAATTAGAAGATGAAATTCATACAATAATGTTATACATCAGATACAAGGAAGAGAAGAAATGTCATTGTCAAGATGACACATTGGATGCTGGCTTATATAAAAGCAAGTACATTCACTGTGACAAGAAACAATAGAAGAGTATTGGTTCTGGGGAAGAAATAAGGAAGCTTATCATTTTAGTTCTTATTAGTTTGGAGATATTTTGAAGCATTCAACATACGCTTAAATGAATGAGATAACAATAAGAGAATGGTAGACCTAAAACTGAATGGGAGGTAATCTTGGGTGAAGATAAAATTGCAATCTATGACTTATATGTGGAAATTGTAGTTGTGTGCTTGGAAGGGGCTGCCTTGAGAGAGAGAGTTAGGGTTGAGGAAGAGATAAGGGTGTATCACTTGGAGGTAGTGGAGAAGACAATTATTCTTTGAATGTGGGAGTGACTAACCATATTGAAAGTGGAAGCATTTCCAAAGTCAAGGGAAAAAAAGGAGTTTAAAGAAGTAAGGAGTAGACAATTGTATTACATTCTACTAAGTCAGTACATAACTGAAAAATTTAGAAAATCTTTCTTTGGTTGACCTTTTCAAGTCTGTTTAATTAAAGTGAAAAAATTGAATTGACTTAGTTTGAAGTAGCCTATGGATTGTGTATGGAAGAAATGGAACCAGCTATTAAATACTATTCTGAGAAATATTGTTAAAAAGACATAAATAGAAATCAGGGGAATATAAGAAAAAGCATAACAATAGTTTGTGCTTTTTTACTTCATTAGTTCATTTTTACTGTTGTTCCCATTTAGTGTGAGATTCTCCAACATATTTATAAAAATATATTTTTTAAAAGATTTATTTATTTATTTATTTTTGGGCGAGGGTGAGGTTGGGGAGGGAGGGGAATGGGCGGGTCACTTCTATTGGTCTTTCATTTCTCTATTTTCATCCGTCTTTGTTCTTTGGCTCCTGTGGGCCTCCCATCGCGGTGGCATCTGTCGTTGCAGAGCGCTGGCTCTGGGCTCATGCGCTCCAGAGCTCCAGCTTGGTAGTTGGACACATCAGTTCAGCCGCTCCACGGCACATGGGATTTTCCCAGGCCAGGGATCGAACCGGCGCCCCTTGCACTGCAAGGCAGTGTCCTTACCCACTGAACCACCAGGGGAAGCCCTATAAAAATAATTTTAAGAGCTGTTTTTAACTTTATTGAACCTTTTATTAAATATTTCATATATTGGATTATTTCTGGAGAGCAGATACATTAAGACTATCAAAATCAGAAGGAAATATTAAACAAGTAGCATTATATCTTGACTTTAAAAAATTATTAGAATGTTAGGAGAACCAGGAGAGAAGGTGCTAAATAACAGCATTTTCTGTAGGATATTTGGAGCATGAGGAGATACCTGCTCTAGTAAAAGTTTCTTTTTCTGTAGTCATTTAATAAAAGATTAGGAAAATAAAATAAACCTTACGGGTTCAAAGTTTCAATGCCAGGCTAAAGATCTATGGAAGAGCAGGGAGAAGACAGAGCCTAGAATATGAAAGATGAGAGTGATGAAAAGAGTTCTTGTAGTTCACACAACTGTCAGAATCATCATAATGAAATCTCACTATTTTGGTATAATTCTCAGTGATGCAAATATGCTTAGAAGCTGCCAGATTGCTGTTCACCTGACGGTGTCATTGCTCTTGTAAAGGTCAATAATACTTCCATGAAGCTCTTGCTGCTTCTCTTTGCCCTTCCTCTATGCTTGAGGTGCAGCCAAAACTCAACAAACAGCTTTGAAAATTTAAGCCCTTTAAAATTAAATACAGGAATGCTCTTACACTGAAGCATGCTGTTCATGGAGATTTATACAGCCTTTTCTACATTGATCTACAAATCAAAAAAATAAAATACAATTTTAAAGATATCAGTTTTCTTTAAATGTGCTAAAGCCTTATATGGTTATAGAAATATTTTAAGAATAATATTTAGATCATCATTTCTACCAAATGAAGCTCGTAGCTTCAGATTCCGGTCTTTCATTTCTCTATTTTCATCCGTCTTTGTTCTTTGGCTCCTGTGGGCCTCCCATCGCGGTGGCATCTGTCGTTGCAGAGTGCTGGTTCTGGGCTCATGCGCTCCAGAGCTCCAGCTTGGTAGTTGGACACATCAGTTCAGCTGCTCCGCGGCACATGGGATCTTCCCAGGCCAGATTTCGAACCGGCGCCCCTTGCACTGCAAGGCAGTGTTCTTACCCACTGGACCACCAGGGGAAGCCCTATAAAAATAATTTTAAGAGCTGTTTTTAACTTTATTGAACCTTTTATTAAATATTTCATATATTGGATTATTTCTGGAGAGCAGATACATTAAGACTATCAAAATCAGAAGGAAATATTAAACAAGTAGCATTATATCTTGACTTTAAAAAATTGTTAGAATGTTAGGAGAACCAGGAGAGAAGGTGCTAAATAACAGCATTTTCTGTAGGATATTTGGAGCATGAGGAGATACCTGCTCTAGTAAAAGTTTATTTTTCTGTAGTCATGTAATAAAAGATTAGGAAAATAAAATAAACCTTACTGGTTCAAAGTTTCAATGCCAGGCTAAAGATCTATGGAAGAGCAGGGAGAAGACAGAGCCTAGAACATGAAAGATGAGAGTGATGAAAAGAGTTCTTGTAGTTCACACAACTGTCAGAATCATCATAATGAAATCTCACTATTTTGGTATAATTCTCAGTGATGCAAATATGCTTAGAAGCTGCCAGATTGCTGTTCACCTGACGGTGTCATTGCTCTTGTAAAGGTCAATAATACTTCCATGAAGCTCTTGCTGCTTCTCTTTGCCCTTCCTCTATGCTTGAGGTGCAGTCAAAACTCAACAAACAGCTTTGAAAATTTAAGCCCTTTAAAATTAAATACAGGAATGCTCTTACACTGAAGCATGCTGTTCATGGAGATTTATACAGCCTTTTCTACATTGATCTACAAATCAAAAAAATAAAATACAATTTTAAAGATATCAGTTTTCTTTAAATGTGCTAAAGCCTTATATGGTTATAGAAATATTTTAAGAATAATATTTAGATCATCATTTCTACCATCCAGATTGATCATGTCATACCATGCTCAGTAGCTTCAGTTGAGTGCAGCCCCATGGATTGTCCTCTGTCCCCGATCCCCAGCCCACTAGGGTCCCCTGTCCATTGGATTCTCCAGGTAAGAATGCCAGAGTGTACAGCCATTTCCTACTTAAGAAGGTCTTCCCATCCCAGGGATAAAACCCAGGGATCAAATCCACATCTCCTGAGTCTCCTGTGTTGCAGGAGGATTCTTTGCCTCTGAGCAACTGGGGAAGTCCTCAAGCTAACCATAGTTGAAAACATATGATACTATCTATTTTTTCTAGGTGATTACATTTATAATGCTTAGATAACAATAAATTTAAAATTTGAATTCTAAAAATGTTATAAACACAATATGAAATATATGTTCCTATTTCACATTTATCTTCTTCCCTCTTCTAATAAAAGCATGTCAAGATTTTCTGAGTGACCTGAGACACTTAAAAGGTCAAGAAAAAATCCCACACTACTAGGTAGGATGAAAGGAAAAAAAAAAAAGAGGAAATGCGACTAGCACGCCTGGGGGTGGCTCAAGGGGACAAGAGGTTCCCTCAATCAGAAAATTCCCCTCGCTGTGGGAAAATAAGCTGGGACAGAGAGAGAGCTTCAGGAGATCAAAGAGGAATACAGCAATGAGTCTGTGAGAGGCAGGACAAAGTGACAGCTTCATGCATGGTCCTTGCTGCAGCCCTGCACACATCAGCCTGAGTTGTGTATCTCCTGGTGTGGAGGGAGGGCTAGGTGCTGGGAAGTGAGATTTGGAGAACACACCTGGAAAGAGGACAGCTGTGTCTGTGAAGAAACAGCCTTAGGAGACATAAATAAGGAGTTCCACAATGAGAAAAGCTTCCAGAAGAGATCCAGGCCACAGTAAAACAAGGCACCATTGTTGAGTGGTACACAAGGGGCAGGATCACCATTGCCATCCCTTTTTCCACTCCGCAGACCTGTCTCTGGGGGCACTAGCTTGAGCCGGGTCACCTGCCCCAAAAGTCAAAGCCTCTTTTATTCAAGCTCCCATGGGCCAAAGCACTGCCCACATCCAAGGCTCCTCTAACCATGCAAGCCCTGCAGGCCAGGCTTGTTGATTCCTCCCCCACTGCCAACCTATGTGGATGTGTGTGTTCCAGGACAGCATGAGGACCAAACGCTGGTCAGAGGAGGACACACAGTAGTGAAGAGGGGCTGAAATGTCTCCTCATGGCTGAACAAACCATATAGTTCTGCCTCCCTTCACAACTTTCTAAAGTCAGTGCCTGCAGAACATCTGAATAAAAAACAAGTGCTCCTTCAGCTGAGATGGTCCTGGTTTTAGCAGCTTTGGATTTGCGGGCACATACACATGAATGCTGGGCCAGGCCAGAGTCTGAATATCACTAACATGAGATGTGGCAGATGTGGGAAATAATTGCACATGAACATGAGGTCCCACATTGGGGCCAGGTGCATAGCTATTAAGGTCCTGGGACCTGCCTTTAATGGATTTGTGTTGCTGGCTTGGTGAATATAACACCTGAGAGGCACCAGGGCCATTTGCCTATATATCCACTGTTTAGGTGCAATCAAATGAAGTCCAGCAGCAGTGTAGTTTGTGAGCCTGGACAGTGGGCAAAAGGGGACACAACAGAGCCCACTCATGAATGAACGGAAAGCTGGAATAGCAATATTTTTATCAGAAAAAATAGACTTTAAAATAAAGATTGCAACAAGAGACCAGGAAGGTCAATATATAATGACCAAGGGATCAATACAAAAAGGAAGTACATAAATTGTAAATACATATGCACCTAGCATTTAGAGTTAACCCTTATGAAACTCTTTCAAAATAGTTGCACATGAAGGAATACTCTTAAGCTTGTTCTATGAGGCATCATCACCTTGATACCAAAAACAGACAAAAATAAGGAGTTCCACAATCAGAAAAGCTTCCAGAAGAGATCCAGGCCACAGTAAAACAAGGCACCATTGTTGGTACACAAGGGGCAGGATCACCATTGCCATCCCTTTTTCCACTCCCCAGACCTGTCTCTGGGGGCACTAGCTTGAGCCGGGTCACCTGCCCCAAAAGTCAAAGCCTCTTTTATTCAAGCTCCCATGGGCCAAAGCACTGCCCACATCCAAGGCTCCTCTAACCATGCAAGCCCTGCAGGCCAGGCTTGTTGATTCCTCCCCCACTGCCAACCTATGTGGATGTGTGTGTTCCAGGACAGCATGAGGACCAAATGCTGGTCAGAGGAGGACACACAGTAGAGAAGAGGGGCTGAAATGTCTCCTCATGGCTGAACAAACCATATAGTTCTGCCTCCCTTCACAACTTTCTAAAGTCAGTGCCTGCTGAACATCTGAATAAAAAACAAGTGCTCCTTCAGCTGAGATGGTCCTGATTTTAGCGGCTTTGGATTTGCGGGCACATACACATGAATGCTGGGCCAGGCCAGAGTCTGAATATCACTAACATGAGATGTGGCAGATGTGGGAAATAATTGCACATGAACATGAGGTCCCACATTGGGGCCAGGTGCATAGCTATTAAGGTCCTGGGACCTGCCTTTAATGGATTTGTGTTGCTGGCTTGGTGAATATAACACCTGAGAGGCACCAGGGCCATTTGCCTATATATCCACTGTTTAGGTGCAATCAAATGAAGTCCAGCAGCAGTGTAGTTTGTGAGCCTGGACAGGGGACAAAAGGGGACACAACAGAGCCCACTCATGAATGAACGGAAAGCTGGAGTAGCAATATTTTTATCAGAAAAAATAGACTTTAAAATAAAGATTGCAACAAGAGACCAGGAAGGTCAATATATAATGACCAAGGGATCAATACAAAAAGGAAGTATATAAATTGTAAATACATATGCACCTAGCATTTAGAGTTAACCCTTATGAAACTCTTTCAAAATAGTTGCACATGAAGGAATACTCTTAAGCTTGTTCTATGAGGCATCATCACTTTGATACCAAAAACAGACAAAAATACCACACTCAAGAAAAAAAACTTACAATTCAATATCACTGATGAAGATATATGCAAAATCCCCCAACAAAATAATAGCAAATTGAATCTAACAACATATCAAAAGGATCACTAGAAGAAAGTACGTGTTTGTCTGAATTGTGTTTGACTCTGTGACTCCATATACTGTAGCCCACCAGGCTCCTCTGTCCATCAAAGTTTCTAGGTAAGAATACTGGAGTGAGTATCCAGCCATTCCCTTTTCCAGGGCATCATTCTAACTCAGGGATTAAACCTGGGTCTCCCACATTGCAGACAGATTTCTTACCATCTGAGTCACCAAGGAAGTCCCAAGAATACTGGACTGAGTAGCTCTTCCCCTGTCCAAGGGATCCTCCTAACCCAGGGATTAAACCTAGGTGCCCCCTGCCCCCCACCACCCACCACCAGGACAGAAATGAGATCAAAACAGTCAATCTTAAGGAAAATCCATCAAAAATGCTCACTGGAAAGGCTGATGCTGAAACCGAGGCCCCAGTATTTGGTCATCTGATGCAAACAGGTGACTCATTGGAAAAGTCCCTCATGCTGGGAAAGATTGAGGACAGAAGAAGAGGCTATCAGAGGATGAGATGATTGCACAGCATTGCTAATGCAGTGGACATGAACTTGGGAAATCTCTGGGAGACAGTGAGAGGCAGGAGGCCTTAGCATGCTGCAGTACATGGAGTCACAAAGAGCTGGACATGATTGGGTGACTGAACAACAGCAACAGGATCTACCACATTATAGATGGATTCTTTACCATCTGAAGTGACACTTATCCCAGGGGTACAATGACAGGCAAATGATCAGTATGATATAACACATTAAAAAACTGAAAAATAAAATCCACGTGATCATCTCAACAGATGCAGAAAAAATTTAACACCAATTTATGATAAAAACTCTCCAGAAAGTGGGCTTAGTGGGTATACACCTCAATATAGTAAAGGATATAGATGACAAACCTACAGCTAACACCATAGTCAATGGGGAAAAGCTGAAAACATTTCCTCTAAGATCAGAAACAAGATAAGAATGTTTGCTCTTGCCACTTTTCTTCAACAGAGTTTTGGAAGTCCTACTTACAGCTGTCAGAGTAGAAATACATACATACATAAATGAAAGGAAAAAGAAGAAATTAAACTGCCTCTGTTTTCTTATGATGCAATATTATGTATAGAAAACTGAAAGATGCCACCAGAAAACCAATAGAGCTGATAAATGAACTTGGTAAAGTTGGAAGATACAAAACTTAATACACAGAAATACCATGAAGTCCTTTATGTTAAGAAGCTATCAGAAAGAGATATTAAGAAGGCCACCCTATTTACCACCACATCAAAAGATTAAAAATTCCTTGAAATAAACCTCCTTAAGGAGGCAAAAGAGCTATACTGATAAAACAGTAAGATATTGATGAAAGTTATCAAAGATGACACAAGCAGATGGAGAGATATATCATGTTTTTAGTTTGGAAGAATCAATATTGTCAAAATGACTATACTATTTAAAGCAATCTCCATATTCAATGTAATCTCTAGCAAATTGCCAAGAGAATTTTTCACAGTATTAGAATAAAAAAAATATTTTACAGCTTGTATAGAAACAAAAAAGAGGTCAAATAGCCAAATAAACTTGAGAGTAAAGAACAGAGCTGGAGGAATCAGGCTCCCTGAGTTCAGACTACACTACAAAGATATAGTAATCAAAACAGTATGGTATTAGTGCAAATATAGATAGATAGATAGAAAGTCCAGAGATAAACTTACACACTTATGGCTACCTCATCCATGACAAAGAAGGTAAGACTATACAATGGAGGAAAGACTGTCTCTTCAATAAGTGGTGCTGGGTAACCCAGACAGTAAAAGAATGAAATTAAAACATTCCCTAACAACATTCGGAAGAGCAAGTTCAAAATGGATAAAACACCTAGATGTAAAAACAGATACTATAAAACTCTTAGAGGAAAACAGACCACACATTGACATAAATCACAGCAAAGTCTTTTTTGATCAAATGTATGGAGTAATTAAAAAAAAATAAGCAGATGGGACCTAATTAAACTTAAAAACTTTGATACAGCAAAGTTGTAACCATAAAGAAAGTGAAAATATAACCTCAGACATGGAGAAAGTATTTGCAAATGAATCAACTGACACCATTAATCTTCAAAAGATAGAAACAATTTATGCAGTTCAATATCAAAAAAACCAAACAAACCAATCAAAAGATGAGTAGACAACTTAAATATATGTTTCTCCAAAGAAGACATACAGATGACTGAAAAGCACACAAAAATATGTTCAACACCACTAATTAGAGAAATGCAAATCAACATGACAATAAGGCATCAACTCATACTGATCAGAATGGTCAGCATCAGAAAAATCTGCAAATATATTGATGTATGGCAAAAAGGATCACAATAGTATAATTATCCTTCAAGTAAAATAAATAAAGTTAAAAAATAAATAGTGGAGCAGGTGTGGCCAAAGATAACACTGTTGGTGGAACTGTAAATTGGCACAGCTACTCTGCAGAATAATACAAAGTTTCCTTAAAAAAATAAAAACAGAACAATTATGTGACCCAGCAATGACATTCCTGGGCATATATCCTGAGAAAACCATGTTTCAAAATTACATGCAACCCAATGTTCACTGTATCACTATTTACAATTGCCGAGACAGAGAAGCTACCTAACTGTCCATGGACAGGTGAATGTATAAAGAAGATGTGGTACATATACATAGAGGAATACTATTCAGCCACAAAAATGCAAATAATGTAATTTTCAGAAACATGGATGTTCCTAGAGATTGTCCTAGAGTGAAGTAAGACAGAAAGACAAGTATTCAAATTACCCCTTATATGTGTAAGCTAGAAAACTGGTACAGTTGAAATTACTTCCAAAGCAGAAATGTAGTCACAGATGTAGGAGACAAATCTGTGATTACCAAGTAGGGAAGAGGAGTAGGATAAATTGAGAGGCTGGGATCGGTATATACACACTAACTAGGATCTATTGTATAGTAGAGGCAATGCTACTGAATGCTCTTGTGCAATGGGGTAAAACACCTAGATGTAAAACAGATACTATAAAACTCTTAGAGGAAAACAGACCACACATTGACATAAATCACAGCAAAGTCTTTTTTGATCAAATGTATGGAGTAATTAAAAAAAAATAAGCAGATGGGACCTAATTAAACTTAAAAACTTTGATACAGCAAAGTTGTAACCATAAAGAAAGTGAAAATATAACCTCAGACATGGAGAAAGTATTTGCAAATGAATCAACTGACACCATTAATCTTCAAAAGATAGAAACAATATATGCAGTTCAATATCAAAAAAACCAAACAAACCAATCAAAAGATGAGTAGACAACTTAAATATATGTTTCTCCAAAGAAGACATACAGATGACTGAAAAGCACACAAAAATATGTTCAACACCACTAATTAGAGAAATGCAAATCAACATGACAATAAGGCATCAACTCATACTGATCAGAATGGTCAGCATCAGAAAAATCTGCAAATATATTGATGTATGGCAAAAAGGATCACAATAGTATAATTATCCTTCAAGTAAAATAAATAAAGTTAAAAAATAAATAGTGGAGCAGGTGTGGCCAAAGATAACACTGTTGGTGGAACTGTAAATTGGCACAGCTACTCTGCAGAATAATACAAAGTTTCCTTAAAAAAATAAAAACAGAACAATTATGTGACCCAGCAATGACATTCCTGGGCATATATCCTGAGAAAACCATGTTTCAAAATTACATGCAACCCAATGTTCACTGTATCACTATTTACAATTGCCGAGACAGAGAAGCTACCTAACTGTCCATGGACAGGTGAATGTATAAAGAAGATGTGGTACATATACATAGAGGAATACTATTCAGCCACAAAAATGCAAATAATGTAATTTTCAGAAACATGGATGTTCCTAGAGATTGTCCTAGAGTGAAGTAAGACAGAAAGACAAGTATTCAAATTACCCCTTATATGTGTAAGCTAGAAAACTGGTACAGTTGAAATTACTTCCAAAGCAGAAATGTAGTCACAGATGTAGGAGACAAATCTGTGATTACCAAGTAGGGAAGAGGAGTAGGATAAATTGAGAGGCTGGGATCGGTATATACACACTAACTAGGATCTATTGTATAGTAGAGGCAATGCTACTGAATGCTCTGTTGTGACCAAAATGGAAAGGACAATAGAAACTAACATAGCATTGTAAAGCAACTATACTCCAGTAAAATTAATTTTAAAATTCTAAGAAATTATTAAGTAGTATAAAACATAATGGTTAAAAATATGAGATCTATATTAAAAAATAATTTGTTTCTGCACTTAAGTTCTTCCTTACTAATTATCTAAAGAATGTTTCCTTAACTCTAATTTACTTTCAAAATAGTAATAGTTCAGATGTGAAGACAGCTTGTTTATGTTTTATTTCCTATGAAGAATAGTCCACTATCCTCTTGTTAGTGATACTGTGTTTATGTTATCTTTAATTTTCTCAATATCATATGAAAGATGCAGCACATTTTAATTTTAATGTATTAATAAATAAGTATGGCTTTTCAGTCTAAATATTTGAAATTTAAATGTAAATTTCTGAATTTGTTTCTCATATCACTCACACATATTTAATTTGAGAAGTCTTTATTCAAATTTTTATGTCATATTTTTTGAAAGTTGGTCCTTTATTCTGTCATGTGTATTTATGTTTCTGCACTATTTTTAAAACACACAATTCTATGATATATAAATGCCTTTAGTCATAGAAATAATATGTAAGTATATAGTATATGTGTGTTTATAGTCTTTCTTTTATTGAACATAGAGAATCATTCTCACCAACAAATAATATTAATAGTCTCAATCCCACTTGATTTCTTGAGTTACACACTGTAACTTTCAGGTATATTTAGACACTCTTTTAGTAGTTAATAGGTGTCCAGTTTAATTAGGTTTTATTTGGATAAGCTATTAATCTAGGAAGTTTACAGTGCAAATTTTCCAGAGACCTAAATACTTCAGTATAGCATAGACTATTTCTTCATATTTTTTCCCATGTGGGTTAACTTTAATTATTAATATTATGTCTTTCTACTGTATTTTGCTCTCTGGTAAGCCTCTTGATGAGCTTCCCAGTTGATTCGGTAGTAAAGAGTCTACCTGCTGGGCTTCCCCTGGTGGTCCAGTGGGTAAGGACACCGCCTTGCAATGCAAGGCGCCAGTTCGAGATGTAAATATATCGTAAAATAATAGATCTAAGAAATGCTACTAAGTATGTGACCAAAATGGAAAGGACAATAGAAACTAACATAGCATTGTAAAGCAACTATACTCCAGTAAAATTAATTTTAAAATTCTAAGAAATTATTAAGTAGTATAAAACATAATGGTTAAAAATATGAGATCTATATTAAAAAATAATTTGTTTCTGCACTTAAGTTCTTCCTTACTAATTATCTAAAGAATGTTTCCTTAACTCTAATTTACTTTCAAAATAGTAATAGTTCAGATGTGAAGACAGCTTGTTTATGTTTTATTTCCTATGAAGAATAGTCCATTATCCTCTTGTTAGTGATACTGTGTTTATGTTATCTTTAATTTTCTCAATATCATATGAAAGATGCAGAACATTTTAATTTTAATGTATTAATAAATAAGTATAGCTTTTCAGTCTAAATATTTGAAATTTAAATGTAAATTTCTGAATTTGTTTCTCATATCACTCACACATATTTAATTTGAGAAGTCTTTATTCAAATTTTTATGTCATATTTTTTGAAAGTTGGTCCTTTATTCTGTCATGTGTATTTATGTTTCTGCACTATTTTTAAAATACACAATTCTATGATATATAAATGCCTTTAGTCATAGAAATAATATGTAAGTATATAGTATATGTGTGTTTATAGTCTTTCTTTTATTGAACATAGAGAATCATTCTCACCAACAAATAATATTAATAGTCTCAATCCCACTTGATTTCTTGAGTTACACACTGTAACTTTCAGGTATATTTAGACACTCTTTTAGTAGTTAATAGGTGTCCAGTTTAATTAGGTTTTATTTGGATAAGCTATTAATCTAGGAAGTTTACAGTGCAAATTTTCCAGAGACCTAAATACTTCAGTATAGCATAGACTATTTCTTCATATTTTTTCCCCATGTGGGTTAACTTTAATTATTAATATTATGTCTTTCTACTGTATTTTGCTCTCTGGTAAGCCTCTTGATGAGCTTCCCAGTTGATTCGGTAGTAAAGAGTCTACCTGCTGGGCTTCCCCTGGTGGTCCAGTGGGTAAGGACACCGCCTTGCAACGCAAGGGGCGCCAGTTCGAGCCCTGGCCTGGGAAGATCCCACGTGCCGCGGAGCGGCTGGACTGATGTGTCCAATCACCGAGCCGGAGCTCTGGAGCGCATGCGCCCAGAGCCGGTGCTCTGCAACAACAGATGCCACCGCGATGGGAGGCCCACAGGAGCCAAAGAACGAAGACAAATGAAAATGGAGAAATGAGAGACCCATAGAAGTGGCCCGCCCACTCCCCTCCCTCCCAAACCCGACCCTCGCCCAAAGTAAATAAATAAATTAAAAAAAAAAAAAAGAATCTACCTGCTGATGCCAAGACATGGTTTCAATCCCAGGAAGATTCCCTGGAGAAAGGAAAGGCAACTCACTCCAGCATTCCTGCCAGGATCATCCCGAGGCCAGAAAAGCATAAGAGACTTGAGGATGAATGAATGAATACTCAGGGTTTATTTCCTTGAGCATTGACTGGGTTGATCTCCTTGCAGTCCCAGAGACTCTGAAGAGTCGTCTCCCGACCACAGTTCCAACGTATCAAATCTTCAGTCATTCAGTCATATACAAGAGTTTGTGACGCAATGGTCTGCAGCACACCAGGCTTGCCTGCCCTTCACCATCTCCCAGAGCTTGCTCAAACTCATGTCCATTGACTCAGTGATGCCATCCAACCATCTCGTCCTCTATCGTCCCTTTCTCCTTTTGCCTTCTATTTTTCCCATTGTCAGGGGTTTTTCCAAAGAGTCATCTCTTTGCATCAGGTGGCCAAAGTATTGGAGTTTCAGTTTCAGCATAAGCCCTTCCAATGAATATTCAGTGCTGATTTCCTTGAGGATTGACTGGTTTGATATCCTTGCAGTCCAAGGACCATTGAGTCTTCTCCAACACCACTATTTGAAAGTATCAATTCTTTGGCGTTAAGCATTCTTTATGGATCAACTCTCACATCCCTACAACACTACTGGAAAAACCATAGCTATGACTATATGGGCCTTTCTTGGCAAAGCGATGTCTCTACTTTTTAATACACTATCTGGGTTTGTCATAGCTTTTCTTCCAAGGAGCAAGCATTATTTGATTTCTAAAGAGTCTACCTGCTGGGCTTCCCCTGGTGGTCCAGTGGGTAAGGACACCGCCTTGCAATGCAAGGGGCGCCGGTTCGAGCCCTGGCCTGGGAAGATCCCACGTGCCGCAGAGCGGCTGGACTGATGTGTCCAATCACCGAGCTGGAGCTCTGGAGCGCATGCGCCCAGAGCCGGTGCTCTGCAGCAACAGATGCCACCGCGATGGGAGGCCCACAGGAGCCAAAGAACGAAGACAAATGAAAATGGAGAAATGAGAGACCCATAGAAGTGGCTCGCCCACTCCCCTCCCTCCCAAACCCGACCCTCGCCCAAAGTAAATAAATAAATTAAAAAAAAAAAAAAAAAGAGTCTACCTGCTGATGCCAAGACATGGTTTCAATCCCAGGAAGATTCCCTGGAGAAAGGAAAGGCAACTCACTCCAGCATTCCTGCCAGGATCATCCCAAGGCCAGAAAAGCATAAGAGACTTGAGGATGAATGAATGAATACTCACGGTTTATTTCCTTGAGCATTGACTGGGTTGATCTCCTTGCAGTCCCAGAGACTCTGAAGAGTCGTCTCCAGACCACAGTTCCAACGTATCAAATCTTCAGTCACTCAGTCATATACAAGAGTTTGTGACTCAATGGTCTGCAGCACACCAGGCTTGCCTGCCCTTCACCATCTCCCAGAGCTTGCTCAAACTCATGTCCATTGACTCAGTGATGCCATCCAACCATCTCGTCCTCTATCGTCCCTTTCTCCTTTTGCCTTCTATTTTTCCCATTGTCAGGGGTTTTTCCAAAGAGTCATCTCTTTGCATCAGGTGGCCAAAGTATTGGAGTTTCAGTTTCAGCATAAGCCCTTCCAATGAATATTCAGTGCTGATTTCCTTGAGGATTGACTGGTTTGATATCCTTGCAGTCCAAGGACCATTGAGTCTTCTCCAACACCACTATTTGAAAGTATCAATTCTTTGGCGTTAAGCATTCTTTATGGATCAACTCTCACATCCCTACAACACTACTGGAAAAACCATAGCTATGACTATATGGGCCTTTCTTGGCAAAGCGATGTCTCTACTTTTTAATACACTATCTGGGTTTGTCATAGCTTTTCTTCCAAGGAGCAAGCATTATTTGATTTCTAGCTGCAGTCACTGTCAGCAGTGATTTTGGAGCCTGAATAAATAAAATCTGTCACTGTTTCCATTTTTTCCTCCATCTATGTGCCATGAAGTGATGAAGTCAGTTGCCATAATTTTAATTTTCTGAATGTTGGGTTTTAAGCCAGCTTTTTCGCTGTCCTCTTTCACCTTCATCATGAGGCTCTTTAGTTCCTCTTTCTGCCATCAAGGTGGTATCATCTGCATAACTGTTGCTGATATTTCTCCCTCCAATCTTCATTCCTGCTTGCGGTTCATCCAGCCCAGCATTTTGCCTGATGTACTCTGCATAAAAATTAAATTATCAGGGTTAAAATATATAGCCCTGATGCACTCTCCCTAATCTTGAACCTAGTTCCTTAAGGAATTCTTAATGTTGTTTATTTAAATTGATCTTGCAGGAAACAGTGAACAATGCATATGAGGGTAATAGTGAAAGATATCCATCTGAGTGACAACATGGTCCCATATTGACATATCTTGGCGTGTTTCTATTTCTTCATAGTTAAATTGAGTTATGAGATAGCTTTAATTCGACTAAAATTTCTCCATCACAAAGTAATAATCATGATATTGCTATGTTACTAATTAACTAGTTTTAAATAAATAAGCAAGAGATGTTATTTTTCCTTTTATTTGTATTTTTTCATTTATTTACATGTTTCCTGAGGCTCAGTTATGACCTAGATTTTCATTCAGTGCCCAAATTGCATTCAAAGTTAGTTCATTCAGAGTCAGTTCTTCCCTTTATGAAACTTGCTACAATTCAGTGAAACATAGAAAATAAGGTAAGAAAACAAATCTATGAATAAAGGACTCCTAAATTTAAAATATTTCAAACAAAGCAGATTAATATGCTTCAATACAGAATGATTTTGGGGGGAGGTAGAAGATAGTAAGTGCGGCTTGTACTTTGATATGATGCTCTTGAAAGTTGGATTCCCTGTTGGCCCATTACCTATGGAAAACCATAGCTATGACTATATGGGCCTTTCTTGGCAAAGCGATGTCTCTACTTTTTAATATGCTATCTGGGTTTGTCATAGCTTTTCTTCCAAGGAGCAAGCATTATTTGATTTCTAGCTGCAGTCACTGTCAGCAGTGATTTTGGAGCCTGAATAAATAAAATCTGTCACTGTTTCCATTTTTTCCTCCATCTATGTGCCATGAAGTGATGAAGTCAGTTGCCATAATTTTAATTTTCTGAATGTTGGGTTTTAAGCCAGCTTTTTCGCTGTCCTCTTTCACCTTCATCATGAGGTTCTTTAGTTCCTCTTTCTGCCATCAAGGTGGTATCATCTGCATAACTGTTGCTGATATTTCTCCTCCAATCTTCATTCCTGCTTGCGGTTCATCCAGCCCAGCATTTTGCCTGATGTACTCTGCATAAAAATTAAATTATCAGGGTTAAAATATATAGCCCTGATGCACTCTCCCTAATCTTGAACCTAGTTCCTTAAGGAATTCTTAATGTTGTTTATTTAAATTGATCTTGCAGGAAACAGTGAACAATGCATATGAGGGTAATAGTGAAAGATATCCATCTGAGTGACAACATGGTCCCATATTGACATATCTTGGCGTGTTTCTATTTCTTCATAGTTAAATTGAGTTATGAGATAGCTTTAATTTGACTAAAATTTCTCCATCACAAAGTAATAATCATGATATTGCTATGTTACTAATTAACTAGTTTTAAATAAATAAGCAAGAGATGTTATTTTTCCTTTTATTTGTATTTTTTCATTTATTTACATGTTTCCTGAGGCTCAGTTATGACCTAGATTTTCATTCAGTGCCCAAATTGCATTCAAAGTTAGTTCATTCAGAGTCAGTTCTTCCCTTTATGAAACTTGTTACAATTCAGTGAAACATAGAAAATAAGGTAAGAAAACAAATCTATGAATAAAGGACTCCTAAATTTAAAATATTTCAAACAAAGCAGATTAATATGCTTCAATACAGAACGATTTTGGGGGGAGGTAGAAGATAGTAAGTGGGGCTTGTACTTTGATATGATGCTCTTGAAAGTTGGATTCCCTGTTGGCCCAGATGGTAAACACTCTACTTGCAATGCAGGAGACACAGATTGGATCCCTAGTTGAGAAGATCCCCTGGAGAAGTGACTGGCTACCCACTATAGCATTCTTACCTGGAGAATTCCATGGACAGAGGAGCCTGGTAGACTCCAGCTCATGGGGCCACAAAAATCAGACACGAGCAAGTGACACACTTTCACACTTTCACTTCACGGATGTTACTATGAAAAAGCACATATATGCTGAGACCTACAATATAATTCCTTAATGGCAAAAACAGCCCAGACTAGAACTGAGAAAAAGCACTTGAAAAATACTATGCCAAAGATTTTTTTTAAGTGTTTGTCACTTCTTTAATTAAAAAAAAATTTTTTTGCCCTCTTTTTTTGGTCTTTCCTTTATTTATTTTCATCCATCTTCGTTCCTTGACCTATGTGGGTCTCCCATCATAGTGGCCTCTCTTGTCGCAGAGTACCGGCTCTGGGCACATGCGCTCCTGAGTGCTGGCTCATAATTGGACACACCAGTCCAGTTGCTCCATGGCATGTGGAATCTTCCAATGCCAAGGATCGAACTGGAACCCCTGCATTGCAAGGCAGACTCTTTATCCACGGGACTACCGGGGAAGCCTCTATGCCAAAGATTTAAGGCTGCAATTTGGAAAGTGAAAGGCTCCTAAATTTGAGGTCTCCAGGTCAAGAGAAGAGGAACTGAGGTTGACCAAGGGAGTGTACAACCCATAGCGTATAATAAGATGAGACTTTATTCTCTAAGTCAAGTCATTTGTCCCTTATTTCTTCGACACTTCACCTTCAATCATTTAAGGTATCAAATTAGGTTTATCTTCAAAATATTTTCAACATGCACCATATTTAACGACTGCTACATCTTGTTGCATCACCATGATCTTCACAGCTTCCTTATCCCCTCCTTCACCACAAACCCCTGTTCTCAGTATTCTCCACACAGTGGTCAGGGAGCATCTTCCTAAGAGTGGGAGTGTTTCAAATTGTGCTAATCTCTGCATTTTTCCCTGTGTAAATTCTACAGTTAAACAAGTTTGGTGTGCTATTTGAGTTTTCTCTAATGAAATTGAGATTTAGATCATTTCATAAGGAGTCAATGTTTTTAAACTGTGGTGCTAGAGAAGACCTGAGAGTCCCTTGGATGGCAAGGAGATTAAACCATTCGATCCTAAAGGAAATCAACACTGAATACTCATTGGAACGACTGATGCTGAAGCTGAAAGTCCAATACTTTGAACATCTGATGTTTAGAACTGACTACTTGGAAAAGGTCACGATGATGGAAAAGATTGAAGGCAGGAGGAGAAGATGGCAACAGAGTGTGAGATTGTTGGATGGTATCACTGACTTGATGGATGAAAGTCTGGGAAAACTAGAAGATAGTGAAGAACAGGAAAGCCTGGAATACTTCAGTCCATGCGATTACAAATAGTGGCACATGACTTAGCTACTGAACAACAGCAACATATAATTAACTGTAGCAATCTTTTTTTTTTTTTTTAAACTGTAACAATCTTGAATGTTTTCAGTGCTCCTGAACTATTTACATGAGGCTCCCCTTGTAGCTCAGTTGGTAAATAATCTGCCTCTAATACAGGAGACCCTGGTTCAATTCCTGGATAAGGAAGATCTCCTGAGGAAGGGATAGGCCACATACTCCAGTATTCTTGGGCTCCCCTTGTGGCTCAGATGGTAAAGAATTTGCCCACAAGACAGGAGACCTGGATTCTCGGGCAGATGCCCTGGAACACTCTTAAATGTTTTCAGTACTCTTGAACTATTTACAAGTGTATATTACAAAAGCTAACTAAAAAAGTCGAGAAGTTTTGAAAGTTTATTTGATCTTAATATATTAAAATATTTTGCATTTTATGTTGGCTATTGATCGATTCAGCTGCACATGTTGTCCAGTAACTTGCTGATTTATAATTAATTCTGTACTATTGAATTCTAGTTTGCAATGCAGCTTAAGGAATGTGGCCTTAAAATGTTGTTTTCACATTAATTTGGAATACCATTGCAGTGTTCATTATTAATTTTAGTGTAAAAAAATGTGTCCTTTATTTTTATGCAAAACCTTTTAAATTTAATATTGAGTGTTTCAAATTGTGCTAATCTCTGCATTTTTCCCTATGCAAATTCTACAGTTAAACAAGTTTGGTGTGCTATTTGAGTTTTCTCTAATGAAATTGAGATTTAGATCATTTCATAAGGAGTCAATGTTTTTAAACTGTGGTGCTAGAGAAGACCTGAGAGTCCCTTGGATGGCAAGGAGATTAAACCATTCGATCCTAAAGGAAATCAACACTGAATACTCATTGGAACGACTGATGCTGAAGCTGAAAGTCCAATACTTTGAACATCTGATGTTTAGAACTGACTACTTGGAAAAGGTCACGATGATGGAAAAGATTGAAGGCAGGAGGAGAAGATGGCAACAGAGTGTGAGATTGTTGGATGGTATCACTGACTTGATGGATGAAAGTCTGGGAAAACTAGAAGATAGTGAAGAACAGGAAAGCCTGGAATACTTCAGTCCATGCGATTACAAATAGTGGCACATGACTTAGCTACTGAACAACAGCAACATATAATTAACTGTAGCAATCTTTTTTTTTTTTTTAAACTGTAACAATCTTAAATGTTTTCAGTGCTCCTGAACTATTTACATGGGGCTCCCCTTGTAGCTCAGTTGGTAAATAATCTGCCTCTAATACAGGAGACCCTGGTTCAATTCCTGGATAAGGAAGATCTCCTGAGGAAGGGATAGGCCACATACTCCAGTATTCTTGGGCTCCCCTTGTGGCTCAGATGGTAAAGAATTTGCCCACAAGACAGGAGACCTGGATTCTCGGGAAGATGCCCTGGAATACTCTTAAATGTTTTCAGTACTCTTGAACTATTTACAAGTGTATATTACAAAAGCTAACTAAAAAAGTCGAGAAGTTTTGAAAGTTTATTTGATCTTAATATATTAAAATATTTTGCATTTTATGTTGGCTATTGATCGATTCAGCTGCACATGTTGTCCAGTAACTTGCTGATTTATAATTAATTCTGTACTATTGAATTCTAGTTTGCAATGCAGCTTAAGGAATGTGGCCTTAAAATGTTGTTTTCACATTAATTTGGAATACCATTGCAGTGTTCATTATTAATTTTAGTGTAAAAAAAGTGTGTCCTTTATTTTTATGCAAAACCTTTTTTAAATAATTTCATATAACCTTGTATATGTCATTTACATAATTATATGGTAATTTATGTATCTATAGTATCAAAGAGTCTAATGAATTATATTATCCTAAGATATATCATTATGCATTTTAGATTTCTTTTCAAATATAGAGTTATTTATTAAAGTCTTTCTAAATAGTTGTTTATATTGATATTTAACTCATTGCAGGCATACAATGGAGATACTGTGGATTTGGTTTCAGAACACAATAAGAAAGCAAGTATTGGGTAAGAAAGGATGAGATGGTTCAATGGTATCTTCAGCTCAATGCATATGAGTCTGAGGAAATTCCAGGAGGTTAATGAAGGACAAGGAAGTTTGGTATGCTGTAGTCCATGGGGTTACCAAGAGTCAGACATGACTGCGTGATTGCGCAAAAACGTAGCAAAATGAGTAACAGATTTTCTGGTTTTCCCATATGTATAAAAGTTGTTTATACCATCTGTAACCTGTTAATTTTGCAATAGCATTATGTCTTAATAGTGTTCAGTCGCGTCTGGCTCTTTGTGACAGCATGAATTGTAGCCCACTAGGCTTCTCCATTCACAGGATTTTCTAGATGAGAACACTGGAGTGCGTTGCCATTTCCTTCTCCATGCATACTTTAATTAAAAATAATTAATTGCTACAAAATGTGAACCATCATGCAAACCTTCAGTGACTCATAGTAGCATCAGAGATCATTGGCCACAATTTACCATAACGTATCAGAAAGAAAATATTTGAAATGTAGAGATAGTTAATAAAGTGTGACACAAAGTCATGAAGTGAGCAAATGCTGTTGGAAAACAGTGCCAACAGACGTGTTTGATGTAAGGTTGCCACCAACCTTCAATTTGTAAAAAATGCAATATCTGTGAAGCACAATAAAGCCATGCACAATATAGCATGTCATGTGTGTACATACTTTCCCAGGTGTACATGCTTCCCAGTTGGTAGTGTTGGTGATTTAGTCGCTAAGTGGTCGACTCTTGTGACTCGATGGACTGTATAGCCTGCCAAGCGCCTCTGTTCACAGAATTCTCTAGGCAAGAATACTGGAGTGGGTTGCTCTTCAGGGGATCTTTCTGACCCAGGAATTTAACCAAGATCACCTGCATTGCAGGCATATTCCTAGGCAGCAGTAGTGGCAGAAATCCTGCCTGCCAATGAAGAAGACATTTGAGATGTGGGTTTGATCCCTGGGTCAGGAAGATCCCCTAGAGGAGAGTGTACCAACACACTCCAGTATTCTTTCCTAAAGAATTCCATGGACAGAGGAGTCTGGCCAGCTATGGTCAGTAGGTTCACAGAGTCAGATACAACTGAAATGATTTAACACACATGTACATGCCTGTGCATACTGTGTGTTACTGAATTCCGTGCTTGTTACTTGAGGGAAAGAGTTTCATGACAGATATATATATATAGCCATTGGGACTATAAACTAATCATTTCGTCTCATGGAAATTTTGTAAGACATATTTTCTTAGGTAGCTTGAAACATCACAAGGGGTTCTATGTGTTCTGAGCCTGGGACTTCTTTTGAGAGAATTTCAATTGTATAAACTGATTAAATTTGTTGTGTGAATATCATTGTTTCCTGGTTTTCATAATTACTGTAGGCTTCATTGAATTTTTATATTGACGTTCACAGTAATGAAAGTTTTTGACTATGATGCTGTAAAGGTGATTGTGAATGCAGTCTTATCACATTTTCTTCTTTCTTCTGACCCATGCAATCTCATCTTTATAGTCATAACTTTGATTCAGTAATATAATATCAAGCATTTTTAATGAATCTAAATTATGAATAAGACAATCAGAGAAGAATAAAGAAGAACTCTATCAATGGTAATCAGCCTTCTTTACAGCACCATTCACCATTGGCCATTGTTCTCTCTCTGTTGTCCCTTATTATAAAGCATATCTTATCATGCAAAATTTTAAAAAAAGTGGACAGTCAAATTGATTTATTATTGACCTTAATAAAATATTACTCTAAAAAAGCTCTAATATTCTGAATATGTGGTATGGTCCTTTTTTCCCTTACTTTCACCAAAGCAATTACATCAACATAAACAAACAATAGATGAGTTCAACATGCAGTAGATAAATCACTGACTTTCGTTAAGGTCAGTTTATGATCCTCCTGAGCTAAGCCTCTTTGCTGCAAACTATCGTGAGGCACAATGTGAGACTTAGCATTTGTTTGGTTTTGTTTCAGTTGCACTGCATATCCCCTCAGGTAATTCTACTGTGTTGCTCATATAAATCAAGATAATTCTGTGATACCAGTTATATAATATAGTTTCTTATGTACTTACAACTCGGAGACCAATGCTTCAGAAAATTTCTTTAACTGCAATGTAAACTGACAGATTGCCCTGAAGGGTTCTTTCTTTGAGGAGAAATGACTAGAGGCTATATTTTATTTTTGTAAACTCCATCTCACATTTGTAAAATGATTAAACTGAAATGAATTTATCTTATAACTAGAAAGGAAAAACAGTGTCCTAATGGGCATGCCAGAGTAGTGTGGGGCTTTTACTCACAGAGTATCAGTTAATATCTAAATAATAATTGGTGTATCAATTCAGATAACTTAAAAACAAAATAAAATAAATAATAATCCAATCTCAAAAGCAGGCAACAGTATTTAGGGATATTAATCATTATATGTGTTTTGGGCCTCTTCATTTTTTTTCATCAAACTGAAAACAGCATATTAACAATTTTGTTAACTAAAGACTTCATCTTCATTTGAACTGCCATTGTAGAATGTGTTGTGTATACCGCAAATATTTATTTAAGGAATTTTTGATATTCTGCACATAGTTTATACTCCCTATTTGAGTAATTAGTTATCATTACTCAAGCATATTTCACAAAAGACAGGCAAGCAAATACAAATAAAAATGAGTATGTAAGTTAAATCCTATTTTCTCCAGGAAATGTAGAGTACATATGAATAATCCAGGGGACATCAGTAAAAATCATTATACAATTGAGATAATAGAAAGAGTCAAGTTGGCAGAAGTAATTTAAATTAACAAACATTGTAAGGCAAAATCTTTATCTCTGGTACAAGACTATTTCAGAAAACATGCTGTCAACCGCCAAGAGAGGCTTGAGTTTGCTTTGCTGCAAGTATTGATTTAAGGAGTTGGAGGCATGACAGAAAGACTAGGAAAAAGGAATAGAAATTTGAAGCCCAGAGAGAAATGCTCTATATAAAACTGCTATAACCTACCAAGGCACGCTTTCAAAACTTCAATTAATGTAATTTGATTAATAATATCAGAAGAGTGCTATGAAAAGTCAGCATAGGCATGGGGAAGTCTGAAAGTAAACACATTTCCAAAGTCAGTGAGGGTCCAAAAGTGAATCAAGATCCTAAACTGTCTTTCAAGATAATCATTTATGGATATTTATTTTCAACAAAGCTTTTGATCATACAATTTTGAAAAACTTGTTTTCAAAGTGCTTGCTATTTTTGTCATATAAATTTTTAACATTTTGGCCTCTATTACTGATTTTTTTATCCATTTATTTTCATCCATCTTTATTCCTTGGCCTGTGCGCAGACAGCACCACCCACGCCCCGCCCCTCTTACTGTTGCCTCTCTCACTGCAGAGCACTGGCTCTGGGTACTTGCGCTCCAAATGCGCTGGCTCCTAATTGGACACACAGGTCCAGCAGCTTCACAGCACGTGGGATCTTCCCAGCAGGGATGGAACCAACGCCTCTTGCACTGCAAGGCAGACTCTTTATGCACTGGACCACCAGGGAAGTCCCTAAATTTCTAAATAGTTTTAGTTAAATGTAATTATTTTCTACAGTAGATTCATGTTGGTTATCTATTTTAAATATAGCTGTGTGTACACATGTTAGTGCCAAATTCCCAATAGAATTTAATTTAATAAGAATTTTACATATGTTCTCTATTAAGCAATTTGCAATACTATTTATCAGTGGTAATATAGACACAGTTAACATCAAATCAGAATGTTCAGTATTATACAATTACTCTTTTCTTATTTTAAAAATATTCTGATGTTTAAAATTTATTTTATTCAAACAATACAATAAAATTAGGCTGTGAATGAAAGCACATACCTGACACTATAAATCTTTACAAGTTTATACAAGTTAGTTAAATCCCACATTCTACATTGTCAAGAACAGCAGTGTGTTGCAGTCCTGGGGAAAAGCACCTATGAAACCAACAAAGCCACATTTTTATCAAGTGATACACAGCTAATAAACATTAGAAAATATTTTGTACCTACATGTCAAGTACTGAGAAATGATACTGCATCCTCAAATACGTTCTTAATATTAGTTGACTGATAAAGTCGCTGCAGGTGGCATTTATTGCCATGAACTATAGTGCTTCACTTTATCATTCAGACTAGATCACAATGTTCCAACAGCTACAATCTGTTAACTCTCATCCAAATAGCTAAAATGCCCTTAAAGGAAACCTTACTTGCCTCTGAAGGTTCCCTAGCAATTTTGAAGATTTCATAGACTCTGGTAAAACTGAATCAAGATCCTAAACTGTCTTTCAAGATAATCATTTTGGCAACAAAGCTTTTGATCATACAATTTTGAAAAACTTGTTTTCAAAGTGCTTGCTATTTTTGTCATATAAATTTTTAACATTTTGGCCTCTATTACTGATTTTTTTATCCATTTATTTTCATCCATCTTTATTCCTTGGCCTGTGCGCAGACAGCACCACCCACGCCCCGCCCCTCTTACTGTGGCCTCTCTCACTGCAGAGCACTGGCTCTGGGTACTTGCGCTCCAAATGCGCTGGCTCCTAATTGGACACACAGGTCCAGCAGCTTCACAGCACGTGGGATCTTCCCAGCAGGGATGGAACCAACGCCTCTTGCACTGCAAGGCAGACTCTTTATGCACTGTACCACCAGGGAAGTCCCTAAATTTCTAAATAGTTTTAGTTAAATGTAATTATTTTCTACAGTAGATTCATGTTGGTTATCTATTTTAAATATAGCTGTGTGTACACATGTTAGTGCCAAATTCAAATAGAATTTAATTTAATAAGAATTTTACATATGTTCTCTATTAAGCAATTTGCAATACTATTTATCAGTGGTAATATAGACACAGTTAACATCAAATCAGAATGTTCAGTATTATACAATTACTCTTTTCTTATTTTAAAAATATTCTGATGTTTAAAATTTATTTTCTGTAAGGACTATACACAAGAGTAAATGTGTATAACTGACTTTATAGATTTTACAGTTTTACAAAAATCCCACATTCTACATTGTCAAGGACAGCAGTGTGTTGCAGTCCTGGGGAAAAGCACCTATGAAACCAACAAAGCCACATTTTTATCAAGTGATACACAGCTAATAAACATTAGAAAATATTTTGCGCCTACATGTCAAGTACTGAGAAATGATACTGCATCCTCAAATACGTTCTTAATATTAGTTGACTGATAAAGTCGCTGCAGGTGGCATTTATTGCCATGAACTATAGTGCTTCACTTTATCATTCAGACTAGATCACAATGTTCCAACAGCTACAATCTGTTAACTCTCATCCAAATAGCTAAAATGCCCTTAAAGGAAACCTTACTTGCCTCTGAAGGTTCCCTAGCAATTTTGAAGATTTCATAGACTCTGGTAAAGCTCAGTATCTGCTATTGGATCAATACTGAATTAATTGTGAAGTAGAAACAATTTTTTTTTTTCTCTGCAAGAAACTGAGCCTTGTATTCTACAATATTTGGAAGACTTGTACACATATTTCAGTAAAAATCTAGAATTACAGTCTATTGTGTTGGCCTTGCAAACTACAAAAACACAATACGCTTACAGCAATGGATGACACAAAAGAACACATAAGAAAAGTATATGTGCATTTGTGCTAAGTCGCTTCAGTCATGTCTGACTCTTTGTAACGCCATGGGCTTCAGCCTGTCAGGCTACTCTGTCCTTGGGATTTTTCCAGCAAGAATACTTGAGTGCCTTGTCATGCCCTCCTCCAGCAGATCTTCCAGCCTCAAGGATCGAGCCTATGTTTCTTTCCCATTCACCTCTCAAGTAAGTTTTCTATGTCCATGTAAACATATGACATAAAAACACACAAAAAATATGTTCTTACAAAATGTTGCCTATTATAGACATTGTTCTCCAGCTTGAGATTTTACCAAGCACTATGTTTACAAATAAATTGATTTTTTTCTTTAATGACTGTATAATATCAGATATATATATAGATGTTCTATATTTTATTTAGTCATTTTCATTCTCTTATTAGTGGGTATTTAGATCCTTTTATTTGTTATTCAGAGAATTCTTCAGGAAATTATTATACAGTGGGATTTTTCCATATTTTTCTTATGAAGTAAGAATGTTGAATATAGAGGAATGCATATTTCTAATTTACATTGTGCCAGCTTAGCTTCCCAAAAGGTTGCTATGATTGGAACGTCCATCAGAAAAGTATGAGAACATTTATTTTACTTGCCCTCACCAGCATTGGATATTATTAATCATAAATATATTTGCCAATATAATCAATGACTTATTAGCAACGATTAGTTTTTTCCTGATTAATAAAGAGGCTGAACACGTTTTAAAATATTTTGTGGAGAATTGAGTTGATAGTCTTTTCTACTCTGTGTATTCTTGTCATAATCTCTACCATATTTTCCATTTTGTTTCATAGTCCTTTTACTTTTACTTCTTAATTGGCTGGAGCAATTGATACATTAAAATATCCTTCTAATCCTTTTATTTTTATTTTATACATTTCATATCTTTTCTCCCCTTTCCTTTATGCTTCTCTAACCTTTTTTTGTGTGTGAAATATTAATTTCTTATACTTAAATATAGTACATATGTTGTTTTTCTTTGGAGTCTTCTATCTTGAAAATATCTAATTATTTGAAATTTTGATTTTTATCTTTTGTGGAATTTATTTTTTTATATGGTATGAAATAGTGACTTAATTTGACTGGTGTTTATAATTACTTATGCCTTTTGTCGATTGAAAGTTAATATATTAATTATTTGAATTTCCAAAGACATGATTTATATACACATATGATTCTAACATAGAATTATACCATTATGCGCATCATAGTCTGATACTTATTTCTTTGTTCCTCCCCTTCTTTCTGGTTTCCAGAGTCGTAAAAATGTTAATGATTCTGAACAAAATTCCTGTGAACTACCTGCTATTCTAAAGTTTGTTCATGTCAGTTGTTATTTGGATGGGGAAGGAAGCTGGATATGTGTGTGTATATGCATGTGTTTGTGTATGTGTGTGTCCCTGTGGTTGTAACTCTGTCTTGTCTTTGCTTTTGAACTGGAATAGATTCTGATAGCCTAAAGGGTTATGTCCCATGTAGACTTTTATCAGAAGGTTTTGTTGGTTATTTTCTTTGTAACATTGTAAATATCTTCTGGCTATAGTAGCACAGGTAACTTTTGATAAACCAGTTCAAGAAAATTCCTGTGGAAACTATGAAGCCCAATGCTAAAAAGTTAAAAATTTGATTAGTTGGCAAGGATTGGAGCTAACATCTTCTTTTTTGTTTGTTTTTGAAGTGATATTGGATATACAGAAATACATTAATAGACACTGAACTGGTCATGCCCTGCTTCATTGTCATTAATCAATAAGGATATAAGTTTTGTTCTCTACTAAGACAAGTAATTAAAAAAGGGAGGACATAAAGTAGGCAACATAACCAATAATCATGACTATCATTTAATAATTCTTACAATTCAATGTGCTATTAATTAATTCAATGTGCTAATAATGCTTATTATTCAATTATTATTATAAAAATAATAATCATATGTATGAAAGTTTAAAATATGTCTTTGAAAAAAATAAATTTATACTTTTAAAAGTGATGTTGCGGGCTTCCCTGGTGGTCCAGTGGGTAAGGACACCGCCTTGCAGTGCAAGGGGCGCCGGTTTGATCCCTGGCCTGGGAGGATCCCATGTGCCGCGGAGCGGCTGGACCCATGTGTCCAATTACCGAGCCCGAGCTCTGGAGCGCATGCGCCCATAGCCGGTGCTCTGTGACAACAGAGGCCACTGCGATAGGAGGCCCACATGGGCCGAAGAACAAAGATGGATGAAAAATGGACAAATGAAAGACCAATAGAAGTAGCCCGCCTGCTCCCCTCCCTCCCCACCCCACCTCTACCCCACCCCAATAAATAAATAAATAATATTAAAAAAAAAAAAAGTGATGTTGCTGCTGTTATTTATTCTTTAAGTCGTGCCTGACTCTGTGACCCCATAGATTATATGGCCCATCAGGCTCTCTTGTTCATGGAATTTCCCAGGCAAGAATATTAGTGTGGTCTGCCCTTTTCTTCTCCAGGAAATATCACTGACCCAGCAATTGAATCTGCATTGCCTGCATTGGCAGGCGGATTCTTTACCACTGAACCAAAAGTGATATTTCCATTCAATTTTGAGGTTTTTCTTTCCTAATATAAATAATTTCCACTTATTTAAAATTATACCTGAAGGCCATTTTCCTAGGTAAGTAGTCAACATGGATATTACTGTTAATGAGAATAATGAAATAAAGATAGTCAAATACCTAACAAAATTGAGTATGCAAAATTCAGTTACATGTTCAGAGTGTTTAAAAGAAAAATTATGAATAGATGAATTACAGTTCTATATATAAATATACCTTAAGAGAAACTACCCAACAATTGTATGCATTTTAAATTTAGTTTGATAGTGGATATACAGAAATACATTAATAGACACTGAACTGGTCATGCCCTGCTTCATTGTCATTAATCAATAAGGATATAAGTTTTGTTCTCTATAAGACAAGTAATTAAAAAGGGAGGACATAAAGTAGGCAACATAACCAATAATCATGACTATCATTTAATAATTCTTACAATTCAATGTGCTATTAATTAATTCAATGTGCTAATAATGCTTATTATTCAATTATTATTATAAAAATAATAATCATATGTATGAAAGTTTAAAATATGTCTTTGAAAAAAATAAATTTATACTTTTAAAAGTGATGTTGCGGGCTTCCCTGGTGGTCCAGTGGGTAAGGACACCGCCTTGCAGTGCAAGGGCCGCCGGTTAGATCCCTGGCCTGGGAGGATCCCATGTGCCACTGAGTGGCTGGACCAATGTGTCCAATTACCGAGCCAGAGCTCTGGAGCGCATGCGCCCATAGCCGGTGCTCTGTGACAACAGAGGCCACTGCGATAGGAGGCCCACACGGGCCGAAGAACAAAGATGGATGAAAAATGGACAAATGAAAGACCAATAGAAGTAGCCCGCCTGCTCCCCTCCCTCCCCACCCCACCTCTACCCCACCCAAATAAATAAATAAATAATATTAAAAAAAAAAAAAAGTGATGTTGCTGCTGTTATTTATTCTTTAAGTCGTGCCTGACTCTGTGACCCCATAGATTATATGGCCCATCAGGCTCTCTTGTTCATGGAATTTCCCAGGCAAGAATATTAGTGTGGTCTGCCCTTTTCTTCTCCAGGAAATATCACTGACCCAGCAATTGAATCTGCATTGCCTGCATTGGCAGGCGGATTCTTTACCACTGAACCAAAAGTGATATTTCCATTCAATTTTGAGGTTTATCTTTCCTAATATAAATAATTTCCACTTATTTAAAATTATACCTGAAGGCCATTTTCCTAGGTAAGTAGTCAACATGGATATTACTGTTAATGAGAATAATGAAATAAAGATAGTCAAATACCTAACAAAATTGAGTATGCAAAATTCAGTTACATGTTCAGAGTGTTTAAAAGAAAAATTATGAATAGATGAATTACAGTTCTATATATAAATATACCTTAAGAGAAACTACCCAACAATTGTACTAATTTTATACAAGCCTTATCTTTTAGACAGTTTGTGGGTAGTTATGCTGTTTTGTGATGGTCCTTCTATCCATAGGAAACACAGATGTATTTAGCCAGGTTGGTCAGTCCTTACTGAGTGCACATTTTCTGAATTGCAAAACTCATACAAATTCCACAATATAGCTGAACTGTATGCTCATGATTTGTCTAATTCTTCTAATTTCCCTGATATTCACATCAAAAGAAATATATTCAAAAACTGTATTCAGCCTGTGACAATCACAAATGCTTGAACGAAGTAGGTTCTTTATAATGAGAAGTATTTTATCCACTTAAAGTTTACTTTTTTATTACTGTTATTTTTATTTTGCTTTTACAGTGTTTTGAAGTTTACAGATATGTATAATCTCAGATCAGTTGTAGGCATATCCCTGACCCCTTCCTCCTCTGCCCTCCTCCAAGTTCCTCCATCCCACCCCACCTGGCCATCGCATAGCCCCATGTAAGACCCCTTAGTCCCACAACACATTGACAACAATTCTATTACATAAAATAGTACAAGCCTCCGTGTTACTCCTCCCTTACCTCACAGCAACCCATCCCTCCCCCCAGTGTTCATGCTTCTCTTCTCTATGTCTGCTAAAGTTTACTTTTTAAAGACAATGTATTGCAAAAAGATATGAGGAATAAGATGCACTAGATAATTCACATAAAATACAACATTTGAAAGCAACTCTCCTATAGTTGTTTCTCCACACACAATTAGTTTACATTTTCTTCTTGCTTATTTATCAAGACACGTATGCATGTGATCATCCATGAAGCTCTATTGAAAGAATCAAGGTTTTCAAAATATTAAAACAGTGATTAATAATGTAAATTGAAAGATACAAGGATAAACATATAATTATACTAATAAATTCAGAAAAAATAAAACCTTAAAATTCATCTGTAATAAAATGAACATCTTTAGCTACAAAACTGGTACAATTTCAAACTAATTAATGCAATGGTCAAGCTTAAAAGCAAATGTATGTTTGCCATTACATATATAGTTATTTTAGACATAATTCCCATAAAATCAAGAATAAATTCACACTCATTACCATTATTTCACTTTAATTTTATAGGTTATATGGGTCCAGGAGAGTAGCAGATCCTGGCTAAAATCAAAACCTTTAGAAATTGAAATCACTGAATTGCAGTCCTTCTATCCATAGGAAACACAGATGTATTTAGCCAGGTTGGTCAGTCCTTACTGAGTGCACATTTTCTGAATTGCAAAACTCATACAAATTCCACAATATAGCTGAACTGTATGCTCATGATTTGTCTAATTCTTCTAATTTCCCTGATATTCACATCGAAAGAAATATATTCAAAAACTGTATTCAGCCTGTGACAATCACAAATGCTTGAACGAAGTAGGTTCTTTATAATGAGAAGTATTTTATCCACTTAAAGTTTACTTTTTTATTACTGTTATTTTTATTTTGCTTTTACAGTGTTTTGAAGTTTACAGATATGTATAATCTCAGATCAGTTGTAGGCATATCCCTGACCCCTTCCTCCTCTGCCCTCCTCCAAGTTCCTCCATCCCACCCCACCTGGCCATCGCATAGCCCCATGTAAGACCCCTTAGTCCCACAACACATTGACAACAATTCTATTACATAAAATAGTACAAGCCTCCGTGTTACTCCTCCCTTACCTCACAGCAACCCATCCCTCCCCCCAGTGTTCATGCTTCTCTTCTCTATGTCTGCTAAAGTTTACTTTTTAAAGACAATGTATTGCAAAAAGATATGAGGAATAAGATGCACTAGATAATTCACATAAAATACAACATTTGAAAGCAACTCTCCTATAGTTGTTTCTCCACACACAATTAGTTTACATTTTCTTCTTGCTTATTTATCAAGACACGTATGCATGTGATCATCCATGAAGCTCTATTGAAAGAATCAAGGTTTTCAAAATATTAAAACAGTGATTAATAATGTAAATTGAAAGATACAAGGATAAACATATAATTATACTAATAAATTCAGAAAAAATAAAACCTTAAAATTCATCTGTAATAAAATGAACATCTTTAGCTACAAAACTGGTACAATTTCAAACTAATTAATGCAATGGTCAAGCTTAAAAGCAAATGTATGTTTGCCATTACATATATAGTTATTTTAGACATAATTCCCATAAAATCAAGAATAAATTCACACTCATTACCATTATTTCACTTTAATTTTATAGGTTATATGGGTCCAGGAGAGTAGCAGATCCTGGCTAAAATCAAAACCTTTAGAAATTGAAATACACTGAATAAAATTAGATGAAAATTGTCATTAACTATATAAGGCAAGAAAAGCTTGGAGAATCTAGAACTCATTAGAAGCAAAATAGTGAATGCCAACATTGTTTAGCATAAAAAGTGATACTCAAAAGACATAACATTTTATAACAATAGTTTAATTATAATTAAAAAACTCAAAATTGTAAAATTATGTTATATACATATGTTGAGCTACTAAATAATATATAATACTTTTATAATGTTATAAAATTATAATAAATATTAAAATGATCTAAAATACTAGGTAAACATACTATATTCATGGACAACACTAATCAAAATATATATCTAATTATCAAAAAATTATGTCATAAATGTACAAATTCTCATTTAGAATACTAACAAAAATTTCACAGTACTCAATTAGCTAATTTGTATCCAAAGGGATAATCTGTAAAAATATCAAAGATAGCTAAAAAAATATGAAAGAAATAAAGCTTACAAGACTTATAAGTAGCAGTATCTTAAAGGTCAGAAGTGAAGGTCGGAAGTGAAGATTTCTCCAAAGAAATAGAGGGATGCTGATGTAATGAGCCTCCATTGGGGGAAAAAAGTAGCAAGTGAAAGTGCCCTTCCCTCATATCACAAACTAAGTGAGAAGTTTTCGAGTCAACCACCCAGATACCTGAATATGTCTTCTTTCAGATTAAGGAATCATAGAACCTGGTGTCTTTTGGAGAATGATAATGAAAAGCTCTGAAATAATCTTTTTATTTATTTATTTATTTATTATTTTACTTTTACAGAGTTTTGTTGATTACAGCTATACATAAATCCAAATCAGTCCTAGGTGTACCATTGACATCTCCACCTGAACCTGCCCCCCATGGTCCCTCACCTTCCCACCCCTCCAGGTTGTTGCTTAGCCCTCATATAAGCCCCCTTAATCTTCCCACCCTCTACAGGTTAGGTTTCCATAACTTCAAACTGGTACATTAATTTCAAAACCTTTAGAAATTTTGAAAAAATTACATTTTTTTTTTGGTTATATGGGTCCAGGAGAGTAGCAGATCCTGGCTAAAATCAAAACCTTTAGAAATTGAAATACACTGAATAAAATTAGATGAAAATTGTCATTAACTATATAAGGCAAGAAAAGCTTGGAGAATCTAGAACTCATTAGAAGCAAAATAGTGAATGCCAACATTGTTTAGCATAAAAAGTGATACTCAAAAGACATAACATTTTATAACAATAGTTTAATAATAATTAAAAAACTCAAAATTGTAAAATTATGTTATATACATATGTTGAGCTACTAAATAATATATAATACTTTTATAATGTTATAAAATTATAATAAATATTAAAATGATCTAAAATACTAGGTAAACATACTATATTCATGGACAACACTAATCAAAATATATATCTAATTATCAAAAAATTATGTCATAAATGTACAAATTCTCATTTAGAATACTAACAAAAATTTCACAGTACTCAATTAGCTAATTTGTACCCAAAAGGGGATAATCTGTAAAAATATCAAAGATAGCTAAAAAAATATGAAAGAAATAAAGCTTACAAGACTTATAAGTAGCAGTATCTTAAAGGTCAGAAGTGAAGGTCGGAAGTGAAGATTTCTCCAAAGAAATAGAGGGATGCTGATGTAATGAGCCTCCATTGGGGGAAAAAAGTAGCAAGTGAAAGTGCCCTTCCCTCATATCACAAACTAAGTGAGAAGTTTTCGAGTCAACCACCCAGATACCTGAATATGTCTTCTTTCAGATTAAGGAATCATAGAACCTGGTGTCTTTTGGAGAATGATAATGAAAAGCTCTGAAATAATCTTTTTATTTATTTATTTATTTATTATTTTACTTTTACAGAGTTTTGTTGATTACAGCTATACATAAATCCAAATCAGTCCTAGGTGTACCATTGACATCTCCACCTGAACTTGCCCCCCATGGTCCCTCACCTTCCCACCCCTCCAGGTTGTTGCTTAGCCCTCATATAAGCCCCCTTAATCTTACAGCATATTCACAATGATCATCTCTTTTACATATGGTGGTGTAGGTTTCCATGTTACTTTTTTTATTTTTAATTTTTGGTCACTTTTTTTTTTATTAGTTTTTCATTTATTTATTTTCATCTATCCTTGTTCTTTGGCCTGTGTCAGCCTCCCATCGCAGTGGCCTCTCCAGAGTGCTGGCTCCTAATTGGACACACCAATCAAGCCACTCTGTGACATGTGGGATCTTCCCATGCCAGGAATCAAACCAGCATCCCTTGCACTGCAAGGCAGACTCTTTACCCACTGGACCACCAGGGAAGCCCTTCATGTTACTTTTTGAAACAATCTTTTGAGATGACTACATTTGGAGCAAGCTGTACTTATTGATGGTGATCAAAGGATGCATGGCAGCTCACTTGAATTTACAGTGGCAGTGGAATTCCAATAAAAGAGCTTGATGAATTCCATAAACCCCTTAGAAAAGAAAAGAATTTACAGTAATCTTCTATGCAACATTTGCCAAGGACCTTCAGCCAGAAGTCATCATAGAGATCTTCTAAACATATAAAAATGCACACTGGAAAAGAGCAGTAGCAACTAAGCATCTGAATTACCCTGAAGAAACAGAGGCCATGTTAATATTGTCCAACAAATGAAGCAGAATATTTTATCTGTTAAAGACTGATTTTCAAAAAGTTTAAAGAAATGGCTCAAATAAATACAAAAGAACGTCTGTCAGAGAAAAAGTAATTAAAAAAGAAATCCAGTTTAAAGAGCATTTGAGGACTTGGGGATTGTAGACAATGTAATAAATGAATAGTAAATAAGACTGCTTGTTTACTTAGAAATCTTATTTATTCCTTGTGGAAAATTTGTAGGGCTACTTATTCTAGCAGAAAGTATCTGCATCTATCTTTGGCAAAAATATATAAGTTAACATGTAACTTTACTAAATCTGGGACATTGAAATGAATTAGATGAAGTACAATTCTCTGGATAATCCTCACGTGGGTCTGTTAAATAGTGTTCTGATATGACCGTAAAGTGACATATTGCCTACCTTTTAATCTTATTTCCAAGTCTGGGATAATTTTTCTTAAAACACATTCATTTTGAATTCCTTTCACTAGGGCCAGTACTCAAGGATTAAAAACTCACTTCTAACAAAGATCCACTCTCCACGGTACATTTCCAAGCTTGAAGCCAATCCCAGAGGGAGGAAAATTAGTCTATTTAATCTAAATAATGCTCAAGGCTTTCATGATCATGCTGTATTATACATTTTAGTTGCTGAAAAGAGACTGGTAATGTTCTATTGTATTTTGAAAATATTCTAAGAGAATGGAACTTACATGTTATCACCAAAAGAAAGCAAAACAAAAATACAAATATGTGAGGTGACAGATGTGTTAATTAACTCAATGAGGGGGATCCTTTCACAACATATATGTATAGCAAATCATCAAAGTATGTGTGCTCAGTCTTGTCTGCTTCTTTGCAATTGCATGGAGAGCAACCTGCTTGGCTCCTCCATCCACTGAATTTTACTGACTAGAATACTGGAGAAGGTTGCCATTTCCTACTTCAGAGGATCTTCCTGATCCAGGGATCAAACTCATGCCTCCTTTGTCTCCTGCATTGTCAGGCAGATGCTTTGCCAATGAGTCACCTGGGGAGGCTACATCATAGTGTACCAGTGTACTTTAAACATCCTATAATTTTCATTGTCAATTATACATCAATAAGACTGAAAGAAAGCCCTATAAACCCAGACTGGTGTTAAGACTAAGAATGACACAAATTTAGGGGAAATGGATAATGGGGTAATGGGAGCTCTAATGACTAATTTCACAGATCAACATGACTGAACCAAAGGGTGCCCAGATATGTGATCAAACACTAGTCTGGGCATGTCTATGAAGATGCTTTAGAATGAGATTAACATTTGAATTTTAGTAGACTAAGTAAAGCAGACTGGAATCCTTAATAAGGATGGGCCTCATTAATTCATTTGCCTAAATTGAATAGACAGCCTCAGATATGTAGATGATATCACTCTAATGCCAGAAAGTGAAGAGGAACTAAAAAGCTTCTCACTCTCTTCTTTCACCTTCAATAAGAGGCTTTTCAAAAAGCTGGCTTAAAACTTGACATTCAGAAACTTATAATCATGGCATCCGGTCCTATCACCTCTTGGCAAATAGATGGGGAAAATGTGGAAACAGTGTCAGATTTCATTTTTGTAGGCTCCAAAATCAATGTGGATTATGACTGCAGCCACAAAATTAAAAGACATTTGCTTCTTGGAAGAATAGCTATGTCAAACCCAGACAGTGTTTTAAAAAACAGAGACATGACTTCGCTGAAAAGGTCCATATAGTCAAAACTATGGTTTTCCAGTAGTCCTGCATGGATGTGAGAGTTGGACTCTAAAGAAAGCTGAGCACCCAAGAATTGATACCTTCAAACTGTGATGCTGGAAAAGACTCTTGAGAGTCCCTTGGACAGCAAAGAGATCAAACAAGTCAGTTCTAAAAGAAATCAACTCTGAATATTCATTGAAAGAACTGATACTGAAGCTGAAGCTTCAGTACTTTGGCCACCTGATGTGAAGTGCAAGTGCTGACTCATTGTGTAAAACTCTGATGCTGGGAAAAAATGAGGGCAAAAGAAGAAGGCTGACAGAGGAAGAGACGGTTGGATGGTATCACTGACTCAATGGACATGAGTTTGAACGAACTCAGGGAGGTAGTGACAGACAGAGAAGCCTGACATGGTGCAGTCCATGGTACGCAAAGAGTCAGACATGACTTAGTGACTGAACAACAAGAAACAGTAAATAGAACAGAAAGGGTAATGCTCCCAAGAGTGAAAGGAAACACCTCTGTCTGATCTCCTTTGAGTTGAGACATCAATTTTTTCCTGTCTTCTAATTTAAACTGAAATATAAGCTCATGCTGGGACTAGAGACAATGAGATTTAAGACTAGAATAGTGTCAGAGGCTTTCCTGGGACTCTGGCCTATCCACTGAATACCATATAGCTTGTTAGTCTCCATTATTATATGTGAGATAATTTCTTATTAGGATAAGTCTCATTCATATTATATAGATATGCATTTCTCTTCAAGAAAGTGGGCTCTCACTCTCTTCTTTCACCTTCAATAAGAGGCTTTTCAAAAAGCTGGCTTAAAACTTGACATTCAGAAACTTATAATCATGGCATCCGGTCCTATCACCTCTTGGCAAATAGATGGGGAAAATGTGGAAACAGTGTCAGATTTCATTTTTGTAGGCTCCAAAATCAATGTGGATGATGACTGCAGCCACAAAATTAAAAGACATTTGCTTCTTGGAAGAATAGCTATGTCAAACCCAGACAGTGTTTTAAAAAGCAGAGACATGACTTCGCTGAAAAGGTCCATATAGTCAAAACTATGGTTTTCCAGTAGTCCTGCATGGATGTGAGAGTTGGACTATAAAGAAAGCTGAGCACCCAAGAATTGATACCTTCAAACTGTGATGCTGGAAAAGACTCTTGAGGGTCCCTTGGACAGCAAAGAGATCAAACAAGTCAGTTCTAAAAGAAATCAACTCTGAATATTCATTGAAAGAACTGATACTGAAGCTGAAGCTTCAGTACTTTGGCCACCTGATGTGAAGTGCAAGTGCTGACTCATTGTGTAAAACTCTGATGCTGGGAAAAAATGAGGGCAAAAGAAGAAGGCTGACAGAGGAAGAGACGGTTGGATGGTATCACTGACTCAATGGACATGAGTTTGAACGAACTCAGGGAGGTAGTGACAGAGAAGCCTGACATGGTGCAGTCCATGGTACGCAAAGAGTCAGACATGACTTAGTGACTGAACAACAAGAAACAGTAAATAGAACAGAAAGGGTAATGCTCCCAAGAGTGAAAGGAAACACCTCTGTCTGATCTCCTTTGAGTTGAGACATCAATTTTTTCCTGTCTTCTAATTTAAACTGAAATATAAGCTCATGCTGGGACTAGAGACAATGAGATTTAAGACTAGAATAGTGTCAGAGGCTTTCCTGGGACTCTGGCCTATCCACTGAATACCATATAGCTTGTTAGTCTCCATTATTATATGTGAGATAATTTCTTATTAGGATAAGTCTCATTCATATTATATAGATATGCATTTCTCTTCAAGAAGGGAGATGTGGCCATTGTTCTGAACAAATGTCCCTCGGTTCCAGCTTCAGCAATATCCTGTGTGTAGTTTCCATGCTGTGATGGTCCTTAGTGCTCCAGCTCCAGCCCCTGTCCCATCCCCTTTCCCCAACCCATTAATTCAGTCAGCAATGCCTTGGGACTGTAGTTGGCCCCGGTGGTCTAGAACGCCAGAGAGGACTCTGGTTCTGCCCTTACTTGCTTCTCCAATCTCCTCAGCCTCCATTGGAAAGTTAAGAAAAAAAATGAAAAGAAAACTATATTAAAACATACGTATATATGTATGTGCTGTGCTTTGTCTCTCAGTCATGACTGACTCTGTGACCCCGTGGATTGTAGCCCACCAGGCTCCTCTGTTCTTGGATTCTCCAGGCAAGAATACTGGACTGGGTTGCCACACCCTCACCCAGAGGATCTTCCCAACCTATGGATTGTGACTAGCTCTTCCCCATTGCAGGCTGATTCTTCACTGTCTGAGCCACCAGAGAACCACATATATGCATATATTCAGTTAGAAGCACGAGTCACTGAGCACTGACACTTTCTGCTTTTTCAGACACTCACTGAGGTCTAGTAGCCAAGAAACAAAGGGGAAATGAGCTCTTGCTTTCTATCACAGTCCCGATCCTATGGCTGAATCTGCTGCCAGCCCTCGCTTCTTTCCACTAAAGACAGAAACTCACAGTGGCTGTACCACACTGCAGCTGTAAGGCATTTCATATTTCATATTCTGTGCACCCCCTCCCCTATATCTCTCTTCTTACAAAGAAACAAAAACAGTTGTTAATGGTCAGAGGTACATGCTTTCACCATGGCTCAGTTCCTACCCCAAAATAAGAAAGTGAGGCGATGTTCCTATTAGAAAGGTACATGCACGCACACGTGTGTGTACTAACAAACATGTACACATGTGTGTGTGTGCTAACAAACATGATCAAAATCCATGTCCTATAGATTTCACATTACCAAATATTAAAATATGTCATTTCATTTATTTAGCTTTTTAGAATATATCATTTTATTTCTTCCTATATACACTTTGAATTTCCTTCCACTATAATGAAGGAGATGTGGCCATTGTTCTGAACAAATGTCCCTCGGTTCCAGATTCAGCAATATCCTGTGTGTAGTTTCCATGCTGTGATGGTCCCTAGTGCTCCGGCTCCAGCCCCTGTCCCATCCCCCTTCCCCAACCCATTAATTCAGTCAGCAATGCCTTGGGACTGTAGTTGGCCCCGGTGGTCTAGAATGCCAGAGAGGACTCTGGTTCTGCCCTTACTTGCTTCTCCAATCTCCTCAGCCTCCATTGGAAAGTTAAGAAAAAAAATGAAAAGAAAACTATATTAAAACATACGTATATATGTATGTGCTGTGCTTTGTCTCTCAGTCATGACTGACTCTGTGACCCCATGGATTGTAGCCCACCAGGCTCCTCTGTTCTTGGATTCTCCAGGAAAGAATACTGGACTGGGTTGCCACACCCTCACCCAGAGGATCTTCCCAACCTATGGATTGTGACTAGCTCTTCCCCATTGCAGGCTGATTCTTCACTGTCTGAGCCACCAGAGAACCACATATATGCATATATTCAGTTAGAAGCACGAGTCACTGAGCACTGACACTTTCTGCTTTTTCAGACACTCACTGAGGTCTAGTAGCCAAGAAACACAGGGGAAATGAGCTCTTGCTTTCTATCACAGTCCCGATCCTATGGCTGAATCTGCTGCCAGCCCTCGCTTCTTTCCACTAAAGACAGAAACTCACAGTGGCTGTACCACACTGCAGCTGTAAGGCATTTCATATTTCATATTCTGTGCACCCCCTCCCCTATATCTCTCTTCTTACAAAGAAACAAAAACAGTTGTTAATGGTCAGAGGTACATGCTTTCACCATGGCTCAGTTCCTACCCCAAAATAAGAAAGTGAGGCGATGTTCCTATTAGAAAGGTACATGCACGCACACGTGTGTGCACTAACAAACATGTACACATGTGTGTGTGTGCTAACAAACATGATCAAAATCCATGTCCTATAGATTTCACATTACCAAATATTAAAATATGTCATTTCATTTATTTAGCTTTTTAGAATATATCATTTTATTTATTCCTATATACACTTTGAATTTCCTTCCACTAAAAAAATAAAACACAGCCGCAGAGATAACTGTGCCTTTCTTTTTCCTACATACCATAGTCATGACAGATGTACTTGATATGCACAGTAGAGATGAACCAGGCCCAGATCCATCTCTAAAGTCGTTAAATGACTAGTTTAGAAAAATTGTTCCTGAAGTGTAACAAAAACCTATTTGCAGGTCAGAGTCCCCTGAATGTACATTAACTTTGTTTGACTAAACCAGGGAGTGTTAATGAATCTATCAATTGTTTTGTTCTGTATACTTTCTCTTACACATAGAGGGAATGGTAACTGAGTTTGTGCTAACTGCCTTATTCAATATAAGGCCATATTTAGTGAGAGAGAAATTTTCAAATCCCACTGCTATTCAAAACAATACATTTTACTCATATGTATTTACCTATTGTGCAAAAGGTTATCTATCATTGTAATCACCTTTTAATTTTCTAATTCTCTAGAATTTCCCTTTTTTTTAATCACCTTCCTATTTAGTAAAAACTGATAAACTTCTTATTTGCAAAGCATAGGAAATTATATTGCCTTTTTACTACTTTTTATTCCAGTCTCCTTGCAAGGCCACATAATAACATATTTTTGATTTATAAAATGTTTTTCTAAATATTGCAGCTAGTACAGCCAATGTCTTTACTTTGTTGTGTCAAATGATGCAATAAAATATGAATTTGTTTATTGTATAGATAAATATAAACAAAGAAAGCAAAGAGTCGCTTCGGTCATGTCTGACTCCTTATGACCCTATGGATTGTAGACATGTGAATTTTCCATGGGATCCTCCAGGCAAGAATACTGGAATGGGTTGCCGTGCTCTCCTTCAGCAGGTAATTAGGTAATAAATAATTAAGTATGCAAAATTTCCTCCCCTCCTCTGAATATAAACCTGTTTAAGACCACTTACCATTCTCTCTCAAAAAGGTTTTTTTTATATTTTTATTTCAACATCTGCCACATGATACATTGTAATAACTTTATTAAGTATTACAGACAGGGAGGTAGTTGGATTAGTAATGTGTAATAAATTCAGATTTTTATCTATTCACATAGACTATAAAAGGATGACATTTTGCTAATCTGCATTTCCTGTCTTTTTTGTTTCCGACCAATTAAGAAGAAAATATACTACAGTTTTCTGATTTCATTCATAGTGCATGTAGGTAAGTCTCTTCAGAGAGATAATCCTTGGGAGCTCCCTGGAGGTTCTGTGGTTAGGACTCTGTGTTTTCACTGCCATGGCCTGAGGTCAATCCCTGATCAGGTAACTAATATCTGACAAGCTACACCATAGAGCCAAAAAAAAAAAGAGAGAGAGAAAATCCTTGAGGCAAAATTCAAACTCCCTTGTATTGCCTTGGAGAGTTTTACTCTAGAGGTCACTCAACATGACTAGTAGATTCTTTTTTAGAATGCATTGCATCAGTTGTTGCAGGACCTAGTTTTTGCTTTAAGAATTCATATGGTTCTCAACTCCAAAATATTTTTGGCTGATTTTTTTTTTCTTTTATTTTCTAATTGAATTTAAAGTTTTTACCCAGGCACAGAAGCTATAAAGTTTTTCCTTTCATTTATTTTTCATCTCATTAATACAAGTAGAATGGGAAGAAAACAATTTGCTCTTTGAATTGATTTTACTAAAGTGTAAGCTATAGTGGGAAATGGAATGATTTAAAATAATGTTGTTGAAGAACAACGCCAGAGGAAGCACAAGGTAAGGAAAAAACTTCAGACAGAATGCTGCCCTACAAAATGAAAACTCAACTAATTGAAATCTTTAGGCATCTGGTGACTCTAAGTGAAAATTCAATATAACATTTTTGCCTCAGTTCTTCCTATCCATTTAACAGACTAAGCAAAATGCACCATGCAATCTTGCATAAAGGAAAAAACATAAAAATCATTGACTGAGTTACCCTGTGGATTTGATAAATTATACATCAGGATTCTACACTAGAAGCATTCTCTCCCTATATCCTTTCCTGGAAACAACCCATAGGTGATGAAAAATAAATAATTAAGTATGAAAATTTCCTCCTCCTCTGAATATAAACCTGTTTAGACCATTCTCTCTCAAAGGTTTTTATATTTTTATTTCAACATCTGCCACATGATACATTGTAATAACTTTATTAAGTATTACAGACAGGGAGTTAGTTGGATTAGTAATGTGTAATAAATTCAGATTTTTATCTATTCACATAGACTATAAAAGGATGACATTTTGCTAATCTGCATTTCCTGTCTTTTTTGTTTCCGACCAATTAAGAAGAAAATATACTACAGTTTTCTGATTTCATTCATAGTGCATGTAGGTAAGTCTCTTCAGAGAGATAATCCTTGGGAGCTCCCTGGAGGTTCTGTGGTTAGGACTCTGTGTTTTCACTGCCATGGCCTGAGGTCAATCCCTGATCAGGTAACTAATATCTGACAAGCTACACCATAGAGCCAAAAAAAAAAAGAGAGAGAGAAAATCCTTGAGGCAAAATTCAAACTCCCTTGTATTGCCTTGGAGAGTTTTACTCTAGAGGTCACTCAACATGACTAGTAGATTCTTTTTTAGAATGCATTGCATCAGTTGTTGCAGGACCTAGTTTTTGCTTTAAGAATTCATATGGTTCTCAACTCCAAAATATTTTTGGCTGATTTTTTTTTTCTTTTATTTTCTAATTGAATTTAAAGTTTTTACCCAGGCACAGAAGCTATAAAGTTTTTCCTTTCATTTATTTTTCATCTCATTAATACAAGTAGAATGGGAAGAAAACAATTTGCTCTTTGAATTGATTTTACTAAAGTGTAAGCTATAGTGGGAAATGGAATGATTTAAAATAATGTTGTTGAAGAACAACGCCAGAGGAAGCACAAGGTAAGGAAAAAACTTCAGACAGAATGCTGCCCTACAAAATGAAAACTCAACTAATTGAAATCTTTAGGCATCTGGTGACTCTAAGTGAAAATTCAATATAACATTTTTGCCTCAGTTCTTCCTATCCATTTAACAGACTAAGCAAAATGCACCATGCAATCTTGCATAAAGGAAAAAACATAAAAATCATTGACTGAGTTACCCTGTGGATTTGATAAATTATACATCAGGATTCTACACTAGAAGCATTCTCTCCCTATATCCTTTCCTGGAAACAACCCATAGGTGATGAAAAATAAATAAAATAAAGAAAAAGAAAGGAAGTTCATTTCGTTCCTTCTACTTGATTACTATCTTTAACTTCTTCACCTCAGCCTAGTCCTAAGGTACTGTAACCTTTTGGTTCTTAGGATTTGCTAGATAGCTTTCCAGTTAAACATACATATATATATATATACATACATAAATATATATTTTTTAATATATAATATATATTTTAATATATATATATATATAAAATCTTTAAAAAATAGATTATTTCTGATGGAATGTTTTGCTCATGCAAAACTCAAAATTAATCTTATTAGATATTTTTTTCAATTTGTGAAATATCTTATTCCTTTTAATTTTGTATGTATTTATTTCTGGGAGTTTCTCTTTTAAAAATATTTCTTTGGCTGTTCTGAGTCTTTACTGCTGTGAGGGCTTTTCTCTAGTTGTGGCAAGGTGGAGCTACTCATCTTTGCAGTGACTGCATGTGTTTCTCATTATGGTGGCTTCTCTTGCTGCAGAGCTTGGGCTCCATATGCGAGGGCATCAGTAATTGCGGCTCCCAAGCTCTAGAGCACAGCCTTCATCGTTGTGCTGCACTGGGCTTAGCTGTTCTGAGACACGTGGGATCTTCCTCGATCAGAGATCAAACCAGTGTCATCCACATCAGCAGGCAGACTTCTTACGATGGAACCACCATGGGAACCCAGAGGGTTTTCTTGATGAGCAACTCTATAGGTCAGGTGACAAATTTGTCTCACTTACGCTATTAATAGAAAATCACACGGCATTAAGGTCATCTTAGTACAAGTAAGCAGGGAATTTCCAGGTTCATGGATAGTTGCAGCTACACAGGTTTTATTTCAAATATATTACTCCATCATCATCCACCAAGAATTTAGAAAGATGTCTTTTGTTTCAGAACTCCTCTGCAAGAATAGATCCACCTGCAAACCACTGCACTGTATTTTTAAGACGTCAAACCCTAGGAAATGTTTTCTGAATTGTGATGTTAGTCAAAATCCTCTTTCAGGAAAGCAAACATATATTGCGTGATAGATGTAAACATTCTAATAATTTTAATAATTGTTTATGATTTTTAATCAAACTCTTATCACTGAAAAGGACTTTCTATTTAGATATTTCAGAGGTCTTCAGTATCAACACAATCCATTTTTTTTTTTTTTAAATTTATTTATTTATTTATTTATTTTGGGTGAGGGTTGGGTTGGGAAGGGAGGGGAGCCGGCGAGCCACTTCTATTGGTCTTTCATGTCTCTATTTTCATCCGTCTTTGTTCTTTGGCTCCTGTGGGCCTCCCATCGTGGTGGCGTCTGTCGTTGCAGAGTACTGGCTCTGGGCGCATGCGCTCCAGAGCTCCGGCTCAGTGATTGGACACATGGGTCCAGCCGCTCCGCGGCACGTGGGATCTTCCCAGGCCAGGGATGGAACTGGCGCTCCTTGCACTGCAAGGCGGTGTCCTAATCCACTGGACCACCAGGGGAAGCCCCACAATCCATTTTTACTATCAATTGAGGTATCCGCGCCTAGGCTAAATGGACATGCTGTCATTCTCACTGGAATAAATGAGTCGTTACCCAAGCTAAAGGTTTCTCCTTTAGATGTCTAAACTGTGGGAGAGAAAACAAAAATCAACACATAGCAGCATTTTTTCTCTGTGCTATTTGTTTAATTCAACAGTATAATAGGCAAAGGCATAGATCCGAGTCAGCTGTTGGGATTTCCTGTCCTGTTTTTCCTTTCTGTTGATACTATTTCTTTTTTTTTTCTTTTTTCTTTGTTTTTTTTTTTTTATGTGCATGTGGATTTTTTTTAAAATTTAATTAGTTTGTTTATTTATCTGGGGGGGGGGGTGGGTTAGGAAGGGGGGGGGGGAGACCCGCCAGGTCTTTCATTTGTCTGTTTTCATCCGTCTTTGTTCTTTGGCTCCTGTGGGCCTCCCATCGTGGTGGCGTCTGTCGTTGCAGAGTACTGGCTCTGGGCGCATGCACTCCAGAGCTCCGGCTCAGTGATTGGACACATGGGTCCAGTCGCTCCGCGGCACGTGGGATCTTCCCAGGCCAGGGATGGAACTGGCGCTCCTTGCACTGCAAGGCGGTGTCCTAATCCACTGGACCACCAGGGGAAGCCCCACAATCCATTTTTACTATTAATTGAGGTATCCGCGCCTAGGCTAAATGGACATGCTGTCATTCTCACTGGAATAAATGAGTCGTTACCCAAGCTAAAGGTTTCTCCTTTAGATGTCTAAACTGTGGGAGAGAAAACAAAAATCAACACATAGCAGCATTTTTTCTCTGTGCTATTTGTTTAATTCAACAGTATAATAGGCAAAGGCATAGATCCGAGTCAGCTGTTGGGATTTCCTGTCCTGTTTTTCCTTTCTGTTGATACTATTTCTTTTTTTTTTCTTTTTTCTTTGTTTTTTTTTTTTATGTGCATGTGGATATTTTTAAAAATTTAATTAATTTGTTTATTTATTTGGGGGGGGGTGGATTAGGAAGGGAGGGGGGCAGACCCGCCAGGTCTTTCATTTATCTATTTTCATCCAGCTTTGTTCTTCGGCCCGTGTGGGCCTTCCATCGCTGTGGCCTCTGTTGTCACAGAGCACCGGCTCTGGGCACATGCACTCCAGAGCTCCGACTCGGCAATTGGGCACATCGGTCCAGGAGCTCCGCGGCATGTGGGATCTTCCCAGGCCAGGGATCGAACCGGCGCCCCTTGCACTGCAAGGCGGCGTCCTTACCCATGGACCACCAGGGAAGCCCTTGACACTATTTTTTTACACTTGAAGATGAATCCATCTCTTTCTTGCATAATGACATACAATTAATAAATTTACTAAAATGTGTCCAATGGCATATTTATTTTCTAAACATTACCTCACTAACTCTAAAGATAAATTGAGGCTCTTTCTCCATTACATTATTGAAATTATATGTGACTTTTACGTATATCCAGAAACATTTTTGCCCTCCTCACTTTAGAATGATTCAGGTAATATTATACTAAATAAGTATATGAATTCAGCATAATCATTCATTATTTCAAGTCTGCAAGTAAATTCTAAAATACCTGTACCAATAAAATATTTAATAAAACACAAAAATATAATGAGAATTGAGAGAAGATCTGATGTAAAGTGTTTGGAATAGTTTTACATACCTTTGTTCCCATGATAATCCCTTCCTATGAAAATCCTTGTTATCGCATACTGTCAAACCTTAAAGGAGCAAGATTGCTGTTTCAACCCATACATGACAATATCTCATGTTTTTCCTTCTTTTATGCAGATGTATTTCCTATTTGTTTAGTTCAATAATTAGAATTTTTATTAATTTACTTTTATTTGAATTTTATAGTGTTTTGCTGTTTACTGTTATACTGTTATACATAAACCTGAATCACCCATAGATATACATGTATACATAGGTATACATGACCCCTCCCACTTGAATGTCCCTCCATCGTCCTCCCCTTCCCACTCCTCCAGGTTGTTGCACAGCCCCTGTGTAAGTTCCCTTAGTCTTACAGCACATTCACATTGGTTGTCACTTTTACATGTGGTAATGTAAATTTCCATGTTACTCTATCCATACGTCTCACCCATTCTTCCCTTCCCCCCATGTTCATAACTCTGTTTCCTCTGTCTATATCTCCATTGCTGCTCTACATATATATTTATCAGTGCCATCTTTCTAGACTCCATATATATGTGTCAGTATACAATATTTAATCTTTCTCTTTCTGACTTACTTTACTCTGTATAATAGGTTCTATGTTCATCCATCTCATTAGGACTGACTCAAATGCATTTATTTTTATGGCTGAGAAATATTCCATTGTATATATGTACCACAGCTTCTTTATTCATTCATCTGTCGATGGACATCTAGGCTGTTTCCACGTTCTAGCTACTGTAAATAGTGCTGCAGTGAACAGTGGGGTACATGTGCATTTTCAATTTTGATTTCCTCTGTGTATATGCCTAACAGTGGGATTGCTGGGTCATATGGTGGTTCTATTCCTAGTTTCTTAAGGAGACTCCATACTGTCTTCCATAGTGGCTGTATCAATTTACATTCCCACCAACAGAGCAAGAGGGTTTGCTTTTCTCTGCACCCTCTCCAGCATTTATTGTCTGCAGATATTTTGATGATGGCCATTCTGATTGGTGTGAGTTGATATCACATTGTAGTTTTGATTTGTATTTCTCTAATAATGAGCGATGTTGAGCACCTTTTCATGCATTTTTTGGCCATGTGTATGTCTTTGGATAGATGGCTGTTTAGGTCGTTTTTCCCATTTTTAGTTGTTTTTTTTTTTTTTTATTTCAGTGTTGAGTTGTGTGAGTTGCTTGTATATTTTGGAAATTAATTCTTTGTCAGTTTTCACATTTGCTATTACTTTCTCCCATTCTGAGGGTTATCTTTTCACCCTGTTTATAGTTTCTTTAGCTGTGAAAAAGCTATTAAGTTCAATTAGGTCCCACTTGTTTATTTTTGTTTTTATTTCTATTACTCAAGAAGGTTGGTCATAGAGGATTTTGCTTTGATTTACATCATCTACTATTCTGCCTCTGTTTTTCCTCTAAGAGTTTTATGTTTTCTAGTCTTATAGTTAGGCCTGTAATCCATTTTGAGTTTATTTTTGTATATGGTGTTAGGAAGTGTTCCAACTTCATTCTTTTGGTATGTATATGCATCATTCATGAATTTTCCCTTTATTCAGGATCTGAAACACACTGTACTAAATGCAGAGCATTTCTTATATTCTAGTTTAAATAATGGAATATATCACTCCATATTTAACATTGATTTAATAAATTTGATAAAGACCTCTTTTTGTATTAGATCCTAGAAAAAAAAAAAACAGAATAAAGGATACTGCTTATTTGTTTCTTGGCCTTCTACACATGTAACTCCTATTCTTTCAAAAATGCTGCTTACAGATACTGTGATTTTCTCACTTGGCCTTTTTCTGTAAAAGAAGTTTCAGTAAAAATTAAGTGCATGCATCTCTGTAACTCATACATCCATGAGGCCTTAAGTGTCACAGAGAAAGTTGGAATGAATGATGATTGTTTATAATTGCTAGGCTGTTACTTAAGAAGGGTGCTAAATCATTTCTCTGTGTGAGAAATGGAGCTTCCAGATGGCGCTAGATGTTAAAGAGACCGTCTGTCAATGCAGGAGACCTAAGAGTCAAGGGTTCAGTTCCTAAGTCTAGAAGATACACTGGAAGAGGGCATGGTGCCCACTCCAGTATTTTTTCCTGGAGAATCTCCCTTTCCTGAGGAACCTGGAGGGTCACAATCAATAAGGCCACAAAGAATTGGACACTACTCAAACAACTTAGCATGCAAATTCATTACCTGGTGTTTACATGATGAATCATTTATGATTGGTCTTTGTTATGAATGATAAAATGACTCTGAGTATCTGTATGTTTGAAGTTGTTATTATTTTAAAATGGTATCATAGTCAAAAACTTAATTGAAATGCTTGTATCATATTAATGTAATTTAAGCATTTTAATGGCTACTGCTCCAATTCCATGTAAGTTTGAGTCCCAAAGCTACACACATTTGGTATTTTATGCTTTGATGTTGGTTCTCAAATGTCAAATTTTTGTTTGTCTTTGGTTCTTTCTTTAGCAATAGATTCTTCACAGCAGATATAATTTGAGTAGATGACCTTCGATTAAGCACTTCCTGTGTTAGTCTCACTGCAGTGCCAATATCCTGGCAGCAATATAAAGTTTTAGTAGCAACGCTTCCCTTGCATGTAATAAAACAGATAATAAAGATCGGCTTTCCCTTATTCAGGATCTGAAACACACTGTACTAAATGCAGAGCATTTCTTATATTCTAGTTTAAATAATGGAATATATCACTCCATATTTAACATTGATTTAATAAATTTGATAAAGACTTCTTTTTGTATTAGATCCTAGAAAAAAAAAAAACAGAATAAAGGATACTGCTTATTTGTTTCTTGGCCTTCTACACATGTAACTCCTATTCTTTCAAAAATGCTGCTTACAGATACTGTGATTTTCTCACTTGGCCTTTTTCTGTAAAAGAAGTTTCAGTAAAAATTAAGTGCATGCATCTCTGTAACTCATACATCCATGAGGCCTTAAGTGTCACAGAGAAAGTTGGAATGAATGATGATTGTTTATAATTGCTAGGCTGTTACTTAAGAAGGGTGCTAAATCATTTCTCTGTGTGAGAAATGGAGCTTCCAGATGGCGCTAGATGTTAAAGAGACCGTCTGTCAATGCAGGAGACCTAAGAGTCAAGGGTTCAGTTCCTAAGTCTAGAAGATACACTGGAAGAGGGCATGGTGCCCACTCCAGTATTTTTTCCTGGAGAATCTCTCTTTCCTGAGGAACCTGGAGGGTCACAATCAATAAGGTCACAAAGAATTGGACACTACTCAAACAACTTAGCATGCAAATTCATTACCTGGTGTTTACATGATGAATCATTTATGATTGGTCTTTGTTATGAATGATAAAATGACTCTGAGTATCTGTATGTTTGAAGTTGTTATTATTTTAAAATGGTATCATAGTCAAAAACTTAATTGAAATGCTTGTATCATATTAATGTAATTTAAGCATTTTAATGGCTACTGCTCCAATTCCATGTAAGTTTGAGTCCCAAAGCTACACACATTTGGTATTTTATGCTTTGATGTTGGTTCTCAAATGTCAAATTTTTGTTTGTCTTTGGTTCTTTCTTTAGCAATAGATTCTTCACAGCAGATATAATTTGAGTAGATGACCTTCGATTAAGCACTTCCTGTGTTAGTCTCACTGCAGTGCCAATATCCTGGCAGCAATATAAAGTTTTAGTAGCAACGCTTCCCTTGCATGTAATAAAACAGATAATAAAGATCGGCTTTCCCTAGGTATAGAATGACCAATAGTAGCTTTAAAAGACACAAAATGTACTCTTCATACAAGTTATCTACAAAATAAAATAGAAATATAAACAGAGAATTCATTTATAACTGTATCAAAATTGCTAACGCAGAAATGAATGAACATTTTAAAAAATCACTATACAACAAATTTATTAAAAAATATAACATTAATTTTAATACTATTTTTGTTGTAGTTGTATTATGTCAATATTTATTGAACAATTTCTATGACCATTGCAGTGGTTTAAATATTTTATATACATTAACTGATTTAAGTTCCACCATAATAGCTCTGAGGTAGATATTATTATGACTGCAGTTGTTCTTAGTTGAAAAGTAATGTGTCTGTATTATCTGGCTAGACATTATTAATTGTGTTTTATATTCAGGTGTGCCTGTCACATCCAAGTTAGTACTCATACTGTCATTCTGCTTCAAGAATAGTTCATCTTGGGACCCTTTCAGTAATACTTATTTTATTTGAGTTATCTCAAATATTGTTTTATCCACACATTAATAGTCATAGTAACATGTATTATAGTTCTTCCGATTATGTAATTAATTCTATTAAAATTTTTCTTATAATTATGTCCTGTATTTGACTATACTACTATGAACCAGTGGTATTTTCATGGAATATTTTTCAGTAACCAGTGTTGTCAAGGTCACTTAGCACATACAGTTTTTTCCAACAAATTCTAATGCAGTGCTTTGTTGATAATAACGAATGTTGTTTTAAAAACACTGTCAGAAAACTTTGAAACAGTTGCAACATTCACAAGAAATCCTTGGTAAATGTCCCATTTATGCCTCAAAGATCTATATTGCCTCCTCCTCCTCCTTTGTTCTGACTGACTGGAGTACATAATGTATTTCAGCAAGGTTCTTGTACACTAATGGCTTTCAGTTGCTGTAGCCCATAAGTAATCAGACCACAGACTTCCCTTGTGGCTCAGGGGTAAAGAATTCATCCAGCTTAGGAGACACAAGTACAATCCCTGGGTCAGGAAGATCACCTGAAGAAAGAAATGGCAACCCACTCCAGTATTCTTGTCTGGGAAATTCCATGTACAGAGGAGTCTGACTGACTATAATCCATGGGGCACAAAAGAGTTGGACGTGACTTAGTGAGTAAACAACAACAAAAATAGCCAGGTAAGAGATAGGGGAAAAGAAAGAAAGAAAGATTACATTAATTTTTCTTTAATAAAAATTTTTAGAGCAGTTTTAGTTTCACAACAAATTTGAAAGTAAACTACTGAGAATTCCAGAAGATCCCATGTCATAACATAAGTTACTCACTCCCTCGCCATTACTGGCCTTCCACAGAGTAGTATGCAAGTTGCAAATGATGAACCTGCACTAGGCACAATTATCATACGAAATCTACAGCTGACAATAGGTCATTTATTAGGGTTGTATATTCTATGGGTTTGAACACGTGCACAATGGCATATGGTGCTATTGTTCAGTTGACAAGTCATCCCCGACTTTTCACCAACCCATGGACTGCAGCATGCCAGACTGCCCTATGCTTCACCATCCCCTGGTGTTTTCCCAAGTTCATGCCCATTGCATTGGTGATGCCATCCAACATTTCACCCTCTGTTATCCTCTTCTCCTTCTGCATTCAAATTTACCCAGCCTCAGAGTCTTTTGCAATGACTCGGCTGTTCACAGTATTGGAGCTTCAACTTCAGCATCAGTCTTTCCAATGAGTATGCAGGGTTGATTTCTTTTAAGGTGACTGGTTTGATCTCCTTGATGTCCAAGGGACTCTCACAAGTCTTCACCAGCAACACAGTTTGAAAGTATCAATTATTTGGTGATCAGCCTTTATTATGGTCCAACTCTCACATCCATACATGACTACTGGAAAAACCATAGCCTTGACTAAATGGACCTTTGCTGGCAAAATCTTTGCTTTTTAACACACTGTTTAGGTTTGTCAGAGCTTTCCTGCCAGGAAGCAATTGTCTTCTCATTCATGGCTGTAGTCACCATGCACGGGGCTTTTAGAGCCTAAGAAGAGGAAATCTGTCACTGCTTCTACCGTCTCCCCTTCTATCTGGCATGAAGTAATGGGACTGAATGCCATCATCTTAGGGTTTTGTTTTTTTTTTTTTTTTCAATTTTGACCTCTTCAATTGGTTTCTTATTTGTTTATTTTGATCCATCTTTATTTTTCGGCCTGCGTAGGCCTCCCATTGCAGTGGCCTCTTCTTGCAGAGCACTGGCTCTGGGCGCATGAGTTGGCTTATAATTGGACACACCAGTCTGGCCCCTCCATGGCATGTGTGATCTTCCCAGTCCAGGGATCAAACTACTGGCCCATGCACTGCAAGCTGGACTCTTTACCCACTGGACTACCAGGGAAGCTCTTAGATTTTTTTTTTTTTCATATTTTTTAGGGGGAGGCGGGTTGGGGAAGGAGGGGGCCAGGTGGGCCACTTCTATTGGTCTTTCATTTATCTATTTCCATCTGTCTTTGTTCTTTGGCCAGTGTGGGTCTCCAATTGCAGTGGCCTCTGTTGTCGCAGAGCACAAGCTCTGGGCACACGAGCTCCAGAGCTCCAGCTCAGTAATTGGACACATCGGTCCAGCCGCTCCACAACATATGGGATCTTCCCAGGCCAGGGATGGAACTGGCACCCCTCAAACTGCAAGGTGGCATCCTTACCCACTGGACCACCAGGGAAGCCCAGATTTTTCAATATTTAGTTTTAAGCCGGTTTTTTCACTCTTCTCCTTAAAGAGGTTCTTTAGTTCCTCTGTACTTTCTGTGGTTGTTTATGTCTGAGTATGCAGGGTTGATTTCTTTTAAGGTGACTGGTTTGATCTCCTTGATGTCCAAGGGACTCTCACAAGTCTTCACCAGCAACACAGTTTGAAAGTATCAATTATTTGGCGATCAGTCTTTATTATGGTCCAACTCTCACATCCATACATGACTACTGGAAAAACCATAGCCTTGACTAAATGGACCTTTGCTGGCAAAATCTTTGCTTTTTAACACACTGTTTAGGTTTGTCAGAGCTTTCCTGCCAGGAAGCAATTGTCTTCTCATTCATGGCTGTAGTCACCATGCACAGGGCTTTTAGAGCCTAAGAAGAGGAAATCTGTCACTGCTTCTACCTTTTCCCCTTCTATCTGGCATGAAGTAATGGGACTGAATGCCATCATCTTAGGGTTTTGTTTTTTTTTTTTTTTTTTTTCAATTTTGACCTCTTCAATTGGTTTCTTATTTGTTTATTTTGATCCATCTTTATTTTTCGGCCTGCGTAGGCCTCCCATTGCAGTGGCCTCTTCTTGCAGAGCACTGACTCTGGGCGCATGAGTTGGCTTATAATTGGACACACCAGTCTGGCCCCTCCATGGCATGTGTGATCTTCCCAGTCCAGGGATCAAACTACTGGCCCGTGCACTGCAAGCTGGACTCTTTACCCACTGGACTACCAGGGAAGCTCTTAGATTTTTTTTTTTTATATTTTTTTTGGGGGAGGCGGGTTGGGGAAGGAGGGGGCCAGGTGGGCCACTTCTATTGGTCTTTCATTTATCTATTTCCATCTGTCTTTGTTCTTTGGCCAGTGTGGGTCTCCAATCGCAGTGGCCTCTGTTGTCGCAGAGCACAAGCTCTGGGCACACGCGCTCCAGAGCTCCAGCTCAGTAATTGGACACATCGGTCCAGCCGCTCCACAACATATGGGATCTTCCCAGGCCAGGGATGGAATTGGCACCCCTCAAACTGCAAGGTGGCATCCTTACCCACTGGACCACCAGGGAAGCCCAGATTTTTCAATATTTAGTTTTAAGCCGGTTTTTTCACTCTTCTCCTTAAAGAGGTTCTTTAGTTCCTCTGTACTTTCTGTGGTTGTTTATGTCTGAGGTTGCTTATATTTCTCCTGGCAATCTTGATTCCAGCTTGTAACTCATCCATCTTGGGATTTTGCATTATATGTTCTCCATAGAAGTTAAATGAATAGTGTGACAATAAACAGCCTTGTCTTACTCCTTTCTCAATCCTGAACCAGCCACTCGCTCGATACAAGGTTTTAAATATTGCTTCTTGACCCACATAAAGGTTTCTCAGGAGACAGGTAAGGTGGTGTGGTATCCACATCTCTTTAAGGGTTTTCCACAGTTTGTTATGCTCCACACAGTCAAAGGCTTTAACATATTCAATAAAACAGAGGTAGACATTTTTTTTTTTTTTCTGGGATCCCCCTTGTTTTCCTCTATGATTCACCAAATGTTCACAATTTTATGTCTTGTTCCTTTGTGCTATTAAAACCCAGCTTGAATATCTGGAAGTTCTCTGTTTCTATAATGCTGAAGCCTAGACAGAAGGAATGATGACATATATCTACCACTGTAGCAGCACACATGACAGTTTTACTGTCTTACAGATTCTCTGACTACTCCTTCTTAACTCTCTGTCCTCCCTAACCTTTGATGAACGCTTTTACAGTTTTCATACTTTTTCCTTTTCCGCAATGTGATATAGCTTGAATTCCCTTGGGGCTCTAGGTGTTAACAGGTCTCTGCTACTAGCCTCAGATTACAGGACTATCCTATCTGGTTTCCTCATATAGAACACTCCTCTCTTTTGTAGACTATCTGTTTCTTATTTTGACATTGATAGAAAATACAAAGCAGATAAACCTAATGGTTACTCTTCTGCATTTTTCTATTTTTACATGTGGAGTATATTCCAAAGTGAAAATAACATCCTACAGGTCTTTCTTAAGCTCGGGGCACACGCGCTCCAGAGCTCCAGCTCAGTAATTGGACACATCGGTCCAGCCGCTCCACAACATATGGGATCTTCCCAGGCCAGGGATGGAATTGGCACCCCTCAAACTGCAAGGTGGCATCCTTACCCACTGGACCACCAGGGAAGCCCAGATTTTTCAATATTTAGTTTTAAGCCGGTTTTTTCACTCTTCTCCTTAAAGAGGTTCTTTAGTTCCTCTGTACTTTCTGTGGTTGTTTATGTCTGAGGTTGCTTATATTTCTCCTGGCAATCTTGATTCCAGCTTGTAACTCATCCATCTTGGGATTTTGCATTATATGTTCTCCATAGAAGTTAAATGAATAGTGTGACAATAAACAGCCTTGTCTTACTCCTTTCTCAATCCTGAACCAGCCACTCGCTCGATACAAGGTTTTAAATATTGCTTCTTGACCCACATAAAGGTTTCTCAGGAGACAGGTAAGGTGGTGTGGTATCCACATCTCTTTAAGGGTTTTCCACAGTTTGTTATGCTCCACACAGTCAAAGGCTTTAACATATTCAATAAAACAGAGGTAGACATTTTTTTTTTTTTTCTGGGATCCCCCTTGTTTTCCTCTATGATTCACCAAATGTTCACAATTTTATGTCTTGTTCCTTTGTGCTATTAAAACCCAGCTTGAATATCTGGAAGTTCTCTGTTTCTATAATGCTGAAGCCTAGACAGAAGGAATGATGACATATATCTACCACTGTAGCAGCACACATGACAGTTTTACTGTCTTACAGATTCTCTGACTACTCCTTCTTAACTCTCTGTCCTCCCTAACCTTTGATGAACGCTTTTACAGTTTTCATACTTTTTCCTTTTCCGCAATGTGATATAGCTTGAATTCCCTTGGGGCTCTAGGTGTTAACAGGTCTCTGCTACTAGCCTCAGATTACAGGACTATCCTATCTGGTTTCCTCATATAGAACACTCCTCTCTTTTGTAGACTATCTGTTTCTTATTTTGACATTGATAGAAAATACAAAGCAGACAAACCTAATGGTTACTCCTCTGCATTTTTCTATTTTTACATGTGGAGTATATTCCAAAGTGAAAATAACATCCTACAGGTCTTTCTTCCTAAATAGTGTGCAAAATGAGTCTCCTTCTAGCTCAACAGCCCAGGGTGGTGGGGGTAGGGATAAGGAGCTTCTACAGCATCATTTGATCTCAGGGAAAAAATCTAGTAGCGGAAGTCATTGCTTCTACATAAAAGGAAAATAGAGGTTTTCTTTCATAAGAACTTTTTTGTTTCTCTATTCATTTAAAGTACTTAAATGCTATTACATTAATGCACCAATAGCTATGTGGAAAACTATTATTTACTGCATTTTACAAATTAGTAAGATGAGGCTCCTTTGGCTATTAGGAAATCATAACAAAATTTAAAACTGGGTCAGGGTTTCCCTGGTGGTCCAATGGGTAAGGACATCACCTTGCAGTGCAAGAAGTGTCAGTTTGATCCCTGGCCTGGGAAGATCCCACGTGCCACAGACCAGCTGGACTGATGTGTCCAACTACCAAGCCAGAGCTCTGGAGCACATGCGCCCAGAGACCATGCTCTGTGATGACAAGAGACCACTGCAATTGGAGGTCCACATAGACCAGAGAACAAAGATGAATGAAAACGGATAAATGAAAGACCAATTGACGTGGCAAAAAAAAAAAAAAAAAACCAAAAAACTGGGTCTATATTCAAATGCTGTATTTATATTTCTTTCAATTTTGCTTCCTAAAATCTAAGTATTTAGTATTCTGTACACTGTTTAAACGAATAGATTTTGTCTTTTCTTTTTTAGAGTAATGAACAACTTTTAAGTAGTGTGTCAACAAATTTGCAAGATACAAGATCAACCTACAAAAATTGTGTCTCTAAACATTAGCAACGAAGAATCTGAAATGAAATTAAAATAATAACTAAATTTGCAATGGCCTAAACATTAAATAATTGCAAATACATTTTGCTAGAGATTTGGAAAATGTACACTAAAAGCATAGTTCATTGCTGAGGGAAATTGAAGACCTAAATAAATGTACAAATATTTCACACGTTCATGGAATCAAAACCATAATATTGTCAAGATGAAAATGTTGCTCTGTTGCTAAGTGATGTTTGACTCTTTGGAACTCCATGGACTGCAACACACCCAGCTTCCCTGTCCTTTACTATTTTCCTGAGTTGGCTCAAACTCAAGTCCATTAGGTCATTGATGTCATCTAATCATTTCATGCTCTGTCATCCACTTCTCCTGCCCTCAGTTTTTTCCCAGTAAATCAGCTCTTCACATCAGGTGGCCAAACTATTGTAGCCTGGGTTATAAATTCCAGGCCCCTGTAAACCATAAGCTCTCACATCTCTCTCCTGTTCAATCCCCTCAATCTCCAGCTTTTGCTGACTAGTGACTTGCATGTGCAATGCTGCTGTAACTGCTCTCTCATCTCCCCACAAAGGTCAAGGCCTTTGCCTTCTCCTCCCAGCAGATGTTCTTCCTCTGTACTTTCTTCTCTCAGGAAGCCGTTTCTCCCTCACACTAAATTAAAAACTTGATACTCAGAATTAGAGATGGAAGGCAGATTGCTTAAAAGAATGATGCATTTGATCTTATCACAGCCTTGACCGAAGTAAACTGGTTGGAGAAGCTTGTAAAGGCACACAGAGCAGCTATGATTGTAGAAGATGATATTGATGAATTCCACAAAACAAATTTACCAAAGAGCATGTTTAAACAAATATGAGGATACCATAAAAATTATAACATTATAGCTATATAAATCAATAAGACTATCTAAAAATCTGGGCTTCCCAGGTGGCACTAGTGGCAAGAATCTGCAAAAAACTGGTTGGTTTCACAGAAAACGTCCAACGGAGGAGACTCTTTTTAATGAACAACTTTTAAGTAGTGTGTCAACAAATTTGCAAGATACAAGATCAACCTACAAAAATTGTGTCTCTAAACATTAGCAACGAAGAATCTGAAATGAAATTAAAATAATAACTAAGTTTGCAATGTCCTAAACATTAAATAATTACAAATACATTTTGCTAGAGATTTGGAAAATGTACACTAAAAGCATAGTTCATTGCTGAGGGAAATTGAAGACCTAAATAAATGTACAAATATTTCACACGTTCATGGAATCAAAACCATAATATTGTCAAGATGAAAATGTTGCTCTGTTGCTAAGTGATGTTTGACTCTTTGGAACTCCATGGACTGCAACACACCCAGCTTCCCTGTCCTTTACTATTTTCCTGAGTTGGCTCAAACTCAAGTCCATTAGGTCATTGATGTCATCTAATCATTTCATGCTCTGTCATCCACTTCTCCTGCCCTCAGTTTTTTCCCAGTAAATCAGCTCTTCACATCAGGTGGCCAAACTATTGTAGCCTGGGTTATAAATTCCAGGCCCCTGTAAACCATAAGCTCTCACATCTCTCTCCTGTTCAATCCCCTCAATCTCCAGCTTTTGCTGACTAGTGACTTGCATGTGCAATGCTGCTGTAACTGCTCTCTCATCTCCCCACAAAGGTCAAGGCCTTTGCCTTCTCCTCCCAGCAGATGTTCTTCCTCTGTACTTTCTTCTCTCAGGAAGCCGTTTCTCCCTCACACTAAATTAAAAACTTGATACTCAGAATTAGAGATGGAAGGCAGATTGCTTAAAAGAATGATGCATTTGATCTTATCACAGCCTTGACCGAAGTAAACTGGTTGGAGAAGCTTGTAAAGGCACACAGAGCAGCTATGATTGTAGAAGATGATACTGATGAATTCCACAAAACAAATTTACCAAAGAGCATGTTTAAACAAATATGAGGATACCATAAAAATTATAACATTATAACTATATAAATCAATAAGACTATCTAAAAATCTGGGCTTCCCAGGTGGCACTAGTGGCAAAGAACCTGCCTGCCAACAGGAGGAGACATAAGAGATTTGGGTTTGATCACAGAATCAAGAAGATCCCCTGGAGAAGGAAATGACAACCCACTCCAGTATTCTTGTCTGGAGAATCCCATGGACGGAGGAGCCTGAAAGGCTACAATCCATGGGGTTGCAAAGAATCAGACATGACTGAAGCAAATTAAGTCAGACAGATCCGAAAAGCTACTCCTTTTCTGGGCTTCTTCAAATATCACAATTTCATCTTTTGTGCTGAATATTTGTATTTCTTTCACATTTGTTTTCTCACTTAACTGCTAACCATAGGTATAATCTAAACAGACAGATATAGAGTTCTAACATAAGAAACAAACAGCAAAAGAAACAGAGCTAGAGAAATAATTACCTTACCCAATTGTAACAAAAAAGGTGCAGCATACTTGTTGCATTACAGCTTTTGGTGTAATTATTCTAGATTGTGTTTTTAAATATACACATGGAAAATATGAGAATCATAATTTTCAAGTTCTCTAATAATGCTTATAAACAAGAGACCAAAAAGTCACAAGGAGTAAGAGAATTAATGATTATAAAAATCTAGTTTATAGGGAAACTAGCACTAATGAATAATTTAAGACTAGAAGTCAACAGGTTATATATAATTAGTAATCACTACATACAATCAAGAAAGCCCTAATGAGTAAACAGAATAAGATAAAGTTGAACATCCAATTAAATCAAATAGTATGCTTGTAAATTAGAGATAGTTAAGACTTTACCCAGATTTGGGGGCCAAATTATTGAACCATGAATGTATTTTAAGTCATATAATGAAAAGTTGCAATTAGTAGACATGCAAGAAGGGGGAAAGACTGCATTCTGAGATCACAGGCAAGGTATTTTTAATATGTCCTGCTTTTTTCTGCAGATATTGTCTAATATTAGTTCATAAAAAATAGTTACTCTTGTTTGACTTATGGCATCCTTTAAAATTATTAGTTTACCTGTCAGCTGGCTAGAATATTTTGTGTACAAAGAGTTAAAAATATACGGCCCTCAACTGTCTTCATGTAGATCCCAGTAAAACAACTTCTATGGCAAAGATTGTTAAGCTTCCTCTCCAAAACAGGTTTTCAAGTCCAGAAGAAAGGACTTTCATCAGGTCTTTATGATCAAGATGATTTGGTTAATTTTATATAAATCATCATTCTTGTCTGGAGAATCCCATGGACGGAGGAGCCTGAAAGGCTACAATCCATGGGGTTGCAAAGAGTCAGACATGACTGAAGCAAATTAAGTCAGACAGATCCGAAAAGCTACTCCTTTTCTGGGCTTCTTCAAATATCACAATTTCATCTTTTGTGCTGAATATTTGTATTTCTTTCACATTTGTTTTCTCACTTAACTGCTAACCATAGGTATAATCTAAACAGACAGATATAGAGTTCTAACATAAGAAACAAACAGCAAAAGAAACAGAGCTAGAGAAATAATTACCTTACCCAATTGTAACAAAAAAGTTGCAGCATACTTGTTGCATTACAGCTTTTGGTGTAATTATTCTAGATTGTGTTTTTAAATATACACATGGAAAATATGAGAATCATAATTTTCAAGTTCTCTAATAATGCTTATAAACAAGAGACCAAAAAGTCACAAGGAGTAAGAGAATTAATGATTATAAAAATCTAGTTTATAGGGAAACTAGCACTAATGAATAATTTAAGACTAGAAGTCAACAGGTTATATATAATTAGTAATCACTACATACAATCAAGAAAGCCCTAATGAGTAAACAGAATAAGATAAAGTTGAACATCCAATTAAATCAAATAGTATGCTTGTAAATTAGAGATAGTTAAGACTTTACCCAGATTTGGGGGCCAAATTATTGAACCATGAATGTATTTTAAGTCATATAATGAAAAGTTGCAATTAGTAGACATGCAAGAAGGGGGAAAGACTGCATTCTGAGATCACAGGCAAGGTATTTTTAATATGTCCTGCTTTTTTCTGCAGATATTGTCTAATATTAGTTCATAAAAAATAGTTACTCTTGTTTGACTTATGGCATCCTTTAAAATTATTAGTTTACCATGTCAGCTGGCTAGAATATTTTTGTGTACAAAGAGTTAAAAATATACGGCCCTCAACTGTCTTCATGTAGATCCCAGTAAAACAACTTCTATGGCAAAGATTGTTAAGCTTCCTCTCCAAAACAGGTTTTCAAGTCCAGAAGAAAGGACTTTCATCAGGTCTTTATGATCAAGATGCACACTGTTTTGTGAATTACATCCACCCATTCTCTATACTCAAAAGGTCTCAGGTGTACACCATTTTTTCAGAGAAGAAAACAATTAAAAAGTATGTTTACATCACAGGAAAAGAGTAATTTTTTTCTTTATAATAATATTTATGTTTTAAGTTAACCTTAACAGGATCTCTAACACTTTCAAGGTTTATGGTATACTGTAGTGCCGTAAATGCAGGAAACAATTGAGCAGGTACCTATTGATGGCCATGTATTCTGTAATCGTTTCTAATTCCAATTCCTTAAAAAGATAAAATCCATACAAATATAGCATTCATCCGCCCACTTGCAATTGCCACAGGTTTAACCTCAGGGATCATACAGGAGCAGTTTTTTTTTTTTTTCAAGTCAGATTTTCTAATGACTCTAAACTATGCTTTTATATATACACATGAAAAAGATAAGAAGCAGAATTATTCATGTTTTCCATTGGTGCTTATAAACAAAACAAGTAATGTTAAATCTTGAGTCTTTTGAATGTGCAACATGTCTCACTCACAGCTAGCATACCGATTAACTAGCAGTTAATGCTTAAAATGCAATACTTTGAGCACAGGTGTTTTAAGATATATTAAAAACTCCTCTGCAGCATTCAATGTTAAACATAGAACTCTGGGATAAAAAAAGAGGATATTTTTTGGGAGACACAATTTCTATACTTACAAGAACGTAACATGAGAATTCCTTAGTAAATGAACCCCTCATCCCCTAATACTGTGAGATTTTATAGAGAAATAAATGACATTCCTCTTATTGAAAATCCTGCGTTCATAACTGCTTGGTTAATTAGCTGTTTTTGAAAGGGATAGTGACATTTCAGGAAAGCTCCATTACTTTGGAACCTTAAAAGTGTAGTGGAATTTCAGAGGAGAAAAGAAGAGTAAAACCAAAACACTACAAGTAAAATATGATTAGCTATTCTGAAAAAATATCAACTAGACCAGAAAGATAATGCATAGAGTTTATTTAACCATATGGATGAGTTCAACTATCTACCCTATGCTGTGTACTGTATTAGCTCTGAGACACAGACTTCCAGGCTGAACAAATGCATATTTTCAGAGATTGTATACATAGCTAGGATAATAGAACAAGTAAGAAGGATATAAATATATTAAATGATTATATATTTTCATAAAGACAGAACCAATGAGGTCATCAATACAGGTAAAACCATAGAACTATGGGTAAAATGGAAGCAAAAGTATGTGCAAAGGCTCTGAATCTGTTGAAAGCATGATATTATCTAGGGGTTTAGGGAAGTTGGTAAGAACACCATGAGATGAGGCAGAAGAGGTAAGCAGAACTAAGATCCTGTAGGACTATAAAAATTATGTTGAACAATTTGAATTTTAATGCAAGGAATACTTCAGAAGGTGACAAAAATTAAAACATAAAGACTAGTTAGAAAGATGCCCTAGTTCAAGTAAGGAGAGGTGATGACTGAAAGCAAATTGTGATATAAATATAAATCTGCTGATTAATTGGGTTTGGAGACTTGATGGAAGAATGAAATAGATAATAAATGTGGATTTCTCATTTCAGTAAATGGGAAATGGTATTATTTACTATAATGAGAAACTCCTATGTAGGGGTGCACATTTCCATGATAATACAAATGAATTCTGCGATATAAGACAATGACATAAAATTGACAAGGAGGTAATTGAATGCATGCTTTCTAGAGGTATTAGATTAGTATGGGGTCACAAAATGTCCAACAGAACTGATCATGCATACAAGGCCAATGTCCCCAGTACAATGCAGTGAAGGGGAAAATAAGTTGGGCTACTATCAAGGATTCATTAAATAAATTCTTTACAAAAACACCTGGAAACAAGGAGGAGGCACTGGATATATATACATTTTATTTTCACAGACTATTGTGGGTAGTTCTAATGACCATCCTGTTGGAGATGTCCTTAAAATGTTTAAAAAGCTTCCAGAAGTTACTGGTAGTTTTCATGAAAACAATTTTCAAAAAACATGGGCAGAGGTTCCAGCACCAGTGGATGGAGAATAATGTCTCTATAATTAAGGAGAGGGATGGAAAGTGGCTGCACAAAATGCTAAGAAAGGAAGTGAAAGATAGAACACATGTTCCAAGGGGAGTTAAGTAGGAAAGGGTGGCTTCTTCATAGTTTGGAGGGAAGGCTTCAAAAAGAAAACAATCAATGTTTGAAATGGATACCCAACAAAAGCCTATTGTATAGCACATGGAACTTTGCTCAATATTATGGACTAGCCTGGATAGGAGTGGTGTTTTGGGGGAGAATGGATACATGTATATGTATGGTCCAACCCATTCACTGTTCGTCTGAAACTATCATAAAATCGTTAGTGGGCTATACAGCAAAAAAGGTTTTTGCTGTTAAAAAAATAATAATTTTTTAAAATGAAAAGTAAAGAAGTCAGTAGCAGCAAATGCTGCAAGACTGGAAAACACTGAAGAGTTTTAAGATATCATTTTGTTTGGTAATAAGAGATGGATTATTTTCTAAAATTTTCGTTTGGGTGTCTGTTGCTGTATTCTTGACATAAAAAAACTGGGTAAAAAAAAAGATAAAAAATGCCCTAGTTCAAGTAAGGAGAGGTGATGACTGAAAGCAAATTGTGATATGAATATAAATCTGCTGATTAATTGGGTTTGGAGACTTGATGGAAGAATGAAATAGATAATAAATGTTGATTTCTCATTTCAGTAAATGGGAAATGGTATTATTTACTATAATGAGAAACTCCTATGTAGGGGTGCACATTTCCATGATAATACAAATGAATTCTGCGATATAAGACAATGACATAAAATTGACAAGGAGGTAATTGAATGCATGCTTTCTAGAGGTATTAGATTAGTATGGGGTCACAAAATGTCCAACAGAACTGATCATGCATGCAAGGCCAATGTCCCCAGTACAATGCAGTGAAGGGGAAAATAAGTTGGGCTACTATCAAGGATTCATTAAATAAATTCTTTACAAAAACACCTGGAAACAAGGAGGAGGCACTCGATATATATACATTTTATTTTCACAGACTATTGTGGGTAGTTCTAATGACCATCCTGTTGGAGATGTCCTTAAAATGTTTAAAAAGCTTCCAGAAGTTACTGGTAGTTTTCATGAAAACAATTTTCAAAAAACATGGGCAGAGGTTCCAGCACCAGTGGATGGAGAATAATGTCTCTATAATTAAGGAGAGGGATGGAAAGTGGCTGCACAGAATGCTAAGAAAGGAAGTGAAAGATAGAACACATGTTCCAAGGGGAGTTAAGTAGGAAAGGGTGGCATCTTCATAGTTTGGAGGGAAGGCTTCAAAAAGAAAACAATCAATGTTTGAAATGGATACCCAACAAAAGCCTATTGTATAGCACATGGAACTTTGCTCAATATTATGGACTAGCCTGGATAGGAGTGGTGTTTTGGGGGAGAATGGATACATGTATATGTATGGTCCAACCCATTCACTGTTCGTCTGAAACTATCATAAAATCGTTAGTGGGCTATACAGCAAAAAAGGTTTTTGCTGTTAAAAAAATAATAATTTTTTTTAAAAATGAAAAGTAAAGAAGTCAGTAGCAGCAAATGCTGCAAGACTGGAAAACACTGAAGAGTTTTAAGATATCATTTTGTTTGGTAATAAGAGATGGATTATTTTCTAAAATTTTCTTTTGGGTGTCTTTTCCTGTATTCTTGACATAATTCCTCTTTTATTTATTCTTTTTTAATTTTGGCCTCTTTTATCGTTTTCTTTATTTTAAAATTTATTTTCCTCCATCATTATTCTTTGGCCTGTGTGGGTTTTCCTTTGCAGTGACCTCTCATGGCAGAGCACCTGCTCTGGTCACATGTGCTTCAGAGCACTGCCTGATAATTGGATACACCGGTCCAGCTGCTCCGTGGCATGCGGGATCTTGACTGAAACAGCTGACGGGAATTAAGAGGTATAAACTTCCATTTATAAAATAATTATAAAATAAAACTACAGGGAGGTAAAATATAGCACAAAAGAATAGAGTCAATAACACTCTAATAACGTTGTATGAGGACAGATGGTTTACTTGACTTGTCATGGTAATCATTTCATAATGTATTTTAAATGTTGAATTGCTAACTAATATAACATTGTATGTCAACTACACTTCTGCTACACTTTTTAAATTGAGATGGATTTTATCGGAGATATTTTGGAGTTCAACTTTACCAAGAAGAATGTTTCCAAGAGTTGTATAGCATTAAGTAAACATTTGTCTGATTTTATTTTCACTCTCTCTAGTTCCTCCTTTCATTTTCCACTATTGTATAAATAAAATGAGCTGATTTAGCTGTCACAATCTCTAAGTGGTAAAATTAATCTTCTTATGAATCAGCAACTTCCATGGTATCTGTTAATTGTTAACCCATTTTCTGTGACAAATAGGAATAGAGATCAACTTTGAAATTTTTGGTCTGTGTGGTTTCAACATTTGTTAAATTTTTCAAAGATGCTTATAAAGTATTTTTATAATAAAAATATTCAATAACTATTCAAAGTATAGGTATAATGTAACATGATCCTTCCATAACTCTTCTCAGGGAATAAGGAAAGAAAAATCACATCAATATTTATGAAAACAGTATTTGAAAATGAAGGAGTGGTTACAATGACAATCTAAATATTATTAGCATAAAGTATTTACAGGATTTGCCAACCATCTCTTTTTTAATGTAACTTTTATTGAAATATAGTTGCTCTGCAATGTTGTGTTAGTTTCAGATGTACAGCAAAGTGAATCAGTTATGCCTGTACATATATATATTCATTTTTTTAAATTCTTTATTTTAAAGGTTTTACAGAGTTTTGTTGTCCATAGACATGTATGTTCCCAGATCAGTCATATGCATATCCCTGGTCCCCACCCCCACGGTTCCCCCCATCCCACCCCTCCGGACCGTCGCCCAAGCCATTGTGAGCACTCTTATTCCCTTAGAACAGTGACAATACCTATCTTTTCCACACATGACAGTATAGGTTTCCATGTTACTCCCTCCATTCCTCCTCCTCCCTATTTCTTCCCCACAATGTCCCTATGTCTATGCTCTGTCTGTTTTTCCATAAATTCCCTGCATGTGTTATCAAAACCGTCCTACTAGATTCCATATATGTGTGTTAGTATACTGTATATGTCTTTCTCTTTTTGACTTACTTCACTTTTTATGATAGGTTCTAGAGCCAACCACTTCATTAGGACTGAGTCTTCTGCATTTCTTTTAATGGCTGAGTAGTATTCCATTGTATATATGTACCAGGGCTTCTGTATCCATTCATTTGTTGATGAACATCTAGGTTGTTTCCACGTTCTGGCTATTGTGTAGAGAGGTTCAATGAACATTGGGGTACAGGTGCTTCTTTCAGGTTTGATTTCATCAGGATATAAGCCTAATAGTGGGATTGCTGGGTCATAGGGTACTTCTATTTTTAGTTTTTAAGGAATTTCCATACTGTCTTCCATAGAGGCTGTATCAATATACACTCCCACCAAAAATGCAAGAGGGTTCCCTTTTCTCCGCACCCTCTCCAGCATTTAGTGTCTACAGATTTTTTGAAGATGGCCATTCTGATGGGTGTGAGGTGGTATCTCATTGTAGTTTTAATTTGCATTTCTCTAATAATAAGTGAGGTTGAACATAGTTTCATGTGCTTTTGAGCCATCTGTATGTCCTCTTTGGAGAGGCGTCTTTTTAGATCTTTTGCCCATTTTTTGATTGGGTTGTTCGTTTTTCCTGTGCTGAGTTGTCTGAGTTGCTTGTAGATTTTGGAGATTAATTCTTTGTCTGTTGTTTCATTTGCTATGAATTTCTCCCACTCTGTGGGGTGTCTGTTCAGCTTTTTTGAAATTTCTTTTGCTGTATAAAAGCTTTTCAGTTTCATGAGGTCCCACATGTTCATTTTTCTTTTGAGTTCCGCTATTTCAGTAGGTGGGTCAGAGAAGATTTTGCTTTGATTGATGTCCCTGAGGGTTTTGCCTATATTCTCCTCTAAGAGTGTGATGGTTTCTGGTCTTCCATTTAGGTCTTTAATCCATTTTGAGTTGATCTTAGTGTATGGTGTCAGGGAATGTTCCAACTTCATTTTTTTGCATGTAGCTGTCCAATTTTCCCAGCACCACTTGTTGAAGAGGCTGTCTTTGTCTCATTTTATAATTTCGCCTCCTTCATCATAAATAAGGTGCCCATAGGTGCGTGGGTTTATCTCTGGGTTCTCGATCTTGTTCCGTTGGTCTATAGTTCTGTTTTTGTGTCAGTACCATACTGTCTTGATGAAAGTTGCTTTGTAGTAGTGTTTGAAGTTAGGGAGGCTGATTCTTCCAGCTCCGTTTTTCTTTCTTAGGATTGCTTTGGCTATTCGAGGTCTTTTGTGTTTCCATATGAACTGTGTTACTGTTTGGTCTAGTTCTGTGAAAAATGTCAATGGTAGTTGAATAGGTACTGCATTGAATTTGTAGATGATATTTGGTAGTATGATCATTTTCACAATATTGTTTCTTCGGACCCAGGAACATGGACTATCTCTCCGTCTGTTTAAGACAACTTTCTCATATAGGCCATTACAGATTATTGGACACAGGTCTTAATGCCAGAGAGTAGTTCCTTATTAGTTATCTGTTTTCATACCATCTTAATATACTGCCCTTGAATCTCAGCTTCTCTTGAGCTAGGGATTAGGACAGCAAGTGATCCTTTATAACTATTCCTAAAATGGACTTATTTTTAAAAATTTGTTCTTACAATACAGTCTTGCAACCCATAGTGTTGTGATCCTTGATTTTTGAAAGTATAGAAAGTATGTTTTCTCAGTTTCTAAAATGGATGTTAATTTCATCCTCTTTCTATCATTTTTATTGTAACTACAAGTTTGCAAGAGGAGTAGACTTTATGTGTTTAATTATGCTGTTTTCTTGAACATGAGGACTTCTTTTCTTTAAAATAATGTCTATTATTTTTCTATTCCCCAAAGCAGCACATGTTTATTGCAGATAGTTGGTAGTGATCTAGCATACAAATATTTATACATTAATTAGATTATTGATTTGGCAGCTTTTAACAGAGCCAAAATAACTGAGATTTTTAACAAGATAGGTATCTTATTTCTTTCTCTAATAAAAGGCAGAGCTGGTTAACAATGACTTCATTAAAGCTTTTGCTTCTTTAAGGTCACTTTAAAAACTGAAGGAGCAAGTTTCATAACGGGAAAATATTTCACAAAATCATTTTACCCTGTGCCTATGGCCATATCTATTCATCTATCTATGACATATGTCATATATATCTCACAGATGTGTATATACATACACATGTATATACATATATGCCCTTACATGACAAAGGATTGGTCCTTTAGGTAAGGAACACTTATAATTCAATAAAAAGACTAATACACTTTATAACCTGACAAAAGATTGGGATATTTCATAAATGAATGTATTGAAGTGGCAACAAACACATTAAAATGCTCAGAATCATTAATCTTTCAGTATAAGTAAAAACAATAATGAGTTATTATTATATACTCATGAGAATAGCTTAAAAGAACACTGAAAGTATTGCGACTATCAACTATCAACAAAGATGTGGAAAACCTCTTGTGGCAATCCAAATAATGCAGCTCCATAGAAAATTAGTCTATGGTTTCTTAAAATGTGAACATGTACTTAGAATATGACCTAGAAATGTATCTCATTGGTTGAGGGTTTTTGGTGGTCCAGTTCCTTATTAGTTATCTGTTTTCATACCTTTTTGCCCTTGAATCTCAGCTTCTCTTGAGCTAGGGATTAGGACAGCAAGTGATCCTTTATAACTATTCCTAAAATGGACTTATTTTTAAAATTTGTTCTTACAATACAGTCTTGCAACCCATAGTGTTGTGATCCTTGATTTTTGAAAGTATAGAAAGTATGTTTTCTCAGTTTCTAAAATGGATGTTAATTTTATCCTCTTTCTATCATTTTTATTGTAACTACAAGTTTGCAAGAGGAGTAGACTTTATGTGTTTAATTATGCTGTTTTCTTGAACATGAGGACTTCTTTTCTTTAAAATAATGTCTATTATTTTTCTATTCCCCAAAGCAGCACATGTTTATTGCAGATAGTTGGTAGTGATCTAGCATACAAATATTTATGCATTAATTAGATTATTGATTTGGCAGCTTTTAACAGAGCCAAAATAACTGAGATTTTTAACAAGATAGGTATCTTATTTCTTTCTCTAATAAAACGCAGAGCTGGTTAACAATGACTTCATTAAAGCTTTTGCTTCTTTAAGGTCACTTTAAAAACTGAAGGAGCAAGTTTCATAACGGGAAAATATTTCACAAAGTCATTTTACCCTGTGCCTATGGCCATATCTATTCATCTATCTATGACATATGTCATATATATCTCACAGATGTGTATATACATACACATGTATATACATATATGCCCTTACATGACAAAGAATTGGTCCTTTAGGTAAGGAACACTTATAATTCAATAAAAAGACTAATACACTTTATAACCTGACAAAAGATTGGGATATTTCATAAATGAATGTATTGAAGTGGCAACAAACACATTAAAATGCTCAGAATCATTAATCTTTCAGTATAAGTAAAAACAATAATGAGTTATTATTATATACTCATGAGAATAGCTTAAAAGAACACTGAAAGTATTGCGACTGTCAACTATCAACAAAGATGTGGAAAACCTCTTGTGGCAATCCAAATAATGCAGCTCCATAGAAAATTAGTCTATGGTTTCTTAAAATGTGAACATGTACTTAGAATATGACCTAGAAATGTATCCTCATTGTTGAGCTTCTGGTGGTCCAGTGGGTAAGGACACCGCCTTGCAGTGCAAGGGGCGCTGTTTCGAGTCCAGGCCTGGGAAGATCCCACATGCCGTGGAGCGGCTGGACTGATGAGTCTAATCACCGAGCCAGAGCTCTGGAGCACATGCGCCCAGAGCCGGTGCTCTGCGACAACAGAGGCTACCGCGATGGGAGGATCACACAGGCCAAAGAGAAAAGATGGATGAAAATGGACAAATGAAAGACCAATAGAAGTGATCCACCTGCTCCTCTCCCTCCCCACCCCACCCCCACCAAAATAAATAAATAAATAAATCTTAAAAAAAAAAAAAGAAATGTATCCTCATTGTCTATAAAGAAGAAACAGAACATTTGACCATATCAAGGGTCTGTAGAAGCATTGGTCATAATAGTTCCTAAAGGGACAAGATCCAATGTCCATCACATGGTGAAAGGATTAAAACTAAAAAAAGTGTTACACTCACAGAATACAATCCACTCAACAATAATAGAGAACACACCATCACAAAACAATGTACATAAATCTCAAAAACATCGTTACATAATGCATAATTATATTCATATAAAATTATGTAAAAGGCATACTGTAGTGATAGCATAAATCAGGTATTGCTGGGTGTTGGAGATGACAGACTGGATGACAAAGAATCTAAGCGAACTTTCTAGGGTGCACAGAGTGTTCTGAAACTTGATTTTAAGGGTAGCCACACAACTGTGTGCATTTATCAAAGTTTAGCAAAGTGTACAAACAGAAGGATGTATTTCATTTTATATTTCATTCAAGTTGTGAGAAAAAAAATCTGCTAAGCTTTTCTTGGAGAAAAGAAATTTAGTTTCTCAAGGTCATCATTCAGGTTTCTGCCTCTTCTGTGCTATTCCAACCTATCCTTCGGCACTGCTCTCCCCATGCTTGGTTAAAGCTAGCTGACCATTTCCATTCCTGCATCTCAGCCTGTAAGCAAAGGAAGAATGAAAAAGTGGAAAGTCTGGCTGCTCACCTTGCACTGACATAAACTTGGAGATGTGCTTATATACAACTGAAAGAAGATTGCAACATATAGTCTCTTGATGGGTAGCATGTATCCTTCTAAATCTCAGAAGATTTTATTAGTAAAGTATGAAAAAGAAATCTTATATTGATAGGTAACTAGGAGTTACTACTAACTGGATATTTATACATTGATATATACATGTACAGCTATCTATCTATATAAACTTGAAGGTATAATCTACTATAATTTTGAAACAGTTTCACTATGATTATGTAATGATCATGGAGTACTTTGCAAATATATAGAATTTCATATAGTAGGTGAAACTACATTTTAATGACAAATTGGTTTCTACCTACTGCAGTATGTTAACATTGACATTTGAGATCCAAAATGGTATTCTTATCTTTTGTTAGCCCAATGGGCAATCCTCTGAAAATATGAATTTGGGGCTTAATTCTGTAGTAAAGACAACGATTTATAGTCTTTACCAAATACTGTCTTTAAACAGAAGTTATGTCAGTCTTGCTATTCCTGAAAATTTTTGATCTAATACCAGATGGAAACTTGTATATACTGAACGCTTCATAATAGACCATAAATATACATGTGCTTGGAGAATAAAGGAAGAAAATGACAAAAATATAGACATTCATAGAAATTTACATGACTGCATTATTTTTTTGATCTCTTATCAAGAACATTATTAATAATGGAACTTGAAAGTAAGATGAAATTAAAGAGTCAGTAGTAATAAAATGCCTTAACCAAAAATAAACCAAAATAAAGGTTCCCTGGGCTTCCAAGGTGGTGTTAATTAAAAAGAATCTGCTTGCTAATGCTGGAGATGCAAGAGATGATTCCATCCCTGGGTTGAGAAGATCCCCTGGAGGATAAAATGGCAACCCACTCTAGTATTATTCCCTGGAAAATCCATGTGCAGAGGACCCTGGTGGGCTACAGTCCATGGAGTTGCAGAATTGGACATGACTGAGCATATACATATACACACACGAAGGTTTCCTACAGACTTCTCTAGCATCTTTTTGCAGTCGATAAAATATTTTCTCATTAAAAAATATTTGTAATTCCCTCATGTCCTTATTCTGATTTACATACATTCCCTTGAATGATAGTCCCTCTGTTTTGAATGCCCTCTAATGAGTCCTACCTGTCAAATAAATGCCCATTAAATGTCTATCATTTAGAACTGGGTAGTCTTCCTCCACCTCTAGGACTTAAATCAGCATTTCTTCTCTCTTTTCCTTTTTCCTACCCCATATATTTCTAACAAACCCTCTGTTACAGACTGTGACCCTTATATATTTATATATGCAAGGACCATAAATGCATTTAGATCAGAGCCATTTTAAAATTCATACTGCATGTCTAGGGAACCATATGTCACTGGACAGTTTACATGATTATGTAATGATCATGGAGTACTTTGCAAATATATAGAATTTCATATAGTAGGTGAAACTACATTTTAATGACAAATTGGTTTCTACCTACTGCAGTATGTTAACATTGACATTTGAGATCCAAAATGGTATTCTTATCTTTTGTTAGCCCAATGGGCAATCCTCTGAAAATATGAATTTGGGGCTTAATTCTGTAGTAAAGACAACGATTTATAGTCTTTACCAAATACTGTCTTTAAACAGAAGTTATGTCAGTCTTGCTATTCCTGAAAATTTTTGATCTAATACCAGATGGAAACTTGTATATACTGAACGCTTCATAATAGACCATAAATATACATGTGCTTGGAGAATAAAGGAAGAAAATGACAAAAATATAGACATTCATAAGAAATTTACATGACTGCATTATTTTTTTGATCTCTTATCAAGAACATTATTAATAATGGAACTTGAAAGTAAGATGAAATTAAAGAGTCAGTAGTAATAAAATGCCTTAACCAAAAATAAACCAAAATAAAGGTTTCCTGGGCTTCCAAGGTGGTGTTAATTAAAAAGAATCTGCTTGCTAATGCTGGAGATGCAAGAGATGATTCCATCCCTGGGTTGAGAAGATCCCCTGGAGGATAAAATGGCAACCCACTCTAGTATTATTCCCTGGAAAATCCATGTGCAGAGGACCCTGGTGGGCTACAGTCCATGGAGTTGCAGAATTGGACATGACTGAGCATATACACATACACACGAAGGTTTCCTACAGACTTCTCTAGCATCTTTTTGCAGTCGATAAAATATTTTCTCATTAAAAAATATTTGTAATTCCCTCATGTCCTTATTCTGATTTACATACATTCCCTTGAATGATAGTCCCTCTGTTTTGAATGCCCTCTAATGAGTCCTACCTGTCAAATAAATGCCCATTAAATGTCTATCATTTAGAACTGGGTAGTCTTCCTCCACCTCTAGGACTTAAATCAGCATTTCTTCTCTCTTTTCCTTTTTCCTACCCCATATATTTCTAACAAACCCTCTGTTACAGACTGTGACCCTTATATATTTATATATGCAAGGACCATAAATGCATTTAGATCAGAGCCATTTTAAAATTCATAGTGCATGTCTAGGGAACCAGTATAGTGTCTAGAACACTCTCGGGATGCAAGAAATGTCTTTTAAATTAATAAATGAAGAGACTTTCTATTGAAAAAAGACTTTAAAAATGACTGAGCATTTACAAAAGCAAAGTGGACAGTGCTGATAACTTTGGGCAATATCAAATTTTGCAAAGAGTTTCCCAAGGACAAAGTCAATTGGCTACAGGCATTGGATCTGGGTGTTCAATTTCACTTTTCTTAGAGTAAAGGGCACATTTCTATCTTTCAAACAAATTGGTGCAATTACTGGAACCAGATAGAATTACACTGCTTGCTATTGTATGTGCTCAGTTTCCCAGAATAAGAAGTATACCTTCAGGGATTTATTAACAACTTTCTATAGTCAGACTATTTTAATGTTATGAATGCCCTGGCCACTGAATCCTCAAGGTATAAAAAGAGTTTTATTTCCAGAATTTGTTGTATTGTGATAAGAATAATGCAAAAATTAACTCATACATGTTCACTGGTGTTTTTTCTCCTTTCTTCAAATTCTCTGAAGAATATACTGACATTGATTTGCCTTTTAATCCTTATCCTGGCATACTGAGATAGTAAATTACAGGTTAGGGATGCTAAAGGGGAATAGTTGAGTCAGAGGAGTGGAGATACAGAAGGGTTTTATATTTCATGGAGGGAACATAACTGGATGGGGAGAGAATAATAGAAGGGAAAGAAGAGAGAGAGGAGAAGTAGAGGGTAAAGGCAAACAGAATACAGATGGAGTTGTAGAGTTTAAGAGTGGAATTATTAAGAGACTTTGGGTCACCTGCACATTGTAGAAGAGTGTGGGAGAGAGAGAATGCAACAATGGAAAAGATGATTTAAAAATATTACTGAGACAGAGCCATAGAATATTTGGAGGACTGATGTCAAAGAGTTTACAGTCTATGTTTTTACCCTGGAGTTTTATGATTTCAGGTCTAACATTTAAGTCTTTAATCCATTTTGACCTTATTTTTGTATATGGTATAATAAAGTGGTCCATTTTCATTCTTTTGCATGTAGCTGCCTAGGTGCCCTAACCCTACTTATTGGAGAAACTTTTTCCTCATTGTATATTCTTTTCAACTTTTATCACAGGCTAATTTGACCATTTAAGCACGATTTATTTCTAGCCTTCTAGTTCTATTCCATTGATCTGTTTTGTGTGTGTTTGTGTGTGTCTGTGTATGTGGGTGTGCCAACTATAGCCATGTTTGTATAGTTTCAAGTCTAGGAGCCTGACTCCTCTATTTTGGTCTTTTTTCAAAATTACTTCAGTTCTTCAGGGTCATCTCATCTGTGGTTCCACACAAATTTTAGGATTTGTCTCCTTAGGTAGGGCAATAAAAACTAAAGTCAAAAAAAAAAAAATAGACTACATCAAACTAAAAATCTTATATACACCAGAAAAATGAAAAAAAAAATGACCTACTGAATGAGAAAAGATATTTGTCAATGATATTTCTGATAAGAAACTAATACAACATTATAAATCAAATATACTCTAATTAAATATTTTAGAAAATATTTCATATGTGTAGAAGGGAAAGGGTGGGATAAATTGAGAAGGTATCATGGAAACATATACATTGCCACATGTAAAATAGATAGCCAGTGGGAATTGCTGTGTGGCACAGGATGCTCAGTCCAGTGCTCCGTGACAACCTAGAGGGATGGGGTGGAGTGGGAAGTGGGAGAGAGTTTCAAGAGGGAGGGGATGTATGTACAGCTGTGGTTCATTCATGTTGATGTATGGTGGAAATCGGCAGAATAGTGTAAACAAAATATCTTGCAATACATTTTTTTAATATATAAAAAACTTATACAGCTCAATACAAAAAGCCAACCTACCAACCAACCAACCAAAACAGCACAATTTTAAAAAAGGCAGAAAATCTGAATATACATTTTTACAAAAACAAACAGATGGCAAACATGAAAAGGTGCTCAACATGCCTAATAATGAGGGAAATATAAATCAGATCTATACTGAGTGAATTTTTTGGTGGTCCAGTGGTTAAAAATCTGCCTTGAAAAGCAGAGGACCCCGGTTTAATCTGTGGTCAGGGAAATAAGGCCCCCACATGCTGTGGAATAACAAAGCCCATGCTCCAAATCTACTGAACCCATGCATTTCTAGAGCCCCTGTGCCACAATGAGAGATTGTATGTGCTGCAAAGAAAGATCTCACATGACTTAACAAAGACCCAATGTGCCTCAACTAAAAGCCAACACAGCCAAATAAATAAATAGAATAAAATTGGTTAAAAACCAAATTGAGGTATTTTCTCTCACCTGTCAGATAACTATTATAAAAAAGACAAGAAAAAACAAGTGTTGGCAAGGGTGTGGAGAGTCCCTTAGCCATTGTTGTAGAAATACAAAATTGGTGCAGTCACTATGAAAGCTTCTCAGAAAACTAAACATAGAATCACCTTACAATTTAGCAATTTCACATCTGGATATTTACATGAAGAAAGGGAAATCACTAATTCAGAAGGCATATGAACCCCAGTGCTTACTGTCACATTATTATAGTTAAGATATGGAAACAAGCCAAGTGTCAGCCTTCAGATATAGGGATAAAGAAGATGTTGTATATATATGTACAAAAGGCAAATGAGAAAGGGAAAGATGCACCTAATTGAACATAGAGTTGCAAAGAGCAAAGAATAGAAAGGGAAAAGAAGAGGGTCTTCTGAAGTGAATAATGCAATGGAATAGAGGAAAACAGTACACTGAAAAAGACAAGAGATCTCTTCAAGAAAATTGGAGATACCAAGGGAATATTTTATGCAAGGATGGGCACAATAAAGGACACAAACCACAAGGACCTAATAGAGGAAGATGAGGTTAAGAAGAGGTAGAAAGAATACACAAAAGAACCATACAAAAAAGGTCTTAATGATATGGATAACCATTATGATGTGATCATTCACCTAGATCAGGCTATTCTGGAGCAAGAAGATGAGTGGGATCTAGGAAGTATTACTACAAATGAAACTAGTGGAGGTGATAGTATTCCAGCTGATCTATTTCAAATCCTAAAAGATGATGCCATTAAAATGCAACACTCAGCATGTCATATCTTATATGCAGAGCATATAATGTGAAATGTTAGGCTGGATAAGTCACAAGCTGGAATCAAGATTTCTGGAAGGAATATCAACAACCACTAATATGTACATGATAACACTCTAATGGCAGAAAGGAAAGAGCAACTAAAATCCTCTTGATGAAGACGAAAGAAGAGACTGGAAAAGCTAACCCAAAATTCAACAGTCAAAAAACTAAGATCATGACATTCTGTCCCATCACTTCATGGTAAATGCATGTGTAGAAAGTAGAAACAGTGTGGATTTTATATTCTTGGGCTCCAAGATCAATTCTGACAGTGACTGCAGCCATGAAAGTAAAGGACACTTGCTCCTTGGAATAAAAGCTCTGACAAACCTAGATAGCGTATTAAAAAGCAGAGACATTTGCTAACACAGGTCCAGGTTGTCAAAGGTATGTTTTTTCCAGTAGTCATGTATGGAAAATGTGAGAGTTTGACTATCAAGAAGGCTGTTAGTCAAAGAATTGATGCTTTCTGAATATGGTGCTGGGAAAGACTCTTGAGAGTCTTTTGGACAGCAAGAAGATCAAACCAGTCAATCCTAAAGGAAATCAGCCCTGAAAATTCCATGGAACGACTGATGCTGAAGTTGAAGTTCCAATACTCTGGCCCTTGATGCCAGGAGATGACTCATTGGAAAAGACCCTGATTCTGGGAAAGTTTGAAGGCAGGAGAAGGGGATGACAGAGAACCAAATGTTTGGATGGCATCATCATCACAATGGATGTGAGTTTGAACAACTCAAGGAGATAGTGAAGAACTAGGAAGCCTGGCGTGCTGAGTCCATGGAGTAACAGAGTCCACAACTTTGGGGCTGAACATATATACAATGCAGTGCTACTAAGCCACAAGAAAAGAATGAAATATTGCCTTTTGTGGAAACCATTATGATGTGATCATTCACCTAGATCAGGCTATTCTGGAGCAAGAAGATGAGTGGGATCTAGGAAGTATTACTACAAATGAAACTAGTGGAGGTGATAGTATTCCAGCTGATCTATTTCAAATCCTAAAAGATGATGCCATTAAAATGCAGCACTCAGCATGTCATATCTTATATGCAGAGCATATAATGTGAAATGTTAGGCTGGATAAGTCACAAGCTGGAATCAAGATTTCAACAACCACTAATATGTACATGATAACACTCTAATGGCAGAAAGGAAAGAGCAACTAAAATCCTCTTGATGAAGACGAAAGAAGAGACTGGAAAAGCTAACCCAAAATTCAACAGTCAAAAAACTAAGATCATGACATTCTGTCCCATCACTTCATGGTAAATGCATGTGTAGAAAGTAGAAACAGTGTGGATTTTATATTCTTGGGCTCCAAGATCACTTCTGACAGTGACTGCAGCAATGAAAGTAAAGGACACTTGCTCCTTGGAATAAAAGCTCTGACAAACCTAGATAGCGTATTAAAAAGCAGAGACATTTGCTAACACAGGTCCAGGTTGTCAAAGGTATGTTTTTTCCAGTAGTCATGTATGGAAAATGTGAGAGTTTGACTATCAAGAAGGCTGTTAGTCAAAGAATTGATGCTTTCTGAATATGGTGCTGGGAAAGACTCTTGAGAGTCTTTTGGACAGCAAGAAGATCAAACCAGTCAATCCTAAAGGAAATCAGCCCTGAAAATTCCATGGAACGACTGATGCTGAAGTTGAAGTTCCAATACTCTGGCCCTTGATGCCAGGAGATGACTCATTGGAAAAGACCCTGATTCTGGGAAAGTTTGAAGGCAGGAGAAGGGGATGACAGAGAACCAAATGTTTGGATGGCATCATCATCACAATGGATGTGAGTTTGAACAACTCAAGGAGATAGTGAAGAACTAGGAAGCCTGGCGTGCTGAGTCCATGGAGTAACAGAGTCCACAACTTTGGGGCTGAACATATATACAATGCAGTGCTACTAAGCCACAAGAAAAGAATGAAATATTGCCTTTTGTGGACAACATCAATGGACTTAGGAACATTATTCTTCTTAGGGAAATAAGAGAGACGCCATATGATATATCTTGTTTTTAGTTGTTTTTTAGTCACTATGTTGTGTCTGACTCTTTGCTACAGCAAAGACTATAAACAGTCAGGCTCCTCTTTAACATTTTTTAATTATGTAAAATATTACTGAAGACAATTTTTCTTTTGGCATTTTCAGATTATATATTTCAACCATGTCAATTGTATATTTGTCTACAAACACTAAAGAATAGAGTTATTAAAAAGATTAGTCTTATGAGGTAAACATGAAATACACCCTAACTGATTTTCTTTCTTTTTTTTTTTTTAAACATTTATTTTATTTTATTTATTTATCTTTTGGGGAGTGGAGTGGGGAGGGAGTGGGATGGGCGGGGCACTTCTATTGGTCTTTCATTTATCTATTTTCATCCGTCTTTGTTCTTTGGCTCCTGTGGGCCTCCCATCGCGGTGGCCACTGTCGTTGCAGAGCACCAGCTCTGGGCGCTCGCACCCCAGAGCTCCAGCTCGGTAATTGGACACATCCGTCCAGCCGCTCCGCGGCACGTGGGATCTTCCCAGGCCAGGGATCAAACTGGCACCCCTTGCACTGCAAGGCGGTGTCTTTACCCACTGGACCACCAGGGGAAGCCCCTGATTTTCTTTTCATTCATCCTTTCTTTTCTTTCTTACACAAGTGAATACACATGAGATTATTAGAACAGTATCTGCAACAATGTAAGCATTCAATAAATAGTATGCATTATTACTGCCAAAAAGACACTAATTACAAAGAATATTTCATGTTCCTAATTAAACAAGAATAGAGAAAATATAACAAGAGTTTGATCATTAGATGATGATTTGCACCATAAAAAATATCATGCCAAATCTTAAAATAAAAAAAACATCCACTACTTCTATTAAGGAATTTATTTTTTAATATATAAATTTAATAGAATATGTAAATCAGAAAAGTGAGTGATGGAATATGTTGGTGTGTGTATAACAGAACTTCATCTTCCTTAACTTGTTTGTCATAGATGAACATATATACAATGCAGTGCTACTAAGCCACAAGAAAAGAATGAAATATTGCCTTTTGTGGACAACATCAATGGACTTAGGAACATTATTCTTAGGGAAATAAGAGAGACGCCATATGATATATCTTGTTTTTAGTTGTTTTTTAGTCACTATGTTGTGTCTGACTCTTTGCTACAGCAAAGACTATAAACAGTCAGGCTCCTCTTTAACATTTTTTAATTATGTAAAATATTACTGAAGACAATTTTTCTTTTGGCATTTTCAGATTATATATTTCAACCATGTCAATTGTATATTTGTCTACAAACACTAAAGAATAGAGTTATTAAAAAGATTAGTCTTATGAGGTAAACATGAAATACACCCTAACTGATTTTCTTTCTTTTTTTTTTTTTAAACATTTATTTTATTTTATTTATTTATCTTTTGGGGAGTGGAGTGGGGAGGGAGTGGGATGGGCGGGGCACTTCTATTGGTCTTTCATTTATCTATTTTCATCCGTCTTTGTTCTTTGGCTCCTGTGGGCCTCCCATCGCGGTGGCCACTGTCGTTGCAGAGCGCCAGCTCTGGGCGCTCGCACCCCAGAGCTCCAGCTCGGTAATTGGACACATCCGTCCAGCCGCTCCGTGGCACGTGGGATCTTCCCAGGCCAGGGATCAAACCGGCGCCCCTTGCACTGCAAGGCGGTGTCTTTACCCACTGGACCACCAGGGGAATCCCCTGATTTTCTTTTCATTCATCCTTTCTTTTCTTTCTTACACAAGTGAATACACATGAGATTATTAGAACAGTATCTGCAACAATGTAAGCATTCAATAAATAGTATGCATTATTACTGCCAAAAAGACACTAATTACAAAGAATATTTCATGTTCCTAATTAAACAAGAATAGAGAAAATATAACAAGAGTTTGATCATTAGATGATGATTTGCACCATAAAAAATATCATGCCAAATCTTAAAATAAAAAAAAACATCCACTACTTCTATTAAGGAATTTATTTTTTAATATATAAGTTTAATAGAATATGTAAATCAGAAAAGTGAGTGATGGAATATGTTGGTGTGTGTATAACAGAACTTCATCTTCCTTAACTTTGTCAAACTATTCAATAGCTCATGAGTTGACAAATGAACATTCTCTATAACAGATGAAATACAAATTGTCAAATGGGCTTTCTGATAGCTAATGTTATTCACTAGTAGTGGGGATAGTTTATCTTTTCCATCAACTAGCTTTTCTATCATAATGTGATCTATCATTTTAAAACTAGCTTAAGTTGAGCCTTCTTTGTGAAGCCTCCTAAAAAGTTTCTCTACTGAAAGCTCACCATCTTTATGGGCATTCATTGCTTATGTAAACAAATACTGTCTTGATTTTTTCATATTTTTTTTCTTATATTGTTAACAAAGTAAATACTTTTTTTAGGAAAAAATATTTTATACACAACAAATGCATAAGTGCCTGGAATACAGTAGGCATTTACTGAAAACTTTTGGTATCATCTAAAACTTACTCCATTTCTCAAATTCTGTCTTTAATTAGCAGAACATGCCTGGCCACTTCTACTTTTCTAATATTTACCATAGAAATCTTCATTGAAATTGTCATGTCACATCTTAAGTCATCATTTTTTTTTAACAAGGGACATCACTAGAGATTTAATTGGAATCTCTATCTCCTTCCAGTTTGTCACTCAATTCACAGTTAGAGGTAGCATTTTAAATTGTAAATATCATATTTATCCTCTGTAGGATTAGAAAAGGATGTTATGATTAAACATCAAACATCAAATGTCAGTGATACAGATAAGATAAAAACTCATTTCTCTCTCAAATACTATGACCAGTAGGTTTTCTTATTCACAGTGTGATCAAGCCATTATGTAGGACCTATCAAGATTAATTAGGACATCTTCTCATGCCACCACATCTGTGTTTCTAAAATCAGGGAAAGAGAAAGAGAATAAATAGTTTTCATTTTATGTGTATGTATGCTGAGTCCCTCCATTATACACCTGAAACCATCACAGCATTGTTAATAGACTATATTCCAATAAAAAACGTTTGGCCTAACAAAAAATAAATTGGTAGTCTTATTTCATTATATAAAAAAGATATAACCTATAATTTGAAAACATAACATTTCTTTACCTTGACTAAAGAAATTAGTGCTCAGAAATTATTGACCTTTGACCAGAAATTATTCACACTTGAATGAAATCTCTACATGGTGAGTATTCTATTTCAAAAAGAAAAATTTTCCACCACCAACCCTACAAACACAACCCCTTTCTGTACATGAAATGTATTTCCCAATACATATATAAACACACACAAACATAAAACACACTCTGGGAAGACCGCTCAACATTCTATCAAGGGTCTCCATGCAGCTCCACGTCTGTCCAAGATCTCTGGGTGACAAATAGCCCACCCAGTGGGTCCAAATATAGATCCTATGTTATGTTCTAACAGAAATGACAACCCACTCTAGTATTCTTGTTTAGAAAATTCCAGGGACAAAGGAGCCTTGAGGGCTATAGTGCAAAGAGTCAGACATGACTGAGCACGTACACACGATCTATCCACCTATAATGTAGCACATGGATTTCTTTGCTCACATTCCATTTACAGCAGTGGAATCTGAGCAGAGATATTGCATTAAATTCTTCATTCAAAAAACTGGAAGCATGAGGAGCATGTAACATTCACCATTCCAAGATAGTTGTCAAATTCTGCTTGGCAAAAATGATGAAGAATCATCCTTTGGTAGCTAAGAAAACCAGCTGCTGCCTTCAGCTGCTGTTGTTTATTCATTATTATTTTCTGTGGCCACCTCTATAGTTGGCATTGGAAAGTATATCCTACTAAGGACTGAGCAGCTTCATGGTTTGGTCTCTCCAACTCACTTTTTTTTTTTGAAGTTGAAGAGACATTGACATGTGCAGACCAGGATTGTGGTTTATATGGAGAAATATTTCAACTGTATTAGCTTTGAAATATATGATTTAATTAAGTTCCATTTACAAGTGCCTTTAACCAAATAGTTCATCTGTACATATTTCCTAAGCCTTCCATATCTGTGTTCAGAACATCCTCTTCCCCTTCAGGCTATGTGCAGTTGCCTTAATGGCATTTGAGATATATCTTATAAAACTGAAACAACATGAATCTAATATTTGCTACTGAGCTAATGCCCACTGCATAGAAAAGTACATTTAAATAGAAGCTCTGAGACAAACTTAAGGACACAATTATAAATCATGCTGTTTGGGGTTAAGAAGTAGCTGGTCATGACATTATGGTAAAATCTCAAATAACTGAACTCTCAGTCACGTTAAGGTGCAGGACATGGTCACAAAGAATCATCCACAGAAGCACTATACCAACTGACATTTCAGTTTCAAACAGTCTAATTATTGTAAAATTTCATATTTCTTATCATATCTTGCTAAGAGGTAAAAGCAAACATGGAATATTCTAACATTTGATAAACATTTATAGGGTTCCAGATTATGTAAAAGTGGGATCTTCTTTCCCAATCATTAAAGGCAGCTATTTTAAAAATATTTTTCACAGCTGAAGAGGATCAAAACTTTTCCAGCCTGGAGTGGAGTTAAGATGGTGGCATAGAAGGATATGCACTCATCTCTCCTGCAAAATCGCTTGAATTGCAGCTACCCCCTGAAATACCATCGACAGGAGGAGGTTGGATTAAATTCTTCATTCAAAAACTGGAAGCATGAGGAGCATGTAACATTCACCATTCCAAGATAGTTGTCAAATTCTGCTTGGCAAAAATGATGAAGAATCATCCTTTGGTAGCTAAGAAAACCAGCTGCTGCCTTCAGCTGCTGTTGTTTATTCATTATTATTTTCTGTGGCCACCTCTATAGTTGGCATTGGAAAGTATATCCTACTAAGGACTGAGCAGCTTCATGGTTTGGTCTCTCCAACTCACTTTTTTTGAAGTTGAAGAGACATTGACATGTGCAGACCAGGATTGTGGTTTATATGGAGAAATATTTCAACTGTATTAGCTTTGAAATATATGATTTAATTAAGTTCCATTTACAAGTGCCTTTAACCAAATAGTTCATCTGTACATATTTCCTAAGCCTTCCATATCTGTGTTCAGAACATCCTCTTCCCCTTCAGGCTATGTGCAGTTGCCTTAATGGCATTTGAGATATATCTTATAAAACTGAAACAACATGAATCTAATATTTGCTACTGAGCTAATGCCCACTGCATAGAAAAGTACATTTAAATAGAAGCTCTGAGACAAACTTAAGGACACAATTATAAATCATGCTGTTTGGGGTTAAGAAGTAGCTGGTCATGACATTATGGTAAAATCTCAAATAACTGAACTCTCAGTCACGTTAAGGTGCAGGACATGGTCACAAAGAATCATCCACAGAAGCACTATACCAACTGACATTTCAGTTTCAAACAGTCTAATTATTGTAAAATTTCATATTTCTTATCATATCTTGCTAAGAGGTAAAAGCAAACATGGAATATTCTAACATTTGATAAACATTTATAGGGTTCCAGATTATGTAAAAGTGGGATCTTCTTTCCCAATCATTAAAGGCAGCTATTTTAAAAATATTTTTCACAGCTGAAGAGGATCAAAACTTTTCCAGCCTGGAGTGGAGTTAAGATGGTGGCATAGAAGGATATGCACTCATCTCTCCTGCAAAATCGCTTGAATTGCAGCTACCTCCTGAAATACCATCGACAGGAGGAGGTTGGATTTGATCACAAAAAAGATACTGCAAATCGAAGAGCAAAGGAGAAGCCACAAGAAGACGGTAAGAAGGGTGCAATCACGCTTTTAAAAGTCAAACCTCATACCCGCCAGAAAGGCTGGGTGGCCAAAGGCGCAAAGCATGTTGCAATCAAGACCCGTGAAAAGAGCAGTGAGCCCCACAAGAGACTGATCCAGACCTGCTTTAGAGGGTCCAAGTGCCCTCTTAAGCTAGAAGTGCCCTAGAGTAGTCCTCAGAAAGATGGCACTCAATTCCCTTTGGAAGGAAGATATCATTAACTCGATCATAGAACTGCTGAGTAGGACTGGAGACTCTGCGCACCGAGATCTGGAAGAGGGGAATAGTGATCCTGCATGAGGCTGAGCCAGACTCACCTAGGAGTATTCTGAAGCCTTCGGCAGAGCTGGGGGTTGATGGTGATCTGCAGTGGGGTCGGGGACACTGCAGAAGTGCTTCTCATAGAGCATGAGGGAATAAATCCTTTGCAAGAGAGACGCCATTACACCTACTGTAGCTTGGCTGCAGGTCAAACTACAAGGAGGGAACTTAGCTCTACCCAGCAACAAAGGTACCTGGATTAATGATTAAGAAACTGCCAGGGCCAGCCTGGGTGGGCCTTTTAGTTCTGGAATAGGCAGAAATTCACAAACAGTAAAAGAGGCCTTCAGATCCAACCACTGCCAGAGGCAAGAAAAAGACTGATAATTCCTGAACAGTCAGCAAGAGACAGAAGAACACAAACATTCACTATTTTTACATTTAGGCTGGAGCTGGATTTACCGCTGGATTTTTTTTTTTAATTTTATTTTGTCTTTTATTCTTTTCCTTGCCTTTTTCCCCTCTTTTTTCACTCTTTTTTTTTCTTTTTTTCCTCATTCCCTCAGTACTCCCACCCCCACTTTTTTTTTTTTATTTCTCCATTGAACTCTATTGAAGCTACCAATCTTATCAGTAAGACTGAATATATTCAACTTTACACATTTTTTTTTTCCTTTTAAACCACATACTTTATTTCAGTATATACTTCTGATTCCACATTGGCTTTTTATGGTTCTGGGGGGGCGTTGTTTATTTGTATTGTTTTTGCTTTGTTTTTCTATATTTTTCTATATTATTTTCTCTGTTTTAATTTTTAAGTCTTTTATATGTATTATTCCTTCCTCTACAACTATTTCTTTGCTTCCTCTGGTACTCTTTTCCTACAGCACTAAACTCTAATACACACAAATCTTCATCTCTCTATGATTAAGTTTGCATTATTATTCTATATTTCTCTTCTATCCTCCTTTTCTCTTTTGCCCTTTCCCAACCAGATTTCTCAGTCTGTTTTGTTCTCATTGCCTTACCTCCAATTGGGAACTTGCTCTAGCATTATGCTCCAATTTGTGCATTAGTCAGATTGGTTAATAACTGATGGATATCATTCTTGGTTTTCCCTATTCGCTGTGCTAATGTACCGTACTGTATTTTCTGTTGCAATGTTTGGATTATGTTATGGCTGTATATGTTTGTGTGTATAATTCAGTAAGCTAGATAGTATTTGCATGATATTTTAATTGCCATTTGTCAAAGGCATACCTTCTGTTTCTCATTTGCATATATATACTTTAATATCATTTAATGCCATAACAAACCAGCCATGAAATCTTCATTCCCTGCTCAGGCAACAAGCCCCAGGGCTTTAGGGAGGGAGCACTGACTCCAAAACTCTGCAATACCAGAGAACACCTAACACTAGAGAGCATTAAACAGCGAGAACTTCAACAATGGCAACCACATGTGTACAAGTCCTGACATCACCCAACCACCAGCATCACCCAGAATAAGATGCCTCATCCAAATAACAAACACCCACGAATATAACTCAAAGTCAGGGAAAAGGTTACCCTAAACATAGTTAAAAAATTAATAATAACAATGAAATGGCAGAGAAATACTGTACAAATGAGGGAACATTCTACAAACACACAAGTACAGATAACGAGAAGGTATTAGACAAACTTTTGGACAGTAAATTCAGAAGAATGATAGTAAAGATGATCCAAAACACTGAAAACATAATTTTAGAGAAATTGCACAAAGCAAATAGCACACTGAACAAAGAAATACAAGCACTTTAAAAACACCAAACAGACAAACTCAATTGCTGAAACTTAAAAACACTGTAGAAGGAATTAAGAGCAGAGTATCTGAGACAGAAGACCAGATAAGTGAGTTGGAAGGTAGAATGGTGGAAGCAACTACTGAAAAACAAAATCAAGCTCAAAGAATGAAAAGAGCAGAGGATAGCCTCAGAGACCTCTGGGATAATATCAAACACACCAACATTCGAATTATAGAGGTTCCAGAAGAAGAAGAAAAAAAGAAAGGATATGAGAAAAATTTCGAAGAGATTATAGTTAAAAATTTCCCCAACATGGAAAAAGATATAGTCAATCAGGTCCAAGAAGTGCAAAGAGTACCATACAGAATAAACCTGAGAATAAACACACCAAGATACATCTAAATGAAGCTAACATAAATGAAACACAAAGACAGAATTCTAAACGCAGCATGGGGAAAGCAACTGTGACGTACAAGGGAAAGCCCATGTGTTTAACAGCTGATCTTTCAACAGAAACTCTGCAGGCCAGAAGGGAATGGCAAGGCACATTTAAAGCACTGAAACAGAATAATCTGCAACCAAGAATCCTCTACCCTTCAAGGATCTCATTCAAAATTGATGGAGAAATCCAAAGCTTTACAGATAAGCAAAAATTAAAAAAATAGTAACATCAAACCAGCCTTACAACAAGTGTTAAGGGACTTATAGAGACAAGTATAAAAAAAAAACAAAATTAAAAAATAAAAGTAGACATAATTACTTTGAATGTAAGTAGATTAAATGCAAGAACCACATGTGTACAAGTCCTGACATCACCCAACCACCAGCATCACCCAGAATAAGATGCCTCATCCAAATAACAAACACCCACGAATATAACTCAAAGTCAGGGAAAAGGTTACCCTAAACATAGTTAAAAAATTAATAATAACAATGAAATGGCAGAGAAATACTGTACAAATCAGGGAACATTCTACAAACACACAAGTACAGATAACGAGAAGGTATTAGCCAAACTTTTGGACAGTAAATTCAGAAGAATGATAGTAAAGATGATCCAAAACACTGAAAACATAATTTTAGAGAAATTGCACAAAGCAAACAGCACACTGAACAAAGAAATACAAGCACTTTAAAAACACCAAACAGACAAACTCAATTGCTGAAACTTAAAAACACTGTAGAAGGAATTAAGAGCAGAGTATCTGAGACAGAAGACCAGATAAGTGAGTTGGAAGGTAGAATGGTGGAAGCAACTACTGAAAAACAAAATCAAGCTCAAAGAATGAAAAGAGCAGAGGATAGCCTCAGAGACCTCTGGGATAATATCAAACACACCAACATTCGAATTATAGAGGTTCCAGAAGAAGAAGAAAAAAAGAAAGGATATGAGAAAAATTTCGAAGAGATTATAGTTAAAAATTTCCCCAACATGGAAAAAGATATAGTCAATCAGGTCCAAGAAGTGCAAAGAGTACCATACAGAATAAACCTGAGAATAAACACACCAAGATACATCTAAATGAAGCTAACATAAATGAAACACAAAGACAGAATTCTAAACGCAGCATGGGGAAAGCAACTGTGACGTACAAGGGAAAGCCCATGTGTTTAACAGCTGATCTTTCAACAGAAACTCTGCAGGCCAGAAGGGAATGGCAAGGCACATTTAAAGCACTGAAACAGAATAATCTGCAACCAAGAATCCTCTACCCTTCAAGGATCTCATTCAAAATTGATGGAGAAATCCAAAGCTTTACAGATAAGCAAAAATTAAAAAAATATAGTAACATCAAACCAGCCTTACAACAAGTGTTAAGGGGACTTATAGAGACAAGTATAAGAGAAGAAAAAGATCCACAAAACAAAGCCATCATAATATCTAAGAAGATGACAATAGGATCATTTGTATCAATAATTACTTTGAATGTAAGTAGATTAAATGCCCCAACCAAAAGACACAGACTGGCTGAATGGATTCAAAAATACGACCCATACATATGATGCCTCCAGGAAACTCACTTCAGACCTAGAGACACTCATAGACTGAAAGTGAGAGGATGGAAAAAGATATTCCACACAAATGGAAATCAACAGAAAACTGGAGTAACAATCCTCATCTCAGACAAAATAGACCTCAAAATAAAGAAGATTAGAAGAGACAAGGCATGACACTACATAATGATCAAGGGATTTATCCAAGAGGAAGACATAACAGTCATAAATATCTATGCACCCAACACAGGAACACCCCAATATATAAGACAAACACTTTCAGACATAAAAGAAGAAATTGACAGTAGCACAATAAGTCTAAAATTCTTTTGCCTCAAGATATTAGGCATATTACATTCCAATTTCAATCAGTGAATCCTGAACTGGATATGACATAGTTCTGTTACAGAAAAGCGCTTATTTTTTTTGGTTTTTTTATTTATTTTTCATTCATCTTGATTCCTTGGCCTGTGCCAGAAAAGCTCTTTTATGTAAAAGAAGTGATTGTTTGTCTCTTTTTTAGGAATATAACTAAATGCCTTGCAAAAAGTTGAAGAGAGTGCTGCTTAAAATTTATCTTGATTCAAGACACATAAGTAATCAGTGACCCTGATTTACAATGTTGTTGGCATTTTAAAATTCTCTCCATTATACACTGTTCTCTCTATGTATAGAAAAATATATAATCTATAAAGTATATTTTAAAATATATTATGTACTATATCCTCTAGTGAAGGGAATATCAACCCACTCCAGTCCTCTTGCCTGGGAAGTCCCATGGACAGAGGAGCTGGTCAGACTACAGACCATGGGATTTCAGAGTCAGACATGAGTGATCAACTAACAACAATGTATTGTATTATATTATATTAAATACATATATTATAAAATATATAAAATTTACAATATATATTAAAGTGAATTGTAAGGAAGATTATAAACTCATAATAAGTCATTGAAATTAATGTGAAACCAATTTTATGCACAATGTACAGATGAAATTTCAAAATTTCCCTATGTTTAAAATCCAGCCAAAATGTGATTTTAAGTTTGAATCAAATTTAAATCTTTCCAGAGTTCAAGGGAATTTGATACTGTACTTGTATAAAAAGGACAGTGTTCAATTCAAAGAACATTTTATGGATGTTCAGTAGAAATATACACTTTATCAGTAAACAACTACATCACCGAAAACACAATTCTGGAAAATTCAACTTTTTGTTATTTGTTAACATGCTGTGCTTTCTAGGTATGGTATACATGGACTGAAACTACTTACATGAACTTTCAGACTTTCTTTAAAAAGAATTCTAGCATTCAGTCACTTCTGGTTTCTTTGAAAAGATAATGAAAAGTGACAAGGATAATTTTGTTGGCAACTTATTTTTATATTTTTATATTAATATGTGCATATTTTAAGTACAACTTATATAGTTTATATACTTATATAAACATAAACATATTTACAGATTTGTCTATTATATGTATATTCTGTCCTTTCAATTACTCTTTTCAACATTAAAAGTTATTTTACATTGAAGTATGGTTGATTTACGATATTGTGTTAGTTTCAAGAGTAAAGCAAAATGATTCAGTTATAGAGATACTCAGATTTACTTTTTTTCTGAATTATTTTATCATTTAGATTATTATGGACTATCAAACAACATTCTCTGTGCTATACAGTAGGTCTTTGTTGGAATTTTACTTTAAATATAGTTGTGTGTACATGTCCATCCCAAACTCCCAATCTGCTTCCTTCAGTTAATTATACACTTGTTCCCTAAATCTGTGAGTCTAGTGGTGAAAAGGTGAAAGTATTTTTCTCTATCATCAGGAAGAATGCAAAACTATCCACTGTCAGCACTTTTATTCAACATATTTTGAGAAGTCCTAGCCAAAGCAATCAGAGAAGAAAAATAAATAGAAACAATCCAAATTGAAAATGTAAAATCATCAGTTTGCAGATGACTACACATAGAAAATCCTAAAAATGCTCCCAGATAACTACTAGAGCTCATCAACGAGTTCAGTAAAGTTGTGGGATATAAAATTAATATAGAAATCAGTTGAATCTCTATTCACTAACAACAAAACAACAGAGAAAGAAACTAAGCAAACATACAGTTTACCATTGTATTAAAAAGAATAAAATACCTAGGAATAAACCCATCTATGGCGACAAAGAACCTTTATTATGAAAACTGTGAGATGCTGATGAAAAAAATTGAATATAACACACAGTTGGAAAGACATACCATATTCCTGTATAGGAAGACTCAATATTGTCAGAATAACTATACTACTCAAGGGAATCCGCATATTCATTGCAATCCCTGTCATATTGCCAATAGAGCTTTTCATAGATGCTAAACAACAACAAAAATATTAAAATGAGTATGGAGACACAAAAACCACACATAGCCAAAGCAATCTTAAGAAAGAAAAATAGACCTGGAGCAATCATGCTCCCTGATTTTAGATTTCATTTGCAAATCTTTATAAAAAACTATTTGGAGAAAGGCTGGCATTTATTTCCTTATGTATTAATATGTTTAAAATGCTGATAACCACTCATTTGTATTTTTATATTATCTGTTGACTTATTATTATATTTCACATTCTCATACATTATTTTGGGGACTCCCAGTGTTGCTATTTATTGGGATACTTTCATGCATTGGTCAAATATATCTTCTAATAGTTTTCTGAATTATTTTATCATTTAGATTATTATGGACTATCAAACAACATTCTCTGTGCTATACAGTAGGTCTTTGTTGGAATTTTACTTTAAATATAGTTGTGTGTACATGTCCATCCCAAACTCCCAATCTGCTTCCTTCAGTTAATTATACACTTGTTCCCTAAATCTGTGAGTCTAGTGGTGAAAAGGTGAAAGTATTTTTCTCTATCATCAGGAAGAATGCAAAACTATCCACTGTCAGCACTTTTATTCAACATATTTTGAGAAGTCCTAGCCAAAGCAATCAGAGAAGAAAAATAAATAGAAACAATCCAAATTGAAAATGTAAAATCATCAGTTTGCAGATGACTACACATAGAAAATCCTAAAAATGCTCCCAGATAACTACTAGAGCTCATCAACGAGTTCAGTAAAGTTGTGGGATATAAAATTAATATAGAAATCAGTTGAATCTCTATTCACTAACAACAAAACAACAGAGAAAGAAACTAAGCAAACATACAGTTTACCATTGTATTAAAAAGAATAAAATACCTAGGAATAAACCCATCTATGGCGACAAAGAACCTTTATTATGAAAACTGTGAGATGCTGATGAAAAAAATTGAATATAACACACAGTTGGAAAGACATACCATATTCCTGTATAGGAAGACACAATATTGTCAGAATAACTATACTACTCAAGGGAATCCGCATATTCAATGCAATCCCTGTCATATTGCCAATAGAGCTTTTCATAGATGTTAAACAACAACAACAAAAATATTAAAATGAGTATGGAGACACAAAAACCACACATAGCCAAAGCAATCTTAAGAAAGAAAAATAGACCTGGAGCAATCATGCTCCCTGATTTTAGATTTCATTTGCAAATCTTTATAAAAAACTATTTGGAGAAAGGCTGGCATTTATTTCCTTATGTATTAATATGTTTAAAATGCTGATAACCACTCATTTGTATTTTTATATTATCTGTTGACTTATTATTATATTTCACATTCTCATACATTATTTTGGGGACTCCCAGTGTTGCCATTTATTGGGATACTTTCATGCATTGGTCAAATATATCTTCTAGTTTTCTAAGAAAGGGTGAGTGGAGAAAAATTTTGTATTTGTCTGAAATTATCTTTATTTTGCTATTTTCATTAATTTTTTGGTTCTTATAATTTGAAGATTCTAAAATAAAAAAAATTTTGAAAGCAATCGATGGAGTCACAGAGTCAGACATGAGTGAGCACTTCTGTTACTACTACTTTTAAAGCAGTGCTCAGTTCATACTTTACTTCCAATATTTCTGTGTATTTTATTGCAATTCTCAAATATTTTACCATGATCTTATATTTACCCTGCAAATATTAGATTACTTAATTCTGGTAATCAGACATTTTGAAATTATGTTAAATGATGCATCTACTTTTCATTCATTGTTTGTACTTGGTAGGCTACTTCCATCTAGAGTTTTATGCCTTTGAGTTCTAATGATATTTCATAAGAAATTCTTCCCCACGGTGTTTCTTGGAATTCCTAGTCAGATATCGCTTATGTTTCTTTCAACTTACTAACATTTTCCCCATACTTATTAACTCTTTTTTTTTTTTAATTTTTATTTTACTTTTTACTTTTACAGAGTTTTGTTGTTTACAGATATGTATGATCCCAGATTAGTTGTATGTATATCCATGCCCATCCCACCCCTCCAGGCCATCACACAGCGCCCCTGTGGGATCCCCTTTTCTCACAGTGCAATGACAATAGCTATTTTTTTCACATATGATAGTACGGGATTTCATGCTAATTCCTATTTATTATTATTTTTTTTTTTACTCTCTGGGAGGTCAACTTTAGCTTCTAATATATTTAGTGAATTTTCTATGGGTGAATCAGTTTGTCAAGTGGTGAGATACTTTTACTGTCTGTTTTTTTTTGTTGCTGTTTTCCAGTAGGACTCATTGCTCCACATTATAGCTCCTGTAAGCCAGTCTTCTAAAGATATTTTTTCTCTACAGAGAGGGATCTTCTACTCCATTGTAACAAGATTGGAGTGAGTGGAAAACAAAGGGAGGAAGAAAGAATCCCACCTGCATTATGGATCCCTAGTGAGATAAGGCAGCTATGACATTATAGTTTACTATGGTGACTCTCTTTTATTATCTCATCTCATTTTTGGAGGAATTCCCTTGTAGCTCAGCTGGTAGAGTCCACTTGCAATGCAAAAGATCCTCATTGGATTCCTGGGTTGGGAAGTTTCCCTGGAGAAGGGAAAGGCTACCCACTCTAGTACTCTTGCCTGAAAACTCCATGACTTGTCCATGGGCCTCAAAGAGCTGGACGTGACTGAGAGACTTGAATTGCAATTCACTGCCTCATCTTTGTACTTCACAGATGGCGCTAGTGGTAAAGAACTTGCCTGACAATGCAGGAGACATAAAACACAGGGGTTTGATCACTGGATTGGGAAGATTCCCTGGAAGAAGGCATGTATTCTCCAGTATTCTTTCCTGGAGAATCCCATGGACTGAGCAACCTGGCAGGCTATAGTCTATGAGATTGCAGAGTTGGACATGACTGGAGCAACTTAGCATGCACATCTCATGTTTACCTTTGTTTCGCTCTGGAACCTCTCACCTTTAGGCTCTCAAGCATGTTTTCTAGGACTGGCAGTTAAGTGAAACATATCCACCTCACAATGAATGTCCTTTGGAACCTTATCTCATTCTACTGTATTAATGGATGTTTAAGCAAGTTCTCTCAGTACCTTCCTTCTGCCTTACCCTGTTTCCTGAAGAAGACTTCTTTTTCCAGTTTCAGAAATTTCCTTAATTTCTGTCATGTGAAACTATTTGCTTCTTATGAGTGTTGTTCTCTGTAATCATCATTCATCTACTTTTGCTCTTCAGGTAAGTCAAGCATCCTCTAACTTCAAATTTGACCATTAGGATACAATTGCATTTCCAGTTATTTTAGTACTTGTGAATGATTTCTTAGTCTAGGAGCAATGTTCCATATAAAAAAGGATAACTGAGTCATTTCTAAGAAGTATAGTTGAAAAACTGACGATTATCTACTCTCACATTTTCTTGTAGAACAAAAACTGTGCATTTCCATTGTAACAAGATTGGAGTGAGTGGAAAACAAAGGGAGGAAGAAAGAATCCCACCTGCATTATGGATCCCTAGTGAGATAAGGCAGCTATGACATTATAGTTTACTATGGTGACTCTCTTTTATTATCTCATCTCATTTTTAGAGGAATTCCCTTGTAGCTCAGCTGGTAGAGTCCACTTGCAATGCAAAAGATCCTCATTGGATTCCTGGTTTGGGAGGTTTCCCTGGAGAAGGGAAAGGCTACCCACTCTAGTACTCTTGCCTGAAAACTCCATGACTTGTCCATGGGCCTCAAAGAGCTGGACGTGACTGAGAGACTTGAATTGCAATTCACTGCCTCATCTTTGTACTTCACAGATGGCGCTAGTGGTAAAGAACTTGCCTGACAATGCAGGAGACATAAGACACAGGGGTTTGATCACTGGATTGGGAAGATTCCCTGGAAGAAGGCATGTATTCTCCAGTATTCTTTCCTGGAGAATCCCATGGACTGAGCAACCTGGCAGGCTATAGTCTATGAGATTGCAGAGTTGGACATGACTGGAGCAACTTAGCATGCACATCTCATGTTTACCTTTGTTTCGCTCTGGAACCTCTCACCTTTAGGCTCTCAAGCATGTTTTCTAGGACTGGCAGTTAAGTGAAACATATCCACCTCACAATGAATGTCCTTTGGAACCTTATCTCATTCTACTGTATTAATGGATGTTTAAGCAAGTTTTCTCTGTACCTTCCTTCTGCCTTACCCTGTTTCCTGAAGAAGACTTCTTTTTCCAGTTTCAGAAATTTCCTTAATTTCTGTCATGTGAAACTATTTGCTTCTTATGAGTGTTGTTCTCTGTAATCATCATTCATCTACTTTTGCTCTTCAGGTAAGTCAAGCATCCTCTAACTTCAAATTTGACCATTAGGATACAATTGCATTTCCAGTTATTTTAGTACTTGTGAATGATTTCTTAGTCTAGGAGCAATGTTCCATATAAAAAAGGATAACTGAGTCATTTCTAAGAAGTATAGTTGAAAAACTGACGATTATCTACTCTCACATTTTCTTGTAGAACAAAAACTGTGCATTTCCAGTCAAGAGATTTTCTCTCCCAAAACAAACCGAAAGTGGTCTTGTGAATTTACTCATCCATTTTCTATGTTTTGACTATTGTGCCAGGTTTTGTGCTGTTGGCTGGTTATTCGAGGATGAACAAGTTACTTAGGCATCTGGAAATAGGCAATTAAACAGGCAATCACACTCTAGTAGATGTAGAACAGTGTTTTATGGGAGGTCATAAGAACAGCTGCCTTGAAATTATGGGGTCAAGCAAGGGCTCATACCTGGTGTAGAAAATTATGCCTAAGTTGACATTTGAATGATGAATACAAGTTAGCCAGGTTAATTTCAGAGGGAAAGAATATCACAGCAGAAGTGTGGAAGACCTGAAGGAGAGAGATGACAAAGGTCTTTCAAATAAATGAAAGATCTTTATCCAGGCTTGTGGGAACTGAGATGAGATGGGGAACGGAGCCTGAAGAGATCAGTAAAGGTCAGTTACTGAAGAGATCAGTAAAAATCAGTGTGAAGATGTTTGACTAGTTATTAAGGTAAATGGGGCATTCCTCTGAGGTTAAGTAGATCCAGTAGGTGGAAGAAAGTCATAATCAAACTAAGAGATATTAGAATATTTTTTGTAATCCAATTTAGGTAGATCAGAGGCTTCTAATAGAATAAAGATGACTGCAATAATATCATAGATCAGCACCATCATTTTAATAATACACAGAAAATTGGGTAAAATATTTTTACTGTTTTTCCATTTTTACTCATCTTCATGTTTGAAATTAAACCAATATCTATATTTTAGAAATTATCAGCAGTCATTAGGGGATTATTTGCCTGCATAATGGAGTTTTCAGGGATCCATGACCTAACCATTAACCCAGCAGTCTCCCTCCCTTCCAGGAACTGGTTTTATGAAAGACAGTTTTTCCACAGGCAGGGTGGTAGGGTGTTTGTGGATGATTCTCATAAGGAGTATGCAAAGTATATCTTTTGCATGTGCCATTCATAATAGTCTTCACACTCTTATGAAGATCTAATGCCACCACTGATTTGACAGAAGGAAAAGTTCAGGGGACAATATGAGTGATGAAGAACAACTGTAAATACATATGAAGCTTGGCTCCCTCATCTGCTGCACACTTCCTGTTGTTTGAACAGATTCCTAACAGACTATGGATCAGTACTGGTCCTTGGACAGGGGATGTTGAAGGCCCCACATTAACCCTCTTGATTTGATTGCTGGGAAAACATTCCTAGGTATATGGTAGTGATGAGACTTCTACAATTCACTTGTTGGTGGAATCAATTTTCTAAGTATCCTTCTAAGAGATTATGCTTCATTGATCATAGATCTTCTAGGTAACTAGTCATTAATCATCTGTATTTTCAAAAAGTTGGAGAACTAAAAATCTGCTGACTTTAATGATTTTAGCTAATCATTTCCCAAATGTCACATACAACTTCAAACTTTCATGAAAATGGTCTTACTCTTAGAAATATATTTGTAAAATATAAATACTATAAATAATAGAAGTAAACAATTAAAAATATTGTAAGCATATATAACCTTGATAAGAAAAACATAAATAAAATTGAATAATTAGCTTCTGTTAATATTCTATTAGTATGTAATGTGCCTACATGCTCAGTTGCTTCAGTCATAGCTGATTCTTTGAGATATTAGAGATAGCAGTCAGCCAGGTTCTTCTGTCCATAGGTTTCTCCACAGGAGGGTCGGCATGCCCTCCTTCAGGGGATCTTCTTAATCCAAGAATTGAACCTGTGTCTCTTATGTCTCCTGCACTGGTAGGCATGTTCTTTACCACTAGTGCCACCTGGAAGGTCCTATTCTTTAAACAAATTAGTATAATATGTTGCCCCTGCTTTAAGAAAAATTTAAGTTTATCTTGAAAAGTTAACTGATAATGTAAGAGGAAAATAATGTGCTATACAAGAGAGTACATTGTTAACAACTAATAACATTGTACACCTACAAATGCTTTTTGAATTTGGAAAAGAGCAAGATAACTGTGCCTAATCAGGAATAAGAAAATAATTTTTGAAAAACATGACGTTAACAATAAATAAATACTCCGCAACTCATTCCAAGAGCATTTTTAAGTTTTTTTTAAAAAAATTTCTTTCGTAATGCCACCACTGATTTGACAGAAGGAAAAGTTCAGGGGACAATATGAGTGATGAAGAACAACTGTAAATACATATGAAGCTTGGCTCCCTCATCTGCTGCACACTTCCTGTTGTTTGAACAGATTCCTAACAGACTATGGATCAGTACTGGTCCTTGGACAGGGGATGTTGAAGGCCCTACATTAACCCTCTTGATTTGATTGCTGGGAAAACATTCCTAGGTATATGGTAGTGATGAGACTTCTACAATTCACTTGTTGGTGGAATCAATTTTCTAAGTATCCTTCTAAGAGATTATGCTTCATTGATCATAGATCTTCTAGGTAACTAGTCATTAATCATCTGTATTTTCAAAAAGTTGGAGAACTAAAAATCTGCTGACTTTAATGATTTTAGCTAATCATTTCCCAAATGTCACATACAACTTCAAACTTTCATGAAAATGGTCTTACTCTTAGAAATATATTTGTAAAATATAAATACTATAAATAATAGAAGTAAACAATTAAAAATATTGTAAGCATATATAACCTTGATAAGAAAAACATAAATAAAATTGAATAATTAGCTTCTGTTAATATTCTATTAGTATGTAATGTGCCTACATGCTCAGTTGCTTCAGTCATAGCTGATTCTTTGAGATATTAGAGATAGCAGTCAGCCAGGTTCTTCTGTCCATGGGTTTCTCCACAGGAGGGTCGGCATGCCCTCCTTCAGGGGATCTTCTTAATCCAAGAATTGAACCTGTGTCTCTTATGTCTCCTGCACTGGTAGGCATGTTCTTTACCACTAGTGCCACCTGGAAGGTCCTATTCTTTAAACAAATTAGTATAATATGTTGCCCCTGCTTTAAGAAAAATTTAAGTTTATCTTGAAAAGTTAACTGATAATGTAAGAGGAAAATAATGTGCTATACAAGAGAGTACATTGTTAACAACTAATAACATTGTACACCTACAAATGCTTTTTGAATTTGGAAAAGAGCAAGATAACTGTGCCTAATCAGGAATAAGAAAATAATTTTTGAAAAACATGAAGTTAACAAAAAATAAATACTCCGCAACTCATTCCAAGAGCATTATTTCTGTATTACCCTTCTTGATAATTCCAAAATATTTTTGTTTTTCATCATTTATCTGTCTGAAATGTAATTCATATTGCCCATGTTAGAAACTGAATTCTGGCACTGCGTGCTGCCATCACAAATCCCTTCAGATTTAATAAAGTGTTGATACTTTGGTTGGCTTCAATGTAGTATTCAGTCTACCTCCACAAATTCTCCAGTACATTCTTTTTTTTTTTTTAAAGGATGGAGACTCTTTATTTTTTGGAGGGAGGAGGGTGGGGAGGGAGGGGAGCAGGCGGGCCACTTCTATTGGTCTTTCATTTCTCTATTTTCATCCGTCTTTGTTCTTCGACTCCTGTGGGCCTCCCATCTCAGTGGCCTCTGTTGTCGCAGAGCACCGGCTCTGGGCGAATTCGCTCCAGAGCTCCGGCTCGGTAATTGGACACATCAGTCCAGCCGCTCCGCGGCACGTGGGATCTTCCCAGGCCAGGGATCGAACCGGCGCCCCTTGCACTGCAAGGTGGTGTCCTTACCCACTGGACCACCAGGGAAGCCCTCTCCAGTACATTCTGTACAAGTATGGGGAATCATATGTTCCAATAAAATACAATCCTTCTGAGCTGGTCAGATAGTGAAATACAATAGAACAAAGAGCACACATCCTAAAGAGGCCCATGACAAAGCAAATATTGGAAATGAAAGTCCAACTTTGTCAACAACATTTGCATTTAATTCATGCACATTTCTGGAATGAAGTCACAAGCTTTTTTTCACTTGACCAAAAATTAAGTGAATGTCTAATGTCAGAATTTGTTGTTAACTGTCCATTTACATTTTCACTTTGCTTTAACATATGCTGGCACTTTGGCATATGTGTAACTACCTCAGGCAGAATATAATTTATTTAATGTGAATTGATGCCAGAGTCTTGGTTGAAGTTGACCATTTCTCTGAAACATATATTTCTGTATTTCCCACTTCCTTGGATAATCTCTAATTCATAAGGTTAATTCAATATAAATAATTAAATTTGTCAGATCAAATTTTCACATAGAAAAACCCCCTGCAATATTACAGTAGCTCAGATTTTCATCTAATAAAGTGCAACAAGGATTTGAAGATGAAACTACTTTTAATGACACAAATTTTCACCTGATGGTCACCTCCTTTCTCTATTTCTACTTTTTCATTAAAAGTAGTTCTATCTTTTTACTTTTGTTGAAGTTTGTTCAGTGCAGTATCTAATTGATCCAATTCTTAAAGTGCTTTTATAATGAAGCATTTTATAAACATTTTAGAAACAGACTATAATGTCTCAAAAGAAGGATGCAAATTTATGTAAATAATAGGATTGACATTTGAATTCAGTTGTGTCTTACTCTAAATCAAACATGTGTGTTTCAATGCTGTTATGCTTAATTATCAATAAAATATTGGCCCAGGCAATTTTCTTAATCAATAGAAAGTCTTTATATAGTAATGACATATAAAATACTCAGTAAATACCCATTTGCCTATCTATCTATCTATCTATCTATCTATAAACACTCACACATGTATTTTCCATGATTCCATTAATTATGTTTAGTTAATAAAATTTGGCTTTTCTTTCTTGGAAATACATGCTAGTCCTTATCTTTAGTCGTGATGTAAACGTCAGACAAAAGAATAGAGAAGGCTCAACCATGGGAATTTTTGATGATTCTACTAAGTTTATATCTCTAATTGAATTTTCCAGGTAAAACTGTTGAAGTGGGTTGCCACTTCCTTCTCCATCCAGGGGATCTTTCTGGCCCAGGGATTGAACCCCCGTCTCCTGTACTGCAGGCAGATTGTTTATCAACGGAGCCACCAGGAAAGCCCCTTAATATTTCAAGCAGATGTTTGTAAGGAGACACAGATTTTACTGGTTAGATCTCTTGTTTTAAGGACAAAAGTGATTTTTGTGGGTTTATATTTCTACACTGGAATGAACTCACAAGTATTTTTTTTTTTTTTGAGCAAAAATTAAGTGAATTTGTAATGTCAAAATTGTGTTCACTGTATATTTACATTTTCACTTTGCTTTCATAGGACATGTGCAAACACTTTGGCATAAGCTTGACTACCTCAGGCAGAAGGTCATTTGTTTTCATTCATTTGAACTGATGCCAAAGCCTTGACTGAAGTTGACCATTACTTAAACATCTTCAGTTCTTGGTGTACTCAGAACACCTTCCATCAGCACGACAATGACTTATAATTTGGTGCCGAGTTGCCAATTTGGTGCCAAGTCGCCACTTCATATACCTTGCCATTTTCCAGGCTATATTTTCTTTCATAAATTTATTTTTATTGAAGTATAATTGATTTACAATGTTGTATTAATTTCTGCTGTATAGTAGTGATTCAGTTATATATATATATATAATTTTCATTTCAGTTATATATATACATATACAATAATAGGATAGTTATACATATATATAAACAGCTCTTTTCCATTATCATGTATTATAGGATATCAATTATAGTTATCTGTGATATACCTTATTTATCCATTCTCTATATAATAGCTTACAGCACTAACCCCAGCTTCCCAATTGAACCTTCTTCCAGTACCCTTCTTCCTATCAGTCACACATTTGTCCTCCATCAATAAAGCTAAGCATACCCAAAGAACTTCATCTGCTATCAGAGAGTTTACTGGGTTACTTGCACTGTAAGCCACTTGCTGTTCACTTTCCACACTTTAAGGATTATTGACTGGAATTACTGAGCAACTGGTGAAAACTATTTTAAAAAATTCTCTGATAGAGCAAAGGTTTCTCCTAATGTGTTCAAGAGCTTAACACTTTTATTAGCTTATTTTCTAGCATTTAACATAAGGAAAAAGGAGTTCATTTTTTCATTCCTCTATTTCAGTAGATGCTCTTTTAAATTCTATATTAATTTACAGTTTCCTTTATTAATACTGCTGGTCTCGACATATTCCTTATTTTTTTTTTTTTTGTATCTTTACTCTTAACTTTATGGCTTCTTTGACACAAATCTCTTTTTTCATATTTCCTGTGACAACATCATGTTTAACTTGTTACAGAAGCTCCCTCACAGTATCATAAATATTTAGGTTAATATGAATCCCCTTCTTGTTTATATAAAATTATATCATTTATTTAGAGGCCTAAACCTCACTTGTCATTATTTTTCTGGCAAGGACAGATTTCTGTTACTTCAGACCTGCTCACAACTTTTACTTCCTGATCCTATGAAAAAAATACTTCTTCACTCATCTTTTGAACTTTTTCGCACATTTATTTTGAAGATTCCAGTAAAACAGAAAAGGTGCTTAAATAGTCTGCTTTCCACAAGAACTTTTGATTGTTCCATTTCTCATATGCATGTGTGCATGCTAAGTCACTTCAGTCATGTCGGACTCTTTGTGACCCTATAGACTATAACCAGCTAGGCTCCTCTGTCCAGGCAAGAATACTGGCATACTCTCCTCCAGGGTACTTTCCTGACCCAGGAATTGAACCTGTGTCTTTTATGTCTCCTGCTTTGGCAGGGAGGTTCTTTACCACTAGCGTCACTTGGGAAGCCCCTTGTAGATATAGTAAACTCAGTTCTTTAAAAGTCATTAGAGAGCTCATGGTTTCAAATCAGAGAGAAGGATTGCAGCAGTCGAAATCTAATTTAATCAGGGAAATTTGCTGAAGTCTCTCCCAAATGTATGCTAAAAAATTTTTTTCCAAACTCTCTTATTCTATAGAGGCTTGTTAATTTTGAAATCAACTTGATTCACCAGTAAATATATTTTAAGCTTTTGTCACAAATAATTTCAGAGACTATATTCTACAAGCCATTACAATGAATAATGAATGTAATATTGCAAGTTTTCTTTACTCACAATGGTGATTATTAATACAAGAATTTAAAATTTGACTGTAAAAGCAGACTACTGAAGCATATTTTCTTCTTTGTTGGAATCTTCAAAACAAATGTGCAAGAAATTCAAAAAATAAAAGTGAAAGAATGATTTTTTTATAGGACCAGGGAGTAGAAGAGCTTATATCCTACAGAGCTTGAAAGTGATAGTCTATCCAGATAACTACCATCTCTTATCTCTTTTTAAAATGAAGATGTCAGGTATTTCTTTGTTTGTTTTAAATAACCTGTTCATTTTCCATCAATTTATTTTCACGTCCTGTTGATTCTGTAGGAGAACAGATTTAGACCCCTCGGTGGTGGTCTCTGTGTATTCAATGACCTTAGTGGTGCCTGCGCAGCTCAGTCCTGGTAGTAGTGGGGGACCTATGCCCACAGACCAGACCATGACCTTGGGCAAGTAGCAGCTCACTTGCCCCAAAGCTTCTCCTTGAGCACAGCTTTTCCAGTGATGGCCTGCTCTTCCTTGTCACAATTTTTGGAATATCTGGAGAGGCAGAGATCATGCTGGATCCCCTAAGGATGGTCCATGGAAGAAGGTGCCATGCATGCGCCAAACATCAGGGCCGGCATCTATCAGCTCAGATGTGCTGAGTAAGCTCCCTTGTTATACGCTGTAGGGTAATGTCCAGACAGCACATAGGAGAGTCCTGTGACACAAAACAATGGTGGTAAGGTGCACAGCACACCTCTGGGAGATGCTGGTGAGCAGCCCTGGAAGCAGAAACTGCCAGAAGTCTCGGCCCCTGGAAGGCTGCCTGGATATGGTTAGTGAGATGATTCAGGAATGAAGCAACAGCAACAGATATGGCCTACTGGCAGCAGAAACTTCAGATAGCTCACCAGTCATTATTCCTGGGCAAGAGAACACTGACATCAGGCAGGTTTTCAATAAGCAATAGTGGCACAACCTCGAGCAGAAGCTTCTCCCAAGCACTCTTCAGATGTATGTGGTCACTTTTTCTTTTCCAGATGGACTGTTCCATTGAGAAGTCCATGTTGATGCCACTGAAGTGGGTTCTTGCTGCAAGGGATTGGAGGACATGCTCCTCCTTCATTTGCAGGACATAAGGGGCTCTGGACATTGTGAAGATTTCCCTTTCAGAGAGGACAGAAACAGAACAACACTGTATGAATCTCTCTCTGGGTAGAGTAGAAAAAGCTGGGATTTCTTAATTAAACTTTAAAACGATGATGGTATGAGTTAACATAAAAATATAACTGTTTATTTTAAATTAGCAATTAGAATTATAAACTTGGAAATGGAAAGAGCATTACATGAGATCTTCTCACTTCTTTATATCTAATGGAAATAAAGCACAGAAACTAAGTACCCAAGAAAGGAAATAGTTCTGTTTGAGGCGATCTGAAAAATCTAGGTTACTATTTTCAGACTGAACTCACTTCCTTGATCTTTCTATTTATTTTTATGTTCTTTAGCCTGCTTCAAACCAAAATTAAGTGCTTTTAAACTATTAAGTAATTCATTGGCGATCACTATATAGAGCATTGGAATAAATTCTTAAGAACAGTAATTAGCATGATTTTAATTACTACTTTCATGATATAGATTTCTTAATTGATTGCCCCAAGTATTTTAGACTATAAATATATATTTGTGTTCTAGAAGATTTATTTCTGAAAAGGAACTTTGGTAATAGTTGCCGTCTTTTCTACATTTTTTCCTATTATCTTCTTTTCAGTTATTTAATGGTATTATTTTTGTGGGTGTATAAATACCTGTCATTTACCTTACGATGGTAGTGTGAGCATTTCTGGAAATGCAATGTTACAAATGAGTGGATTTTGAAAGATACTATTTGTGTTGAACACTGAAGAGGAATATTTATAATCACTGTTAACATGTATACGTAATCTCTATTTATATATACTTATTTGCTGTCTTTACTGGGCAAGTTAGAAATGCTTCTTGCTTCATAATGAGATGCACCAGGCTGAATCTTTTAGAGGCTTTCTAAATATTATATGCATAAGGAAATAATGCAAAATTCTGATATTTATTGGTTTTTGCTTCAACTTCAATTTGTATCTGTTAATATTTATTCACTATCATATTTTTAAATGACCGTAAATATTATATTGCATTTTTCCTTTTTCACAGTATAAATGAAAATAGCATCTTTATAAAATAATTACACAACCTTGTGTAATCAATTTTCGAAGAGATTTTTATTTGAATAATAATTATGTTTGTTAGATCTTTACAGTATGTAGAGGGTTATGTTACTCATAATAAATGAATAAGCTTACTTCAATCTCAAAATCACATTGTTATTTATCCACTATTGTCAAGTCCATTTTACAGATGAGGAAACTGAGGCTAGTACACTAATTTCTCTAAATTTAGACATTTTTAGAAGGCTGGAAATGAGATTACAATCTAGGAGTCTGACTCAGGGTTCATGATATGGCCTTCATGAAGTGGGAATAATTAGGCATTATTTTATTCTTTATACTTCTATGAAAGTTGTGATTTCTTCAATGAGCATGTGATATTTTGAAATTCATGGAAAAAAACAGCAGTGATACAATCAAAAACCTTCCAGGGATGAATAAAAAAGAACCTTGCTCAGTCGTTCATAGAAATCCATATATTTCAAATCAGAATGAACATGTGTATTGAACAGATGGCATCAGGAAACCATTCTTGTTTCTTTTGCTAAACTGCCTTGAGTTTGAAGAAATAATAGATTTTAAAGAATTATATAGTTAGTGCCAGAAAATGAATTCTCAATTTCAAAAGTGGTTAGTAATTGTGGAATGAACTTTATTTTTTGTGTCTATGTTTGAAAGTGCAAATCTCAAGAAGTGTCTTGATTATAAAGTATCTGTGATCTTTCAAGTGTTAATTTCCTAAGGAGCTGAAAATAAGCTAGGTCCACTGAAATACACTGTAAAATAGGAATTTCAAGAACAAATAAATGTGTTCTTGAGACCATAAGCAATATACAAACTCTACCATCCATGTTTAGAGTCATTGTTCTGTAACTTCGCCTTTATGAAATCTCCTTTCTTTAAAGTAATTTCTGAAAATGAAGCTAAGTGCTGCAAGTAACGATGTAAAAGTGGTGATATTACTGAGATCTAGAGTTAGCGGATTCATTTCTTCACTGTTAAGAGTATTTTAGAACACGAAGCTATCTGTTGAGTTCATCAGAGAGGACCAGTGACTGGTTTAATACTTTGCCAAGATGCTCCAGCAAATGAAGTTCATAAAATATTCAAGAAAATTATACATGGCATACACAAACACTAGATATATAATGTGAAATCAATAACCAAGATATCAAGTAATGGTAATCTGATTGTGTTTTTAGTCTTACCAAGTGTGCACACACAGCTTTTGTGTAGTAAAATATCTGAAAATAAAATGATAAATATATTTTTGACTAATAGGTGTGCTTAAAGCATAAATCAATTTGAAAGAGATACTTTGAATGCAAGTCTTAAAGATCTGTAATATATGTTAATTATTTTAAATATGTTAAATAAATTTTAAGAAAGCACTCTACCAAGAATGTTAGGATAAACAGGTATAAATGTTAAACTGTGTACTAAAAGGCTTTGGGAGAAAGGAACTGAAATGAAGCTTGAAACTAAAATAGAAAGAGAAATAAGATAAGCATGTTTTTTTAGAAACGAAACCTTGGGCTCAGTCGTTCATAGAAATCCATATATTTCAAATCAGAATGAACATGTGTATTGAACAGATGGCATCAGGAAACCATTCTTGTTTCTTTTGCTAAACTGCCTTGAGTTTGAAGAAATAATAGATTTTAAAGAATTATATAGTTAGTGCCAGAAAATGAATTCTCAATTTCAAAAGTGGTTAGTAATTGTGGAATGAACTTTATTTTTTGTGTCTATGTTTGAAAGTGCAAATCTCAAGAAGTGTCTTGATTATAAAGTATCTGTGATCTTTCAAGTGTTAATTTCCTAAGGAGCTGAAAATAAGCTAGGTCCACTGAAATACACTGTAAAATAGGAATTTCAAGAACAAATAAATGTGTTCTTGAGACCATAAGCAATATACAAACTCTACCATCCATGTTTAGAGTCATTGTTCTGTAACTTCGCCTTTATGAAATCTCCTTTCTTTAAAGTAATTTCTGAAAATGAAGCTAAGTGCTGCAAGTAACGATGTAAAAGTGGTGATATTACTGAGATCTAGAGTTAGCGGATTCATTTCTTCACTGTTAAGAGTATTTTAGAACACGAAGCTATCTGTTGAGTTCATCAGAGAGGACCAGTGACTGGTTTAATACTTTGCCAAGATGCTCCAGCAAATGAAGTTCATAAAATATTCAAGAAAATTATACATGGCATACACAAACACTAGATATATAATGTGAAATCAATAACCAAGATATCAAGTAATGGTAATCTGATTGTGTTTTTAGTCTTACCAAGTGTGCACACACAGCTTTTGTGTAGTAAAATATCTGAAAATAAAATGATAAATATATTTTTGACTAATAGGTGTGCTTAAAGCATAAATCAATTTGAAAGAGATACTTTGAATGCAAGTCTTAAAGATCTGTAATATATGTTAATTATTTTAAATATGTTAAATAAATTTTAAGAAAGCACTCTACCAAGAATGTTAGGATAAACAGGTATAAATGTTAAACTGTGTACTAAAAGGCTTTGGGAGAAAGGAACTGAAATGAAGCTTGAAACTAAAATAGAAAGAGAAATAAAAAAGCAAAGAGAGAAAGAAAAAGAGAGGCTCAGGAGTAATGGTGTGCATGCATATTTGGAAAGGTAGAGCACATTTCCTGCATTTCTTCATTTCAGTCCATTGTTCATTCCCAAAGCATCTTCCTGCCCAATTTATATTCTCTCTGAAAAGTAAATTTTGTTAGCATGATATGAATGTTAACAAGTGCTCCAGGCACCCTACAGAAAATACCACCAAATTAAAATCTCAGGAAAGAAACCCATTTCCTATCCTCCAATAACTCTACCAACTCTTCTATATTCCTAGCTGGTAGTTCACATTTTAGTTTTAATATGTATAAAACTTTGCTTTACTCCAACATCCCCGAAGAGCTGTTAAAGGGAAGCAAGGTTTAAATTACATGCATTTGATGGGAACTCAGGCTCAATGGATTTGGAGGCAGAATGATAAGCAAAAAGAAGGGGATATAGAAAAGGCAAGAAGGCAGAAGAGACAATTATGCAATTTTTAATGACCTGGAGACAGGTCTTCATTAAATAACATCCTTACTTTCAAATGAAGAAGGGTAAAACATGAGTATGTACTTGCACTTCACTTACTTTTGTTTAACAGAGGTATTTCTATACTAGTTCAGAAACTCCACAATGTTTGGGTTTTCTTGGCTTTTATCCTGGAGAAATGTTGAGGGAATCAAAATGTACCAGGTTGTTACAATACAAAAAAATAATAATAAAAAAAAATTTTTATATAAATATATAATGTGAAATCAATAACCAAGATATCAAGTAATGGTAATCTGATTGTGTTTTTAGTCTTACCAAGTGTGCACACACAGCTTTTGTGTAGTAAAATATCTGAAAATAAAATGATAAATATATTTTTGACTAATAGGTGTGCTTAAAGCATAAATCAATTTGAAAGAGATACTTTGAATGCAAGTCTTAAAGATCTGTAATATATGTTAATTATTTTAAATATGTTAAATAAATTTTAAGAAAGCACTCTACCAAGAATGTTAGGATAAACAGGTATAAATGTTAAACTGTGTACTAAAAGGCTTTGGGAGAAAGGAACTGAAATGAAGCTTGAAACTAAAATAGAAAGAGAAATAAAAAAGCAAAGAGAGAAAGAAAAAGAGAGGCTCAGGAGTAATGGTGCGCATGCATGTTTGGAAAGGTAGAGCACATTTCCTGCATTTCTTCATTTCAGTCCATTGTTCATTCCCAAAGCATCTTCCTGCCCAATTTATATTCTCTCTGAAAAGTAAATTTTGTTAGCATGATATGAATGTTAACAAGTGCTCCAGGCACCCTACAGAAAATACCACCAAATTAAAATCTCAGGAAAGAAACCCATTTCCTATCCTCCAATAACTCTACCAACTCTTCTATATTCCTAGCTGGTAGTTCACATTTTAGTTTTAATATGTATAAAACTTTGCTTTACTCCAACATCCCCGAAGAGCTGTTAAAGGGAAGCAAGGTTTAAATTACATGCATTTGATGGGAACTCAGGCTCAATGGATTTGGAGGCAGAATGATAAGCAAAAAGAAGGGGATATAGAAAAGGCAAGAAGGCAGAAGAGACAATTATGCAATTTTTAATGACCTGGAGACAGGTCTTCATTAAATAACATCCTTACTTTCAAATGAAGAAGGGTAAAACATGAGTATGTACTTGCACTTCACTTACTTTTGTTTAACAGAGGTATTTCTATACTAGTTCAGAAACTCCACAATGTTTGGGTTTTTTCTTGGCTTTTATCCTGGAGAAATGTTGAGGGAATCAAAATGTACCAGGTTGTTACAATACAAAAAAATAATAATAAAAATAAATTTTTATATAAATATATAAAATTGTAGTCATAAAGCAGCAAACTGGTATTTTATGGGTCCTTGCTTTTGCAAAGGAGTCATTCCAAACAGTAGGGGAAAACTTTCTATTCTCATATTTTAAAACAATAAACCGAATAGCAAGCATGAAGAGAAAATTCTTTAAATAAAAAATGCATGTACTGGATTGGGTGCATGGTCTAAATCTGGGGATAAAAATGTAATTCAGCTTTGTGAATGTGGTAGGAGGATGTCATTGTAAAAACAATACAGACTTCTGTTAAGCTTTTGGATGTACAATTACTGTTACATTTGATTTGCAGCATGAAGGAAAACTGTGAATGAATCTGTTTACCCTAGAACCTGAAGTGGAATTTAGTGTAGGTAGAAATATCACACTAAGTAAAGAAGGTTAAATGCATTTAACTATGAATTTGAGGGTCTAGTGTTCTGTCAGCTTTAAGATGACCATCTGACATAGCAATCAGATGTCTTGTGAGTGTATGCGGCACATTCCCAAAGTGCAGGGCTAATGAATACATACCTTTACTTAGGAAATCTGCCTAATGGCTCAAAGTGACCTTGTTCAAATTCCTTTAAAGAGGTCAGTGAACCTGAACACTCATATGAGACGTGACAGAGTTCAACTTAAGCCCCCCTTTACAGTCTGTACACCCTATAGGCCTTTGTATGCTTGCATGCTAAGTCGTTTCAGTCGTGTCTGACTCTGCTACCCCATGGAATTCTCCAGGTCAGAATACTGAGGTGGGTTGCCCTGTCCTCTTTCATGGGATCGTCTCGACCCAGGGGTGGAACCCGAGTCTCTTATGTCTCCTGCACTGGAAGGTGGGTTCTTTATCACTAGCACTGCCTGGGAAACCCCTATATGCCTTGATGGATTTCTATTTCAGTCTCACAATCTTCCCCCAAAGGTGACAATCTTCAAACCCCTGCCACTTAGAAACAAGTAAATTTTTTTTGAAAAATACTTACCCCAAATGTATTTAATTTTTCAACTCAGACCCTAAGACCTTAAGGGGGTAAATTATTGTGTTAGTTTTCTATTGTTATACAACAAATTACCACAAATAATGACTTAAAACCACATATATTTTATAGCATTGTCTCAGTAGGTTAGGAGTGCCTGTGTGTGCTCAGTCACTCGGTCATGTCTGATTCTTGTAACCCCATGGACTGTAGCCCTCCAAGTTCCTCTGTCCATTGAACTTGTCAGGCAAGAATACTGGCATATGCTGAGTGCATAGTGGGGTCATTTGCTTAGGGTCTCACAGGCTACAGTCAAGGTGTCAACCATGCTGCTTAGAAATCACACAGGGGAAGGCTCTGTTTGCAAGCTCATTCAAGTTATTAGTAGAATTCATTGTCTCATAGCTACATTCCTAGAACACTGGCTTTTTGTTGTTCTTAGATATTGTCAGCCTTTCTCTGTCACAAAGGATTCTCTAACACGGCCACTTAATTTATTAAGCCAAAGGAGAATTTCTTGCTTCAATCTGTTAAGAAAAAAAAAGTTACATATATTGTCTAATATCTCATAACTTTTAACAAGTACTACTAATTAGAAATAAGCCACAGATTCTTCCCATACTGAAGAAGACAGGCTTAAACAAAGGCATAAACACAAAGATGAAAATCCATACTACTTTGCATTGGGTTGGCGCTCTTTAACTGTTGAAATTCATAGAGCGAATTAAAGAAAAAACTTGAATAGCCCAGTTCTCTTGCAAATCACACTATCTCCTTCAATTATTGCCTGGCTTCAGGATCCTAACTGCTCCTATTCCATTAGCCATTACAATGGATTTTAATGGAAAAAAATCTCTCAGATTTTATTTGGAATCAAACATTAGCATTTAGTTACTACATATCTTAAATAATTTTCTATTTTATGACTCTAAGTTAAATTTTTGCAGATTATTTTTTCTACCTTTATACTAACATAAATGTATGAAACAAAGTAGGGGAAGAAGTAAAATTATAAAAAAATAATATGTGTAATATACATATATAATATATATAACTATAATATATAGAGATAATATATTTGTATTGAATTTCTTAATGTGCTGTAATAAACATCTCATCTTAGAGGCTTTGAAAATCATGGAAATTAAATCAGGAGAGTTTTAACCATGTCTCCATGACATTTTCTCATACCGCTGTGGTACTGCAAATGAGATGTTACATTATAATATTGGAATTTGAAATCCACTGCCATCTGGCCAAAAAACTGGTAAATCATTTAAACACTTTGGATCTTGAGTTTTTGTTAATTGAATGGGTAGTATTATATATTCTATAAGGTCATTTTAAGGACTAAATAAGTTCCATTATTGAAATGTTTGTTTTGATAGATTTTTTGCTTTATACATAAATGGAAATAGCTGAATTGTATTTGTGCTAAATTTTCTGTCAGCTTCTATTTCCTACAACTCTATAGGAATAAAGGTTGATAGCAAGGATCATCCTGTGATTGACAGAGGTCTGTTGAAAGTCTCTGGCCAAGTGGTCTTGTTCTTACCGAATCTGGACAATGCTGAAAGAGAGACTGGGCTTTCCAAAAGTGTATCTGATAGCTTTTTACACTTTGCAAGTGAAACTCACATGGTTCTGAGACATTAATCATGTATTTTCCTCTTTTTATTTACTTTTTTCTGTGTAGAATCTTATTCAGTCAGTTATCTCTGGGAAGATTATATACCATATTCCTGTTCATGTTCATGATCTGTTGTGTCTAGAAATAGATCAAATTATTGGGGTTTATAACAGAAATACCTTAAGTTTTTCTTTGTAATGCTCAGGAGATTTCTTGGGCTGTCTCTTTCAAATCCACTGTCTTTTCTCTTAAATATGTATCAGATATCTCTATATGCATGACATTTTTGCCCATTTTCAATTGCTGTGAGCCTCTGTAGACCATTTCAAATAGTACCAACCTCAAAACCTTTGAGTGATTTATCTTCTTTCTAATTTAATAGTTTATAGCCCAATCATACCTTAAGTATTTGCAAAGGTTCGTGAAAGTAAAGTCTCGAGAGGTTAGGTTTAAACTAATGAAAATTTTCTTTGAATATGATACCTCATCCCTATTAAACCCCTAAAAACCATTTGCTGTTTTCTGTCAACTGTGTTTTGCCTGAAAGGGAGAAAGTAATTACTATGAACAGGATTAGATTAGTTTGGGAAATATTTTCACGGCTCCCTGTAAGCATTTTAGTCGACTTTGGAACTATAGCTAAAATAAATTAGCTTTATTTCCCTTCCTGATTTTGTAGCTTTCTTGCTCCTGGAGAGTTATGACATAGTGACTGGTGTTGCTTGCAAGCATATTGGATTTCATTGGATGCCAGATCATAACATTCTTTTTTAACCATGTTACTTTCATAGGTGATTTGCCTTACTGTAAAATCATTAAGAATATTCATTAAGCATGCCACTCTTTTGTAGGGGATCAATATTTCTAAAATAAAAGGTAGAGTTGTTTGCACTTAATTTCAGTCATGTTTTCTTTTAGGCTTTCAGTATTTTGTTGTTAATATGCCAGGGCAGCTCCTCATGTAATGAGATGAGACCTTATGTAATGAGAAACTGTTTATTGTTATTCCTGACAGCAAACCATACAAGGGCAAGGCCTGTGAAATACATATGCATCTATGAGCTGCTTCTTCAACCTACAGAAAGGTCTATTTAAACAGAGGAAGGACAATATTTTGGCTTCTGTTTTGTCTCCAGGCAGATTATTGTGGCTCCTGCCTTTGTCTAGAGGCCTGGATCTGCTATGCTTGGTGATTCACTCCTCTGCAAGTTCACTGATATTTTCCAATCCTCCCAAACTTAGAAGCACAAAGCAGGAGACATTTGCTTCGTATTAAGTCAAGTAAAGAAAAAAAAAAAAAAAATGTAAGAACAGATTTAAGGCGGATTAATCCAATCCAGCATGAATTTAACTTACACCAGGCTAGAGCAGCATAGAGTTTTATCCAAGCAACACACATTTAGTCCTTGTTTTCACTTGAGTTACATTTCCAAGTATTATAAATACTTTGTCTTTAATTTGGGCAATCTGGAACTTGAGCTTTTGTTTTTTTTTATGTTTATGTTTTTTGTCCAAAAATTTCAATTGCTGAGACCTCAAATACACAAACGATTTTAAGTTCCTTAGTAGTTAATTGTCTACTGATTATCTAAGCTGAATGAGATGCAATATTGGTAAACTAAAATTAACAAGGGAATAAGAGGACCTATGAAGACACATCTCAAAATGAGTTTAGACAGAAGATAAAATTGCATACACAAAATAGAAATGACTTCAGTTGAGAAGGAAGAAAATTCATGGGAAAACCATTATAAATGGCATGAAGATTTTAAAATGCTATACTGTATTTTGAATACTTGACAAAACAGTCAAGAATAAAATCTAATTACTATTGTTTCTGACCTGGTGAAAACAGAAACAAGTAAGAAAACAATTTTTTTTTTTTTTTGTCACAATCAATTTGACATCACATATGTGTAAGATCTCGGCACAACAAGAGACAGGTAAATCGGCCAAATTATAAGCAACGAGTTAAGTTTTATTTGGGATCCTGCTCCCGGCTGAGGTTCACAGATCCATGAGCATGGCCGTGAAGTCTCGCCCAGAGTAAGGATAAGGGGCTTTTATCTGCTCAAGGCAAAAAAAAACTTAAGTCAGGGAGGGGTAAGGTTTTGTGCCTGGGCAGAGGCATGTTCTCTGTTTGAGCTCTACTAAATCTGGACAGGAAGATTCCAGATGAAGCTGGCGCCAGTGATGAGTCAGCGCAAAATCTCCAGGTTGCATCCTGAGACCACTGCCTCCGGGAACGGCTAGGCCCCATGGGCCCCCATCAGCCTAATAATATGTATTGATATATCTTATTTAGTAAAAAAATATATTATGACTTGATGTTGAAAAATCAGATAACCTCAGATAACCTGGTTTCAACAGACTAAATTGCTCCACCCAAAGGCATGTAAACATCCTCCCTGAAGCCCCCTCCCGCCAAATGACTCTCCCGATAGAAGGCCTCCGCCCACCAAATTCCAACGCTCGGCGGCACTTCCTGGAATGAGTCTGCTTTTGAACATGTAACCAGTCACGTAATGCCCAATGTGCCCGCCAAACATGTAACCAATCGTGTAATGCCTAATGTGCCCGCCAAACATATAGCCAATCATATGTTGCCTAATGTATCTGTTTTAATTTGAGATTCTGCCCTATAAAAACCCCAGAATCCTTGACGAGGGTGTGCAGCTTGTTCGATCAGGCTGACACCTGAGTGCGCACCTGCTCAATAAAATACTACTCTTGCTTTTGCAGCTCTTGGTCTGGTCTTTGAGTCTCGGGGACCCCCTGGAAATCTCTGCTCCCTCCCATCGGGGGAACGGAGTTTATCAATGTGACATACTACAGGAACACAGCTCTTGAGTATTCAGTATGGATCTATGAATTTTTAGCCTTCCTACCACTATATCTCTCTTGGTGAATACTTGGAATACGTTAAGATTCATTACAGACAATTTTTTTGTCCACTTCAAACAGTCAAGAATAAAATCTAATTACTATTTTTTCTGACCTGGTGAAAACAAAAACAAGAAAAAAAACATTTTTTTTTTTTTTTGTCACAATCAATTTGACATCACATATGTGTAAGATCTCGGCACAACAAGAGACAGGTAAATCGGCCAAATTATAAGCAACGAGTTAAGTTTTATTTGGGATCCTGCTCCCGGCTGAGGTTCACAGATCCATGAGCATGGCCGTGAAGTCTTGCCCAGAGTAAGGATAAGGGGCTTTTATCTGCTCAAGGCAAAATAAAACTTAAGTCAGGGAGGGGTAAGGTTTTGTGCCTGTGCAGAGGCATGTTCTCTGTTTGAGCTCTACTAAATCTGGACAGGAAGATTCCAGATGAAGCTGGCGCCAGTGATGAGTCAGCGCAAAATCTCCAGGTTGCATCCTGAGACCACTGCCTCCGGGAACGGCTAGGCCCCATGGGCCCCCATCAGCCTAATAATATGTATTGATATATCTTATTTAGTAAAAAAATATATTATGACTAGATGTTGAAAAATCAGATAACCTCAGATAACCTGGTTTCAACAGACTAAATTGCTCCACCCAAAGGCATGTAAACATCCTCCCTGAAGCCCCCTCCCGCCAAATGACTCTCCCGATAGGAGGCCTCCGCCCACCAAATTCCAACGCTCGGTGGCACTTCCTGGAATGAGTCTGCTTTTGAACATGTAACCAGTCACGTAATGCCCAATGTGCCCGCCAAACATGTAACCAATCGTGTAATGCCTAATATGCCCGCCAAACATATAGCCAATCATATGTTGCCTAATGTATCTGTTTTAATTTGAGATTCTGCCCTATAAAAACCCCAGAATCCTTGACGAGGGTGTGCAGCTTGTTCGATCAGGCTGACACCTGAGTGCGCACCTGCTCAATAAAATACTACTCTTGCTTTTGCAGCTCTTGGTCTGGTCTTTGAGTCTCGGGGACCCCCTGGAAATCTCTGCTCCCTCCCATCGGGGGAACGGAGTTTATCAATGTGACATACTACAGGAACACAGCTCTTGAGTATTCAGTATGGATCTATGAATTTTTAGCCTTCCTACCACTATATCTCTCTTGGTGAATACTTGGAATACGTTAAGATTCATTACAGACAATTTTTTTTTGTCCACTTCTGCTGGTCTTTCATTTATTTCCATCTTTGTTCTTTGGCCTGTGTGGGTCTCCCATTGCAGTGGCCTGTCTTGTTGCAGAGCACTGGCTCTGGGCGCATGCGCTCCAGACCTCTGGCTCGGTAGTTGGACACATCGGTCCAACCACTCCACAGCAAGTGGAATCTTCCCAGGCTAGGGACCAAACCGGAGTCCCTTGCACTACAAGGCAGTGTCCTTACCCACTGGATCACCAGGGAAGTACCAGAAATATATAATTTTATGCCCATAATTTTATTAGTTTCTGAAAATATGTACCCAAACACAAATAATCACTTCTGACTCTTAACCTGATGCTATCAAGGCTACTTTCTGCATAGTAGAATGATTACATTGCTTAAAAAAAAAACCCTGAATGAATACTTTTTTAGTTGTTTTTATAAGTAAAATAAGCATAGGCAACTGATACAACTTTTATGTATTTTTCCTCTAGATTTTCCCAACTAAGACAAAAAAAAGATAATTTATTGCTTAATTTTTAACTATTGACTTTCAGTCTACATACTATAATGTTGTTGCTGACAAGTCATTATAAAATTAAAGATCTCTTTATCCATACTTTTAGGTGGCTCAGTGGTAAAGAATCTGCCTGTCATTTCAGGAGCCACAGGCCATGCAGTTTTCATCCCTGAGTCAGAAATATCCCTTGGAGAAGAAAAGGGCAACCCATTCCAGTATTCTTGCCTGAGAAATCACATGGACAGAAAAGTCTGATGTTCTACAGTCCATGGGAGTCGCAGAGTCAGAAACATCTGAGTACACATATGCATACTTAAGAGAACTTCCTATTAAATTCATTCAGAATTCTTTGAGGCTTAAAAATAAATCAGAAATATTTCATGACATAGTACCCATCTTCTAGAAGTATAGTATTTTTTTTAAGGATTTATTTATTTATTTTGGTGGGGGAGGGGTGGGCTACTTCTATTGGTCTTTCATTTATCTGTTTTTCATCCATCTTTGTTCTTTGGCCTGTGTGGGTCTCCCATTGCAGTGGCCTGTCTTGTTGCAGAGCACTGGCTCTGGGCGCATGCGCTCCAGACCTCTGGCTCGGTAGTTGGACACATCGGTCCAACCACTCCACAGCAAGTGGAATCTTCCCAGGCTAGGGACCAAACCGGAGTCCCTTGCACCACAAGGCAGTGTCCTTACCCACTGGATCACCAGGGAAGTACCAGAAATATATAATTTTATGCCCATAATTTTATTAGTTTCTGAAAATATGTACCCAAACACAAATAATCACTTCTGACTCTTAACCTGATGCTATCAAGGCTACTTTCTGCATAGTAGAATGATTACATTGCTTAAAAAAGAAACCCTGAATGAATACTTTTTTAGTTGTTTTTATAAGTAAAATAAGCATAGGCAACTGATACAACTTTTATGTATTTTTCCTCTAGATTTTCCCAACTAAGACCAAAAAAAAGATAATTTATTGCTTAATTTTTAACTATTGACTTTCAGTCTACATACTATAATGTTGTTGCTGACAAGTCATTATAAAATTAAAGATCTCTTTATCCATACTTTTAGGTGGCTCAGTGGTAAAGAATCTGCCTGTCATTTCAGGAGCCACAGGCCATGCAGTTTTCATCCCTGAGTCAGAAATATCCCTTGGAGAAGAAAAGGGCAACCCATTCCAGTATTCTTGCCTGAGAAATCACATGGACAGAAAAGTCTGATGTTCTACAGTCCATGGGAGTCGCAGAGTCAGAAACATCTGAGTACACATATGCATACTTAAGAGAACTTCCTATTAAATTCATTCAGAATTCTTTGAGGCTTAAAAATGAATCAGAAATATTTCATGACATAGTACCCATCTTCTAGAAGTATAGTATTTTTTTTAAGGATTTATTTATTTATTTTGGTGGGGGAGGGGTGAGAAGGGAGGGGAGCAGGTGGGCTTCTTCTATTGGTCTTTCATTTGTCCATTTTCATCCATCCTTGTTCTTTGGCCCATGTGGGCCTCCCATCGCGGTGGCCTCTGTTGTTGCAGAGCACCGGCTCTGGGCACATGCGCTCCAGAGCTCCTGCTTGGTATTTCAACACATCGGTCCAACCGTTCCATGGCACATGGGATCTTCCCAGGCCAGGGATCAAACCGGCGTCCCTTGCACTGCAAGGCGATGTCCTTACCCACTGGACCACCAGGGAAGCCCAAGTATAGCAATGTTTTAAAAAATTATAACAATATACATTCAATTACAAGTTATATACAAAGGTAAAACTAGGGATATTAGCATCTCATATTTAGCTAATGTTGAACAATAGCAATTATAGGCACTGAATATACAGTGGGTAATATAAAAGTGAATTTGACAAAAAAGATAAGTGTCTCATTACCAGTAGTTAAAAATGAGCTATGTAGGTTTTTCCTCCTATCTTTTTAAAAATAAAGCATGCCACAATATGAAATTATGTTTTCTTAATATTGAATGATATATAAAATTTATAATTCTATTTTTAAAAACTTAGACTTTGAAAGATGTTCATAAGATTATTTTTCATATTGAAAAAATGTAGGTGAGAGCATAATATATCTGTAAGAATATATTTCTTAGAAAGAAACAAGGGGGTTTAGAGATTGAATAAGTAAAGTCTAGGTAGATAATACCTTATTATAAATAGTAGGGGAAACTGGAAGAGAGTTCTGAATTATTTTTGAAGCTTTCCTGTAAATTTCAACTCCAAAATGAAAACAGTTATTTTTGAATAAGAAAGTAAACAAAGAAATAAATAAATGAAGGTATAGAGGAGAGAAATTTACCAAGACAAGAGATTAAAAGGAAAAAGACATCACTATAATAGCCTTGCATAACAAGAGCGGAGGGAGGATGGTGCAGGGCTTTGGAGGAATGGGGGTGGGGGTGAGGGGACAGGAAATATCCTCAGGAACCCCTACCAAGCTAAATCCTCAGGGCAGACTATGCGGACTCCCACCTGTTTGCCTCTTAAGGATTTTACACCCATTTTTTTTGTTTGCTTGTTTAGGTTTTTAAATATCAGCTTTATTTATTCCTCATTGATACAGAACACAGCTTAATGTAACACTTTTAGTTAGTTTTTGCCCAGGGATGGCCTCTGTTGTTGCAGAGCACCGGCTCTGGGCACATGCGCTCCAGAGCTCCTGCTTGGTATTTCAACACATCGGTCCAACCGTTCCATGGCACGTGGGATCTTCCCAGGCCAGGGATCAAACCAGCGTCCCTTGCACTGGAAGGCGATGTCCTTACCCACTGGACCACCAGGGAAGCCCAAGTATAGCAATGTTTTAAAAAATTATAACAATATACATTCAATTACAAGTTATATACAAAGGTAAAACTAGGGATATTAGCATCTCATATTTAGCTAATGTTGAACAATAGCAATTATAGGCACTGAATATACAGTGGGTAATATAAAAGTGAATTTGACAAAAAAGATAAGTGTCTCATTACCAGTAGTTAAAAATGAGCTATGTAGGTTTTTCCTCCTATCTTTTTAAAAATAAAGCATGCCACAATATGAAATTATGTTTTCTTAATATTGAATGATATATAAAATTTATAATTCTATTTTTAAAAACTTAGACTTTGAAAGATGTTCATAAGATTATTTTTCATATTGAAAAAATGTAGGTGAGAGCATAATATATCTGTAAGAATATATTTCTTAGAAAGAAACAAGGGGGTTTAGAGATTGAATAAGTAAAGTCTAGGTAGATAATACCTTATTATAAATAGTAGGGGAAACTGGAAGAGAGTTCTGAATTATTTTTGAAGCTTTCCTGTAAATTTCAACTCCAAAATGAAAACAGTTATTTTTGAATAAGAAAGTAAACAAAGAAATAAATAAATGAAGTTATAGAGGAGAGAAATTTACCAAGACAAGAGATTAAAAGGAAAAAGACATCACTATAATAGCCTTGCATAACAAGAGCGGAGGGAGGATGGTGCAGGGCTTTGGAGGAATGGGGGTGGGGGTGAGGGGACAGGAAATATCCTCAGGAACCCCTACCAAGCTAAATCCTCAGGGCAGACTATGCGGACTCCCACCTGTTTGCCTCTTAAGGATTTTACACCCATTTTTTTTGTTTGCTTGTTTAGGTTTTTAAATATCAGCTTTATTTATTCCTCATTGATACAGAACACAGCTTAATGTAACATCAAGTCCAGGGGTAAAATAAAAAGAAAATCGGAAAGAAAAACCAGTCCCAGATAAACATAACACACAACCATGACATAATTTGGCAAGACAGTCTAGAGTTGGAAATTTAAAACACTTGGAAGAGAAATAAAAAGAATTCCTTTATTTAACAACTTCTACAAAAAGAATTCCTTTCTTTTTAACAAATTAAGCTACCACGATTTAGCAAGTTGTTGTTATGCAGAACAATTTCCTTCAAATTCCTAAAGTAACTGTCATTAACCTTCTATTGATACATTTGTTATAAGTGGAATCCATAGTTATGGCAGATACTATGGAACATGTAGAAATAAGAAAGAGGAAACTAGAAATTATCCTAATCCTGTCATTCAGAGATAATTTATTTTCTTGCTTATCTTTACCCTTTTGATTTGCCCAAGTGTACATAAAGAGAAAATAAGGAATTTAAATTATGTCTTGTGCCCTACATTTACAAGCTTATTTTCTAACAATAGAAATCACACATAACTGAATTTCATAATGCTTTTACAAACTTTTCATTTCATTTTGCATTGATTTTTATAATATATGCAACATATAGCACATTTTGATAAAATTGTTCAGAGTTGTAATTTTTCATTACTACTACAGTGGGGTATATTAACGTCTCTCTCACCCATGAACTCTAAATTTTATATTCTATAAGGGCACATACTAAGTCTTTTGTTAACTTTGTAAATGCAGATCTTAGTATCAATTATTATATGGTTCTAAAATTAAAACGTCTCCATTTACCCCAAATGTTAATTTCAATTCTTCCCCAGATATGTCACTAGATTTTTCTCTCATTCTGTTTTTTGTTTGTTTGTTTTTGTGTTTGATAATAATAAAAAAAAATCATTTTTTTTCTAATTCTTTTAAAATATATAGTGGTATAATTTTTAAAAGTCTGCACAATGAGCTGCAAAAGTCAGATCTTAATCTGATCTGTGTGCTCTGTGTTCTGTTACAAGGAGAATTCCCAAGAGAATAAATTTTATTTGAATTAGATTTGTTAGGATCTGATATCAGTAAAAAATTCCTCGGGCTCTCCAGTTTGCCTCTTAAGGATTTTACACCCATTTTTTTTTGCTTGTTTAGGTTTTTAAATATCAGCTTTATTTATTCCTCATTGATACAGAACACAGCTTAACGTTACATCAAGTCCAGGGGTAAAATAAAAAGAAAATCGGAAAGAAAAACCAGTCCCAGATAAACATAACACACAACCATGACATAATTTGGCAAGACAGTCTAGAGTTGGAAATTTAAAACACTTGGAAGAGAAATAAAAAGAATTCCTTTATTTAACAACTTCTACAAAAAGAATTCCTTTCTTTTTAACAAATTAAGCTACCACGATTTAGCAAGTTGTTGTTATGCAGAACAATTTCCTTCAAATTCCTAAAGTAACTGTCATTAACCTTCTATTGATACATTTGTTATAAGTGGAATCCATAGTTATGGCAGATACTATGGAACATGTAGAAATAAGAAAGAGGAAACTAGAAATTATCCTAATCCTGTCATTCAGAGATAATTTATTTTCTTGCTTATCTTTACCCTTTTGATTTGCCCAAGTGTACATAAAGAGAAAATAAGGAATTTAAATTATGTCTTGTGCCCTACATTTACAAGCTTATTTTCTAACAATAGAAATCACACATAACTGAATTTCATAATGCTTTTACAAACTTTTCATTTCATTTTGCATTGATTTTTATAATATATGCAACATATAGCACATTTTGATAAAAATTGTTCAGAGTTGTAATTTTTCATTACTACTACAGTGGGGTATATTAACGTCTCTCTCACCCATGAACTCTAAATTTTATATTCTATAAGGGCACATACTAAGTCTTTTGTTAACTTTGTAAATGCAGATCTTAGTATCAATTATTATATGGTTCTAAAATTAAAACGTCTCCATTTACCCCAAATGTTAATTTCAATTCTTCCCCAGATATGTCACTAGATTTTTCTCTCATTCTGTTTTTTGTTTGTTTGTTTTTGTGTTTGATAATAATAAAAAAAAATCATTTTTTTTCTAATTCTTTTAAAATATATAGTGGTATAATTTTTAAAAGTCTGCACAATGAGCTGCAAAAGTCAGATCTTAATCTGATCTGTGTGCTCTGTGTTCTGTTACAAGGAGAATTCCCAAGAGAATAAATTTTATTTGAATTAGATTTGTTAGGATCTGATATCAGTAACAGTTCCCAATAGCAGGGAATAGTCCCAGGGTATAAAAAGACAACTCTATTTAAGCTACCAAACAGAAAGCAACTCTGAAAGGAATGTCTCAGCTATAAATCTTCAGGCCCATCACTGATATTCAGGAAAGGATTTTAGTTCTTATCAAAGAGATTTTCAACAACTAAATAAAACACCAAGCCTTAGGACTAGGACACTGAGTATGTGACTGAGACAAAGACTCTGGCTTTATGAAGTGAGACAAAAACTCACTTATCAGACTCTAGTTCTGGAGTATAGTGCTTTTTAGAACAAGACACTTGTCTGTACATCAGGGCACTGGGTGATGCATGAGGTCCAAAATTCACAGGAATAATTTTAATTTGAGTTTATGAAAGCTGGGCTATAGACTCTTAAGTCCTTCCTGTTAGAAGACAGTTTGTCTCTCAACCCAGGACTGAGATTTCTGGTTGAAGTCATGTCTTTTTTTCAGGATATACATGTTACAAACAACAGGGGACAAATTAGTGATGCATATGCAATCAAGATAGGCTAGTAATTTTAGAAAGTAATTTTTAAGAAGTGAAACATTATTTAAGTTCAAAGTAAAAGTTATTGTTATATAACAGGGAACTATTTAGATTTACTAAAGTTAAATAAATTAACAGGAAATAATTGCTTTAAACAAAATGCAGTTTCAATTTGGAATATTGATGTAACGTCGAGTGGACAAAATGGTTATATCTTTTATCAAGTGGGGTATAACTCTTACCCATGAACTCTAAATTTTATATTCTATAAGGGCACATACTAAGTCTTTTGTTAACTTTGTAAATGCAGATCTTAGTATCAATTATTATATGGTTCTAAAATTAAAACGTCTCCATTTACCCCAAATGTTAATTTCAATTCTTCCCCAGATATGTCACTAGATTTTTCTCTCATTCTGTTTTTTGTTTGTTTGTTTTTGTGTTTGATAATAATAAAAAAAAATCATTTTTTTTCTAATTCTTTTAAAATATATAGTGGTATAATTTTTAAAAGTCTGCACAATGAGCTGCAAAAGTCAGATCTTAATCTCATCTGTGTGCTCTGTGTTCTGTTACAAGGAGAATTCCCAAGAGAATAAATTTTATTTGAATTAGATTTGTTAGGATCTGATATCAGTAACAGTTCCCAATAGCAGGGAATAGTCCCAGGGTATAAAAAGACAACTCTATTTAAGCTACCAAACAGAAAGCAACTCTGAAAGGAATGTCTCAGCTATAAATCTTCAGGCCCATCACTGATATTCAGGAAAGGATTTTAGTTCTTATCAAAGAGATTTTCAACAACTAAATAAAACACCAAGCCTTAGGACTAGGACACTGAGTATGTGACTGAGACAAAGACTCTGGCTTTATGAAGTGAGACAAAAACTCACTTATCAGACTCTAGTTCTGGAGTATAGTGCTTTTTAGAATAAGACACTTGTCTGTACATCAGGGCACTGGGTGATGCATGAGGTCCAAAATTCACAGGAATAATTTTAATTTGAGTTTATGAAAGCTGGGCTATAGACTCTTAAGTCCTTCCTGTTAGAAGACAGTTTGTCTCTCAACCCAGGACTGAGATTTCTGGTTGAAGTCATGTCTTTTTTTCAGGATATACATGTTACAAACAACAGGGGACAAATTAGTGATGCATATGCAATCAAGATAGGCTAGTAATTTTAGAAAGTAATTTTTAAGAAGTGAAACATTATTTAAGTTCAAAGTAAAAGTTATTGTTATATAACAGGGAACTATTTAGATTTACTAAAGTTAAATAAATTAACAGGAAATAATTGCTTTAAACAAAATGCAGTTTCAATTTGGAATATTGATGTAACGTCGGATACAATATAATTTTTGACAAAGTGGAACAAAATGGTCTCATATCTTAAGATGTTCTAGCATTTTTTCCATTGATATTTTTTGTACTCATTTGTGTTAGTGTCTATGCTAAGAGCATAGACTGTACTCTTTCCCTTAATTCCTTTAATATTCATATATAATAAATATTATTTTCCCTTTAAAAGTGATAAGAACTTTGAAGCCCAAAGAGATTAACCTTTTCCAGAGTCTTGCCATCAATGAATCCAGTTAGTTATTCACTAAGTATCTTTTGGGTTCCAATGTCCCCAGATTTAAAGCACATACTACTGAATATAGATTAGTGTGGATACATACGACATCTTAGAATGGAAATGCCATAAAATTCATCCGAGGGAATGATAGATTTTAAGCATATATCTATAGGACCAGCTTTCATAATAAGTCAGACTCACTCATCAATGAAATGACAATGTAGAATTGTAATCTATCTTCTAAGGTGAAATATTTTCTGGATTTGTCCAGAATCTGAGGTTTTCTACTCTCCAGACACCGACAGATGGTGAATGTGCGGTGGAAGAAGTCTATGTTATTAACCTCCACAATGGACCTCAGTAACGTTACTTATTCTTCAGTAACTTTCCTTCAGTGAAATGGCTTAATGGGGATTTACTTGCTTATTATCATAAAATAATTTGATTCTGCTACCTACTATGAAATTTATACCCTTTGAAAACAAATACCTTGAGATAAAGCATAGGAATAATTTTAATTTGAGTTTATGAAAGCTCTTCAAGTCCTTCCTGTTAGAAGACAGTTTGTCTCTCAACCCAGGACTGAGATTTCTGGTTGAAGTCATGTCTTTTTCAGGATATACATGTTACAAACAACAGGGGACAAATTAGTGATGCATATGCAATCAAGATAGGCTAGTAATTTTAGAAAGTAATTTTTAAGAAGTGAAACATTATTTAAGTTCAAAGTAAAAGTTATTGTTATATAACAGGGGACTATTTAGATTTACTAAAGTTAAATAAATTAACAGGAAATAATTGCTTTAAACAAAATGCAGTTTCAATTTGGAATATTGATGTAACGTCGGATACAATATAATTTTTGACAAAGTGGGACAAAATGGTCTCATATCTTAAGATGTTCTAGCATTTTTTCCATTGATATTTTTTGTACTCATTTGTGTTAGTGTCTATGCTAAGAGCATAGACTATACTCTTTCCCTTAATTCCTTTAATATTCATATATAATAAATATTATTTTCCCTTTAAAAGTGATAAGAACTTTGAAGCCCAAAGAGATTAACCTTTTCCAGAGTCTTGCCATCAATGAATCCAGTTAGTTATTCACTAAGTATCTTTTGGGTTCCAATGTCCCCAGATTTAAAGCACATACTACTGAATATAGATTAGTGTGGATACATACGACATCTTAGAATGGAAATGCCATAAAATTCATCCGAGGGAATGATAGATTTTAAGCATATATCTATAGGACCAGCTTTCATAATAAGTCAGACTCACTCATCAATGAAATGACAATGTAGAATTGTAATCTATCTTCTAAGGTGAAATATTTTCTGGATTTGTCCAGAATCTGAGGTTTTCTACTCTCCAGACACCGACAGATGGTGAATGTGTGCGGTGGAAGAGGTCTATGTTATTAACCTCCACAATGGACCTCAGTAACGTTACTTATTCTTCAGTAACTTTCCTTCAGTGAAATGGCTTAATGGGGATTTACTTGCTTATTATCATAAAATAATTTGATTCTGCTACCTACTATGAAATTTATACCCTTTGAGCAATACCTTGAGATACAAAAGCATAAAACACTACCTTAAAAGTAACAAATAGTGAAGACCTAGCAAAAGAAAAAACTCTAGAGATTTTCTAATTTGGTGAAATTTTATAATTAATTTAATGACCAACACTACAATATGTAAAGTGATTTTTCATAGCTATAACAAAGTTTTGGAGGTCACAGTACATATTTAAGTAGTAGAAAAAAACCATAAAATGTAAAATGAACTTCCTTCATTTTAATTAACTTGTGAACACAGAAAAAGAAAAAAGGATATTTTTTTCTAATAAATGTTAGGCTCCATTCATCAAAATAAAAAATATTTATTCTACCAGAATGCTTGGAGTTATATGAAGAAAAACATTTTATAGGCATAAATTATGTTTATTTTAACATATTTTGGAATTCTATAAAATATAAGCCCTGCTCTCATGTCTGCTTATGGTTCCAGGAAAATAGACAATATACTATGAAAATATATTTCCAATTTCTTTGGTTATTTCAAACTTCCAAGTGAAAATAATACTTAGAGCTGAAAACACAAGAAGGGCATATTTTTTGAATTAATAATGCAGATAATTGTCCCTTTTCTCAGTACTCTAAACAAAAAAAGAAGTTAAACAAGAAAAATAAAAATTTCCCCTTGCTGTTAGACATTTAATTAGATTGAGCAGCAGGCTTTCTTAACACTGTTAAGACTCACAGTCATTTCCAATTCTGAGTAGAAGAATTGCTGGAGGTTTATTAATTACATAAACTACTATTGTTTTCCTCTTTTATCCTCATTTAACACTTTTTTAAGACTCAAAAAAGTCAGACTCACTCATCAATGAAATGACAATGTAGAATTGTAATCTATCTTCTAAGGTGAAATATTTTCTGGATTTGTCCAGAATCTGAGGTTTTCTACTCTCCAGACACCGACAGATGGTGAATGTGTCGGTGGAAGAAGTCTATGTTATTAACCTCCACAATGGACCTCAGTAACGTTACTTATTCTTCAGTAACTTTCCTTCAGTGAAATGGCTTAATGGGGATTTACTTGCTTATTATCATAAAATAATTTGATTCTGCTACCTACTATGAAATTTATACCCTTTGAGCAATACCTTGAGATACAAAAGCATAAAACACTACCTTAAAAGTGACAAATAGTGAAGACCTAGCAAAAGAAAAAACTCTAGAGATTTTCTAATTTGGTGAAATTTTATAATTAATTTAATGACCAACACTACAATATGTAAAGTGATTTTTCATAGCTATAACAAAGTTTTGGAGGTCACAGTACATATTTAAGTAGTAGAAAAAAACCATAAAATGTAAAATGAACTTCCTTCATTTTAATTAACTTGTGAACACAGAAAAAGAAAAAAGGATATTTTTTTCTAATAAATGTTAGGCTCCATTCATCAAAATAAAAAATATTTATTCTACCAGAATGCTTGGAGTTATATAAATAAAAACATTTTATAGGCATAAATTATGTTTATTTTAACATATTTTGGAATTCTATAAAATATAAGCCCTGCTCTCATGTCTGCTTATGGTTCCAGGAAAATAGACAATATACTATGAAAATATATTTCCAATTTCTTTAGTTATTTCAAACTTCCAAGTGAAAATAATACTTAGAGCTGAAAACACAAGAAGGGCATATTTTTTGAATTAATAATGCAGATAATTGTCCCTTTTCTCAGTACTCTAAACAAAAAAAGAAGTTAAACAAGAAAAATAAAAATTTCCCCTTGCTGTTAGACATTTAATTAGATTGAGCAGCAGGCTTTCTTAACACTGTTAAGACTCACAGTCATTTCCAATTCTGAGTAGAAGAATTGCTGGAGGTTTATTAATTACATAAACTACTATTGTTTTCCTCTTTTTATCCTCATTTAACTTTACTCTATGTTGTCCAAATCACACAAAAGTTTAGCTACATGTGCCAGAATATAACTAAGTTTTCACAGTTAGTAGTTAAGTAGTTTGTTCTGTTTCAGTTATCACAGATGCCCAAGGAAAGTGAAAGTATTAAAGAATGAATATGCATTAACAGGCAAAAGCGATTATGATGAAGTATGCATAGCACTGGATTTGGAGTCTGAAAGAGCAGGTTTGGAGGCCAAGATCTGCATTTCCTAACAGTGTGGTCTCTGATAAGCTCTTTGATTTCTGTAAACCTCAGTTTCCTTATATGAAAAATAATCACACCTTTAGGAATGTTCTGAGGATTAAAAGATACAACATATGCAAATTACTTCCCACAACATCAGGCTTTGGGTAAGCACTCAAAATTGTTAGATCTCTTTTCCAATAATGAATTAAGATATGAAGGGGTTGCACATGAATCAGTAATAGTGGGTCTCATTTTACTTTTTTTTAATTTGATGGCTCATACTATGAGTTACTGAGTGGAAAACTTAACCAACTCTAAAAGCAATGTCTGATAATGACATCTGTGGAAATCTAGATTCTTATTTACTATTCATCTTCTTATTCTTGGCTTTGTTTTCTCTCTTGTAGATTAACTCTGAGAGTAATTACCTAAAGACCAACCGTCCTCACGAGCATCAGATCTCAGTCCTTCCTTTGTGGGCATCAAGTCACAAACCTTCATACCTAATAAAAGACACCCTCTATGCCTGCTTTCTCTCTGTTAGATCATTAATATTTCTCCAGGGGCTCATTTAACTTACATTTACATGGAAATTAATTTCTAAAACTCTAGGTATAGACTTTTACCAATACATGAGAACCCAAGTACATATGTTCATTTCTGATGATTAATTAATAAGTAGAATTATTTGAGCTAACTTCAGATAGAATTCATGTCTTTCACCCAAGTACCTGACATTATGAAAAGTGGAAAAATGCATTAAATTAATGCATTTATACTACTGCAATGAATTATCTTAGAAAAGCAAAAAAAAAAACAAAACAAAAGAAAAACCAGTAGATGAAGGGATGCTTCTGTAAGGCTTTGAAAATGATTTGTAGATAGAATGATAGTATTGAAATGATTCAAGTTCTGTTTTCCATGTTTTTAATCATTGTTTTCTCACTCCAGTGAGACACTGAGCAGTCACAAAAATAAACAGCTATTTATTTCCTTAAGAAAGTAGTTAAATTATCCCTATATTAGATTAAAATATTTAGTTAGCCAGAGGAAACTCTTGTTTCTTTACAACTTTGTGGATGATCTTTTGTTCTCTCTTTTAGCTAAGCAAAGTGTTTTAAACTTTAGAAAGAAAGAGCGTATCTCTTTTGGCCTTCTTTGAGAATTAGACTTGTCAGTGATGTGAGTGATATTAAGCACGAATCTTCTGAAATTGCTTTACAAGATCTGCATGCAGAAAGCATCTCTTGGGAGCGCCCTGATGATATCAAACTCCACAGTTAAGCTCCTCAGCTCTCAAAGAGTTCATTTACTCTTAGGCTTATTAATTGATGCATTTTTGCAAAATGGTCATACTGTGCTAACAATTTCAAGAGAAAATCTCTTTTTACTTTTAAGAGTCTTAAGAATGAATTCAATATCTTATCCACAAGATGACTATTTTATTCTTATCCATATTTATTATCTGGCCTTTGTACATTTTGTCACTCTAAAACATTTTGCTAGCGTGAGCTCATTTATCATTTATTGCCTGTCTTATCTTTTTGGCTACTGGCAGGACATTCTCTGAATTGTGTACCTTTTCAAAGTAACACATGCTCCATGAGGCAAAGTGCCAAATATCACTCCCCAGGTTACCCTCTCTTTCACGAAATATTGATTTTCTTCTCTGAGGTTAATCCAAGAGTCTCATGATGTTGGTGACACCCTCTATGCCTGCTTTCTCTCTTTAGATCATTAATATTTCTCCAGGGGCTCATTTAACTTACATTTACATGGAAATTAATTTCTAAAACTCTAGGTATAGACTTTTACCAATACATGAGAACCCAAGTACATATGTTCATTTCTGATGATTAATTAATAAGTAGAATTATTTGAGCTAACTTCAGATAGAATTCATGTCTTTCACCCAAGTACCTGACATTATGAAAAGTGGAAAAATGCATTAAATTAATGCATTTATACTACTGCAATGAATTATCTTAGAAAAGCAAAAAAAAAAAAAAAAAAAAACAAAAGAAAAACCAGTAGATGAAGGGATGCTTCTGTAAGGCTTTGAAAATGATTTGTAGATAGAATGATAGTATTGAAATGATTCAGGTTCTGTTTTCCATGTTTTTAATCATTGTTTTCTCACTCCAGTGAGACACTGAGCAGTCACAAAAATAAACAGCTATTTATTTCCTTAAGAAAGTAGTTAAATTATCCCGTATATTAGATTAAAATATTTAGTTAGCCAGAGGAAACTCTTGTTTCTTTACAACTTTGTGGATGATCTTTTGTTCTCTCTTTTAGCTAAGCAAAGTGTTTTAAACTTTAGAAAGAAAGAGCGTATCTCTTTTGGCCTTCTTTGAGAATTAGACTTGTCAGTGATGTGAGTGATATTAAGCACGAATCTTCTGAAATTGCTTTACAAGATCTGCATGCAGAAAGCATCTCTTGGGAGCGCCCTGATGATATCAAACTCCACAGTTAAGCTCCTCAGCTCTCAAAGAGTTCATTTACTCTTAGGCTTATTAATTGATGCATTTTTGCAAAATGGTCATACTGTGCTAACAATTTCAAGAGAAAATCTCTTTTTACTTTTAAGAGTCTTAAGAATGAATTCAATATCTTATCCACAAGATGACTATTTTATTCTTATCCATATTTATTATCTGGCCTTTGTACATTTTGTCACTCTAAAACATTTTGCTAGCGTGAGCTCATTTATCATTTATTGCCTGTCTTATCTTTTTGGCTACTGGCAGGACATTCTCTGAATTGTGTACCTTTTCAAAGTAACACATGCTCCATGAGGCAAAGTGCCAAATATCACTCCCCAGGTTACCCTCTCTTTCACGAAATATTGATTTTCTTCTCTGAGGTTAATCCAAGAGTCTCATGATGTTGGTGACTGTCTACTGATCTCCACAATGAGGGGGAGGACCCCCAGGGTTCTGGTCTTGGCAAGCTGTCATAGCTTTAAAAACTGGTACATGCTCTGTCAGGAAAGAGATTAAAGCCTAACCTCGCTGTTTCATACTTCACTGCTAATACCGTGGCCATTTATGAAAAGTACTCTTTCATTGGAGGTGAAGACAGCTGTTTCTGCTACAACACCACCTGTGTGTCATTTAAAAATCTAGTTGTGTAGACAATTGCAAGAAATAATAATAGAACTTATAGGGAAAAAAATGAATGTAACTTTATAACAGCTTTAAACAGTATCAAGACAAACAAGAGACACTACTGTAGTTAAAAAGACATTGAATTACTAATTAACTCTCCTTTATAGCAATAATGATAGCTTGATGGGATGTATGGAAGCAAAGGATTGCAATAATTGAGTTATTTAAATGAGGACAACATATGCAAATGCAGTGGAGAACTCTAACAACTACTTCTACAGGAGAGTTTCTTGTGTGGAACAAGAACAAAAAAGAATAAGAGATGAATGGCATTTTATATAGCAAATACAGCTCTACTACTTAACACACTAAGCAGTAGTGTCTAGTAGGGGTCCAGCTGTACTTTTAACAGGGCAAAATATGAATTCATTAGGGAAAAACCCAAAGAAACGACACAATTTCATTCTTTAAGGATTGAAACGGACAGGTTTCTTTGATGAACCAGAGAAAAGTAAGTACTCCAGTTCTTTCCACGATTGCCCCTGAAGAGTTGTATTTCCAGGCATCAGCATTATTGATGGTGAGGAAACCATAATATATGTAAAGGTCAATTCTCAAGGGTGTCCCTGGTGGCTCAGTGGTAAGGAGTCTATCTGTCAATGCAGGAGACATGACTGATTCCTCAGTTGGGAAGATTCCCTGAAACAGGAAATGGCTACTGGCAGGACATTCTCTGAATTGTGTCCCTTTTCAAAGTAACACATGCTCCATGAGGCAAAGTGCCAAATATCACTCCCCAGGTTACCCTCTCTTTCACGAAATATTGATTTTCTTCTCTGAGGTTAATCCAAGAGTCTCATGATGTTGGTGACTGTCTACTGATCTCCACAATGAGGGGGAGGACCCCCAGGGTTCTGGTCTTGGCAAGCTGTCATAGCTTTAAAAACTGGTACATGCTCTGTCAGGAAAGAGATTAAAGCCTAACCTCGCTGTTTCATACTTCACTGCTAATACCGTGGCCATTTATGAAAAGTACTCTTTCATTGGAGGTGAAGACAGCTGTTTCTGCTACAACACCACCTGTGTGTCATTTAAAAATCTAGTTGTGTAGACAATTGCAAGAAATAATAATAGAACTTATAGGGAAAAAAATGAATGTAACTTTATAACAGCTTTAAACAGTATCAAGACAAACAAGAGACACTACTGTAGTTAAAAAGACATTGAATTACTAATTAACTCTCCTTTATAGCAATAATGATAGCTTGATGGGATGTATGGAAGCAAAGGATTGCAATAATTGAGTTATTTAAATGAGGACAACATATGCAAATGCAGTGGAGAACTCTAACAACTACTTCTACAGGAGAGTTTCTTGTGTGGAACAAGAACAAAAAAGAATAAGAGATGAATGGCATTTTATATAGCAAATACAGCTCTACTACTTAACACACTAAGCAGTAGTGTCTAGTAGGGGTCCAGCTGTACTTTTAACAGGGCAAAATATGAATTCATTAGGGAAAAACCCAAAAAAACGACACAATTTCATTCTTTAAGGATTGAAACGGACAGGTTTCTTTGATGAACCAGAGAAAAGTAAGTACTCCAGTTCTTTCCACGATTGCCCCTGAAGAGTTGTATTTCCAGGCATCAGCATTATTGATGGTGAGGAAACCATAATATATGTAAAGGTCAATTCTCAAGGGTGTCCCTGGTGGCTCAGTGGTAAGGAGTCTATCTGTCAATGCAGGAGACATGACTGATTCCTCAGTTGGGAAGATTCCCTGAAACAGGAAATGGAAACCCAGTCCAACATTTTTGCCTGGGAAATCCTATGGACACAATCCTGGCAGGATACAGTCCATGTGGTTTCAAGGGAATCAGACACAACTTAGTGACTAAACAACAACAGGAAATTCTCACAAAAGAAAAGGAAACAAAATTTGTAAAAATTGAAATATTTTGTATTTCTACAGCTTCACTTATTTAAGCATTTTATGTTATATTTAGCTGATTGTTTTCAATGTAAAGGTGTACGAATATGGTCAGCCATGAAAATGATCAGAATTATTAACAAAATATATTAACAAAATTCAATTTGAAATTATATATTGTTATACTGCTAATGTTTTCATTTACTCTCTTTTTGTCTTTTGAAATATTTGAGTGCTTTCTTATAATGAACAACAAAAGATTAGGAAAGTTAGATTTGAGTAACTCATAATCCTAATTGAGAGATTTTGTGGGTTATTAACAGTAATGTGTTAATTTGCTTTGATTCTAAAGTATATACTATTTCACACAGTGCATACTATTGGTAGTTATATTTTACAAATGAGAAAACTAAGGCTAAGGAGTATTACATAAATTCCTGTAACTAGTTTCATAAGTGGTAGCTTTGTGATTAAAATGCAAGTAGCTTTATTCACACCTCGTGCTTTTAGCAATATAACATAATAAAATATGACACTGAATACTGAATCTGAGTGCAAATAAAAATTAAAAATATAGAGGCAAATTATCAATAAGAGATCCACAAGAGGGATTTCCTGGTGGTCCAGCGGGTAAAGAGTCTGCCTTTTAGCACAAAGGGCGCTGGTTTGATCCCTGGCCCAGGAAGATCCCAAGTGCCACTGAGCTTCTGGACTGGTGTGCCAAATTACGAACTAGCACTCTGGAGTGCAGGCACCCAGAGATGGTACTCTATAATAAGAGAGACCACTGCAACGTGAGCCCCACACAGGCCAAAGAATAAAGGTGGATGAAAATAAATAAATAAAACACCAATAAAAGAAACCAAAATCTTTTTTTAAAAAAACAGGTCCACAGGAAGAAGTTGACTACAGAAAATGGTTCCAGAGGAAGCAGAACATGCAATGCTCTTGCCAAAGAATAAACTGAGGGAGAAAATGTTGCATCAAAAGGAAAAGAAAATATATTCACTTTCCTGTGGAACAAACAGCAAAACCTTTTACGACCTCTGGATTCAGGGTCAGTCTGATGCATTCATAGTCAGAGTGCCTAAATGTGAACAAGATAGGATCCAAGAAAATTTTTAAAAATTAACAATCTTAACCATATCTTAAGAGCTATAATCTATCCAAACTCAAAAAATTAAAATTATAAATTCATTTTGTATTTCACAATCATCGGTAAAAATTTCCACATAATCTGAAAAGAAAATCAAAAAGAGACACTCTGGAGCTTGTAACACACCTATCAGATTCATACACCAATTACTAAATTAACATTGTTTTATATTATTTAAAAATATTTGATCAGAGAATTCTTATGTTACTACCATATTCCTAGAAGAGTTAGGAAAAAGGGAAATATTTCAGTATGGTGGTATTTCATGGAGATATTAAGCTAGGAAAATTCACATAAAGATATCTTGGCTAAATGCATTTAATATGCATAGCCAACAATGTTTCCTTTTCCACTTCAACTATTAGCCTAATTTCACTAAAGAAATTTCTTGAAAAGTCAGCAATATTAACTGCAAGAGACAATTATATATTTAGAGTGATGACATAGTGAACTGCATAGAATATACCTATCACCTTTTATAAGTTGTGGTAGTAATTTAATAGCATTGATTCCATAAAAACTTAACTTGTGTTTTTGAAATCATTAGAAAAAGAATTTTATTTTTGGAAATATTAAAAGAAAACAGAAAGAAGAGAAAGAGACTCTTCAAAAAGGAGTATATGTACAAATAGCCAAAATGTTATTACTTTAAATAAGTCTATTCCAATAATTTTATTAATATGTAGATTTATATAAATTGACAAAAGTTAATCAGCAAATATTAAATCGTCAATGGTGAAAAACTGATAGCATTCCCTCTACTATGAGGATCAAAACAGGGGTGTCCACTTTCACCACTATTATTCAACATACTCCTGGAAGTTCTCACAACAGCAATAAGAGAAGAAAAACAAATAAAAGCAATCCAGATTGGAAAGGAAGAAGTAAAACTCTCTCTATTTGAAGATGGCATGATATTACACACAGAAAACCCCAAGGACACTATTACAAAGCTACTACAGTTAATCAGCGAATTCAACAAAGTCATGGGATACAAAATCAATACACAGAAATCACTGGTACTCATATACACAAACAATGAAAAATCAGATAACAAAATCAAAGAGGCAATCCCCTTCACCACTGGAAACAAGAGAATCAAATATCTAGGAATAGATCTGCCCTAAGGAACAAAAGAACTACACTGAAAATTCCAAGACACTCATGAAAGAAATTAAAGGAGACTTAAACAGATGGAGAGATATTCCATGTTCCTAGGTCAGAAGAATCAATATTGTGAAAATGAAAAAACATAACTACCAATATCAATTTTTTCCCCAGAATTCTTATGTTACTACCATATTCCTAGAAGAGTTAGGAAAAAGGAAAATATTTCAGTATGGTGGTATTTCATGGAGATATTAAGCTAGGAAAATTCACATAAAGATATCTTGGCTAAATGCATTTAATATGCATAGCCAACAATGTTTCCTTTTCCACTTCAACTATTAGCCTAATTTCACTAAAGAAATTTCTTGAAAAGTCAGCAATATTAACTGCAAGAGACAATTATATATTTAGAGTGATGACATAGTGAACTGCATAGAATATACCTATCACCTTTTATAAGTTGTGGTAGTAATTTAATAGCATTGATTCCATAAAAACTTAACTTGTGTTTTTGAAATCACTAGAAAAAGAATTTTATTTTTGGAAATATTAAAAGAAAACAGAAAGAAGAGAAAGAGACTCTTCAAAAAGGAGTATATGTACAAATAGCCAAAATGTTATTACTTTAAATAAGTCTATTCCAATAATTTTATTAATATGTAGATTTATATAAATTGACAAAAGTTAATCAGCAAATATTAAATCGTCAATGGTGAAAAACTGATAGCATTCCCTCTACTATGAGGATCAAAACAGGGGTGTCCACTTTCACCACTATTATTCAACATACTCCTGGAAGTTCTCACAACAGCAATAAGAGAAGAAAAACAAATAAAAGCAATCCAGATTGGAAAGGAAGAAGTAAAACTCTCTCTATTTGAAGATGGCATGATATTACACACAGAAAACCCCAAGGACACTATTACAAAGCTACTACAGTTAATCAGCGAATTCAACAAAGTCATGGGATACAAAATCAATACACAGAAATCACTGGTACTCATATACACAAACAATGAAAAATCAGATAACAAAATCAAAGAGGCAATCCCCTTCACCACTGGAAACAAGAGAATCAAATATCTAGGAATAGATCTGCCCTAAGGAACAAAAGAACTACACTGAAAATTCCAAGACACTCATGAAAGAAATTAAAGGAGACTTAAACAGATGGAGAGATATTCCATGTTCCTAGGTCAGAAGAATCAATATTGTGAAAATGACCATACTACCAAATATCATCCACAGATTCAATGTGATCCCTATCAAACTATCAATGACTTTCTTCACAGAATTAGACCAAGGAATAACAGTTCATATGGAAACACAAAAGACCTCCAATAGCCAAAGCAATCCTGAGGAAGAGGAATGGAGCTGGAGGGATCAGCCTCCCTAACTTCAGACTATACTACAAAGCAACAGTCATCAAGACAGCATGGGATGGGCACAAAACAGAAATATAGACCAGTGGAAGAAGATAGAGAACCCAGACATAAACCCACACACTTAAAGATACCTTATTTTTGACAAAGGAGGTGAAACTATAAAATGGGACAAAGACAGTCCCTTCAACAAATGGTACTGGGAAAATTGGACAGCTACATGCAAAAAAAGGAAGTTGGAACATTCCCTGACACCATACACAAAGATCAGCTTAAAGTGGATTAAAGACCTAAATGTAAGACCAGAAAGCCTAAATCTCTTAGAGAAGAATATAGGCAAAACACTCAAGGACATAAATCAAAGCAAGATCTTCCATGACCCACCTACTATAATAGTGGAACTAAAAACAAAAATGAACATGTGGGATCTAATGAAACTTAAAAGCTTTTGTACAGCAAAAGCAATTTTAAAAAGCTGAACAGACAGCCACAGAATGGGAGAAAATCACAGCAAATGAAATAACAAACAAAGAATTAATCTTCAAAATCTACCAGGAACTCAGACAACTCAGCACCGGAAACAAGAGAATCAAATATCTAGGAATAGATCTGCCCTAAGGAACAAAAGAACTACACTGAAAATTCCAAGACACTCATGAAAGAAATTAAAGGAGACTTAAACAGATGGAGAGATATTCCATGTTCCTAGGTCAGAAGAATCAATATTGTGAAAATGACCATACTACCAAATATCATCCACAGATTCAATGTGATCCCTATCAAACTATCAATGACTTTCTTCACAGAATTAGACCAAGGAATAACAGTTCATATGGAAACACAAAAGACCTCCAATAGCCAAAGCAATCCTGAGGAAGAGGAATGGAGCTGGAGGGATCAGCCTCCCTAACTTCAGACTATACTACAAAGCAACAGTCATCAAGACAGCATGGGATGGGCACAAAACAGAAATATAGACCAGTGGAAGAAGATAGAGAACCCAGACATAAACCCACACACTTAAAGATACCTTATTTTTGACAAAGGAGGTGAAACTATAAAATGGGACAAAGACAGTCCCTTCAACAAATGGTACTGGGAAAATTGGACAGCTACATGCAAAAAAAGGAAGTTGGAACATTCCCTGACACCATACACAAAGATCAGCTTAAAGTGGATTAAAGACCTAAATGTAAGACCAGAAAGCCTAAATCTCTTAGAGAAGAATATAGGCAAAACACTCAAGGACATAAATCAAAGCAAGATCTTCCATGACCCACCTACTATAATAGTGGAACTAAAAACAAAAATGAACATGTGGGATCTAATGAAACTTAAAAGCTTTTGTACAGCAAAAGCAATTTTAAAAAGCTGAACAGACAGCCACAGAATGGGAGAAAATCACAGCAAATGAAATAACAAACAAAGAATTAATCTTCAAAATCTACCAGGAACTCAGACAACTCAGCACCGGAAAAATGAACAACCCAATCAAAAAATGGGAAAAAGATCTAAAGAGACATTTCACCAAAGAGGACATACAGGTGGCCCAAAAGCACATGAAACAATCGATGCTCAACCTCGCTTATTATTAGAGAAATGCAAATCAAAACTACAATGAAATATCACCTCACACCCATCAGAATGGCCAGCGTCAACAAACTGACAGACAATAAATGCTGGAGAGGGTACAGAGAAAAGGGAACACTCTTGCATTGCTGGTGGGAGTGTAAATTGATACAGCCTCTATGGAAGACAGTATGGAGAGTTCTTAGAAAACTAAAAATAGAATTACCATATGACCCAGCAATCCCACCCTCAGGCTTATACCCAGATGAAATCAAAACTGAAAGAAGCACCTGTCCCCCAATGTTCATTGCAACTCTCTGTATAATAGCTAAAACATGAAAGCAACCTAGATACCCATTGAGAATGAATGGATAAAGAAGCTCTGGTACATATATACAATGTAATACTACTCAGCTGTAGAAAGAAATGCAGAAGAATCAGTCTTAATGAGGTGGCTGGATCTGGAACCTATCATAAAAAGTGACATATGTCAAAAAGAGAAACACAAGTACAGTATACTAACAGATATATATGAAATCTAGTAAGAGGATAATGGTAACACACACAGTGAAGTGATAGAAAAACACATAGAGAACAGACATACGAACATTGCGGGGAATGAACAGCAGGTGGGAGGTATAGAGGGAGTAACATGGAAACCTATACTATCATATGTGAAAAAGATAGCTATTGTCATTGTGCTATGGGAATAGGAATTCTTACAAGGGCTTGGTGCAACAGCCAGGAAAAATAGGATGGGGGGATTGGGAAGGGAGAGGGCACCAGGAATATGCATATGACTGATTTGGGAACATACATGTCTGTGAACAGCAAAACTCTGTAATAGTTCTTTAAAAAAAAAAATAAATAAATCATCAACAATTCCATCATAAAGGGTTGATATTTGTTGAGCAGCCTTTATAGACAAAAGTTTATAAACACCCGAATGGGAGAAAATCACAGCAAATGAAATAACAAACAAAGAATTAATCTTCAAAATCTACCAGGAATGAAAGAAATGAACAACCCAATCAAAAAATGGGAAAAAGATCTAAAGAGACATTTCACCAAAGAGGACATACAGGTGGCCCAAAAGCACATGAAACAATCGATGCTCAACCTCGCTTATTATTAGAGAAATGCAAATCAAAACTACAATGAAATATCACCTCACACCCATCAGAATGGCCAGCGTCAACAAACTGACAGACAATAAATGCTGGAGAGGGTACAGAGAAAAGGGAACACTCTTGCATTGCTGGTGGGAGTGTAAATTGATACAGCCTCTATGGAAGACAGTATGGAGAGTTCTTAGAAAACTAAAAATAGAATTACCATATGACCCAGCAATCCCACCCTCAGGCTTATACCCAGATGAAATCAAAACTGAAAGAAGCACCTGTCCCCCAATGTTCATTGCAACTCTCTGTATAATAGCTAAAACATGAAAGCAACCTAGATACCCATTGAGAATGAATGGATAAAGAAGCTCTGGTACATATATACAATGTAATACTACTCAGCTGTAGAAAGAAATGCAGAAGAATCAGTCTTAATGAGGTGTCTGGATCTGGAACCTATCATAAAACGTGACATATGTCAAAAAGAGAAACACAAGTACAGTATACTAACAGATATATATGAAATCTAGTAAGAGGATAATGGTAACACACACAGTGAAGTGATAGAAAAACACAGAGAGAACAGACATACGAACATTGCGGGGAATGAACAGCAGGTGGGAGGTATAGAGGGAGTAACATGGAAACCTATACTATCATATGTGAAAAAGATAGCTATTGTCATTGTGCTATGGGAATAGGAATTCTTACAAGGGCTTGGTGCAACAGCCAGGAAAAATAGGATGGGGGGATTGGGAAGGGAGAGGGCACCAGGAATATGCATATGACTGATTTGGGAACATACATGTCTGTGAACAGCAAAACTCTGTAATAGTTCTTTAAAAAAAAAAATAAATAAATCATCAACAATTCCATCATAAAGGGTTGATATTTTGTTGAGCAGCCTTTTATAGACAAAAGGTTTATAAACCGGGTAAATGATAGCTAGCTAGCTAGCAAGATGAACTATTGATGATGCTCTCTTGTCTATTGCCTCAAAGTCTTCCTACCCTAGTCTCTTCTGTGTCATAGAAGGTTGGAAGCCTTAACGTTACATTTCTCAGATTCTCTTGCTATTTAGGTTCTAGTTAGTTTTGGCCAACAGCAGACTGGCACGTACTAAGACAGGAAGAGAAATACCAGTCTTCTTCTTCTAGTCATGGCAGAGGCAGCTGCAGAGGCCAGTGACTAAAAGAGACAGTGTCTCCAATAAAGTTGATTTCCTCAACAGGGGCAGTGGGGGAAGGGATCTGAAGTGGCAGCGATTGTGCTTCTAGCAATTTGGCCTAGAGTATGGACTCTTTAAGGGGCTTCCTAGGTGGCACTAGGGGTAAAGAACCTACCTGCCAATGCAGAGGATGTAAGAGACACAGATTTGATCCCTGGGTCAGGGAGGCCTCCTAGAGGAGAGTGTGGAAACTCACTCTAGAATCTTGCCTGGAGAATCCCATAGAAAGAGGAACCTGGCAGACTAGCCTCCATAGGGTCGCAAAGGGTAGGACATGACTAAAGTGAGTTACCATACACAAAGGCATGTGGATTCTTGAGCAGTCCAAGGACAGTGGCAGTTTTTTGCTCTTTGAGTAACAACTTCTTACTTTTGCTGTTCTTCTATCCTAAGAATTTTGTAAATTTTTTGGATAATCTCTGTTGAAATCTCTCTTGAAAGAAAGGAGGGAAGAAAAACGGAAGGAAGAAAAGAAAGTGATATACCTAAATTTGGAGTAAAAGGGCATGGAAACCTATACTATCATATGTGAAAAAGATAGCTATTGTCATTGTGCTATGGGAATAGGAATTCTTACAAGGGCTTGGTGCAACAGCCAGGAAAAATAGGATGGGGGGATTGGGAAGGGAGAGGGCACCAGGAATATGCATATGACTGATTTGGGAACATACATGTCTGTGAACAGCAAAACTCTGTAATAGTTCTTTAAAAAAAAAAAATAAATAAATCATCAACAATTCCATCATAAAGGGTTGATATTTTGTTGAGCAGCCTTTTATAGACAAAAGGTTTATAAACCGGGTAGATGATAGCTAGCTAGCTAGCAAGATGAACTATTGATGATGCTCTCTTGTCTATTGCCTCAAAGTCTTCCTACCCTAGTCTCTTCTGTGTCATAGAAGGTTGGAAGCCTTAACGTTACATTTCTCAGATTCTCTTGCTATTTAGGTTCTAGTTAGTTTTGGCCAACAGCAGACTGGCACGTACTAAGACAGGAAGAGAAATACCAGTCTTCTTCTTCTAGTCATGGCAGAGGCAGCTGCAGAGGCCAGTGACTAAAAGAGACAGTGTCTCCAATAAAGTTGATTTCCTCAACAGGGGCAGTGGGGGAAGGGATCTGAAGTGGCAGCGATTGTGCTTCTAGCAATTTGGACTAGAGTATGGACTCTTTAAGGGGCTTCCTAGGTGGCACTAGGGGTAAAGAACCTACCTGCCAATGCAGAGGATGTAAGAGACACAGATTTGATCCCTGGGTCAGGGAGGCCTCCTAGAGGAGAGTGTGGAAACTCACTCTAGAATCTTGCCTGGAGAATCCCATAGAAGAGGAACCTGGCAGACTAGCCTCCATAGGGTCGCAAAGGGTAGGACATGACTAAAGTGAGTTACCATACACAAAGGCATGTGGATTCTTGAGCAGTCCAAGGACAGTGGCAGTTTTTTGCTCTTTGAGTAACAACTTCTTACTTTTGCTGTTCTTCTATCCTAAGAATTTTGTAAATTTTTTGGATAATCTCTCTTGAAATCTCTCTTGAAAGAAAGGAGGGAAGAAAAACGGAAGGAAGAAAAGAAAGAGAAAATAGTATTAATATTTCATTATTGGAGGCCTTCCTCACTTTCTTCTGTTTTTCTCTGTTGACTCTTGGGACTTCATGACATTATCCAGAATTTGGATGATGAGTAATAGAAATGCCAAGCTAAGTTAAATTAACATATTTTAAAACACTGTGTGCAGAGCATACAACAAAGAAAAACTAAAGGACTGCTCAGAGAGGAGGAGGAGAAAAGTAAGGATGATCAAAAGGAAAAGAAAAAAAGAGAAGTAAAACTGTCATACGCTAAAAAGAATTTGGGGGAGAAAATGTGGAAGAAATATTGGGTAAAATTCTATCAATATAATGCTTCTGGGGTTGATTTCTACTTTGATATCATATTCATACTTTCTCATTGTCTCAATTTGCCTATTGTTTAAAAATCCCTTTTTAAAATATTTACTGCTTATCACTGTAATGCTGTTTTTTTTTTTTTTTTCCTTTCTATTCATTGGTGTACAGAATATAGTTAGTTGACTTTTTACTTTGAGTCCAACTGAAATCTTGTTTTCTTCTATTAGGTAAGTTTGTTAACTCCATTAGTTGTTAACACTGACTTATTTGTTCTCTCTACTGTGTCAGAGTCTGTGATAGTCATTATGCATGCCATTTTATATTTATTGAATTTGTTTAGTTTCCCTTGCTTTAAAAATGTGTTTTGGTATTCTTAAAAGTTGGCATTATTGTTCAAGTGGTTACCTATGTGCCTTGTTACTTTTCAATCTACTTTCACACCTTCATAACTTTGTTCTGCTAACTGATTTGGCAGTTTTCAAGCAAATCCTTTAACAATCATTTATTGCTTAATCAGAGGGTTTTTCTTTTCTCCTTTCTTCTTCCTACATTCTAATTTCATCTCTTGATTTTTAATCTTTATCTCTTTGGTTTTCAACAGTATGAGAATATGCATCTTTAATGTATCATAGTGTAAATTTACATAATAATAAGATACTTTAAACAATATAAGAGCTTCTTAGTAGCAAGACATTTTTATATGCCCCCACCACCAATTTGTCATACACAACAATGTATTTCTGCTCTTTTATCTTAAATGAATATATTGTATTTTAAGATTTGTTTTATATTTAATCAGATATTTTTCTCCTTTGATAGTCTCCTTTGCTTCTAAAGCTACAAAAAAATATTGGTTTTTTTCCATTCATACTATGTCTGACAACTTTCTGTGTCCCTGGAAATTTTCTTGGCTCTTCAGGACCATTCCCAGTTTTCTGCTCTCAAGAAATCTACCTGCTTTTTAGAATCATTCCTAGAGCAGCTGCAGTGAACTCAATGAAGTGCTGGAGAGTCCTTGAGAGATTTTATTCAAGTCCTTCCATTTTGCACCTGGTGAAAATCAAGTGTGTCCTATAAAACTTGTCTAGATCTGGGCTTCCCTGGTGATCCAGTGGGTACGGACACCACCTTGCAGTGCAAGGGGCGCCGGTTCGATCCCTGGCCTGGGAAGATCCCACGTGCTCCGGAGCGGCTGGACCGATGTGTCCAATTACCGAGCCGGAGCTCTGGGGCTCATGCACCCATAGCCGGCACTCTGCGACGACAGAGGCCACCGCGATGGGAGGCCCACAGGAGCAAAAGAACAAAGACCAATGAAAATAGAGAAATGGAAGACCAATAGAAGTGGCCTGCCCGTCCCCCTCCCTCTCCACCCCAATCCCCAAAAAGATAAATAAATAAAATAAATGTTAAAATGGAATCTCTCTGCCCCATGTTAGTTCGTTTACCATTCTGCTTTGGTCACTATCCCCTCTGCTACCACACTGATCTGAGCCACCATCACTACTCATGTGGATTATTGCAGAATGATGCCCTGCTCCCAGCATCCCTTGCTCCACATTAGCTAACTACTCTGCCTCTGCAAAGAATCCTCCTGCAATGCAGGAGACCTGGGTTGGAAAGATCCCCTGGAGAAGGGATAGGTTGTCCACTCCAGGATTCTTGGGTTTCCCTGGTGGCTCAGACTGTAAAGAATCTTCCTGTAATGGGGGAGAGCTGGGTTCAATCCCTAGGTTGGGAAAATCCCCTGGAGAAGGGAAAGGCTACCCACTCTAGTATTCTTGCCTGGAGAATTTCATGGTTTGTTCATGGTTCACAAAGTGTGAGACACAGCTGCATGGCTTTAGATTCCCCGCTCCAACCACTCTGGTGACTGTGATGTTCCATGACACATCAGACAAGCTCCTGCCTCCTGCTTTTGTTTTTTTCTATTTTCTTTACTTGGCACACTTTTTTCTACAGATATTTGGATGCCTTATTCTTTTTTTGTTTTTTTCTCCTGTTGATCTTTAATCAGATACCAGTTTCCAAAAAACAAAAATAAAATAAAACATATTTGGCTCCTACCCTAAATTGAAAACTCTTTCTTATTTTATTTTTCCCCTTTGTACTTTTTCATTTGGAGACAGCAAACTATGCTCAGAGACACACTTTAGCAATAGTTTCTTTAACAAAGGTTCACTAGGACAATTAAAGTAATTTCACAAGCCAATAGTATACAGGATAATATCTCTGTAAAAAGACCAGAGAGAAACAGCATACTCCAAATAAATGGTATATTAATTACACTGTGACTGCAGGCAAGGGGAGATGACAGAAATAAAATCCAAATTCAGTTGAGATGGACCTTTTCTAGGAGGCTGGTCCTCAGGAGAGATGGCTTAACCAACCAGAAACTGAGGCCCAGCTGCCTGCTGGAGGGAGGTGAAAAGTTCTCCTGTGGCTACAGAGTGTTGCTAGGGAACAAGGACACTGATGTTGGCAGGCAAGGTGACCATCCTCTCTGGGGCTGCTGTATGAAATGTGAAGAGTTTTTTTTTGAGTAAAATAAATGTTAAAATGGAATCTCTCTGCCCCATGTTAGTTCGTTTACCATTCTGCTTTGGTCACTATCCCCTCTGCTACCACACTGATCTGAGCCACCATCACTACTCATGTGGATTATTGCAGAATGATGCCCTGCTCCCAGCATCCCTTGCTCCACATTAGCTAACTACTCTGCCTCTGCAAAGAATCCTCCTGCAATGCAGGAGACCTGGGTTGGAAAGATCCCCTGGAGAAGGGATAGGTTGTCCACTCCAGGATTCTTGGGTTTCCCTGGTGGCTCAGACTGTAAAGAATCTTCCTGTAATGGGGGAGAGCTGGGTTCAATCCCTAGGTTGGGAAAATCCCCTGGAGAAGGGAAAGGCTACCCACTCTAGTATTCTTGCCTGGAGAATTTCATGGTTTGTTCATGGTTCACAAAGTGTGAGACACAGCTGCATGGCTTTAGATTCCCCGCTCCAACCACTCTGGTGACTGTGATGTTCCATGACACATCAGGCAAGCTCCTGCCTCCTGCTTTTGTTTTTTTCTATTTTCTTTACTTGGCACACTTTTTTCTACAGATATTTGGATGCCTTATTCTTTTTTTGTTTTTTTCTCCTGTTGATCTTTAATCAGATACCAGTTTCCAAAAAACAAAAATAAAATAAAACATATTTGGCTCCTACCCTAAATTGAAAACTCTTTCTTATTTTATTTTTCCCCTTTGTACTTTTTTCATTTGGAGACAGCAAACTATGCTCAGAGACACACTTTAGCAATAGTTTCTTTAACAAAGGTTCACTAGGACAATTAAAGTAATTTCACAAGCCAATAGTATACAGGATAATATCTCTGTAAAAAGACCAGAGAGAAACAGCATACTCCAAATAAATGGTATATTAATTACACTGTGACTGCAGGCAAGGGGAGATGACAGAAATAAAATCCAAATTCAGTTGAGATGGACCTTTTCTAGGAGGCTGGTCCTCAGGAGAGATGGCTTAACCAACCAGAAGCTGAGGCCCAGCTGCCTGCTGGAGGGAGGTGAAAAGTTCTCCTGTGGCTACAGAGTGTTGCTAGGGAACAAGGACACTGATGTTGGCAGGCAAGGTGACCATCCTCTCTGGGGCTGCTGTATGAAATGTGAAGAGTTGACCTTACCAGTCAGGAGATAATTTTCCAAGGGTTTTGGAGAGCTAGATTAGCAAAACATAGCTTTTGCCCAGTCGGAAGTCTTCAAGTGTCCCTAGGAATCCTGGGTATTTAAAGTCTGAATGTACCCTCACCATAGTTGCTTTCTTTATATATATATATATATATTTATCTATAAAGGCCCCAGCAGGAACCTCTCTGCAGCTGGTCTCTGAGTGCTTATCAACCACACCAGCTGAGATGACATCCTGACACAGTTTTCTTCATTCTTAAATCCGACTTTACTTCTAATAATTATTTTTTGTCCTGGTCATAAACAAGCATATGGAAATAACTTCACTTAAGTCAAAACGAGTGGCTTTGAAAGCATATCAAATTACCATACGACATCACTTATCATCATCTAATTTGTGATATATTCAATCAATTATTTATCTTGCTGGTTTCCAGTCTCCTTGCCACTCTAGTTTATGTTGGCTTAGGGGCAGTAATGCCATATTCTCTGTTCTCCATGGTGTCCACTGTGCTAGTGAATGATCTAGTGTTGCATACACAAGCAAAGAAGCATATAAACAATGATGACCCTAGCACTTGACATGAAATATCAAAATAGTTCTTTATTAATGCCATAATTTAAAAATACCAGCATACAAATTAACAAATTTAAGCGTAATCAAATAAATATTTATTCAAAAGAATCAGTGAAAATACCCTATACTTGGTGGGTACAGAACTAAGAGGTTCTTACCTTTAATTTGCAAACATTTAGAACTCAGATCTAAGAGGTTCTAACCTCTAATTGGCAAACAATTAGAACTCGTTCACAAGGGTCTAAAATTCCAAGTTTTTGTTATGTGCTTTTCCTGGAAAGAATATTATAATATATATAAAGGACTTCTTTCCATCTGAGATGGTCACTAAACAGAAAAAAACCCTAGAAAAATACAACTTAAAATACAAGAGTGCTGAATGGCATTCTTCATTGGCTTTGGAAAATCCTCACCATTACAGAAGGCTGCAATGTCTTTACAAGAGAAAAAAAGAAAGAACTCAAAGCAGCTTAAAAGTTCAACAAAGCAGCCAATATTTGAAACAGCAGCAGAGCATTTTGCATGTTGGTGAAAGTGAGCTCGTTAGGAAAGTGATGGCTTAAAATTGACTGGGGGAGGAAACAACTGAACTTCGCACAATCAGTCCTGCAGAACCCATCGTGAAGCATCCTTGGTCTCACTTTGTTGGAAGCTGCTCAGCTTGCTTTCTGGCCTAAGTGAGAGAGAAGTCAGTACAAAGGCAGAGGAGGGTACCAGCATTTTGAAATAAATAAAATGAAAGGGCCCCATAAAAGTTGGCAAAGCATAAAGTAAGATCCTAAATTCCTATGTGAATCCTTTCAACACAGAATGTGCAAATGCCATTGTTGAAGCACATTAGAAGTCTCAAAATATGGTCCTAAGTGCACATGTTGTGTATATATATGCACACACACACACACACACAGAGTGTATATCTGTATGACTATTTGATGCTGCTGATTCTATGAGAAATTTCATTTACAAATATCATTAAAGTTTTATGTAACTGGGTAAGAATAAAAAGCACCTAATTTTAATCATTCTAGGTTGATTAGAAACTGGACTTTATATGATCTAGTGTTGCATACACAAGCAAAGAAGCATATAAACAATGATGACCCTAGCACTTGACATGAAATATCAAAATAGTTCTTTATTAATGCCATAATTTAAAAATACCAGCATACAAATTAACAAATTTAAGCGTAATCAAATAAATATTTATTCAAAAGAATCAGTGAAAATACCCTATACTTGGTGGGTACAGAACTAAGAGGTTCTTACCTTTAATTTGCAAACATTTAGAACTCAGATCTAAGAGGTTCTAACCTCTAATTGGCAAACAATTAGAACTCGTTCACAAGGGTCTAAAATTCCAAGTTTTTGTTATGTGCTTTTCCTGGAAAGAATATTATAATATATATAAAGGACTTCTTTCCATCTGAGATGGTCACTAAACAGAAAAAAACCCTAGAAAAATACAACTTAAAATACAAGAGTGCTGAATGGCATTCTTCATTGGCTTTGGAAAATCCTCACCATTACAGAAGGCTGCAATGTCTTTACAAGAGAAAAAAAGAAAGAACTCAAAGCAGCTTAAAAGTTCAACAAAGCAGCCAATATTTGAAACAGCAGCAGAGCATTTTGCATGTTGGTGAAAGTGAGCTCGTTAGGAAAGTGATGGCTTAAAATTGACTGGGGGAGGAAACAACTGAACTTCGCACAATCAGTCCTGCAGAACCCATCGTGAAGCATCCTTGGTCTCACTTTGTTGGAAGCTGCTCAGCTTGCTTTCTGGCCTAAGTGAGAGAGAAGTCAGTACAAAGGCAGAGGAGGGTACCAGCATTTTGAAATAAATAAAATGAAAGGGCCCCATAAAAGTTGGCAAAGCATAAAGTAAGATCCTAAATTCCTATGTGAATCCTTTCAACACAGAATGTGCAAATGCCATTGTTGAAGCACATTAGAAGTCTCAAAATATGGTCCTAAGTGCACATGTTGTGTATATATATGCACACACACACACACACACAGAGTGTATATCTGTATGACTATTTGATGCTGCTGATTCTACGAGAAATTTCATTTACAAATATCATTAAAGTTTTATGTAACTGGGTAAGAATAAAAAGCACCTAATTTTAATCATTCTAGGTTGATTAGAAACTGGACTTTATATGATCTAAGCTGGTTTAACTTTCAGAAATAATTCTTTAACAAATAAACTAAGCAAAAAAAAAAAATAGGACTGCAGTGAACTAATGTTTTATGTATTCATGGTTAAAAGGAAAATTTCTGACAATAATAGAAACTGCATGTGTATTTTTAGATAAAATGAGAAGAACTTATATTATCCCTGAAACTTCTATTTTTGTAAATATTTAGTATTACACATCTCCTAAGGGTATCAATTTTTGAACTTGAAAAAAAAGACAATTGTGATTATGTAATATTTATGGGAAAATAATAACATTAAATTTAAAAACTTTGTACTGTATCAACTAGGTAGTCTATCAAACAATATGAAGAGAAGTGAAGAACATGGCAATGTCAACTGAAAAACCTGCACAGTCTAAAAGTTGAGAATTATGTTTTATTTGGCAGACTCGCTGAGGTTTTCAGATACAGGAGACAAATTCTCAGATAGCTCTTGGGGGCTGCTCCAAAGAGGTGAGGGGAATACAGGAATTTTTGGAACAGGTAATCAGAACATCACAAGATGTTAATTAAAGAAAACTGGGTATTTCAAGCTAATGAATTTGAAACTTTTCTATGTATGGAAACATACAACAGTCTGGCATCACTGAAGCCATTCCTTTTGTTATTGAACTCACGTTTGGCTATTCGTAGATCAAAAGTCAATAATTCTAGAGGCAGTCAATGGAAAGGAAAGGTGCTTTAATCAGAAAAGCTTTGCGTTCAAAGACCAGCTTAAAAGTTCTGCACAGTCAGGTTTCCCGGGTGGTCTAGTGGGTAAAGAGTCTGCCTTGCTGTGCAAGGGGCGCCGGTTCGATCCCTGGCCTGGGAGGATCCCACATGCCGCGAAGCGGCTGGACCGGTGTGTCCAATTCAGAGCCAATGCTCTGGAGCACATGCTCCCAGAGCTGGTGCTCTTCAGCAAAAAAGGCCACTGCCTTGGGAGGCCCACACAGGTCAAATAATTAAGATGAGTGAAAATAAATACATGAAGGACCAATAAAAGAGGTCAAAATTAAAAAAAAAGTTCTGCAGAGTCTTGACAGTTTTTAAAGGGAAAAATGGGAAGGGGTGGGAATCTCAGTCAGTCACTGAAGCAAGAGGATGTGTTCTGCGTCCTTCTATACTAAGGAGGAACAATCTGAGTACATGTTGAATACGTTTCTTTTATTTTAACCTTTATTTTCCACTGCTTTTATTCCTATAATCACTCAATGGACGTCTATAGCTACAAGCATTCATAATAATCGCCTGCCTCGGGGAATCCCACCCCTATGCCTGGATGCTACACTGGAGCGCATTTGTTATGCTCACAGAGAGCCTCCCTGACCCTGCTCTTCTGTGAATGACTGCGGGAAAGAAGAAACTAGAACATCCCCTCCCCAAGCTGGCCAAAGGGATATTTTACAAGACCGTATGGCCTTCTCACTTGACTTCCTCACCTCCTATCCCCTATCCGTTCTATAACAAAACTGGTATGCAGACCCCGTAAGATGATACTGTAGGACACTGGAGCACCATCTTCTCAGATGTCCATGTTTCTGAATAAAGTTGCTATTTTTTTTTGCCTTAACGCCTTGTCTCCCGAAATGGCCTATTGTGTGGTGAGCAGAAGGAGCTTGGATTCAGTAACAATTCTCCACTGAGCGCAGAATGGCTCACTCTCTTTGAGATGTTGTCTTGCCCCATATTTGGGGGAGGAAGGGGGGATGGGTTGGGGAGGGAGGGGGGGCGGCCACTTCTATTGGTCTTCCATTTGTCTGTATTTCATCCATCTTTGTTCTTTGGCCTGTGGGCCTCCCATCACGTGGCCTGTGTTGTCAGAGAGCACCAGCTCTGGGAGCATGCGCTCAGAGGTCCGACTCAGTAATTGGACACATCGGTCTACCGCTCCGGGCACGTGGGATCTTGTAAAAGCTCCAGTCAGGTTTCCCGGGGCGGGACTGCCTTGCTGTGCAAGGCGCGGTTCGATCCTGGCCTGGGAGGATCCCACATGCCACGAAGCGGCTGGACCGGTGTGTCCAATTCAGAGCCAATGCTCTGGAGCACATGCTCCCAGAGCTGGTGCTCTTCAGCAAAAAAGGCCACTGCCTTGGGAGGCCCACACAGGTCAAATAATTAAGATGAGTGAAAATAAATACATGAAGGACCAATAAAAGAGGTCAAAATTAAAAAAAAGTTCTGCAGAGTCTTGACAGTTTTTAAAGGGAAAAATGGGAAGGGGTGGGAATCTCAGTCAGTCACTGAAGCAAGAGGATGTGTTCTGCGTCCTTCTATACTAAGGAGGAACAATCTGAGTACATGTTGAATACGTTTCTTTTATTTTAACCTTTATTTTCCACTGCTTTTATTCCTATAATCACTCAATGGACGTCTATAGCTACAAGCATTCATAATAATCGCCAGCCTCGGGGAATCCCACCCCTATGCCTGGATGCTACACTAGAGCGCATTTGTTACGCTCACAGAGAACCTCCCTGACCCTGCTCTTCTGTGAATGACTGCGGGAAAGAAGAAACTAGAACATCCCCTCCCCAAGCTGGCCAAAGGGATATTTTACAAGACCGTATGGCCTTCTCACTTGACTTCCTCACCTCCTATCCCCTGTCCGTTCTATAACAAAACTGGTATGCAGACCCCGTAAGATGATACTGTAGGACACTGGCGCACCATCTTCTCAGATGTCCATGTTTCTGAATAAAGTTGCTATTTTTTTTTTGCCTTAACGCCTTGTCTCCCGAAATGGCCTATTGTGTGGTGAGCAGAAGGAGCTTGGATTCAGTAACAATTCTCCACTGAGCGCAGAATGGCTCACTCTCTTTAAGATGTTGTCTTGCCCCATATTTGGGGGAGGAAGGGGGGATGGGTTGGGGAGGGAGGGGGGCGGGCGGGCCACTTCTATTGGTCTTCCATTTGTCTGTATTTCATCCATCTTTGTTCTTTGGCCTGTGTGGGCCTCCCATCACGGTGGCCTGTGTTGTCAGAGAGCACCAGCTCTGGGAGCATGCGCTCCAGAGGTCCGACTCAGTAATTGGACACATCGGTCTATCCGCTCCGGGGCACGTGGGATCTTCCCAGGCCAGGGATTGGACCGGCACTGCAAGGTGGTGTCTCTACCCACTGGACCACCAGGGAAGCCCCTTGCCCCATTTTTCTGCTTACAATTGCTTGATGGGAGGGGCAGCTTTAGGAGTCAAGGGCTAGTCATTTTTTAACTGCTTAATGTTTCATTCTTTTTTTTTTTTTTTTAATCTAAGAAAAGAATGACCAGGCTATACAAAGCATGGCATGCATTCAGGGGAGGGTAAGTCAAGTCTTAAGTTAAACTGACATGTTATCTCATTCTTATGTGTATGCTCAGTAGCTCAGTCGTGTCCAGCTCTCTGTGGCCTCATGGGCTGTAGCACACCAGGTTCCTCTGTCACTGAGGATTTTTGAGGCAAGAATACTGGAGTGGGTTGGCATGCCCTCCTCCAGGGGGTCTTCCTGACTCAAGGATTGAAACCCTGTATCCTGTCTCCTGCACTGGCAGGTGGATTTTCTACCTCTTATAATTAGGTTCTTCAAAGGTTAGAGGGGAACAGAAATGGGAAAACAGGAAAAGAGCAAAAGAGCTGCTTTCACGTTGATAGGTTCCTTAGCTAGGTAGGACCAGGTTCCTTTTCTTTCCCATCCTGAGTACCCTCAGGGTGCCCTGTTGGAGGAGATCACTGCAGTGGCTAAGGACTTGGCAAGGGGCAGCTGTTTGTCTCCATCCTGAGTTCCCTCCAGGCTCACCATGATGGAGGGAGGGTGTTGGTCTGTAATGGTTTGATGGCTGTCATGTGTTTACTGACATGGAAGCAACATTTTTCATTCTCAGAAGTTATGAACAGCCAGAATTCCAGTGGCACATGGAACATGTTAGAACTGGGCGGTTGGAATATCTACAAGATGCTGAGCAAATGGGCATCCTTGAAAACGAACTGTATATGTGAAAATCATTTTAAAATCAGCTTGTGGAAGTGGTTCCAAAGGAATGGGCTGAGTTTCACAATCGGGTCCAAAGAAAAGAAACCAAGTTGAGAGCAGTCTAGGCAGTCACAGGTGCATGAGGCTGGAAGGACTGTGTTCTGGAGGCCAAAGGCAGGAGGAGAGGGAAATGTGTCTGTTTATGCAAGACAGTTGGGTCAAGCCCTGAGCCACAGGAACAAGAACTCAACTGGGAAATCCAACCAAGCATAAAAGAAGCAGACCATCAGTGAGCAAGGCAGATGGCAGGGATCAGAATTTGAAAGGCAAAGACTATCTGGATCAACATGCAATATAGTGGAATCCTCATGCCCAGATCTAGGCAACCTTTAATTCAGTCTGCACATGCACTTCTCTTTTAGAGCTCCATTTATCCCCCATATCTTAGAAAGCCTTTCCAAAATTCTACATGGAGGGACACAGGGAATTCAACGCTTTGGTTCTGATGAACCATTGCTTTTTGTTTCAAACCCTCTCTCACAGTGAAACCACAGGGGAACAGTGCTGGGTACTAGCGAGTGTTTAAAGCATATATATTCAGTTGCATTCATAGCCCATGAGGGCTGGTCCTTGGCAAGACCATGATTAGTTCCACCAGTGATTTTGATATTAAAATGCAGCACCTTCTCATTAAATTCTCTAAGAACATCAATATTGTGGCATAGCAGCTACCTTGGAGAATAGTTTTAAAGCTCAATTTGACCATGACAAATTGTGGAAGTAAGCACAAACAAATCAGATAAAGTCTGAAAATATAGAAGCATGGTGCAGCTTTCTTATTGAAACCCATTGTTTATTATTATGCACATTCTTTCTTTGATTTATCAATTAATATAATGTGGAGATTAAATAACAGCCTCTCCCAATGCTTTCCAGGAAACTGATGGCAGAATAGAATTTTTTCTTTCAAAATTGCTCATCTAGAATTGCTTGCTAATTTCAAGCATAATTTTCAGGTTAGCCAAGATAAGAAATAATTCACCCAACGTGTTCCTTTGCCCTGAATGCATGCTTTTTTAGGTATGTTCTTTCATTTTTTATTCAGAGAAATTACATGAAGTATTAAAATGCATGATTTTTTTAGAAAATTACACATGGTGTATCACCTGCTATAAATTCAAACCATGGAAATGAACATTTTTCTATTCTTTATGGATGTTAGTTAAAAGTTAAAAATGTACTGCCTGATAAGTGAACCATTGGAAATTCTTTCATAAAGGAAGAAAAAATCACATGAAAAGAGTTATTATTGGAATAATGGAAATATGAAAACTGTTGGTCAAAATTTGGAGGTGATCTTGCTTAACCGTGGTTTAAGGCATTCTAGTGAAGTATGCTGTCAAAGTGTCACTACAAAGATCTTTGAAGTGGTTCATACTTATTGAATTTTCTTTTCAAATAGAAAATTCAGACTTAGAAAGGAGAGACTATATGCATGTATTGATGTATAGTTGATCTGCAATATTATGTTGGTTCCAGGTGATTCTGTAACATATTGATTCAAGGACAGACTTTATTCAAAAGTACTGCTGCAGGGGTAGAAGAAGGAAGCATTGTAATGGTGAGGGTAAGGTAACCACTGCACTGAAGAGAGTGCTCTGACGATAAGATCTGCAAATATCTCAAGGGGCATGGGAAACAGCATTTTTTCAAATAAAGTGTAATAAGCCTGAAAGAACCAGGTGTTCGGAAGTGATGCTGTTCTGTTTAAGAAGAAATTTTCTCCTTCTCAGATTGTGAATGAGAAGAAATTAAGAATCTGGTAGAAGGAGAGAATTTTAATCAAGTGTAGTTAACAAGTATTTTGTTCCAATTGATCATGGGGGAGGAGTAATTCAGGCAAACCTTTATGAGTTAAAGAATTGGAATATGGGAGCTGGGGGTGTCTGTGTTTATGCTCTGGTTAGAGGTAAGTGAGCAAGTAGACAAAGGTTATGTCTAAGTCATATGAGAAAGGTGATTCTTTCAGTAAGATTGTAATAGAGAAGAACAAACCTGACTCCATTTTGTACCTATTCCTTTAGCTCTAACCCTGTGCTTTATTGCCTATACTTAGTCGTGCTGGCTCTGCACTCTTTGTGATAGAGTATTTGTCCATAGCCTAAAATATTTAGGATAGCCCATGCTCAAAGATCTGGTCTTTAAATGTATAGCATTTATCCATTCACATAGAGATAGGAGTTGTACAATTAAGAATAACATTTGTCTTAGAAGTTTAGAAAAATATCCTGACCAGATCTACATGGACAGCTGAATGGAACAAAGAGACCAACACCAAGAAGCTTACAACAACCAGCCTCAACCCCTGCCCCCCCCATTTAATATAAAAGGCATATGAATTCTAATTTAGGTAAAATGGTTCTTTTTGCTACTTCTTGATCTACCAGGTTTTTATGTTTTGTTTTTTTCAATAAAGTTGTTATTCCTTGCCCCAACAACTCATCTCTTGACTAACTGGACTATCATGTGGTAAGCAATATGAGCTTGGACTCAGCAACAAGGTATTTTCCAGATCAGGGGTAGATTGCTAAACCTTTGATGATTTCCAGGAGCACAGGACAAAGTTAAAATGCAGTACCATTAATGTGTCAAGGTTACATTTTGGTAATATCACTATCATTCCTGTTTAGACACTATTATTTTAAATATGAAATCTATTCTTAACACAAATAAATCCTTATTAAATTCTGCCACTATGCATAGCCTAAAACTTTTGTATCATTTTGAAATAGGAAAAAAAATACTGTGTATTTATTTGCCTTTCATGAAGTCTGCATGCAAGCATGTGATGATATTATTTATTAAAAGATTTATATGTCTTCTAAACTGTCAATATGCTAAGGTGAAAATATTTCATTCTCTGACTTTTCTCAAATTTAGCATGCATGAGATGGAGAGGTACTCATGATTTACTGGTCAGTATTTCCTGCATCTTTTTCAGAAAATCTGCAAGAGACTCAATTTAAGGTGAATACATAAACTGGTCACTTTTTTCCCTAATGATTCTCATACTGCTTCCAACAAAATGTAGAGAATAATCAGATACTTGTAATGCTGAATACACTTGCAGGCAGTTATCAAAACTTAAATGATTTTTGTTTTGGAGGCTGATTGACAGCTTCTTTCAAGTAGCAACTTATCATTTATAAATATCCTTGACTTATTTCTCCACATTTATCTAGTTCACTGTGAAAGTCTACCAGTGACTGCAGATAACTGTTGGCACATGTGAGGAAACCAAGGGCTGAATCTGGAGAATCAGTTTGACAGTAGCAAAATGTTCTTGGGTAGCTTTCTCTCTCTTCTGGAAGAGTTCACTAACAGATGGCAACTTGTCATTGTTAATGGAGTGTTATCCTGAAAAACTTCAAGGATCCATGCAGAGTGTGACATTCTTCCCCTCCTCTTTTCAAGCCACCTCACAGAAATAGCCAATAATGACCTCTTTCTTTTCACAGATGATTCCACCTTATGTCGGCTGATTCCTTCCAAGCCACATCATGGCCTCTGTAATCCAAATATGACAGAAGACTTTTTGCTGCTTGACAGATAATCTCTGTACTCAATAATAAAGGCATCCTAATGCAGTAGGAAGGATATTATAACCCGCAGGTAGAAGTCCTGATTTCTAATCCCATCTCTCTGAGTCTTTAGTCAGATCACTTCTCCAATCTGGATCTCAGGTCTCAGTAAAACAGGAGCAGAATGTCTTAGACAAACCAGAGGCTCATGGTAGGTACGTTTTGTGATATTCTAAATTCCTTTACCTTGGCCACCCAATGGAAAGTGCTGACTCATCCGAAAATGCTCCAATGCTGGGAAACATTGATGTCCCAAGAGGAGGAGGCAGAGGATGACATCACTGACTCAAGGACATGAGTCTGAGCAAATTCAAGGAGATAGTGAAGGACAGGGAAGCCAGTGTGCAGTGGTCCATGGGGTTGCAAAGAGTTGGATGCGATTTAGCGACTGAACAACAACAACATACCTTTAAGGGCTTCCCAGGAGGCACTTGTGGTGAAGAACTTGATGATGTAGGAGACTTAAGAGACATCCATTCAATCCCTGGGTTGAGAAGAGAAGGATATCACAACTCCCTCTGGTATTGGTATTCTTGCTTGGAGAGTTCTAGAGACAGAGGAGCCTGGCAGGCTAGTGCCCATAGGGTCGCAAAAAGTCAGACATGACTGAAGGGACTTAACATGCATGCACACAAATGCCTTTAATATAAACAAAGAAAGCATTGGCTGCTAGCTGAGTACCTGTGACCATTTTACATTGTTTACCTTAGTCTCCTAAGACTGCATTTTCATAAAAAAATTGGCAATCTGGTTTCTAAAGTATTCAATTGGCATAAAACAACAACAGAAACACTTTATCTTCCCAATTTATTTAGCAATATTACATGGATTTAAGAGCTTACTCACAGCAGAATGTTTGTTTATGTAAATCCACTAGCAGTTTACCACTTCAGAGTTGACAATATAAAAAGGTGAAAACTTGCCCAGGATCATACAGTGTGAAGAGATTTATGCTAGCTGTAATATAGATTGACTGTAGACTGTCACTTGTACGGACTGTTGCCAACTACTAATTTTGTTCACTTAAGTCACTGATGTCTATTTTACTTTATAAATGATAATTAATATTCACACTCTATCTGCTTTTTATTGATTTTGTACTTTACAATGATTTTACATATGATTTTACTTAAATATTAATAAAAATATTTATAAGAAAATAGACAACGTGTCCAAGGTCATCAGTGATAAATTAGGAAAAATCACCAGCAGAGGCAGGTAGAGAAATATATCCCAGTGGAGGATTTCTCCACTCCCTCAATATTCTTTTTTATTTTTAAAAAAACATTTATTTATTTATTTATTTATTTAATTTGGGGGTGGGGGCGGGTTGGGGAGGGAAGGCCACTTCTATTGGTCTTTCATTTGTCTGTTTTCATCCGTCTTTGTTTCTTGGTTCTTGTGGGTCATGGGGTTGCAAAGAGTTGGATGCGATTTAGTGACTGAACAACAACAACATACCTTTAAGGGCTTCCCAGGAGGCACTTGTGGTGAAGAACTTGATGATGTAGGAGACTTAAGAGACATCCACTCAATCCCTGGGTTGAGAAGAGAAGGATATCGCAACTCCCTCTGGTATTAGTATTCTTGCTTGGAGAGTTCTAGAGACAGAGGAGCCTGGCAGGCTAGTGCCCATAGGGTCGCAAAAAGTCAGACATGACTGAAGGGACTTAACATGCATGCACACAAATGCCTTTAATATAAACAAAGAAAGCATTGGCTGCTAGCTGAGTACCTGTGACCATTTTACATTGTTTACCTTAGTCTCCTAAGACTGCATTTTCATAAAAAAATTGGCAATCTGGTTTCTAAAGTATTCAATTGGCATAAAACAACAACAGAAACACTTTATCTTCCCAATTTATTTAGCAATATTACATGGATTTAAGAGCTTACTCACAGCAGAATGTTTGTTTATGTAAATCCACTAGCAGTTTACCACTTCAGAGTTGACAATATAAAAAGGTGAAAACTTGCCCAGGATCATACAGTGTGAAGAGATTTATGCTAGCTGTAATATAGATTGACTGTAGACTGTCACTTGTACGGACTGTTGCCAACTACTAATTTTGTTCACTTAAGTCACTGGTGTCTATTTTACTTTATAAATGATAATTAATATTCACACTCTATCTGCTTTTTATTGATTTTGTACTTTACAATGATTTTACATATGATTTTACTTAAATATTAATAAAAATATTTAGAAGAAAATAGACAACGTGTCCAAGGTCATCAGTGATAAATTAGGAAAAATCACCAGCAGAGGCAGGTAGAGAAATATATCCCAGTGGAGGATTTCTCCACTCCCTCAATATTCTTTTTTATTTTTAAAAAAACATTTATTTATTTATTTATTTAATTTGGGGGTGGGGGCGGGTTGGGGAGGGAAGGCCACTTCTATTGGTCTTTCATTTGTCTGTTTTCATCCGTCTTTGTTTCTTGGTTCTTGTGGGCCTCCCATCGCGGTGGCCTCTTTTGTCGCAGAGCACTGGCTCTGGGCGCATGCGCTCCAGAGCTCTGGCTCGATAATTGGCCACATTGGTCCAACCGCTCCGCTGCACATGGGATCTTCCCAGGCCAGGAAACGAACAGGCGCCCCTTGCACTGCAAGGCGGTGTCCTTACCCACTGGGCCACCAGGGAAGCCCCCTCAATATTCTTAATCCCAATCTATTGATTAAATGAGCCATTCCTCCAGAAAAAAGTTAGGCTGGACACCAAATGTCTAATATAAAAGTGAAAATGTTAGTCGCTCTGTCAAGTCCAACTCTTCACAACCTCATGAACTGCAGTCTGCCAGACTCCTCTATGAGATTCTCCAGGCAAGAAAGCTACTCCAGTAATCTTGTTATTTCCTTCTCCAGGGGGTTTTCCCCACCCAGGGATTTAACCCGAGTCTCCTACACTGCAGGCAGAGCCTTTACCATCTGAGCCACTAGGAAAGTCCCATTGAATAATTAGGAATCAATTATTTCAAGCAGACTTTTTTTTTTTCTCCTTACACTTGGTCTAGTGTTATTTAACCACTCTTGTCCCTTCCTTTTCCCTTTGTTCCTTCTTTCCTTGCTTCCTCCCCACTCATTCCATTTCTCCCTCCCTCCCTCCCTGCTTCTTGCTCTCCCTCCATCTCTTCTTCCATTCTTTCCTTCCTTTGGCCTTTCTTAAAGATCACCTTCTATTCCTTTTGCTTCATTCTGTTCATTGCTTTTACTTAAATGATTAATATAATAATTGATTTTGTACTTTACAATGATTTTACATATGATTTTACTTAAATATTAATAAAAATATTTAAGAAAATAGACAACGTGTCCAAGGTCATCAGTGATAAATTAGGAAAAATCACCAGCAGAGGCAGGTAGAGAAATATATCCCAGTGGAGGATTTCTCCACTCCCTCAATATTCTTTTTTATTTTTAAAAAAACATTTATTTATTTATTTATTTAATTTGGGGGTGGGGGCGGGTTGGGGAGGGAAGGCCACTTCTATTGGTCTTTCATTTGTCTGTTTTCATCCGTCTTTGTTTCTTGGTTCTTGTGGGCCTCCCATCGCGGTGGCCTCTTTTGTTGCAGAGCACTGGCTCTGGGCGCATGCGCTCCAGAGCTCTGGCTCGATAATTGGCCACATTGGTCCAGCCGCTCCGCTGCACATGGGATCTTCCCAGGCCAGGAAACGAACAGGCGCCCCTTGCACTGCAAGGCGGTGTCCTTACCCACTGGGCCACCAGGGAAGCCTCCTCAATATTCTTAATCCCAATCTATTGATTAAATGAGCCATTCCTCCAGAAAAAAGTTAGGCTGGACACCAAATGTCTAATATAAAAGTGAAAATGTTAGTCGCTCTGTCAAGTCCAACTCTTCACAACCTCATGAACTGCAGTCTGCCAGACTCCTCTATGAGATTCTCCAGGCAAGAAAGCTACTCCAGTAATCTTGTTATTTCCTTCTCCAGGGGGTTTTCCCCACCCAGGGATTTAACCCGAGTCTCCTACACTGCAGGCAGACCCTTTACCATCTGAGCCACTAGGAAAGCCCCATTGAATAATTAGGAATCAATTATTTCAAGCAGACTTTTTTTTTTCTCCTTACACTTGGTCTAGTGTTATTTAACCACTCTTGTCCCTTCCTTTTCCCTTTGTTCCTTCTTTCCTTGCTTCCTCCCCACTCATTCCATTTCTCCCTCCCTCCCTCCCTGCTTCTTGCTCTCCCTCCATCTCTTCTTCCATTCTTTCCTTCCTTTGGCCTTTCTTAAAGATCACCTTCTATTCCTTTTGCTTCATTCTGTTCATTGCTTTTCACATTGGTATCTCATGCAGGTCCCATAAAGAGTTAAATATGCTGTTTCTTTAAGAATTAGTATTCAGTGACTCTAACAAATGCACATAGCATTCAACTTCCTTTGGAATTAGGTGCCAGGACTTTCACAGATTTTGCCTTTTTGTGATTAGGAAAATACCGGTACCGTTTTCCTGCAAATGTATATTAGCAGCACTATGAGAACATTAACATTCTTATTGCATAGGATTTGTTACTTCCTAGATGAATAGGAGAATAGCTAATGCAGTTTAAAACTGAAATGAAATGTAAATAGAATTGGAGTTTAATTTCCTGAAAGTATTTTTCTTAAATAAACAGAATCCTTAAAGACAATGCTTTTAGTTTTAGACAAGATGTTCTTCTCAAATATTAGCAGTTACTTTAAAATATGTTTACGTCTTAATAAACAGTGATGACAATTATATTTTTTATTTCTATCATATTTTATGGCTTCCAAGACAAAAAAGGGAATTAAGGTTATGAGATCAGTTTTTCTCTAAAGTGCAGAGGATGTACCTATGGACTCAGGCATGCAACCTGTTTCAGCTAAGGAGTGTCACAGAAGTAAAGCACATTCATTTTATACTGTAGCAAACTTCATTTTACTCATTCATGGAATAGCAATCTTAATAAATCATAGTCACAGAATGGTAAACCTTAAAAGTTTATTTTAACCATTCTACGTGGTCAAACATCTATAATGTATCATTGGAATGGATATAAAAATGAACAGATAAAATAATTTTAAAAGCAGTATGCATCAGTATGTTTTCCTGTTATACTGGGATACTACACAAGAAAAAGAAAATCCAATATAAATAGCAATGACTAAATGTATATAAATTTCATTAAGATTCATAACTTTTCAAAGAGACCTCAAATATGTTACATGAAATTGTGTACAATTTTAAAAAGTGACCTATTTTCCCTACTATACTTCTTACATTATACAATATCTATAATCTATTTAGATGATAAGACATTTTTCTTAAAGAAGGTTGAATTGTAAAGATGAATTTATTGGAAAATGATCCACTAAAGCTAGCATTCCAAAGATAATTCTTAAAAACTTGAACATATTTAACAGTACTAATACAATTGACAACTACAACAACAGAGGAAGAAGAAAAGAAAAAGAAAAAAAAGGGGGTTGGTGCTGGGGAGGAAACAATAAACCAAAAAGGCCAACCCCAGAACCACAAAGACCCAACCTAGAAGCAGAAATAAACAACTGGGATAAAAAGTGTGCTTGAGAAAAGAAACCTTAACGGATTAAATATATTTAATAGTATTAATAAAACTGACAACTACAACAGCAGAGAAAGAAGAAAAAAAGGAGTGGGGGAAAAGAAATAAAGTGTTATGGCTTCTCTGTTGCTCTTAGATGTGGGGTACCTTTTTCTTGGTGGGATCCAACGTCCTTCTGTCAATGGTTTTTCAGAAGCTAGTTGCTATTTAGGTGTTCTCACAGGAGCAGATGAGTGCATGTCCTTCTACTCTACCATCTTGGTTTCCCTACCCAAGGGGAAGCAGATTGAAGTGCTATTTTTAAATAAAAAAATTTGTTTACGTCTTAATAAACAGTGATGACAATTATATTTTTTATTTCTATCATATTTTATGGCTTCCAAGACAAAAAAGGGAATTAAGGTTATGAGATCAGTTTTTCTCTAAAGTGCAGAGGATGTACCTATGGACTCAGGCATGCAACCTGTTTCAGCTAAGGAGTGTCACAGAAGTAAAGCACATTCATTTTATACTGTAGCAAACTTCATTTTACTCATTCATGGAATAGCAATCTTAATAAATCATAGTCACAGAATGGTAAACCTTAAAAGTTTATTTTAACCATTCTACGTGGTCAAACATCTATAATGTATCATTGGAATGGATATAAAAATGAACAGATAAAATAATTTTAAAAGCAGTATGCATCAGTATGTTTTCCTGTTATACTGGGATACTACACAAGAAAAAGAAAATCCAATATAAATAGCAATGACTAAATGTATATAAATTTCATTAAGATTCATAACTTTTCAAAGAGATCTCAAATATGTTACATGAAATTGTGTACAATTTTAAAAAGTGACCTATTTTTCCTACTATACTTCTTACATTATACAATATCTATAATCTATTTAGATGATAAGACATTTTTCTTAAAGAAGGTTGAATTGTAAAGATGAATTTATTGGAAAATGATCCACTAAAGCTAGCATTCCAAAGATAATTCTTAAAAACTTGAACATATTTAACAGTACTAATACAATTGACAACTACAACAACAGAGGAAGAAGAAAAGAAAAAGAAAAAAAAGGGGGTTTGTGCTGGGGAGGAAACAATAAACCAAAAAGGCCAACCCCAGAACCACAAAGACCCAACCTAGAAGCAGAAATAAACAACTGGGATAAAAAGTGTGCTTGAGAAAAGAAACCTTAATGGATTAAATATATTTAATAGTATTAATAAAACTGACAACTACAACAGCAGAGAAAGAAGAAAAAAAGGAGTGGGGGAAAAGAAATAAAGTGTTATGGCTTCTCTGTTGCTCTTAGATGTGGGGTACCTTTTTCTTGGTGGGATCCAACGTCCTTCTGTCGATGGTTTTTCAGAAGCTAGTTGCTATTTAGGTGTTCTCACAGGAGCAGATGAGTGCATGTCCTTCTACTCTACCATCTTGGTTTCCCTACCCAAGGGGAATTCTGTTCCTGCAGAACTCCTTAGTTACTAATAGTGCTTAATGCAGTTGAACCTAGTTAACTGTGAAGGCTAGTCATAGCCCTATTCATGCCAGGGGAATAACTGGAGTACCAGTTACAACAATTGCAACAAGTGTTTTCCCGTATCTGACCACTAGACCTTCCATATGAAGAGACATATCAGAAGCCTACAAGTCAGAGTTTCTATGGCCTCAGCCATTGTTTGAAGAAAATGCATCTGAACAGATGGCAGGACTTGAGGCACAGAACCACTGCACTGAAAAAGAAAGTCCTCTTAAAAATCTCTGTATGTACCGTGCATGGGTGTTTCAGTTGTGTTTGACTCTTTGCAACCCCATGGACTGTAGCTCATCAGGTTCATCTGTCTGTGGAATTCTCCAAGTAAGAAGACTGGAGTGGGTTACCATGCCCTCCATCAGGGGATCTTCCTAACCCCAGGATGGAATCCATGTCTTTTACTTCTACACTGGCAGGCAGGTTCTTTAGCACAAGTGCCATCTGGGAAGCTCAAACCTCTGTATAGTCACAAACATGGGCAAGCACAATGACACATAGACCACCCCCCCCAACACACTATCTTGCACTCAGCTGAAAAAACATTATATATATATGAATTTGAAAAAGTTAGCTCATTTGTAATTTTCCTTACTTTTTGGGAATCATTTAAGCTGATATAAACATATGTCTTCTATTTTTATGATGGCAAACTACTTAGACAACTTTTAATTTTTTTTTCTTAATGGCTAATAAATATAAACAACTGGGATAAAAGTGTGCTTGAGAAAAGAAACCTTAATGGATTAAATATATTTAATAGTATTAATAAAACTGACAACTACAACAGCAGAGAAAGAAGAAAAAAAGGAGTGGGGGAAAAGAAATAAAGTGTTATGGCTTCTCTGTTGCTCTTAGATGTGGGGTACCTTTTTCTTGGTGGGATCCAACGTCCTTCTGTCAATGGTTTTTCAGAAGCTAGTTGCTATTTAGGTGTTCTCACAGGAGCAGATGAGTGCATGTCCTTCTACTCTACCATCTTGGTTTCCCTACCCAAGGGGAATTCTGTTCCTGCAGAACTCCTTAGTTACTAATAGTGCTTAATGCAGTTGAACCTAGTTAACTGTGAAGGCTAGTCATAGCCCTATTCATGCCAGGGGAATAACTGGAGTACCAGTTACAACAATTGCAACAAGTGTTTTCCCGTATCTGACCACTAGACCTTCCATATGAAGAGACATATCAGAAGCCTACAAGTCAGAGTTTCTATGGCCTCAGCCATTGTTTGAAGAAAATGCATCTGAACAGATGGCAGGACTTGAGGCACAGAACCACTGCACTGAAAAAGAAAGTCCTCTTAAAAATCTCTGTATGTACTGTGCATGGGTGTTTCAGTTGTGTTTGACTCTTTGCAACCCCATGGACTGTAGCCCATCAGGTTCATCTGTCTGTGGAATTCTCCAAGTAAGAAGACTGGAGTGGGTTACCATGCCCTCCATCAGGGGATCTTCCTAACCCCAGGATGGAATCCATGTCTTTTACTTCTACACTGGCAGGCAGGTTCTTTAGCACAAGTGCCATCTGGGAAGCTCAAACCTCTGTATAGTCACAAACATGGGCAAGCACAATGACACATAGACCATCCCCCCCAACACACTATCTTGCACTCAGCTGAAAAAACATTATATATATATGAATTTGAAAAAGTTAGCTCATTTGTAATTTTCCTTACTTTTTGGGAATCATTTAAGCTGATATAAACATATGTCTTCTATTTTTATGATGGCAAACTACTTAGACAACTTTTAATTTTTTTTTCTTAATGGCTAATAAATATAAACAAACAAATATTAACCTAATGAGTGATCTGAGCATGAAAAGTGGTAATTAAAATGCTCATAAAATCTCCATTTTTAAACCAAATTAAGAGAGAATATGCCTCAGTTTAGATAAAGGCACAGATACTTGATTCAAGTTTAAAATTAGAGTCTGCATTGCCTTTAGGTCATGCTGAGAATCATTCTAGTTAAGCCAGACTTCTGAACTGTTTTGCCGATACTTAAAGAGCTATCACAGCAAAAAATATCTATTATCATTCATAGACCATGATTTTCTTTTTCCTGTCATGCCTTTAATTTTTTACTAAAAATATCTCTAGTGCTTTATAAGATTAACAAAAAAAGGTGTTACCCTAGCTACATACTGATAGACTAAATCAATGACGATGATTGTATTTTTTAAGTACTTTTAAAGATCATTTTTGTACTAATATCATAAGGTGAAGATGAGGGGAGAACTGGTCAGTTTCAAATCCTACAAAAGCTGAAGACAACTAGACGATTTTACTAATTCTAAAAAACAAAAGAATTACAGACACCACTACCTATCTACTTATTTTTCAATGTGTGTATATATATATATATACATATATATATACATATATATATGCTATCTAATTTATGTAGACAGGTCCTTTATATTTTGTTACAATATACATGTGCATTTCAGGGTTATTGAAGTAGGATAATAACCATAAATTAATGATCTAGATTACATTTGAAGTTGAAAAGTTATTATACATATTTATATATTTGTTTATCATTCTATCAATTTACCTATTTTAGAACTGAGAATAAAAAGTCTTTGTCATGAAGAGGATTGTTTCTTATTTGGTTTTTTTTAAAGGTTTTAAACTTTTATTTTTTTAAGCTCAAACCTCTGTATAGTCACAAACATGGGCAAGCACAATGACACATAGACCATCCCCCCCAACACACTATCTTGCACTCAGCTGAAAAAACATTATATATATATATATATATGAATTTGAAAAAGTTAGCTCATTTGTAATTTTCCTTACTTTTTGGGAATCATTTAAGCTGATATAAACATATGTCTTCTATTTTTATGATGGCAAACTACTTAGACAATTTTTAATTTTTTTTTTCTCAATGGCTAATAAATATAAACAAACAAATATTAACCTAATGAGTGATCTGAGCATGAAAAGTGGTAGTTAAAATGCTCATAAAATCTCCATTTTTAAACCAAATTAAGAGAGAATATGCCTCAGCTTAGATAAAGGCACAGATACTTGATTCAAGTTTAAAATTAGAGTCTGCATTGCCTTTAGGTCATGCTGAGAATCATTCTAGTTAAGCCAGACTTCTGAACTGTTTTGCCGATACTTAAAGAGCTATCACAGCAAAAAATATCTATTATCATTCATAGACCATGATTTTCTTTTTCCTGTCATGTCTTTAATTTTTTACTAAAAGCATCTCTAGTGCTTTATAAAATTAACAAAAAAAGGTGTTACCCTAGCTACATACTGATAGACTAAATCAATGACGATGATTGTATTTTTTAAGTACTTTTAAAGATCATTTTTGTACTAATATTATAAGGTGAAGATGAGGGGAGAACTGGTCAGTTTCAAATCCTACAAAAGCTGAAGACAACTAGACGATTTTACTAATTCTAAAAAACAAAAGAATTACAGACACCACTACCTATCTACTTATTTTTCAATGTGTGTATATATATATATACATATATATATAAATATATATATGCTATCTAATTTATGTAGACAGGTCCTTTATATTTTGTTACAATATACATGTGCATTTCAGGGTTATTGAAGTAGGATAATAACCATAAATTAATGATCTAGATTACATTTGAAGTTGAAAAGTTATTATACATATTTATATATTTGTTTATCATTCTATCAATTTACCTATTTTAGAACTGAGAATAAAAAGTCTTTGTCATGAAGAGGATTGTTTACTTATTTGGTAATGTTTTAAACTTATTCATTAAAAACTCCATGGAATTCTATAAATTTCATCATTTGATTGTCATCCTTTTCTGTGCTGTTCACATATTATATTGTGCTCTGTATCTGCACTTTTACCAAATAATTTTTCTTGCTATTTGTATCAAATAATAAATGTGTTTTAGACAACTACCAGAAGGTTTGAAGGCAAAGGCTTTTTAAAAAATACATTAAACACTGATAGCACATTTGAAGCTGCAGATGGTGTTTGAGTTATGTTAATAAAAAGCTGTATTAATACATTTTACATATTCACATGGGAGGCAAAATAAACCTTTGTCTTTCTAAAGGAAATCTACCTATAAGGTTTATGTAAATATATTTAAATATACTTGATTTACATGGCTTATTATTTATTATAAACCAGTCTTCAGTTTATATTTGTATAAATTGAGTCATTAATAATTTTATACCATGTAGCAGACTGTGAAGTGCTTTCTCTGATACCATCTCCACACTAGAAACTACTATGTTGCTAACCTTGCTTCAGTAAGGAGTATATGAAGTATTGAAAAAAAGTAAGTGATTGTCTCAAAGAAAGTCAGGAAGCAACTTAAAGCAGAGGGATTCCTTTGAGATTATGGTCTCTGGTGTGAAGTTTGGTACTCTTGCTCTGCTTTGCAATATTACCTATTTCATCAGAAGAATGGTCAGGTAAGTCTTCATTATTGACTTTCAACAAATGATAGCAGCTTCCAACCATACTCTTCTTTGTTTTCCTTTCTCTCAGAGTAGCAAAATGACAATTGACACCACATCACTTGAAGAGTCCTAGAAGCCTGTTTGGAGTCTTCCAAAGCAAGTGGGCTGAAAGACTAGGAATAGTGTCCTTAGAAGCCTAATACCCTAAGCAAATGTTAGGATAAGAGGTTTGGAAAATGGCACTTGGGATTATACATCTGTGCTCTTCATTTAATATCAATTTAGATTCCATATTTATATGCATTAATATCCAATATTTTGATTTTCTTTGACTTCACTCTCTATAAAAAGCTCTAGGTTCATCCACGTCAGTTCAATTGATTCACATTCATTCTTTTTTACAGCTGAGTGATAGTTCACTGTCATTTCACATGCTAGCAAGGTTATGCTCAAATTCCTTCAAGCTAGGCTTCAGCAGTGCATGAACCAAGAATTTCCAGATGTGCAAACTGGATTTAGAAAAGGCAGAGGAAACAAAGATCAGATTGTCAACATCCATTGAATATAGAAAAAGGAACAGAATTCCAGAAAAAAAAACATCTACAAGGCTGTATATTGCCGCCCTGCTTATTTAATTTATGTGAAGAGTACCTCAGGGGAAATGCTTTGCTGAGTGAATCACCAGCCAAAATTGCTGGGAGAAATATCAACAACCTCAGACATGGAGATAAAACCACTCTAATGGCAGAAAGTGAAGAGGAACTAAAGAGCCTCTTGATGAGTGTGAAACAGGAGAATGAAAAAGCTGACTTCAAACTCAACATTCAAAAAACTAAGATCATGGCATCTAGTCCCATCACTTTATGGCAAAGAGAAGGGAAAAAAGTGAAAACAGTGACAGATTTTATTTTCTTGGGCACCAAAATCACTGTTGAGGATAATTGCAGCCACAAAATTCAGACACTTGCTCCTTGGAAGGAAAACTATAACGAACTTAGAGAGGGTATGAAGAGGCGGAAGGATCACTTTGCTGACAAAGGTCCATATAGTCAAAGCTATTGACTCATTACTCTTGCTTTGTTTTCATCAGAAGAATGGTCAGGTAAGTCTTCATTATTGACTTTCAACAAATGATAGCAGCTTCCAACCATACTCTTCTTTGTTTTCCTTTCTCTCAGAGTAGCAAAATGACAATTGACACCACATCACTTGAAGAGTCCTAGAAGCCTGTTTGGAGTCTTCCAAAGCAAGTGGGCTGAAAGACTAGGAATAGTGTCCTTAGAAGCCTAATACCCTAAGCAAATGTTAGGATAAGAGGTTTGGAAAATGGCACTTGGGATTATACATCTGTGCTCTTCATTTAATATCAATTTAGATTCCATATTTATATGCATTAATATCCAATATTTTGATTTTCTTTGACTTCACTCTCTATAAAAAGCTCTAGGTTCATCCACGTCAGTTCAATTGATTCACATTCATTCTTTTTTACAGCTGAGTGATAGTTCACTGTCATTTCACATGCTAGCAAGGTTATGCTCAAATTCCTTCAAGCTAGGCTTCAGCAGTGCATGAACCAAGAATTTCCAGATGTGCAAACTGGATTTAGAAAAGGCAGAGGAAACAAAGATCAGATTGTCAACATCCATTGAATATAGAAAAAGGAACAGAATTCCAGAAAAAAAACATCTACAAGGCTGTATATTGCCGCCCTGCTTATTTAATTTATGTGAAGAGTACCTCAGGGGAAATGCTTTGCTGAGTGAATCACCAGCCAAAATTGCTGGGAGAAATATCAACAACCTCAGACATGGAGATAAAACCACTCTAATGGCGGAAAGTGAAGAGGAACTAAAGAGCCTCTTGATGAGTGTGAAACAGGAGAATGAAAAAGCTGACTTCAAACTCAACATTCAAAAAACTAAGATCATGGCATCTAGTCCCATCACTTTATGGCAAAGAGAAGGGAAAAAAGTGAAAACAGTGACAGATTTTATTTTCTTGGGCACCAAAATCACTGTTGAGGATAATTGCAGCCACAAAATTCAGACACTTGCTCCTTGGAAGGAAAACTATAACGAACTTAGAGAGGGTATGAAAAGGCGGAAGGATCACTTTGCTGACAAAGGTCCATATAGTCAAAGCTATGGTGTTCCCAGTAGCCATGTGTGGAAATGAGAATTACACCATAAAGAAGGCTCAGCACCAAATAATTGATGCTTTTCAACTGTGGTATTGGAGAAGACTCTTCAGGGACCCTTGGACTGCAAGGAGATCCATCCAGTCCATCCTAAAGGAAATCAACTCCGAATATTCATTGGAAGGACTGATGCTGAACCTGAAGCTTCAATACTCTGGCCTTCCATCACAAATAGCTGACTCTCTGAAACAGTCCTTGATTCTGGGAAAGACCGAACCTAAAGGAGAAGGGGGCAGCAAAGGATGGGATGGTTAGATAGCATCACTGACTTAATGGACATAAATTTGAGAAAACTCAGGAGGTAGTGGAGGAAACAGAAGTCAGGGAACCTGTGGACCATGGGATTGCAAACAGTCAGACGTAGCAACTGAACGGCAACAGCAATATTTCATTCTATATATGGACCATGGTTTCTTTTGATGAACATATTTTCAGGCCAAGGATAGACATAGAGAACAAACTTGAGGACACAGCAGGGGAAAGAGAAGAACTGAGAAAGTAGCATCCATATGCATACACTGCCATGCATCAAATAGCTGATGGGAAGCTGCTGTGTAACACAGGGAACCCAGTCTGGCACTGTGTGATGACCTAGAGGAGAGGGTGTGTGGGTAGGAGGGAGGCCACAAAGTGAGGGAATATATATGCTTGTGGCTGATTCATGTTGCTGTATGGCAGAAAACAACACAACATTGTAAACTAATCATTCTCCAATTAAAACTTAAAAAAAAATTGATTTACATTGGAGGCAATCACCCTCTCTGGGATGCGTATCCATTTCCTTATCTGTAGATTAGGACTGAAAATATTCCAGGGCTATTTCTCTCACCTGTGAGTAGTACGAAATGAAGAAGAAAATAGTGCAATAATGGAACAATCATAAAAGGTTACAGCATTTTAGATAATGTATAGCATTTACATAATTGATAACTTGTTGTGTTGTGACAGTGAAACAGCACTGGCCTTTCTGGTCTTCAACACTCAGAGGATTTCTCTTTGTGTGCATTCACTCCCAAGGTGACCTCCTGTCGAAAGCTTATCTTATGTTGCTATTTTCCAAAGTTGTATTTTCAGTAACCTGTCTCACTGGTGTGATGCCCTAATTTGTTACTGTACTGTACTTCCCACATATAACTTATCTCCTTTTATTTTCTGTATATCCTGTTTTATCTTGAAAAACTTGGTGGTATCCTGACTCAGGACCTTTATTCCCTGTCCCAATTTAAATGTTCTCACTCAGGTAGCATACTTCCTTTCACGCGCTTCTTGAAAATCACTTTAATCTATGATAAAAAGATCACATTCTTCCTCTGTCCCTCTCTATACCCATTACTCCATTTTATTTTCTTTATAGTTCAAATCTCCATCTAACTAGCACATTAAATATTGATTAGTTTATTTTCTCGTTCCATTAGAATAAGAATCACAGGAGTAGAGAGTTTGTCATTGTCCCAAACCCAGGATTCAATACATAGTAGGTACTTAAGAATTATTCATTGAATGAATTATTGAGTAGCAGAACATCAAATGCTGGCAACAGTGAATACTTAATTATTAAGAATCGCTTCACTTGATGTTATGGCAGGAATCTGAACATCTGGATAGTTGTAGATTTTATCTCTTTAATTCCACTACTTCTGGGTATGTCCATTTTATCTATTGATAATAGTGGGTGGAATTGCTTTCAGTCGTCTCCCTGATTTAGGTCTATTTACTTGTATACTAAATATTTATTGAAAATATTTTCTGATTTTTCATTGTTTGTGTATAGGAATGCCAGTGATTTCTGCATGTTGACTTTGTATCCTGCGATGTTACTGAATTCGTTGATTAGCTCTAGTAGCTTTGTAATAGTGTCTTTGGGATTTTCTATGTATAATATCATGTCATCTGCAAAAAGAGAGAGCTTGATTTCTTCCTTTCCAATCTGGATTCCTTTGATTTCTTTCTCTTCTCTTATTGCTGTTGCTAGAACTTCCAGGACTATGTTGAATAGTAGTGGTGAAAGTGGACATTTACATAATTGATAACTTGTTGTGTTGTGACAGTGAAACAGCACTGGCCTTTCTGGTCTTCAACACTCAGAGGATTTCTCTTTGTGTGCATTCACTCCCAAGGTGACCTCCTGTCGAAAGCTTATCTTATGTTGCTATTTTTCAAAGTTGTATTTTCAGTAACCTGTCTCACTGGTGTGATGCCCTAATTTGTTACTGTGCTGTACTTCCCACATATAACTTATCTCTTTTTATTTTCTGTATATCCTGTTTTATCTTGAAAAACTTGGTGGTATCCTGACTCAGGACCTTTATTCCCTGTCCCAATTTAAATGTTCTCACTCAGGTAGCATACTTCCTTTCATGCGCTTCTTGAAAATCACTTTATCTATGATAAAAAGATCACATTCTTCCTCTGTCCCTCTCTATACCCATTACTCCATTTTATTTTCTTTATAGTTCAAATCTCCATCTAACTAGCACATTAAATATTGATTAATTTTCTCGTTCCATTAGAATAAGAATCACAGGAGTAGAGAGTTTGTCATTGTCCCAAACCCAGGATTCAATACATAGTAGGTACTTAAGAATTATTCATTGAATGAATTATTGAGTAGCAGAACATCAAATGCTGGCAACAGTGAATACTTAATTATTAAGAATCGCTTCACTTGATGTTATGGCAGGAATCTGAACATCTGGATAGTTGTAGATTTTATCTCTTTAATTCCACTACTTCTGGGTATGTCCATTTTATCTATTGATAATAGTGGGTGGAATTGCTTTCAGTCGTCTCCCTGATTTAGGTCTATTTACTTGTATACTAAATATTTATTGAAAATATTTTCTGATTTTTCATTGTTTGTGTATAGGAATGCCAGTGATTTCTGCATGTTGACTTTGTATCCTGCGATGTTACTGAATTCGTTGATTAGCTCTAGTAGCTTTGTAATAGTGTCTTTGGGATTTTCTATGTATAATATCATGTCATCTGCAAAAAGAGAGAGCTTGATTTCTTCCTTTCCAATCTGGATTCCTTTGATTTCTTTCTCTTCTCTTATTGCTGTTGCTAGAACTTCCAGGACTATGTTGAATAGTAGTGGTGAAAGTGGACACCCCTGTCTTGTTCCTGATCTTAGAGGGAATGCTTTCAGTTTTTCACTGTTGAGGATAATGTTTGCTGTGGGCTTCTCATAGATGGCTTTCACTATGTTAAGCTAGGTTCCTTCTATGCCCATTTTCTGAAGAGTCTTTATCATAAATGGATGTTGTACTTCGTCGAAGGCTTTTTCTGCATCTATTGAGATGATCAAGTGATTTTTGTCTCTCAATTTGTTGATATGGTGTATCACATTGATTGATTTGCAGATGTTGAAGAATCCTTGCATGCCTGGGTTGAACCCGACTTGATCATGATGTATGAGTTTTCTGATGTGTCATTGTATTCTATTTGCTAGGATTTTATTGAGGATCTTGGCATCTAAGTTCATCAGAGAAATTGGTCTGTAATTTTCCTTTTTTTGTGTTGTCTTTGTCTGGTTTGGGTATCAGGTAGATGGTGGCCTCGTAGAATGTGTTTGAAAGTTTTCCTTCCTGTGCAATTTTTTGAAAGAGTTTTAGAAGGACAGGCATTAGCTCTTCTTTAAATGTTTGGTAGAATTCGGCTGTGAAGCCATCTGGCCCTGGGCTTTTATTTGGGGTAGATTTTTAATCACAGATTCGATTTCTGAGCTTGTGATTGGGTTGTTCAAAGTTTCTGTTTCTTCCTAGTTCAGTCTTGGGAGATTGATCTTCCCCAAGAAACTGTCCATTTCTTCCAGGTTGCCCAGTTTGAAATCAAAGAGACAATCCCCTTCACCACTGCAACCAAAAGAATCAAATATCTAGGAATAAACCTACCCAAAGAAACAAAAGAATTGTACACAGAAAATTACAAGACACTCATGAAAGAAATTAAAGAAGACTTAAACAGATGGAGAGATAATCCATGTTCCTGGGTGGGAAGAATCAATATTGTGAAAATGACCATACTACCAAATATCATCTATAAATTCAATGCAATACCTATTCAACTACCATTGACATTTTTCACAGAACTAGACCAAAGAATAACACAGTTCATATGGAAACACAAAAGAACTCGACTAGCCAAAGTAATCCTGAGAAAGAAAAACGGAACTAGCACATGAAATGATGCTCAATCTCGCTTATTATTAGAGAAATGCAAATTAAAACTACAATGAGATATCTCTTCACACCCATCAGAATGGACATCTTCAAAATATCTGCAGACAATAAATGCTGGAGAGGGTGCAGAGAAAAGGGAACCCTCTTGCATTGCTGGTGGGAATGTCAATTGATACAGCCTCTATGGAAGACAGTATGGAGATTCCTTAAAAAACTAAAATTAGAAGCACCCTATGACCCAGCAATCCCACTCTTAGGCTTATATCCTGATGAAATCAACACTGAAAGAAGCACCTGTACCTCAATGTTCATTGCAGTTCTCTATACAATAGCCAGAACATGAAAGCAACCTAGATGTCCATCGATGAATAAATGGATACAGAAGCCCTGGTACATAAATACAATGGAATACTACTCAGCTGTTAAAAGAAATGCAGAAGACTCAGTCCTAATGAAGTGGCTGGCTCTAGAACCTATCATAAAAAGTGAAGTAAGTCAAAAAGAGAAAGAAAAATACAGTATACTAACACACATATATGGAATCTAATAGGACAGTCTTGATAACACAGACAGGGAACTCATGGAAAAACAGACAGAGCATAGACATAGGGACATTGTGGGGAAGAAATAGGGAGGGAGATGCATGGAGGGAGTAACATTGAAACCTAAACTGCCATGTATGGAAAAGATAGCTATTGGCATTGTGCTAAGGAAATAGGAGTGCTTACAATGGCTTGGGGCAATGGTCTGGAGGGGTGGGATGGGGGGATCTGGGGGTGGGGACCATGGATATGAATATGACTGATCTGGGAACATACACTGCAACCAAAAGAATCAAATATCTAGGAATAAACCTACCCAAAGAAACAAAAGAATTGTACACAGAAAATTACAAGACACTCATGAAAGAAATTAAAGAAGACTTAAACAGATGGAGAGATAATCCATGTTCCTGGGTGGGAAGAATCAATATTGTGAAAATGACCATACTACCAAATATCATCTATAAATTCAATGCAATACCTATTCAACTACCATTGACATTTTTCACAGAACTAGACCAAAGAATAACACAGTTCATATGGAAACACAAAAGAACTCGACTAGCCAAAGTAATCCTGAGAAAGAAAAACGGAACTAGCACATGAAATGATGCTCAATCTCGCTTATTATTAGAGAAATGCAAATTAAAACTACAATGAGATATCTCTTCACACCCATCAGAATGGACATCTTCAAAATATCTGCAGACAATAAATGCTGGAGAGGGTGCGGACAAAAGGGAACCCTCTTGCATTGCTGGTGGGAATGTCAATTGATACAGCCTCTATGGAAGACAGTATGGAGATTCCTTAAAAAACTAAAATTAGAAGCACCCTATGACCCAGCAATCCCACTCTTAGGCTTATATCCTGATGAAATCAACACTGAAAGAAGCACCTGTACCTCAATGTTCATTGCAGTTCTCTATACAATAGCCAGAACATGAAAGCAACCTAGATGTCCATCGATGAATAAATGGATACAGAAGCCCTGGTACATAAATACAATGGAATACTACTCAGCTGTTAAAAGAAATGCAGAAGACTCAGTCCTAATGAAGTGGCTGGCTCTAGAACCTATCATAAAAAGTGAAGTAAGTCAAAAAGAGAAAGAAAAATACAGTATACTAACACACATATATGGAATCTAATAGGACAGTCTTGATAACACAGACAGGGAACTCATGGAAAAACAGACAGAGCATAGACATAGGGACATTGTGGGGAAGAAATAAGGAGGGAGATGCATGGAGGGAGTAACATTGAAACCTAAACTGCCATGTATGGAAAAGATAGCTATTGGCATTGTGCTAAGGAAATAGGAGTGCTTACAATGGCTTGGGGCAATGGTCTGGAGTGGTGGGATGGGGGGATCTGGGGGGGTGGGGACCATGGATATGAATATGACTGATCTGGGAACATACATGTCTGTGAACAACAAAACTCTGTAAAACCTTTAAAATAAAGAATAAAGAAAAAAAAATTCCTAGATAACTATATGCACATCTGGGTTTTGAAAAGGGATGATAGATTTTTCTATTAAATGACAGTTTTAGTGAAAAAAAAAAGAAAACATATTTGCTATGAAAGGTATCTATGTTTACACTCAAATAATGTGATAGTACCACTAAAATGTATCTCATAGTGTCCTCCTATTATATTCCAGAAGTAGAATGGAAGGTTCATATATCAATATTATTTCTACTCCTGCCAAGCAATCCTGTAAGGTTCACATATTTTTCTTTGGGTTATAGATGGCAAAACTAAATATCAAAAATTGTAAGTAACTTGACCAAATTAATAAAGCTCTTTTAGTATTTGAATCCAGGTTTGTCTCACTTCACATGCTATACCCTCTGCCACATTGCTTGTTATCCTATTTTCAAGTATGAAATGTTATGAGAACAAAATAATGTAGTTATACTTAAGAATTTTCTCACTCACAGAATCTATTATGTGGACTTGTATTGATTCATAAGCTTGTACATTTTAGTAATCCTTAATATGGTTCTGAAATCTGTTAGAGTTGGAAAAGAGTCAGAGAGTGTTTTTATCTGACTTTTAGCTTTTATAGATCCGGGAAGTCTGCCTAAGGACTGTTGTTTCACCCAAAATCGCCTACCTGCCCTATTGCTCACACCCTTCTAACATCTCTGGTCACTGATCATTATATTAGGCCTTCTCTAACAAAAAATAATCTTTTTTTTTTTGACAGAAGACTCAGTCCTAATGAAGTGGCTGGCTCTAGAACCTATCATAAAAAGTGAAGTCAAAAAGAGAAAGAAAAATACAGTATACTAACACACATATATGGAATCTAATAGGACAGTCTTGATAACACAGACAGGGAACTCATGGAAAAACAGACAGAGCATAGACATAGGGACATTGTGGGGAAGAAATAGGGAGGGAGATGCATGGAGGGAGTAACATTGAAACCTAAACTGCCATGTATGGAAAAGATAGCTATTGGCATTGTGCTAAGGAAATAGGAGTGCTTACAATGGCTTGGGGCAATGGTCTGGAGGGGTGGGATGGGGGGATCTGGGGGGGTGGGGACCATGGATATGCATATGACTGATCTGGGAACATACATGTCTGTGAACAACAAAACTCTGTAAAACCTTTAAAATAAAGAATAAAGAAAAAAAAATTCCTAGATAACTATATGCACATCTGGGTTTTGAAAAGGGATGATAGATTTTTCTATTAAATGACAGTTTTAGTGAAAAAAAAAAGAAAAAAAAAGAAAACATATTTGCTATGAAAGATATCTATGTTTACACTCAAATAATGTGATAGTACCACTAAAATGTATCTCATAGTGTCCTCCTATTATATTCCAGAAGTAGAATGGAATGTTCATATATCAATATTATTTCTACTTCTGCCAAGCAATCCTGTAAGGTTCACATATTTTTCTTTGGGTTATAGATGGCAAAACTAAATATCAAAAATTGTAAGTAACTTGACCAAATTAATAAAGCTCTTTTAGTATTTGAATCCAGGTTTGTCTCACTTCACATGCTATACCCTCTGCCACATTGCTTGTTATCCTATTTTCAAGTATGAAATGTTATGAGAACAAAATAATGTAGTTATACTTAAGAATTTTCTCACTCACAGAATCTATTATGTGGACTTGTATTGATTCATAAGCTCATACATTTTAGTAATCCTTAATGTGGTTCTGAAATCTGTTAGAGTTGGAAAAGAGTCAGAGAGTGTTTTTATCTGACTTTTAGCTTTTATAGATCCGGGAAGTCTGCCTAAGGACTGTTGTTTCACCCAAAATCGCCTACCTGCCCTATTGCTCACACCCTTCTAACATCTCTGGTCACTGATCATTATATTAGGCCTTCTCTAACACTAATCTGCACCATTTAAGATTAGTGACTAGATAATCTGTTGTGAACCACCTAAAAAGGTGGTTTATTTTGGAAGAAAGGAAGAAGACTTTCCTTTACAGGCCAGAGAAATGATGGTATGCACCATAGGAACTGCTTTTAATTAATCAATAATACATTCCTGAAAGAGTGGGTATGAGATGGGTGGGAAAATCAGGCAGAGGAGAATGAATTATATGTCATAGTAATTGGAATCCATCATGAACTCAAGAGATAGGCTGATACCTATGACTCCCAAGGCTGTTTATGGCTGAGGTGGCTGACACAGAACTCTGAGTTGTAACATACGTGATCTACAATGACTTCATGGGTATGCGTTACTTAAAATGCCAACAACATCAACATAACAAAACAGTGAATGCTACAAATTTGAAGTATATGTGTCTATTCTATGTATGGAATCTAGTAAGGTGGTAATGATAACACACGCAGAGAAGAGATCAAAAGATAGACAGAGAACAGACTTATGGACATTGTAGGGAATGAACAGTGGGTGGGAGGCATGGAAAGATAAACATGAAAACCTATACTATCCTATGTGAAACAGATAGCTATTGTCATTGTGCTTTGGGAATAGGGGATCCTGCAGGGTCACCATGCGATGGCCTGGAGGGGTGTGATTGGGGAGACTGGGAAAGGGGTAAGGAGGAAGGGGTCAGGGGCATACATATGACTAATCTGAGATCATACATATCTGTAAATGACAAAACTCTGTAAAAGCAAAAAGTGAATAAAAATAATTTTTAAAAAAGTATATGTGTCTATTCAAACACACAGAGATGTATAAACCACCTAATATATATATATAATATAACAACATAGATATATGACATGTGTATTTTGAGAGTGTGTGAGCCATGCAATTATGTCTGACTCTTTGTGACTCCATGGACTATAGTCAACCAGACTTCTCCATCCAAGGAATACTCTAGACAAGAATACTAGAGTGGGTTACCTTTTCCTTCCCCAGGAGATCAATCCCATATCTCCTTCACTGCAGGCAGATTGTCCACTATCTGAGCCACCAGGGAAGCCCAAAATATCATATATATATATACACACACACACACACACACACACACACACACACACACACTTAAAGACATGAGTTTTTAATTTTTAAAAATTTTTTTTGGGGGGGCCACTTCTGTTGGTCTTTCATTTATCTGTTTTCATCCATCTTTGTTCTTTGGCCGGTGTGGGCCTCCCATCACTGTGGCCTCTCTCGCTGCAGAGCACCGGCTCTGGGCACATGTGCTCCAGAGCTCCGGCTTGGTAGTTGGACACATGGGTCCAGCTGCTCCGCGGCACATGGGATCTTCCCAGGCCAGGGTTTGAACTGGCGCCCCTTGCACAGCAAGGCGGTGTCCTTATCCACTGGACCACCAGGAAGCCCCCATGAGTTTTTTTTTTTTTTTTAACTTTTGCATCAAACGTTCAATCCTGATATTATCTGGGAAAAAGCCTCATATGTAAATTAAGGTGATTTTTTTGTATTTACTAATAGATTGATTGTAACTGCCTCTCATTTGATCAGAGTACAGAATTCTGTACTGTAAGTACCTTAAAGCTTGTTATTTTTATATGTGTAATCAGTATTTCAATAAGATACTCTACTGAAATAAACCTTGATTGACTGTAAAAATCTGTACTATGGTCACTTATGCCTTGGCTTTATTCACTTTTTATTTCTAAAGTAAATATTTAAGAAACTGTCAAACTGTTTCCATTCGATAATTTCCTATATTGTGACTTATAAAAAAAAAAGAGAAATAAGAGTAGAGAATTTTGCAAATTCTAAAGTCAAATGATTTATAAATAAATCTTTCTGGGCAAAAAATATTTCCCCTTAGCTATTATAAAATTGAGTTATTGAAAATATTTTTATGTATATGATTTATGTTATCTGTATAAATGCTCAAACTCTTTTACTGATTTCACCTTTGTTTTATAGCATGCAGTTGGAGTTTGGAATACTGGATATAGAATTTAGTAGATAATAAGAAACCCCAAGGCCTAAATGACTAATTTTCACTCTGTGCTAAAGGAAAACAATGATGGGAAACAAATTTGGCTTATAAGAAAACAAACACAATTGGAGACCACAATGTCTAAGTTGATTTATACTGTGTAACAGTATTTTTGCTATTTTTATAATACATTTATTTCAGATATCAGGCAATCATTCTCAACCTCATTAGAACAAAAGAAAAACAAGTTCAGTGTAATAAAGTTTTAAATACTAAGAGCTACAATTTATTACACAATAAAAACCACGAAAACCTACTATGTCAACATTGGAACTGCTTAAAATTGTTTCTTGAAGACCAATATACACAATTTCAGTTTCTAGGCATATTTTTTGAAAAATGGTTATTTTTGAACTAGTCAAGGAATCAAATGGCTATTTTTAATACAGTTTCTATGGTGGAGAAAAGAATTCTGAAATAAAAGAATAATTTAAAAATAAGAATCCATAATATTTTTTTTTTTTTTTTTTTTTTTGCTTACAGTGCATCCTCAGTGCAATACATGTCCTGCTTAAAGGTTGATTTACCACACAAAGATTTTTTTCTTATTACAAAATAGAAAGTTTAAATATACAAAGTCATGCTACAAAATTTCCTCAAATACAGCATATATATTATTCATTGTCTTTTTATCCTTCATTTACACATAAAATTGCAGCTTTTCAATTTGACCTGAAATTCTAATTGTCCTTTTGGCTTTATTCACTTTTTATTTCTAAAGTAAATATTTAAGAAACTGTCAAACTGTTTCCATTTGATAATTTCCTATATTAAGTGACTTATAAAAAAAAGAGAAATAAGAGTAGAGAATTTTGCAAATTCTAAAGTCAAAAGATTTATAAATAAATCTTTCTGGGCAAAAAATATTTCCCCTTAGCTATTATAAAATTGAGTTGTTGAAAATATTTTTATGTATATGATTTATGTTATCTGTATAAATGCTCAAACTCTTTTACTGATTTCACCTTTGTTTTATAGTATGCAGTTGGAGTTTGGAATACTGGATATAGAATTTAGTAGATAATAAGAAACCCCAAGGCCTAAATGACTAATTTTCACTCTGTGCTAAAGGAAAACAATGATGGGAAACAAATTTGGCTTATAAGAAAACAAACACAATTGGAGACCACAATGTCTAAGTTGATTTATACTGTGTAACAGTATTTTTGCTATTTTTATAATATATTTATTTCAGATATCAGGCAATCATTCTCAACCTCATTAGAACAAAAGAAAAACAAGTTCAGTGTAATAAAGTTTTAAATACTAAGAGCTACAATTTATTACACAATAAAAACCATGAAAAACCTACTATGTCAACATTGGAACTGCTTAAAATTGTTTCTTGAAGACCAATATACACAATCTCAGTTTCTAGGCATATTTTTTGAAAAATGGTTATTTTTGAACTAGTCAAGGAATCAAATGGCTATTTTTAATACAGTTTCTATGGTGGAGAAAAGAATTCTGAAATAAAAGAATAATTTAAAAATAATAATCCATAGTATTTTTTTTTTTTTTTTTTTTTGCTTACAGTGCATCCTCAGTGCAATACATGTCCTGCTTAAAGGTTGATTTACCACACAAAGATTTTTTTCTTATTACAAAATAGAAAGTTTAAATATACAAAGTCATGCTACAAAATTTCCTCAAATACAGCATATATATTATTCATTGTCTTTTTATCCTTCATTTACACATAAAATTGCAGCTTTTCAATTTGACCTGAAATTCTACCACCATCACTGCCCATTAAAATTTTCATTTATATTCTGTAAAATGACTCTTTATTGCTTTTTACATTAGTATTTTTGAAGCTTAAAATTATTATTTATCTTCAATATGCAATAAAATTAAAACTCTCAAATTCAGAATGTATTTTTTTACCTTCAAAGCAGTAAGAGAATGGAAAAATATGGATAGATGTAGGATTGATTGTAAAGGTCAAATCAACAACTATATGTTTATTCAATATGAAGGATCTTTAGAAAAGAGGTCAATGATTATGGTATAAAGGATGGGCAGCTGAGACAGTAGTGGTTTCATATGCCTAAATTAAAAGGTTAAGGGATGTGGTTTCCTCAGAATTGGGAAAAAAAAAGATTGGACTTTGACAGGTGGCCTTTGTCTTGTCACTGTGCCAAGTGGCAAATATTTGGAAATGCGGTCTGTAATCTCACGGAAGAGGCCAAATGTCAAGATATATAGATTGCATTCAATTCAATAAATTCTTATAGAGTACTTATTCTGTCTCAGAGAATTTTCTGAGGAATGAGATCCAGATATAGAATTAAATAAAGCCTCTCCTTAGGAATCCGTCTGTTTTAATAAGAAGAAATCAATGTACATGTGTGTGCTAAGTTACTCAGTTATGTCCGACTCTTTAGGACCCCATAGACTATAGCCCACCAGGATCCCCTGTCCATGGAATTCTCTAGACAAGAATACTGGAGTGGGTTCTATGTCATCCTGCAATGAACTTTCTCAACCCAGAGATACAATTATGTATAGTTATATGGAACTTATAATATGCTACAGAAATCCATAAGAAGAAATTCAACTTGCTTGGTAACTTGGATGAAGCCATGGGAAGCCATGGTGCTGCAGACAATAAAGTTGGTCACCAAGTATCAGCTGCTTTAGCCCTAATTAGTGTCTCTTCCATTTTATATCACTTTGTGCAAAGATAGTGTAATGACAAGATAAGGCTCCTCCATATGTTTTGTTTTCTGCACCTCAATCTCTTCTGACTATTTCATTCTATGCTCTCAGATTTGGCCCTACTAGTACTTTCTCCTTAAAGTGTTTCTTATTTTCTTGGCTTGTGTTTCTACTTATGCGTTCTCCTTACAAGACTCTGTAATGACTGCTATTTTAATATTATTAAACAGTGTGCAAATTAACTGTTTGCTAAATCTCTCCTTAGGCTCTGAGCTACTTAAAGAGGAAGCTGATTTCATCCCCAGATCCCTAGAGGTTAGTTAATACTTGACAATACTTTATTGAGATGTTTGAGTCATCTTTTGGGAAAAATAAATGGGAAAGAAAGAGATGACAAAAGTGCAAGTACCAGGAATGAAGGAAAGCAAGAATACAGAGATAGGGAAATCCTCATAACAGAACCTGGAATTGTTAGTGTGATATAGATGCAATAAAGGAATAAATGGATATGATGCAAATGCCTAGGAAAGGACTGTCAAAGGAAATTAGGGACTAATTTATAATACAGTGATGTGAGAAAGAGGAGGGGATTATTTCAATATTGCCAAAGCTAGTGGACTGAGGGAGGAATACATTTAATAAGTCAAATATTATTCAGATGTCTATAGAGATGAGACTCATTTGGTTATTAAGAAGTCACAAGTGGGATGTCAAAGCCTCTCCTTAGGAATCCGTCTGTTTTAATAAGAAGAAATCAATGTACATGTGTGTGCTAAGTTACTCAGTTATGTCCGACTCTTTAGGACCCCATGGACTATAGCCCACCAGGATCCTCTGTCCATGGAATTCTCTAGACAAGAATACTGGAGTGGGTTCTATGTCATCCTGCAATGAACTTTCTCAACCCAGAGATACAATTATGTATAGTTATATGGAACTTATAATATACTACAAAAATCCATAAGAAGAAATTCAACTTGCTTGGTAACTTGGATGAAGCCATGGGAAGCCATGGTGCTGCAGACAATAAAGTTGGTCACCAAGTATCAGCTGCTTTAACCCTAATTAGTGTCTCTTCCATTTTGTATCACTTTGTGCAAAGATAGTGTAATGACAAGATAAGGCTCCTCCATATGTTTTGTTTTCTGCACCTCAATCTCTTCTGACTATTTCATTCTATGCTCTCAGATTTGGCCCTACTAGTACTTTCTCCTTAAGGTGTTTCTTATTTTCTTGGCTTGTGTTTCTACTTATGCGTTCTCCTTACAAGACTCTGTAATGACTGCTATTTTAATATTATTAAACAGTGTACAAATTAACTGTTTGCTAAATCTCTCCTTAGGCTCTGAGCTACTTAAAGAGGAAGCTGATTTCATCTCCAGATCCCTAGAGGTTAGTTAATACTTGACAATACTTTATTGAGATGTTTGAGTCATCTTTTGGGAAAAATAAATGGGAAAGAAAGAGATGACAAAAGTGCAAGTACCAGGAATGAAGGAAAGCAAGAATACAGAGATAGGGAAATTCTCATAACAGAACCTGGAATTGTTAGTGTGATATAGATGCAATAAAGGAATAAATGGATATGATGCAAATGCCTAGGAAAGGACTGTCAAAGGAAATTAGGGACTAATTTATAATACAGTGATGTGAGAAAGAGGAGGGGATTATTTCAATATTGCCAAAGCTAGTGGACTGAGGGAAGAATACATTTAATAAGTCAAATATTATTCAGATGTCTATAGAGATGAGACTCATTTGGTTATTAAGAAGTCACAAGTGGGATGTCAGCAAAATGACAGCCTAGGGAATATTAAGAACCCAACTTCAGTAAGAAATTCCAAAGAAATTATCAAAATATGTTAAAATCAAATCTCTAGAAAATAAAAGATATTCTATAGCAACCAAGCAGATCCTGAATCAGATAAAGAATACATCATAAACCTAAGGAATTTTTGATATTTTAACCTAGTGTCTCTTCATTCATCCCTTCCTTATCATGATTATGACCTTAAACACAGCAGCCTGTGGTCCCAGTATGAGTACCTAGGTCTGAAGTGCCCATGGCAAACCTCCAAAAAGTTTCCAAAACACTTTTTCAAAGCCTCTGAGATCGTGATGCTCTTTTTTTGTGATATCTTTGTCTCATTTTGATATCAGGGTAATGGTAGCCTGGCAGAAATAGTTTAGGAGAATTACTCCCTCTGCATTTTTCAAGAGTTTGAGAAAGATAGATGTTAGTCTTTCCCTAATCTTTGATAGAAAATTTTAACTGTGAAACTATCCGGTCCTGGAATTTTGTATGTTGGAAGTTTTAAATTACAGTTTCAGTGTCATTACTTGTAATTGACCAGTTTATATTTTCTAATTCTTCCTGGTTCAGTCTTAGATAATTGTGCCTTCCTAAGAATTTTCCCTTTTCTTCCAGGTTGTCCATTTTATTGGTATATAGTTGCTTATAATAATCTCTTATGATCCTTTGTATTTCTACAATTCCAATTGTAACAGGAGAAAATATTTGCAAACAAAGTAACTGACAGAAAATTTATCTGCAAAATATATAAGTCATCTTTTGGGAAAAATAAATGGGAAAGAAAGAGATGACAAAAGTGCAAGTACCAGGAATGAAGGAAAGCAAGAATACAGAGATAGGGAAATTCTCATAACAGAACCTGGAATTGTTAGTGTGATATAGATGCAATAAAGGAATAAATGGATATGATGCAAATGCCTAGGAAAGGACTGTCAAAGGAAATTAGGGACTAATTTATAATACAGTGATGTGAGAAAGAGGAGGGGATTATTTCAATATTGCCAAAGCTAGTGGACTGAGGGAGGAATACATTTAATAAGTCAAATATTATTCAGATGTCTATAGAGATGAGACTCATTTGGTTATTAAGAAGTCACAAGTGGGATGTCAGTAAAATGACAGCCTAGGGAATATTAAGAACCAACTTCAGTAAGAAATTCCAAAGAAATTATCAAAATATGTTAAAATCAAATCTCTAGAAAATAAAAGATATTCTATAGCAACCAAGCAGATCCTGAATCAGGAAAAGAATACATCATAAACCTAAGGAATTTTTGATATTTTAACCTAGTGTCTCTTCATTCATCCCTTCCTTATCATGATTATGACCTTAAACAAAGCAGCCTGTGGTCCCAGTATGAGTACCTAGGTCTGAAGTGCCCATGGCAAACCTCCAAAAAGTTTCCAAAACACTTTTTCAAAGCCTCTGAGATTGTGATGCTCTTTTTTTGTGATATCTTTGTCTCATTTTGATATCAGGGTAATGGTAGCCTGGCAGAAATAGTTTAGGAGAATTACTCCCTCTGCATTTTTCAAGAGTTTGAGAAAGATAGATGTTAGTCTTTCCCTAATCTTTGATAGAAAATTTTAACTGTGAAACTATCCGGTCCTGGAATTTTGTATGTTGGAAGTTTTAAATTACAGTTTCAGTGTCATTGCTTGTAACTGACCAGTTTATATTTTCTAATTCTTTCTGGTTCAGTCTTAGATAATTGTGCCTTCCTAAGAATTTTCCCTTTTCTTCCAGGTTGTCCATTTTATTGGTATATAGTTGCTTATAATAATCTCTTATGATCCTTTGTATTTCTACAATTCCAATTGTAACAGGAGAAAATATTTGCAAACAAAGTAACTGACAGAGAATTTACCTGCAAAATATATAAGCAGTTCATGCAGCTCAACATATGTTAAAAAAAAGGAACCCAATCAAAAATGGGGGTGGAAGACCTAAACAAATATTTCAACAAAGATATACAGATAGGCAGCCAACACATGAAAATATGCTCATCACTAAATGTTAGAGAAATGCAAATCAAAACTACAATAAGGTATCACATCAGAACAATCAGAATGGCCATCATCAAAAAATCTACAAAAGCTGAAGAGAATGTGTAGAAAAGGGAACACTTTTGCACTGCTAATGGAAACATAAGCTGATACAATCACTACTAAAAACAATATGGAGGTTCCACGAAAAACTAAAAATAAAATATCATGTGTTGTGTTAATGGCTCAGTCATGACCAAATTCTTTTTTCCTTATTTTAATTTTTTTATTATTTAATTTTAATTTTAAAAACTTTTACAGAGTTTTATTATTCATAGACATGTATGTTCCCAGGTCATTCATATGAATATCCTTGGCCCCGTCCCCCCCTCCCAGGCCATAGCACCCTGCCTCTGCAGGATCTCCTATTCCCCCAGGGCAATGACAATAGCTATCTTTTTCACATATGATAGTATAGATTTCCATGCTACTCCTTCTATGACTCCCACCCACTGTTCATACCCCACAATGTCCATATGTCTATTCTCTAAGTCTGTTTTTCTATCACTTCACTGCATGTGTTGTCATTACCCTCTTACTAGATCCCATATACATGTGTTAGTAAGCAGTCCTTGTCTTTCTCTTTTTTTACTTACTTCACTTTGTATGATAGGTTCTAGATCCATCTACCTCAATAGAACTGATTCTTACACATTTGTTTTTACCGCTGAGTAGTATTCCATTGTATATATGCATGTACCAGAGGTTTTTTATCCATTCATTCGTCGGTGGACATCTAGGTTGTTTCCATATTCTAGCTCTTGTATAGAGAGCTGCAATGAACATTGGGGTACAGGTGCTTCTTTCAGTTTTGATTTCATCTGGATATAAGCCAAACAGTGGGATTGCTGGGTTGGATGGTGCTTTTATTTTTAGTTTTTTAAGGAATCGTCATACTATCTTCCATAGAGGCTGTATCAATTTACACTCCCACCAGCAATGCAAGAGTGTCCCCTTTTCTCTGCACCCTCTCCAGCATGTATTGTCTGTCAGTTTGTTGATGCTGGCCATTCTAATGGGTGTGAGGTGATATCTCATTGTAGTTTTGATTTGCATTTCTCTAATAATAAGCAAAGTTGAGCATCATTTCATGTGCTTTTTGGCCATCCGTATGTCCTCTTTGGTGAGATGTCTCTTTAGGTTCTTTTCCCATTTTTTGATCGGGTTGTTCATTTTTCCGGTGCTGAGTTGTCTGAGTTGCTTGTAGATTTTAAAGATGAATTCTTTGTCTGTTATTTCATTTGCTATCATTTTCTACCATTCTGTGGCTGTCTGTTCACATTTTTTGTAATTTCTTTTGCTGTACAAAAGTTTTCAAGTTTCATTAGGTCCCACATGTTCATTTTTGTTTTTACTTCTGCTATACTAGTAGGTAGGTCATGGAAGATCTTACTTTGATTTATGTCCTTGAGTGTTTTGCCTATATTCTTCTCTAAGAGATTTAGGCTTTCTGGTCTTACATTTAGGTCTTTAATCCACTTTAAGCTGATCTTTGTGTATGGTGTCAGGGAATGTTCCACCTTCATTTTTTTACATGTAGCTGTCCAATTTTCCCAGCACCATTTGTTGAAGAGGCTGTCTTTGTCTCATTTTATGGTTTCACCTCCTTTGTCAAAAATAAGGTATCCATAGCTGTGTGAGTTTATGTCTGGGCTCTCTATCTTCTTCCATTGGTCTATCTTACTGTTTTTGTGCCAGTTCCATACTGTCTTGATGACTGTTGCTTTGTAGTATAGTCTGAAGTTAGGGAGGCTGATCCCTCCAGCTCCATTATTCATTCTCAGGATTGCTTTGGCTGTTCGGGGTCTTTTGTGTTTCCATATGAACTGTGTTATTCTTTGTTCTAGTTCTTTGAAGAAAGTCATTGGCAGTTTGATAGGGATCGCATCCACAGGGATGATATTTAGGAGTATGGTCATTTTCACAATATTGTTTCTTCCAGCCCAGGAACATGGAGTATCTCTCCATCCATTTAAGTCTTCTTTAATTTCTCTGATGAGTGTCTTGAAATTTCCTGTGTACCGTTCATTTGTTTCTTTGGGTAGGTTTATTCCTAGATATTTCATTCTCTTGTTTGCAGTGGTGAAGGGGATTTCACCTTTGATTTCATTTTCTGATTTTTCATTGTTTGTATATATGAATGCCAGTGATTTCTGTGTATTGATTTTGTATCCCGTGACTTTGCTGAATTCGTTGATTAGCTCTAGTAGCTTTCTAATAGTGTTCTTGGGGTTTTCTATGTATAATATAATGCTGTCTGGAAGTAGAGAGAGTTTTATTTCTTCTTTTCCAGTCTGAATTTTTTAATTTGTTTTTCATCTCTTATTGCTATTGTTAGAACTTCCAGGAGTATGTTGAATAATAGTGGTGAAAGTGGACACCCCTGTCTTGTTCCTGATCTTAGAGGAAATGCTTTCAGCTTTTCACCATTGAAGATAATGTTCACTGTGGACTTCTGATATATGGCTTTCCCTATGTTGAGGTAGGTTCCTTCTATACCCATTTTTTGAAGAGTTTTTCTCATAAATGGGTGTTGTATTTTGTTGAAGGCTTTTTCTGCATCTATTGAGATTATCATGTGTTTTCTGTCTCTCAGTGGCATTAATTGATTTGTGAATATTGAAGAATCCTTGCATGCCTGGGATGAACCTGACTTGATCATGATGTTTGAGTTTTTTGATGTGTTGTTGAATTCTGTTTGCTAGGATTTTGTTAAGGACTTTGGCATCCAAATTCATCAGTGAAATTTGTCTATAATTTTCTTTTATTGTGTTGTCTTTGCCTGATTTTGGTATCAGGGTGATGGCGCCCTCATAGAATGTGTTTGGAAGTTTTCCATCCTGTGCAATTATTTGCAAGAGTTTTCGGTCATTAGCTCTTCTTTAAATTTTTTTGGTGAAGTCAATTGGCCGATTTTGCAGTTAGGACTGGAGTCATTCTCAGGATTGCTTTGGCTGTTCGGGGTCTTTTGTGTTTCCATATGAACTGTGTTATTCTTTGTTCTAGTTCTTTGAAGAAAGTCATTGGCAGTTTGATAGGGATCTCATCCACAGGGATGATATTTAGGAGTATGGTCATTTTCACAATATTGTTTCTTCCAGCCCAGGAACATGGAGTATCTCTCCATCTGTTTAAGTCTTCTTTAATTTCTCTGATGAGTGTCTTGAAATTTCCTGTGTACCGTTCATTTGTTTCTTTGGGTAGGTTTATTCCTAGATATTTCATTCTCTTGTTTGCAGTGGTGAAGGGGATTTCACCTTTGATTTCATTTTCTGATTTTTCATTGTTTGTATATATGAATGCCAGTGATTTCTGTGTATTGATTTTGTATCCCCTGACTTTGCTGAATTCATTTATTAGCTCTAGTAGCTTTCTAATAGTGTTCTTGGGGTTTTCTATGTATAATATAATGCTGTCTGGAAGTAGAGAGAGTTTTATTTCTTCTTTTCCAGTCTGAATTGTTTTTATTTGTTTTTCATCTCTTTTTGCTATTGTTAGAACTTCCAGGAGTATGTTGAATAATAGTGGTGAAAGTGGACACCCCTGTCTTGTTCCTGATCTTAGAGGAAATGCTTTCAGCTTTTCACCATTGAAGATAATATTCACTGTGGACTTCTGATATATGGTTTTCCCTATGCTGAGGTAGGTTCCTTCTATACCCATTTTTTGAAGAGTTTTTCTCATAAATGGGTGTTGGATTTTGTTGAAGGCTTTTTCTGCATCTATTGAGATTATCATGTGTTTTCTGTCTCTCAGTGGCATTAATTGATTTGTGAATATTGAAGAATCCTTGCATGCCTGGGATGAACCTGACTTGATCATGATGTTTGAGTTTTTTGATGTGTTGTTGAATTCTGTTTGCCAGGATTTTGTTAAGGACTTTGGCATCCAAATTCATCAGTGAAATTTGTCTATAATTTTCTTTTATTGTGTTGTCTTTGCCTGGTTTTGGTATCAGGGTGATGGCGCCTTCATAGAATGTGTTTGGAAGTTTTCCATCCTGTGCAATTATTTGCAAGAGTTTTCGGTCATTAGCTCTTCTTTAAATGTTTGGTAGAATTCGGCTGTGAAGTCATCTGGCCCTGGGCTTTTATTTGAGCTAGATTTTTAATCACAAATTTGATTTCTGAGCTTGTGATTGGATTGCTCATATTTATGTTTCTTCCTGGTACAGTCTTGGAAGATTAATCATTTTTAAGAAACTGGCTATTTCCTCTAGGTTGTCTAGTTTGTTGCCATATAGTTGTTCATAATAGTCTCTTATAATCTTTTGGATTTCTGCATTATTTGTTGCAATCTCTCCTTTTTCTTTTTTGATTTTACTGATCTGGTTCTACTCTCTTTTTTTTTCTTGATGAATCTGGCTAGCAGTCCGTCAATTTTGTTTGTGTTTTTGAAGAACCAGCTTTCCATTTTATTTATCTTTACTATTGTTACTTTCATTTCTTTTTCACTTGTTTCTGCTCTGATCTTTAGGATTTCTTTTCTTCTGCTAACTTTGGGGTGCTTTTGTTCTTCTTCCTCCAATTGTTTTCAGTATAGAGTTTGGTTGTCTTTTTGATATTTTTCTTGTTTCTTGAGGTAGAATTGTATTGTTATAAACTGTCCTCTTAGAACTGCTTTTGCTGTATCTCATAGGTTTTGCACTCTTGTGTGTTCATTGTTGTGTTCTTCTTGGAATGTTTTAATTTCTCTTTTGATTTGTTCAATAATCATTTTTTTCTCAGGCATGTGTTGTTTAATTTCCATGTGTTTGTGTTGCTAGTGTTTTTGCTTGTTTTTTTTTTTTTTTCTGGAGTTGATATTTTGTCCCATTGCATTTTGGTCAGAGAAGATGGTTGATATAATTTCAATTGTCTTGAATTGACTGAGGCTTGATTTGTGGCCCAAGATGTGGTCCATTCTGGAGAATGTTCCATGAGCACTTGAGAAGAAAGTGTATTCTTCTGCTTTTGGATGGACTGTCCTAAAGACATCCATGAGGTCCATCTCTTCGAGTGTGGCATTTAAGGCTTGTGTTTGTTTATTAATTCTCTGTTTTGATGATCAGTCTAGTGGTGTGAGAGGAGTGTTAAAGTCTCCTATTATTACTGTGTCAATTTCTTCTTTTATGTCTGAAAGTATTTATCTTATGCATTGGGGTGCTCCTGTGTTGGATGTGTAGATATTTATGATTGTCATGTCTTCCACTTGGATCGATCCCTTGATCATTATGTAGTGACCTGCCTTGCCTCTTCTAATCTTCTTCATTTTAAAGTCTATTTTGTCTGAATTGAGGATTGCTACTCCAGTTTTCCTTTGATTTCCATTTGCATGGAATATCATTTTCCATCCTCTCGCTTTCAGTCTATGAGTGTCTCTAGGTCTGAAGTGGGTTTCTTGTAAACAGCATATGTATGCATCTTGTTTTTGAATCCATTCAGCCAGTCTGTATCTTTTGGTTGGAGCATTTAGTCTGTTTACATTCAAAGTAACTATTGATATGAATGTCCCTATTGTTATCTTCTTAGATATTTAAGGTTTGATTTGTGGAACTTCTCCTAGTCTTGTATTTACTGGCTATATCAGGCCCTTTAACACTTGTTGTAGGGCTGGTTTCATGGTACAAAATTCTTTTAGCTTTTGCTTGTCTGTGAAGCTTTTGACTTCTCCATCAATTCTGAATGAGATCCTTGCCAGGTAGAGAATTCTTGATTGTAGGTCATTCCCTTTTAGCCATTTAAATGTGTCCTGCCATTCTCTTCTGGACTGAAGGATTTCTGTTGATAGATCAGTGGTTAAACATATGGAGTTTCCCTTGTAAGTTATCTGTTGTTTGTTCCTTGATGTTTTAAGTATAAAAAGATTTTACAGTTAGAGCATAGAGAGAGGAAGCTGTGTTATGAGAAAAAGAAAAAGAAAAAAATAATTACAAAAATTTTAAATTATTACAAAATATTGTTAAAAAAAAATTACTGTCCTTGGTTTTTATCTTCTCATCTGCATGTGAACCTTCCACCAGTTTGCTCTTGATGCTGTCCCAGATTTCCCTAGTCTGTACTGGTGGGAGTCAGGTGTGGGGGCTGGGCGGCTGCTTCTGTCTTAAGTTTTAGTGAGGGACAGGTGTTTTTTTTTTTTTTTTTTGTGGTCAGAACTCTGGCAGAACTGGTTGTTCAGGTTTCTGTTTTGCTTTCAGCAAAACAAATGCTCTGCAGCCAATGCAGCTGACCCCTGTCTCTCCACCCCTGATGCTGGCCAGGGAGGTCATGGTGAGCAGTCCCCAGTCCATTCAGTAGGCAAAGGTTGCGCCTCTGGACTCTGTGCTGGAGGGGGTTCTTAGTTCTACTGCATACCCCCTGGTAGCCTTTAGTCTCCACTGCTTTCCTTGTGCCTCTGATGCAACCCTGCTGCTTGGCAGGACTGAGCACTTCTTGTTCCAGATCCCATCTGGGGTGCCCGCTACTTTGCTACTTGGGCTGCACGGACTAGTTCTTGTTGGGCATTTTCTGTCATCAAAGTTTAACTATTGATATGACATCTTGTTTTGAATCCATTCAGCCAGTCTGTATCTTTTCGTTGGAGCATTTAGTCTGTTTACATTCAAAGTAACTATTGATATGAATGTCCCTATTGTTATCTTCTTAGATATTTAAGGTTTGATTTGTGGAACTTCTCCTAGTCTTGTATTTACTGGCTATATCAGGCCCTTTAACACTTGTTGTAGGGCTGGTTTCATGGTACAAAATTCTTTTAGCTTTTGCTTGTCTGTGAAGCTTTTGACTTCTCCATCAATTCTGAATGAGATCCTTGCCAGGTAGAGAATTCTTGATTGTAGGTCATTCCCTTTTAGCCATTTAAATGTGTCCTGCCATTCTCTTCTGGACTGAAGGATTTCTGTTGATAGATCAGTGGTTAAACATATGGAGTTTCCCTTGTAAGTTATCTGTTGTTTGTTCCTTGATGTTTTAAGTATAAAAAGATTTTACAGTTAGAGCATAGAGAGAGGAAGCTGTGTTATGAGAAAAAGAAAAAGAAAAAAATAATTACAAAAGTTTTAAATTATTACAAAATATTGTTAAAAAAAATTACTGTCCTTGGTTTCATCTGCATGTGAACTTTCCACCAGTTTGCTCTTGATGCTGTCCCAGATTTCCCTAGTCTGTACTGGTGGGGGTCAGGTGTGGGGGCTGGGCGGCTGCTTCTGTCTTAAGTTTTAGTGAGGGACAGGTGTTTTTTTTTTTTTTTTTTTGTAGTCAGAACTCTGGCAGAACTGGTTGTTCAGGTTTCTGTTTTGCTTTCAGCAAAACAAATGCTCTGCAGCCAATGCAGCTGACCCCTGTCTCTCCACCCCTGATGCTGGCCAGGGAGGGCATGGTGAGCAGTCCCCAGTCCATTCAGTAGGCAGAGGTTGCGCCTCTGGACTCTGTGCTGGAGGGGGTTCTTAGTTCTACTGCATACCCCCTGGTAGCCTTTAGTCTCCACTGCTTTCCTTGTGCCTCTGATGCAACCCTGCTGCTTGGCAGGACTGAGCACTTCTTGTTCCAGATTCCATCTGGGGTGCCCGCTACTTTGCCATAGCTCTGGGGCTGCACGGACTAGTTCGAGCAGCCGACGCAGTCCTCTTCCGCAGGACTAAGGCTCACTGCTTGCCCCAAATGCATGCAACAGCTTCCCTGTCCTGCTCGAACTGGTTTTCTGGACTGCGACCTGCGGAAGATTTCCAGTTTTGTTTCCCATGCCCTGCTAGCATTCAGTCTCATGCCCACCAGTCACGTCCCTGTCTCAGTACTGACCCCTGTGGGATTCTCATGCTGAGTGTTGCTTTCTGTCATCCTGGTGCACTTCCCGGCGCTCTCTCTGCCCGGGCTGCTGTGGAAACTGGGGGACGGGAGCTCTGGGATCCATGGGAGCTCTGGGAAAATTTGGACTGTAGTTGTAGAACTGAGAACTTCTTTTATCATCTAGAGGCTAGTTTCTTGGTGGTGTTTCATTTCTTGATTAGTTCTGGTGATTCTGTTGGGGAGCTGGTGAAATCCTCCTCTCCTTCCTTCTCCATCTTGGCCCTCTCTCCCTGTCCAACATTTGTAACCTTAGGGACTGTAGTCTGCTAGGCACCTTTGTCCATAGCATTCTCCAGGCCAGAACACTGCAGTGATTATTCATTCCCTTCTCTAATGGAGACTCCCAGTCTAGGGATCAAACATTGTTCTACTGCACTGCAGGCAGGTTCTTTACCATCTGAGCCACCAGGGCAGTCCAAAACTACCATCTGACCCAGCAGTCCCACAGCTGGGCATATACTCTGAGAAAATGACAATTCAAAAAGATACATGTATTCTCGTGTTCACTGTAGCACTGTTTCCAATAGCCAGGGCATGGAAGCAGCCTATTTGTCTATCAACAAATGAATGGATAAAGAAATTGTGGTACATCTATACAATGGAAAGCTACTCTGCCATAATAAGCAATGAATTGGGTACATTATCAATGGAAAGCTACTCTGCCATAATAAGCAATCAAATAAGTATAGTGAAGTGGTTAAACCTAGAGTCTATCATGTACAGTGACATGAGAAAGAAATATACAAATATTCACATTTCACAAGGAAAAGGACAGTGAAATGGATTCTTGTTCCAGATCCCATCTGGGGTGCCCGCTACTTTGCCATATCTCTGGGGCTGCACGGACTAGTTCGAGCAGCCGGCGCAGTCCTGTTCCACGGGACTAAGGCTCACTGCTTGCCCCAAATGCATGCAGCAGCTTCCCTGTCCTGCTCGAACTGGTTTTCTGGACTGTGACCTGCGGAAGATTTCCAGTTTTGTTTCCCATGCCCTGCTAGCATTCAGTCTCATGCTCACCAGTCACGTCCCTGTCTCAGTACTGACCCCTGTGGGATTCTCATGCTGAGCGTTGCTTTCTGTCATCCTGGTGCACTTCCTGGTGCTCTCTCTACCCAGGCTGCTGTGGAAACAGGGGGACGAGAGCTCTGGGATCCATGGGAGCTCTGGGAAAATTTGGACTGTAGTTGTAGAACTGAGAACTTCTTTTATCATCTAGAGGCTAGTTTCTTGGTGGTGTTTCATTTCTTGATTAGTTCTGGTGATTCTGTTGGGGAGCTGGTGAAATCCTCCTCTCCTTCCTTCTCCATCTTGGCCCCCTCTCCCTGTCCAACATTTGTAACCTTAGGGACTGTAGTCTGCTAGGCACCTTTGTCCATAGCATTCTCCAGGCCAGAACACTGCAGTGATTATTCATTCCCTTCTCTAATGGAGACTCCCAGTCTAGGGATCAAACATTGTTCTACTGCACTGCAGGCAGGTTCTTTACCATCTGAGCCACCAGGGCAGTCCAAAACTACCATCTGACCCAGCAGTCCCACAGCTGGGCATATACTTTGAGAAAATGACAATTCAAAAAGATACATGTATTCTCGTGTTCACTGTAGCACTGTTTCCAATAGCCAGGGCATGGAAGCAGCCTATTTGTCTATCAACAAATGAATGGATAAAGAAATTGTGGTACATCTATACAATGGAAAGCTACTCTGCCATAATAAGCAATGAAAATGGGTCATTTGTAGTGAAGTGGTTAAACCTAGAGTCTATCATGTACAGTGACATGAGAAAGAAATATACAAATATCTCACATTAACACATATATATGCAATCTAGGAAGGTGATATTGATGAACTTTTTGCACGACAGGAAAAGAGATGCAGACCTAGAGAATGGATTTCTGGACACACTGGGGGAAGCAGACGGTGGGGCGAATCGAGAAAGCAGCATTGACATGCAACCATAGATAAATAGACAGCTATTAGGAAGCTGCTGTATAGCACAGGAAGCTCAGCTCGGTGCTCTGTGATGACCTAGAGAGGTAAAAGATGGGCTTGGGTGAAAGAGAGAGGCTCAAGATGATTCACATTGTTGTACAGCAGAAAGTTACATAACACTGTACATCAATTTTACTCCTTTTTTTCTTTTTAAAAAGCTTTTAGGACATTCCCCGAAGGACTGATGTAATGTACTTATCTTTGTTTTTTTCTAACTTGCAACTTTTTTCAGAGTGAAAAATCTGTTGAATAGAAGGCATTATTCAAAAATGTTAAAAGACAAATGAACAAGCCTCAACCACCTGTGGCAAAAGACACACTACAGATGGGGAAAAAATAAACATACAGAAAGTCTAAGAGGAAAAGCTGGAAAGATATTTGCTTTGAATATAGGACTTAAAAATCTCCTACATAGAGCAGAGTCTGGAAAGCTAATGGAAAGAAGCATATTCAGTCAAGACCTGAGAAGACCCCAAGGTGATAAGTCTGGCTGAGTCTCATCCTCAGGACAAATACAAAATAAATGCTAAAACAGAATTACAAATGAGTTGACTAGGAATTGAAGGAGTACATCAAGCTGCAAAAATAAGGAGTATTGATTTTTGTTTATTATTTGTTCCAAACATTTAAGGAACTCTCTGACCAAATGATTGCAAGCTAAAGGAACAAAAACATCAGGGATCACATATGACTAAAGTCTTTAAAAGATAGTTTAGAAAACTTGCTAAACAAATAACTGCAAATGATAATAAGCAACAAAAACAAACCCTGAGGAGTGAGAAGAACCAGATTTCCAAAGTTACAGTATCAAATTCAAAAAGTCTTTTTTTTAACATAATATTGAAGCATACAAAAACAAGGATGTATAAGCCATTCACAGGAAAATAAGTTAAGAGAACCTTTCCTTTCTAGCAAAAGATAGACATTGGATTTACTAAATAAAGACAATAAATCTCTGTCTTAAATTTGCTCAACATACCAAAGAAAAACAATGAAAATGAACTGAAGAAAACCATGTGAATTGTGTCTCAACAAATAGAGAATATTAGTAAGAAGATATCCATTAAAAAATTAATAAAAAATCAGGAGCTCAAAAGTACCTTAACTGAATTGAAATTCATTACAAGGGTTTAAATACAGATTTGAGAAAGAAAAATATAAAAGAATGAAAAAGGTATTCTATGCAACTCATGATCTCAAGTGAGTTGAGTGACTAACTACTACCAGAAAGAAATAGACTTCAAGTCAGAAAGCATTAAGAGAGATGAAAAAGGACATTGTATAAGGATGAAGATGTTAAGGAGAAATAACAATTTAAAACATATATATACCTAATCACAGAGTCCCACTTATATGAAGCAAGAATTAACAGTATTGAAAGGAAAAATAGACAACAGTGACAGTTGGATACATCAATACCCCACTTTCAATAATAAATACAACCACCACAGAAAATTAATGGGTTTGTAGAAGGCTTGAATAACAATATAAAACAATCAGATCTAACATACACAGAAGGCTTCACAAAAATATAGCTAAATACATGTTCTTTCCAAGTGTATATGGAAAGTTCTCCAGGAAAACCCTATATGAGGGCACAAAAGCTATTTCATAGATTTCATGAATAGGTAGGAAAGTATATTTTGAAATGAGAAACTCATAACAGAAGGAAAACTAGAAATTTAACCAATATATAGAAACTAAATATCATACTCTTAAACAACCAATAGGTCAAAAAAGAAATAATAATAGAATTTAGAAAATATCTTGAGACAAATGAAAATATATATATATATCCAAACTTATAGGAGGCATCAAAAACAAAGCTAAAAGATCATAAATCAAACACCTATTCAACATTTTAAGAAATTAGACAAAAAAGGCCAACCTAAATCCATGTTAGCAGAAGTCAAAATGCTATACAATATAAACAGATTATGAGAGTAAAATATCAAAGTTAGATGACAAATGAAACAACTATAAAAAAATGTATAAGCCATTCACAGGAAAATAAGTTAAGAGAACCTTTCCTTTCTAGCAAAAGATAGACATTGGATTTACTAAACAAAGACAATAAATCTCTGTCTTAAATTTGCTCAACATACCAAAGAAAAACAATGAAAATGAACTGAAGAAAACCATGAGAATTGTGTTTCAACAAATAGAGAATATTAGTAAGAAGATATCCATTAAAAAATTAATAAAAAATCAGGAGCTCAAAAGTACCTTAACTGAATTGAAATTCATTACAAGGGTTTAAATACAGATTTGAGAAAGAAAAATATAAAAGAATGAAAAAGGTATTCTATGCAACTCATGATCTCAAGTGAGTTGAGTGACTAACTACTACCAAAAAGAAATAGACTTCAAGTCAGAAAGTATTAAGAGAGATGAAAAAGGACATTGTATAAGGATGAAGATGTTAAGGAGAAATAACAATTTAAAACATATATATACCTAATCACAGAGCCCCACATTATATGAAGCAAGAATTAACAGTATTGAAAGGAAAAATAGACAACAGTGACAGTTGGATACATCAATACCCCCCTTTCAATAATAAATACAACCGCCGCAGAAAATTAATGGGTTTGTAGAAGGCTTGAATAACAATATAAAACAATCAGATCTAACATACACAGAAGGCTTCACAAAAATATAGCAAAATACATGTTCTTTCCAAGTGTATATGGAAAGTTCTCCAGGAAAACCCTATATGAGGGCACAAAAGCTATTTCATAGATTTCATGAATAGGTAGGAAAGTATATTTTGAAATGAGAAACTCATAACAGAAGGAAAACTAGAAATTTAACCAATATATAGAAACTAAATATCATACTCTTAAACAACCAATAGGTCAAAAAAGAAACAATAATAGAATTTAGAAAATATCTTGAGACAAATGAAAAAATATATATATATCCAAACTTATAGGAGGCATCAAAAACAAAGCTAAAAGATCATAAATCAAACACCTATTCAACATTTTAAGAAATTAGACAAAAAAGGCCAACCTAAATCCATGTTAGCAGAAGTCAAAATGCTATACAATATAAACAGATTATGAGAGTAATACAAAGAATTCAATGCCAAAAATTGGATAATCTAGATGAAATGGACAAAGTCAAAGAAACACACTATCAAAAGTGAATAAATAATAAATAGAAATCTGAATGAGTGTACAAGAGTTAAGAAAATAGCATCAGTGATAGCCTTCCAACAAAGGAAAGCTCAAGACTGGATGGCCTTGTTTTGAATTATACTAAACATTTAAAATTAAATTAACACAATTTCTTTTCAAACTCTTCCCTGCCTCCCAAAAATGGTAAGAAAAATCTTTTCTAAATTATCCTGTGAAGTCATATTAGCTATATATCAAAGAAAGACAAAGGCATCACAAGTTAAAGAAAAATTATATTCTTCATAAATATAAATTTTAAAAACCTTCAACACAATCATGAATCCAGCAATGTATTATAAAGAGTTATGAATCATGACTGAGAATGATTTACCCCAGGAGGTAAGTGTGATTAGAAATAAAAATCAAGGGGCTTTCCTGGTGATCCAGTGGTTAAAGAGCCCGATTTGCAGTGCAAGGGGCACTGGTTTAATCCCAGGCCCGAGAAGATCCCATGTGCTGTGGAGCAGCTGGACCGGTTGTGACCAATTATGAGCCAGTGCTCTGGAGTGCTTGTGCCCAGAGTTGGTGCTCTGCAACGAGAGGCCAATGCAATGGGAGCCCCACACAGGTCAATGAATAAAGATGGATGAAAATAAACAAATAAACAAGAAAAGAGGCCCAGAATATAAAATAAAAATCAACTAAATGTACCATATTATGAGTAAAAAGACTAAATGATTGTCTCAACTGATGCAGAAGAAGCACGTTACTGTGGGCTTCCTAGAGGGTACCAGTGGTAAAGAACACCCCTGCCAATGCAGGAGAAATAAGAGATTCCTGCTTCATCCTTGGCTCAGACCCACTCCAGCAACCTTGTTAGGTCAATTCCATGGAAAGAGAAACCTGGCAAGCTACAGTCCGACATGTTTCATGATAAAAATGCTCAAAGAAACAAGGACTAGAGGAGAATTTCTTCAACGTCTTTAAGAACATCTATGAAAAGCCCAATAGCTAATATGACACTGAATGATGAAATATTGAGACATTTTTCCCCACTTTTAGATCAGGAGCAAGACAAGGATACTTTCTTCCACCACTTCTATTTAGCATTTTATAGGAAGTTGTAACCAGGGGAATTATAAAAGACAAAAAATAAAATACTTCCAAAATGGAAAGTAAGAAGTAAAGCTTTCTTTATTTATAGATGATTGTAAAGAATCCATGAGAAAACTATTAGAGGTACTAAAAAATTGAGAAGAGTTGAAGAAAATAAGATTAATATGTGAAAAACCAACTGTATTTCTATTAACTAGCAATGAAAAATCTGAAAATGCAATAAAAGCAGTTATATTCCCAAATGCATGAAAAAGGATAAAATACTTAGGAATTAACTGAATAAGGCATGTGCAATAAGTATAAAACTTTCCTGTAAGAAAATTAAGAAAGTCATAAGTAAACCGGAAGATATCCAAAGTTCATGGATTAGAAGACTTAATATTTTTTAGAAGAAAATGTGTCCAAATCAATCTACATATTTATGTAATTCCTGTTGTTAGTGTGTGTTTTTTTAACAGAAAAGTTCATTCTAAAATTCGTAGGAAATTGCAAGGACTCTGAAAAACCAAAACAATATTGAAAAGGAAAACATAATTGAAAAACTCAGGTTTCCCCCTCTCAAAAATTTACTACAAAGGCAATATTCAATGGGCTTCCTTGGTGGCTCAGACCATAAAGAATCTGCCTACCATGTAGGAGACCTGTGATTGATTCCTGGGTTGGAAGATCCTCTGGATTAGGGAATGGAAATTCACTCCAGTATTCTAGCCTAGTGAATTCCATAGACAGAGGAACCTGGTGGACTACTGTTCATGAGGTTGCAAAGAGTCAGAAAGGACTGAGCAACTACAGTTTCACTTATTCAATGATTTTCAATACTAGTATAAAGACAGAAATATATTACAAAAGAATAAAATTGAGAGCTCAGAAATAGACATTAAAAGGTTGTTTAAATGATTATTGACATGGGTGCTATGACCATTCAATGGAGAAATAACAATTTTTAAACATAATGCTAGGGCAACCAGATTTCATTTTCAAAATAAATAAATGTAATAGATGTTACCATATATAGCACAGTGAAAAAAATAACTAAGATGATGAAAAACGCCTAAACTAAGGATTAAAACTACAAAATTCTTATATTTGGAAATGAATGTGCCACCAAGTGAAAAGTAACAAAACAAAAAGATAAACTGGACTTCATCAAAATTATAAACATTAAGTATCAAGGACACTCTGAGACAGTGAAAAGGCAACATTCAGAATGGGAGAAAATTTTTGCAAATCTGATAGACATCTAGCATCCAGAATATATGAATAACACAACTTGACAGCCAAGAGACAAACAACCCAATTAAAAACTGGTCAATGGAATTAACTGAATAAGGCATGTGCAATAAGTATAAAACTTTCCTGTAAGAAAATTAAGAAAGTCATAAGTAAAGCGGAAGATATCCAAAGTTCATGGATTAGAAGACTTAATATTTTTTAGAAGAAAATGTGTCCAAATCAATCTACATATTTATGTAATTCCTGTTGTTAGTGTGTGTTTTTTTAACAGAAAAGTTCATTCTAAAATTCGTAGGAAATTGCAAGGACTCTGAAAAACCAAAACAATATTGAAAAGGAAAACATAATTGAAAAACTCAGGTTTCCCCCTCTCAAAAATTTACTACAAAGGCAATATTCAATGGGCTTCCTTGGTGGCTCAGACCATAAAGAATCTGCCGACCATGTAGGAGACCTGTGATTGATTCCTGGGTTGGAAGATCCTCTGGATAAGGGAATGGAAATTCACTCCAGTATTCTAGCCTAGTGAATTCCATAGACAGAGGAACCTGGTGGACTACTGTTCATGAGGTTGCAAAGAGTCAGAAAGGACTGAGCAACTACAGTTTCACATATTCAATGATTTTCAATACTAGTATAAAGACAGAAATATATTACAAAAGAATAAAATTGAGAGCTCAGAAATAGACATTAAAAGGTTGTTTAAATGATTATTGACATGGGTGCTATGACCATTCAATGGAGAAATAACAATTTTTAAACATAATGCTAGGGCAACCAGATTTCATTTTCAAAATAAATAAATGTAATAGATGTTACCATATATAGCACAGTGAAAAAAATAACTAAGATGATGAAAAACACCTAAACTAAGGACTAAAACTACAAAATTCTTATATTTGGAAATGAATGTGCCACCAAGTGAAAAGTAACAAAACAAAAAGATAAACTGGACTTCATCAAAATTATAAACATTAAGTATCAAGGACACTCTGAGACAGTGAAAAGGCAACATTCAGAATGGGAGAAAATTTTTGCAAATCTGATAGACATCTAGCATCCAGAATATATGAATAACACAACTTGACAGCCAAGAGACAAACAACCCAATTAAAAACTGGTCAATGGAATTAAAATATGGTCCAATGAAGATATCAAAATGGTCAAAAAACACATAAAAAGATGATCAGCATCATTAATCATTAGTGAACTGCAATTCAAAACCACAATGAGATACCACTTCACAGTTACTAAGATGGCTATAATTTAAAAAAAAAAAAAAAAGGTCTTGGCATGGGTATAGAGAAATTCTAACACTTATATATTGCTAATGGGAATACAAAATTGTGCTTCCACTGTGGAAAGTAACTTAAAAAATCCTCAATAACTTAAAATGCTACCATATCACCCACCAACTTCAATCTTCAATGTATTTACTTAATGAAGAAAGTATAGAATTTAGAATGTAGCTTATGGGCAGTGCAAGGTATTAATGGGCATTAGCAAGTAAGATTGTGTGTAGATGGATTATTATTATTTTGTTTTAGAAATGTTTATTCCAGTATTTGGGGAGTGGGGGTGGGCCACTTCTATTGGTCTTTCATTTCTCTATTTTCTTCCATCTTTGTTCTTCGGCCCATGTGGGTCTTCCATTGCAGTGGCCTCTGTTGTCACAGAGTACTGGCTCTGGGCGCATGCGCTCCAGAGCTCAGGCTCGGTAATTGGACACATGGGTCCAGCCGCTCCGTGGCATGTGGGATCTTCCCAGGCCAGGGAACGAACTGGCGCCCCTTGCACTGCAAGGCGGTGTCCTTACCCACTGGACCACCAGGGAAGCCCAGATTATTTGTTTTCTTGTTGAGTGGATAACATTTAAGGTTTGACAAAAGTGAGTGGCAGAAAATAAAGCAAACTATCATAAATACCCATATGAGAGCCAATTATGACCTAAAGTCAGTAATGTTTTATAGAGAATCTTTCCATATATCTGTCACTTAACTAATATTTGTTGCACAGTTACAATTGGCCAGACTTGGGATTAGATGCTGAGGATTTATTTATGAAGCAGAAGGGATAGAAAAGAAATCATAGTAGATACCTAAGAGGCTATAGTAGAAATCCTAATAAAAGATAATAATGATCCAGATCAGAATGGTAGCGGTAGAAAGAATGAGAAGTGGTTTAGTTAGGAAAACATTTAGAAGGGAAAATCAAACAAACAAACAAATAAGATACACTAGTGCACTGAAGTAAAGAAAAAAAATGTCTCTAATATTTTGAGACTAAGCAAGTGGAAACTGAGATTTGATGTTTGCTGAGATGGGGAAATTGAAGATGCAAGTTTGAATGGGAAGAAAGATTAGGAGTTCATTTTTTTTTAAATAACTTTTATTTTACTTTTAACTTTTACAGAGTTTTGTTGTTTACAGATATGTATGTTCCCGATTAGTCATATGTGTATCTCCCCCAACCCCCCCCTCCAGACCATCACACAGCACCCCTGAAGGATCCCCTTTTCTCACAGAGCAATGATTATAGCTATTTTCTTCACATATTTTCAATGTTAAGTTTGAAATGTCTTTTAAGCATCAAAGAGGAGATGTCAAGTAGGCAGAAGTATATCTGAAGTTCGGTGTGAGTTCAATTGTAGGAAATAAATTTGGAAGACAACCATCTTCTCCTATAATATTTTAAATTTAATTGTACGAAAAAAGTTTGATACAGCTTGATGCTAAAAACAAAGAAAATTACCTTTTCTTTGTTTTTAGCATCAAGCTGTGACTGCAACAATAATTTGCTATCCTGACAGTGCAAACAGAGTGTTATTAGTGACATTGAGAGTTACCAAGGAATGAGTGAGGGATCCCCATGGCAAAAAATCCCAGAATTTAGAAGTTATTGCTCAGAACAATTACAAATGATGAAAATCTGAAATGATTTAAATTCAGCAAAAGGATAAAAAGAATTAACAAGTCTCTTGGGGAAGAAGTAAAGGATGATTGTAGATTGTATGTTTTAAAAACTTTCACAAAAGAATCAGCCAGAGGACAAAAAGAAAATTAAAAGCTAGAGTCTAACAATAAATTGCAAAGAAAAGTCAAGCAAAACCACGTTGATTTTATGCACACTGTCATGCAACTGCAACATTTACTGAAGGAAAGAAGGGTTTACTAGCTCTTGTGATAGATTAAAAGATTAGTGTAAGTCTTACTATTCTCTCTTCTGTGTTCAACATGTGAAAATAGTAAAGATCAAGGAAATTTATGCTGGATCATATGATAAGAAGTTCATAGGTTAGCCTGTTGCATTTTGTGGTCTGTTGCTTGGATTCTGCTTGGTCTTCTTTCTTCGCAGCATTATTTATTCAGTCCGTTTAGTTTGCTTTATAGGCTGTGGCAGCATTCACGGGGTGGACCTATTGAACCGAGCTGTAATAGATGTAATACATCAATACATTTGAGCTGAACAGCTTTAATTAGGCCTTCCTGGTCATTTCATCAATTCAGTTGAGTACTGTTGGGATTTGGATAACACTGAACCTCCTGTCAAGCATAAAATTACAGCACACCATAGGGCTCCCCAGTCATCACAAGGTAAGACAATCACAATAATTGAGCTGGACACAGCTTAATTCAGCCCAGACCATCACACAGCACCCCTGAAGGATCCCCTTTTCTCACAGAGCAATGATTATAGCTATTTTCTTCACATATTTTCAATGTTAAGTTTGAAATGTCTTTTAAGCATCAAAGAGGAGATGTCAAGTAGGCAGAAGTATATCTGAAGTTCGGTGTGAGTTCAATTGTAGGAAATAAATTTGGAAGACAACCATCTTCTCCTATAATATTTTAAATTTAATTGTATGAAAAAAGTTTGATACAGCTTGATGCTAAAAACAAAGAAAATTACCTTTTCTTTGTTTTTAGCATCAAGCTGTGACTGCAACAATAATTTGCTATCCTGACAGTGCAAACAGAGTGTTAATAGTGACACTGAGAGCTACCAAGGAATGAGTGAGGGATCCCCATGGCAAAAAATCCAAGAATTTAGAAGTTATTGCTCAGAACAATTACAAATGATGAAAATCTGAAATGATTTAAATTCAGCAAAAGGATAAAAAGAATTAACAAGTCTCTTGGGGAAGAAGTAAAGGATGATTGTAGATTGTATGTTTTAAAAACTTTCACAAAAGAATCAGCCAGAGGACAAAAAGAAAATTAAAAGCTAGAGTCTAACAATAAATTGCAAAGAAAAGTCAAGCAAAACCACACTGATTTTATGCACACTGTCATGCAACTGCAACATTTACTGAAGGAAAGAAGGGTTTACTAGCTCTTGTGATAGATTAAAAGATTAGTGTAAGTGTTACTATTCTCTCTTCTGTGTTCAACATGTGAAAATAATAAAGATCAAGGAAATTTATGCTGGATCATATGATAAGAAGTTCATAGGTTAGCCTGTTGCATTTTGTGGTCTGTTGCTTGGATTCTGCTTGGTCTTCTTTCTTTGCAGCATTATTTATTCAGTCCGTTTAGTTTGCTTTATAGGCTGTGGCAGCATTCACGGGGTGGACCTATTGAACCGAGCTGTAATAGATGTAATACATCAATACATTTGAGCTGAACAGCTTTAATTAGGCCTTCCTGGTCATTTCATCAATTCAGTTGAGTACCGTTGGGATTTGGATAACACTGAACCTCCTGTCAAGCATAAGAATTACAGCACACCATCAGGGCTCCCCCCAGTCATAACACAAGGTGAGACAATCAACAATAATTCACACAGGGAAGTGCCCCTTGCCCAACCCAGGAACTTACCCTTACAGCAGTATCTTTGAAATCCTAAAACCTTTAAACCCCTGTGCCAATTTAGAATGCAGGCTGCCTAAAAATCCTACAAAAAAGACACAGAAAGCTCTTTTCTTGCTCAATAAAAGAGCAGGAGCTTACTTTGTTGCTATGCAAAAGTCAGACACAACTTAGCGACTGAACAACAAATGACATACATATATATATATATATTAAGATAATTAAGATACCATTTCTGTAGTAGTTAGGTTGATGGATAGGATCTAACAAGATGCAAAAATTGTGCTAAGTATAAATCTTAAGTGTGCCATATGAAATTTCAGCAACACACTTGGTTTATATCTTGCACTACAATTGTCACATGCAGCCCAAAATAAATATGCTAGAAGTAATCTGATGCAAGCAATCTGTACAAATGAGCATTAGAGCAGGGCAAAACCACTTCTTTCTTGAAAAGGTAGAGTAGTTTACTCTCAATTTCTGAGAACCTTATGACAAATTTTCCCATACAAAATATCAAAATGAAATTTTTGGCCTGTATGGTTGATTAAAACCCAGGTAACATAGACATTTCCATTTATATAGAAAGACATCCAGGTAACAATCTGATTTTTCTACAGTGTGTAACCATGTGAAGACCAAACTTCTCGGGACATCCAATGAAGATGTGATGGGGAACAGCCAGCCAGCACCATAGGAAGTCAGCAAGAAAGTGAGCTGTAGTGCTCCACATTGAAGAAGCCATCTGATTTTGAAAAGAGAAGTGATGGAGCCAAGTCAGTTAGACTGAGGTCTCCCATCTCAATGTGGCATGGGGAACTCAGTCCGTTTAGTTTGCTTTATAGGCTGTGGCAGCATTCACGGGGTGGACCTATTGAACCGAGCTGTAATAGATGTAATACATCAATACATTTGAGCTGAACAGCTTTAATTAGGCCTTCCTGGTCATTTCATCAATTCAGTTGAGTACTGTTGGGATTTGGATAACACTGAACCTCCTGTCAAGCATAAGAATTACAGCACACCATTAGGGCTCCCCCCAGTCATAACACAAGGTAAGACAATCACAATAATTCACACAGGGAAGTGCCCCTTGCCCAACCCAGGAACTTACCCTTACAGCAGTATCTTTGAAATCCTAAAACCTTTAAACCCCTGTGCCAATTTAGAATGCAGGCTGCCTAAAAATCCTACAAAAAAGACACAGAAAGCTCTTTTCTTGCTCAATAAAAGAGCAGGAGCTTACTTTGTTGCTATGCAAAAGTCAGACACAATTTAGCGACTGAACAACAACTGACATACATATATATATATATATATATTAAGATAATTAAGATACCATTTCTGTAGTAGTTAGGTTGATGGATAGGATCTAACAAGATGCAAAAATTGTGCTAAGTATAAATCTTAAGTGTGCCATATGAAATTTCAGCAACACACTTGGTTTATATCTTGCACTACAATTGTCACATGCAGCCCAAAATAAATATGCTAGAAGTAATCTGATGCAAGCAATCTGTACAAATGAGCATTAGAGCAGGGCAAAACCACTTCTTTCTTGAAAAGGTAGAGTAGTTTACTCTCAATTTCTGAGAACCTTATGACAAATTTTCCCATACAAAATATCAAAATGAAATTTTTGGCCTGTATGGTTGATTAAAACCCAGGTAACATAGACATTTCCATTTATATAGAAAGACATCCAGGTAACAATCTGATTTTTCTACAGTGTGTAACCATGTGAAGACCAAACTTCTCGGGACATCCAATGAAGATGTGATGGGGAACAGCCAGCCAGCACCATAGGAAGTCAGCAAGAAAGTGAGCTGTAGTGCTCCCACATTGAAGAAGCCATCTGATTTTGAAAAGAGAAGTGATGGAGCCAAGTCAGTTAGACTGAGGTCTCCCATCCCTCAAACGTACAGGATCAAATCAGGAGATTCATGGGGATCACTGCATATGGGAAAAATAATAATAAGTTCTTACCAAATAGTATAACCAGTGTTTCCTCATTCTTTTTTATCCAAATAGACTCCTTCCCTCAGGGTAAATATTCTGGAAGCATGACTTGTTCTATAGCCACATCTAGCCAAAGAGAGTCTACTCATTTTCCAGTACTATGAGTCAAGAAGTAACCAGTCCAATGTATTATGCCTATGAAAGTTTTAAATTGTCTCTATGTTTACTGAAATGACAAAGGGAAGGTCAGATTCCTTTAAAAGTTTGACCTCGTTGAAACTGTTTTAGCAAAAACGGGGAAAAAAAAGTTCAATGTTCAAAATTAGAACATAGGAACTGGCAAAAGAATAAATACATGGGTTTGTAACCTTAAAAAAAAATTAAACACATAGCTATGAGTTGAAAGGGCTATGTCAGTTACATTTTAAAATAATACCAGGCATAATGTAGGTTAATTTGAAATCTTCTTTCTCTCAGCTTCAAACAAGAAAACCAAATTAGTCTAAATTGTGTCTTGTTTAACTTGACCATTTAAAATATTCTTTGGTAATCTAGATGCTTTTATAGTTGCCACATCTTTTTCTGTGCGATTCTTTTTTTATTTTACTTCTTTGACTCATGGAATGTTTTAAAGTGGGTATTTTTATCTTTGGAAATGGTAAGAGTGATGTTATTTATAATTACACTTACAGAGCTCTATAAGTATATAGATGAATATATATAGATAGATAGAAATACAGAGATCTTTGCAATGCTCAGTTGACCAATAATGATATTTAAGTTCATGTACAAGCATCTCACTTGATAACAAACATAATTAATTCATTTCTTTTACTATGAGAGACAATATAAGAATAACAGATATGTATATTACAAATTAATAGAAATAATAAATTAAATTGCAGTAGGATTTAATTTCTTATATCCTGAAATGCTTTATTTATTTATTTTATTTGGCCACTTCTATTGGTTTTTCGTTTATTTCCATCTTTATTCTTTGGCCTGGCTGGGCCTCCCATTGCAGTGGCCTCTCTCATTGCAGAGCACTGGCTCTGGGTGCAGGTACTCCAGAGTGCTGGTTCGGCAGCTGGACACATCGGTCTAGCTGTTCCGTGGCACGTGGGGTCTTCTCAGGTCTAGGATTGAACCGGCACCCCTTACACTGCAAGGTGGTGACCTTACCCACTGGACCACTGGGGAAGTCTGCTATATGAGTTTTGATAATGAATTGTCCAGTCAATCAATGCTGGTTGTTATACTTGAAAGAGATAATATGTCAATAAATGTCATTAAAAGGTTATTAATTCCAATAATAAAATTATATCATATAAAATAATACATGATAGGCTTTCTAATGCATATTGATGACCTGGATCAAGAACAGTTAGAATATATAAATGATAAATATTGTGCAACTGAATGCAAATATCTATTTAATGTTTTCTTCTCCAATCTTTTCCTAGATGACCTTACCACTGTACCAGAGTCCCATGATTCATTCGTTATTGTGGCTATAAATTGGACTTTAAATGGAGGTTTAGATATGGTCTCAAAATCTACAGTATATTCTTTATATAACTTCTTTTTGTGTATGTGATGTATAACATTATGTCCTATCAAAAAAGTATGTGGGGCTTCCCTGGTGACCCAGTGGGTAAAGAGTCCACCCTGCAGTGCAAGGGGCACCGATTCTCTCTGACCCAGGAAGATTCCATGTGCTGCAGAGTGCATGCTCTATGCAGTGAGAGAGGCCATTGCAATGGGAGGCCTATACATGCTGAAGAAAAGATGGATGCAAAAAATATATAAAAAAAGAAGCAAGGTGCGGAAAAGAAAAAAAAAAAAAGAACAGTATGTAACTCCACCAACAGGAGTGAGGAAGGGAAAGACATTCATAGAGGAAATTATCTCATTGACTATGACTTAAGCATTTGCCTTATTTGGAAAAGGCTGATTGACTGCTCTTAATTGGCTGCCCTGAAGTTTTTCTTTCTTAACCCTCAACCATTTAACCAGTTAGCTTTTGGTTTGTTTCTATAGGCCATTAAGATATAAAGCTACCTCAGACTACATTGAAGTTTCCAGGTGGCGCAGTGGTAAAGAACCTGCCTGACAATGTAGGAGAAAGAGGAGATGCCTAGTTCTGTCTCTGGGCTGAGAAGATACCCTGGAGAAGGAAATGGTGACCTACTTCAGTATTCTTGCCTGGAAAATTGCATGGGCCACACATGGAGCCTGGTGTCCACACCCCATGAGGTCATAAGTGACTCGGACAGGACTGAGGAACTGAGCACCGTCCAATTCAGCTCCATATTTAATTAACTTAAGGGAACTAGCACAGGAGGGCTTATAGCTGTTCAGTTCTGTCTGTGACTGGGTAGCATTGATGGTTTAGCTCTAAGGTTCAACATTAGTGATGGTCACTGTTAGTGAATACTGGTGAAGTATTAGTAATACCAATCTCAGCACGGTAGACAGTAATTTTTAAATTGGCTTTTTAATACTTTTTGTTTCCAATCTCACTGATATCCTTTTGTGTCAATTAACATATTTCTAATACTATAAGTAAGTCAAAGAAGAAAAAATATCATATGACATCCCTTTTATGTGGAATCAGTGTTCACCTGAAACTATCACGAAATTGTTAATCGGCTATACCACAATAAAAATGTTTTTGGGGCTTCACTGGTGGTCCAGTGGGTAAAGAGTTTGCCTTGCAGTGAAAGAGGCATTGGTTCGATCCCTGGTATGAGAAGATCCCACATGCCTCTCAGCTAGCAGCTCGACTGGTGTGTCCAATTATGAGTCAGGGCTCTATAGTACATGTGCCCAGAGCCTGTGCTCTGCAAGGAGAGGGGCCACTATGATGGGAGGCCCACACAGGCCAGAGAATTAAAATGGATGAAAATAAATAAATGAAGGACCAATAAAAGAGGCCAAAATTAAAAAAAAGTTTTTGGTGAAAAAAAGATAGGAATTTAGACTTTCTATAAGTTTGAATATCTAATAATATCAAATTAGTTATGCTGGGTAGTCACCTAAGTCATGTACAACTTTGTGTAACCCCATAGACTATAGCCTATCAGGTTCCTCTGTCCACAGAGATTCTCCAGGCAAGAATACTGAAGTGAGTTGCCATGCCCTCCTAGAGGGGGATCTTCCAAACCCAGAGATGGAACCGGGATGGAATTGCAGATTCCTTACCACCGAGCCATCAGGAAAGCCCCCGTATGTATATTTGAGACCCCATGGACTATTAACTCACCAGGCTTCTCCATCCATGGAATTTTCCAAGCAAGAATACTGAAGTGGGTTGCCATTTCCTTCTCCAAAGTTACTTACAGTATATACATTTTTGCTATTAAGAAAAGCTTTTTCAAGTATAAGTAAACTTCATTAATTTATTCTTTCCTTTAAATATATTTGCCCACTCCTTTCTGAGCCTTTTTTTTTTTTCCTTTTGGACTAGAAATATCAGGACACACTTAATATAAGCTACTATGCAATTGCAAGTGCTCACATGATAGATATTTATCTCTTAGCTTGAGGGTTTTCAAGTTAACATATTTCTTAATACTATAAGTAATACCAATCTCAGCACGGTAGACAGTAATTTTTAAATTGGCTTTTAATACTTTGTTTCCAATCTCACTGATATCCTTTTGTGTCAATTAACATATTTCTAATACTATAAGTAAGTCAAAGAAGAAAAAATATCATATGACATCCCTTTTATGTGGAATCAGTGTTCACCTGAAACTATCACGAAATTGTTAATCGGCTATACCACAATAAAAATGTTTTGGGGGCTTCACTGGTGGTCCAGTGGGTAAAGAGTTTGCCTTGCAGTGAAAGAGGCATTGGTTCGATCCCTGGTATGAGAAGATCCCACATGCCTCTCAGCTAGCAGCTCGACTGGTGTGTCCAATTATGAGTCAGGGCTCTATAGTACATGTGCCCAGAGCCTGTGCTCTGCAAGGAGAGGGGCCACTATGATGGGAGGCCCACACAGGCCAGAGAATTAAAATGGATGAAAATAAATAAATGAAGGACCAATAAAAGAGGCCAAAATTAAAAAAAAAAAGTTTTTGGTGAAAAAAAGATAGGAATTTAGACTTTCTATAAGTTTGAATATCTAATAATATCAAATTAGTTATGCTGGGTAGTCACCTAAGTCATGTACAACTTTGTGTAACCCCATAGACTATAGCCTATCAGGTTCCTCTGTCCACAGAGATTCTCCAGGCAAGAATACTGAAGTGAGTTGCCATGCCCTCCTCGAGGGGGATCTTCCAAACCCAGAGATGGAACCGGGATGGAATTGCAGATTCCTTACCACCGAGCCATCAGGAAAGCCCCCGCATGTATATTTGAGACCCCATGGACTATTAACTCACCAGGCTTCTCCATCCATGGAATTTTCCAAGCAAGAATACTGAAGTGGGTTGCCATTTCCTTCTCCAAAGTTACTTACAGTATATACATTTTTGCTATTAAGAAAAGCTTTTTCAAGTATAAGTAAACTTCATTAATTTATTCTTTCCTTTAAATATATTTGCCCACTCCTTTCTGAGCCTTTTTTTTTTCCTTTTGGACTAGAAATATCAGGACACACTTAATATAAGCTACTATGCAATTGAAAGTGCTCACATGATAGATATTTATAGGATGAGATGGATATCCTGTGGTGCTGATGACTTTTTGAAATGCTATTTACTTTCTAATACACAAAGAAACTATTTTTTCTTTTAAATACCACATTACCTTTCAAGAATGGGGCACAGTTCATTCTTAAAAAATGTCATCAACTTTAAATAATGGCAGTAGTTTACAAAAAAGAAAATCAAAAGCAACCACAGGACCCGTCTGCCAACAATGCCCCTGTAATTTTGCTTTTCAGAAAAAGGAACATATGGTCAAGTTTATTGGAAATTAAAAGGGAAACATCTGAGTTTGGCTGTCTATTATGAGAAATTTTGCACTATACTTATTGGTTGGCTGCTTTCACTACTTGTCAACTCTAATTTATTCTAAAAAAGTCGCCTTGCCAATTGCCTGGGTTTTCATTGTGCCTCCATTTGGTAATGTAATTCTGAGAACAGGCACTGCAAGTCTCCCATCTCCTATGTGTGTTATTTGTAAGTAGATGCATTTGTATATTTTTTCTTCTGTTTTGCTGTACTATACTCTCTCTGACATTGTACAAGAAGCACAGATATGGATTGATTCTACAGAAATGTTGGGTTAATTGTACGTTAAGTTCTCAAAAAGTAGGTGCATATACCAAATGTATACCACTGCATTTACCAGTGGAAAATCTTTAGTGAGACATTGATAGTAGATTTGGCAGCTGAATGATGTATTTCTGGAAATAGGGAGATGTCCTAGAAGTAACTTGCGGCTGCTCCTAAAGATTTATTAAAGCTAAGCTGACACTTGCATCATAGATAGAGGTAATTTTAAAGTGCTTGAAATTCTACTGACCTCAAGATAATGAAACCACCACCTTCGGCCCATTTGTATTCTGTGGCATTGAGTGTGGTTAGTGGTATAGAATGTGAAATGCTATCATTATCTTCCAGAAAAATTGACAAAAGTAACTGAGGGCGAATGCACGAACTAAGAGACACCGGCAAAAAAGGCAGAGCCAGTGCTGAGTACCTGATGAGTGGTTATGTATGAAAACAAACAATACTGATAAGGGATTATTTAGGCAGTTAATAAATCATGAGGCTTGGCAATGCACACAGCCTCGTAATCAGCACAGATTTCTTTAAAAAGTATTTCCTTTATCATGTATCACAGCAGAGAATTTATATTATGCCCTAAAACAAATCAAATGCAGTGCATATGAAAAGCACCATGAAATGTACTTAAGAAGAACCTTGCTAAAGTGAAGATATGTGCATATTTATGACCCAGACTGCCATGGGCTTCACAAATGAAAGCTCTGCTTATAATCCAAATAACATTTCTAACAGTATTTTCAGATAAGGAAAACCTGTGTTAAACTCTGTTCAGAAGCCTCAAATCTTTAGGCACATTCAAAATGCGGATTGTCCATATGAAATAAGATGATTACTTTATATTGAAATTCAGCAGAAATATTAATGAAAATCTATGAGGATGGCTAACATTCAACTGCTTTCAGAGATTCAGCACTAAACTATGATTTATTAATCACATATTCATGGAAATAGTTTATTACACTGTTCTAGTCCTTCTCTTTGAATACTGATATTCACCAGCACTGGGTAACAAGATTAGCTTTCAGAAGAAAAAAAATGTAGAAGACAAGTGGAGTATGAGGGTGTGAGAAAATATATAAAGATATAAGATATAATGCATGGATGATTTTAGCAGAGGTTGCAAGTTAAAGATGTGAAACAGCCTCTACTATCAGAATTTCGCTTTGTCTTTGGCAACATTATCAGCTTAGTCACGAGGCATAATTCTTTTTCTCTGTCCCTGGTCAGAGACTTCTCCTGTTGCCCAAGATGGATATTGTAAATCCATTTCCCTAAAATGTAATCTCCTATTTCAAGACCCTTCCCCATTTTCAGTGGATGATTTCATCTACAAGTACACAAAGACAAGCCTTAATTAAATGCCACAGTATTATACAATAGCTGAATCCGTAATTATTCTTTCATCCTTCTTTCATCAATGCAAATTGTATTTCTCTTGTTTTCAACTCTTTCCATTGTGTTTTATTTCCAGGAAAAAGAACGGCATTAAAAAAGGGGTGCTGAGTACCTGATGAGTGAATGAAACAAACAATACTGATAAGGGATTATTTAGGCAGTTAATAAATCATGAGGCTTGGCAATGCACACAGCCTCGTAATCAGCACAGATTTCTTTAAAAAGTATTTCCTTTATCATGTATCACAGCAGAGAATTTATATTATGCCCTAAAACAAATCAAATGCAGTGCATATGAAAAGCACCATGAAATGTACTTAAGAAGAACCTTGCTAAAGTGAAGATATGTGCATATTTATGACCCAGACTGCCATGGGCTTCACAAATGAAAGCTCTGCTTATAATCCAAATAACATTTCTAACAGTATTTTCAGATAAGGAAAACCTGTGTTAAACTCTGTTCAGAAGCCTCAAATCTTTAGGCACATTCAAAATGCGGATTGTCCATATGAAATAAGATGATTACTTTATATTGAAATTCAGCAGAAATATTAATGAAAATCTATGAGGATGGCTAACATTCAACTGCTTTCAGAGATTCAGCACTAAACTATGATTTATTAATCACATATTCATGGAAATAGTTTATTACACTGTTCTAGTCCTTCTCTTTGAATACTGATATTCACCAGCACTGGGTAACAAGATTAGCTTTCAGAAGAAAAAAAATGTAGAAGACAAGTGGAGTATGAGGGTGTGAGAAAATATATAAAGATATAAGATATAATGCATGGATGATTTTAGCAGAGGTTGCAAGTTAAAGATGTGAAACAGCCTCTACTATCAGAATTTCGCTTTGTCTTTGGCAACATTATCAGCTTAGTCACGAGGCATAATTCTTTTTCTCTTTCCCTGGTCAGAGACTTCTCCTGTTGCCCAAGATGGATATTGTAAATCCATTTCCCTAAAATCTAATCTCCTATTTCAAGACCCTTCCCCATTTTCAGTAGATGATTTCATCTACAAGTACACAAAGACAAGCCTTAATTAAATGCCACAGTATTATACAATAGCTGAATCCGTAATTATTCTTTCATCCTTCTTTCATCAATGCAAATTGTATTTCTCTTGTTTTCAACTCTTTCCATTGTGTCATTCACTATACACTTTTTATTCATTTTTCTCTTCCTGGATCCTTCACACTGTTCCTTTGAATGTCTATTCTGTTTTTTTTTTTTTAAACCTTTATTTTGCTTTTAACTTTTACAGAGTTTTGGTGTTTACAGATATGTATGTTCCCAGATTAGTCATATGTTTATCCCCCCTTCCCACCCCTCCCAAACATCACACAGCACCCCTGAAGGATCCCCTTTTCTCACAGAGCAATGACTAGAGCTATTTTCTTCACTTATGATAGTACAGGCCTTCATGCTACTTCCTTTAGGCCTCCCACCTTCTGTTCCTTCCCCACAATGTCCTTATGTCCACTGTCCATGTCTGTCTTTCTGTCGCTTCACTGCGTGTGCCATCATCACCATCCTACTAGATTCCATATATATGTGTTAATGTACTGTATTTGTCCTTCTCTTTCTGACTGACTTCACTTTTTATGATACGTTCTAGAGCTAGCCACCTCATTAGGACTGAGTCTTCTGCATTTCTCTTTACAGCTGTGTAGTATTCCATTGTATATATGTACCAGAGCTTCTGTATCCATTTGTTCGTCGATGGGCATCTAGGTTCCTTCCATGTTCTAGCTATTGTATAGAGAGCTGCAATGAACATTGGGGTACAGCTGATTCTCTATCACATAGCTTATTTCCATTAATATTTATTTCTTTAAGTCACACATATATTTATCTATGTGCATATTATATACGTAGACGCATGCATATTCAGTCATGTCTTACTCTTTGGAACCCAGTGGACTGTAGCCTTTCCAGCTTTTCTGTCTGTGGAATTTTCCAGGCCAGAATACTGGACTGGGTTGCCATATGCTTCCCAACTGAGGGATTGAACCTGTATCTCATGCCTCTCCTTCATTGGCGGGCAGATTCTTTACCACTGAGCCACCTGAGAAGCCTGTAATTTTCTTATATATTCTGAATTGCTTTCAACTTTCTATAAGGTATCATTTTATCCTATTCCTAGATATTTGAATGCATTTTTTTCTCCTCAGAGCACTTGTATTTTTGCACTTGCAGTAGTTCTAACCGCCCTCATCCATCAGTCTTTAACTGATGCATTTTTAGAAAGTTTCTCTTAATCTTCCTCCTTTCATGAGACACTTATGTTCACTGTTTTCCTGAAATATAGTATACAGACATATCGTCCCACTTGCTTGGTATTTTTTGTCTGTATTTGCAATGGGACGTACAGTGGCCTGAAGCTAAAGGCATTGATTTAGTTACTACTGTGTCCATCGTGAGTAGTGCAGTGCCTGGCAAATAAGGTACATTGCATATCTGTTGGTTGGACAATAAATTTGTGACTGAACTAAACTATGTCCCCTTCATAAACATTCAGTTGTTTTACTGTATCACACTACCATTTCTATTAGCTGACCTATATATTCCTTTTCCTTTGCTTTTTTATTTTATTTTTTTTTTAATTTGGTGAGCATTTGTCTATCACTACAGTGATGTGTGCCATGCTAATCTCTGGCAGTTCAATGACCAACTTCAGCTGGTGGGAAAGGAAAAAAAAACAAGAGATACTGAAATGAAACAGGACTTCATTGCCCTGGCCCCCTCCTCCACCATGACCTTTGCCTACCTTTTGTCTGTGGAAAACTTGAATAAGTTTAATCAGAGAAATAATGAGAAATGTGGAAACAAAGGAAAACTAAGGAGAAAACAATAATAATGCGGTCCTTAAGCATAATCAAGACTTTTAGTTCCTTGTCCTCAGAGATATGGGAATGACAGGACCGTGGAACTGAAGATACCTAAAACAATCAAAATGATTCTGGTCAAACCACCAATGATCAATTTGAAGATGACAGTCAGAGCTGACTATCAGTGGCTCAGATGGTAAAGTATCTGCCTGCAATGCAGGAGACCTGGGTTTGACTCCAGGGTGGAGGACATACCCTGGGGAAGGGCGTGGCAACCCATTGCAGTATTCTTGCCTGAATAATCTCATGGACAAAAGAGCCTGGCAGGCTATAGTCCATGGGGTTGCAAAGAACTGGACATGACTAACACTTCCACTTTCATCACAGCTGACTGTGCCATTTTTGCATGTAGTTCCCCTCCACCCCGACTTTTGACTATAAAAACTTTTGCCCCCCTGGTTGCCAGTGATGGAGGAGTTGACCTTTGGACTGATGTCTGCCAGCACCACCCCCAGCTACTGGCTACTGAAATAAAGCCAACTTTCCTTTCCAACAGTCTGGTCTGTTTATTCACTTTTGAGAAACAAGCAGTCAGTCTCCCCATCTTTTGGTAACAATACCAATAGAATGTCAAAGGGCCACAAAAGACAAACCAAGATCTATAAAATCTCTAACAGCAGCTGAGATATTTGAGAGGTGAGATGAGAGAGGAAAGAGGACAAATGATAAGTGAACACTTCAGATGAAAAAGAACAATAGATTGAGACGTAATTGTTGGGTGGGAGTTATTCAAGAAGCAAGAATGGGAGGAGGAAGGACCTTGTGGACAATCTCAAAACACAGTTTCCATCATCATTTCTCCAATCTACCATGCATTTTGTTTTCACCATGCTGGGTGTGGGCCCATGAAAGAACACCAGATGGTGATTGTTATATGACTGTTATAGGACTTTACTGAGGTTAGAGTAGGATCAGCCCTGACTGGGCCCACTCCTGCAGATGACACTTTGTGACACTTTGGACTATAGCCTACCAGGCTCTTCCATCCATGGTATTTCCCAGGCAAGAATACTAGAGTGGGTTACCATTTCCTTCTCCAGGGGATCTTCTTGACCTAGTGTTCAAATCTATGTTGCATGCGTTGTAGGTGGCTTCTTTAATAATGCGGTCCTTAAGCATAATCAAGACTTTTAGTTCCTTGTCCTCAGAGATATGGGAATGACAGGACGGTGGAACTGAAGATACCTAAAACAATCAAAATGATTCTTGTCAAACCACCAATGATCAATTTGAAGATGACAGTCAGAGCTGACTATCAGTGGCTCAGATGGTAAAGTATCTGCCTGCAATGCAGGAGACCTGGGTTTGACTCCAGGGTGGAGGACATACCCTGGGGAAGGGCGTGGCAACCCATTGCAGTATTCTTGCCTGAATAATCTCATGGACAAAAGAGCCTGGCAGGCTATAGTCCATGGGGTTGCAAAGAACTGGACATGACTAACACTTCCACTTCCATCACAGCTGACTGTGCCATTTTTGCATGTAGTTCCCCTCCACCCCGACTTTTGACTATAAAAACTTTTGCCCCCCTGGTTGCCAGTGATGGAGGAGTTGACCTTTGGACTGATGTCTGCCAGCACCACCCCCAGCTACTGGCTACTGAAATAAAGCCAACTTTCCTTTCCAACAGTCTGGTCTGTTTATTCACTTTTGAGAAACAAGCAGTCAGTCTCCCCATCTTTTGGTAACAATACCAATAGAATGTCAAAGGGCCACAAAAGACAAACCAAGATCTATAAAATCTCTAACAGCAGCTGAGATATTTGAGAGGTGAGATGAGAGAGGAAAGAGGACAAATGATAAGCGAACACTTCAGATGAAAAAGAACAATAGATTGAGACGTAATTGTTGGGTGGGAGTTATTCAAGAAGCAAGAATGGGAGGAGGAAGGACCTTGTGGACAATCTCAAAACACAGTTTCCATCATCATTTCTCCAATCTACCATGCATTTTGTTTTCACCATGCTGGGTGTGGGCCCATGAAAGAACACCAGATGGTGATTGTTATATGACTGTTATAGGACTTTACTGAGGTTAGAGTAGGATCAGCCCTGACTGGGCCCACTCCTGCAGATGACACTTTGTGACACTTTGGACTATAGCCTACCAGGCTCTTCCATCCATGGTATTTCCCAGGCAAGAATACTAGAGTGGGTTACCATTTCCTTCTCCAGGGGATCTTCTTGACCTAGTGTTCAAATCTATGTTGCATGCGTTGTAGGTGGCTTCTTTACCCACTGAGCCATCAAGAAATCTGTATGATATAATAAATCAATTGAAAATTTCTAGAAGCAGATTGCTTTGCATTCTATCTTTCTTTTAATGGAATGAAAATGACTTTAGCCTTCTCTCTTCTTGATTAAATTTTACACAAGTTCCTTCTTGATTTAGGCCTCTAAGTTACCTTTTCTTAGAATATTTTCTTTTTTTCTTTCCTTTTTGCCTCCATTGGATCTTTGTTGCTTTGTGCCGGTTTTCTCTAGCTGTGGCAAGTGGGAGTTACTCTTCATTTCAGTGTTCTGGTTTCTCATTGTAGTGTTTTCTCTTGTTGTGGAGCAAAGGCTCCAGGTGCATGGGCTTAGTAGCTGGGGAGCATTGGCTTAGTTGTTCCATGCCATGTGGAATCTTCCAAGACCAGGAATTAAACCTATGAACCCTGCATTGTAAGGTTGATTCTTATCCACTGTGCTACCAGAGAAGTCCAGAACACTTATCTTAGAAAGTATGCAATTACAAATTTGTTCTCTGCTCCCCTTAGATGTAAATCCTCTCTTAGCTTTTTGTCAATATGACAACCCTGGGATGTCTTTCTCAAGGCCCTTGGAACCATTACTTTGAAATGTAATCACTGAAGAAGTAAGTCCCCCTCACTTTCAGTCTCTGTGGAAGGGTAGGCACCTAACAATAAGCCATAAACATGGATGACCTCATCATATCTATTAATAGCTCCCACTCCAGTCCTTCAATACTTTTCCATTAGCTGAAACTTCCTCTCCCACTTCACTCATTATCTTTTGTTTCAGGGGGTTTGTATTCAATCTCTCTACCCAATTGCAATTTTTTGTTCAGTTGCTAAGTCGTGTCCAACCCTTTGCAATAGTCTTGAATAAATGCTTCCTGGCATGTTTGCCTCTATAAGATGCAAAATTTCTTTGAAAATTAAAAATTATTGTCATTTTCAAACATGATTCCACATGTTTGTTAATACTAGAAGTATTAGAAGTCAGTATTAGGGAAAAAAAATGGTTTATGTTAAAGTTTCATTTTCTATCTTTAGCATTTGAGTTGTGAATTAAATAGAACCATCTTCAAAGTTGTTGTATAGGGGTTTCCCTGGTGGTCCAGGGAGTAAGGACACCACCTCACAGTTCAAGGGGTGCCGGTTAAATCCCTGGTCTGGGAAAATCCCTTGTGCCATGAAGCAGCTGGACCAATATGTCCAACTAACGAGCCGAAGCTCTGGATTGCATGTGGCCAGAGCCAGAGCTCTGTGACAACAGAGGCCACTGTGATGGGAGGCCCACACAGGCCAAAGAACAAAGATGGATGAAAACAGATAAATGAAAGACCAATAAAAGTAACCAAAAAAAAAAATTGTTGTATATATCAAAATAGGTGAGTATTAAATTTTGGATTCCTAGAATGTGCCTAACTGCAAAGAAAATCATAGCTTTGGGTCTATATTTCTCTCTTAAAATATGCTTATTTGTGATATTATTTGAACTATCAGAAAGTAAATTCTAAAACCGATTTCTTATCTTGCTTCTAAGATATTGATGTTCTATTCAGGAAGGTAGGATTATCTGTTTAAAAATGCATTAACTTTTACATAACCTCAGTATGTTTACCAAAATTCATTTTAAATTTATATTAGAGCTGTGAAAGCTTTGAAATTGCTGTCTAACAAATTTTTCACAGAGGTATTCAAAATGACTCATTTCTGTGTTTCAATCCCACGAGGCTGTTATTGGAAAACTTATATGTAGTGGAAACCTTGATTAGATTTCCATCTGCCAGGCAAATAAATTTTTAAAAATTTGGTTGTCATATATTAAAATACAATTTTAGCCTACCATTAGAAATTAATATAATGTAGGATACCTGTATTGGAGCATTTTAGTAGTTTGTACACCATTCCAGATTAAATTATTTCCAAGCCACTAAAATATGAGCTAACCAGACCATCTATACCTTGCAGGATAAGTTGTCGATGAAAAGGAACACAAACCTTGTTCCTGTTTTTTTACTGTCCTATCAATATTTTCCATAATTAATTATGTAAATGTGACTTCTAGGTCACATATCTAAGTATCTTCCTGTACCTATAGTTTTTGGTCCAAAGCATACGTTTTCCTGTAAATTGCCAAAAGTAGCTGATTTGTGAGTCATAAGAAATCTTAGAACACCATTAGTCACTTTTTTCTCAGTAACTATGTACTGAGGAGTGCATTAGTCCTATGTATGAAAGTTTTCAGAAAATCTAAACTTAAGTTTCCCAAAACTCCTCATTAAAAATAAAATTATAAAGAAATAAAATAAATGGGATACAATAATAACTTTTCCTGCTAGTTCAATTTATGGTTCCCAGAAAACACCACCTCACAGTTCAAGGGGTGCCGGTTAAATCCCTGGTCTGGGAAAATCCCTTGTGCCATGAAGCAGCTGGACCAATATGTCCAACTAACGAGCCGAAGCTCTGGATTGCATGTGGCCAGAGCCAGAGCTCTGTGACAACAGAGGCCACTGTGATGGGAGGCCCACACAGGCCAAAGAACAAAGATGGATGAAAACAGATAAATGAAAGACCAATAAAAGTAACCAAAAAAAAAATTGTTGTATATATCAAAATAGGTGAGTATTAAATTTTGGATTCCTAGAATGTGCCTAACTGCAAAGAAAATCATAGCTTTGGGTCTATATTTCTCTCTTAAAATATGCTTATTTGTGATATTATTTGAACTATCAGAAAGTAAATTCTAAAACCGATTTCTTATCTTGCTTCTAAGATATTGATGTTCTATTCAGGAAGGTAGGATTATCTGTTTAAAAATGCATTAACTTTTACATAACCTCAGTATGTTTACCAAAATTCATTTTAAATTTATATTAGAGCTGTGAAAGCTTTGAAATTGCTGTCTAACAAATTTTTCACAGAGGTATTCAAAATGACTCATTTCTGTGTTTCAATCCCACGAGGCTGTTATTGGAAAACTTATATGTAGTGGAAACCTTGATTAGATTTCCATCTGCCAGGTAAATAAATTTTTAAAAATTTGGTTGTCATATATTAAAATACAATTTTAGCCTACCATTAGAAATTAATATAATGTAGGATACCTGTATTGGAGCATTTTAGTAGTTTGTACACCATTCCAGATTAAATTATTTCCAAGCCACTAAAATATGAGCTAACCAGACCATCTATACCTTGCAGGATAAGTTGTCGATGAAAAGGAACACAAACCTTGTTCCTGTTTTTTTACTGTCCTATCAATATTTTCCATAATTAATTATGTAAATGTGACTTCTAGGTCACATATCTAAGTATCTTCCTGTACCTATAGTTTTTGGTCCAAAGCATACGTTTTCCTGTAAATTGCCAAAAGTAGCTGATTTGTGAGTCATAAGAAATCTTAGAACACCATTAGTCACTTTTTTCTCAGTAACTATGTACTGAGGAGTGCATTAGTCCTATGTATGAAAGTTTTCAGAAAATCTAAACTTAAGTTTCCCAAAACTCCTCATTAAAAATAAAATTATAAAGAAATAAAATAAATGGGATACAATAATAACAGAATATTTACCTTGATTTACTAGTTCATATGGATAGAATTTGAATATTATAAGATGAATGTGTTTCTCAGACTTCTTTGAAAAGATGAACATTTTTTAAATTAGCCATATTTGAAAAGCAATATGGGAGTGCTCTGCATAAAGGCACTCATTATGAAATCTTGGAAAAGCAGAGAACATTTTTAATATAGGAAAATATTACCAGCTAAAATTATTGGGGCTGAATTAAAGATAAAGACTAAAAGGATAGCTATACATTCAGGTTTAAAATCCATGACATATGTGCAGAATGATGGAATGATGCTTTGGGGTATAAATGACATTAATTGTTACAGTAAAAACACAGGACCAATGCATATCAGAAATAAGGGGTTGCAAAATTCAAGGAAGCAAACAAATGAAAAGAAATGCCAAATTTGAAACTACACTGATGGGGAATTAAAGAAGATTACAGTCTCAACATTCTTTTTGATCAAACTCTACTTGATGATTGTGGTAATTTCACATGGTCATAAATGCAACATTTCCAGGGGGATTATTAGTCATGAAGGCATATAATACCGCTGTTTTCTGACAATTTAAATGTATATCTTTAGCTTAAACCTAAAGAAACAAGAAAGAAGTGGGAATAGAAAACTGTCTTTGAATAAAACTGCCAGATAACACATAGAATTTCAAGTTCATTTCAAATTTTAGAAAAATAGCAAATTACTTTGAAATTATTGGGGCTGAATTAAAGCACTGATATGCATAGCACTGATTGGGAGAAATGTATGGAGCATACTTATGATTAATAGTTATTTGTAGTTAACTTGAAATTCACATTTAGTTGGGTGTCTCTTGTTTTTATTTGCTAACTTAGCAGGTCTATATTTTCAAAACCCTTGATGTGAGAAAACAGGTTTCACTCATTTGATAGACTCAGTAAGTAGAATAATAGCAGGAAAACATAGGGAGGTATACTTAGACTAGAAAAAAAATCACTAAAGTATTTAAGTTTCACACACACACAAATATAACAAACAACAATAGAACAAATATTTCAACTTTGAAAATGTTCAAACAGTGCTTGTCAGTGACATTATGGAAAAAAATTTTCTTTCAGATTCAATATTAGAATGATGATGACTTAGACAATGACCTTGGAGTCTCTTGTGATTAAAGGATTCTATAAGTTTTGAATGTATCAATTTTGATAACTAACCCTATTTGTTAACATTATTTAGGGGCTGTTCACATTTCCTATTCAAAGTATTTTCAACAGATTACACATGACATTCTATAATTCTCACCATTATTAAAATAAGTAAAATAATTCTTTTTGAAAACAGGAATATTATTAATTATGGAATCCAAATGTTTGACTTTGGGAATTGGAACTTTGGGGTATAAATGACATTAATTGTTACAGTAAAAACACAGGACCAATGCATATCAGAAATAAGGGGTTGCAAAATTCAAGGAAGCAAACAAATGAAAAGAAATGCCAAATTTGAAACTACACTGATGGGGAATTAAAGAAGATTACAGTCTCAACATTCTTTTTGATCAAACTCTACTTGATGATTGTGGTAATTTCACATGGTCATAAATGCAACATTTCCAGGGGGATTATTAGTCATGAAGGCATATAATACCGCTGTTTTCTGACAATTTAAATGTATATCTTTAGCTTAAACCTAAAGAAACAAGAAAGAAGTGGGAATAGAAAACTGTCTTTGAATAAAACTGCCAGATAACACATAGAATTTCAAGTTCATTTCAAATTTTAGAAAAATAGCAAATTACTTTGAAATTATTGGGGCTGAATTAAAGCACTGATATGCATAGCACTGATTGGGAAAAATGTATGGAGCATACTTTGATTAATAGTTATTTGTAGTTAACTTGAAATTCACATTTAGTTGGGTGTCTCTTGTTTTTATTTGCTAACTTAGCAGGTCTATATTTTCAAAACCCTTGATGTGAGAAAACAGGTTTCACTCATTTGATAGACTCAGTAAGTAGAATAATAGCAGGAAAACATAGGGAGGTATACTTAGACTAGAAAAAAAATCACTAAAGTATTCAAGTTTCACACACACACAAATATAACAAACAACAATAGAACAAATATTTCAACTTTGAAAATGTTCAAACAGTGCTTGTCAGTGACATTATGGAAAAAATTCTCTTTCAGATTCAATATTAGAATGATGATGACTTAGACAATGACCTTGGAGTCGCTTGTGATTAAAGGATTCTATAAGTTTTGAATGTATCAATTTTGATAACTAACCCTATTTGTTAACATTATTTAGGGGCTGTTCACATTTCCTATTCAAAGTATTTTCAACAGATTACACATGACATTCTATAATTCTCACCATTATTAAAATAAGTAAAATAATTCTTTTTGAAAACAGGAATATTATTAATTATGGAATCCAAATGTATTATTCACTTATTAGACTTTTATTTCTAAATATTCTCTGCAATGCTTTATAAACAATAATTAAATGTTTGGTACTTCATTTGAAAAATTTTCTTTCCTAAGGTCTTTAAAGACTATATCAAATTATTTTCTTCAGAATATTCATAATTTCCACCATGACATTTATTAATTTTTTTAAACAGCCTTAGATTCACTAAAGTATATATAGACCAACAATGTATTTTACATAAAATTAAAAAATGGAACTGTATGATAAAATTAAAGTCATATAATTTTTAAATCTAGGCACAATCATAAAATTAAGTGATTTGAGGGGCATCTTATTTTTTAGGGAAAAGTAAAAGTGTTAAAATAGTTTAACTATTAGTGAATAGATTTGTGCATAAGACTATGTTTCTAAAAAAGCCTGGATTGAAAAGTCTAACTTAACTAGTAACCAAGCATGTATAAAAAGAATATCTATAAGAATGAGTTATTTAAAACTTTCAAAGAATGATTACATATGCATGTCATATTTTGATGAAAAAATGTGGAGACTGAAAACATTGGTGTTTAAATCCTAACACAATTTTGTTTTACATTGCACTAGGTAGGTAATTGTGTCACACTTCAATTATATTGAGTATTATTTCACAACATGTATGATATCACTTTAAACTTGAAAAGCACTTTGCAATCATTGCTAATGAAAACTATTTATAAAAATTATTTTTTTTCTTTAGTTTTCATATTGAGTTTAAAAAAAGCTTGAGATTCTTATGACAGGGAAAAAAAAAAGCAAAAATGGAATGTAAAAGCAGAGATGCCAATACTTAAGAAGAAAATTGTATCATCTAATGAAAAATAAGGAGTCAAATTTGTACTGAGTACAATTAGTTCAGCTCAAGAAGCTGTAGCAAATCTTTGTACATGTTGCATAAAGTGGAAGAATAACCACTGAAGGCATAAAAGACAGAAGAAAAGCATGCTCCTTGATGTCTAGCAATAGACGATGTAGTTAAGGAGATAGAAATGTAATTCAAAGTACTTTAGGATCAAAGAGTTGAATTTGATCAATTTGAGTTCATAGCACTAGCAAACATTCTTAGATGAAGTCTCATTTGAAGAGTAACTTGGATGAAAAGATACTGTTAACAAATGGCAAAAGGAAGTGTTTAAAGGCAAAAATATGGGAATGTGGCTGAAACACTGTTGTACAAGGAGAGGAAGGCAGTGTTTTGTACATTCTCAGGAGTTAAGAAATCATTTACAGAGAGAGGATGAGAAACACTGATATTTAAATAACTATTACTACTTGGAATTTCAAATTTCTCCAAGAGTTTTCTGCTATTCTGGGCCAGAAATGAGTTGGAACATGAAAAGACTGAGTGTTGAAGAATTGATGCTTTTGAGCTGGGATGCTGGAGAAGACTCTTGAGAGTCCCCTGGACTGGAAGGAAATCAAACCAGGTGATCCTAAAGAAAATCAGCCCTGAATATTCATTGAAAGGACCGATACTAAAGCTGAAGCTCCAGTACTTTAGCCACCTGATACAAAGAGTTGACTCACAGGAAAAGATCATGATACGGGGAAATTGAGGGCAGGAGGAGAAGAGGGCAGCAGAGGATGAGATGGAGAGATAGCATAATCAATTCGGTGGACATAAATTTGAGCAAAATCTGGGAGATAGTGGAGGACAGAGGAACCTGATGTGCTGCAGTCCATGGGGTCACAGAAAGCCAGACACAACTTAGTGACTGAACAAGAATAACAACAGTAGGAGAGAGCCTGATTGTACTGAGGGAAAACTAGCCAGAAGGCCAGAGTGAACTAAAAGGCAACTGCTATGAGTCTAAGCACATTGTAGGTAGCCAGCAATAACTCCATCAGAGACAGGGAAAAACATTAAAATGACGTAGTCCTCAAGTGATGAGAAGTGCTTGTTAAATGTAAAAATCATAACTTGAAATAAGTTATTCCTTCAAATATGGAACTGTTATATTGTTACATTCATGATCAAAAAGACAAAAATATTGAGCTGAGTTATCAAAGATATCACTTTGGGGATCTAGTTTGCACATCTTTTTACTTTCACAAAATATAAAACAAATATTTTTTAGAATTATTATTGTAAATTTTATTTGACATATAATTTTGGGTATATTTCTCTAGTGATAAGAATTCCACCAAACAGTAATCTAATGATATTGTTTACGAATGTTTTGTGAAGTCAAACAATTTTTGTGAGTATTAACTTCAAACAAGGTCTTAGAGAACCACTATAAACCATATCAACTTAAGAACACTTCAAAAAACAATTTGCAATAAGTTTCTTTTTATTTTAATGCTTCAATCTAATGCAAACACTGTTGTACAAGGAGAGGAAGGCAGTGTTTTGTACATTCTCAGGAGTTAAGAAATCATTGAGAGGATGAGAAACACTGATATTTAAATAACTATTACTACTTGGAATTTCAAATTTCTCCAAGAGTTTTCTGCTATTCTGGGCCAGAAATGAGTTGGAACATGAAAAGACTGAGTGTTGAAGAATTGATGCTTTTGAGCTGGGATGCTGGAGAAGACTCTTGAGAGTCCCCTGGACTGGAAGGAAATCAAACCAGGTGATCCTAAAGAAAATCAGCCCTGAATATTCATTGAAAGGACCGATACTAAAGCTGAAGCTCCAGTACTTTAGCCACCTGATACAAAGAGTTGACTCACAGGAAAAGATCATGATACGGGGAAATTGAGGGCAGGAGGAGAAGAGGGCAGCAGAGGATGAGATGGAGAGATAGCATAATCAATTCGGTGGACATAAATTTGAGCAAAATCTGGGAGATAGTGGAGGACAGAGGAACCTGATGTGCTGCAGTCCATGGGGTCACAGAAAGCCTGACACAACTTAGTGACTGAACAAGAATAACAACAGTAGGAGAGAGCCTGATTGTACTGAGGGAAAACTAGCCAGAAGGCCAGAGTGAACTAAAAGGCAACTGCTATGAGTCTAAGCACATTGTAGGTAGCCAGCAATAACTCCATCAGAGACAGGGAAAAACATTAAAATGACGTAGTCCTCAAGTGATGAGAAGTGCTTGTTAAATGTAAAAATCATAACTTGAAATAAGTTATTCCTTCAAATATGGAACTGTTATATTGTTACATTCATGATCAAAAAGACAAAAATATTGAGCTGAGTTATCAAAGATATCACTTTGGGGATCTAGTTTGCACATCTTTTTACTTTCACAAAATATAAAACAAATATTTTTTAGAATTATTATTGTAAATTTTATTTGACATATAATTTTGGGTATATTTCTCTAGTGATAAGAATTCCACCAAACAGTAATCTAATGATATTGTTTACGAATGTTTTGTGAAGTCAAACAATTTTTGTGAGTATTAACTTCAAACATGGTCTTAGAGAACCACTATAAACCATATCAACTTAAGAACACTCAGACATTTGCAATAAGTCTTTTTATTTTAATCCAATACCTCCTAAACATATGCAAACAATACATTTGATTTTAAAAATAACAAACATTAATTAATATTCCATGGAACTAAACTGCTTCAATCTAATGCTTATGAAACTAAAGATTGTGAATTTCAGTTACTGCATTTATATTGAAAATATACCCACAATTAAAAATAAAAGGGACTTCCCTGGTGGTCCAGTGGCAGGCTCTCAATGCAGAGGGCCCCGGTTCAATCCCTGGTTGGGGAACTAAATCCCATATACTGCAACTAAGATCCCATGCAGCCAAATAAATAAATAATTTTAATATAAAAAACATAAACTAAAAACTAGCCACTTACTTATAGAAAACAAAATAAACGAATCATCTCCAACTTTTCCTGAGAAGATTATATAGCCAGAACAGTCTTCCACATGGTTGTTACTTTTCAGAAAGTAGCAGATATTTGGTCTAGGTCATTTTCACTTGCCAACATCTGGCTCTGTCAGTGTTATGAGTTGCATCTTGATAAGATAACAAAAAGTGGGAAGAATAAAAGAATGGAAAAAAAAGAGGGAGAGAGAAGAAAAAGAAAGAAAGAAGGTAGGAAGAAAGACAAAAGAAGGAAAATTTAAAAGAAAGAAAAGAAAGGCTAAAAGGCTGAAATATAACGTGATGGAAAAGAGTAATTGGGCACTGACATGGCACGTTCCTGAAAGTGGGAGAGTAACCCATCCACTCATCCAACCTTCTATTATCTATTATCTATTTTCTAGTGTCTATTATCACTCAGAGTGAGAATGGATGAAGAAAAAAAAAGGCATTGATCTGGGAGTGGGGAAAGTAAAGTGAAGAGCAAAACAAAACAGGTTTGGGTTTGCTTCTGAGCAAAATATAAAACAAATATTTTTAGAATTATTATTGTAAATTTTATTTGACATATAATTTTGGGTATATTTCTCTAGTGATAAGAATTCCACCAAACAGTAATCTAATGATATTGTTTACGAATGTTTTGTGAAGTCAAACAATTTTTGTGAGTATTAACTTCAAACATGGTCTTAGAGAACCACTATAAACCATATCAACTTAAGAACACTCAGACATTTGCAATAAGTCTTTTTATTTTAATCCAATACCTCCTAAACATATGCAAACAATACATTTGATTTTAAAAATAACAAACATTAATTAATATTCCATGGAACTAAACTGCTTCAATCTAATGCTTATGAAACTAAAGATTGTGAATTTCAGTTACTGCATTTATATTGAAAATATACCCACAATTAAAAATAAACTAAGGGACTTCCCTGGTGGTCCAGTGGCAGGCTCTCAATGCAGAGGGCCCCGGTTCAATCCCTGGTTGGGGAACTAAATCCCATATACTGCAACTAAGATCCCATGCAGCCAAATAAATAAATAATTTTAATATAAAAAACATAAGCTAAAAACTAGCCACTTACTTATAGAAAACAAAATAAACGAATCATCTCCAACTTTTCCTGAGAAGAATATATACCCAGAACAGTCTTCCACATGGTTGTTACTTTTCAGAAAGTAGCAGATATTTGGTCTAGGTCATTTTCACTTGCCAACATCTGGCTCTGTCAGTGTTATGAGTTGCATCTTGATAAGATAACAAAAAGTGGGAAGAATAAAAGAATGAAAAAAAAAGAGGGAGAGAGAAGAAAAAGAAAGAAAGAAGGTAGGAAGAAAGACAAAAGAAGGAAAATTTAAAAGAAAGAAAAGAAAGGCTAAAAGGCTGAAATATAACGTGATGGAAAAGAGTAATTGGGCACTGACATGGCACGTTCCTGAAAGTGGGAGAGTAACCCATCCACTCATCCAACCTTCTATTATCTATTATCTATTTTCTAGTGTCTATTATCACTCAGAGTGAGAATGGATGAAGAAAAAAAAAGGCATTGATCTGGGAGTGGGGAAAGTAAAGTGAAGAGCAAAAACAAACAGGTGCTTTGCTTCTGAGCAAATGTGTGAGAACTATCTTTGATTTCATTAACAGAGGCTCTCGAGGACTGTAATATTCATATGAAGCATTAATCAGGTAAAAAATGGTTTCAAAACTTAAAGCAATGTCCTTCTTTTTAATAAAAGATATTTAAATTTTGCAAATGGTTTAAGTATAAATCAACTAGCGCTGTAAAAGGAAAACATTTTTAAATAGTGTAATCCTCAACTAATCCCCAACAATTTTCTGAATTAGGTAGAAAGGAATTTGTATCCAAGGACAGAGAATGTAGCAGAGAGTGGACAAATATCACTAATGACCAGAAGGGATTGGCTGTGCTTCCTTCATACCAAGCAGAGTGAAAAATCAATTCAACATTTTACCAGAAAGCACAGGAGCTTTTTTTCATGCAGTAGCAAAGTAATCAGAAATGTTGGTTCCCAGGAGCATTTAGACATCACAGGACTATAGAATGTGCAAACAATTGTAAAATATGGAAGGAGACAAGAACTAACAGAATTATAAAAGCAGAGCAAACAGTAAAAGGCCTATCACGGAAGGGATCTTATGTTGATTGCTAAGATTTACCCCCAAGTAATTGCAGCACCAGTGCAACACATTTGAGACTTCAAAACATTTTGAATGGTTTTGTTGCAAAAGCAAATAGCAACTATTTTCTCTTGAATTGATTGGAAGAAGCACAGAAGAAAATGGAGTAGAAGTAAAAAGACAGAGACTCATAGACTCTTGAAGTAAAAAGAATCTTAAAGACAAATACAAGTGGCCTGAGAGTTGAGACTTCTCTAATCATAGCCTGAAATAAGTAATTTAACATGTGCTCAAATGTAGGGAATTCACTTTACCCCATGCATTTCAATGTGTGTGTGTGCTTAGTTGTGTCTGATTCTTTCTGATCCCATGAACTGTAGCCAATGGGGCTCATCTATCCATGGGATTTCTCAGTCAAGAATGTTAGAGCAGGTTGCCATTTCCCAAGTCTTTTTAAAAAATACTTTTATTGATTGATTTTTGACTATCCTGGGTCTTCATTGCTACACAGACTTTTCTCAAATTGTGGCAAGCAGGGGCTACTCTCTCCTTGCTGCGAAGGAGTGTTTCAGTGCAGCGGCTTCTCTTATTGCAGTGCATGGGCCCTAGAGCATGCAGGCTTAGCTAGTTGTGGCACGTGAGCTGAGATGCCCGTCAGCACGTGGGATCTTCCTGGACCGTGAACTGAAACCATGTGTCCTGCATTGGGAGGTAGATTCTTTACCACTGAGCTGCCAGAGAAGCACTTCCTAGTTTTTTAAAAAAGACAAAGTCAAATTAGATGAATTGCAAATTTGCCTTCACAAAATCTTTCTTCATTCAAATTTAAACCTGTTGCTCACTTGTTTTAGCCCGAAATTCATGGATTCCTTATGTGTTTATTGAATACCTATTGTGTATACTGTTTTGTGTGTGTGTGTTAAATCTGCTATTATTTAAATGAATTTAGCTATCCTGTCTGAGGAAATAGTGATAATAGTATCTAGGCAAATAGAGTTGGTCATATTTACATAGTACCTGATCACACAGGTTTCTGGAAAAATACTGAGTACCAGTCCTTCCATTCAGGGCACTTAGATTTGATTCTTGATCCAAAATTCAGGGCTAGATAGGACATGTGCAAACAATTGTAAAATATGGAAGGAGACAAGAACTAACAGAATTATAAAAGCAGAGCAAACAGTAAAAGGCCTATCACGGAAGGGATCTTATGTTGATTGCTAAGATTTACCCCCAAGTAATTGCAGCACCAGTGCAACACATTTGAGACTTCAAAACATTTTGAATGGTTTTGTTGCAAAAGCAAATAGCAACTATTTTCTCTTGAATTGATTGGAAGAAGCACAGAAGAAAATGGAGTAGAAGTAAAAAGACAGAGACTCATAGACTCTTGAAGTAAAAAGAATCTTAAAGACAAATACAAGTGGCCTGAGAGTTGAGACTTCTCTAATCATAGCCTGAAATAAATAATTTAACATGTGCTCAAATGTAGGGAATTCACTTTACCCCATGCATTTCAATGTGTGTGTGTGCTTAGTTGTGTCTGATTCTTTCTGATCCCATGAACTGTAGCCAACGGGGCTCATCTATCCATGGGATTTCTCAGTCAAGAATGTTAGAGCAGGTTGCCATTTCCCAAGTCTTTTTAAAAAATACTTTTATTGATTGATTTTTGACTATCCTGGGTCTTCATTGCTACACAGACTTTTCTCAAATTGTGGCAAGCAGGGGCTACTCTCTCCTTGCTGCGAAGGAGTGTTTCAGTGCAGCGGCTTCTCTTATTGCAGTGCATGGGCCCTAGAGCATGCAGGCTTAGCTAGTTGTGGCACGTGAGCTGAGATGCCCGTCAGCACGTGGGATCTTCCTGGACCGTGAACTGAAACCATGTGTCCTGCATTGGGAGGTAGATTCTTTACCACTGAGCTGCCAGAGAAGCACTTCCTAGTTTTTTAAAAAAGACAAAGTCAAATTAGATGAATTGCAAATTTGCCTTCACAAAATCTTTCTTCATTCAAATTTAAACCTGTTGCTCACTTGTTTTAGCCCGAAATTCATGGATTCCTTATGTGTTTATTGAATACCTATTGTGTATACTGTTTTGTGTGTGTGTGTTAAATCTGCTATTATTTAAATGAATTTAGTTATCCTGTCTGAGGAAATAGTGATAATAGTATCTAGGCAAATAGAGTTGGTCATATTTACATAGTACCTGATCACACAGGTTTCTGGAAAAATACTGAGTACCAGTCCTTCCATTCAGGGCACTTAGATTTGATTCTTGATCCACAAAGATCCCACATGCCACGAGGCAGGTAAGACCCTGTGCCAACTACCGAAGCCTGCGCACTCTAGAGCCTGTATTCCACAAGAAGAGAAGCAATAGGCCTGTGCACCACAACTAGAGAATAGTCCCCACTCGCTGCAACTAGAGAAAGCTTTCGCAGCATCAAAGACACAGCACAGCCAAAAATAAATAAATAAATCTTAAAAAACCACTAAGGGGCTTCCCCTGGTGGTCCAGTGGGTAAGGACACCACCTTGCAGTGCAAGGGGCGCCGGTTCGATCCCTGGCCTGGGAAGATCTCATGTGCTGCGGAGCGGCTGGACCAATGTGTCCAATTACCGAGCCGGAGCTCTGGAGCACATGTGCCCAGAGCCGGCGCTCTGCAACAACAGATGCCACCGCAATGGGAGGTCCACGGGAGCCAGGGAGCAAAGACAGATGGAAATAGAAAAATGAAAGACCAATAGAAGTGGCCCGCCCGCTCCCCTCCCTCCCCAACCCGACCCTGGCCCAAAATGTAAAATAAATAAATAATAATAATAATAAAAAAACACACTAAGGACCAGAATTTATATTGTTACAGCATAAGGATTAAATTCCCTGTATTGGAGTCACAGAGTTGGCTCTTTTCATCAGATGGCCAAAGCATTGGAGCTTCAGCTTCATTCCCTCCAATGAATATTCAGGGTTGATTTCCTTTAGGATTGACTGGTTTGATCTCCTTGCTGCCCATGGGACTCTCAAGAGTGTCTTCTCGGGCAGCACAGTTTAAAAGCATCAATCGTTAGTGCTCAGCCTTCTTTATGGTCTGACTCTACAGCTTTGGCTACTCAGGGAAGCTGATTCAAATTAACTAAACAAAGGAAATCTTGTCCTCCTGCTCCTGATTCTACTAAAATATATCAAAGACACATTGAGAGATAGGAGTACAGAGTGAAATCACGTATTTGTTTTCTCTGCATCCTCCTTTCCGGGTCTCTCTAAGTTGACCATTCAATTAACACCTCTCAACATCTCTGAAGAGCCCTCTCTGTACACTAACTTCTTGATAATTTCTCTCTCCCCTATTTTATTCTATCCCATCAATGGTTTTGGATCTTAATAACAATACAAGACTTTATAAAACTCTGTTGCATAAGATAACCAAGGGATACAATTTCCAATGTAATGTGGGAAACAGGCAGGTAAATAATTCCCAATCAATTCAGTTCAGTCACTCAGCCATGGCTGACTTTTTGGACCACATGAACTCTAGCATGCCAGACTTCCCTGTCCTTCACCATCTCCCAGAGGTTTCTCCACTGAGTTGGTGATGCCATCCAACCATCTCAGCCTCTGTCGTCCCCCTTCTCCTCATGCCCTCAATCTTTTCCAGCATCAGGATCTTTTCCAATGAGTCAGTTCTTCCCATCTGGTGACCAAAGTATTGGAGCTTCAGCTTCAGTACTGCCTATGAATATTCAAAGCTGATTTCCTTTAGGATTGACGGTCTTGATCTCCTTGCAGTCCAAGGGACTCTCAAGAGTCTTCTTCAACACTCCAGTTTGAAGGTATCAGGTCTTTGGCACTCAGCCTTCTTATGGTCCAGCTCTCACATTCATACATGATTTTTGAGAAAATCATTGTTTTGACTATAGGGAACTTTGTCGCCAAAGTGATAACTCTGTTTTTGAATACACTGTCTAGGTTTGTCATAACTTTTCTTTCAAGGATCAAGTGTCTTTTAAGTAGCAATAAAACAAGTCAAAAAGTTTTGTTCTAAGGACACACAGCAGTTTGCATAGGAATCATTTTTAACTGTGTCTTAAAGGATAGGTAGGGTTTTAAGTGTTAAAATACTTGTTTGTCACTTTCCAAATTTTTATAACATTGCATGTTAAAATATAAAAGCAGATATAACTGATAGTAAGACTTCAATAAATTTTGAAGTACAGTCTAGGTACGATAAGTACTAATGTGAAAAAGAAAATATATTTTGAAATGTGGTTGTGAATCAAAGTGAAATGTACTGTGAAATTTTGTGGAATGCAAAGTGGGACTGTGAAAAGGAAAGGAGGACAGCTTCGTGACCCACTTTCACTCTTTAGGTAATAATTTTTTGTTACCTTTTCTGTGAAGTCTTTTCTAACCATTTAATCTAAATGTGGTTTTCTGATCCTTAAGACTTTCTATTCCTTTTCCTGTTTCAGTATTGTTATGGAGCATCTATTGTAATTTGACCTAAACTATTTACCTTATTTATTTTATTTATTGTCTACCTCCCTCTTTATTTCTATTTAAAATATACTATCTATGAGAAAATATTTTTATTGGTTTGCATAATTTTGTACCCCAAATGTCTAGAAAAAATAGTTTTAGACACCAAGTGGGGACTCAATAAATAATTGTTACATAGGTTAATTACTTTTTATTACATCAAGTCTATTTATACAACATAAATTTCCAAGTTGTGTGGAAAAAATGATTTACCCCCAATTCTGTCTCTAATGAGTACATAAACTGCTTCTTTTCATTATTGGCCTCCCTTCTTTATCGAATGTATTATTCAGACCTTCGTTTGAGCTAGCTTCAGTCTGCCTATGAATATTCAAAGCTGATTTCCTTTAGGATTGACGGTCTTGATCTCCTTGCAGTCAAGGGACTCTCAAGAGTCTTCTTCAACACTCCAGTTTGAAGGTATCAGGTCTTTGGCACTCAGCCTTCTTATGGTCCAGCTCTCACATTCATACATGATTTTTGAGAAAATCATTGTTTTGACTATAGGGAACTTTGTCGCCAAAGTGATAACTCTGTTTTTGAATACACTGTCTAGGTTTGTCATAACTTTTCTTTCAAGGATCAAGTGTCTTAAGTAGCAATAAAACAAGTCAAAAAGTTTTGTTCTAAGGACACACAGCAGTTTGCATAGGAATCATTTTTAACTGTGTCTTAAAGGATAGGTAGGGTTTTAAGTGTTAAAATACTTGTTTGTCACTTTCCAAATTTTTATAACATTGCATGTTAAAATATAAAAGCAGATATAACTGATAGTAAGACTTCAATAAATTTTGAAGTACAGTGTAGGTACGATAAGTACTAATGTGAAAAAGAAAATATATTTTGAAATGTGGTTGTGAATCAAAGTGAAATGTACTGTGAAATTTTGTGGAATGCAAAGTGGGAATGAAAAAAGGAAAGGAGGACAGCTTCGTGACCCACTTTCACTCTTTAGGTAATAATTTTTTGTTACCTTTTCTGTGAAGTCTTTTCTAACCATTTAATCTAAATGTGGTTTTCTGATCCTTAAGACTTTCTATTCCTTTTCCTGTTTCAGTATTGTTATGGAGCATCTATTGTAATTTGACCTAAACTATTTACCTTATTTATTTTATTTATTGTCTACCTCCCTCTTTATTTCTATTTAAAATATACTATCTATGAGAAAATATTTTTATTGGTTTGCATAATTTTGTACCCCAAATGTCTAGAAAAAATAGTTTTAGACACCAAGTGGGGACTCAATAAATAATTGTTACATAGGTTAATTACTTTTTATTACATCAAGTCTATTTATACAACATAAATTTCCAAGTTGTGTGGAAAAAATGATTTACCCCCAATTCTGTCTCTAATGAGTACATAAACTGCTTCTTTTCATTATTGGCCTCCCTTCTTTATATTTTCAGAATGTATTATTCAGACCTTCCATGGTAGTTCAGTGGTAAAGAGTCAGACTGCCAGTGTAGGAGATATGTGGTTTGATCCCTCATTTCAGAAGATACCACAGGCTGAGGAAAAGTTAAGTCTGTGTTCCACAACTCCTGAAGCCCATGTACCATACAGCCAGTACTTTGCAACGAGAGAAGTCACCACAATGAGATGCCCATGTACCACAGTTAGAAAGTAGGCCCTACTCGTCACAACTAAAAAACAAAGCCCACACAGCAACAAAGGCTCAGTGCAGCCAAAAATTTAAAAAGAAGATTATTGAAATTCTGGAAATTATTCTATTGCTTGATAACTAATGCTATAGCTCTAGATTTTCAGAGTCTCAGAACTAGTTTGATAATTCAGATGTGTTCCTTCCATTTGACGATCAAAGCTTTTCCCCATCTTGACTAATCACTCTTGTTCTAATGTTTTTTAATAATGTATTACTTTCATAAAAGATTTTAACAGGGTACTGTCATAGAAATTTGCACTCCAACAAACATAATTCTCACAAGACTCTTCCCTATTTTAAAATACAACAGCTCAAACAATAATTGGGGTAAATTTGGGATGAAATGATTAATATAAAACAAATATACCCAGTCTTAGCACTAAATTTGTATTTTATTCACTACTTTGATTCTAATTCTCCATTGTCATGTGTCATGCGTTATCTGTTTTTCTAATAAGAAGCACATTGTCAATTAAGACATTTTGGCTTAAGTGAGAGGTCTTCTCTGACTTTCAATTCATGTTAAAATTGAATATTAATGTTTAAGTTCTCCTACTTATTACATCCTAACATTCCATATTGCTCTTCTGTGACAGAGAACAAACCTGACTCCTTATTGAAGCTAATTTCCTTGGGACTTTAGCCCAACATCTTCTCAGTCTGATGAATTCCCAAATAAAGAATCAATTTCTGAATGGGAATTCCCAATACTATTTATACAACATAAATTTCCAAGTTGTGTGGAAAAAATGATTTACCCCCAATTCTGTCTCTAATGAGTACATAAACTGCTTCTTTTCATTATTGGCCTCCCTTCTTTATATTTTCAGAATGTATTATTCAGACCTTCCATGGTAGTTCAGTGGTAAAGAGTCAGACTGCCAGTGTAGGAGATATGTGGTTTGATCCCTCATTTCAGAAGATACCACAGGCTGAGGAAAAGTTAAGTCTGTGTTCCACAACTCCTGAAGCCCATGTACCATACAGCCAGTACTTTGCAACGAGAGAAGTCACCACAATGAGATGCCCATGTACCACAGTTAGAAAGTAGGCCCTACTCGTCACAACTAAAAAACAAAGCCCACACAGCAACAAAGGCTCAGTGCAGCCAAATATTTAAAAAGAAGATTATTGAAATTCTGGAAATTATTCTATTGCTTGATAACTAATGCTATAGCTCTAGATTTTCAGAGTCTCAGAACTAGTTTGATAATTCAGATGTGTTCCTTCCATTTGACGATCAAAGCTTTTCCCCATCTTGACTAATCACTCTTGTTCTAATGTTTTTTAATAATGTATTACTTTCATAAAAGATTTTAACAGGGTACTGTCATAGAAATTTGCACTCCAACAAACATAATTCTCACAAAACTCTTCCCTATTTTAAAATACAACAGCTCAAACAATAATTGGGGTAAATTTGGGATGAAATGATTAATATAAAACAAATATACCCAGTCTTAGCACTAAATTTGTATTTTATTCACTACTTTGATTCTAATTCTCCATTGTCATGTGTCATGCGTTATCTGTTTTTCTAATAAGAAGCACATTGTCAATTAAGACATTTTGGCTTAAGTGAGAGGTCTTCTCTGACTTTCAATTCATGTTAAAATTGAATATTAATGTTTAAGTTCTCCTACTTATTACATCCTAACATTCCATATTGCTCTTCTGTGACAGAGAACAAACCTGACTCCTTATTGAAGCTAATTTCCTTGGGACTTTAGCCCAACATCTTCCCAGTCTGATGAATTCCCAAATAAAGTCACTATCTTCTACCCTAACAAATTGTCTCTCGATTTATTGGCGTGTTCTGTGGTGAGAAGTATGAACTTGGGCTCGATAACACTACACTATTTCTTCAAGTCATTAATCAATGTGACTATATTTTACCTGTTCAAGCAATTCTAGTTCAGCTATTTAATTCCCTTGGTAGCCTGAAAGAATTTCTCTGTTTTTTGTACCATCTATTAATATTGATACTCATAAGAAATTGACTGTCTGTCAACTCTTTTGTAGATTATCTATCTTTTCCTTTATATTGTTGTTCTTGATATGTCTTGTTTTTTGTTTTCAAGAATAAAATCTTTATTCTCTTACTTCCATTTTGACATTAGCTTGACTATAAAAATATGTGAAATTCTGAAAAAGTGTCAACTTTACTTCTCTTAATATTTTCCCCTGATACCCTATCAATTTTTCCCTCCCAAGCATCTACTTGATTTATGCTGTCTTCTCAAACTATTTTATATCTCATTTCATAATCTTATTAATCACTTTTTTATATTTATGTCCTAGGTAAATTTATCAATATAATCTTCAAAAGTATTGGTTATTTAATATAGCTACTCTAGAGGTTAGATTTCATTGACTCTTTTTTAATAGTTGTTTATTTATTTTTACTGTGCTGGGTCTTCATTGCTGCATGCAGGCTTTCTTTAGCTCTGAGCAGGGGCTGCACTCTTATTTGCCATGAGCAGACTTCTCATTATGGTGGCTTCTCTCATTGTGGAGCGTAGACCCTAGGGTGTAAGGGTTTCATTAGTTGCAGAGCGTGGCATCAGCAGTTGCTGAACGTGGGCTCCAGGGCTCAGACTCAGCAGTTGCCCCTTGGAATGTTGAATTTTCCTGAACCAGGGACTGGATCTGTGTCCTCTGCATTGATAGGCAAATTCTTAACCACTGGACCAACAGGGAAGTTTTCATTGACTGTATGTTTTATTCTCAAAATTACTAGTTCTCTGTGTGTGTGTGTGTGTGTGTGTGTGTGTGAGCACGATGTTAGCGAATTCTTGATTATATCCAGGCTGGAGTTTAAATTTAAACAGCTATATTTTTTCATGTTCAAGATTTTTTTTCATATTTGTCTTGTTTAACATCCTCAGATTATGTGTACTACTGTCATATTTTTGAATATCTACACTTCGTTTATATCTGTGAACATTATATATATTTTTAAGTATTACAGATGCCACCATAATATTTCTTCAAGTCATTAATCAATGTGACTATATTTTACCTGTTCAAGCAATTCTAGTTCAGCTATTTAATTCCCTTAGTAGCCTGAAAGAATTTCTCTGTTTTTCGTACCATCTATTAATATTGATACTCATAAGAAATTGACTGTCTGTCAACTCTTTTGTAGATTATCTATCTTTTCCTTTATATTGTTGTTCTTGATATGTCTTGTTTTTTGTTTTCAAGAATAAAATCTTTATTCTCTTACTTCCATTTTGACATTAGCTTGACTATAAAAATATGTGAAATTCTGAAAAAGTGTCAACTTTACTTCTCTTAATATTTTCCCCTGATACCCTATCAATTTTTCCCTCCCAAGCATCTACTTGATTTATGCTGTCTTCTCAAACTATTTTATATCTCATTTCATAATCTTATTAATCACTTTTTTATATTTATGTCCTAGGTAAATTTATCAATATAATCTTCAAAAGTATTGGTTATTTAATATAGCTACTCTAGAGGTTAGATTTCATTGACTCTTTTTTAATAGTTGTTTATTTATTTTTACTGTGCTGGGTCTTCATTGCTGCATGCAGGCTTTCTTTAGCTCTGAGCAGGGGCTGCACTCTTATTTGCCATGAGCAGACTTCTCATTATGGTGGCTTCTCTCATTGTGGAGCGTAGACCCTAGGGTGTAAGGGTTTCATTAGTTGCAGAGCGTGGCATCAGCAGTTGCTGAACGTGGGCTCCAGGGCTCAGACTCAGCAGTTGCCCCTTGGAATGTTGAATTTTCCTGAACCAGGGACTGGATCTGTGTCCTCTGCATTGATAGGCAAATTCTTAACCACTGGACCAACAGGGAAGTTTTCATTGACTGTATGTTTTATTCTCAAAATTACTAGTTCTCTGTGTGTGTGTGTGTGTGTGTGTGTGTGTGAGCACGATGTTAGCGAATTCTTGATTATATCCAGGCTGGAGTTTAAATTTAAACAGCTATATTTTTTCATGTTCAAGATTTTTTTTCATATTTGTCTTGTTTAACATCCTCAGATTATGTGTACTACTGTCATATTTTTGAATATCTACACTTCGTTTATATCTGTGAACATTATATATATTTTTAAGTATTACAGATGCCACCATTATTTTCATTTCATTTAAATAAATTAATTTTTAAATGAAACTTTTGTTATCTACAATATGTTACAATATTTTATGTTCACTTTTCTCGCATGTATGGAATTTTGCTTTGCACATCATATTAAGCATCAGGTTTTGACCTTTAATTATTTCTCTTTCCCTTTGGGCTCTAGCTTTCTTGTTTTGTGGTTTTTGTGACTGTTCTCCAGAGACTCCAGCTCTGAATTTTGCTACATATTAGTTTCCAGCAGCTCCTATACCACAGACATTTGGAATGGAAACATTCTAGTATATGTCCTTCACACTAATGCCTGGTGGATCCTGTACTCAGGGCCTCATCAGAAGGTGCTTTGTGTTCTCTTCCCATTAAGAACACAACTACAGATAAACTACAGTTCAAAGAAAAGGTCGGCATGACCTTATTTCCAACATTTCTCTTAAATGTAAGTCCAATCTCTGGAAAAAGCATGGGCTCTAGTTCATGATTTCACACAGAAAGCAGAGGAAATTTTCTGGGCTTTTTTGACCTTTTTCAACTTGGAAATGAGTAAACTGTTCATTACAATTGTACTCACTATTTTGTTTCTGTTTCTGGTCATTAGAAATATGTCTTGTGTTAAGCATGGTTATATTCTTCAAATACTCTTTCTTTGTAATCTTAGTGGTAGACATCTGAACAAAGGCAAAGAGCATGGCCTGCAAGCAATTTAAACCAAGCATCTACTTGCTCATAATTCATCCTTTAATGGATTTTAATGTAACATTTATAAAAAATCAACATTATAACAAAAATAAGTCAGTAAGACAGTTATTCATTGTTAATATTACAATGTAGGCAAATCTCAAGTCATGTGGAAATATAGACAATGAAATGCCTACATCTATTTAGAATAAACTCTTTAATTACATTCCTCTCTTAAAAATAGAAATGTTTGGCAAAAATATCTCCCAAAAAAAAGTGCAGAAGAGTGGAGTTGTGAGAAATTACAACCATGATGCTCATGTTAAATCACTTCAGTCATGTGTACTACTGTCATATTTTGAATATCTACACTTCGTTTATATCTGTGAACATTATATATATTTTTAAGTATTACAGATGCCACCATTATTTTCATTTCATTTAAATAAATTAATTTTTAAATGAAACTTTTGTTATCTACAATATGTTACAATATTTTATGTTCACTTTTCTCGCATGTATGGAATTTTGCTTTGCACATCATATTAAGCATCAGGTTTTGACCTTTAATTATTTCTCTTTCCCTTTGGGCTCTAGCTTTCTTGTTTTGTGGTTTTTGTGACTGTTCTCCAGAGACTCCAGCTCTGAATTTTGCTACATATTAGTTTCCAGCAGCTCCTATACCACAGACATTTGGAATGGAAACATTCTAGTATATGTCCTTCACACTAATGCCTGGTGGATCCTGTACTCAGGGCCTCATCAGAAGGTGCTTTGTGTTCTCTTCCCATTAAGAACACAACTACAGATAAACTACAGTTCAAAGAAAAGGTCGGCATGACCTTATTTCCAACATTTCTCTTAAATGTAAGTCCAACCTCTGGAAAAAGCATGGGCTCTAGTTCATGATTTCACACAGAAAGCAGAGGAAATTTTCTGGGCTTTTTTGACCTTTTTCAACTTGGAAATGAGTAAACTGTTCATTACAATTGTACTCACTATTTTGTTTCTGTTTCTGGTCATTAGAAATATGTCTTGTGTTAAGCATGGTTATATTCTTCAAATACTCTTTCTTTGTAATCTTAGTGGTAGACATCTGAACAAAGGCAAAGAGCATGGCCTGCAAGCAATTTAAACCGAGCATCTACTTGCTCATAATTCATCCTTTAATGGATTTTAATGTAACATTTATAAAAAATCAACATTATAACAAAAATAAGTCAGTAAGACAGTTATTCATTGTTAATATTACAATGTAGGCAAATCTCAAGTCATGTGGAAATATAGACAATGAAATGCCTACATCTATTTAGAATAAACTCTTTAATTACATTCCTCTCTTAAAAATAGAGAGTGTTTGGCATAAAGTTATTAGTGGGAATATGCCAGATGAATAGTCAACAACAGCAAAACAAAAGAAAATAAATAGTATGTGCAAAAGAGTGGAGTTGTGAGAAATTACAACCATGATGCTCATGTTAAATCACTTCAGTCATGTCTGACTCTTCAGCTCTATGAACCTGTAGCCCGCCAGGCTCCTCTGTCCATGGGAGTCTACATGCAAGAATACCAGAGTAGGTCCCCGTGTCCTCCTCCAGGGGATCTTCTCTCAAACCCAACTCTCTCGCATTGGCAGGAAGGTTCTTTATCAATAGCATCACCTGGGAAGTCCAATAGGTCTGGTTGTTTAGTCTTTTTGTTTATGTGAACATTTGTGAATTGATTACTGGGATTAGTGACTGTTATTTAGCATCTATGCATCTATGATACAGAGATGGTGACCAATCTCCACTAAGTTCATACAAATGAGAAATGAGATGTTTTTTATTAAAAAATGGAACAGATGGAGATGCAGCAAATACAGCAAATATTTATTAAGAGAAGAGTGGTGATAAAAGTGACTGTTAACATATATTGATTACATAAAAATACCATTCATTCCCAAAAGAAGACTAAAAATGAGATTCTACATGCATAATCATATACTTATGACACACACATACTTTTCCATATGTATATATACACAACCATGTATCCAAACACCATATTTCTAAACCCCTCTTTTATGTGGTTTAAGTTGTATATTTATCTATTCAAAAATTCCTAGTTCCCACCTTATACTTCTTGAAAAAATCCTCACTTTATTCAGTCTTCTAGCTACTTATAACATATATGCCCCATAAAATACCAGGTGAATTACTAGTTAATAGTGCTAACATTCACATATATTCCCAAAGAAATACATATCTTAGTAAATAAGTTTGTATACCCATGAACACACATGCACACATATGTTAACCTATTTCCAGATAATGCTGAGATAGTTTCCAAAATGACAGGCAATTTGCATTAACCACTTCAGTTAATAATGCTTTAAAGACATTAATTTTAGAAAAAAGGCACTAATCATAAGGATATTTAATAACCTAATTAAGAACCCATTTTTAGTAACAAAAATATTACAATTGGAGTGATTAGTCAAGTGAGTTTAAGGATATGATTTTATTTTATGAGGTACTATTTTAATCTGTACCTTATTTCTATATTTTCTAAATCCAAACATATCAGTTGTATTATTGACCTCTCTCTCTACTCTGTTGACCTAAATTTCTGGGATTTCTACTTCATTTAATTTTTTCAGGTTAACTTCTTCAGAGATTGCTCTCTGCATCTTTGTAAACTAAATAATGTTGGCTCTCTTTTGAGATGACCTTAGATTGGGACAGTTTAGGTTTTGCTCTCCTTGAAAAAATAGCATGCTGTCACCTCTCTCTCTGTTGCCTCTTAAAAAATATATTTTTTAGCTTCACACACATAGAATCTTTGTCCTTTTGAGGTTAATTATGCAATAACATTACCATTGTCTACTGTCATTTTTTACTGTTATTAAGTTATTCCCCACCCCTTATTTTTTATAATTATCTCTGCCTTACCCATTGTGATCATCCTTATCATTCCCTGTTAAAATCATTCTTCTTTTTTCCTCTGCATTACCCATGTAGTATCGAAGGAAGGTCCCCGAAGCTTAATGTACACCTAGCTTAGTACTGCCCATAGCAAGTTAAAAAGGTATTTTCTGCGTCTATGTAAGGAGTTCTGCATCTTTATGAAGAGTCTTCCCCTGGCTTTAAAAGTATCCACAGGAGATGATGTGAGCAGTCCAAGAACTTCACTTTTGCTACACAAACTAGTTATCCTGCAACATGATAATCTCCTAACATTGAACTTGAGGAAGAGAAAGCTTAAATAATTTTGTACCATTGAGTAGACCACCTATCTGGTCCATACATACAGAATGCTTGTGAGCTAAATCTCTTTAGTCAGGTCCAACTTTTTATAACCCTATGGACCATAGTCCACCAGGTTCTTCAGTCCATGGGATTCTCCAAGCAAGAATAATGGAACTGGTTGCCATGCTTTCCTTCAAGGTATCTTCCCGACCCAAAGATCAAACCCTCATCTCTTATCACTTCTGTATTGGCAGGCGAGTTCTTTACCTCTAGCAACACCTGGGAAGCCCATACATACAGAATACTGAACAGCAAAACGGAGTCCATCATGCTATAATGTTTGGCATATAAAATCAATATGAAGAATCTAAAGCTCCCATGTCATCCATTGTCATCCATATTATAATCTCCATATGGCTAAATTCAAATCACCATGATGCTTTATGTCTCTAGAACTTACTCTTTATCACCAACAAACTATGTTCTGAATTTCTTTTTTCAGCACTCTGGAGATAGTGATTTCCATGTAGTCCTATGAAGTAACTTTTTTCCCCTCTCTCCTGCCTGGTGACCCAAAAACATAAGAATATGGTAGGTTTTCTACCTGTATATAATCCTATCTCCTTGCTTTTGTGACTCCAATCCTAATTAAAAGATTAAAACCAAAATAATAAAAAACAACTCAGCTTTTTAAAATCTTAGTATATGACAAACCCATAACTTTCACCTGGTGGTAATAAACCATATTTCCAATCACTTTCCTCACTCATTTAGTATCTGGTTTGTTTATTTTCTCTATCTTTTTTATTTATTACTCTTGTTATGTTATATTTCTTTCAATGTTCAAAAAGAGGATCCAGCCAACAACAGGATCTCATAGTTTTGGATTCTTACTTACCCCCCACACAGCTTAGGACCTTCATTAACCACAATGACACTTTTTCCAGTATAGCCACTTAAAAAAACTTACCTCTGTCACAATCTTCTTGTTCTCCAACGCACTCTATAGCATGTCTGGCACAGCATTTAGCATGTCTGGCTTTATAGTGGTCTCCAATCCCCTGGTCTTCTCTTTTATTCACGAGTGTTTCTGCTCAGTCTGTGAATCTGTTCTCTTCCTACATCCGCTCCTGTTGTAGGCATGCAACCTATCTCAGCTATATGACAATAACTAGTGCATTTACTCTTCCGTTCTTTACTGTTCCTCTGAATCTAAGAATCTTATATCTTGATATTTATTTTAGAGTCTAATCTAAGATTTAACATGACCAAAACAAACCTTTATACTCTCCACCATCAACAAAAATGTAGTTTTGCCTCCAGTGTTTTTCACTTTAATAAACACTATCATGACTCAGAATTGGTTAAACAAGAAATTTTTTAGTTGCCTGACTCTTACTTTACACACTCTACAGTTCATTCATTAGCATATTTTGTATGTTCTATTATTTTTAAAAAAATGTAAAAACTCTACCAAAAAATCTTATCCTATCTCACTTATTCCACTACAACTACCAAGTCAGCATATCTTCTTACATGGAATTTTGAAATACAGTCCTACTCAATGTCTCTACATCCTACTTTCTGTTCCCTATCCCGTCTATTTATATCACAAACTTTAATTCTCAGTCCCTTGTCCTCCACACAGCAGTGGTTTCTCTTAATATTTGCCATAAACTTACTAATGTCTTCTACCCCTCCTACTTTCTGTAGCCTGGTGACCAAAAAAATGGTAGGTTTCTACCTGTATATAATCCTATCTCCTTGCTTTTGTGACTCAATCCTAATTAAAAGATTAAAACCAAAATAATAAAAAACAACTCAGCTTTTTAAAATCTTAGTATATGACAAACCCATAACTTTCACCTGGTGGTAATAAACCATATTTCCAATCACTTTCCTCACTCATTTAGTATCTGGTTTGTTTATTTTCTCTATCTTTTTTATTTATTACTCTTGTTATGTTATATTTCTTTCAATGTTCAAAAAGAGGATCCAGCCAACAACAGGATCTCATAGTTTTGGATTCTTACTTACCCCCCACACAGCTTAGGACCTTCATTAACCACAATGACACTTTTTCCAGTATAGCCACTTAAAAAAACTTACCTCTGTCACAATCTTCTTGTTCTCCAACGCACTCTATAGCATGTCTGGCACAGCATTTAGCATGTCTGGCTTTATAGTGGTCTCCAATCCCCTGGTCTTCTCTTTTATTCACGAGTGTTTCTGCTCAGTCTGTGAATCTGTTCTCTTCCTACATCCGCTCCTGTTGTAGGCATGCAACCTATCTCAGCTATATGACAATAACTAGTGCATTTACTCTTCCGTTCTTTACTGTTCCTCTGAATCTAAGAATCTTATATCTTGATATTTATTTTAGAGTCTAATCTAAGATTTAACATGACCAAAACAAACCTTTATACTCTCCACCATCAACAAAAATGTAGTTTTGCCTCCAGTGTTTTTCACTTTAATAAACACTATCATGACTCAGAATTGGTTAAACAAGAAATTTTTTAGTTGCCTGACTCTTACTTTACACACTCTACAGTTCATTCATTAGCATATTTTGTATGTTCTATTATTTTTAAAAAAATGTAAAAACTCTACCAAAAAATCTTATCCTATCTCACTTATTCCACTACAACTACCAAGTCAGCATATCTTCTTACATGGAATTTTGAAATACAGTCCTACTCAATGTCTCTACATCCTACTTTCTGTTCCCTATCCCGTCTATTTATATCACAAACTTTAATTCTCAGTCCCTTGTCCTCCACACAGCAGTGGTTTCTCTTAATATTTGCCATAAAACTCTTACTATGTTCTATGCTTCGTTTTCCTCAAGGCTTTGCCCCAGCTCTTACAATACTTCCTAGTATATATAGATTCTGAATAAATACTAAATTATCTAATTATTTATAAACCCAACCTAGTATAGTCTATGAATTCCTTATACTTCTAAGCTCCAACAATCTTTATAATGGTTTAATTAACTCAGATATTATTTTCACCATGACCATCCACAGCCTTGAATTCTTAAACATCAACATCTGACCACATCTGTTTACCTCATTCTTCAAAGCCCTTAAATCTCATAATAACCATCCTTACATTTTTCTTGATTAATATAACAACTTATTTTACCCTCTACACTCGGTACTTAAAAAAAGAAACTATTTCTGGGAATTCCCTGGCAGTCCATACAAGACTCCATACTTCCACTGCAGGGGGCACAGGTTTGATCCCTGACTGAGGAACTGAGATCCCACAGGCTGCATGACACAATCATACATAGATAGATAGATAGATAGATACATTTTTTTTTTTTAATCTGGACATTCTGTCTATAGTTGTTTCACTGAAATTTTAGTCCTTTTTTTCAACTTCCTCAATATGTCAACTTCCACATTATCTTTTCCTAAAATTTCCAAACGAGTATACTGTGTAATACAATTTCTCAAACTCTTGTAGAGAAGTCCTCCAGTTTAATAGAAGAACCACCTAAGCACTTGAGTTTTATTCAGATGTACATTGAATTCTAATCTGAAATGAGCTATCAACATACCTCAGGAAACCAACTGTGTCTTACTTATCTCTTTCCATGATAGTTGACAAGTGGGATGAAATTCAGAGCCTAACATCAGGCTATACATAGTCTTCGCCCTCATGGGTTATTTCTCTTGTTCTTCAAAGGATAATTATGACACCAAAGCTTGTACACACAAATGTGCCACCATCAAATTGACTAATCATCTTGATACATAGCTCTTCTGTTTCTTTAACTTCAATTTCAGGAAAAGGAATGCTGCCAGTTTCTCTATTTTATATTTCTTTTCATTTTGACCAATTGAAAAAAAAATGATCACTTTCTATTTTTTCTCTAAAGCACTACTACCTTTACCAGCAACTCCCTCTTTTGTAAATACTTAATAACTTCCCCAGCTGACTAGTTCCTTCTCATCCACTTATTCTTTCACCAAACCCAAAGTCAAATTCTATAGCTTGCTAAAATCTTTTCTGACTGTCCCTGGGTAGTTTGTGCCTGACTGTGCTGCCATGAAGAAATCGTACACTCCTAAACCAAAGTGCAATGAGCAGTTCCATAGGTACAGTCACCTGAATAAATAACAATTAAAATGATATTTTTGTTGATTTGCAGCACATTTATGCTGTGTAATGCTGAGTAAAATTAGATGAATCATATCTCTGTACATGAATTCTCTCAGCATCATATAAGACATAATGCAAGAGCTTTGCTCAGTCTGAGTGCCATTTTCCAGATATGTTGTTGAAATAGCTTTTGCAATCTATATATAGAATAAGAAAGAATAAATGAATAAATTTTCTTTTTCTCAGAAAAATCTTAAACTGGCTTCCAACCACACAAATTCCCTATCCATCCCTTATGTTTAGGCTAATGCTTATAAAATGGATGTTTTGTAACAGAATATTCTTGACAATGTTTTAACTACAAAATGTAGAGTTAGAGATTTTTCTCTAAGACAACAAAATCAAGAATTATTATTCATAGATGTTCCAGTAGCTAGGTTAATAAATCAAACATATTACATATATCTTAATTTATTTATGTGTGTATATATTTTATACACACACACCTATTTCCAATGTTGAAATGGGGAGATTTATTTTCCCTTTATCATCTTGCAAAAAACAAAGTAAATTTCCAAACCTTAAAATAAGAAAGATGTGGTCATATTTAACCTAAATATATTTGGTAAAATAGGATTAGTATCACATATGCCTATTTGCTTCTTCAAGGATTTGAAAACTTTCTCTTCCATTGCTGTATCATTGTCATTTCTGGTTTGGCAGCCAAACTTTAAGTGATGCCAAGAATGGAAGTTATAAGCTAAGACTCTGCTTGTGAGGTGACTCATGTTTCCTAACACTGGGAAGTTGGCTAGAGGTATGTTTCTGCAGAGTTACAGCTGTCCCTTAGAATGGCCACCTCTCCCTCACTTCTGCACTTCTCCATTTCCCACCATGGCCCAGGTTCAGGTCTTGATGTCATTTCTCTTCCATTATATAGCAGATAGGCAATAGGAATGAGAAGAATTATTGGTTTGATTGTTGGAAGTGAGGCTGGGAAATGTTGTTGCCAACACAATCAACATGGAAGCGGGCTGGGAAATGTCAAAAAGACAGTTCCATAGGTACAGTCACCTGAATAAATAACAATTAAAATGATATTTTTGTTGATTTGCAGCACATTTATGCTGTGTAATGCTGAGTAAAATTAGATGAATCATATCTCTGTAGATGAATTCTCTCAGCATCATATAAGACATAATGCAAGAGCTTTGCTCAGTCTGAGTGCCATTTTCCAGATATGTTGTTGAAATAGCTTTTGCAATCTATATATAGAATAAGAAAGAATAAATGAATAAATTTTCTTTTTCTCAGAAAATTCTTAAACTGGCTTCCAACCACACAAATTCCCTATCCATCCCTTATGTTTAGGCTAATGCTTATAAAATGGATGTTTTGTAACAGAATATTCTTGACAATGTTTTAACTACAAAATGTAGAGTTAGAGATTTTTCTCTAAGACAACAAAATCAAGAATTATTATTCATAGATGTTCCAGTAGCTAGGTTAATAAATCAAACATATTACATATGTCTTAATTTATTTATGTGTGTATATATTTTATACACACACACCTATTTCCAATGTTGAAATGGGGAGATTTATTTTCCCTTTATCATCTTGCAAAAAACAAAGTAAATTTCCAAACCTTAAAATAAGAAAGATGTGGTCATATTTAACCTAAATATATTTGGTAAAATAGGATTAGTATCACATATGCCTATTTGCTTCTTCAAGGATTTGAAAACTTTCTCTTCCATTGCTGTATCATTGTCATTTCTGGTTTGGCAGCCAAACTTTAAGTGATGCCAAGAATGGAAGTTATAAGCTAAGACTCTGCTTGTGAGGTGACTCATGTTTCCTAACACTGGGAAGTTGGCTAGAGGTATGTTTCTGCAGAGTTACAGCTGTCCCTTAGAATGGCCACCTCTCCCTCACTTCTGCACTTCTCCATTTCCCACCATGGCCCAGGTTCAGGTCTTGATGTCATTTCTCTTCCATTATATAGCAGATAGGCAATAGGAATGAGAAGAATTATTGGTTTGATTGTTGGAAGTGAGGAAGCGCTGGGAAATGTTGTTGCCAACACAATCAACATGAATAACATATGATACTTTTAATAAAGGTTTTCTAATGTGTTGGGAAAACTGTCAACCAGAAAGACAAGTATAAATCAAGTCCAAACAAATGTCTAAATTATGTAAAAATTAGTTTAACTGCCTAAAGAAACAAATATTATGACTTCAACAACATAGATATTTATTCTTTCACAATAAAGAATACTGAAGAATGTTCAGGAGTGGTAAAATAGATTCATAGGCACCCAAGTACCCTCTATGTTTATTCCATAGTTTTTATCTGGCATTTTTTTGTTTTATTCTAAATTGTCACATGATCTGAGATCCTTATGAGACCCAAACCATTATATCTGAGTCCCAGACATGAGGAAAGAACTAGGGTAAAAAATATAGTCCCACTTAGAAAATCATATGGACAAATGTCCAAAATAATCAAGAAACCTTTCACTTTGTGACTTTATCAATCTAACCAACTCTGGCTATTCTAAAATTGGATAATTTAAAGATCGTTGTATCTATTTAGAAATCATTCAAAATGATCCGCATAGAACAATAGCTATCCATTACGTTTATATTTTCCTTATTATTGTGTAGTTTGCTTTTAACATAGCCATGCTATTTCTCTAAGCACCTAGAACTTTATGTGTATGTTACTAGTGAAAATGTAGAGAACTAGTGACCTATACCTATATAATTTTATGTTAAATTTAATGACATAAAACCATGTAAGACCTCACCCTTTTCATATCTATGCAAATTAAATGTGCTTTGACTCTGACTTAATTAAATGTAATTAAAATATTCTGAGACACTGTAGACACATTTGTTTATATCTTACATGATTTATCATACATTTAGAAACTGATTCTAAAGAAATGCAAAAAATAACTCTGAATCAATTCAGGCCCTAGAATTTCAAGTTTGAGTTCCATTGAAAATTAGCAACTCAAACCTAGATAGATGATAATTTCAGTTAAAATAGAAAATATAATCCACTTAGTTTGAAGTTGTTACTCAATAAATTGTTGGAATTTTGAATCTTACAAGGACTAAGGACTGACTATGATTCATTTGATGTTTATAGTTGGAAAACTGTCAACCAGAATAACATATGATACTTTTAATAAAGGTTTTCTAATGTGTTGGGAAAACTGTCAACCAGAAAGACAAGTATAAATCAAGTCCAAACAAATGTCTAAATTATGTAAAAATTAGTTTAACTGCCTAAAGAAACAAATATTATGACTTCAACAACATAGATATTTATTCTTTCATAATAAAGAATACTGAAGAATGTTCAGGAGTGGTAAAATAGATTCATAGGCACCCAAGTACCCTCTATGTTTATTCCATAGTTTTTATCTGGCATTTTTTTGTTTTATTCTAAATTGTCACATGATCTGAGATCCTTATGAGACCCAAACCATTATATCTGAGTCCCAGACATGAGGAAAGAACTAGGGTAAAAAATATAGTCCCACTTAGAAAATCATATGGACAAATGTCCAAAATAATCAAGAAACCTTTCACTTTGTGACTTTATCAATCTAACCAACTCTGGCTATTCTAAAATTGGATAATTTAAAGATCGTTGTATCTATTTAGAAATCATTCAAAATGATCCGCGCATAGAACAATAGCTATCCATTACGTTTATATTTTCCTTATTATTGTGTAGTTTGCTTTTAACATAGCCATGCTATTTCTCTAAGCACCTAGAACTTTATGTGTATGTTACTAGTGAAAATGTAGAGAACTAGTGACCTATACCTATATAATTTTATGTTAAATTTAATGACATAAAACCATGTAAGACCTCACCCTTTTCATATCTATGCAAATTAAATGTGCTTTGACTCTGACTTAATTAAATGTAATTAAAATATTCTGAGACACTGTAGACACATTTGTTTATATCTTACATGATTTATCATACATTTAGAAACTGATTCTAAAGAAATGCAAAAACTAACTCTGCATCAATTCAGGCCCTAGAATTTCAAGTTTGAGTTCCATTGAAAATTAGCAACTCAAACCTAGATAGATGATAATTTCAGTTAAAATAGAAAATATAATCCACTTAGTTTGAAGTTGTTACTCAATAAATTGTTGGAATTTTGAATCTTACAAGGACTAAGGACTGACTATGATTCATTTGATGTTTATACATGACAAGTCTTATAAATTTATTTGGAAGTTAATTCTAAATTGGTATTCCCAATAAATCCCAGTAAAAACTATTTTACTGTTTCTCTTGGACATCTGCTTTTTGTTTTTGTTTCCATTTTCTTTTTTTTTTTTTTTTGGCCTCTTTTTTTTTTATTGGTCTTTCATTCATTTATTTTCATCCATCTTAATTCTTTGGCCTGTGTGGCCCTCCTATCGCAGTGGCCTCTCTCCTTGCAGAGCACTTGCTCTGGGCGCGTGTGCCCCAGAGCACCGGTTCATAATTGGACACACCCGTCCAGCCGCTCCATGGCACCTGGGATCTTCCTGGGCCAGGGATTGAACCGGCACCCCTTGCACTGCAGACTCTTTACCCACTGGACTACCAGGGAAGCCCAGACATCTGTGTTTTGAGGCATTCATGAAATGCACTGATGGTGCAATGAGCGTGCATATTACAAACAGATGCATCTGGGTTCTGTTTGTTTAACAACATAAATTTATTGCCAAGTAATCTAAATTTTGAATATAGTATTATTTTGTTTTGCTGTTAACATATATCATATTTATTGTGTAAGAAACGGAACTTGAAGTGGTCCATTTTCAGGATGAAGTCTCTGGTCTTTGGTGGAAAATTATTAACAAATGATTTTCCACTCAGAGCTAGCTAGTTTTGTCTTGGATAATTACTGACAAGTTAGCCTTGCCTAACAGCTTACACCTGAAGAGTTCCTAAACTAACGGGATGTTTGGGAAGGTAGGATAAAGTAAAGTCCTTGTTGAGAAATGTGGACTTAGGATGGAAAAGGAGAAGAAAGAGTACTCTACGAGACATGGGTGAAGTCCTGGAAGATTGTAGCCCCATAGTACTCAGCCACTGAGGAACCTGGTCAGGGGTGGGGTGGGGGGAGATTTGAGTGTTAGGGAACAAATTGTTTGTTGTAACTGCCCTAGAGATGCCTGCCTACCAGACAGCTGCTCTCGCAAGACTGTCATTAAAGGTCTCACTTTCACTGTGTTTCGTGTCTCTGAGTGTATCCCTTGGCTTTGAGCATGCAAGAGTGTTTTTCACAATTGAAAACAAATAATTATTGACAGCAAATCAAGTTAAAGATAAGATTTGAATATGTTTTACTGTTGAAAGAATGCAGAAGGAAAAAAATTATAATTAGGCATTCAGAAAACCTTTTGACGTGTTCTGAAATATAACAATAAATGATTTTGCTTTAAATTCAAAACTGTATTATTTAAATGGTCTGTAATTAATTTGATACATGACATTAATTGTCAAATATACTTCATAATGGAATAGCTGTCATGACTTAATTATTATAGTTAATAGTATCTCATTCACATATTAACTTCAGTGGTTAATAAAGAAAAAAAATATTACAAAGCATAAATGATCAAACCATCATCACATTTTCTTTGCTTGGCTAGTTTCTCTCAAGAATCAGTGACTCCATAAATTATGGCTCAACAGAGTTCTGAAGGAAAAGTATCTCTGAAAGCTACCCACTTAAGCCTGTGTATGTGCCTCTTCTTTCATTTCCTTTTTATATTTTGTCCTTATCGTCAGACCTAAACTCTCTCCTTCCACTGATTATCCAGGTTCTTCCCTATTGGCTGCCCACCAAGGCTTCACACTTTTTCTTGTTCCACAGCCTACATTTCTTCCATTTCCTCTATAAAATAACCAGCAATTTTAAAGATAATGGGACTCATACAATAAACTAATATATAAAATGCTAATCTATTATATGGGTTTGTGATTTTAGCTTTGATACTAGACTATTTACCATTTAATAGGAAGCATTGGGTAAAACAAAGAGAAAAAAGATGTTTCAGGGCATTATAGTTATACTTAAAGCACTGGCCTATCTCTTTAAGTCTAAGGCTAATCTAATCAAGAATTTAGAAGCTGTTTTCAAAATTAATTAGTTAATATTCTAACATAGAGAACATTTTTTTCATGACGCTCTGTGATATACTATTTTGTGGATCATAATAAGTACATTATGTCACATTGCTTAACTTTATAGAAAAAAGGTGAGGAAGATTACACTGAGAGCTTTTGGGGTCGAAAACAATATATACAAAAATAACTGACTTTTTAAATGATGCAGTATTAGAAAGTATAACAAAGCTACGTCTTGAGCAAGGCAGCTCTTTCAAGATTATCCCTAGATCCTGTCTATTCAAAATAATTTCACAAAAGTATTCAATCTTATGGATGTGTAGAATAACAGGTATCTATCTGACGTCTCAAGTGACTCAATGTTAAAGAATCTCCCTGCCAATGTAGGAGATGCAGGTTTGATTCCTGGGTGTGGAAGATCCCCTGAAGGAGGAAATGGCAACTCACTTCGGTATTCTTGCCTGGAAAATTCCATGGACAGAGAAGCCTGGTGGACTACAGTCTACATGTAGAAAAGGGCCAGACACAACTGAGCACAGCAGAGCACAGCATCTATGGAAGTGGCATGACTTTTATCATGGGTGATTCAACTGTATCTAAGAAGTGAAAAATGATTTTTTTTTCCTCCCTGGTAATCGTAAATATCCCTTATGGCAGACTGACTTGTATAAAAAAAATCTCTGAAAATGTATACCCTTGTGTGTAATGATACAGGAAGCAGCAGGAAGATGTCATAAATAAAAGTGACAACAGAAGAAGACCAAAGGAAAATTGAAAGAGATACATTATGGTTACAACAACTTTGTCTCATTACTAAACGTCTAGCCCAAGTCTCCATTTAGGCACTGTTTATTGACGTGGAAAAACCCTGGATTGCCACGGCACTTTAATAGACCTGAAAGTGGCTTTCTAAGTGTGCCTTCTGTGTTCTGGTCAGGAGATGTCAATACTTAACTAGCTCAGGGTTTGAGGGAAAAGCATAACCCTAACTAACATGTCATTGCAGTTCGTTAATTGCTGTGACCTCTATCAAAGACTGTGAATCTGTGATTTTAGCTTTGATACTAGACTATTTACCATTTAATAGGAAGCATTGGGTAAAACAAAGAGAAAAAAGATGTTTCAGGGCATTATAGTTATACTTAAAGCACTGGCCTATCTCTTTAAGTCTAAGGCTAATCTAATCAAGAATTTAGAAGCTGTTTTCAAAATTAATTAGTTAATATTCTAACATAGAGAACATTTTTTTCATGACGCTCTGTGATATACTATTTTGTGGATCATAATAAGTACATTATGTCACATTGCTTAACTTTATAGAAAAAAGGTGAGGAAGATTACACTGAGAGCTTTTGGGGTCGAAAACAATATATACAAAAATAACTGACTTTTTAAATGATGCAGTATTAGAAAGTATAACAAAGCTACGTCTTGAGCAAGGCAGCTCTTTCAAGATTATCCCTAGATCCTGTCTATTCAAAATAATTTCACAAAAGTATTCAATCTTATGGATGTGTAGAATAACAGGTATCTATCTGACGTCTCAAGTGGCTCAATGTTAAAGAATCTCCCTGCCAGTGTAGGAGATGCAGGTTTGATTCCTGGGTGTGGAAGATCCTCTGAAGGAGGAAATGGCAACTCACTTCGGTATTCTTGCCTGGAAAATTCCATGGACAGAGAAGCCTGGTGGACTACAGTCTACATGTAGAAAAGGGCCAGACACAACTGAGCACAGCAGAGCACAGCATCTATGGAAGTGGCATGACTTTTATCATGGGTGATTCAACTGTATCTAAGAAGTGAAAAATGATTTTTTTTTTCCTCCCTGGTAATCGTAAATATCCCTTATGGCAGACTGACTTGTATAAAAAAAATCTCTGAAAATGTATACCCTTGTGTGTAATGATACAGGAAGCAGCAGGAAGATGTCATAAATAAAAGTGACAACAGAAGAAGACCAAAGGAAAATTGAGAGAGATACATTATGGTTACAACAACTTTGTCTCATTACTAAACGTCTAGCCCAAGTCTCCATTTAGGCACTGTTTATTGACGTGGAAAAACCCTGGATTGCCACGGCACTTTAATAGACCTGAAAGTGGCTTTCTAAGTGTGCCTTCTGTGTTCTGGTCAGGAGATGTCAATACTTAACTAGCTCAGGGTTTGAGGGAAAAGCATAACCCTAACTAACATGTCATTGCAGTTCGTTAATTGCTGTGACCTCTATCAAAGACTGTGATCATCATTGATATTTTCTGTTTAGAAAATAAAGAATGACTAATGAGTACTATTTTTATGAATGGTCAGGCGAAAAACATGGCTTAAGTCCAGAAGACCATCATTTTCTGAAGTTGCACTTTGAACGACAGACTGTGGAAATGATTTTCTCAGGCTCCCTTCTGGCGAATTCATGGAAAAACTGTCTGTAATCAATCACAATTGTTTTATGGAATTGAGTTACTGGTACCATGTCACAGCAAGCTGATTAAACTCTCCCAGAAGAAATCATCAACTTTATTGGGACTAATGGTATCTAAGATATTAAGTTAGAAGTTGTTTTCATTCACCCTTCAAGGAAAAGTCTTGCTTTGAAACCTCAGCAAAGCTGAGTTCTTACTTTCAGAATAAATCTTATCTAAATGGTTTATGACACTGTTTTTCATAATTCAGGATATCTAAGGATAGGGAAATCTGGCATGCTGCTGTCCATGGGGTCACAAAGAGTCAGACACAGTTTAGTGACTGAAAAACAACGAAGGGTGTTATTGTCTTTTAGTATTAATAATGACAAATTCCCTTTCACAACATTTTACTGGTTAACACATCTTGATACAAAGTATGGTACTGACTCCTCTTTTTACATTTACATTTACATTTTCTCCTTTTTTAAATGTATTTAATGTGACCATTTCTCCTGATCTTTGTTCTTTCTTGATTATGTGACTTGAAATTCATGTATGTAGTTTTCACACATGAACATAAGTATAATTGACTTTTGATACTTTGTAACACTCAATAAATGTCATTTAATGACATCTTAATTAACTGACAACCCCAAAGTGGGATCAAGTCAGATTTTATCAGCCACTGTAATAAAGAGACAATCAGGGATGTACCTTGCAAGGTATGTCTACCAGATCTATTGCTTTTTTCACCATTATGGGTATTTATAAGCGATCTGAAAGAGCTAGTGTATTTTCCCAAACTATTTACATGCTTGTTTAGGATAAATGTTACAGAAATCACTTGAGTCCAAGAATTTAAAATAGTTTGTGAAAATAATCCATTATGCATAAAAATGTATGTTCTTTATTCCTTCATATTGCTTTTTATTTTCTTTTCCCAATCATGCCTCCTTTTATTTATATTTATTTTCATCCATCTTTTTTTATTCTTTGGCATGTGTGAGCCTCCCATTGCAGCGGCCTCTCTCACTGCAGAGCACTGGCTCTGGAGCCATGTTCTGGAGCATGTGCCCCAGAACGCCAGCTGGTAACTTACCCACTGGACCAGTAGGGAAGCCCCATGTTACACTTTCAATGTGCATAGGTCTTTAGGAAAAACAAAGCTAAAAAATAGAGTCCCCACATACCTGATATTCTAAAAATAGCTACCAGTTTAATTTCAAGAGAAACTGATCAGCTTCATATTAAAAATGGAAGCATTTCAACAGTTAGGCAAAAGGATTGTGATGATTAATATTATGTGTCAACTTTACTGAGATACAAGGCAAGTGTCCTAATAAAACCTTATTTTCAAGTCTGTCTGTGAAGGTATTTCTGGATGAGGTTACATTTGAATCTGATTGTGTAAAGTAGACTATCTTCCTCAATGAGTGTGAACAACATCATCTCTCATTCTGAGTGTTGTCTTTTCATTTGATTTATGATTTCCTTTCCTATGCAAAATCCTGTAGTTCCCCTCTTAGGCATGTATCTGGAGAAAAGCAGAATTCTAAAGGATGCATGTATATCAATATTCGTTCCAGCACTAGTTACAATAGCCAGAAGAATGAGGCAACTTAAATTGCATCGACAGAGGATTGGATAAAGAAGAAGTGGTACATATATGTGATGGAATATTACTCAGCCATAAAAAGGAACAAAATAGTGCCATTAATAGAGACATGGGGTTTCCCTGGTGGTCCAGTGGGTAAGGACACCGCCTTGCAGTGCAAGGGGCGCCAGTTCACTCCCTGGCCTGGGAAGATCCCACGTGCCATGGAGCAGCTGGACCTATGTGTCCAATTACTGAGCTGGAGCTCTGGAGCGCATGCGCCTGGAGCCGGTGCTCTGCAACAACAGAGACCATGGCGATGGGAGGCCTACACTGGCCAAAGAAATAAGATGGATGAAAATAGATAAATGAAAGACCAATAGAAGTGACCTGCCCGCCCTCCTTCCTCCCGAACCCGCCCACTCCCGCAAAAAAAAAAAAAATTAGAGACATGGATGGACCTAGGAATTGTCATACAAAGTGAAGCAAATCAGAAAGAGAAAAACAGGTATGATATGATACTATTTTATACATGAAATCTATAAAAATGTTACATAGGCACTAATTTGAAAAGCAAACAAGAAATCTAGAAAAATAGTACAGAGGAACTTATTTACAAAGCAGAAATACAGTCACAGGTGTAGAGGGGTGGAATGAACAGGGAGATGGAATTGACATATGGATATTACTATAAATAGGTAATGAGAACCTAAAAAATTAAAAAGAAGCTACAGTGATTCACATGCAAAAAAAGAAAAAAAAGTATCAGACAACTCTTCTGTTGGAAGAAGTAGAGACTACACTAAAAAGCCAATTAGAAGATTAGAGGGCCATTACAAAACTGTGTTTATTATATAATAAGGACTGTAACTAGGGCTATAGGTCAGGAATGGAAATAAAATTTTCAAGAGACAAAGAATGAAAACTGATTAACAACAACAACAAAAAGCTACCTGAACTTCCCTCCCATCTCCCTTCCCATCCTAACCCTCTAGGTGGTTACATAGGCCCTGTGTAAGTTCCTTTAGTCAAACAGCAGATTCACATTGGTTGTCTATTTTAGATATGGTAATGTAAGTTTCCATGTTGCTCATGGAACACGTGGGATGGGACATGTGCATATTATGGCTTGTTTGGGTTTATGTATGGCAGTAAACAACAAAACTCTGTAAGAGTAAAATTTTAAAAAATTAAAAAGCTATCATAAAAGAGAATTTTCAAGAACTAGACAGTGGTGAGAAGTATAAAAATGAATAGTACTGATATAAATCCTAGACTCTGAGAACTGATATGATCATTTGGAGATTATCACTGATGGTGATAGTTTCGAGATTATACAAGTTAAAATTGTAATAAACATTGACAAGATTAATAAAAATGATGACCTATTTGTTACTTTACAGATAAGGATACAAGGCTCAGAGAAGCTTTTCTATCTTTTTGTTATGTTTGTGAGGGGAATAGGGTTTCTTGGTTTTTTGCTTGTTTTTATTGGCCTAAAATCATACACTGTGTAAGGACTGAGATAATATTACTTTCTGATATCATGACAAAATGTATATTTATTATGCTAATAAAGGGTACCAAATATTAAAAACAAGGCAGGACAATTCCTAAACATTTAATATATAGAACTTTCTAAAACTTAAATTCGGTATGAATATTGTAATGTGAATACGGCATGACAAAACTTACTTGGGAATCAGCTGCTCAGTACATCTAAAAGAAATTTTAAGAAATATCATGAATTGTATAAAATAATGATGTATATCACTGAGATGTACTTGTAGAAGACAGTGAAATGCTGGTGGGAAGCAGAATAACTTCTGATGTAGAATCAAGACTCTTTGTGGCAATATATATATGTGAACCTAAAAATTAAAAAGAAGCTACAGTGATTCACATGCAAAAAGAAAAACGTATCAGACAACTCTTCTGTTGGAAGAAGTAGAGACTACACTAAAAAGCCAATTAGAAGATTAGAGGGCCATTACAAAACTGTGTTTATTATATAATAAGGACTGTAACTAGGGCTATAGGTCAGGAATGGAAATAAAATTTTCAAGAGACAAAGAATGAAAACTGATTAACAACAAAAAAAAGCTACTTGAACTTCCCTCCCATCTCCCTTCCCATCCTAACCCTCTAGGTGGTTACATAGGCCCTGTGTAAGTTCCTTTAGTCAAACAGCAGATTCACATTGGTTGTCTATTTTAGATATGGTAATGTAAGTTTCCATGTTGCTCATGGAACACGTGGGATGGGACATGTGCATATTATGGCTTGTTTGGGTTTATGTATGGCAGTAAACAACAAAACTCTGTAAGAGTAAAATTTTAAAAAATTAAAAAGCTATCATAAAAGAGAATTTTCAAGAACTAGACAGTGGTGAGAAGTATAAAAATGAATAGTACTGATATAAATCCTAGACTCTGAGAACTGATATGATCATTTGGAGATTATCACTGATGGTGATAGTTTCGAGATTATACAAGTTAAAATTGTAATAAACATTGACAAGATTAATAAAAATGATGACCTATTTGTTACTTTACAGATAAGGATACAAGGCTCAGAGAAGCTTTTCTATCTTTTTGTTATGTTTGTGAGGGGAATAGGGTTTCTTGGTTTTTTGCTTGTTTTTATTGGCCTAAAATCATACACTGTGTAAGGACTGAGATAATATTACTTTCTGATATCATGACAAAATGTATATTTATTATGCTAATAAAGGGTACCAAATATTAAAAACAAGGCAGGACAATTCCTAAACATTTAATATATAGAACTTTCTAAAACTTAAATTCGGTATGAATATTGTAATGTGAATACGGCATGACAAAACTTACTTGGGAATCAGCTGCTCAGTACATCTAAAAGAAATTTTAAGAAATATCATGCATTGTATAAAATAATGATGTATATCACTGAGATGTACTTGTAGAAGACAGTGAAATGCTGGTGGGAAGCAGAATAACTTCTGATGTAGAATCAAGACTCTTTGTGGCAATATATATATGTGCAACCAGAAAACAAATGAAGATTAATTTTACAAGAGAACAGTTTCTAAACATGCAAAACTACAACATCCAATTTCACATACAATAGAAAAAAAATGTCAGATCAAGATATTTTATTTTGTTTTCTTTTGGCCACTTCTATTGATCTTTCATTCATTTATCTTTTTTGTTCTTTGACCTGTGTGGGCCTCCCATCACAGTGGCCTCTTTCACTGCAGAGCACCAGCTCTGGGTGCATGCTCTCCAGAGCTCCGACTGGGTAGTTGGACACATTGGTCCAGCTGCTCTGTGGCACATGGGATCTTCCCAGGTCAGGGATCAAACCGGCACCCTTTGCACTGCAAGGTGGTGGTGTCCTTACCCACTGGACCACCAGGGAAGCCACATCTTTAGTTTTTTTTGTACAAGTAAAATGATAATATAAAGTTATAGTCATATACAAATTCATGTAATTCTAAGTATAGGAAGTAATATGTACATTGTGAATTAAGTATATAGCCCTCTTTGTTTACAATTTTAAAATATTTTATTAGGTATGGTTAACAGATTTGTTACATTTTTCACCATTTTACAAATATTAAATAAAAGCCTGAAACATATAAAATCATTTTTCTCAGTTTACAAAGCCATTGTAATCTCAGAACTTATGGTTCTAAATGTTTTACGTTTAAGTCTCAAACAGAATGAAATAAACACACTGAAACAAAACTCATATGACCACTTAGATGCAATGCATTCTTTTGGACAAGTGTTTAGGTATAAATGAATCATACACACATACATGCACACATATATATATGTACATACACACACACACATATATATATGCATTATATATATATATGTATATTATTTGATAATATATACTATTCAATTATCTTTTTTTTTTTTTGGCCACTTCTATTGATCTTTCCCTTTTTTATTTCCAACCATCTTTATTTTTTGGCCCGTGTGGGCCTCCCATCGCAGTGGTCTCTGTTGTCACTGAGCACAGACTCTGGGCACATGCACTCCAGAGCTCCGGCTTGGTAGTTGGACATATCAGTCCAGCTGCTCCATGGCACATGGGATCTTCCCAGGCCAGGGATTGAACCAGCACCCTTTGCACTGCAAGATGGTGTCCTTACCCACTGGACCACGAGGGAAGTACCATCTTTAGTTTTTTTAAAACTCTTTTGAATTAGGGTATATTTGTTTAACAAAGTTGCTTTAGCTTCATGTGTACACTGAAGTTATTGTTATATGTTTGTACAGAGTTTTCTTGTTTACAAGTTTGCATAATCCCCAAGCAGTCATATGTATATCCTGACCCTCACATTTGAGCCTTCCCTCCCTTTTCCCCTTCCCCCCCAATCCCAGGTTGATGCTTAGTCCTTATGTAGGTTCCTTTAATCTTACAGCTTAATCATCTTTAGTTATTTTAAAAGGTTTTCTGGACAGAGTTTGAGCTTATATGTTGACATAACCTTTTTAGAGAGACTGTTATTTTCAATTTAAAGTCCCTTTATTTTCCTCTTGACATAATATGATTCTCTAAGTTTAGTTCATAATTTCATTTACTAAGCAATAAATCATCCATGTCTCATCAAATGCATACACTGAGATAATGGTGGTGAGGGTGTCTGTTTGTAATTGCAGTACTTCATGTATGGCTTTCCAGCATCCCTTCATTGAATTACTTTGTGTCTACATTTTATCATTCTTAATTGGTATTTATGACATGTTCAAATGCCTATAATGCATGCTAAATTAAATTTTATAAAGACATTACATGTTTTCTAAAGGATGAGTCCAATGATTTTGTATATAAACCTCCACTACTAATTCACTAAAAATGCTCATGTATATGCTAATATTTATTCTATTATTTTATTTTCTACTCACAGATTTGGAAGGCCTTATAGCTGGCTGTTAGCAGCATCCCCACTGAAAAAGGCTGCTAACTATGCATCCACCTCTCTCTTGTATGAGTTGAAGGGAAAGTCCACATACTGGAGCTTGTGATAATGAAAGACACAAGCTTCAGCTTAGTAAGTGTCTACCTGGACTGGGCATAGACAATTATGGCTTTGTTGGATATATTGCTGCTTTGGAGAGGATGTTTCAGAAGATATTAGTTTCTGTTCCTAATCTAGTAGATCCAAAATTTAGGAAAGCATATCAGTCCAGCTTCTCCATGTCACATGTGATCTTCCCAGGCCAGGGATTGAACCAGCACCCTTTGCACTGCAAGATGGTGTCCTTACCCACTGGACCACGAGGGAAGTACCATCTTTAGTTTTTTTAAAACTCTTTTGAATTAGGGTATATTTGTTTAACAAAGTTGCTTTAGCTTCATGTGTACACTGAAGTTATTGTTATATGTTTGTACAGAGTTTTCTTGTTTACAAGTTTGCATAATCCCCAAGCAGTCATATGTATATCCTGACCCTCACATTTGAGCCTTCCCTCCCTTTTCCCCTTCCCCCCCAATCCCAGGTTGATGCTTAGTCCTTATGTAGGTTCCTTTAATCTTACAGCTTAATCATCTTTAGTTATTTTAAAAGGTTTTCTGGACAGAGTTTGAGCTTATATGTTGACATAACCTTTTTAGAGAGACTGTTATTTTCAATTTAAAGTCCCTTTATTTTCCTCTTGACATAATATGATTCTCTAAGTTTAGTTCATAATTTCATTTACTAAGCAATAAATCATCCATGTCTCATCAAATGCATACACTGAGATAATGGTGGTGAGGGTGTCTGTTTGTAATTGCAGTACTTCATGTATGGCTTTCCAGCATCCCTTCATTGAATTACTTTGTGTCTACATTTTATCATTCTTAATTGGTATTTATGACATGTTCAAATGCCTATAATGCATGCTAAATTAAATTTTATAAAGACATTACATGTTTTCTAAAGGATGAGTCCAATGATTTTGTATATAAACCTCCACTACTAATTCACTAAAAATGCTCATGTATATGCTAATATTTATTCTATTATTTTATTTTCTACTCACAGATTTGGAAGGCCTTATAGCTGGCTGTTAGCAGCATCCCCACTGAAAAAGGCTGCTAACTATGCATCCACCTCTCTCTCTTGTATGAGTTGAAGGGAAAGTCCACATACTGGAGCTTGTGATAATGAAAGACACAAGCTTCAGCTTAGTAAGTGTCTACCTGGACTGGGCATAGACAATTATGGCTTTGTTGGATATATTGCTGCTTTGGAGAGGATGTTTCAGAAGATATTAGTTTCTGTTCCTAATCTAGTAGATCCAAGAGAACATTTCAAGGAAGAATGGGCACAGTAAAGGATAGAAATGCCAAAGAAATGATAGAAGCAGAAGAGATTAAGGAGTAGAAAGAATACAGAGAAGAATATACAAAAAGAATCTTAATGACCCAGATAATCACCATGATGTTTAATCACTCACCTAGAGCCAGGCATCCTGGAGTGTGAATTCAATGCTTAGGAAGCATTATTACCAGAAAAGCTAGTGGGGGTGATGGAATTCCACCAGAGCTATTTCAAATCCTAAAAGATGCTGCTGCGACAATGTTGAAGTCAATTTGTTAACAAATTTGGAGAAACTCAGCAATGGCCTTAGAACCGGAAAAGGTCAATTTTCATGTCACTCCCGAAAAAGGCAATAACCAAAGAATATTCAAACTACCATACAATTGTTCTCATTCACATGCTAGCAAGACAATGCTCAAAATCCTTCAAGCTAGGTTTCAGCAGTACATGAACCAAGAATTTCCAGATGTACAAGCTGTCTTTAGAAAAGGCAGAGGATACAGAGATCAAATTGTCAAGATAAGCTGAATCTTAGAAAAAGCAAGGGAATTCCAGAAAAAAAAACATTTACTTCTGCCTCACTGACTAAGCCAAAGCCTCTGACTGCTGGAATCACAAAAACTGGAAAATTCTTAAAGAGATGAGAATACCAGACCACCTTACTTGCCTCTGGAGAAATCTGTGTGCAGGTCAGGAAACACTAGTTAGAACCAAACTTGAGAAGATGAACTAACTGGCTCCCAGAAGAGCTGACTCACTAGAACTAATCATTAGAAAACACCCTGATGCTGGGAAAGATTGAGGGCAGGAGGAGAAGAGGGCAAAAGAGGATGTGATGGTTGGATGGCATCACTGACTCAATAGACATGAGTTTTAACAAACTCCAGAAGTTAGCTAAGGACAAGGATGCCTGGAGTGCTTCATTCCATGGAGTCACAAAGAATTGTACAAGACTTAGTGACTGAACAAAAACACTAAGTCTTACAAAATGAGTTTATCAAAGAGTATCTGTAATGAATAGTATTTGTCCTTTGCATACTCACTGTAAAAGATTAATAATTGGCTTGCTTTTTTCTCAGAACAATGGTATAAGTGACTAAAATGAATGGAAGGAGGGTGAACTACTGTTGCCTATTATTTTCTATAAAACAGAATATGTATGTTCTAGTGCATCAGATCAGTTCAGTTCAGTCCTCAGGCATGTCCTACTCTTGTGACCCTATGGACCGCAGCATGCCAGACTTCCGTGTCCTTCACCATCTCCTGGAGTTTCCTCAAACTCATGTCCATTGAGTCTGTGATGCCATCCAACCATCTCGTCCTCTATTGTCCCCTTCTCATTCTGCCTTCTATTTTTCCCAGCATCAGGGTATTCTCCAATAAGTCATCTCTTCACATATGGGGCCAGAGTACTGGAGCTTCAGCATCAGTCCTTCCAAAGAATGTTCAGAGTTGATTTCCTTTAGCACTGACAGGTTTGATATCCTTGCAGTCCAAGGGACTCTCAAATCTTTTCCAACACCACAGTTCAGAGATATCAGTTATTTGGTGCTCAGCCTTTTTTATGATCCAACTTTCACTTTCACACGTGGCTACTGGGAAAACTAGTTTTTTCTATATGGACCTTTGTCAATAAAGTTATGTCTCTTCCTTTTAATACACTCTCTAGGTTTGTTATAGCTTTTCTTCCAAGGAACAGATGTCTTTTAATTCCATGGTTGCAGTCCATGTCCACAGTGATTTTGGAGCACAAGAAAATAAAGTCTGTCACTGTTTCCACTGTTTCCCCATCTATTTGCCATGAAGTGGTGGAACCATATGCCATGATCTTCATTTTTTGAATGTTGAGTTTATGGCCATCTTTTTTACTCTCCTCTTTCACCTTCATCAAGAGACTTTTTATTTTTATTATAATTTTTTTTATTCTTTATTTTAAAGGTTTTACAGAGTTTTGTTGTTCACAGACATGTATGTTCCAAGATCAGTCACATGCATATCCATGGTCCCCACCCAACTAGTTCCCCCCATCCCACCCCTCCAGACCTTCGCCCCAAGCCATTGTAAGCACTCCTATACCCTTAACACTATGACACTAGCTATCTTTTCCACACATAACCGTATAGGTTTCCATGTTACTCCATCCATGCCTCCCCCTCCCTATTTCTTCCCCACAATGTCCCTATGTCTATGCTCTGTCTGTTTTTCCATGAGTTCACTGCGTGTGTTATCAAGACCGTCCTACTAGATTCCATATATGTGTGTTAGTATACTGTATTTGTCTTTCTCTTTTTGACTTACTTCACTTTTTATGATAGGTTCTAGAGTCAGCCACTTCATTAGGACTGAGTCTTCTGCATTTCTTTTAACAGCTGAGTAGTATTCCATTGTATATATGTACCAGAGCTTCCATATCCATTCATTTGTCGATGGACATCTTGGTTGCTTCCATGTTCTGGCTATTGTATAGAGAGCTGCAATGAACATTGGGGTACAGGTGCTTCTTTCAGTTTTGATTTCATCAGGATATAAGCCTAAGAGTGGGATTGCTGGGTCGTAGGGTGCTTCTATTTTTGTTTTTAAGATCTCCAATTTTATGTCAATCAAAGATTCCTTTCTGCACCCTCTCCAGCATTTATTGTCAGGGACTCTCAAATCTTTTCCAACACCACAGTTCAGAGATATCAGTTATTTGGTGCTCAGCCTTTTTTATGATCCAACTTTCACTTTCACACGTGGCTACTGGGAAAACTAGTTTTTTCTATATGGACCTTTGTCAATAAAGTTATGTCTCTTCCTTTTAATACACTCTCTAGGTTTGTTATAGCTTTTCTTCCAAGGAACAGATGTCTTTTAATTCCATGGTTGCAGTCCATGTCCACAGTGATTTTGGAGCCCAAGAAAATAAAGTCTGTCACTGTTTCCACTGTTTCCCCATCTATTTGCCATGAAGTGGTGGAACCATATGCCATGATCTTCATTTTTTGAATGTTGAGTTTATGGCCATCTTTTTTACTCTCCTCTTTCACCTTCATCAAGAGACTTTTTATTTTTATTATAATTTTTTTTATTCTTTATTTTAAAGGTTTTACAGAGTTTTGTTGTTCACAGACATGTATGTTCCAAGATCAGTCACATGCATATCCATGGTCCCCACCCAACTAGTTCCCCCCATCCCACCCCTCCAGACCTTCGCCCCAAGCCATTGTAAGCACTCCTATACCCTTAACACTATGACACTAGCTATCTTTTCCACACATAACCGTATAGGTTTCCATGTTACTCCATCCATGCCTCCCCCTCCCTATTTCTTCCCCACAATGTCCCTATGTCTATGCTCTGTCTGTTTTTCCATGAGCTCCCTGCGTGTGTTACCAAGACCGTCCTACTAGATTCCATATATGTGTGTTAGTATACTGTATTTGTCTTTCTCTTTTTGACTTACTTCACTTTTTATGATAGGTTCTAGAGTCAGCCACTTCATTAGGACTGAGTCTTCTGCATTTTTTTTAACAGCTGAGTAGTATTCCATTGTATATATGTACCAGAGCTTCCATATCCATTCATTTGTCGATGGACATCTTGGTTGCTTCCATGTTCTGGCTATTGTATAGAGAGCTGCAATGAACATTGGGGTACAGGTGCTTCTTTCAGTTTTGATTTCATCAGGATATAAGCCTAAGAGTGGGATTGCTGGGTCGTAGGGTGCTTTTATTTTTAGTTTTTTAAGAAATCTCCATACTGTCTTCCATAGAGGCTGTATCAATTGACATTCCCACCAGCAATGCAAGAGGGTTCCCTTTTCTCTGCACCCTCTCCAGCATTTATTGTCTGCAGATTTTTTGAAGATGGCCATTCTGATGGGTGTGAGGAGATATCTCATTGTAGCTTTAATTTGCATTTCTCTAATAATAAGCGAGGTTGAGCATCATTTCATGTACTTTTGGGCCATCTGTATGTCCTCTTTGGAGAGGCGTCAAGAGACTTTTTAATTCTTCTTTGATTTCTCTCATAAGGGTGGTGGCATCTGCATATCTGAGGTTACTGATATTTCTCCCAGCAATCTTGATTCCAGTTTGTGCTTCATTCAGGCCAACATTTCATATGTTGTATGTTACATATAAATTAAATAAATAGAGTGACAGTATACAGGCTTGACACACTCCTTTTCCAATTTAGAACCAATCTGTTGTTCCATGTCTGGTTCTGTTGCTGTTTGTCCTGCATACAGATATCACAGGAGGCAGTATGGTGGTCTGGTATTGCTATCTCTTTCAGAATTTTCCACAGTTGTGATCCACACAGTCGAAGGTTTTAGTGTAGTCATTGAATCAGAAGCACTTTTTTTTTTTTCCTGGGATTCCCTTGCTCATTCTATGATTCAACAGCTACTGGAAATTTGATCTTTGTTTCTTCTGCTTTTGCTAAATCTAACTTGTACATCTGGATGTTCTCAGTTCATATACTATTGAAGCCTACCTAGGAGACTTGTAAGCATTACTTTACTATCATATAAAATGACTTCAACTGTGCAATAATCTGAACATTCTTTGGCATTGCCCTTCTATGGGATTGGAGTGAAAACTGACCTTTTCCAGTGCTGCAGGCACTGCTGAGTTTTCCAAATTTACTGGCATATTGAATGCAGCACTTTAACAGCATCATCTTTTAATATTTGAAGTATCGCAGCTGTAATTCCATTACCTGCAGTAGCTTTCACATTCTAGGCCAACATTTTTTCACACCCCAGGATGTCTGGCTATAGGAAGTGATCACACATTCATGGTCTTCAAGGTCATTAAGATTGTGTAGTTCTGTGTATTCTTGCCCCTTCTCTTAACATGTTCTGCTTCTGTTAGGCCCATAGCTTTTTTGTCCTTTGTTGTGGTATTCTTGGCATAAAATGTTCCCTTATTTTCTCTAATTTTCTTGTAGAGATCTCTAATCTATCCCGTTCTTTTGTTTCCCTCTATTTATTTGCATTGTTCACTTAAGGAGTCTTTCTTATCTCACCTTGCTATTCTCTGGAACTCTGCATTCAGATGGGTATATCTTTCATTTTCTTGTTTGCTTTTCACATGTCTTCTCTTCTTAGCTTATTTGTAAGCCCTCCTCAGACAACCATTTTGCCTTTTTGCATTTCTTTTACTTGATGATGATTTTGATCACTGTGTCCTGTACAATGTTACAAACCTCTGTCCATAGTTCTATCTGATCTAATCCCTTTAATCTATTTGCAACTTCCACTTTATAACAGTGAGAGATCTGATTTAGATGATACCTGAATGGGCTAGTGGTTTTCCCTATTTTCTTCAATGTAAGTCTGAATTTTGCAATAAAAAGCTCATTATTTGAGCCACAGTCAACATTTAATCTGGGTTTTGCTGACTGTATAGACCTTTATTTTTGACCGCAAAGAGCATAATTAATCTGATTTTGGTATAGCCCATCAGGGGATGTCCATGTGTAGAGTCACCATTTGTGTTGTTGTAAGAGGGTGTTTGCTAGTATCAGGGCATTCTCTTGACAAAACTGTGATAGCTTTTGTCCTGCCTTGTTGTTTACTCCGAGGCCAAATTTGTCTGTTATTCCAGCTATCTTTTGACTTCCTACTTTTGCATTCCAGTCCCCAGTGATCAAAAGGACATCTTTTTGTTGTTGTTGTTAGTTCTAGAAGATCTTGTAGGTCTTCATACAACCATTCAACCTTAACTTTTTCAGCATTAGTGATTGGGGCATAGGCTTGGATTAATGTGATATTGAATGGTTTGCCTTGGAAATGAGCAAGGTCTTTCTGTCCTTTTTGAAACTGCATGTAAGCATTTCAGACACTTGCTAACTATGAGGGATACTCCATTTCTTCGAAGGCATTCTTGCCCACAGCAGTAGATATAATGGTTATCTGTATTAAATTTGTCCATTTCTGCTCACTGTACTAGTGTATTATTATGCAATTATTTATAGTTTTCTTTTAATATTGTTTGTGCTTCAGGGAATACAGAGTACTCTGTCTGAAGCCTAGCTGTTTTTATTGAATTTACATACTTAATAGCCTTTATAGAAAGACAATAGTAATATCTGAACTTTTATAGCTTGAGATCAGTATTCAAGTTGAAATATATAATCAAACACAGTTACCAAGCTTCAGTTATAATGTCATCTGTTCTCTTCCATTCTGAAAAGAGTTACCTCTTCTTTTTACTTACTTATTTTATTTATGACTATTATACATAGAAAGTTATACTGCTTGTTAAGAAATTGTGAGTGAAAGTTCTGTTAAAAGAATCCTTATTTTATGCTATCAAAACTAAATGTTCTCCATTAAAATTGTTAAAATTACATGTTCACAACCTTATGTCCATTTGAGTAGGGAACTTAATAATGCATATATGACTAAATTGAAGAACTAATTTTTATATACTTTGAATAAATGTTTTAAACATTACAAAATAATTACATGTACAAAAATATTTTATAGTAGGAAAACTTTAGACTATTCCCATTTGCATCAGTGTCATTTAATGATTTTTTTTATGATAGCTAAATATGTTTTTTTTTTCATTTTTATTTTGCTTTTTACTTTTACAGAGTTTTGTTGGTTACAGAGATGCATGATCGCAGATTAGTCATATGTATATCCTCCCCATCCCACCCCTCCAGGCCATCGTACAACATCCCTGCAGAATCCCCTTTTCTCACAGAGCAATGACTATAGCTATTTTCTTCACATATGATAGTACAGGCCTTCATGCTACTTCCTTTATGCTTCCCACCCACTGTTGATTCCCCACAATGTCTATATCTACTGTCCATGTCTGTCTCTCCTTAGTGATTGGGGCATAGGCTTGGATTAATGTGATATTGAATGGTTTGCCTTGGAAATGAGCAAGGTCTTTCTGTCCTTTTTGAAACTGCATGTAAGCATTTCAGACACTTGCTAACTATGAGGGATACTCCATTTCTTCGAAGGTATTCTTGCCCACAGCAGTAGATATAATGGTTATCTGTATTAAATTTGTCCATTTCTGCTCACTGTACTAGTGTATTATTATGCAATTATTTATAGTTTTCTTTTAATATTGTTTGTGCTTCAGGGAATACAGAGTACTCTGTCTGAAACCTAGCTGTTTTTATTGAATTTACATACTTAATAGCCTTTATAGAAAGACAATAGTAATATCTGAACTTTTATAGCTTGAGATCAGTATTCAAGTTGAAATATATAATCAAACACAGTTACCAAGCTTCAGTTATAATGTCATCTGTTCTCTTCCATTCTGAAAAGAGTTACCTCTTCTTTTTACTTACTTATTTTATTTATGACTATTATACATAGAAAGTTATACTGCTTGTTAAGAAATTGTGAGTGAAAGTTCTGTTAAAAGAATCCTTATTTTATGCTATCAAAACTAAAAGTTCTCCATTAAAATTGTTAAAATTACATGTTCACAACCTTATGTCCATTTGAGTAGGGAACTTAATAATGCATATATGACTAAATTGAAGAACTAATTTTTATATACTTTGAATAAATGTTTTAAACATTACAAAATAATTACATGTACAAAAATATTTTATAGTAGGAAAACTTTAGACTATTCCCATTTGCATCAGTGTCATTTAATGATTTTTTTTATGATAGCTAAATATGTTTTTTTTTCTCATTTTTATTTTACTTTTTACTTTTACAGAGTTTTGTTGGTTACAGGGATGCATGATTGCAGATTAGTCATATGTATATCCTCCCCATCCCACCCCTCCAGGCCATCGTACAGCATCCCTGCAGAATCCCCTTTTCTCACAGAGCAATGACTATAGCTATTTTCTTCACATATGATAGTACAGGCCTTCATGCTACTTCCTTTATGCTTCCCACCCACTGTTGATTCCCCACAATGTCTATATGTCTACTGTCCATGTCTGTCTCTCCATCGCTTCACTGCATGTGCCATCATCACCATCTTACTAGATCCCATATATGTGTGTCAGTATATGCTACTTGTTCTTCTCATCGCCCCATGCCATTGTAAGCACTCCTATACCCTTAGCACAATGGCAATAGCTATCTTTTCTACACATGACAGTATAGGTTTCCATATTACTCCATCCATGCCTCCCCCTCCCTATTTCTTCCCCACAATGTCCCTATGTCTATGCTCTGTCTGTTTTTCCATGAGCTCCCTGCGTGTGTTACCAAGACCGGCCTACTAGATTCCATATATGTGTGTTAGTATACTGTATTTGTCTTTCTCTTTTTGACTTACTTCACTTTTTATGATAGGTTCTAGAGTCAGCCACTTCATTAGGACTGAGTCTTCTGCATTTCTTTTAACAGCTGAGTAGTATTCCATTGTATATATGTACCAGGGCTTCCATATCCATTCATCTGTCGATGGCCATCTTGGTTGCTTCCATGTTCTGGCTATTGTATAGAGAGCTGCAATGAACATTGGGGTACAGGTGCTTCTTTCAGTTTTGATTTCATCAGGATATAAGCCTAAGAGTGGGATTGCTGGGTCGTAGGGTGCTTCTATTCTTAGTTTTGTAAGGAATCTCCATACTGTCTTCCATAGAGGCTGTATCAATTGACATTCCCACCAGCAATGCAAGAGGGTTCCCTTTTCTCTGCACCCTCTCCAGCATTTATTGTCTGCAGATTTTTTGAAGATGGCCATTCTGATGGGTGTGAGGAGATATCTCATTGTAGTTTTAATTTGCATTTCTCTAATAATAAGCGAGGTTGAGCATCATTTCATGTGCTTTTGGGCCATCTGTATGTCCTCTTTGGAGAGGTGTCTCATTAGATTTTTTTCCCATTTGTTGATTGGGTTGTTCCTTTTTCCTGTGCTGAGTTGTCTGAGTTGCTTGTATATTTTGGAGATTAATTCTTTTTCTGTTGTTTCATTTGCTATGATTTTCTCCCACTCTGTGGGGTGTCTGTTCAGCTCTTTTGTAATTTTTTTGCTTTACAAAATCTTTTAAGTTTCATGAGGTTCCACATGTTCATTTGTCTTTTGAGTTCCGTTATTTTAGTTGGTGGTTCAGAGAAGCTCTTGCTTTGATTGATGTCCTTTAGTGCTTTGCCTATATTCTCTTCTAGGAATTTGATGGTTACTGGTCTTCCATTTAGGTCTTTAATCCATTTTGAGTTGATCTTAGTGTATGGTGTCATGGAATGTTCCAACTTCATTTTTTTGCATGCAGCTGTCCAATTTTCCCAGCACCACTTGTTGAAGAGGCTGTCTTTGTCTCATTTTATAGTTTCGCCTCCTTCATCATAAATAAGGTGCCCATAGGTCCGTGGGTTTCTCTCTGGGTTCTCGATCTTGTTCCATTGGTCTGTAGTTCTGTTTTTGTGCCAGTACCATACTGTCTTGATGACTGTTGCTTTGTAGTATAATCTGAAGTTAGGGAGGCTGATCCCTCCAGCTCCATTTTTCTTTCTCAGGATTGCTTTTGCCATTCAAGGTCTTTTGTGTTTCCATATGAACTGTGTTATTGTTTGGTCTAGTTCTGTGAAAAATGTCAATGGCAGTTGAATAGGTACTGCATTGAATCTGTAGGTGATATTTGGTAGTATGGTCATTTTCACAATGTTGATTCTTCCAATCCAGGAACATGTACTATCTCTCCATCTGTTTAAGTCTTCTTTAATTTCTTTCATGAGTGTCTTGTAATTTTCTGTGTACAATTCTTTTGTTTCTTTGGGTAGGTTTATTCCTAGATATTTGATTCTTTTGGTCGCAGTGGTGAAGGGAATTGCCTCTTTGATTTCATTTTCTGATTTTTCATTGTTTGTGTATAGGAATGCCAGTGATTTCTGCATGTTGACTTTGTATCCTGTGACTTTGCTGAATTCGTTGATAAGCTCTAGTAACTTTGTAATAGTGTCTTTGGGATTTTCTTTGTATAATATCATGTCGTCTGCAAAAAGAGAGAGCTTGAATTCTTCCTTTCCAATCTGGATTCCTTTGATTTCTTTCGCTTTTCTTATTGCTGTTGCTAGCACTTCCAGGATTATGTTGAATAGTAGTGGTGAAAGTGGGCACCCCTGTCTTGTTCCTGATCTTAGAGGGAATGCTTTCAGTTTTTCAACATTAACAATAATGTTCGCTGTAGGCTTCTCATAGATGGGTTTCACTATGTTGAGATAGGTTCCTTTTATGCCCATTTTCTGAAGAGTTTTTTATCATAAATGGATCTTGTATTTTGTCGAAGGCTTTTTCTGCATCTATTGAGATGATCATGTGTTTTTTGTCTCTCAATTTGTTGATATGGTGTATCACATTGATTGATTTGCAGATATTGAAGAATCCTTGCATGCCTGGGATGAACCCGACTTGAATGTGATGTATGAGTTTTTTGATGTGTCGTTGAATTCTGTTTGCTAGGATTTTGTTGAGGATCTTGGCATCTAAGTTCATCAGTGAAATTGGCCTGTAATTTTCCTTTTTGTGTTATCTTTGCCTGGTTTGGGTATCAGGGTGATGATGTTTTAAGCGGAGGATTAGGTCATCTACTTAAGATTTTCCTAGTTTCTTGAGGTGGGATTGTATTGCTATAAATTTCCCTCTTATAACTGCTTTTGCGGTATCCCATAGGCTTTGCACTGTCGTGTGTTCATTGTCATTTTCTTCTAGGAATTTTTTTAATTTTGCCTTTGATTTCCTCAATAATCAGTTGGCTTTTTAGGTATGTGCTGTTTAATCTCCATGTGTTTGTATTTTTAGGGGGCTTTTTTTCTTGTAGTGGATCTCTAGTCTCATTGCATTGTGGTCCGAGAACATGGTTGATATAATTCCGGTTTTCTTGAATTGACTGAGGTTTTATTTGTGGCCCAAGATTTGGTCTATCCTGGAGAATGTTCCATGAGCACTTGAGACGAAAGTGTATTCTTCTACTTTTGGATGGAATATCCTAAAGATATCGATGAGGTCCATTTTTTCTAGTGTGGCATTTAAGGCTTGTGCTTCTTTATTAATTTTCTGTTTGGACGATCTGTCCATTGGTGTGAGAGGAGCTTGACTTCTTCCTTTCCAATCTGGATTCCTTTGATTTCTTTCTCTTCTCTTATTGCTGTTGCTAGCACTTCCAGGATTATGTTGAATAGTAGTGGTGAAAGTGGGCACCCCTGTCTTGTTCCTGATCTTAGAGGGAATGCTTTCAGTTTTTCAACATTAACAATAATGTTCGCTGTAGGCTTCTCATAGATGGGTTTCACTATGTTGAGATAGGTTCCTTTTATGCCCATTTTCTGAAGAGTTTTTTATCATAAATGGATCTTGTATTTTGTCGAAGGCTTTTTCTGCATCTATTGAGATGATCATGTGTTTTTTGTCTCTCAATTTGTTGATATGGTGTATCACATTGATTGATTTGCAGATATTGAAGAATCCTTGCATGCCTGGGATGAACCCGACTTGAATGTGATGTATGAGTTTTTTGATGTGTCGTTGAATTCTGTTTGCTAGGATTTTGTTGAGGATCTTGGCATCTAAGTTCATCAGTGAAATTGGCCTGTAATTTTCCTTTTTGTGTTGTCTTTGCCTGGTTTGGGTATCAGGGTGATGATGTTTTAAGCGGAGGGTTAGGTCATCTACTTGAGATTTTCCTAGTTTCTTGAGGTGGGATTGTATTGCTATAAATTTCCCTCTTATAACTGCTTTTGCGGTATCCCATAGGTTTTGCACTGTCGTGTGTTCATTGTCATTTTCTTCTAGGAATTTTTTAATTTTGCCTTTGATTTCCTCAATAATCAGTTGGCTTTTTAGGTATGTGCTGTTTAATCTCCATGTGTTTGTATTTTTAGCGGGCTTTTTTTCTTGTAGTGGATCTCTAGTCTCATTGCATTGTGGTCCGAGAACATGGTTGATATAATTCCGGTTTTCTTGAATTGACTGAGGTTTTATTTGTGGCCCAAGATGTGGTCTATCCTGGAGAATGTTCCATGAGCACTTGAAAGTGTATTCTTCTACTTTTGGATGGAATATCCTAAAGATATCGATGAGGTCCATTTTTTCTAGTGTGGCATTTAAGGCTTGTGCTTCTTTATTAATTTTCTGTTTGGACGATCTGTCCATTGGTGTGAGAGGAGTGTTAACGTCTCCTACTATTACTGTGTTATTATTGATTTCTTCTTTTATGCCTGAAAGTACCTGTCTTATGTATTGAGGTGCCCCTGTGTTGGGTGCGTAGATGTTCATGACTGTTATGTCTTCCTCTTGGATAGATCCCTTAATCATGATGTAGCGACCTGCCTTGTCTCTTAGAATCTTTTTTTACTTTAAAGTCTATTTTGTCTGATATAAGGATTGCTACCCCAGCTTTCTTTTGATTTCCATTTGCATGGAATATCTTTTTCCATCCTCTCACTTTCAGTCTATGAATGTCTCTATGTCTGAAGTGGTTCTCTTGTAAACAGCATATATATGGGTCATGTTTCTTGATCCATTCAGCCAACCTGTGTCGTTTGGTTGGAGCATTTAATCCATTTACATTCAAAGTAATTATTGATATGAATGTTCCTATTGTCATCTTCTTAGAAGTCTGGGGTTTGATTTGTAGGACTTCTCCTACTCTTGTATTTATTGGCTATATCAGGCCCTTTAACACTTGTTGTAGGGCTGGTTTTGTGGTACAGAATTCTTTTAGTTTTTGTCTGTCTGGGAAGCTTTTAACTTCACCATCAATTCTGAATGAGATTTTTGCTGGGTACAGAATTCTTGGTTGGAGGTTATTCTCTTTTAGCTGTTTAAATGTGTCTTGCCATCTCTTCTGGCCTGCAGGGTTTCTGTCAAAAGATCCACAGTTATATGTATGGGGTTTCCTTTATATGTTATTTGTTGGTTGCTCCTAACTGTTTTTTGTAATCTGTCTTTATATTTAGTCTGCCTTAGTTTGATTAGAATGTGCCTTGGTGTGTTTCTTCTGGAGTTTCTCCTGTATGGAACTCATTGTGCTTCTTGGACTCGGTTGACTATTTCCTTTCCCATGCTGGGGAAGTTTTCAACTATAACCTCTTCAAGAATTTTTTCATAGTCTTTCTTCTCCTCCTCTTCTTCTGGAATTCCTATAATTCTAATGTTGGTGCATTTGATATTGTCCCATAGGTCCCTGAGGCTATCCTCAGTTCTTTTCATTCTCTCAGTTTTGTTGTGTTCTTCAGCACTTATTTCCACCATTCTATCTTCCAGCTCACTTATCCATTCTTCAGTCTCCGATACTCTACTGTTGAGGCCTTCTATCATATTTTTGAGTTCAGCAATTGAGTTAGTGGTCTCTAGGTGCCCCTGTGTTGGGTGCGTAGATGTTCATGACTGTTATGTCTTCCTCTTGGATAGATCCCTTAATCATGATGTAGCGACCTGCCTTGTCTCTTAGAATCTTTTTTTTACTTTAAAGTCTATTTTGTCTGATATAAGGATTGCTACCCCAGCTTTCTTTTGATTTCCATTTGCATGGAATATCTTTTTCCATCCTCTCACTTTCAGTCTATGAATGTCTCTATGTCTGAAGTGGTTCTCTTGTAAACAGCATATATATGGGTCATGTTTCTTGATCCATTCAGCCAACCTGTGTCGTTTGGTTGGAGCATTTAATCCATTTACATTCAAAGTAATTATTGATATGAATGTTCCTATTGTCATCTTCTTAGAAGTCTGGGGTTTGATTTGTAGGACTTCTCCTACTCTTGTATTTATTGGCTATATCAGGCCCTTTAACACTTGCTGTAGGGCTGGCTTTGTGGTACAGAATTCTTTTAGTTTTTGTCTGTCTGAGAAGCTTTTTGACTTCACCATCAATTCTGAATGAGATTCTTGCTGGGTAGAGAATTCTTGGTTGGAGGTTATTCTCTTTTAGCTGTTTAAATGTGTCCTGCCATCTCTTCTGGCCTGCAGGGTTTCTGTCAAAAGATCCACAGTTAGATGTATGGGGTTTCCTTTATATGTTATTTGTTGGTTGCTCCTAACTGTTTTTTGTAATCTGTCTTTATATTTAGTCTGCCTTAGTTTGATTAGAATGTGCCTTGGTGTGTTTCTTCTGGAGTTTCTCCTGTATGGAACTCATTGTGCTTCTTGGACTCGGTTGACTATTTCCTTTCCCATGCTGGGGAAGTTTTCAACTATAACCTCTTCAAGAATTTTTTCATAGTCTTTCTTCTCCTCCTCTTCTTCTGGAATTCCTATAATTCTAATGTTGGTGCATTTGATATTGTCCCATAGGTCCCTGAGGCTATCCTCAGTTCTTTTCATTCTCTCAGTTTTGTTGTGTTCTTCAGCACTTATTTCCACCATTCTATCTTCCAGCTCACTTATCCATTCTTCAGTCTCCGATACTCTACTGTTGAGGCCTTCTATCATATTTTTGAGTTCAGCAATTGAGTTAGTGGTCTCTACTTGCTTATTTTTCATTTCCTGCATGTCTTTTCTCAATGTACTAATTTCCTCTAATATTCTGTTTTCGGTGTTTTGCATCCTCATTAGTATAGCTTTTCTGAATTCTCTTTCAGATAATTTGTCTATCTCCTCCTCTGTCATTTGAAGCTGTGTTTCTCTAGCTTTGTCCTTCATTTGTGCGGTGTTTCTCTGTCATTTCTTTATTAGGTTAGCTTTTGTTTCTTTGTGTGTGTATGGATTTCTTTTTCCCACCTGGCTTCTTGGTTGAATTCTCCCTTCCTTTGGGTTTCTGTCCTTCTAGAAGGATTCAGTGTTTTGTGACTTGGGTGGTGTTAGGTCTTGTTTACAGGTGAATAATCTCTAGTGTTGTATGTTCTTTGATAGTGTGGGATCTTGGAACCAGGGCTTCTACTCCAAGGATCCTTGGTTTGATGATTGATCAGGGGGTGTAGGCTCTATGTCTGGTTTGCTATGGTGTTCCATGATATTAGTTCAAATACTAGCATCCGGTGCCAGGCGGAAAGTCGTGATTTTCACGCGGGCAAGCAGAGCGATTTTCGCACTGGGCGCTCCCTTCCGGCTCCAGGGTCTCTAGGCAGCACTCCACGGGGAACTTCCCAATTGGGTTCCGCCCAGCCCTGCTCCAGTATCCTATCTTCACAGTGTCTTAATTTCTGCCAGAGATCTGGCTGGATTCTTGAAATTTTTGCGCTGAGCACTGCCCCCCGATGGTCCGCTCAGGCCCCCTTGTAGGGCACTTTCTGGCAGCGCTCTCCCTCAGTGTGATCTGGTGTGGGGGTTAGGATAGAGGGTTCTCAAAACAGTAGCTCTGGGAAAGTTTTGGCTCTTCACTCTTTTACTCGCAGACCTAAGGAGTTCTTCTGTTACCTAGTGGCTGATTTGTTGGTGCATTTGATATTGTCCCATAGGTCCCTGAGGCTATCCTCAGTTCTTTTCATTCTCTCAGTTTTGTTGTGTTCTTCAGCACTTATTTCCACCATTCTATCTTCCAGCTCACTTATCCATTCTTCAGTCTCCGATACTCTACTGTTGAGGCCTTCTATCATATTTTTGAGTTCAGCAATTGAGTTAGTGGTCTCTACTTGCTTATTTTTCATTTCCTGCATGTCTTTTCTCAATGTACTAATTTCCTCTAATATTCTGTTTTCGGTGTTTTGCATCCTCATTAGTATAGCTTTTCTGAATTCTCTTTCAGATAATTTGTCTATCTCCTCCTCTGTCATTTGAAGCTGTGTTTCTCTAGCTTTGTCCTTCATTTGTGCGGTGTTTCTCTGTCATTTCTTTATTAGGTTAGCTTTTGTTTCTTTGTGTGTGTATGGATTTCTTTTTCCCACCTGGCTTCTTGGTTGAATTCTCCCTTCCTTTGGGTTTCTGTCCTTCTAGAAGGATTCAGTGTTTTGTGACTTGGGTGGTGTTAGGTCTTGTTTACAGGTGAATAATCTCTAGTGTTGCATGTTCTTTGATAGTGTGGGATCTTGGAACCAGGGCTTCTACTCCAAGGATCCTTGGTTTGATGATTGATCAGGGGGTGTAGGCTCTATGTCTGGTTTGCTATGGTGTTCCATGATATTAGTTCAAATACTAGCATCCGGTGCCAGGCGGAAAGTCGTGATTTTCACGCGGGCAAGCAGAGCGATTTTCGCACTGGGCGCTCCCTTCCGGCTCCAGGGTCTCTAGGCAGCACTCCACGGGGAACTTCCCAATTGGGTTCCGCCCAGCCCTGCTCCAGTATCCTATCTTCACAGTGTCTTAATTTCTGCCAGAGATCTGGCTGGATTCTTGAAATTTTTGCGCTGAGCACTGCCCCCCGATGGTCCGCTCAGGCCCCCTTGTAGGGCACTTTCTGGCAGCGCTCTCCCTCAGTGTGATCTGGTGTGGGGGTTAGGATAGAGGGTTCTCAAAACAGTAGCTCTGGGAAAGTTTTGGCTGTTCACTCTTTTACTCTCGCAGACCTAAGGAGTTCTTCTGTTACCTAGTGGCTGATTTGTTGGTGGTGCTTCATTTCTTGATTAGTTCTGGTGATTCTGTTGGGGAGCTTGTGAAATCTTCCCCTCATTCCTCCATCATCTTGGCTCCACCTCTTCATTTAATAATTTAAGTATTTCACTCATCCTCATCCCTGTCAATTTCAGCTTGCAACAAGAAGTATGTTTCCCATGGGCAAAGCAACAAGTGAAAAACAGATACGTGAGTTTCTAAAAGTAAAACTCTGTCATGCTCTTAGATCTTAATATAATTAGTTTGATTTCTTTTGGTAGACTCTTTTGATGTCAAATGTTAATAATGTGAGCATAACAATTCAAATGTATGAGACAGAAAAAAAAGATACAGATTTGTTGCTGTGCCTCATATGTCAGGCACTCTACTAGCTGGAGATTTTATTTAGTAACAACAATAAGAGCATTCATATACAGCATTTATATACTTATTCAAATAGCCAGGTGTTTAGCAATAATTCACTCATTCACTTCTCACAATATTCTTCTGATACAGGTGTATTTTTATGTAGGTATTGGATGATGCTGCATCAAGTTAATCACTAATGTCAGATTCTTAACAAATAAAATGTGGATTTCTGTCTTAGGGTCCATATCTAAAGTAGGTGTGAGTCTGGGAGTATGTGGTAAGGATTGTGTTCTACACGGTCACTAAAAGTCAAGGCTGTCATAGCTTCTACCAGCTATTCATTGGCCCCAAAGTGATGAATAAAGCTTCTGCATGCATTGCTTTGACCAGAGCTAGTCTCAGAGAACTACAAAACAACGGACAGGAAAAAAGCACACAAAGAGCATTTGATAAACAGCACTCTTTGCCAGTGTTTTTTTCTGTGTGTAAAGTCTTTGATTCCACTTAGCCCTACATTCCATAAACACACCTTTTTGAGGGCTATGTACATTTATTGTCACTTTTCCTCATTGATGTAAGGAGACAAAAAAGTGTTTTAGCCAGGATTAGCTTTTTTAAAAGCAGGATGAATGCAGATCTCTGCCTGGGGTCAATTCTACAAGTAGAAGATTACAATGCGAAAGTAATATACATTGTATATTAAACCTGTTGTTCCTTTATCAATAGATTTTTTTTTAAAAGCAAGAAGTGTTAGAGCCTCACCCTTAGTTTGACCGGTGCTAGATGAGTTTGGTTACTTTTAATTTGTTATTATTTAAAGGAGTATTATATTTCAACTTCTAATGTTTAGGTTCTCCAAGAAGTTAGAATCTCTTACACTGCAAATCTGCATACTTGAATTTACCTTATTTCATTTTATCAAGCTGGCAAGCTAGCTCAACTGTTTCCTGCAACAACTTGCCAAACACGGTTAGAACTAAGAGAAGGCATTATGTGCCTTGTTCTTCAAGCTTCTCTCTGGTAAAAACAAGTTCATCAATACCCCAAATCAACCCCTCCCACAATGTTAGGGTTTTCCCTGGTGACTGAGTCTGCCTGCAAAGCAGGAGAACTGGGTCAAGAACTGGAACTGTTTGATCTCTGGGTCAGGAAGATCCTCTGGAGAACCAAATGACTACCCACTCCAGGATGGGGCTTTCCAGGTGGCACTAGTGGTAAAGAACTCACCTGCCAGGACAGGAGACATAAGAAAAATGAGTATGATCCCTGGGTCAGGAAGATTCCCTGGAGGAGGGCATTGGCAATCCACTCCAGTATGCTGGCATGGAGAATTCTATGGACAGAGGAGCCTGGAAGGCTGTGCATCATAGGATTGCAAAGTGTTGGACACGACTGAAACAACTGAGCACACACGCTAGAATTTTCAGTGAACATTTGCGCAAACAACTTGGAACCGTGTAACAAAAATCATTATCTCTCTAGCCTCCAATGTTAATTTCTTTGCTGTCTGCCCCCGGCTGCAGAGCTAATGTGTTCATGTGTGCTAAGTTGTTTCAGCCATGTCCGACTCTGTGACCGCGTGAACTGCAGCTTGCAAGGATCTTATGTCCATAGCAAAAGCATTCTCTAGGCAAGAATATTGGAGCGGGTTGCCATGCCTACTTGGGATTTTCCTGACCCAGGGTTGAACTCACCTCTTTGTGCATCCTGTATTGGCAGGCAGGCTCTTTATCACTAGCACCACCTGAGTAGAAGATTACAATGCGAAAGTAATATGCATTGTATATTAAACCTGTTGTTCCTTTATCAATAGATTTTTTTTAAAAGGCAAGAAGTGTTAGAGCCTCACCCTTAGTTTGACCGGTGCTAGATGAGTTTGGTTACTTTTAATTTGTTATTATTTAAAGGAGTATTATATTTCAACTTCTAATGTTTAGGTTCTCCAAGAAGTTAGAATCTCTTACACTGCAAATCTGCATACTTGAATTTACCTTATTTCATTTTATCAAGCTGGCAAGCTAGCTCAACTGTTTCCTGCAACAACTTGCCAAACACGGTTAGAACTAAGAGAAGGCATTATGTGCCTTGTTCTTCAAGCTTCTCTCTGGTAAAAACAAGTTCATCAATACCCCAAATCAACCCCTCCCACAATGTTAGGGTTTTCCCTGGTGACTGAGTCTGCCTGCAAAGCAGGAGAACTGGGTCAAGAACTGGAACTGTTTGATCTCTGGGTCAGGAAGATCCTCTGGAGAACCAAATGACTACCCACTCCAGGATGGGGCTTTCCAGGTGGCACTAGTGGTAAAGAACTCACCTGCCAGGACAGGAGACATAAGAAAAATGAGTATGATCCCTGGGTCAGGAAGATTCCCTGGAGGAGGGCATTGGCAATCCACTCCAGTATGCTGGCATGGAGAATTCTATGGACAGAGGAGCCTGGAAGGCTGTGCATCATAGGATTGCAAAGTGTTGGACACGACTGAAACAATTGAGCACACACGCTAGAATTTTCAGTGAACATTTGCGCAAACAACTTGGAACCGTGTAACAAAAATCATTATCTCTCTAGCCTCCAATGTTAATTTCTTTGCTGTCTGCCCCCGGCTGCAGAGCTAATGTGTTCATGTGTGCTAAGTTGTTTCAGCCATGTCCGACTCTGTGACCGCGTGAACTGCAGCTTGCAAGGATCTTATGTCCATAGCAAAAGCATTCTCTAGGCAAGAATATTGGAGCGGGTTGCCATGCCTACTTCTGGGGGATTTTCCTGACCCAGGGTTGAACTCACCTCTTTTGTGCATCCTGTATTGGCAGGCAGGCTCTTTATCACTAGCACCACCTGAGAAGCCCTGTTACGCTAACACGACAGCCTATGTTTTTGTTCAAGAAATACTCCACTTGTAGTAGCAGTTTTGGTGGTGGATAGCAGCACATTTAATGCTTCAGCTATGGTTAGCCTTTATCAGTCAAGCATGATTCTTTCAGTCTCCTAATCTGGCACCTTTCTTTGACCACTCTTGAAATGCTAGCGACTTCCTTGCTTTCTCATCATTTTGCTTCCTTTCTCACTCTGCATCCTTTTTGTGTCCATAGATGAACTATTTGTTAAGAATAAGACTTTTGCCACTATAGCTACTACCCGTATCCCATTTTACAGATAAGAAAGCTGAGGCAGTGTTACTAAATTTCTAGCCCAACATCACACAACTGGTAAAGGGTGACCTCCAGATTATGTAAGCATAAGGTTAATTCTGTTAATTCATTTAATTCTCACAATTATGGCCTCAGGAGTTTTTTTTTTTTTTTATTTCTTATTTTACATGTGACAACTCTCAGTTCTCACTACGTGTCAAAAATGGAATTGAAATCTAAATATGTGTATTTTTTAACCCTCTAGAAAACCCTTCAACCTTAAAATTTTCCAAACTGGAATCAGAAAATATGTTCTCCTCCCTAAAATCTGTTGTTCCTACTGTATTCTCTGGTTGAGTTAGTGACACCATAATTCACAGAAAGGGCAATCTTCTACTCAGCCTTCACCCTTTATTTCATCCTTTTCTTTCCTAGCTTAGACACTTTTCTCCTCTTCCTCATAGACTATGATGCTGGCATTAAAAGAGTAAACATATCCTTGTCTACAGTCTCTTTGAAAGCCCAACCATCCTTTATATTCTTGGGCATTACATGTCTAAGATTTGATACATTATTTTTCTTTGTAAAAAAAAAAAAAGAAAAGAAAAAGTGATTAGTGCCTTCCTTCCTCTGGCTACAGAATAAATTCTAATGTTTAGTCAAATTAATTGGAGTGTACAATTTGCCTCAAAGGTTGTTGTTGGAAGAGGCTTCATGAGGAAAGATCAGTTTACAACAATGTAATATGTACCTTGGGCTTTCCTGGTGACTCAAATGGTAAAGAATCTGCCTGCAATGCAGGAGACCCAGGATCAATTCCTGTGTGGGGAAGATTCCCTAAAGAAGGGAATGGTTGCACACTCCAGTATTCGTGCATGGGAAATTCCATGGACAGAGGAGCCTATTGGGCTACAGTCTGAGGGGCTGGAAAGAGTCAGGCATGACTGAGAAACTTGCACATTTTCAGCATGTGCCTTAGACATCAAAACAAGAGCTGTTAAGTCAGCATCTGGATATCTAAATTTCAAGTCATTATAATATAAATTTTGTTGAAATCTAGGTAAACATATAAATCATTAAGCAAAAAGAGTACTAAGAAAGAGTGACTAGCCAGGTAAGAAAAAGACTAAGAGAGATGGCATCCTGAAAAACAAGTCAAAAGGAAGGCATGACAACTTCTTCAAATACTCCTGGTAGGTCAAGTAAAATAGTTACTTAGAATTCAAACTTGAATTTACAAAGCCTCTGGAATAGAAAGTTTGGCAAACTTGTTGACCCTAAAATTTGATTGAAATCGGTAGAAGAGAGAATGGTAGCAGACAAATTGGAGGCAGTGTGTATAAACGATTGTTCTGAGGTGATATTTCATTGCTAAAAGAAAAAAGAACAAAAAAATGGCATGTCTGTGACTGGGGAAAGGCAAGTAAGAAAGGAAATATGCACAAATGGTGGAAGCTTCATACCGAGGGTAAAAAAGTTCCTTTGAGAGAAGAAAATAATATGTAAGAAATCTCTGATGATAGGAAAGAATTGATGGCTCTGTGTTTTTGAGATAGGTATGTATGAAATCTTACAAAGCAGAGAACAGATGGCCTTTAGATAGAAGCTTGGAAGTTTCATCAATGGTATTAATGAAGCAGAAAAGGCAGAATGTGTCTGCAGATACTGTATGCTGGTAGGAATGGTAGGTAGTGTCTGTGGGTGTTCCCTTCTGATTATTTTTATTTATCAATGAAATAGGGTGTAATTTTATTAACTGAAATGAAGGTAAGGAAGGAAATTGATGAGTGCATGGAAATTTATAAGTTAAATTACAATATGAACTTTTTTGAATGCTTAATTTTTGCTAATATGCTTAGATAATGGATAATATGTCAAGCAATTTTGAATAGTCAACCCATCTAAGCACCTAAGGTGTATTAGGCCAATGATAATAAAAGCTGTAATAATGCTAAAATAGCAATAGTTTACTTTTCTTGTTATTTGCTCTATGTTATTAATAGATTAACATAATCTTCAAAAAAATCTGAGTTAGACAATATATTTATTATCCCACTATACAGATAAAGATATCAAAATATTGAAAATTTGCTTTTACTCAAGATGACACACTTAAAGATAGAAATTGGTGAAATGAAAAAAAGAAATTATCTCAAGTGTAAATACATTTTACAAGGACTCAAAAAAACCTGACTTATTAAGTCAATGTTAAAGTATGAGTCATTTTGGTAAGTCAAGGTCAGGATATGAGGACCTATCTGTTGCCCTATGTGTGCTTGTGTACTCAGTCACTTCAGTCGTGTCCAACTCTGTTTGACCCCATGGACTGTAGCCCACCAGGCTCCTCTATCCATGGGGATTCTCTAGGCAGTAATATTGGAGTGGGTTTCCATACCTTCCTCCAGGGGATCTTCCCAGCCCAGGGATCAAACCCAGGTCTCCCGCACTGCAGGTATATTCTTTACCATTTGAACCACCTGGAAAGCCCAAGAATATTGCAGTGGGTAGCCTATCCCTTCTATAGGGGAATCTTTCTAACCCAGAAATCAAGCCTTGGTCTCCTGCATTGCAGGCAGATTCTTTATCAGCTGAGCTATCAGGAAGACTGATGCCCAATAAGCAACCGCTTATTTAAGCTCCTCTTGAGGATAGTTCTCTGTCTATCCACAAGCAGGCTTGGCCTTGTGCTCAAGTATCCCTCATAAAACCCAATCTCCAAGTGTTATTTGAAGCATCTAATGAAGAAGAACTTTGGCATGTTCCTTGAGGTTAGGGTATGCTCCAAAGAAGCCTTTGTCTCCCCAGAAACTTGCAAATAATAGGAATTTGTTGTTGACACCGATTATCAGGAGGATGATTTCATGGCTTTTTAAATTAGCATCTCTACACGCAGATAGCAATCACCTTGAAAGACTGATTGCTAATGTTCAAATTGCCTTTTGTGCAAAGCTGACAAATTTTAGACCAAATTGCTGTTGGCTATGTTTTCAGAAAGGTAGATCTTAATAATGACATTTAATTTTTCTTTTTCGAACAAATGAATGAGTTTCAAGACTGTTTCTCCAAAGACAGAGCACTATATAAATTCCACATGAAAGCAAGCCCTAATTTAAAAAATAATACCCTAATGATGCCTAATTACTTCCTTGAGAATAAGCAGCAACCTAATTAGTCACCTTTATCTTCATATGCACCTGGAATTGCTATTGTGAATAAAGCATACAAAGCACAGTCCATTTTAACAACAATGCTCTGCAGTGCAGGAAAGTAAGAAGGTTGGTTTAGGTAGGCAAGGTAATTTATGATGAATCATTAACATTTCTAATGGTATTTGATCCATTTTTTGGAGGAGATTGATCAAATAATTAACAGAGTTTGGGAAATTTTCCATTGTCAGTTACATAGAATTAGATTAGAGCTAAACATAAGGCGTTTTCGGTAGAGCTAGATAAAATGCAGTTGCAGGAGACAGTGTATCTGTGTATGTCAGACATTTCCCTGCCATAGCAAATGGCAACTATTAACTCCACACTTTGAGATTTTATCCAAAAAGAACTTGGAAATCTCTTCTCAGTTAGATAATGTCTTCTCAGAAATGGGTTGTGGACAGGACAGATTAAGCAAACTGACAACCACTCAAATGAGTACCTGGAGGTGAGCCTTTGCAGACAGCAAAGAAAATAAAAGTCCCCGTGTCCTCACTACTGCCACAGTGAATGACTGAAAAATCACTTTGTACCATCTGCTATAAAATCTGAAGTGAGAAAGGCAAGGCATCTCTCTCCATGGGCACTGCATAAAGAGCTAGCCCTCACCTTTATTATTAATACTGTAAATCTTTAGAAATAGTCAAAGCGGCCATTCAGCCAAAGCAAAAACAACTCTACTTCGTGGTAAACTGCAAATAAGTTTTCATGGAAGATAAAGACAATCTTCCTAATAACTATTGGATTGTCCTGAGTGTATATGTTTTATATCCTTTGACCATCTGGACAAGTTACTTTTAGAGAAACTTTATTTTTTCTCCATTTCTTTGTTGCAAATTCCCACAAACTGAACAACTTAGGATACAGGTTTTTATGAGCACACAGTTCCCCTGAGTCAGGAGTCGGGGAATTTGCTTCGCTGATACTCCTATGCAGGCTGTCACCAAGAGTCTGTGAAGGCTAGATTCTCATCTGGAGTGGTGGTTGTTTAGTCTGTCCATCATGTCTGAACTCTTTTACAACCCCACGGACTATAGCCCACTGGATTCCTCTGTCGATGAAATTTCCCAGGCAAGAATACTAGAATGGGTTGCCATTTCCTTCTCCAGGGGACCTTCCTAAGCCAGAGATGGAACCCACGTCTCCTGCATTACAAGTGAACTCTTTGCTGCTGAGCCATCTGGAAGCCCTCTCAGCTGGAGTCTCCACTACAAAATGATCTGCTTCCAAAGGTCTAGTTCTTGGGCAAAACTTATGTCCTTGCAGTTTCAGGACTGAAAGCATTAGGTTTTTCTGTTTTGTTTTTGCTGGCTGGAAGCTCAAGGCCAGTCTCAGCTCCAAGGTCTATCCAATATTTCTGCAGGTCCTCATTCTGTGGGATTCACCAACCAGAACATGAACTTCATCCAGTTGACAAAGAGAAGAGTAGGATAGTAAAACAGAGGCTTATAAAGAAAAGAATCTTCACAGCATTGACATTCCATCACCTTGCTGCATCACATAGCTTTAAGAGGTAAGTCACAAGTCTTCCTTCCACTTAAGGGAATGGGGATTCCCCATACAGGCATGAAGACCAGGGGCAGAGGCTTTGGGGTGGATGCCCGAGAAACTATTTCAGCTTATCACCTGTCTATCATGGGGCATAGTTTCCTCAGTTTCAGCCAAAGTATTGTTGTAAATCCTTAAGTCTAACTACTGAATTAAAACTTCTGCTTAAAATTTTCCTTTCTTTCTTCTTTTTTTCAACCAAGTCTGCATTTCTAAGTTCTCAACTTGCCACAGTGGCTTTTATACTCTATTGTTCTCCAGTTTCCTGCCTTTTTCACCAGGACTATCATTGTTTCAAATTCTTTAACATCTATGTAAAGTCAAGATAAGTAAGAGTCTGATTGGCCCAGTTACCAGGCAGAGTACTTAGAGGCCTGAATGAGTCTCTTAATGATGGTCAGATTGCTTTTACCTTTACTTCCATTTTAGTGCAACCTCTGTTAATTAAATCTCTTTAGACTACAAAACTTCTCCTTACCTTTAGTAACTGGGGTGAGAATAGCTTTTTAAGTTTCGTACTTGTAATCCTGACTCTGGATCAGCTATCCTTAAAAGGCTTTATTTTGCCCCAAATTTCTGGATTCCATGCATCCCCCCGCGCCGCCAAGACACACACACTTTTAATGGTGATAATAATTGGCTTTCTAGACAACTTAATGTTCAAATTTTTATACCTGCCCTAGCACGGGGCATCTAGGAAGTTCTGCTGAAAAAAATTTGTCTCTCCATATAAACTACAAATAATGAGAAATTCATTAGGTTAATCATAGCTTTGAAAGTATACAGAACTATTGCTTTCTAATTGTTTTTCTGATTATTAAAAAGACTATTTTGAATTTTAGGGAAAAAAAGCATACCAGTATTATTTCAGGTGTTCTGAAGAGCATTTACAAAAAGAATCTCTTAGTAGTCTAGTCCAAACAATAAATAATATATCTTCAGACAACATTCTGTGCTTCCAAGCAGCAGTGTATTTTATTCTGAAAAAACATATTCATCCTACCTACCTTCTCAGAAAAAAAAGGCTCCTTTCTATCTCTATGTATGGCATGATCCTTTCGAACTAACTTCACAGTCACCCTTGTTAAGATTTCCTCTTCCCTTTTTCCAACTACACAAGTTCTCTAGACATCTATTAAAAGCATTCATTTGAATTTTGAATTCTTTTATGCCATTTCTTCTGTCTCTGATTTTCCAAGAGAACAGACAGGTGAAATTTCTCTAATGATTGTAAAGTTTTCATCATGACTTTCATTTCTGTCATTGTTTTTCAGTCATTAAATCACATCCAACTCTTTGCAACCCCTTGGACTGCAGCCTTTAGATGTCCGCATCCCTCACTGTCTCTTGAAGTTTCCTCAGATTCATGTCAACTGAGTCAGTGATGCCATTCACACATCTCCTCCTCTGTCTCCCTGTCTCTTCTCACCCATGCATTTACATGGAAACTATTAATTTGTAATATATTCAAATGATTGTAGGCAGATTCCTCATCTCAATGGTTATATATTAAAAATAATACATATTTTTATCTTTTAATAAAATTGGGTTGGGTTATCAGGTAATGAAAAAGGGATTATGCATTTGTCAATTTCTCCTTTTCTTTCTCTTGAGCTTTTTTTAATATATTTTGAGGCTATTTTATTAGTTGTGTACACGTTTAGAATTATAACTTTTTGATAAATTGATCTTTTTTGATTTCATTGTGATTATCTATCTTGAGTGCATACGTGTTCAGTTGCTCAGTCATCTCCAACACTTTGGAGCCCCATGGAGACTGTTGGTCTCCTCTGTCTATGGAATTATCCCGGTGAAAACACTGGAGTGGGTTGCTATTTCCTTCTCCATGATGATCTTCTTAACCCAGGGATCAAACCCATTGGCAGGCAAATTCTTTCCCATGGAGCTAAAGTCCTTATTTCTCTTTAGTATTGCTTTTTTCCCCCTTGAACTCTGCTGAAGGCAGAGACAAGGGTTTACCACTCAGTCACCTGGGAACAACCAAGGGAACCTATTGTTCTGATATTAATGCAGCTACATCAGTTTATTGTTGGTTAGTATTTGCAAGGCATAACTTTGTTCTATCTTTTGCTTTCTCATTTCTGTATCCTTATATTGGACAAGCCTCTCTTGACAGAAGGATATTCTTTTTAACACAACATATTAACATATGTCTCTTTCAATTGGAATATTTAATATACTTACATTTAATATAGTTACTCATATGTTGGGCATCTTATTGATTGTTTTCTATAATTTCTTATTTTCTGTTACTGTTCTCTTCTTTCTTACCTGCTGTTGCCAACCTGTAATTATACCTAAGCATAAAAAGAAACATTTTCAGTATTTTAAATATACCATTTTAGCTTTGGGGAAAATAGCTGTAACTCTACTTATTTGCAGAGCACATGTAAAATCAAGTTCATCAGCTCCCTTTGTTGTATTTTTATTTTGCTATATCATTCTATTATGAATTACAGTTCTTGGTCACCTTGATCAATAGAAACTGATAAGAAGCCTAAGAAAAAATTTAACCAAGGCTTTATTAGGACTCCTACTGCAAAAGGACAGATGTGAGCACTGGTAAATAAAGAAGGTAGACCACCAAAGAATTGATGTTGCAGTGCACAGCCTTGCAAAGAGTTGCCCATGACTTGGCAACTGAACAACAACAAAAACAGCTGCCATAGGAGGGAGCCAAAACAATAACAGTTTCCCTTGCTGAGGGGAGACCAGCTGATTATTTATATCAGGTGAGGGTGATTATGATATTGGGGCTGGGCATACATCGTTTATTTTTGATAAATTGATCTTTTTTGATTTCATTGTGATTATCTATCTTGAGTGCATACGTGTTCAGTTGCTCAGTCATCTCCAACACTTTGGAGCCCCATGGAGACTGTTGGTCTCCTCTGTCCATGGAATTATCCCGGTGAAAACACTGGAGTGGGTTGCTATTTCCTTCTCCATGATGATCTTCTTAACCCAGGGATCAAACCCATTGGCAGGCAAATTCTTTCCCATGGAGCTAAAGTCCTTATTTCTCTTTAGTATTGCTTTTTTCCCCCTTGAACTCTGCTGAAGGCAGAGACAAGGGTTTACCACTCAGTCACCTGGGAACAACCAAGGGAACCTATTGTTCTGATATTAATGCAGCTACATCAGTTTATTGTTGGTTAGTATTTGCAAGGCATAACTTTGTTCTATCTTTTGCTTTCTCATTTCTGTATCCTTATATTGGACAAGCCTCTCTTGACAGAAGGATATTCTTTTTAACACAACATATTAACATATGTCTCTTTCAATTGGAATATTTAATATACTTACATTTAATATAGTTACTCATATGTTGGGCATCTTATTGATTGTTTTCTATAATTTCTTATTTTCTGTTACTGTTCTCTTCTTTCTTACCTGCTGTTGCCAACCTGAAATTATACCTAAGCAAAAAAAGAAACATTTTCAGTATTTTAAATATACCATTTTAGCTTTGGGGAAAATAGCTGTAACTCTACTTATTTGCAGAGCACATGTAAAATCAAGTTCATCAGCTCCCTTTGTTGTATTTTTATTTTGCTATATCATTCTATTATGAATTACAGTTCTTGGTCACCTTGACCAATAGAAACTGATAAGAAGCCTAAGAAAAAATTTAACCAAGGCTTTATTAGGACTCCTACTGCAAAAGGACAGATGTGAGCACTGGTAAATAAAGAAGGTAGACCACCAAAGAATTGATGTTGCAGTGCACAGCCTTGCAAAGAGTTGCCCATGACTTGGCAACTGAACAACAACAAAAACAGCTGCCATAGGAGGGAGCCAAAACAATAACAGTTTCCCTTGCTGAGGGGAGACCAGCTGATTATTTATATCAGGTGAGGGTAAGGATGGGTCCAAAGTTTGAGATGGAGGTATGCCCAGGTGCAGAGACTGCATCAATGGATGTTGGTTCATTCATGATGACACATGAGCCTTTGTGTTCCCATTGGAGACAATGAGTAGACCACACCCTTTAGTATCCTGCTTTAAAGTCCTCCTCTAAAAATCACCATCCTCACCAAGCAGAACAGTGGCCCTGGTCCTTATGAGTTCTCTTACAAGAAGTTCTACTGGCATTCCACATTTTTTCTCTAGCCCTTTTACTTAAGCCCTTTTCCCAGGCCTGTATGCCCATGCCTGTCTGCCCATTGGCTCATGGTCTTAAGTGTTTCTGAGACTTAATTTTAGAAATTATTAGTCCTTGTGATTTAAAAAATGCCCATACATCATAAGAAAACTTTCATGGCATGTATGTATTATAGGAGTCAGTCCCTATGGAATCAGACAGCCTGGTGGCACTGAAGAGTGCCCAGAATATATTAGCTGAATTTTCAGTTAAGTTTGGATGGAGACCTTAACAACAATTTTCATGTGTGTGTGCAAATGGCCAGGCTCAATTAACCAATCTTTTCCAACTGTCTACTTAGTCTCCTCTTCAATTTGACTAGGAAAGTGAAATCTCTACTAATATTTCCTCTCTATAGATTAATAATATTCATTAATTTATTAATAGATGATGATGTAGGTATGTATGGTTAACTAAAATTGAAGGTTGATTATTTTCACAATCTGGATGAATTTTATTTTTATTTTGCTATATCATTCTATTATGAATTACAGTTCTTGGTCACCTTGACCAATAGAAACTGATAAGAAGCCTAAGAAAAAATTTAACCAAGGCTTTATTAGGACTCCTACTGCAAAAGGACAGATGTGAGCACTGGTAAATAAAGAAGGTAGACCACCAAAGAATTGATGTTGCAGTGCACAGCCTTGCAAAGAGTTGCCCATGACTTGGCAACTGAACAACAACAAAAACAGCTGCCATAGGAGGGAGCCAAAACAATAACAGTTTCCCTTGCTGAGGGGAGACCAGCTGATTATTTATATCAGGTGAGGGTAAGGATGGGTCCAAAGTTTGAGATGGAGGTATGCCCAGGTGCAGAGACTGCATCAATGGATGTTGGTTCATTCATGATGACACATGAGCCTTTGTGTTCCCATTGGAGACAATGAGTAGACCACACCCTTTAGTATCCTGCTTTAAAGTCCTCCTCTAAAAATCACCATCCTCACCAAGCAGAACAGTGGCCCTGGTCCTTATGAGTTCTCTTACAAGAAGTTCTACTGGCATTCCACATTTTTTCTCTAGCCCTTTTACTTAAGCCCTTTTCCCAGGCCTGTATGTCCATGCCTGTCTGCCCATTGGCTCATGGTCTTAAGTGTTTCTGAGACTTAATTTTAGAAATTATTAGTCCTTGTGATTTAAAAAATGCCCATACATCACAAGAAAACTTTCATGGCATGTATGTATTATAGGAGTCAGTCCCTATGGAATCAGACAGCCTGGTGGCACTGTAGAGAGCCCAGAATATATTAGCTGAATTTTCAGTTAAGTTTGGATGGAGACCTTAACAACAATTTTCATGTGTGTGTGCAAATGGCCAGGCTCAATTAACCAATCTTTTCCAACTGTCTACTTAGTCTCCTCTTCAATTTGACTAGGAAAGTGAAATCTCTACTAATATTTCCTCTCTATAGATTAATAATATTCATTAATTTATTAATAGATGATGATGTAGGTATGTATGGTTAACTAAAATTGAAGGTTGATTATTTTCACAATCTGGATGAATTTAAGGTAACAAAGAAAATTAAAATCTGTGCCATTAATACTTACAAACCTTCATACATACATATGATTTCATATGCTTCTTAGTCTCACAAATACATAGAATGCCAAACACACAATCGCTGGATTCCATAAACTTTTTTTTTTTTTCTGTAATGAATAGGTTTTCAGAAAGAGAAAGAAGTTGGCTACTATGAGAATCTTGTATAGTATCTGGTCCCCATAGTAACAGAGATTTGGATCCTGACACCAGGCTCTAACAGGCCACAGAGCTATAGAGCATTTCAATCTGTGTTAAGGGGGGGGAGAAAAAGACAAGTGCTCAGTCCTGCAAAGATACCATAAAAATAGCTGAGGTCCTATGAGTGTAGACAAGAAATACAGTTATAATCTATACTAGTACGATTTCACATTTCACTTATGGTCCTTTCTGTGTGGGTTAATATTATTCTTTTTATATCAAGTGGCCATCTCTATGCCTTCTATTGAATTTTACTGTTCATTAAACATCGTATCAATACATTTTAGCATGCTTTGAAGATAATTATAAAATGTGTGATTTCAAGATTTACTGAAAAATTTCTGTAATGGAGACTTATTTTGGTTCCAGTTTAGTGGAAGGAAGGGCTAGTCATCTAAAGAATGTGAGGCTTACACCAGGAATCTAGTCTCTCTTTTTATGTTTTGAGTAGAAGCATATTTCTCCCTTATTCTGGTTTCCATGAGGAAGAATTTATACATAAATCCATTTCAAGTCAATATCTTCATTCTTTTTCTTAAGTGGTTGATGAAGAACTATGTGTATGTGTGCTCAGTCATGCCCCACTTCCTGCGACTCCATGGACTGTAGTCAACTAGGCTCCTCTGTCCATGAGATTCTCCAGCAAGATTACCAGAGTGAGTTGCCATTTCCTCTTCCAGAGGATCTTTGTGATCCTGACCCAGGGATCAAACCCTTGTCTCTTGTGTCTCCTGCATTGGTAGGTGAATTCTCTACTACTGTACTACCTGAAAAGCCCTAAATGAAGAGGTAGGTTGACTGTAACTAGCAAGTTTCAAAAAGAATAACTTAGAATAAAAAGCTGAACTATGCCCTGCTCACTCTCATGTACAGTTTAAGTTCTCAGGTTCCCTATGATGCAAATTATATACAAGGGGGTTATCTTACAACGCTATCCAGGGTGACCAGAGTAATGTAGAATACAAGAATATAAGGGATGATAATAGATATTTTGTCATGTTCTGGACTTTAAAGTGAGTATTTTTATCATTTTTAATTGACTTTGGACTTGCTATAGGTCTTTGGTGGATAAACGTCATATAAGTTCCATTCTATTTGTAACTTACTGTGAGATATTTTTAAGAGATAAAATCATACTGAATTATATCAAATGATTTTCTGCATCTAATTAGATCATGAGGGGCTTTTTTTCCCCATTTTTCAAAATAAACTAACCTGTCAAATTATATTTATAGACTTATTTATTTATTTATTTATTTTGGGGAGGGACACTTCTATTGGTCTTTCATTTTTCTATTTTCAACCATCTGTGTTCCTTGGCCCATGTGGGCCTCCCATCGGCAGTGGCCTCTGTCACTTCAGAGCACCGGCTCTGGACGCATTCGCTCTAGAGCTCCAGCTCAGTAGCTGAACACATTGGTCCAACCGCTCAGCGGTACATTTGATCTTCCCATGCCAAGGATTGAACTGGCACCCCTTGCACTGCAAGGCAGTGTCCTTACCCACTGGACCACCAGGGAAGCCCTACAGGCTTTTTTTTACTTAATTTAAAACTTACCCATCATTCTTGGAATAATCTCAAATTTGGGTTGTTTAGAATAATCTATTCTTTTAAAGGTATATTAGAAATAATCTGTAAAATTGAATGATTGGACCAAAATTTATCCTCGTGTAGCACCATAGACTAGTGGCTATAAGAAATTAACAGATATCAAATATTTTCTATTTCTCTTGAACCAACATCATAAATGCAAATGGTTATCGTATTTCTTCTCTTTTAGCCAGTTTTCCTTTAGTACCCCAAATATGGTCTAAATATCTTGTCTCTTGTGTCTCCAGCATTGGGAGGTGAATTCTCTACTACTGTACTATCTGAAAAGCCCTGAATGAAGAGGTAGGTTGACTGTAACTAGCAAGTTTCAAAAAGAATAACTTAGAATAAAAAGCTGAACTATGCCCTGCTCACTCTCATGTACAGTTTAAGTTCTCAGGTTCCCTATGATGCAAATTATATACAAGGGGGTTATCTTACAACGCTATCCAGGGTGACCAGAGTAATGTAGAATACAAGAATATAAGGGATGATAATAGATATTTTGTCATGTTCTGGACTTTAAAGTGAGTATTTTTATCATTTTTAATTGACTTTGGATTTGCTATAGGTCTTTGGTGGATAAATGTCATATAAGTTCCATTCTATTTGTAACTTACTGTGAGATATTTATAAGAGATAAAATCATACTGAATTATATCAAATGATTTTCTGCATCTAATTAGATCATGAGGGGCTTTTTTTTTTCCCATTTTTCAAAATAAACTAACCTGTCAAATTATATTTATAGACTTATTTATTTATTTATTTATTTTGGGGAGAGACACTTCTATTGGTCTTTCATTTTTCTATTTTCAACCATCTGTGTTCCTTGGCCCATGTGGGCCTCCCATCGGCAGTGGCCTCTGTCACTTCAGAGCACCGGCTCTGGACGCATTCGCTCTAGAGCTCCAGCTCAGTAGCTGAACACATTGGTCCAACCGCTCAGCGGTACATTTGATCTTCCCATGCCAAGGATTGAACTGGCACCCCTTGCACTGCAAGGCAGTGTCCTTACCCACTGGACCACCAGGGAAGCCCTACAGGCTTTTTTTTACTTAATTTAAAACTTACCCATCATTCTTGGAATAATCTCAAATTTGGGTTGTTTAGAATAATCTATTTTTTTAAAGGTATATTAGAAATAATCTGTAAAATTGAATGGTTGGATCAAAATTTATCCTCGTGTAGCACCATAGACTAGTGGCTATAAGAAATTAACAGATATCAAATATTTTCTATTTCTCTTGAACCAACATCATAAATGCAAATGGTTATCATATTTCTTCTCTTTTAGCCAGTTTTCCTTTAGTACCCCAAATATGGTCTAAATATCCTTTATTTACTGTTTTTGGGTTGTTTTTTTTTTTTTTTGCATCTAAGTCTCTTTTCATATATATATTACTCATTTGTGTTTGTATACATTTTTCTTGGATGTAACTAGCCTGTCCTTTGTCAGTTTTATTAGTATTTTCAAGAAAATAACTGTGATTTTTTATTTCTATTATAACATTCTATTCTATACTATTATTTGTTCACATATATATGTGTTTTCTGCTATTCTTTCTTTTTCTTTTATGCCCTTTTTGATTTTTTTTTAAGATGAACCCAGTAGCTTGAGGCTTTTTTTTTTTTTTTTGCCTCTAAGTTATCATTTATTTTTATTCATTTTTATTCTTCAGCCTGTATGGGCTTCCCATTGCAGTGGTCTCTCTCACTGCAGAGTACCAGCCATGGGCACATGCGTTCTAGAGTGTCAGCTCTCAACTGGACACACTGGTACAGCTGCTCCATGGCACTTCTTGGGATCTTCCCCAGGCAGGGATCAAACCTGTACCCCCTTCACTGCAAGGTGGACTCTTTACCCACTGTACCACCAGGGGAGACCCTTTTATAAATTTTTTATTTCTTAATTTGAATGTTTAATTTATTTACATGGTTTGCTATAAATGAAAATTTTAAATTTATATATTTCTTTCATATCTTCTTTAGCTTTACCTTTATACATATGCTTTCCTTGTTATTCTTTTCTAAGTACATGACATTTTCAGTTACAATTTTGCCTTACATATATAGATAATATGCATATATGTATATAATATATTTATTATAAACTTTGCCTACATGTCTCATTGGTAAATGAATCTTTTTATCAACATGTGATCATTCTGTTTTTCTTTGCTTTTAACTTATTTCTTAAAGTTTATTGTTTTTCTTGCTATTACCAAAGACTTTTGTTTTTGCTCATACTTGTCTAACAAATTTTTTCATAAATTTGTTTTTAATTCTTTTTTGTATAATTGTGTTTCACTTAAAAATATTTGTAGAAAGTTGGATTTTTTTTTTTTTTGGATTATTTTTAAATGAGTCTAAAAAGCTTTATCTCTGTTCGAAGAAATTTGTCATTTCCATTGAATGTGTCTGTTAATATATTTAGACTCATATTTTTGTTGTATATTTTTAATAATTATTTTTGTTTTACTTTTACAGAGTTTTATTGTTCACAGATATATATAATCCTAGATATTTAGACTCATTTTTATCTTTGCTTTATCATTCTCAGAATTTCCTTTTTGTGTGTAATCAGTTTCATTTTTTTTTTTAATATTTTTTAGAAGTTCTGGTAGCAAAGTTTTAATTGGAGTACATCCTCTTTTTTAACTTTTTCGTAAATATTGTCTTCTGTTTAAAACAAACTTTGCCTTTTATATATAATTTTTTATTGATAAGTAGGTTATCCTAGAAATTTGAAGGTTAATTTCATTGTCTTATGACTTTTGTAATTTTACTAATTCATCTGTCTATATACTTTTAATTTTTGATACTTAAAGCATCCTATGTTGATTAAAGACTTTCTCTTTATGGTTACTGCTCTGCAATATCATAGACCATGATTGGAATTCATTGTGATATCTAAGGTTCTACATCTTTCATGTCTCTGTTTTATATCTAGAATTTACCTTTCATATTTGCATAGTCCTATCATTCTCTGTTTACCTTATATACCCTTGTAAAATTTTTCATATATTAAATCTATTAATATGTTAGTTTATATCCTCTTGTAATTTAATATCACTATTAATGTGAGCTCTTAGGATCTGATTTTCCAGTCTATTGATTCTGCCAACTCTAGTTCATAAGGCGAAGATTGTTTGTGCATGTGTGTCTCATAATGGTTTACTATGAATTTATATTTACTGGAGTTTCATCAATTATTTTTTTTTTTAGATAATATGCATATATGTATATAATATATTTATTATAAACTTTGCCTACATGTCTCATTGGTAAATGAATCTTTTTATCAATATGTGATCATTCTGTTTTTCTTTGCTTTTAACTTATTTCTTAAAGTTTATTGTTTTTCTTGCTATTACCAAAGACTTTTGTTTTTGCTCATACTTGTCTAACAAATTTTTTCATAAATTCATTTTTAATTCTTTTTTGTATAATTGTGTTTCACTTAAAAATATTTGTAGAAAGTTGGATTTTTTTTTTTTGGATTATTTTTAAATGAGTCTAAAAAGCTTTATCTCTGTTCGAAGAAATTTGTCATTTGCATTGAATGTGTCTGTTAATATATTTAGACTCATATTTTTGTTGTATATTTTTAATAATTATTTTTGTTTTACTTTTACAGAGTTTTATTGTTCACAGATATATATAATCCTAGATATTTAGACTCATTTTTATCTTTGCTTTATCATTCTCAGAATTTCCTTTTTGTGTGTAATCAGTTTCATTTTTTTTTTTAAATATTTTTTAGAAGTTCTGGTAGCAAAGTTTCAATTGGAGTACATCCTCTTTTTTAACTTTTTCGTAAATATTGTCTTCTGTTTAAAACAAACTTTGCCTTTTATATATAATTTTTTATTGATAAGTAGGTTATCCTAGAAATTTGAAGGTTAATTTCATTGTCTTATGACTTTTGTAATTTTACTAATTCATCTGTCTATATACTTTTAATTTTTGATACTTAAAGCATCCTATGTTGATTAAAGACTTTCTCTTTATGGTTACTGCTCTGCAATATCATAGACCGTGATTGGAATTCATTGTGATATCTAAGGTTCTACATCTTTCATGTCTCTATTTTATATCTAGAATTTACCTTTCATATTTGCATAGTCCTATCATTCTCTGTTTACCTTATATACCCTTGTAAAATTTTTCATATATTAAATCTATTAATATGTTAGTTTATATCCTCTAGTAATTTAATATCACTATTAATGTGAGCTCTTAGGATCTGATTTTCCAGTCTATTGATTCTGCCAGCTCTAGTTCATAAGGCGAAGATTGTTTGTGCATGTGTGTCTCATAATGGTTTACTATGAATTTATATTTACTGGAGTTTCATCTATAGAAATTAGATGAAGTTTAGTTCTAAAGTGTGTTCCAGCAGAGAGGATTCATATTTTCCTTCCCTTGGATATTTGAGGACATAAGCAATGTGGACCACGTTGATTTTTCTTCTGAGGGCATGCAGCAAAGACAGAAATAAAATGTTGCCAACAATGGATAGATGCATATGGTTAGAAATTTTCTGAGTTTTTTTCTCCTTTTTTTTCTCTTTTTCCTCTATCCATAGCCAAATTTGAGAGAGTCAAGTACCATACCTCATCACCCTAAGGGATGTTTTGTTCTTTTCCCTTCATCCAGAGTTTCAGATCATATTTTCTATACAGCTTGTTACTCAGCCTTCACTTCATAACTTTGAGCCATTGAAACCTGGGATCTAAGACATCTCCAGAGACCTCAAGGAACACTAAAACTTCAGTGATTGACTTGTTCCTGTATACTTATTTTATTTTTGTCTGTCACCCCAAATAATTATCTTTATTTGCTCCCTAAGTCAATTGCACATTTAATTTCTATTTTATCCTTTCATCAAGAATTTCATGTATCCCATCATCGGAAGTTTTGCTTGGAGAATAATTTGAAAAATTATTGGAAAAGATGTAACAGAAAATATCTGAATTTCAAATAGATGAGTATGTTTTCAATAGATGGAAATATATATAGAGTCTCACTAATTCAAAGTTTGTACAGAATGTGTGACCTTCAAAAAATCTGCATGAATTAGCATAACATTAGTTTGAATGTTATGATAATTATATTGAATTGGTATTATTGAGTTCACAAAGAGTTGAATATCAGTATTTTTGTATGATTTAATTTAAATGCATATTATATATATGTATTAAATTCAATAGCATGTATTCAGTCATATTAGACACTGTTAAAATAATAAATCCATTTTTTGTTCTGTTATACATTGTAGTGCATTTAAAGAGTCAAACAGAGAAACCTGAATATCTTGTGGTATCACTTCCGTGTGGGGTCAAAATGAATGATACAAATGAACTTTAGTCATCTATTGATGCAATCTAGTTCATAAGGCGAAGATTGTTTGTGCATGTGTGTCTCATAATGGTTTACTATGAATTTATATTTACTGGAGTTTCATCTATAGAAATTAGATGAAGTTTAGTTCTAAAGTGTGTTCCAGCAGAGAGGATTCATATTTTCCTTCCCTTGGATATTTGAGGACATAAGCAATGTGGACCACGTTGATTTTTTTTCTGAGGGCATGCAGCAAAGACAGAAATAAAATGTTGCCAACAATGGATAGATGCATATGGTTAGAAATTTTCTGAGTTTTTTTCTCCTTTTTTTTTTCTTTTTCCTCTATCCATAGCCAAATTTGAGAGTCAAGTACCATACCTCATCACCCTAAGGGATGTTTTGTTCTTTTCCCTTCATCCAGAGTTTCAGATCATATTTCCTATACAGCTTGTTACTCAGCCTTCACTTCATAACTTTGAGCCATTGAAACCTGGGATCTAAGACATCTCCAGAGACCTCAAGGAACACTAAAACTTCAGTGATTGACTTGTTCCTGTATACTTATTTTATTTTTGTCTGTCACCCCAAATAATTATCTTTATTTGCTCCCTAAGTCAATTGCACATTTAATTTCTATTTTATCCTTTCATCAAGAATTTCATGTATACCATCATCGGAAGTTTTGCTTGGAGAATAATTTGAAAAATTATTGGAAAAGATGTAACAGAAAATATCTGAATTTCAAATAGATGAGTATGTTTTCAATAGATGGAAATATATATAGAGTCTCACTAATTCAAAGTTTGTACAGAATGTGTGACCTTCAAAAAATCTGCATGAATTAGCATAACATTAGTTCGAATGTTATGATAATTATATTGAATTGGTATTATTGAGTTCACAAAGAGTTGAATATCAGTATTTTTGTATGATTTAATTTAAATGCATATTATATATATGTATTAAATTCAATAGCATGTATTCAGTCATATTAGACACTGTTAAAATAATAAATTCATTTTTTGTTCTGTTATACATTGTAGTGCATTTAAAGAGTCAAACAGAGAAACCTGAATATCTTGTGGTATCACTTCCGTGTGGAGTCTAAAAGAATGATACAAATGAACTTTAGTGCAAAGCAGTGGTAGACTCAGGTAGAGAACAAACTTGTGGATGTGAGAAAGGTGAAGAGGGAGGGATAAATTAGGAGTGAATTAAATGGATCACTATGCTTACGCCAGAAACTAACACAAGATTGTTAATCAACTATACGGTACTTCAGTTTTTAAAAAGTCCACACATTTGTTAAGGTGATTTACTTAGACTACACATTTTCCACATGTTCCTTTTTTACTACTGTTTATCCTAAAGATTGTTACTCCAAGAGACATATGCTGACTGCCTGACAGGCATGCCTCCATTTTCCTCTGTGCTCATGGAATTATACATACACACACACATACATCTAATGCAAATATGCACACATGTAACATTTTTGACTAATTCACAAGAACAGTAAGTGATTTTCTACATTTTCTTATTTACTACCTCATTACTATCTATGCAAGTGACCAAAATAGTTTCAGTTCTTTACTATGGAGCTTAATTTTCCATAGCTTTAAAGTAAAATGTTGCATTAAATTATTATATGAATTATGGGGTTTTTTTGGCAAAATACTATGTTTTGGCATGAAAAAATCACATATATTTATGATCTCTTGATATTATTAATTACAGGATTTTCAAAATTAGTTCCAAAACTGTTTGAATACAGGATTTTTTTTTTTTCTTTTTCTCTTTCTTGGTTTGTTGTTGTTGTCTGTTAAATCAGGCTATATTTTTTAGGGTACAATTTTATAAGATTACGATATGCTTTTCTCTGTATCAATCTCTTTATTGGCACTTGCTTCAAAAATTGGAAATGTGTTTATGTTTTTTAAAAATCTGTTTTAACATTCAAATGATTAAACACTTTTGAAGTATATGCGTAGACAAACTTTGATGTATTTATACACTTACAAAGCCATCATTGCAATAAAAATTGTGAACATAGTCTTTAACCCCCCAAATTTTTTTGCATTCCTGGGTAACCTCTCTATTCTGTCCTTTTGACTCACTCTCTCCTCTCTCCCCAGGTAATCCCTGATCTCCTTTGAGTCACTATAGATTAATATACATACAGTGTATTCTTAAAGTAAATTCTAAGATATGTATTCTTCCATTCAGCATAATAATCTTGAGGCTCATCTATATTGTACAATTCATTGATAGTTTATTCCTTTTTATAGCTGAGTAGCATTCCATTGTATGGATATACTACAATGTTCCTTGCACTTTACTTCCTAATGGAAATTTGGGTTGTTTCCAGTTTCGTGACATTACAAATTAAATGGCTCAAAATAGTTGCATATGTATCTTGATATAGCTATAAGCTCTTATTTGTTTTATATGTGTCTAAGAATGAAATGATTAGGCTGTATGTTAATGCTGTTTACCCTTATGCATGCATAAATAATCATCCAAATTAATAAATCATCCAAATGCTAGATGTCTTTGCTTCTCTAGACTCCGGTCTCTACCTCCAAAACTTGGAAAGTTCACCAGTCTTTGCTTTCACCAGTCTATCCGCGCATGTGTTGTTTCTGTAATATTTCTCTGCTTGGTAAGATGGAATTAATGGAAATTCTCTTGTCTCTTTCACATTTCAAGAAAACAGTTTCTTTCTGCAAATCTTCAAAGTCACCTTGAGAATTATTGCTTAATATATTTTGTCTAATTTCTTAACTGTTTGAGGAGGAAGGATGCATCTATTCCCTGTTCCAAACTGGCCAGAAGTACAAGTATATAATGTCTTAAACTATGAAAATATCCATCTTTTTCTCATTTTTTAAATTAAGATATGATTCACACATCATAAAATCCACTGTTCCCAAGTAAACAATGACTGATTTTTAGTGAAAAAAATCACATCTATAACTTATCTCCACTATTAATTTGAGAGTGAAAGTGAAATGACTCAATCATGTATGAATATTTGTGACCCATGGACAAGTCATGGAATTCTCTGGGCAAACATACTGGAGTGGGTAGCCATTGTCTTCTCCAGGGGATCTTCCCAACCCAGGGGTCAAACCCAGGTTTCCTGAATTGCAGGCAGATTCTTTACTATCTGAGCCACAAGGGAAGCCCCAAAATACTGGAGTGGGAAGCCTATCCCTTTTCCAGGGGATCTTGAAGTCACAAGGAATTTTTAGTATATGCACTTAATTGTGCAATAACAGCTATCGAATTCCAGAACATTTTATCAAGTCAAGAAAAAAGCCCTTATAGTAGAGACTGGCACAATATATCAAATCAACTAAATTATTTTTTAAAAAAGAAGAAACCCACCTAGCACCTAATCAACTTCTCTTAGTGTTCTATACTGGCGTTTCATGTAGCTAAAATCATGAACTTTGTAGATTGCATATCCAGGTGGGTTGTTTCCAGTTTCATGACATTGCAAATAAAATGGCTCAAAATAGTTGCATATGTATCTTGATATAGCTATAAGCTCTTATTTGTTTTATATGTGTCTAAGAATGAAATGATTAGGCTGTATGTTAATGCTGTTTACCCTTATGCATGCATAAATAATCATCCAAATTAATAAATCATCCAAATGCTAGATGTCTTTGCTTCTCTAGACTCCGGTCTCTACCTCCAAAACTTGGAAAGTTCACCAGTCTTTGCTTTCACCAGTCTATCCGCGCATGTGTTGTTTCTGTAATATTTCTCTGCTTGGTAAGATGGAATTAATGGAAATTCTCTTGTCTCTTTCACATTTCAAGAAAACAGTTTCTTTCTGCAAATCTTCAAAGTCACCTTGAGAATTATTGCTTAATATATTTTGTCTAATTTCTTAACTGTTTGAGGAGGAAGGATGCATCTATTCCCTGTTCCAAACTGGCCAGAAGTACAAGTATATAATGTCTTAAACTATGAAAATATCCATCTTTTTCTCATTTTTTAAATTAAGATATGATTCACACATCATAAAATCCACTGTTCCCAAGTAAACAATGACTGATTTTTAGTGAAAAAAAATCACATCTATAACTTATCTCCACTATTAATTTGAGAGTGAAAGTGAAATGACTCAATCATGTATGAATATTTGTGACCCATGGACAAGTCATGGAATTCTCTGGGCAAACATACTGGAGTGGGTAGCCATTGTCTTCTCAGGGATCTTCCCAACCCAGGGTCAAACCCAGGTTTCCTGAATTGCAGGCAGATTCTTTACTATCTGAGCCACAAGGGAAGCCCCAAAATACTGGAGTGGGAAGCCTATCCCTTTTCCAGGGGATCTTGAAGTCACAAGGAATTTTTAGTATATGCACTTAATTGTGCAATAACAGCTATCGAATTCCAGAACATTTTATCAAGTCAAGAAAAAAGCCCTTATAGTAGAGACTGGCACAATATATCAAATCAACTAAATTATTTTTTAAAAAAGAAGAAACCCACCTAGCACCTAATCAACTTTCTCTCTTAGTGTTCTATACTGGCCGTTTCATGTAGCTAAAATCATGAACTTTGTAGATTTTGTGTCTGATTTCCTTTAGTAAACAGAATATGTTTAAGGCTCATCAATGCTATAGGATAAATTAGTAACATTTTATGGCAAAATATTGTTGATTTATACAGATATGTATATAGCATATGTTATTTATTCTTTAATCAACTTATGGATAGTTGTGTGGTTTACACTTTTTGGTTATTACAAATACTTCTGCTGTTAAACATTCACTTAAATGTTTTGAGCTGACCTAAGTTTTCAGTTAGTTTGAATGACTGTAGTTTGAACCTTTGACTATAATTGCTGAAACATATGCTTAATTTTATAGGAACTACCAAACTATTTTCCAAACTGAACTCGCTTTCTCTCTACAGTGCAACCTAAAATCTTTCTTCACTCAATATGCTGGAGCAAAATTTTGTAACAAGCATAAATATAAGGTTCACATGACTGTATACTAATGACATTCCATAATGTGCATGGAAATAGGAGAAAAAAGGAAAAGAGTGGCACTTAATAAATATCAGATTTTTTTGTAAAAAAAAAAAAAGACAAATCTTTGCCACATTGCAGATTAGTTGCTTTATTTTGGCAGTCAGGTGGAGAAAAGCAACATGAACTCTCAGCTGCTGAGTTCGGTCTGTAATAATATTCTTCTCTAGAGACAAACTCATAAAACCTCTTCTTTGTAAAGTTCTGAAAGGTTGTTTGTGGTAAAACCACTCAATTGGGCCTGGAGTTAGGAGAGTAGATTTTAAGTATACTCACAAATAAATAAATAAATAAATACTAATACCCAAGGTGATAGGCATGCCAGTTAGCATTATTGTGGTAATAATTTCACATGTATACCCCAAAATGTTATACATTTTTCAAATATATTATTTCTTTACTTGGGGCTGTGTTGGATCTTAGTGGCAGCACGTAAGCTCTCTAGTCTCCACAACACATGTGAGACCTTAGTGCTCTATCCAGGGATCAACCCCCCAAAACCACATCCTCTGAAATTGAAGGGCAGATTCTCAACCACAGGATCACCAGAGAAGTTCCTCTTTATCTTAAATGAATGAATATTCCTTAATTTATGATGGGGTTACATCCCAGTAAAGTCATCATAATTAGAACATATTATAAACAGAACATGCATTTAATGCACCTACCATACCAAACATCATAATCAAACCTAATTGATTTTAACATGCTCAGAACACTTACATTAGCCTACAGTTAGGAAAAATCATCTAACAAAAAACCTATTAGATAACAAAGTAACAAAAATTTTATGTAATTTATTAAATTCTACACTGAAAGTGAAAACAGAATGCTCACACAGATACAGAATGGTTGGAAGTGTAGTGATTGTTCACCCTTGTAATTTTCTGGTTGATTGGGAGCAGCAACTCTGCCATCACTCAGTAGGAAAGAGTATCCTTTCTAGTACATTGCATCAGTCTTGGGATATTCAAACTTGGAAGCACACTTTTTACTGAATTCATGTTACTTTTGCATGATTATAATTTTGAAAAGTTATGAATAGAACCATTCTAAGTCAGGGACTGTTTGTCTACAACGTTTGTCAATCATTCCTCAATGAATCTGGAAAAAAGATGGATGGGCTTGGAACCTCTTTTGACAAGAAATCAAGGGCACGTTATAAAAATGCCAAGGATAAGTTTTTGAAAGTAAAAATGTATCATTGGCTTAATTGTGATGAAAGAACAGTGATTACACTGTTTTGTTGAAACAAAAATTAAGAGTCAAGTACCACTGATACAATGAGACTCTTTCAAATAGAAAGAGTACGAAAGAGTGATGGTGAAACATGTCATTTTCCTAACATGTTCATCCATAATCATGTACATTGTTCTGCCCAGGTTTGTGAGCTTCATCTTGGGGTCAATATGATTGTAAACTATGGATTCACTTTTCATTATACTTCAATGGACCGTTTGAAAGAACACATATAAATGTTTGCAGAATGTTAAATTATTGGAAATGCTCAGAAGGAAAATAGTTTTCCTTGAAGAGGGAAAGACATCCATGTGACATTGCTGAAGTAAGATGTTGAAATAGGAAGCAGCAGCCAAGAATTTAGGGTAATTCTGGAAAATTCCTCTCATTTGAAAAGAAATGAAAAGAATGGAAAATAATTACCAAATTAAAAAAAAATGAACTAATCCAAGAATTTACTGAGAGTTTATTAAAGCAGAATTAAGATCTCAGTAAAGATTGAAAAACACTTTTCTATTCCCTGTGACCTCAACAATAAGCCTAGTTTTATGGTAATGTCATAATAATGGGAAAATTTATGTCCAATGAAAAAACTACATTCATTCTGAGGGCACTTATTTGGTGGATAGTCTTAGATTCAGAGAAGTTTTGGGAAGAAAACTGAGAGGAATTTACAACATAAAAACAAAATGAAACAAAATGTCTTTTGAGGATAATTATTGAATTTTTGTATAAAAGAGTTTAACATCACTGATACGCTAAAATAATTTGAGATATGTTGTGTCGAATCCGATGTGTATAAATTATTTGTGTGTCCACATTAAAACCACCCATTTGGGCTTCCTGGTAGTCCATTGGCAAAGAGTATCCTTTCTAGCTTGCATCAGTCTTGGGATATTCAAACTTGGAAGCACACTTTTTACTGAATTCATGTTACTTTTGCATGATTATAATTTTGAAAAGTTATGAATAGAACCATTCTAAGTCAGGGACTGTTTGTCTACAACTTTTGTCAATCATTCCTCAATGAATCTGGAAAAAAGATGGATGGGCTTGGAATCTCTTTTGACAAGAAATCAAGGGCACGTTATAAAAATGCCAAGGATAAGTTTTTGAAAGTAAAAATGTATCATTGGCTTAATTGTGATGAAAGAACAGTGATTACACTGTTTTGTTGAAACAAAAATTAAGAGTCAAGTACCACTGATACAATGAGACTCTTTCAAATAGAAAGAGTACGAAAGAGTGATGGTGAAACGTGTCATTTTCCTAACATGTTCATCCATAATCATGTACATTGTTCTGCCCAGGTTTGTGAGCTTCATCTTGGGGTCAATATGATTGTAAACTATGAATTCACTTTTCATTATACTTCAATGGACCGTTTGAAAGAACACATATAAATGTTTGCAGAATGTTAAATTATTGGAAATGCTCAGAAGGAAAATAGTTTTCCTTGAAGAGGGAAAGGCATCCATATGACATTGCTGAAGTAAGATGTTGAAATAGGAAGCAGCAGCCAAGAATTTAGGGTAATTCTGGAAAATTCCTCTGATTTGAAAAGAAATGAAAAGAATGGAAAATAATTACCAAATTAAAAAAAAAAAGAACTAATCCAAGAATTTACTGAGAGTTTATTAAAGCAGAATTAAGATCTCAGTAAAGATTGAAAAACACTTTTCTATTCCCTGTGACCTCAACAATAAGCCTAGCTTTATGGTAATGTCATAATAATGGGAAAATTTATGTCCAATGAAAAAACTACATTCATTCTGAGGGCACTTATTTGGTGGATAGTCTTAGATTCAGAGAAGTTTTGGGAAGAAAACTGAGAGGAATTTACAACATAAAAACAAAATGAAACAAAATGTCTTTTGAGGATAATTATTGAATTTTTGTATAAAAGAGTTTAACATCACTGATACGCTAAAATAATTTGGAGATATGTTGTGTCGGAATCCGTATGTGTATAAATTATTTGTGTGTCCACATTAAAACCACCCATTTGGGCTTCCCTGGTAGTCCATTGGCAAAGAGTTCACACAGGAGACATGGGTTTGATCCCTGATCTGGGAAGATCTCACAAGCTGCAGAGCAACTAAGCCTGAGAGCCACAACCATGGACCCTGTGCTCTCGGGTTTTGGAGCCACAACCATTGTGCTGCAACTACTGAAGCCCGTGTGCCCTAGAGCCTGTTTCACAAGAAAAGTCACCACAACAGGAAGTCTGCTCACCTCAATTAGAAGGTAGCCCCCACTCCCTGCCACTAGAGGAAACCCTGCAGCAGCAGAGAAAACCCATTTAAGTAGCCAAAACTAAATAAATAAATAAAAATTTTTAAAAACCCACTTGTTTGTATTTCATTATCTCCATCTTTGGATTTGGAAAAAAATAGAAACCTAGAAATTAACTGTAAGTATGATAAAACCAATAAACTATAGTAGGTTGCATCAAAAATCTTCTTCAAATCCGATGATTATGGCATGAATTCCTTGAGTTCAGATAATACCAATTTTATGCAATTGCTTACGGTATACTTAACATTACGTGAGGCATCATGGTGAAAATGCATTATTTTGGACATAGACAGTGTAAAATAATTTCTGAAAGATAAACTGATGACATTTCAGAATATTTAAATTCTACAGTCAGAAAACTGAATTTCACAGCAAATAAAGAAACATTAATATAAATATTAATGTATCTTATAATCAGAAAAATTATTTAAGTTATGACAGTATAGTTTGAATCAAAAATACATATTTTTTCAAATTACCATATCAATTTAAGCATAGGGATTTTTAATATCATATTCACAGCAGTTTAGAAATCAGGTGTCTTTTCCACTGAATGGATTAAAAGACAATTGACAGATAGGGGCAAGAAATGATTGACTTCTTTTACCCAGTGTCTAGATGGGCAAAGAAAAGATGACATTCTTGGACATGTGATGACAAAAAGTGATGTGTCCAAGTATTAAAACAAATGAGATATGAATATGAGATTAAACTTTCTTTGAAATACATGCAATAAAATGTTTCATTTTAATATATTTCATTGCTTCTTTAATTCATTTATTGTTCATTTTCCATTTTTGCTTTCTTTTTCTATTTTAGTATCACTGCTTTGTGCTCTTTATATTAAATCCTAACCCTAGCCATGCCTTAGAGATACCTCATAGAGGAACAGGAAATTGCTAACAATGCAAGCCAACTTAAAAAGGAAATAACAGAAATAGGCCATGACCAAGACTGTCATAGCATATGTTGCCCAGGGCTTTATCCTGCCATCTCATGAACCCTCTGCTAATAGGAGCAGAGCTGTCAGGAAATGCTGTGGTATCAGTCTTCTCATTTTTCTGTAATGCTACGGTCCCCTAACTTCTGCTTTACAAAATGTATATTAGGGCTGATTCAGCTATGCATATAATGTTAGCAGAAGTGAAGATAAATGTTTAGACTAGGAATTTAGCCCCATTAATATTTTGAGAAACAGGAAAGAAGTAAAGTTTAAGATAGTGACAGAGTTTCACAATACATTTACCAACTATGATTAAAGTGTTGTTTAAAGAACTAAGGAGAAAATAGCTTCAATACCATCACAAAGGTTCATTTTAAATAAGGATTCCATATAATTACAGTAGAATATGTAAATTCCTTTGAGTAGAAATGATTACAAATACTCATGCTTATGGGAATAAGGAATACTGTGTTAACCATTGTAACGTCTTTCTCATTCACTGATAATTACTCATTTATCTATCTGGAAAAGTCTTTAGTCCTGCTAATTTTTTTTTCTCTATGTCTGAATAGAAGTATAATCAACTTATAATATTGTACCTGTTTCGGGTATACAACAGAGCATTTGATACTTTTGCACATTACAAAATGATGACCAAAATAAGCCTAGTTACCAGTTATTTCCCAGGAAAACATATGAAAATATGATTAAATATATTATCTAACAGTAAATTGCTTTGACTTATTTGCTTCATAGCTGAATTAATCACCCCCACCTAATTCATTCATCCCCATTTTCCTCTCCTCTTCAACCAGCTGCTTTTCTCTGTATCTATGAACCTGTATCCATTGTATTATGTTTGTTCATTTTTTTTTGACTTTTAGATTTCACATATAAATTAAATCATATGGTATCTGTCTTCTCTATGTGACTTATTTCACTCAGCATAATACTCTCTAAGTCTAGACATGTTGTTGTAAATGGAAATTTTTCATGGTTTAATAATATTCTACTGTGTGTGCTTGTGTATGCATGTGTAGTATATACATGTATATATATTATTGCCTGGAAAATTCCATGGATAGAAGAGCCTGACAGGCTGTACCGTCCATGGGGCTGCAAAGCATCAGATATGACTGAATGACTTTCACTCACTTTAGTCACTCATATGTGTGTGTGTGTGTGTGTGTGTGTGTGTGTGTAGAGGTGCATGTATGCATGAATGTATTTATATATAAATACATATATATATATCCATATATATATATATAACATCTACTTTATCCATGTATCTTTTGATGAGCAGTTAGCTGGCTTCTATATATTGGCTATTATAAATAATGCTTCAATGAACATATATAAGGGTGCACATATCTTTTCAAATTGCAATTTTTGTTTTCTTTCTTGATTAATATGATTGTTCTGTTTTTACATCGTTGAGGAAACTCAATACTATTTTTCACTGGTGCTGCCCCAATCTACATGCTGACCAATGATGCACAAGGATCTCCTTTTCTCCACATCCTTCTCAATACTTATTTGCTGTCTTTGTCATAATCGTCGTTCCCACAAATGTGAGGGGATATCTCACTGTGGTTTTGATGTGTTTCCCTGAGTGTCAGTGATGCTGAGAGTGTTTTCATGTGTCCATTGGCTGTGTGCAAGTCTTTTCTAGGAAATAAATTCTACAAAATAAAAAAATTTGAACCAAAAAATATACCTGTTTCGGGTATACAACAGAGCATTTGATACTTTTGCACATTACAAAATGATGACCAAAATAAGCCTAGTTACCAGTTATTTCCCAGGAAAACATATGAAAATATGATTAAATATATTATCTAACAGTAAATTGCTTTGACTTATTTGCTTCATAGCTGAATTAATCACCCCCACCTAATTCATTCATCCCCATTTTCCTCTCCTCTTCAACCAGCTGCTTTTCTCTGTATCTATGAACCTGTATCCATTTTATTATGTTTGTTCATTTTTTTGACTTTTAGATTTCACATATAAATTAAATCATATGGTATCTGTCTTCTCTATGTGACTTATTTCACTCAGCATAATACTCTCTAAGTCTAGACATGTTGTTGTAAATGGAAATTTTTCATGGTTTAATAATATTCTACTGTGTGTGCTTGTGTATGCATGTGTAGTATATACATGTATATATATTATTGCCTGGAAAATTCCATGGATAGAAGAGCCTGACAGGCTGTACCGTCCATGGGACTGCAAAGCATCAGATATGACTGAATGACTTTCACTCACTTTAGTCACTCATATGTGTGTGTGTGTGTGTGTGTGTGTGTGTGTGTGTAGAGGTGCATGTATGCATGAATGTATTTATATATAAATACATATATATATATCCATATATATATATAACATCTACTTTATCCATGTATCTTTTGATGAGCAGTTAGCTGGCTTCTATATATTGGCTATTATAAATAATGCTTCAATGAACATATATAAGGGTGCACATATCTTTTCAAATTGCAATTTTTGTTTTCTTTCTTGATTAATATGATTGTTCTGTTTTTACATCGTTGAGGAAACTCAGTACTATTTTTCACTGGTGCTGCCCCAATCTACATGCTGACCAATGATGCACAAGGATCTCCTTTTCTCCACATTCTTCTCAATACTTATTTGCTGTCTTTGTCATAATCGTCGTTCCCACAAATGTGAGGGGACATCTCACTGTGGTTTTGATGTGTTTCCCTGAGTGTCAGTGATGCTGAGAGTGTTTTCATGTGTCCATTGGCTGTGTGCAAGTCTTTTCTAGGAAATAAATTCTACTTGGGTCCTCTGTTCATGTACTAATTGAGATGGTCTGTTTGTTTTGTTGTTGTTGTCCTTATTGTTTGATACTGAGTTCTTTGTATGTTTTGAATATTAACACTTTATCAGATATATCTTTGGCAAATACCTTCTTCCATTCAGTAGATAAATTTATTTAGTTTCAATAAATACTTTATTCCATCTTTTCCTGTGTTTAACAGTCTCTTTCATTGTATGCAACCTCTTTAGTCTGATGTAGTTTCATTTGTTTTTACAGATGAAGTTTCTATTGATACCTACAAGTTAGTGAAACATGTTAGCAACACTAGATTGCTCTTATATTGATAAGAGTGGCGGATTAGGCATCTTTTTAATCACTTAACAAATATGTATTGTTCATTTTATGCTCTGACACTGCTCTAGGCACTTGGAGTTCATTAAAGGACATGTGCCCTCATAGAGATAAGATTCAAGTAATTCATTATTACCACATAGTTCCCTTTCCTATGAATTTAGATAACTGTTCTGATTGAGAACTGTACGATTTTATGAGTTTTCTAACACCATATCATTTATTTATTTTTAATTATTTATTTATATATATATATATATACACACACTCTTTTTTAGATTTTTTCCCCATATAGGTCAATATAGACTACTGACTAGAATTCCCTGTGCTATATGTAGGCTCTTATTAATTATCTGCTTTGTTTATAGCACTGTGTCTACCTCAATCCCAATTACCCAATTTTTCTCCCCTTCTTCGCCCAACAACCATAAGTTTGTTGTCTACATCTGTGACTTGACTGTTTTGTAAATAAGTTCATTGGTACTATTTTCTTTTTTTTAGATTTCATACGTAAATGGAATCATATATCTATGACTTCATTTAGTATGATAAACTTTAGCTGCATTTATGCTTTAGCAAATGACATTATTTTGTTCTTTTATAGGGCCGAGCAATAATAGTTCATCATACATATGTACCACATCCTCTTTACATCTGGAATGTTTTAAACTCGTTCTCCTCTTGGTTAGCTCATAATCAGGCAGATTTTTTAAAACATTTCTCTTTTTATCTCATTTTAAATATCTTTTACGGAAAGCAGAACACATTAAAAAAAAAAAAAACTCAAAGAAAATAATCACTCATTCTCCTACCACCTGTTCTATGTATAAACTGAAAGTTTGTGTCATTTATATCTAAGATATTCACAAGAGTAAGCAATATTTTATTTAAGATATCAATCTATCGAATGATAACATATGAGCAGTATAATGGCAACAAGCAAAGCAATAATGTTTATTTTCTATAAATACTTTTCATTATGTTTAATTCTAAGAGAAGTTAAAATCTCAGATGAAATGAAGAATGAGGAAACAAACTTAAGTTTGTATTCATATGTAGTTGTGGATAATTTCAAATTTTTTTCAGCTGTTAAAGTCAAATCAAGATTAGGATTTATTTTTAATGTCTGTGTTAATTTTGTTTTATTTAGTTATTTTCAGGAAAATTAAAGTTTTTGATAAAGGGAAAAAACAAACAAACAAGTATCATCTTCCAAAGATTAGTGTCAATGTTTCTTCACCATTCAATTTAGTTCAGTTCATTCACTTGGTTGTGTCTAACTCTTTGTGACCCCATGGACTGTAGCACACCAGGCTTCCCTGTCCATCCCCATCTCCTGAAGCTTGCTCAAACTTACATTCACTGACTCAGTGATGCCATCGAACCATCTTGTCCTCTGTTATCCTCTTCTCCTTTTGCCTTCTATGTTTCCCAACATCAGAGTCTCTTCCAGTGAATAGTGTTTTCACATCAGGTGGCCAAAGTATTGAAGCTTCAGCTTCAGCATCATTCATTCCAATAAATGTTCAGGGCTGATTTTCTTTAGGATTGACTGGTTTGATCTTCCCAACACCACAGTTCAAAGTTATCAACCCAAGAATAGAACCCAGGGCTCTCACACTGCAGCCATATTCTTTACCATATGAGCCATCAAATAATCTCTCTCCACTATTGACCGAATATTTGATTATTTTCTAAACTTTCATTGCTTAGCTCTTAAAACATGTTATTGGTTGATCTATTTTACCTATAGATTATTTTCCTGCAAGGTTTTCTTTTATTATTTACAGTTACTGTTTTCATAATCAGTCTCAAGCTTTCTACCTTTGAAGAAAAATATATATATTCATTTCTTTTAAACTCAATTTCAAACAGGAAAAAGCAATTTTGTTATAAAGCACACTTTTAACTGTTTTCTGATGACAAAGTATTCCTAGAAAAGGTTAAGCACTACTTTAAATAAACACAAATGCTTATTCAGGTCAGTTACCTGCACGTATATTATACATGCTAAGTCACTTCAGTCATATCCAACCCTTCGCAATCCTATGAACCATAGCCAACCAGGTGCCTCTGTTCATGGGATTCTCCAGACAAGAATACTGCAGTGGGCTGCCATGCCCTTCTCCAGGGGATCTTGCCAACCCAGGGATGAAACTCATGTCTCTTATGCTTCCTGCATTGCAGGAAGGTTTTGTTTTACCACTGGCCCCGGACCACTTTAAAAAAAGAAAAATTTTTATTTAAAGTCAGATTCAATTTTTTTTTCAGGAAAATTAAAGTTTTGATAAAGAAAAACAAACAAACAAGTATCATCTTCCAAAGATTAGTGTCAATGTTTCTTCACCATTCAATTTAGTTCAGTTCATTCACTTGGTTGTGTCTAACTCTTTGTGACCCCATGGACTGTAGCACACCAGGCTTCCCTGTCCATCCCCATCTCCTGAAGCTTGCTCAAACTTACATTCACTGACTCAGTGATGCCATCGAACCATCTTGTCCTCTGTTATCCTCTTCTCCTTTTGCCTTCTATGTTTCCCAACATCAGAGTCTCTTCCAGTGAATAGTGTTTTCACATCAGGTGGCCAAAGTATTGAAGCTTCAGCTTCAGCATCATTCATTCCAATAAATGTTCAGGGTTGATTTTCTTTAGGATTGACTGGTTTGATCTTCCCAACACCACAGTTCAAAGTTATCAACCCAAGAATAGAACCCAGGGCTCTCACACTGCAGCCATATTCTTTACCATATGAGCCATCAAATAATCTCTCTCCACTATTGACCGGATATTTGATTATTTTCTAAACTTTCATTGCTTAGCTCTTAAAACATGTTATTGGTTGATCTATTTTACCTATAGATTATTTTCCTGCAAGGTTTTCTTTTATTATTTACAGTTACTGTTTTCATAATCAGTCTCAAGCTTTCTACCTTTGAAGAAAAATATATATATTCATTTCTTTTAAACTCAATTTCAAACAGGAAAAAGCAATTTTGTTATAAAGCACACTTTTAACTGTTTTCTGATGACAAAGTATTCCTAGAAAAGGTTAAGCACTACTTTAAATAAACACAAATGCTTATTCAGGTCAGTTACCTGCACGTATATTATACATGCTAAGTCACTTCAGTCATATCCAACCCTTCGCAATCCTATGAACCATAGCCAACCAGGTGCCTCTGTTCATGGGATTCTCCAGACAAGAATACTGCAGTGGGCTGCCATGCCCTTCTCCAGGGGATCTTGCCAACCCAGGGATGAAACTCATGTCTCTTATGCTTCCTGCATTGACAGGAAGGTTTTGTTTTACCACTGGCACCACCTGGGAACCCCACATGTATTATGGAGATATGCAAAAATATTTGTCAAAATGTATTTTCCTGCTTGACTTTCGTCACCTCTGCTCTCAGCTACAGTTTATCATTACTTATTCCTCTTGGAGGTCCATATGAGGCGTATTTTGACAATCACTCCAACCTATTAGTTTGCAGAATCTGCTTTCCTAATATGGATAATAATGCAAAATAATTATTTTCAGCTTCATGGTATGCAGAGCACAATACTTCGTAGCTTTATGTCCTTCATAACTTCTTTATATGAAGCACCTCAGAGTACTTCATAGGTTCATGGCACATAGAGCATAGTACTACATGAAGTTAATAATTTGGGGCTAATATTTGGGAAATATACTAGAATAATATACAATTATTAATTCATGCTACTGTGTAGAATAGGAGCATGCCATAGGAGCTGAACAAATGGATCATGTGAGAGGTAAACTTCTATAGGGTTAGAAGCGGGAAATCATTTTAGTCATTTCAAAGACAGCATAATTCTCTGAAAAACCTTACTTGAAAATATTAAGAAACTTGAATATGGAAGTCATGACATGGCGAACGGTAAAATATGAAAGCAAGCTTTACTGATTTACAAATTTGTCCTTGATCAAGGTTAATTGTATAGTTTGGCAGGAAGTTTCAGTGCCTTTTATGTTGATGATATTCTTAGACATAATTATTAAATATTTTGATTAGAGAAAATGGAAAGAGGCAAATATATTCTTGTCTTGCAATAATGACAACCTTGCCTCTTTTCAATAATTTTAAACCATTACCAGCACAAAGATGCAGAGACTCCACCTATCTGTATTGATATTTTGCTCTAGGTTCATCAAACTTAAGCCTTCTCAGCAATAAACAAAGTACCTCTGTAGACCTTAGTAGATAGACTTGAAATATATTAATTTACTCCAATTACCAGAGACAGTGTCCTGATAATATCTTCACTCTTACTAGTACCTTTTATATGTTTTCACCCAGAAAACAGCACCCAGTAGATATTACCAATATTTATTGAAATAGTGACTGAATTAAAAAATTAATAGTGGGACTTCCTTGGTGCTCCAGTGGCTAAGTTTCTGTGCTTCCAATGCATAGTGTCTGGGTTTGATCCCTGGTTGAGTAACTAGATCCCACATACTCTAACTAAGATCCAGAGAAGCCAAATAAAAATAGTTTAAAAATATAAATCATTTAAAAATTAATAGAATATGTTAGATGTGACACAAAGATACCAGCTTATGCAATTTCTTTTGAAAAAAGAATGATAGACATTTAAGAAGTTTAGGAAACTTATATAAGCTCAGTAGCCTACTTATTTGTCCTTCATAACTTCTTTATATGAAACACCTCAGAGTACTTCATAGGTTCATGGCACATAGAGCATAGTACTACATGAGGTTAATAATTTGGGGCTAATATTTGGGAAATATACTAGAATAATATACAATTATTAATTCATGCTACTGTGTAGAATAGGAGCATGCCATAGGAGCTGAACAAATGGATCATGTGAGAGGTAAACTTCTATAGGGTTAGAAGCGGGAAATCATTTTAGTCATTTCAAAGACAGCATAATTCTCTGAAAAACCTTACTTGAAAATATTAAGAAACTTGAATATGGAAGTCATGACATGGCGAACGGTAAAATATGAAAGCAAGCTTTACTGATTTACAAATTTGTCCTTGATCAAGGTTGATTGTATAGTTTGGCAGGAAGTTTCAGTACCTTTTATGTTGATGATATTCTTAGACATAATTATCAAATATTTTGATTAGAGAAAATGGAAAGAGGCAAATATATTCTTGTCTTGCAATAATGACGACCTTGCCTCTTTTCAATAATTTTAAACCATTACCAGCACAAAGATGCAGAGACTCCACCTATCTGTATTGATATTTTGCTCTAGGTTCATCAAACTTAAGCCTTCTCAGCAATAAACAAAGTACCTCTGTAGACCTTAGTAGATAGACTTGAAATATATTAATTTACTCCAATTACCAGAGACAGTGTCCTGATAATATCCTTACTCTTACTAGTACCTTTTATATGTCTTCACCCAGAAAACAGCACCCAGTAGATATTACCACTATTTATTGAAATAGTGACTGAATTAAAAAATTAATAGTGGGACTTCCTTGGTGCTCCAGTGGCTAAGTTTCTGTGCTTCCAATGCATAGTGTCTGGGTTTGATCCCTGGTTGAGTAACTAGATCCCACATACTCCAACTAAGATCCAGAGAAGCTAAATAAAAATAGTTTAAAAATATAAATCATTTAAAAATTAATAGAATATGTTAGATGTGACACAAAGATACCAGCTTATGCAATTTCTTTTGAAAAAAGAATGATAGACATTTAAGAAGTTTAGGTAATATTTACTTGACCCCAAAATTCCATTATTGGATATTTGTTTGCCATATACATACATGCGTGCATAAAAAAACAAATGTAGTAGGATGCTCCGTAGAATGTCTTGTAATACCAAAAGACTAAACACACTGAAGATGTTCTTCAAAAGAGACAGATTAGTAACATGTTATAGCTAAAAAAATAGAAACCATGCAGCCATTTAAAATAAAAAATATGTTTATGTTAGAATATTTGTGGTTGTGTGTAGACACATACACATATATGTATACATAAAAATATATGTAATTGCATATCATATTTATTCATGTGTATATAGCATGTATATGCAAGGCTTCCCTGATGACTTAGATGGTAAAGAATTTGCCAGCAGTGTGGGAGACCCTGGTTTGACTCCTGGGTCAGGAAGATCCCCTGGAGAAGGAAATGGCAACCCACTCCAGTATTCTTGCCTGAAGAATCCCATGGACAGAGGAGCCTGGTGGGCTACAGTTCATGGGGGTCCCAAGAGTCAGATGCAACTGTGTGATTAAACCACCACCACCACCAAAATGATGATAAAAGACAAACTGAAAAAGTAAGTATCATAGCATTCAGCTTTGTTTTACCAATAGAGAGAAGAGAATTGCCATGTATTTGCAAGAACTCTCTGTGTGTGTTTGTGTGCATGTATACTGGGAATATTACATTTATTGAACTTGGGGGTGATTATATTGTAGCTCTGGCCACAATAATTCATAACCTCTGCATTAACGTTTTGTACACATTTTATTTATGGTATATTTAATTAATAATTAAATATTAATATGAAACATAAGATATCAATCAATATGTGCCTTACTGTTTATATTTATGGTAAGAGGAGAGTGCAGTGTATGAACAAGCGTGTGTGTATATCTATCTATCTAGATAGATAGATAAGTTTGTGAAGGGCCACCAAAGCGTTGAAAGAATAGTTGCATTGGAGAAAAGATTTAATAAGCAAAACTTGCACCCATAATGTCATCAGGAAAATGCTAGCTTGGTGAGTTCATCTTTTTTCTTAAGGAACTGCTTCTTAGTTGTTAACAGAAGGGCTAAGCTTTTGAAAATACATTTTTCTTCTTTTGTTAAATCAGCAAGATGTCAGCTATCCCTGGCTTTTCTCAATTGCATAAACTCCAACAGTTTTAGCTCTTACAAAGATACTCGACGTCTAGGCTAATGAAAATTTCAATTAGCACCTTTGAAATATAGTATTTGTTATTAGCCAAGTTCCACTACATAAACTTTTGTAATGTGTTGCCTCACTGAAAATAGCAAATTGACCTAAGAGTACAAAAGATGAATTAACGAAATGAATTGAATTTATTCATGCCTAATTGTACCCGAGTTACATTTCTTACTTTATTAGGGGAAAACAATATCAGAACAAATAGCAAAAAAAAATAAAAAATAAAAAAGTTTAAAATACAATACTGTTATTATACTAATCGTATACTGTTGTTTGTAACCTATACATATTTTCTGCACCACAGAATACATTTGTAAATACAATGACAGCATTATAAATATACTTTGTTGGCGTTAGAAGATAATCCACCTTCTGTTTATGGGTGTAACTTTGGTATTGTTTCAGTACAAGATGAGAGGTGATCCACTTAAATCTTCATCTCTGCTTTCAGAATTCAGTGAAATCTGAAGATACCTTCTGAAATCCAAAGCCTTTTCTAAACTTGTTTTATAAGAGCAACACACATTAAGTAAGTAATGATGAATGACTTTCTCCTTGTAGTCATGAACTTTTGCAGAAATACTCCATTAAGTCTAAATCTTTTGAAAACATCATGCCTCAAAGAGGTGCCAGCAAAGATTGAAAGTAATCCTGTATTTCTTAAGGATATGGTAAGAATCGGAAAACGTTTTTAGCTTTAATCTGTATAGCTATATCTTCCTGAAGAATGCAATGTGGTAAAGAGTCAATATTCTGCAATGATTCCACCAAAAACGTGCAATAGCAGAGATCCATACAGGGATATTTAACTCTGAAGAGTTGATGACTATTCTCCTGCTTCCAGTCTCACAGAAATATTCTAATTTGCAAGATAGGCTGAAAGTTGTGTTTAGAGTGATTTCATGGTCCACATCACTGATTAAGATTCAACAAGCAGTTGAAAGAAAAGTAAGAGGGTAAAATAATAGCTTAGAAACAAGTCTACAATTGCACCAAGTGGTCCAATTATTTTCACTAAGCTTTTGAAAATACATTTTCTTCTTTTGTTAAATCAGCAAGATGTCAGCTATCCCTGGCTTTTCTCAATTGCATAAACTACAACAGTTTTAGCTCTTACAAAGATACTCGACGTCTAGGCTAATGAAATTTTCAATTAGCACCTTTGAAATATAGTATTTGTTATTAGCCAAGTTCCACTACATAAACTTTTGTAATGTGTTGCCTCACTGAAAATAGCAAATTGACCTAAGAGTACAAAAGATGAATTAACGAAATGAATTGAATTTATTCATGCCTAATTGTACCCGAGTTACATTTCTTACTTTATTAGGGGAAAACAATATCAGAACAAATAGCAAAAAAAAAATAAAAAATAAAAAAGTTTAAAATACAATACTGTTATTCTACTAATCATATACTGTTGTTTGTAACCTATACATATTTTCTGCACCACAGAATACATTTGTAAATACAATGACAGCATTATAAATATACTTTGTTGGCATTAGAAGATAATCCACCTTCTGTTTATGGGTGTAACTTTGGTATTGTTTCAGTACAAGATGAGAGGTGATCCACTTAAATCTTCATCTCTGCTTTCAGAATTCAGTGAAATCTGAAGATACCTTCTGAAATCCAAAGCCTTTTCTAAACTTGTTTTATAAGAGCAACACACATTAAGTAAGTAATGATGAATGACTTTCTCCTTGTAGTCATGAACTTTTGCAGAAATACTCCATTAAGTCTAAATCTTTTGAAAACATCATGCCTCAAAGAGGTGCCAGCAAAGATTGAAAGTAATCCTGTATTTCTTAAGGATATGGTAAGAATCGGAAAACGTTTTTAGCTTTAATCTGTATAGCTATATCTTCCTGAAGAATGCAATGTGGTAAAGAGTCAATATTCTGCAATGATTCCACCAAAAACGTGCAATAGCAGAGATCCATACAGGGATATTTAACTCTGAGAAGTTGATGACTATTCTCCTGCTTCCAGTCTCACAGAAATATTCTAATTTGCAAGATAGGCTGAAAGTTGTGTTTAGAGTGATTTCATGGTCCACATCACTGATTAAGATTCAACAAGCAGTTGAAAGAAAAGAAATAAGAGGGGTAAAAATAATAGCTTAGAAACAAGTCTACAATTGCACCAAGTGGTCCAATTATTTTCATACTTAAATGTTTTTTATAAAGCTTCAGTAGAATAATCAAGGATTACTCCTTTGAAATCATACTCCTTCAGTTCTCTGGTCATTTTACTTTAGGTTTCCCAAGAACAGAGCCCAGGTGTAGAAAAATGACAAGGGAGTATGTGCCTAAGTTTTTCTCCTTTTTGTGTGTTTGTGTTTATCTTCTGTTTTATTATCTCACTCTGAAAGAAGGAAAGATTCTCATTTTGTTTAATGCTATTTTAGAATTTGTAGGTGCAGGTTGTGAATGTAGGAAAACTTGAATATACATCCTAAAGGGATCCTTTTGTACTTTGTGATCTTGCACATTTTTTTTTTTATTGATGTTTTCTATAAAATTAAGTTTATCATCCTTGCAAGTTTGTCTTTTGAATTAAACCAGATATTTTATGTGTTACAGCACATATTCTATGTTCATCTTTTAAAATATTGATCTAAAGGCAAAACATTTATGAAAGAGTTGTGTAGTACTTATTATGGTCAGATATTAAGATCTGTTTTCCAAGAGAGTTTAGCAAAATAACAAAATATGCATTAGTTTTCATATTAAAGCAATCAACATATCTCCCATTCAGCAGGCACAAATTTTTCACATGGGATGGAATTTTAGAAATTTTAGAATGCATTTGTCAAGTTCTAGAATTTGAAGATTATATCACATTTCTAGATGTTTTGGAGAGAGATGGAGAATTGACAGTTTCACAAAACTGATTCATCCATATACCCGTTAATATATTCTTCATTTATTCATTAATACATTCTTCATTTATTCAGATTTCTTTTATGTACATTAAAAATATATAGTTTTACTTGTAAGAACCCTGCATAGTTCTTCTATTATTTGCACTTGGTATATATAGATGCATTACTTTGTGCATATGGATATACTCATATTTAAAATGTACATAAAGCATGCAATAAAATTGGTTTAAGGATTTCATGGTCCACATCACTGATTAAGATTCAACAAGCAGTTGAAAGAAAAGAAGTAAGAGGGGTAAAAATAATAGCTTAGAAACAAGTCTACAATTGCACCAAGTGGTCCAATTATTTTCATACTTAAATGTTTTTTATAAAGCTTCAGTAGAATAATCAAGGATTACTCCTTTGAAATCATACTCCTTCAGTTCTCTGGTCATTTTACTTTAGGTTTCCCAAGAACAGAGCCCAGGTGTAGAAAAATGACAAGGGAGTATGTACCTAAGTTTTTCTCCTTTTTGTGTGTTTGTGTTTATCTTCTGTTTTATTATCTTACTCTGAAAGAAGGAAAGATTCTCATTTTGTTTAATGCTATTTTAGAATTTGTAGGTGCAGGTTGTGAATGTAGGAAAACTTGAATATACATCCTAAAGGGATCCTTTTGTACTTTGTGATCTTGCACATTTTTTTTTTTTATTGATGTTTTCTATAAAATTAAGTTTATAATCCTTACAAGTTTGTCTTTTGAATTAAACCAGATATTTTATGTGTTACAGCACATATTCTATGTTCATCTTTTAAAATATTGATCTAAAGGCAAAACATTTATGAAAGAGTTGTGTAGTACTTATTATGGTCAGATATTAAGATCTGTTTTCCAAGAGAGTTTAGCAAAATAACAAAATATGCATTAGTTTTCATATTAAAGCAATCAACATATTTCCCATTCAGCAGGCACAAATTTTTCACATGGGATGGAATTTTAGAAATTTTAGAATGCATTTGTCAAGTTCTAGAATTTGAAGATTATGTCACATTTCTAGGTGTTTTGGAGAGAGATGGAGAATTGACAGTTTCACAAAACTGATTCATCCATATACCTGTTAATATATTCTTCATTTATTCATTAATATATTCTTCATTTATTCAGATTTCTTTTATGTACATTAAAAATATATAGTTTTACTTGTAAGAACCCTGCATAGTTCTTCTATTATTTGTACTTGGTATATATAGATGCATTACTTTGTGCATATGGATATACTCATATTTAAAATGTACATAAAGCATGCAATAAAATTTTTCGACATGAATAGCATCTGATCAATAGCATTAATTCCAAAAATATATAATGCATATTTTAGCCGTATCTATTATGTTTCAGCTTGTATACAGAAAATAGATTCAAAATCTCTACTTAAAAACTAAGAATAATAAAATAACAAAAAGTGGTGTCAGACACATCAGGTTAGGTCAGGTGTACATTGTGAAGTGGTTGAGAAGGCACCTCAAATTTTGCCACTTTGCCCCAAGGATAATCTAGAGCTAAAGGCAAATAAGAACTTTGTGGCCTCAAGAGAAAGCTCTGCACCTTTCTTAATTACACAGAATTGAAATCGGGAGAATTTCCAGAATGATAATCTTTACCAGAGACATATTTCATCTGAGTGACCAACTATATGTCAGGGCAAATAACTAATCACCAAAAACATGCTCTTTTTCTTATCATCTTGTCAATTACCCTGTAGGCCGTGAAAGCCCCCTACTATCTTCCTTAGCTCAGAATGGGATACATACCTCATATTTCCATTTTTTCTTTGAACTCTAAGGTATGTGATGTTCCCAAAATTAAAAAAAAATTAAATGTGCATGTGTTTTTTTTCCTGTTAATTTGTCTCATGCCAATTTGATTAGTAGACAGCTTAAAAAACCTTTGAAGAGTAAAGGAAAATTGTTTCTTTGCAATAATTGTATGACTAATTTAACTCAAGTAGAACTCATTCTAGCTATAATGAGAAGTTATGAACAATTTTAAAGAAAGAAGAAAACTGATTGATATTTTAAGATAAAAGGTCTTAGCTGATCTTTGTTTTGTGTTTATTTTCTTGAGAATATTTTAGGATGCCTAATGTAGAAACCTGAAGACTGCTTAGGAGACAATTTATTGCCCTAATTCAGGTGAAAGAAGATGGCAATTTGAACTTTTGTGACAACAAGGGGGAAAAAATGACAAACCAATAATGATACATAGGATTTTTTTTTTTTGTCTTGAGCTACTCTGTAGATGCTTCTGACACTTATTAAAATGGAAAATCTAGGTGTTCCTGGCAGCTCAGTGGTAAAGCTCTACCTGTCAATGCAGGAGACACGGGTTTGATCCCTGATCCAGGAAAGGTCCCACATGCTGCTATGCAACTAAGTCAGTGAACCACAATGATTGAGCCTGTGCTAGAGAGCCTGGGAGCTGCAACTACTGAGCCAACATGTCGCAGTTACTGAAGCCAGCGTGCCAGAGAATCCGTGCCTTGCAACAAAGAAGCCACTGCCATGAGAAGCTGGTGAACCACAACTAGAGATTAGCTTCTGCTCTCTGCAACTAAACAAAAGTCCACACGGCAATGAGGACTCAGCACAGGCAAAAATACATAAATAAAATTAAGCTTAAAAAGTGGAAGCTCTTGCTAGATAGAGCACATGGAGTAAACTGCATTAGATGGAAGCTAGTGTAATCAAAAAGAACAAATCTGACTCCATGTTGGAAGTATTCCTTTAGCTACAAGGCCTTGTGCTCTGTCGCCTGTGCTTAGTCATGCAGATTCTGTACCTTTGTCTAGTCAGCCAGTGAAAGAATGTCGCCCACAGCCTGAAATATGCATAATAGCCATTTCTCAAGGCTCTGCCAGGCTTAACCTTCAAAGTCATAACACTTTTCGTTCAATTAGAGATAAAGAGTTGCAGGAGAGAATATAGCATTTGTCTTGCTGAAGTTTTTAGAAACATTCTGACCAGATTTACCCAGACAGGTACAAAAATAAAAAATGATCGCATGTCCTCTGAAGTCTGGCACCAGCACCAAGAAGTCTACAATGAGTAGCCACAACCCCTCTCCTTGTAGAGTAAAAGAAGCCTGAATTCTAACTCCTGTAAAATTGTTCTTTGGGAGACTAGTCTACATCTGACGGCTTTTCAAATTGTCATTTTTCTTTGCCCCCACACCTCTTCTGATTTTATTATGGGATGACCATGAGATTATTACTTCTTAATCTATTTCACCAGTAATTGTATAACTAAAATGGTACAAATATTTGCTGTTTATAAAAATATACTTTATCTTAGTACTGAGAGATGTAGAAATTCTTACTAAAAGGATGACAGAGGTGATTAGATGTTATATAATGCTTGCTTGTCAGAGGAATTGAGAAATAAACTAAATTAAAATGTTATATACAATGAACAAGAGGTGTCTTGTTTATGCATCTTGCCTCCCAGTCTAGATTTAAAATCTTTTGTAAAAATTAAGACATAGACTCACACCATTGTGTGACTCCTCTAATCTTGCACAATAGACTTTGCCCAATTTTGTATTGATGCTTTTTGTATTGATACTTTGTTATTTGATGAATGTATGGAGGACAGAGGAGTCTGGTGGGCTACAGTCTGTGGAGCCCCAAAGAATCGCACATGAATTAGTGACTAAACAACAGCAACAGTGAAGAATATGTAAGTGTATATTATATGTGCTATATGTGCTTCATGCATGTATATACTGTACTTGAGTGATAGTGTATACACAAGTAACTCTAGGGAAGTAACATAGCATATTGGAAACTGCATTATTAATCAACAAATTACTATATTTATCTTCAGAAACTGTTAAAAGATTCCTGAACCAGTACTAATTGGGATCAGTATTCACAACTCACAATATCAATATTAATTAATAATACTAATATGATTTATAATTAATAGTATTAATATTATTAATGATAAATATTATTAATAATGGTTAATAACTCATAATATTGATATAATATTCATGATAATAAAATATTTATTTTAATTTGTATGTATTGGGTGTACTGATTTATTAGGCAACGGAAAAAGGCTTGTTCCAGCCATTATTTTTTATAGACAAAATCTTTTTCTGGCTCTATCTTGACATTCATCTTCTACAACTTCCATTAAGCCCACAACCTGTGGATTTAGAAATTGGCATCTTTTGCACAATTCTTATTTCCTCTGCAAAGATGTTTCCATTTTATAATCTACATTTGACTCTTAGGCATCTCTTCCAATACGTATGTCTAATCAGCTTGGAAATTATAAGGTGTTGAATTAAGGAAAGGCAATTGCTCTTCATTTTTAGTCTCTTCAGTTTCCATATCTTAAATAATTATTATTAAATAAGAAAAAATTCTCAGATATAAACATGTGTATACATGTGTAACTAGAGTAGCCATTCGAAAGAGTGACACTTATTGTTTATAAAAATATAGTTTATCTTAGTACTGAGAGATGTAGAAATTCTTACTAAAAGGATGACAGAGGTGATTAGATGTTATATAATGCTTGCTTGTCAGAGGAATTGAGAAATAAACTAAATTAAAATGTTATATACAATGAACAAGAGGTGTCTTGTTTATGCATCTTGCCTCCCAGTCTAGATTTAAAATCTTTTGTAAAAATTAAGACATAGACTCACACCATTGTGTGACTCCTCTAATCTTGCACAATAGACTTTGCCCAATTTTGTATTGATGCTTTTTGTATTGATACTTTGTTATTTGATGAATGTATGGAGGACAGAGGAGTCTGGTGGGCTACAGTCTGTGGAGCCCCAAAGAATCACACATGAATTAGTGACTAAACAACAGCAACAGCGAAGAATATGTAAGTGCATATTATATGTGCTATATGTGCTTCATGCGTGTATATACTGTACTTGAGTGATAGTGTATACACAAGTAAATCTAGGGAAGTAACATAGCATATTGGAAACTGCATTATTAATCAACAAATTACTATATTTATCTTCAGAAACTGTTAAAAGATTCCTGAACCAGTACTAATTGGGATCAGTATTCACAACTCACAATATCAATATTAATTAATAATACTAATATGATTTATAATTAATAGTATTAATATTATTAATGATAAATATTATTAATAATGGTTAATAACTCATAATATTGATATAATATTCATGATAATAAAATATTTATTTTAATTTGTATGTATTGGGTGTACTGATTTATTAGGCAACGGAAAAAGGCTTGTTCCAGCCATTATTTTTTTATAGACAAAATCTTTTTTTCTGGCTCTATCTTGACATTCATCTTCTACAACTTCCATTAAGCCCACAACCTGTGGATTTAGAAATTGGCATCTTTTGCACAATTCTTATTTCCTCTGCAAAGATGTTTCCATTTTATAATCTACATTTGGCTCTTAGGCATCTCTTCCAATACGTATGTCTAATCAGCTTGGAAATTATAAGGTGTTGAATTAAGGAAAGGCAATTGCTCTTCATTTTTAGTCTCTTCAGTTTCCATATCTTAAATAATTATTATTAAATAAGAAAAAATTCTCAGATATAAACATGTGTATACATGTGTAACTAGAGTAGCCATTCAAAAGAGTGACACTTATTATAAAGTTTAAATTCTAACAAATGGGAAATGCTTGATCTTTATACATTTATGGATTGCACAATGAAAATCTGGAAAGGAGCTTTATTTCCTCATTATTGTCTTTTGTATGCTGCAAGACTAGGTTGCACAGTTTATTTTATCTTAGGGAAAAAGTTCTGGGTCTTACTAAATTTCTATCTTTTATTTATCAGAATTGACACTATATTCATAGTTGTCAGGGTCATGTTTCACTCTGATACTGGAAAATTTTCAGAGGATATATACTTCTTGTTTTACAAATGAAGTTGTTTATGACAAACTGCCATGTACTTTCTTGGAATTTAGTTATGATTAAGTCTTCCAAATTTTTTAAAAGTATCTTAACCCCCTTTATCTTTTTCTCCCATCCCTCCCCACTACCTATATTTGGAAATCAACAGAATGTTCTACCTATTAAATTGTTTTTTGTCACTGTTATTTCTTATTTTTGTTTTAATTTAGATTTCACATATAAGAGAAATCATATAGCACTGGTCTTTTTCTATCTGACTTATTTCAGTCAGTATAATGTCCTCAAGGCTCATTCATGCTATTTCAAATGACGAGTTGTTTTTCATGACTCAGTGATATTCCATTATGTCTGTCTATCTATCTATACATCTATGTAAATATATACATAAAGTATGCATAATTGATTAGAGAGTAGATTTCCATGTCAGATAGCAGGTTATATACCCACTTCCAATACTGTCCAACTTTGGTAATTTTGGCAAGCTATTAATGATTCATTTCCTGAGCTTTATTGTGGGTTTGCTAATAGTTATTTTATCACATACTTTAAAGAAACTTAAAGGATTTAAATGGGCAGTGCATACAAATAGTTTTGACAATATTTACCTATAGCAAACACTTGACAAAAAAAAATTGTCTTGGTGTTTTTATCAGTGGTAAAGTTTCCATATCTTAAATAATTATTATTAAATAAGAAAAAATTCTCAGATATAAACATGTGTATACATGTGTAACTAGAGTAGCCATTCAAAAGAGTGACACTTATTATAAAGTTTAAATTCTAACAAATGGGAAATGCTTGATCTTTATACATTTATGGATTGCACAATGAAAATCTGGAAAGGAGCTTTATTTCCTCATTATTGTCTTTTGTATGCTGCAAGACTAGGTTGCACAGTTTATTTTATCTTAGGGAAAAAGTTCTGGGTCTTACTAAATTTCTATCTTTTATTTATCAGAATTGACACTATATTCATAGTTGTCAGGGTCATGTTTCACTCTGATACTGGAAAATTTTCAGAGGATATATACTTCTTGTTTTACAAATGAAGTTGTTTATGACAAACTGCCGTGTACTTTCCTGGAATTTAGTTATGATTAAGTCTTCCAAATTTTTTAAAAGTATCTTAACCCCCTTTATCTTTTTCTCCCATCCCTCCCCACTACCTATATTTGGAAATCAACAGAATGTTCTACCTATTAAATTGTTTTTTGTCACTGTTATTTCTTATTTTTGTTTTAATTTAGATTTCACATATAAGAGAAATCATATAGCACTGGTCTTTTTCTATCTGACTTATTTCAGTCAGTATAATGTCCTCAAGGCTCATTCATGCTATTTCAAATGACAAGAGTTGTTTTTCATGACTCAGTGATATTCCATTATGTCTGTCTATCTATCTATACATCTATGTAAATATATACATAAAGCATGCATAATTGATTAGAGAGTAGATTTTCATGTCAGATAGCAGGTTATATACCCACTTCCAATACTGTCCAACTTTGGTAATTTTGGCAAGCTATTAATGCTTCATTTCCTGAGCTTTATTGTGGGTTTGCTAATAGTTATTTTATCACATACTTTAAAGAAACTTAAAGGATTTAAATGGGCAGTGCATACAAATAGTTTTGACAATATTTAACCTATAGCAAACACTTGACAAATATTATTGGTTTTATTATTAATCTATATTGTCTTGGTGTTTTTATCAGTGGTAAATGTATTTGGCTAAAAGTAAAAGATAACCTGATAAACATTGGTGTAGATAAGATCCTATACATATCCGATCCAAAACCAATCCCGATACTCAATAGATAGCAGGGAAATTCCGTAATACAGCCAGGGACTCATGTTCATTCCACCCTGACTTTCAATTGCTTTAACATGCAGGCCTACAGATGCTTCCTTGTGGCCTGACTTGTTTAAAGATGGATCTTGCATCTTCAGTATCATCATCCCTTCTCAATTAGCAGAAGAATGATAGATGAAAATCTTTATACTTGAGTAGATTTTCCCTTTAATTTGGAATATGATATCTTCCCCAGGGATTTTTATCTAGATGACTTAGGACAGTATCATATTTTATATCCAACCTAAGCAGCAGGGGATGTTGGACAACTAAGCTTTCCATCTGTAATATAGCAAGACTAGTAATAAGGAGGAAGTGAGTGACCTATGAACACCTGTTTCATCATGACTCGCCATGGCTTGCATAACAAATGGTTATTCTGGCTTTATTTCTTGCTCTCTAATTGCAACTTCTCTGAATCTCTAGCTTTGTCTTCACTCATCTTCAGTTCTTCTGAAATCTGATTGCAGCTAATTGAACAATTATTAAGGGTCTATAAATTTAGTTTATAGATCAATATATCATCTTATATTTTAGACAATTGCATCACAAATGGTAAATTCATGTTATATGGCTTCATGCTTCAGAGGTTCACCATTTGCTAGCTCCTATCTCTGATCAGATATCCAGTAATGATGATATAAGCAACATTTAGGGCACATGTTAGGAAAATAACATAGCCTACCCTAGTTATTTAAGGTGAAAACAGGAAACAAACCTATATGAAAATGACAGTCTTCTTTAGAAAACTAGGTCATGATAGTTCTCTGGTTGCTAGTTGATGCTATTTTTCTGGTTTGCATTTATACTGACTTTCTTTTTAATGTTCTAATTGTAAGAATATCCCCTCTATGTACCAATAATGATTGACAATGTGTACCTATTTTGATAATGGTGAAAACATCATATTGGTGTTAGAAGTTTTAGTTTTGAACTTCACATTTACCAAATTTGTGTACCATGGCCTTGATTCATTTTCTTGTCTTTAAATGACAGCTTTTTCATCTGTAAAGTGATGATGATGATGAGATTATCTTTGGAGTCAGTGTAGATAATAAAAGGGGTAAAACCTAGCATATAGATGGGACTTAATAAATCTTCCTTCATATTACATCAACCAAATAATACATTGCTTCTCCAAACAATTTTAACATGAAGATTTGAAAGCAATATATAATCAATTTGAACTAGAGCTTGTAATTTTTTATTATTTCCTTGAAAACATTAGTAAGCTATCATGTTCATCTTTGATAAAGTTATAAGTGTTTTTGACTTGTTGGAACACTGTATCTCGAAATTTCAGATTTTTATGTTTTATGTGATTAACAGAGGGAAGATGTTTCATATATCTAGCTGGTGACAGAAAAGAAAGCAGAAAAATGATATGTAGCTTCTTCAAAGATGAATAAAACATTTATTCTAGTATCATCAATTATAACTGTTTATACTACTCTGGAGTACTATCATACCTGTTGAGATGTTAACAAATGATATCTGTTGCACAGACAGAAGGAAATTGTAGGCGATGTGGCAGTCTTTAAGATGAACAGGAAGATAACTGCTGTGAATTTTGAGAGAATAGTGGAGAAATAAATCATCTCCTCATTCAAGTTCACCTCCAGAAGCACCCGAATTATAGTGATTTCTCAAGAAGTTGAGCCTCTGACTGATGGTTTAGTATTTTTATTTTTTTCAAATAAATTGGTGTTAAAAAGTCATACAAATAACTCATTGATTCTTATATAATACAGAAAATGTGAAAAATTAAGAATATTTCACCCTCTGTATTTTGCTTAATATTCCTCATCTGGAATATTCACCTACTTTCTTTTTAGCTCATATTTTTTTCTGGGCTCATAAAAAACCACAGCTCCTCCAAAGAACCAAAGGCCAAAAATACGATTGTTTTCATAAAAATCAAACTGAGACACAGATCTTCTAACTTCTGGTTAAGAATTTTGACAACATACCATATTGCCATATTCAGTTCAATTCAGTCGCTCGATCTTGTCTAACTCTTTGCAACTCCATGGTCTGCAGCACGCCAGGCTTCCCTGTCCTCAACATCTCCCAGACCTTGCACAAACTCATGTCCATTGAGTTGGTGATGCCAACCAACCAACTCATCCTCTGTTTTCCCCTTCTCCAGACTGGTAAATCTAATTTCAGAGTTAAGCTGAATTGTGTAGTCACAAAATGCTACCACATGGATCATAAACAAATTTCATTTACACATTCTTATTTCCTTTTTTGTTTGTGTTCACTTGCTAAATCAAGCTTACTTCTTTGTGACTCCATTAATACAGCAGACCAGGCTCCTCTATTCTGTACCATCTCTCAGACTTTGCCCAAATTCATGTCCATTGAGTTGGTGATGCTATCTAAACATCTCATCTTCTGCCACCCCCTTCTCCTTTGCCTTCAGTCTTTCCCAGCATCAGAGACTTTTCTAAGGTATAAGCTCTTCACATCAGGTAGTCAAAGTGTTGGGGCTTCAGCTTTAGCATCAGTACTTCCAATGAGTATTCAGTGTTGATATCTTATAGGATTGACAACTGTAGTCCAAAGGACTCTCAAGAATCTTCTCGAGCACCACAATCTGAAAGCATCAATTCTTCCACTCTCAGTCATCTTTATGGTCCAATTCTCAAATCCATATGTGACTACTGGAAAAATCATAGATGTCAGGAATAAAGAATCATTTTGGATACAAAGCTATTATATAAATTCTAATAAAGTTTGTTAGATTTTAGAAGTTGGTGAGGATTTTCTATGCTATGATATCAATATATATGCCAAAGCATTTTTTAAAAATCTAAGTTCTTGTTTATGTATACTCCACATAAACATGTGTGAACACACACATATATAAATATCCCTTTACTTTCAACAATCATTGCTTCAATTTATAGAAAAATATTGAAGCAATAAGATTGGATGATTTCTAATACAGATATGTGTTCAGCAGCCCTGTGGCCTATGACTCATTAAGGTCCTCTGTCCATGAAATTTTCAAGGCAAGAGTAGAGTGGGTTGCCATTTCCTTCTTCAGGGGATCTTCCTCATCCAGGGATCAAACCCACATCTCTTGGATTGACAAGTGGATTCTTTCCTACTAGTATGTGCCTGGAAAGCTCCTTCTTATATACATAGTAAAGGTCAATTTTCCTCATTGCCAAGTTATTCCCTTAGCTTTCAGTTAAATATTGAGCACAATGAATTTACCCTTCCAGGGAAAATAAGAAGTTGTCAAGTACTTTTACCTGTCATCTATGAAAGAGTTAAGCTTTGCCTAAGGGAGTTAGACACCAAAATGTTTAATTGGACCATTACAAAGGAGAAATAAACTGCCATATACACATTATTCTTTAAGAGTGAAATCATAAAACTTGACAAGACATTTTCTAGGTTAACTAAAATTTTAAACGTTTTTCCTAATCTAAAATGCTGAACTCTATCATGGAAGGATAGTTCAATTTCACACATCCAGGTAAATGATATTCATGCCAGATAAATGACATGAGGTAAATGTTAAGGAAAAAATAAGTTATGTGTTTATTTTGTTTGTTTGTTATGTCAAAAGTGGCCTGTATCTATTTTTGTATTTTTATTATATTTTCAGATCCACAGTTGTGGTCATAGTAAGAAGTTAACTTACCAGGGGTCCTCATTTTGAGCAGAGACTTAATTACAACATGTTGATAAACATAAGTATTACCATAGATATATACCAGCTTCAATCCTGAAGAAGCTGTAGGTAGAAGGAGTGATGTTTCTTCCATGCATGAGCAGGGAAATAACTCATTTTCCGAGATATTGTTCTTGAGTTTGAGAAGCTCAAGACAAAATGAAAAAATGTGGCTTTATATAATTAATAATTTTATCAGCAAGTACAATTTAGACATGTTTAGAACCTAAGAGGCTAATGAATTTTGTTTTAATACTGGATAGCTCATGAGAATTCAGTCACATGGCAATTCAACGTCATAACTGAATTTAACATTTTATGTTGATCATGCTTCGATAGGAATACCTTAAAGTATCATGACTTTTCAATTCTTTGTTTACATATCTGCATATTTGTTTGTTTCTTAAAGTAATTGCTTTTGAACCCTAAATATCTTCATCACAAATGCCTTAAACTGGAGGAAAAGAGATGAGATCTGAAGCAGAATAAGAATGGCATATTTTTCAAAGTAAACGTGTAGAGTAGTTTTCAGTTCTTTACACTCACCTAATGAACTTGTGATGGCAATGTAGGTGTAATTAGAGCTGTCGGTATTAAATTCCAAGTGTTCACTGCACTATGAGTTTAATTTAAACTTTTCTACCCCTACCTTTCCCTTCCCATCACCACTGGGAGAAATGGAAGCACTTGACTGCTGCTGTGGCAAATTGGATCCTAATAAGTATGATGCTTTACTGCTTCTTGTTTTTGCTAAGATACAACTGCACTATTTCAGAAGAACTCACCTGGGCATTAATTCAAAAAGAAATGTTGGTAGAAGCATTATATTTTCCACATTTTGCTATTTTAGTGAATGACTTGCATATAAAGAAGTCTGGCAGCTGGTTTTATCATTCACTGACATGCTTGTCATTTTAGCCTTCAGGTTCAGCTGACTCATCTCTGGGGGCTTGGAAATTATGATCTTCTCAGTGTCTCAAATTATTTGAGACTACAATTTTTCGATCTGAAAATAAAGCATCATGTAACTGATTAATACACTTCAATATAGGAGTTGATTTAAGAAGGTATCTTAAAACCTATCAGCAATATCACAGGTCATTTATGGCTATAAATGCAACAGAAATACAGAGAGATGTGGTCCTTGTATATGGACACATATAAGAATTTCATAGCAGCACTGTTCATATAATAAGCCAAACGAAACACTAAGTTTTCATTAACAACAGAACGGACGAATTACAGAAGAGATTTAAAATGCAACAAGATTCAACAATGAGAATGATCAAATAACTGCCACATGGATTGATATAAATCAATCTGAATTAATCTTGCCAATGCAATTTTAAATGCAATAACACAGAAGAAAGAAGAGTTCATACTAGATAATTGCATTATATTGAGTTCAGAAAGAGTAAAATCTAGTCTAAGGTAATGAAAGTCATCTTAGAGCTTACCTCTAAGAGAGACTCACATGCTGATGGTGTTGTAGTTCTGGTGGTGATCTATAGTTCATACAATATTTCCTTTTATAAAAATTCCCTAAGCTGCATGCATACCATTCGCACACTTCAATGTAGGTTAAGATTTCAATTTTAAATACTGCTTTTAAAAGGAGGATATGAAATAAAACAATAAATGAGAAATCCCCATGAAAGAATAGGTTCTTAAATTTTTCTTTCTTTGTTCTTCATAGTCCTTCGTATATATTTTTGTATCAGCACACAATTCATTTTTATTACATTTTATTTTTGTTTAACTCTATCATACAATTGTGAAGTCTAAGACTATGCTGTTACTACTTTGTGCACCCAGAGTCCTATCCCAGCTTCTACCACATGTTAGATTTATTAGTGACAATAATTTTAAAAACAAACATTTGTTGTGTGTTTGCCATGAGTCAGGTTTGTTTTGCAATTTATGCATGTTATTCATTTCTTTTACAATGATTACTTAATTTAGCTAATGTGCTTTTTGTTTTCCTGATAAGGAAACTGAAGTAGTAGGCAGTATAGATATTTGCCCAGGGTTACAGAATCTGCAAGGAGTGCACCAGATTCCAGAGTTTAATTTCAAAACTTCTGTCATATTAAGGCAGAAAAAATCATGTAAAAACAGAGGTTTGGCATAAAGTGAGTGATCAACAAATGTGAGGTATGAATGTAAAATACAACTTACAGAATCTTACACCATAGCAATTAATCTCTGTTGGAAGACTAGTGACTGTATATAAGTGGATATGTTTATTTACATACACACACCATGGTAGGCACCAAAGATACAAGGATCAAAGAATCAGATTAAGTCTAAATTTTGAAAGATTAAAATTTAGTAGGAAAATTGAAGTTAAGAAACTATCACATTTATTACAAATGTTCTTAAAGAAATCTATTGCATGTGTAAATGTAACTAAGAAGGTGTGAGATTCATGGAAGAAACTAAAAAGAGGTGTGAGGTATAACTACAGAAGACCAAAGGTGACTTCCTTGAGAGAAAAGTGAGAGAAAGGTAGGACCAGATAATTCACTTAGATGAGCAAACAGCCTGGAACATTTGTGAGTATTAAGATTTAGGGTATCCTAATCCAGGTGACATGCTTTTTAAGAAAATGCTAGCAGTGGGGCTTCCCCTGGTGGTCCAGTGGGTAAGGACACCGCCTTGCAGTGCAAGGGGCGCGGGTTTGATCCCTGGCCTGGGAAGATCCCACGTGCCGTGGAACGGCTGAACTGATGTGTCCAATTGCCTAACCGGAGCTCTGGAGCGCATGCGCCCAGAGCCGGCGCTCTGCGACGACAGATGCCACGTGATGGGAGGCCCAAAGGAGCCAAAGAACAAAGATGGATGAAAATAGAGAAATGAAAGACCAATAGAAGTGGCCCGCCCGCTCCCCTCCCTCCCCAACTCGACCCCCACTCAAAATAAATAAATAAATAAATCTTAAAAAACAAAAAGGAAAATGCTAGCAAAGTTAATTTAATAGAAAAACAATGAATTATTGAAGTCACAACGCTGGGATGATGTGAAAAATATTGACCATCTGTAAACCTCACATTCTGGAAGAGTTTCTTCAGTATATTTTTCATCATATTTTTAAAAATTGAAGTATGGTATAATTGATTAACAGTACAGGGTCAATGACCAGTGTACAGTACAGAATGCACATATATATTCTTCTTCATATTCTCTTCCCTTATAGATTTCAGTAGGTCTTATTGGTCAATCTATTTTATATATACTAATGTGCATATGTTAACCCAAATCTTCTAATTTATCCCTCTCCCAATCACTTTCCTTTTTAATTTCTTCTATTTCTGTGAATCTCTTTCTGTGTTGGAAATGAATTCATAGATTTTTTTTTTGATTCCGCATATAAATGATATTGCATGATATTTATGTTCTTCTGTTTGACTTACTTTACATGGTGTGGTTTCCAATCTTTGAAGTCTATCACAAATACTCGTTTTAATAAATGAAACGACAGTGCAATAAACAATGATGCAGTTTTTTGTGTACATAAAGATCATGATTCAGCCTGGCTAATTGCTTGTTTTCTTATTGTCTTTTAGAAAATTCTAGAAACCCAAGTTTTAGATGACTCTGTTGTCACCTCTGTCTGAGTCAAACCATGGAAGATGGTGACTGAACAGCAACAGGACTGGGGCGGCTGGCTTTCTGGAAGCATCTCTCCCAGGCAGTGGCATTGCCTTTAGAGCATTTTGACATTCATCACTTTTTGTCATAATTCAGAAATAAAATTTTCAGTGTCTGGGGATCTTGGCATATCAACACCCAATCATCATTGCAGGACTCATCAACCACCTTAGGAAATCCAGGGTGACATTGTGAGGCAAAACATCCCTGCTGCGATACTGAGGTGATGAGCAAAACTTCCATATGGAGCCTGATATTTTTAAACATTTGTTAATTTGTATAGTGGTTGAAAACTCTGAGATACAAAGTTTATGTTTATTGTTATACATTTGTCAAACCATGCAAGTTTATTTCAAATTAACTATGTTCTATCTGCTTTATATAGACTTAGAGCAAAAGGTAGTACAAGAAACTATGACAGGCAGTAACTGTGATAGTAACTAAGACAGAAACTTAGGAAGAAAAGAGTTAGAATGCAGTCTTGTGAGATATTGGACTTCGTTGTCCTGGAGGTGATCTAGCTGAGGTGGGGAGGATCCGCGGGTGGCAGATACCAACAGGGAAATTTGTAGGGAGGATGATTACTTGGGAACAGAGTCTATGATTACTCTATAATTAGTCCTTAAAAACCCCACTCTTAAGGTTTTCAAATAATGATAATTGTCATTAATTAGCACTAAATATATTCTGGAACAATTTTAAGCAATTGAAAACATCATCTCATTCAATCATTAAGACAAATAAGATGTAATTATTATTATTATTGTTTTACAAACAAAGAAACTAGAGTCTAAAGAGAACTAATGGCTTAATTTGAGCTTATAAGAAGAGATACTGAACTCAAAACCAAGTTTATTTGCCTTCATATCTGGTGATTCAAAGAAAACAAAACAGGAAAGTTTTTCCCTTATAAATAACTTCTTTTGCCAATTCTGGTTTTTTGTTTTTTGTTTTTTTTTTTTGGTGGCGGGGGTTGTTTTTGCTCAACATTTAAAACAAAGATCTGGAATATCTCCCTATTGATCCCATGATAGGATTACAGAAAACTAATGACTTTGTCAAGGTTCTGGGAGCCATTCTATAAAGCATAATCCTCAAGGAATACAGTGCCTCTGAATCTCTGTGGTGGTGTCTGAGGGTACATTTTAAAGTACAAAAACTAGCTCCTTTCAGAAAGCTTTAAGAAGTTTATTTTTTCTTTGGCTAAAGCCAGTCAGACAAATATAGATTGCATACAATTCTCCCACCCTAGCTTTTTTAACTCTTTGGCCATTTGTTTTAGAGGAGCTGAGTTCGGTTCTTCTTCTAATTTGTAAGTCTTAAAATCTTTCTTTTTAACTTTGTCTAATTCAACTTTTGCTTTCACAACAATCAGTTGCATGGCTAAGAAGACTGATAGGGTGTCCCTAACAAACCATTATGCATCATTAAGCAAAAAGCAAAGATAATAGAGCAGATGTCAATGGACAAAACCGGCACCACAGGGCTTTCCTGGTGGTCAAGTGAGTAAGGACACCACCTTGCAGTGCAAGGGGCACCGGTTCGGTCCCTGGATTGGGAAGATCCCACATGCCGCGGAGGTGCTGGACCTATGTGTCCAATTACTGAGCTGGTGCTCTGGAGCGCACTATGATAGGAGGCCCATACAGGCCAAAGAACAAAAATGGAAATAAATGAAAGACCAATAGAAGTGGCCAAAAAAGAGCAGCACCACAGTCTATAGTAGGCTGCAGGTAGTGTGTGAGACTTTGGAATTAGAAAATCAGGAATTCTGTTTATGCCACCAAATCCCCTATCAATAAATGACATAATGGGGAGACTCTTTACTCCACATCAATGTTGAGCACATTCAGCAGAGGGGGAGCAAGAGTGTTAATGACCAAAACATACCATTCATTCATTTGCGAAATTTTGTGTGAATAATAAGACATATACCTATAAACAGTCAGAGAATATAAGTATTTCAGCCACTGATGATATTTGATGAATGTATGCTGTAGACCTCTCCAAATAATCCTTTAACAGTCTATCAATAGAGATCCCAAAATAACAGAAATCACCAAGGAATGTCATATTATTCACTCTTTGTAGACATATTCTCTTCAACCTATATCATATGTTCCTTAAAGTTTTATTTCACTCTAAATTTTAATATTATTAAACTTAGATGAATATTAGCATCTGATTAGGTATTATTTATATCCAAACTATTTGACCTTTAGTTTTTTGGCATTAACATAGAAGAAGTCATATGTTAATGAAATAAACATAAGATGATGTATTTAATTTCTATTGCTTTACTGAGTAGTCTGTTTGGGGTATTACAAGATTGAATTCAATATGTTGACTGAATGAGTCTCTCATCTGTGAAAAATTGACTTCCAAGTTTGGGCAGGTTGTTGGTAGAATCCATTTCTATGCAGCTGTAGGACTGAGGTCTCTGCTTCCTGACTGGCTGCCATCTAGAATCCACTTTCTACCCTTTATCTCAGTCCATCCTCTGTCACACATGGCTCTTTCATCTTCAGAGCACCAAGAGCACACAGAATTTTCACATTTCAATTTTTTCCAACTTTTTCAGACAACAACCAGAAGAGCCTCTCTGCTTTGGAGGATTCCTGTGATTATATTTTACCTAATCAGATAATCCAATTAAAGTCATCTAAGCCATTTAAAGTGCTCCCTTTGTGGCTCAGGTGGTAAAGAGTTCTCCCAGGTTCAATCCCTGGGTATGGGAGATCCCTCAGGGGAGGACATGACAACCCACTCCAGTATTCTTGCCTAGAGAATGCCAAGGACATAGGTGCCTGGTGGGTTACAGTCCATGGAGTTGTGTACAGTTGGACATGACTGAATGACTAAACACACACACAAGCCATTCAAAATAGGATGATCACAGAAGTGATAGCTCACGTTTATACATTTTGAAAATAATGTCTGAATACATTTCAGGGACCATTTTGGAGTTTCTGTTAACCACAAATACTTATACAAATCATTTTATTTATTCTGAAAAATGACAATATCAATAAAAATTTTTATAACACGCTCTGTTTTAAAAATGGAAACAAAATAACAATCGAAACAATACCTTACATGATTGCAATGAGAATTTCTCAACTGGAGCACTTTTGCCATGAATATGCAAAGGTATCTTTATTTTTTAAGCTGTTTCTTGAATTCAGACTGTTTTTGTGGAATTCTCAGCACTTATTTCCAAGTTGAACTTAAAAACACATGAATTGTACTTCATTGTTACTACAATTTCTTCATTATTGGTCAATTTACACAAAATAGCGAAGGCTACTCAGTTATCTTGCTTTTTAAGTCTAATTTTTCTGACAAGGTGTACAATTTAACCCAATAAAATCCCTTTCCAAATACAGAAATTCATGATAAGAAGCCTTATTTGGTTTTATTATGTCATATTCTACAATATTCAGATATTATTGTTAATGTCTAATTTATTTCCTAAAACTTAAACATATACAGGTAATTTCAAAGCATGAAACATTCTTTTGCTAGACTTTGGTAAATATCATTGCCCTTTAATGTGTTCCTGAATTTGACTGTTCAAAATAGAGTTGAACACTTTGTCATACATTGGAATTATGTGCTCTTTCCCTGAATTTCTTATATTCTAAAAAATTTTGGTTGTTTCTGTGAGACAACTTTTTTTTTTTTCAAATTATGATGTTATGTGACCTTGTTATAATCGTGAAGATTATTCCATGCTTCATAGAACTCGTCCTTAGGGAGCTATCTATAAATAGGAGGCTCGCTAAAGATCTGAAGAAATATTTGATATGTCGCCATTTACCTGAGTAACATAACTGATTTGAAATTGTATTAGAGTTATGAAACAATCATGTAAGGCAAATAGTTCTTAAGAAACTAAAAGCTTGCATTTGGAAAAAAAAATGTTGATTTTAAAGCATTAAATTTTATGCATCATGACAATTTTGGCAGAAGGAGATTAAAACAAATAAGATACTCATATTTTAAAAGCATCAAAATTTAGTAAAAGAAAGTGTGAGTTGTTTCTTTATACTGCTGTTCTGTAAGGATATAAATATGAAATTGAAAATTCCTTAAAAATTCAAAACATGCATTTCAAGTGCATAAATTACTGGAGAATTTTTGAAAATGTGGAATCTTAGTTTTAAAATAGCAGAATAGTAACAATTAACTCAAACTGATCATTTTCTTAATAATTGAGATTCTCTAAAGCATAGAAAACCAATCATTAGCTCAAATATTTTAATCAACATACAGACTATGCAGTACTGACAGAGTTGATAATGATAACAGTAATTGGGTGCATTTATCGAATGATGGTTAAGTAAATACAAGACATGTTTTGAATGTATATAGAGAATACATTTACATATCTGTGTATATGTTTTTGTTTATCCTCATATAACTGTATGAAGGTTACCATCAGATTTACTAGCTGTCTAGGCATGCCAATGATCATTAAAAATAAACATTGCAAACTTATAGATTCAAAAACTTCATAAATTCAAATTAAAAATTAAGTAAATATATAGCAAACACCTAACTCTAAACAATAGAAGAACAATCATTATTTGGACCAAAAGAAAACACAAGAAATAAGTTAAATAAAATTTAATTAGGAAAAAATCCCACCAGAACAAGATTTAAAAAAAAAAAAACTATTTTATAGTAATTAAACATATTTAACACGTCAAGAAGACAAAACTAATAAAAATTAAAATATGCAAATATATATATACATATATATATATGAAAAGGAGATATATACAAATATCTTTGTATTATGAAATTCTATAAAGGTAAAAATTTAAAACCCAATCGAATAATGAGTTTCAAGGAAAATACACTTTTGTCAAAATTATTCAAACTTTCTATGAAATATATTCAAAAGACATACACACCCAACTAATGCCACAGGCTCAGGAACTTCCACAAAGGAATTCAGCAACACTATTAATCAGAATAGTTAACTTACTATTATTCAATTGACTCAGAGCTTATGACAAGAAAATTCTCATAAATGATTTTAGGAAAGTAGGTGAAACATTGGAAAGAAATAATGAAGCACCTTTTAAAATGTCAAATACACTGATGTTAACTTTTAACTATCAATGCAGTGACGTGCAATGAAACAATGAGCAAACAATGTACTGAGCTTTCCTGGTAGTTCAACCGATAAAGACTCTACCCATACCCACAATGCAGGAGATGCCAGTTTGATTTCTGGGTTGGAAAGATCCCCTGGAGAAAGGATAGACTACCCACTCCAATATTCTTAGATTTCCCTCGTGACTCAGATGGTAAAGAATTTGCCCACAATGTGGGAGACCTGAATTTGTTCCCTAGGTTGGGAAGATCTCCTGGAGGAAGCAATGCCAACCCACTTCAGTGTTTCTTGTGTGGAGAATCCTCATGGACAAAGAAGCCTGGCAGGTTGCATTTCATGGGTTCACAAACAGTCGGACATGACTGAGTGACTAAGCACAAACAATTTATCAATAGAAGTACATGCAAGAATACTGTAGCATAGCTATGTATATTTCACACTTGTATGAGTACTTTTAATATTAGTTAATTAGGGAAATTATTTATATTAATAAACTTAATAAGTGGCAAGGAAAAAGCAACTGTCATGTACAATGACTTCCATTAGGCTGTCGGCTGACTTTCCAGCAGAAACCTTGCAAGTCACAGCTAGTGGCACAATATATTTGAAGTAATGAAAGGGAAAGACCTACAACTAAGAACACTCTACTTGGCAAGGCTTTCATTCAGATTTGATGGAGAGGTCAAAAGATTTACTAACAGGCAAAAGCTAAAAGAGTTCAGCACCACTAAACCAGCCTTACAAGAAATGTTAAAGGGACTACTTTAGACAATAAATAAATAAATAAAAATAACAGAAATATGAATATTGCAATAAGACATTATCACTGGCAAAGAAAAACATATAGTACAGGCACCAATCAACAACGGAGGCTAACAGGGAGACTGAAAGAAGAAAGTAGTATAATAATCTATTTTCACAATAAATAGTTAAGGAATACACAAAACAAAATATGTAAAATGTTATGTCTAAAACAGTAAATGTGGGACGGGGAATTTAATGTTACATTTGATGTAAACATCAAGCTTTAGTCTCAAAGGTCTAACATTCTTTCTGAACACAAGTTTCTAATAGACAATTCACAGGAGAGCTTATATATAACAAGATGAGAACAGACTTAATTTCTATTTATTTCAAGTGTTAGTAGCTCAAGGAAATACGATAAACTTTGAGAATCTGGATCTCAAAAAAAATAATACACTGTTGCTCTGTGTCAATGGAATACTATTATCAAAGTACAAAAATGATCATGTGCCAACTTCATTTTTTTGCATGTACCTGTCCAATTTTCCCAGCACCATTTGTTGAAGAGGCTGTCTGTCCCATTTTATATGCTCACCTCCTTTGTCAAAAATAAGGTACCCATAGGTGCGTGGGTGTATCTCTGGGTTCTCAATCTTGTTCCATTGGTCGATATTTCTGTTTTTGTGCCAGTACCATACTGTCTTGATGACTGTTGCTTTGTAGTAGAGTCTGAAGTTAGGGAGGCTGATCCCTCCAGCTCCATTCTTCTTCCTCAGGATTGCTTTGGCTATTCGAGGTCTTTTGCGTTTCCATATGAACTGTGTTATTCTTTGGTCTAGTTCTGTGAAGAATGTCATTGGAAGTTTGATAGGGATCGCATTGAATCTATAGATGACATTTGGTAGTATGATCATTTTCACAATATTGATTCTTCCGACCCAGGAACATGGAATATCTCTCCATCTGTTTAAGTCTTCTTTAATGTCCCTCATGAGTGTCTCGTAATTTTCTGTGTACAGTAATCAGCCCTAATGAGGTGGCTAGCTCTAGAACATATCATCAAAAGTGAAGTCAGTCAGAAAGAGAAGGACAAATACAGTATATTAACACATATATATGGAATCTAGTAGGATGGTGATGATAGCACATGCAGTGAAGCGACAGAAAGACAGACACGGACAGTGGACATATGGACATTGTGGGGAAGGAACAGAAGGTGGGAGGCGTAAAGGAAGTAGCATGAAGGCCTGTACTATCATAAGTGAAGAAAATAGCTCTAGTCATTGCTCTGTGAGAAAAGGGAATCCTTCAGGGGTGCTGCGTGATGGTTGGGAGGGGTGGGAAGGGGGGGATGTACATATGACTAATCTGGGAACTTTCATATCTGTAAACAACAAAACTTTGTAAAAGCCAAAAGCAAAATAAAGGTTTAAAAAATGATCATGTGGATTACTAATATGAGGAAAGGATATATTTAAAGCATTTTGGCCAATAGATCAAGGTCAATTTACAGCCTAAGTGGAATCCATAATTGGATTCTAAAAGTGTTCTGACGGAGATGGTATATTCCTTCTATGGCACCTCCATTGTAGGACTATACTTCTCTCCATGAATGTTGGGCTTTAGTCAGAAGGGTTGCTTTGGCTCTCCTCCAGTGGTTGTTCCCTGCCGGGGGACTGAATTTGCAGTCTTTATGTCTCCTGCATTGATAGGTGGGTTCTTTACCACGAGTACCACCAGGTAAGCACATTTACTCACATACTGCTGCCTAAATAATAGTGTAACTAACAACCAAGAATTCACAGAAAATGGAATTGAATGAATGAAAACAAAATATCAGAGTGGCTATTTCATAGTAGGAAAAATTCAACTATTAAACAATGCAGTATATAAACATACACATAGGTGGCGCTATGCTAAAGAATCCGCCTGCCAATTATAAGAGACATAAGAGACCCACTCCAGTACTTTAGCCTGGACGATCCCGTGGATCGAGGGACCTAATAGGCTACAGTCCATGGGGTCAAAAAGTCAGGTATAACTGAAGCAACTTAGCACACATGCACGCACACATACCCAAACTGAATGTAGGTTAATAATGCATTCCAGTCAATGTAACAGCCAATTGTGTCCTACAGTGAATGAACATGCATGTCTGTAAACAACAAAACTCTGTAAAAGTTAAAAGTAAAATAAAGGCTAAAAAAAAAAAAAGAAAGAAAGAAAACATCATCCCCCCAAAAAAGAAATATATACCAGAGGTGAAGGACAGAATAGATTAATTCTCTGTTTAATGGCGGACTATACTTGGCATATTACATTCAAGGATGTATTTACATTTAAGACACCAAAGAGTCTGTATTGCTATGAAAATCCCTAACCAACCCCAGAAGAGGTTGACTAAATGTGTCATTCAGAAAGTAGTTTTAAAGGGGATCAGGAATGTCATAAATTACTAGAGAAGGTTTACTGGATGTATAAGAAAATCATCAGGTAAGTGTATAAGAGATGGTTTTCACGTGGAAGGTGAATGCGACTTCTTTTGTATGACAATAGGGTAGTGTGATATACTTTGCTTAGCACAAAGTTTAATTATGTGGAATGATAAGAGATAAGTTTAATGAGGTGTTAAAACAAAAAAGAAACATACTAGTGGAGAGTCATCAGCGTTTATTCAATTTGGTGGATAAGCCCTTTTGGGGAGGTGATGTGATTTCAAATGTTATTTTAATTGTAGATCTAAGAGGAATACAAAACTGTAGGAATGGCAGAATAGGAAAAACACAGAATGTTAAGTGGGGAGGGGGGGAACTGCATGATGAACTGAAGAAAAAAACTGTAGATTAATTAGAAGATGGACTGGAGGCTTGGGGAAATAAAGATAAACAAACCTCAGAGAAGGTGAGTTAAGAGAACAAAAGTCTTGAATTATAAGAAATGATAAGATCCTCAGGAGAGGTAGCAAGGATGTCCCTATTGAATAATGATGAGTTCAAGCAAAGCTGCGGGCATGGAATCTGATAAAAAGTTTGCAATCATTTTGAATATCAAAAGCCTTTCAAAAGTTCAGAGTATTTCTTATTTTATACTTCTGACACTCATTGTTAAGATACACATTTTTCAATGCAAATTCATTATTTAGAAATGTCCCAAGGGTGAGCATTGATGATGTTTGTAATATTTGGACTTTTGCCAGCAACGTTGCATGACTTCTTAATAAAGAGATCATAAATTTTAAATGGCATAAGATCAATTCTGCTAGTTACTTATTTATCTGTTTTGTTTATCTTGCACAGGGATTATTTGCTTTGCTGAAAGTTTTTGACACATTACTATAAGACATATCCATTGTAACAATTTCTCACAATGCTCATCTACTTTCCTGGGTTTACTGAGAATCTTGGAGTTAAGAGGGAGCCTTGAAGTTCAGTTAGTATAACTGTCCATCAAAATCAGAACACCGTGTATACTCTTCATATGTGTTCATCCATCCTCTGCTTGAATATTGCCACTCAGTTGAAATTAGTACCCTCTGTCACATAATTATATAACGAAATTCATTCTTCCATCTTATAAATATTATTTGAAAGCAACTCATTTTTTTATTTTTATTAAGCCAATCTGCTGATCATTTTAATCAAGAGTTTTCTTACTTGTATTCTGGATGTATTAATGTTTTGCTCCTAAAGAGAATTTCTCCATTCTGTCCCCTGACAGCAAGATTTATTCTCCAAGAACTGAGATTCTCAGTCTTTGTAATCTTTTTAAACCTTTATAAATTTCATAATTTGAAAAATGTTGAAAACTTTAAACCTTTATTCCAGAAAAAAAATGTTCATAAGATTAAGATTTACATTACTGTCTGTAGGGTGGCAAATTAACTGAATGCATTTGTGAATGTGGAGTTAAGAAGTCCTACAAAGGATATATATGGTACTGAATTTTTCCTGCTGGATCAATTTAGAGAGAAACATTGATTTCCTTACTGAGTAGACCATTTCTAATTTTTCTATTTATGCCATCCTTTGGTTCCTACATACTTATATTTTCAAAATAGTGATGATCTTTATCAAAATGAACATTTGTGAGACTGAAATGCTGTTACTCATTCTATATTACTTTTCCATAAACTTACTTATGCAAAAGAATATTCCCTTTGTCTTATTGTGGAGATATGAAAATTCAAAGTGAGGCAGAAATAAGACAGAAATGAATCATTATCCAGAAGTAAATCTATAAATCTAATACCTCATCAATAATTACAAAACAGTATAGACTCACATAGTTTTTTGACTGCTTGAGAATAGTACAGAACAAAAACAAAACAGTTGAATGTTAGTAAGGAAAATTTTTTTTTTAAATTTACAAGCCAATTAGCCATAGCCATCTGTGTCTTTAAAAAAGAAAGTCCATCAACATCTCTATAAATCATCTCTCTGATGAAATTGTGAAGAATGAGTGAAACCTGAAGCACATCTTCCATTGCTTGGGGAACAAAAGATAAGTATTATTTTGTTTTGATTTTTTTTGCTTTCAATACTCAGAATCCCCGATCTTGAGAAGTGGTAACAGAAGCAGTTGACTTTTTTTTTCCTTATTGCAAGATACAAATGCTTTAATTTTTATTTTCTACATTTGCTTTTGAAGTCCTGGGAGGCATAGGCAAGGGGAAATGATGTGTTTAAGAAGGAGAAGATTTAATAACACACAAGTAAAGCCAAACTGGGCTTTCCTGGTGGCTCAGTGGTAAAGAATCTGCTTGTAAGTGCAGGAGATGCAATGTCAGTTCCTGAGTCATCAAGATCCCCGGGAGAAGGAAATGAGAATGTTCTCCAGTATTCTTATTTGGGAAATTCCATTGGCACAGTAGCCTGTGGGGCTATAGCCCATGGGGTCAGAAAAGAGCTGGACACACCTTAGCAACTAAACAACAATGAACACAACTAAAGCACAATTAAATGGTTAACAAGCTTTTCCAATGAGTTGACTCCTCATATCTCTTGGCCAAAGTATTAGAACTTCAGCTTCAACATCAGTATTGTCAATGAATATTCAGTGTTGACTTCGTTTAGGATTGACTGGTTTGATTTCCTTGCTGTCCAATTCCAAATTCAGTGAACTTATTGAAATATGAAGCTATCTGTCATGAAAAGTTGTCTGCAAGAATAAGAGAATAGTTATAAGAATAGATTATTCTTCAAATTCAACCAAGAAACAAAGAAGAAACAATTAGAGAAAAATATTTCATTCTTCAAGATTTCAAAGGTAATAAATATTCTGAATTATATTCAAAAAGGAAAAATTAGTAAATAATAGTTTACATCTACATTTCTGGATTTCCTTGTAGCTCAGCTGGTAAAGAATTTGCTTACAATGCATGAGACCCAGTTCAATTCCTGGGTGAGGGAATCCCCTAGAGAAGGTAGAGGCTACCCACTCCAGTGTTATTAGGCTTCCCTTGTGGCTCAGATGGCAAAGAATTTGCCCACTATACAGGAGACCTGGGTTCAATCCCTGGGTTGGAAAGATCCCCTGGAGAAAGGAAAGGCTATGCACTCTAGTACTGTCGCCTGGAGAATTTTATGTCTTGTCCATGGGTCACAAAGAGTCGGACATTATTGGGCGACTTTTCTTTCACTTTCTGTCTCTGTGTCTCATCTATTTATCTATCTACATCATACTATAACCAATCATTCTAGTCTTAGGAATCTTCTGGAAATATCTTGTATATAACAAGCTTTATCTGACATGCAATATGAAATTATAGCCAATGATATTAGGAATGAGAGCAATAGAAATCAATACCAAAATGAGATGACACTTTAGAAACATGACTGAAATAAAAAGACTGACTATAACAAGTGATGGAGAGACTGCAAAGAAACTGGAAATTTCATTCACTGGTGATAATATCATAAAACAGTGCAGTTTCTTTGGAAAACTCTTTGCTGGTATCTCCAAATGCTAATTATACACTTATTCTATGATTCAGTAATTCCATTCCTAGGTAGATACCCAGGAGATATAAAAAACAAGTCTACACAAAAAACATGCACATCAATGTTCATAGCGATATTATACATAATGGTTAAAAATGAAAATAATGCAAATATCCATCAACAGATGAATGGATAAATATAATGCATTATCTCTGTACAATGGAATATTCAGCATAAAAAGGAGTGAAGTATTGGATGAACTTTGAAAACATTATACTAGGTAAAATAATACAGTCACAAAAGACCATCTATTTTATAATTCCCTGTAAATAAATTATCCAGAATAGGCTAATTTAAAAAGTCAGAAAGTACCCAGTTGTCTCCAAGGCTGAGTGGGAAGGGCAAATGGTAGTTCAACCACTATTAGATATACGGTTTATTTGGGGGATGATTAAAATATTATAAGACTAGCTGCACAGCCCTATGAATTTGCTAAAAAACATTTAATTATATACTTTAAAGGAAGAGTTTTATGGCCTATAATTTATATCTTAATAAGCGTGCTATAAAAATTAAATGAATGTCAGTGATCTCAAAGGAAAGGTGAAATTATGCAATCCAATAACATCAGATTTCTCACAGTCACAGATTCCATAAACAAACATTGCTGTGATTATGAACGTCATGCCATGTGCTCATTATGAAATAAAACATTTAACATTTAGACTCTAATCTCTAATAAATACAATAAGGTGAAAACATATTTGTAACGACAGAGAGATGAAAAACCTTATGATGAATTTTTCTAAATATATTTTTACTATTCTTCAAAGTTTGGCCTTGATAGCTGTTTAATATATTTTCTTTGAAGTGCAAAGTTAATCCATGTAAACCTCAAAGAGTTCGGCACAAGACTGGCTTGTACTTCTTAACAAGTTTTTAAATGTGTAGACCTCTAGGGATGTGTATGCATGCATGCTGATTTAATTGTGCATGTTAGCTATGTACTCTACAAGATAGTTAAAATTTATACAGTGTGTGCTCAGAATGGCATTTACAAATGGTTAGAACTTGAATAAAAATATGTATATTTCGAGTCGGGCATCTTGTCTTCCACAAAATATCACTTGTATTATGATTGCCATTCTTCTGTTCTCTCTTTTTTGATGAGATTTTTTAAATAGTGGTGTTTATATTTTTTCTTTCAATCTGTTTATCCATCTGTGTTTTAGTAGCCTTCTTTGTATAATATGTAGGCATCCTTGGCAGAGAAAAGAATGAACAACAGAAATGCTCCTGTGTGTTAGTTTACCTACCACAATGCCTGAAAAGGTTCTGAAAGAGTAGCTGGGGGCTTCCCTGGTGGTCCAGTGGGTAAGGACGCCGCCTTGCAGTGCAAGGGGCACTGGTTCCATCCCTGGCCTGGGAAGATCCCACGTGCCGCAGAACGGCTGGACTGGTGTGTCCAATTACTGAGCCGGAGCTCTGGAGCGCATGCGCCCAGAGCTGGCGCTCTGCGACTACAGACGCCACCGCAATGGGAGGCCCACAAAAGCCAAAGAACAAAGACTGATGAAAAATAGAGAAATGAAAGCCCAATAGAAGTGGCGCGCCCGTTCCCCTCCCTCCCCATCCCACCCCCTAAAAAGATAAATTAATAAAATAAATGTTTAAAAAAAAAAAGTAGCTGGATGAGGTCAAAGATCAGGAAAGCAAGGTGGATTTTGCATTTCCTTCCAAATATACTTTGGATATACTTCCTTTAAGATTACAACAGAACCATCAATTAAGAGGAACTGATAGGAGTTCCTCCTATCTTATATTGTCATTAACATTAGACAGAATTCTGAAGGAATAATTCTATAGACGTGGGTTTTGCATTTTTTTATTTTATAACATCTATTTGCGAGAGTGCAGTTTTTGAAGATTATTAGGATATAGTCACTATATTTTCCCTATTTGACCAAGTAATGGGGGGCAATATTTGGAATCAGACAAGCCTTCCCTTTGACAAATAATTGGCTCACTTTCTGAAAGAAGCATCCTAAAAATGATAAGTCATTGAAATACCTTTTATAGTTTCAATATTCAGAATGGGCTTTCTAGGAATCTCAGTAGTTAAAAAAAAAATGCCTGCCAATGGAAGAAGTACAGGTTCTATCCTTGATCTAGGAAGATCTCCTAAAGAAGGAAATAGCAACCTACTCCAGTAATCTTGCTGGAAGAATGCCATGGACAGAAATTCCCAGTGGGCTATAGTCCATGAGGTTACAAGAGTAAGACACAACTGAACATCTGAATACCCACAGCACATATTTAGAAAGCAAGAATTTTCTTTTCAGGATGTGTTAACTGAAGACTAAGCCCCATACCCACCTGCCAAACTACACAATCATTTTCTACTTAGAGTTCATTATACTGTAAAAAGAATTTTTAAAAATAAACAGCAGGCTTATATATATATAAAACTGGCATTCCCAAATGTTTTAATTTTTACCTTTAACTTTGGACTTCATGGACATTACATAGTCTGTCTAGAAGTGATAAGACTTTTTTCATCCTAAAACTATACACACACACTTACTTGCACATAGCCACACATTATTATATACACCTGCACACAAACATACGCAGGAAAACATAGCAAGATGCATTGCAACACATGTGCTCAGGTGCCATTCTTGCACTCATGTCTTGGATTTTTAATTAAGACCACCTCAAAGTCAAAAGAATGCCTTAGTCTTACAGGACCTTGGCCTTTGAGTAGATGCTCTGAGCTTCCTGACATAGCACTCTGTCTCACTTGTCTCAATTTCTGCAAATTTAGGCCCAACGTGCTTTAGCTTTTTCTAGCTTCAACAATGAGAAGACAGATTCTTTTCTTAAAATTGATTTGGTTTAATACCTCAATTATATTGCCACTTTTGTGTCTAACCAAATCATATCCAATATTCAGGATCAGCTTGAGTGTGATTTTTATGGACTTGCTCTCTTGCCTATACCCAAGATATTAAGAATGGGTTAGGACATAGTGCATCATAGCTTACTATTACATAACTTTCTTTTAAATTTTTCCTTTAAAAAAGAATTGGCTGCATCTACCAATTTAACCATTGTCCAGGCACAGACTTAGGTACACTGTAGAGACTTCATATTGGACAAAGAGAATTCTTGATTTCGAAACTACTCTCCAAGTTTGATGATTTTTCAGCTTAATGAAGCTTGAAAGAATTACTGAATAAAATCTAGTAAACTGAAGCCTATAAATTTGAAGGTAAGTATGACTTTGTAGCATTGTAAAGTTGCAATGTGTGTGTGTGCATGTGTGTGTGTGTGTGTGTGTGTGTGTGTGTGCTCAACTGTGTCCAGTTCTTTGTTAGACTCCTGTGTCCATGTAATGCTCTAGGCAGGAATACTGGTGTGGGTAGCTATTTGCTTGGATCTTCCCAACCCGGGGATGTAACCTGAGTATCCTACATCTCTTGCATTACTGGCAGATTCTTTACCAGTAAGCCATTAGGAAATATATATATATAAAGTAATGCCCATCTTTTCCCCATCAGTAAAATTCTCCTGTAAGTTTATTCCTTGTGGTTTCACAAGACCCAACATTGTTACCCAAAAGCTACATTAGCAAACTTCTGGAAAATTTTACTTATTAACTCTTTTGGGTTAACATGCATTCTTTGCTCCATTTTCCCCAGTTAAAACTCTAAGTAGCCAATAAATAACCCTTTATAGGGTTAAATCACTGAAAATTCATAGCTGATTTTGTTATAACCTGTGGGGCTCTGAATTGAAAGAGGACTGTTTTAAGCATAAAGGAGCTTAAGCACATGTTTGCAGTTTGGAGCTAAGATGGCGCCTACAGGGAGGGGTGTGGGAGTGAAAAGAAGCTTAAGCACATTGTTTCAGCTTGGAGCTAAGATGGCGCCTACAGGGAGGGACATGGAAATGAAGGGAAGCTTAAGTGCATTGTTTAAAGAAGCTTAAGCACATGTTTGCAGCTAAGATGGCGCCTACAGGAAGAGGCAGGGCGTGATCTAAATTGTTAATTGATGGTCAAAATTTCTGATTGGTTCCCCTGGCTTCCGCGCTCCTGAATGATTGCTTGGTCTTTAGCTTGATTGGTGTAATCTATAGGAAGTCCCGTGCAAAATCCCCTTCACTTGCCTATAAAAGCTGTGGATCTTCATTAATAAAGCGGAACTACTTCGATGGAACCCCTGTCGCGTCTGATTGTCCCTTGCCTCAGCCGAGGGGCTGCGGGGCGGACAGTTCAAGATTTGCCTCTCTCCGAGATCTCCCGGTTCCGCCGGGAGTAATCCCTGCTGCCTTCCCTTTCTGCGGAAGGTCCCCGCAATAACCACTTATTTTAGTCTAATCATATTAATACAGAGACACCAATCTACCACATACCTTAATGACTTCACTCATTCTAATCATCCTGCTCAGGAAGTGGGAAATTTGTTTAATATTTCCTATTCTTCCTACTTAGCATTCATATTTGCATGCCTAATTCAAACTCCTGTTTCTTTAGAAACTCTCTGAAAATGCTCAAGAGCCATCTTTCCATTTTATAAATTATTTTTAATTATTTGTAATTGTGGTAAGAACACTTGTCATGAGATCTACTCCATTGAAAACATTTTAAGTGCACAATACAGTATTGTTGCTCTGGGCATAACATAGTACAGCAGATCTCCAGATTTATTCATTTTGTATAACTGAAACTTTGCGGGGACCTTCCGCAGAAAGGGAAGGCAGCAGGGATTACTCCCGGCGGAACCGGGAGATCTCGGAGAAAGGCAAATCTTGAACTGTCCGCCCCGCAGCCCCCTGACTGAAGGCAGGGGACAATCAGACGCGACAGGGGTTCCATCGAAGTAATTCCACTTTATTAGGGTAAACTAACAGTTTTTATAGGCAAACGAAAAGGGGGGTTTGCAAGAGACTTCCTATAGTTACACCAATCAAGCTAAAGGTCGAGCAACCACTCATTTACATTGCAATAGGAACTCAAGGTGAGCCGGCATTGCCCAGAGCACGGAAACCAGGGGGATCAATCAGAAGTTTTGGCAATGGACCTTAGATCACGCCCTGTCTCTTCCTGTCAGCGTCCTTTTAGTACTAAACTGCAAATGTGCTTAAGTTTCCTTATGCTTGCAAAAGCCCTCTTTCCTTCAGGGCCCCACAGCTCCCCCTCTTTTATTTTTTAAAATTAAGAGACTTTTGTTGAGGCAACGCTTAGAGCTAAGAGGTGGCCAGCCTCTAGCCTCGTCTGCTCTCCCTTGCGGCTGTGCCTGTCTTAGGTCGGGACAGAGCACTATTCAGGCAGAGCCCGTCAAGGGATCAGGCAGCAGCTGTGGCGGCCCTCCTGTCTTAGGCCTGCTCTGCAGTGGTGTCCTCTTACCCGTCACTGGCTAACCAGCCATCTCGCGGGGGCTGGACGGAGATTTTATAGCATTCTTCATTCAAAGGCCTCATTATATGTCTCCAGTGATTTCTTGAGGGGCCATATCGACCCAGGGGTTTTGTGGGTGCCCAACGTAGGGCTCTTATTCTAGGACCTGAGCAAGCAGAATTATTTTTTGTTGTAACTGTCTATTGTGGGCCATAACACCCTTGACCTTAAAACAATATAGCTATCAAGGCAACAAAAACAAACAGACAGAAAGCATTTTTAAACCAGGTGAGTGGGCTCTGTATCCATTGTCAAAAATCTTAAACCCCCTTTTACCCTTGTTCCCAAAACGTTTGGGGTGCAATTCGGTTTACTCTGGTTACATTTGGTTTGCTAACAATATAAGTTAGTATCTTTTGCCCTTCCCAAAATTTAGTGTCCCATATCTCCATCTGTGACGATGTGTTTTGTACTTCAATTAGAGTCCTGTTCATCACTGGGAAGTCTGTCAAGTAGAAGCGGGGATATCTCACGTCACAGTCCAAGCGTGCCAAGATGCTTCATGTCTCGATAGCTCTGGTGTGTAGATCAAGCTGTTGTTGGAGTCCCATTATGGCAGCCTTCAGGTGTTTAAGTTGGTGTAGGCTGGTCTGAAGTCCCTGGACAGAGGTGGTGGATGTTGTTTACTGCCGTGATGGTGTGCACTTGCTGAACTCCGAGCACGGATGTTGTTACTGTTGTACCTATTAAGGAGAGAAAGAGAGAGAGAGACACGCCTCAAGAATTTTCTGTTCTTGGGCCTGATATATGGTCATTTGTTATCTGCAGCAGATTTTAAAGTTTGATCCTTGTTTTGTGGTATAAATTTAAGATTTCTCGCCGGTACCCATATAGGGCTGGGTTCCCCAATGGGGAATATGCACCCAAATCCTCTCCCCATAGTAAGGAGTGGATCAGGCCCCCTCCTCTGGCCAGTAATGGGGTCCTTCCATCTCACTTGCACTTCAGGCTTTATTTCTTGGCTGGACCAGTGTTTTTGAAAGGGTGCCATCAGTTCTTTCTTTGAAAAATTTAAAATGTTTAGGGTAAAGAGTGCCATTCCAAGTTGCTGGTGAGAGCTTATTCCCCCTTTTTGTTTTTGTAATTGGGCCTTTAAGTTTTGATGATGACGTTCAATTATAGCCTGTCCTTGAGGGTTGTATGGGATCCCTGTGGTGTGGCAGATATGCCATCGTTGAAAAGAAGTTTTGTAAATTTTAACTAACAAAGCAGGGACCATTGTCTGTTTTTATCTGGTAAGGTAGACCCAGAGTTGCAAAGCATTGTAAGAAATGACTCTGGGCATGTTTTGCTTTTTCTCCTGAGTGGGCTGTAGCCCAGCAGGCATGGGAACAAGTATCAATGGATACAAAGATGTACTTGAGTTTTCCAAAGGGGGAAAAGTGAGTGACATCTGTCTGCCACAACATATTAGGCCTCAGTCCTCGAGGGTTTACTCCCAGAGATTGTAAGGGAGGAACTTGTAAATGAGGGAGGCAAGACTTGCAAGTATGCACAATTTTCTTTAAATCCTTGATGGGGATCTGTGGGTTAAGTTTTATTTGAGGTACAATTAGGACTGTAGTCCCGGAGGCAGCACCCCAGACAGCTCCAAGAAACAGCTCCAAAGAGTTAGGGGAAGAAAGTCAGCACAAGGGTTTCAGTGAGGGGGAAATTTAAATGTCAAAGAAAGGGTTTTTTTTTTTTTTCTTTCTTTCTTTTTTAAAGGCTTTTGTTTTACAAATGACTTGTGCCTGCCATGAGGATGTGATATCTTCATGAAGGATTTTAGTACTTTTTTAGTTGTGAGGAGATGCAGGGATTGAGATAATAAAAGCTCTTTCTAAAAGTCATTTACCTATCTAAAGACCTCTTCCACCAGATTTCTCTGAGCACGGAGTGTCTTGCCCCACCCTGATTTCTTTCACGGGGTGTTTCGGGTGGATGCTTTTTTTATCTCCTTGTGGGCACTCTCTTAAAGTGCCCAGGTTGGCTCAGTTAAAGCAGTGGCCTGATTCAGGTGAGGCGGGGCCCCTGGGACGAGGCCCTACCTGTAACCATTGTAGTGGCTTTATTTCTTGGCTGGACCAGTGTTTTTGAAAGGGTGCCATCAGTTCTTTCTTTGAAAAATTTAAAATGTTTAGGGTAAAGAGTGCCATTCCAAGTTGCTGGTGAGAGCTTATTCCCCCTTTTTGTTTTTGTAATTGGGCCTTTAAGTTTTGATGATGACGTTCAATTATAGCCTGTCCTTGAGGGTTGTATGGGATCCCTGTGGTGTGGCAGATATGCCATCGTTGAAAAGAAGTTTTGTAAATTTTAACTAACAAAGCAGGGACCATTGTCTGTTTTTATCTGGTAAGGTAGACCCAGAGTTGCAAAGCATTGTAAGAAATGACTCTGGGCATGTTTTGCTTTTTCTCCTGAGTGGGCTGTAGCCCAGCAGGCATGGGAATAAGTATCAATGGATACAAAGATGTACTTGAGTTTTCCAAAGAGAGAAAAGTGAGTGACATCTGTCTGCCACAACATATTAGGCCTCAGTCCCCGAGGGTTTACTCCCAGAGATTGTAAGGGAGGAACTTGCAAATGAGGGAGGCAAGACTTGCAAGTATGCACAATTTTCTTTAAATCCTTGATGGGGATCTGTGGGTTAAGTTTTATTTGAGGTACAATTAGGACTGTAGTCCCGGAGGCAGCACCCCAGACAGCTCCAAGAAACAGCTCCAAAGAGTTAGGGGAAGAAAGTCAACACAAGAGTTTCAGTGTGGGGGAAATTTAAATGTCAAAGAAATGGTTTTTTTTTTCTTTTTTTCTTTCTTTCTTTTTAAAAGGCTTTTGTTTTACAAATGACTTGTGCCTGCCTGAGGATGTGATATCTTCATGAAGGATTTTAGCACTTTTTTAGTTGTGAGGAGATGCAGGGATTGAGATAATAAAAGCTCTTTCTAAAAGTCATTTACCTATCTAAAGACCTGTTCCTCTGGATTGCCCTGAGCACAGAGTGTCTTGTCCCACCCTGATTTCTTTCACGGGGTGTTTCGGGTGGATGCTTTTTTTATCTCCTTGGGGGCACTCTCTCTTAAAGTGCCCAGGTTGGCTTCAGTTAAAGCAGTGGCCTGATTCAGGTGAGGCGGGGGGCCCCTGGGACGAGGCCCTACCTGTAACCATTGTAGTGGAAAAGGCTTTAGTCATTGCCTCAGAGAGAGCCTCAGTTTGAGCCTGAAGGGCATTGGTGATAGAGCGGGCTTGGTGGCTTTGTGTGCCTATATCTTTAGAGCACACAATCCATCGCTCAATGGAACGATCTTTTTGTCCTGCACAGGCCAATTTATGGTCTGTATTCATTCCCTCCCAAACTAACATTTTGAGGAACTGATCTCTTAAAGACCCTGGAGGGAATTTTCTCTGGAGGCTCTTTTCTACACGATCTACAAAAGTGGCAAGGTCCTCGTTATTCTTTTGTGTTATACCCGATATGGGGGGTTCAGTAGGGCCTTCAGCAAGTTTTTTCCAGGCAGCCAGACATATAGCCCGTACTTGGTCTTGATAAGGGGCAGGGATGGTGGCCTGCTGAATACCAGTGCTCCATTGGTCCGCCGTTCCCGATAGCATTCCAAAAGTTATTGGAATGATGGGATTGGCAGCCTGGTTTCTCTCTGCTTGAGCATGACATTCCTCTTTGAAAAAGGCACACCACTTGATATAAATGTTACTGGGAAGTACTGCCTTACATAGCATCTTCCAGTCTTGGGTGGTACAAGGTTGGTGGGCTAGCCCTTGGAGTATGGTTTCTGCCCATGGGGAGTTTGGGCCGTCCTCGGCTACCGCCTTTTTAAGTTCCTTTAGGTCATTAGCCTCCCATGGATACCAGGCGTCCGGTCTGTTTCCCCCTGGGTTAATGTTTACCAGAAAAGCTTGGGCTGGGCCCGTGAAGGGCGCTGAGGGCCCCCCAGGGTCTTCAGGATAGGTCCTCTCTCTCCAAGGTGACCCCAGTGCCTTCCCTCCCTGCGGAGCCTCTGTGATCTCTTCAAAGGGAGGAGGGAGCGGGGAGTACAGTCCTGTTTCTTGAGTTCTTGACCCTGAGTGACTGGGGAAACGCTCATCATAGCTAATTTCGTCTTCATTTACAAACAAGTCCCAGGCTCTGTTAAGAGCTTGGATATAGTTTCCCATGTTGTTAAAAGAGAGCAGAAAAGAAAGACAACTGAGGACAACCACCAAAAATCCTAACGGGAGTGGTGGCGGCCGGGAAGTTGGGCTCATGTCGTGCTTGTGAAACAGTGAAGGAGTCCCTAATGTTGCACGGACATTGTCTTGCTGGGGGCGGGCGCTCTAAGAGACTCTGGCCCGTTCGGTGACCCCCTTATCCTGTCACGGGAGTCTTCAAGCGGCAGGCGCCCTAATGGCTTTTAAATGCCTGACCCGTGCCCGCACGGGAGAGGTTTAGGCCGTGTCCTCAATTTGAAATGTAGAAAAGAGAGGCTTCCACCCAGTCGGGCTGCCGCTACTGGGGCATACTGTCTTAAAGCCTTCTGAAGACCACCAGAGAGTAACCCTGGCCTGGTCCCCGTCAGTTGCTTTTTTGACTGTCCACCTGTTCGCTGGAAGTCTCGAATCAGAGAGAACAAGAAAGTAGGAATTAAAGCAAAGAAGGAAGAACAAAGGAAAGCAACGTTCAATTTTTTCTTTTTATTTTTCTTTTTCCCTTTGTGACTACCCTAAATCCCCACCCTCTCGGGAGTGGCGCGATAAAGGGGAAGACTCACCTTGAAATCCGGATTACTCCGAGAAGATGCCCCTCTAGAGGGAGGCGCCGCGCTGAGGCCCCTCGGCCGCTTCGTCGGTTCTCTTTCAAACCCGCACGGTGATGCTGCCTTCTACTTTCTCGCTTTCAGGCCCCACGTTGGGCGCCAGCTTCTGTGGGGACCTTCCGCAGAAAGGGAAGGCAGCAGGGATTACTCCTGGCGGAACCGGGAGATCTCGGAGAAAGGCAAATCTTGAACTGTCCGCCCTGCAGTCCCCTGACTGAAGGCAGGGGACAATCAGACACGACAGGGGTTCCATCGAAGTAGTTCCACTTTATTAGAGTAAACTAACAGTTTTTATAGGCAAACGAAAAGGGGGGTTTGCAAGAGACTTCCTATAGTTACACCAATCAAGCTAAAGGTCGAGCAACCACTCATTTACATTGCAATAGGAACTCAAGGTGAGCCGGCATTGCCCAGAGCACGGAAACCAGGGGGATCAATCAGAAGTTTTGGCAATGGACCTTAGATCACGCCCTGTCTCTTCCTGTCAGCGTCCTTTTAGTACCAAACTGCAAATGTGCTTAAGTTTCCTTATGCTTGCAAAAGCCCTCTTTCCTTCAGGGCCCCACAAAACTTTATACAAGTTAAAATGCATTTCTTCATTTCTCCTCCTAGTCCCTAGCAACCACATTCTGCAATCTGCTTCTAAGTGTTTTATAAGAGTTGATATGCTTAGCATCTGCCAAAATTTAAATAAGGTATCAATTTATTTGACTCTGGTAGGCATTAGCTCTAGGACACTGTACTGGTCAAAAACTTAAAAGCAAATTCAGGGTAAACTCCTGTATCTGCATATTCAGTTGAGGCAAGAGCTCTGGAGTGGGTTGCCATTTCCTCCTCCAGGGGATTTTCCTGACACAGGGATCAAAACCACTTTTCTTGCTCTTCCTGAATTGCAGGATATTCTTAACCAGCTGAGGCATCGAAGCAGCCCTCTGACACCTGACCATGATGAAACAAGAAGGAACAGATTTGCTTGTCTTAGTAGAACATTGGAAACCTGGATGAAATACATAAAATATATTTTCAGATATTAGACAAAACAAACAAAACAAACAACAACCCAGGACTGTAATCCCTAAGAGAACAGAAACAAGCTAACAAAAAAGTGAAGTTCTCCATTGTCCACGTTTCTATTAGTACTGGCCAAAAATGAACCTCACACACATATCCAACAACAACAAAAAATCATCTTCTAAATCTTTTCATTGAAATCAGTAATTATTCATTGAGTGCATACTTTGGGCACCAAGGTTTTAAGTCAAGGAAACTTTGTATATATATAAAGTTAGGAATATACCAAAACAATTTGAGATTTACTTAAGTGTTTAACTAGGTAGTTATTGTGGAGATCGCACAATTTTCTGAAGGTCAGAAAAAAATGTTTATAAAGGGAGAAAATAGCTATGTGTCACCAAATTGAAATACCAGTTCCAGAACCAAGCAAGTAAATGTCCCAATGCAACAAGAACAATGGAGGGGGAGCGGGGGGAAAACATCAAATAGAAAATTTAGAGATATTTCTTTGTTGAATCATGGGAGTAAACTGAAAACAAACATTTGAGGATTTTTTCAGGCATTATGTTTTAAGAAGCCTGTTTGATTTATCCCATTATCTTCACATCATTTTCTCCTGATTCAATTTATTCTCAAAAAGAATCCAGATACAAATAAAGGAGGACAAAGAATTCAGAAGTGCTTACCTGTACCACAGACAGGGGGATGTTTTGTAAGTACCTGGGGGAATCTATATCAAAAAGGATAGAACAAGGTATTCCTCCTGAGAGTGTCACAAGTAAATATAGTCCAAAATTTTTCATAAAAATATAGAGATACACACAAACACATATACATAACACACTCATAATTTTATCTCTATCTACAACCTACACGTAATACATACATGCAAATACACATTGATTCTCACAAATCTACACCAACAGTTCAAATGACACACTTGTGTACATACAGCATACCACACAAACTCACACACACAAGCATAATGTCTGAAGCCTCCACTAAACATTAAACATCACAATCAGACGCATATTCTTGAATCCTGAAGAAGTCAGAAAAATGAGTGCAAAATATACATTTCCTCCCAATTTTAGCTGAGAAGTCTATAGTTTTGAAAAGTAGACAATTTTAATCAAAAGCACATTAATTATTTCCATAGGGAATGTATTTTATTTCACACACACACACACACATTAAAGAGACTAGGGATCAGAGAGTCAGATACAACTGAGTGAGTAACATTTTCATTATTTTACAAAGTGATAACTGCTTCTTTTATTATAATGACTTTTAAAATGGATCTGTCCTAAGTATCTGGATCAATAGAAAGAAGACACTTTAAAATAAATGATATAGGCAAGTATTCAGTCAATCAGAAAAAGAAGTCTTATTAAACAGATAAATATCATATACCATGATTTCATGGTTGAGGGATTTTATGAGCTTTTAGGTCAGGAGGGAATCCGCAAGTTGTAACTCTGACATAGTAAGTTATTTTTTCACTGTATCTTAAAGGCCAGGAGAGTTAATGGAAGTCCTAGAGAGTTGTTTAGTAAATAAAACAAGTTCAGGTCAAGAATTTCTAGGTGCCAGCCAAAGGGCAATGCTTAGTCTCTTTAACAGCAGTTTCCTGTTATCACAGCCATCTCATGAAACTGAGGACTCAGCTTGGGCAGTTTAGGCTGACGGCAATCTAGGATCCAAAGTCAGCAAAAGATTGAATTTCGCTGAATTTTCCAAACTACTCTGAGCACAAGAATCTTGGTGAACATCTTAAATGTGTCAAGGACTAAGTGTATCTAATTCTCTTGATCTGAGTTGATCCTGGAAATCTTTATTTGTAACAAGTTCCCAAGGCAATCCTCACAACCAGACAAGTCTGATCACACATAAAAGCTGTTTTCAAGGCTTTAAGAGGATTGTCTAATTAAACCTTTACCTAAAATTCTATCCTTGGTGATTCCATTTCACTCATTTCTGCTCTCCTCCACTCTGCACTTATTTTTCTCTTCTTTAAATTATGATCAATTTATTGACCTGATAGACTGTCACGAACCTACCAGGCTCATGAAGCTATTATCTATCCACCTTAAAGACAACGACTGAAATTTGCCAGTGCTGGCAACAAGCTCCCAATATATATGTATAAAAGGCAAAGTGACACAATCAAGAGTATGGGGAATTGACGGGTATAAAAACGTTTTTAGTTTCTTTGGCCAGCATTTTAATTTACATTATATATTTAAGAAATGTTTCAAATCTTCAGACAGAATCTTATTTTTCATATAGATCCTGAAGGTGCTAGAAGATTTCCTTTTGAGTCAGTTCACAATGACTTGTCTAGTAGGTGAACAGGACTCTCGAGTCAGATCCACCACTAAATCACTAGGCAGTGGCCACAGAGATGACAACCACATCATGCTTCCAAAAGCATCAGGGGCAGTCAGTCAGCAGCAGCAGCTGCGTCGTATATGTTGAAGTCTGTGTAGCATCCAGATCATTTCCCAGACTTTGGAGCAGATTTCACTAGAAGTTAGTGCTAGAAAATTTACAGGAGGAATCCGCAAGTGTAACTCTGACATAGTAAGTTATTTTTTCACTGTATCTTAAAGGCCAGGAGAGTTAATGGAAGTCCTAGAGAGTTGTTTAGTAAATAAAACAAGTTCAGGTCAAGAATTTCTAGGTGCCAGCCAAAGGGCAATGCTTAGTCTCTTTAACAGCAGTTTCCTGTTATCACAGCTATCTCATGAAACTGAGGACTCAGCTTGGGCAGTTTAGGCTGACGGCAATCTAGGATCCAAAGTCAGCAAAAGATTGAATTTCGCTGAATTTTCCAAACTACTCTGAGCACAAGAATCTTGGTGAACATCTTAAATGTGTCAAGGACTAAGTGTATCTAATTCTCTTGATCTGAGTTGATCCTGGAAATCTTTATTTGTAACAAGTTCCCAAGGCAATCCTCACAACCAGACAAGTCTGATCACACATAAAAGAGCTGTTTTCAAGGCTTTAAGAGGATTGTCTAATTAAACCTTTACCTAAAATTCTAGCCTTGGTGATTCCATTTCACTCATTTCTGCTGTCCTCCACTCTGCACTTATTTTTCTCTTCTTTAAATTATGATCAATTTATTGACCTGATAGATTGTCACGAACCTACCAGGCTCATGAAGCTATTATCTATCCACCTTAAAGACAACAACTGAAATTTGCCAGTGCTGGCAACAAGCTCCCAATATATGTATAAAAGGCAAAGTGACACAATCAAGAGTATGGGGAATTGACGGGTATAAAAACGTTTTTAGTTTCTTTGGCCAGCATTTTAATTTACATTATATATTTAAGAAATGTTTCACTTCTTCAGACAGAATCTTATTTTTCATATAGATCCTGAAGGTGCTAGAAGATTTCCTTTTGAGTCAGTTCACAATGACTTGTCTAGTAGGTGAACAGGACTCTCGAGTCAGATCCACCACTAAATCACTAGGCAGTGGCCACAGAGATGACAACCACATCATGCTTCCAAAAGCATCAGGGGCAGTCAGTCATCAGCAGCAGCTGCGTCGTATATGTTGAAGTCTGTGTAGCATCCAGATCATTTCCCAGACTTTGGAGCAGATTTCACTAGAAGCTAGTGCTAGAAAATTTACCAGCTAGGCCCAGAAACCAAGATTTGCACTTTCCTTCTCAACTTAATTTCTCTCCTTCTCTTAGAACCTCAGACATTTTCAGGATATGGAACCTTTTCCTTTTGCCCTTGGATAGGTGTCAAAATTGATTGGTCAAATGTAACCTAGTGCTCACTTCTTTGAAGCAAACCCTAAGGGTAAACAAGTACTTACTTAAAAAAAAAAAGAACAAAACATTTTCCATTGCAAACTGATGAGAAACAACAGGCAATGAAAGAGAATTAACTATTGATATTACTACTGTTAATAACATTTAAATTGTTTTCAAGTGTTATTAATGTATGTGTTCATTACATCAATTGTCTGAAGTCTTCAACTGCCTTAAATAATTCTCAGGATAATTCTTTGTGTCTTTTTCTTTAACAAAGGGATCACTAGAATTCTCACTGTTCTTTAAATAATTTGTGCTATTTTAAAATTCTTAATCAAACATGATTTCAATTTCAATTAAAAAGACATCCAAATTGACAAAACCTAAAAATATATTCAGGAGAAATATTCAGTAACAACATATTGGTTATAGTCTTTCTATAATATAAATACAGCAGCCAGAGAAAAGTGTCTGGCATTCTCTACTGGCTTTCTGGTTTTAAATTTTAAAAAATTTTCCCTTTTNTCTTCATTTAACTGATAATGGATCAGATCCTGTGAAGTAAATAAGCAAATTGAACTCATCTTCTGTTTAGTCAATGGCTTGGTACAGTTTAGGCTCTGTAAGATTTCCTGGATCATAAACAGCTTCTCAACTGACTCAGTGGTAAAGAACCTGTCTGCGAATGCAGGAGGAGCAGAGGACATAGGTTCCATCCTTGGGTTAGGAAGATCCCCTGGAAAAGAGCATGGCAACCCACTCCAGTATTCTCACCTGGAGAATCCCATGGACAGAGGAACTTGGTGGGCTACAATCCACGGGGTCACAAAGAGTCAGACAGAACTGAAGTTCTGAGCTTGCATAAACTATATATATATATATATATATACACACACACACACACATACATGTATGTATATATGTTACATATAAACAATATATGCATAATTAATAGTATGTTATTGATTAAATGTATTATATAAAATTTATATTTATGTACATAAATATATATAGTATATGAGCATGGCACTTACCGTCTTCCCTGATCCATTTCTTTTCAATCCTGTTAAAGAGAAAAGAAAAGTCATGATTCTAGTTAAAGAGTCTGCTTTGATCATTTTTAATCTAAGGAGGGGTAAAAGAAATAGTTACATCAATCCTGTTTATACTGAATATAAACAAAATTGTTTCTTTCTAAAATATACCTAGCCAGATATACTTTGATTCAATAAACCTAAGTAATACTTTTAAATTATAAATTTTGATGAACTTTCCTAAATGTAAGGTTCATTCATTTTTGTTCAGAATAAACAATTGGAAAGGCACAGAAACTCTAAAATGTAATCTGGAGTGTACCTTACAAAGACATACTTTCGTACAGAGAGTTCTTGATGTACACCTGATTTAAAAGTAAAAGATGATTTCAATTTCAATTAAAAAGACATCCAAATTGACAAAACCTAAAAATATATTCAGGAGAAATATTCAGTAACAACATATTGGTTATAGTCTTTCTATAATATAAATACAGCAGCCAGAGAAAAGTGTCTGGCATTCTCTACTGGTTTTCTGGTTTTTAAATTTTAAAAATTTCCTTTTTTCTTCATTTAACTGATAATGGATCAGATTCTGTGAAGTAAATAAGCAAATTGAACTCATCTTCTGTTTAGTCAATGGCTTGGTACAGTTTAGGCTCTGTAAGATTTCCTGGATCATAAACAGCTTCTCAACTGACTCAGTGGTAAAGAACCTGTCTGCGAATGCAGGAGGAGCAGAGGACATAGGTTCCATCCTTGGGTTAGGAAGATCCCCTGGAAAAGAGCATGGCAACCCACTCCAGTATTCTCACCTGGAGAATCCCATGGACAGAGGAACTTGGTGGGCTACAATCCACGGGGTCACAAAGAGTCAGACAGAACTGAAGTTCAGTTCTGAGCGTGCATAAACTATATATATATATATATACACACACACACATACATGTATGTATATATGTTACATATAAACAATATATGCATAATTAATAGTATGTTATTGATTAAATGTATTATATAAAATTTATATTTATGTACATAAATATATATAGTATATGAGCATGGCACTTACCGTCTTCCCTGATCCATTTCTTTTCAATCCTGTTAAAGAGAAAAGAAAAGGCATGATTCTAGTTAAAGAGTCTGCTTTGATCATTTTTAATCTAAGGAGGGGTAAAAGAAATAGTTACATCAATCCTGTTTATACTGAATATAAACAAAATTATTTCTTTCTAAAATATACCTAGCCAGATATACTTTGATTCAATAAACCTAAGTAATACTTTTAAATTATAAATTTTGATGAACTTTCCTAAATGTAAGGTTCATTCATTTTTGTTCAGAATAAACAATTGGAAAGGCACAGAAACTCTAAAATGTAATTTGGAGTGTACCTTACAAAGACATACTTTCGTACAGAGAGTTCTTGATGTACACCTGATTTAAAAGTAAAAGATAAGAATAATAATTTGTCCAGCTGAGTTCAGGTTAACAAAGATGTAATTATATATTTCAGTTGTTTAGTACACCATAGACTCTATTTAGCTAGACAATTTTTCTATATATAAAATTATTCTTTGTAACTTTTGTGTTTAAAGTTCAAAAAGAGAGATGGCTGTTAAAAGATTGAATAATAAAACTAATGCCTTTCCTTGATTATTCTACTGTATGATTATTAAGACGATTACTATTTCATTCTTATTTGAAACGTCTTGTGTGATTTATTCATTGATCCAAGTCTATGCAAAGTATAAGACAGCGACATTTCCAGAGTCCAGTAACACTCTATTCCTTATTAATATAAACATTTACAGAAGCACTTTGAATTCACTTTGTTCTCTGTGTAACATCTTCTCCTTCACCAATGTAAGCATCATCACCATTAATTCGTATAGCTTTTATCATCTTTTATTGGACTCCTTGAGCAAATAATTTAAAATATTTTAATCTCAAAATAGTTGAAAAAAATTTACATCCTATTTGCTGTTTCCATTTTAACCATGGCTCAACACTAATTAGGTGATTTACTATTTCAAAAGTACCATTTGGATCTTCTTAAACATTTCTAATGATCTCATTCTGGCAAAGATATGTTTATATAATGTTGCACGGAGACCCATTTAGCCTCATTCAAGTCTTTGAAAATAACTCCTTTGAAAATATAATTCTATGAGCACTCTCTCTTTGTGTTTGTACCAAACACTTTTAAAGGCTCTATTTCCTTCTAAAGGATTACTGACCAAAAGAATTTATCTGGCGAGGGTTTGTGTGTATTATGCATTCATTGTTCTTTCTTGTGCAGCTCCTTGATTACCAGATAAATATTGGTCCCTGTCTTCTCTGAGTACCTCTCATCCTCCACACTATAATTTTATATTAACATTTAGAGACGCCACAACTGAATAGCATAAATCTACTCATTATATCACTTAGGCTTTGACTCTCTATTGTAGCCTGTGGGAAAGAAGACCTTCCTTATTCTGCAGTCTAAATTTAAAATCTGGAAATATGACCAGATGTTCTCATTGAGCATTAAATGAATACCATACATGTATATCATTTCTTCCCTACACATAATATGCCTTGCAATTTTAGCTTAATTAAATATGGATTTTCTTACTTAGCTCATTCTCCAGATAGCTACACTAACTATAATAATATTCTTAGTATTCTCCAATGCCACTGAGTATATATAGAGTCAATGTCTCACTGTGAAACCTCAGCTAGAAACGTATGACATTTATGATCTCTTCACACGATGTGAGAGCTCCTAAAATAAAACATTCCACTGAAAATTGAACCCTTTAAATATTACTAGCATGGAAAAAATTCATAAAATTTATAAAATATATATATTAGGATTCAAACCAAAGGAGAATATTTGTCCATTTCTTCACAGGCATTTTTAAAATATGTTCTATGTGAACATAATGACATAAAACTTGTTCAGGTTTCAGCGTAAGCCTGCAAGTTACAATGAGAAGGAAACCTAGTTCACTGATACACCTCTAGTCATTTTTGGTTTCTTCCATAAGGTAATTACAGAGCCATCAATCATGTGCCTGGCACTGTGCTGAGACTTGGGTTATAAAAATTAGAGGACACATGCACTGCCCTCCAGTGTGCAACCCAGGCAAAACAAATCAGCAAAGAATATAATTGTTGCTAAAGCGGGAGTGTGTGCAAAAGTACTAAAAAAGTTTCTCAGAGGATGTATTAACTGAGCTGGTATTGGGTAAAAGACTCTTCAGCTTTTGTCACAATACATCAAGGGGTTATTCTGAGGATAATATGAGCCAATCCACACAAAATGCTTAGAATACTACTTGTTTGCTCAGTACAGTGACAACTTCATGTTTTCTGAAATATAAAAGTGAATACACTCATGGATGAAACAGATAACAGTCATCTTAAAAGTCTTTTAAAAGATCTATAGAACATTTTGAACAAAATAGTGATGCGATAGATTAAAAGTGATTCAAATTATTTGTGGCGAGCAGTGGAATCCGTTAATTTTACTCCGTTTGTATCTAGACTGATTTTTAGCAATAGTATCGATGAAAGGGATGTGGCAGAAACAGCATGTGAGGTGTTTGGCACATGAGTTAAGAGACTGCCAGAATCCACTTCAGATTCCTTGGAACACTCACTCTGCCTATCTTTGTCAGAAGTCTGACTACTTAGAAAAGACCCTCATAGGTACTCTGATGGATTATCTCAGCTCTCTCCAGTCTTCCCACAATCCCTATACAGCAGGCACCAAATATGTGAGTGACACTGTCACAGATCCTCTAGACCAGAGCATTTTCCCCTGAAGAGCTAACCATGACCTCTGCCCATGTTATATCTAAAAGATGAATAATTCATCTCTTTCCCACATGGAATTCTAGACCAATGCAGTTATAAGACATTATAAAAATGATGAAGGAGATCAAACCAGTCAGTCTTAAAGAATATCAATCCTGAGTACTCATTGGAAGAACTGATGCTGAGGCAAAAGCTCCAATACTTATTTTTGTGGGTTAAGATCATTTTGGTCATAATTAGGGCTCCAGCTCAGGAGGCAGCAGCCCAGATAGCTCTGAGAGACAGCTCCAAAGAGGCAGCAGGAGGAAAATCACTATATAACATTTTGAGGAAGGGAGAGTTCCATAAAAATAAAAAGTCATTTTGCAAAGGCTTTTCAGGTAGTTATGAGGATTTCATGTCACCATGAAGATATTTAGTGCTTTTCTAAATATGAGGAGATGCAAGGATTGAGATACTAAAATCTGTTCCTAATAGCATCCACCTATCTAAAGACCTGCCCCACCAGACTCCCTGGAGTAGAGTGCTTCACCTAACCCTGAGCTCCCTCGGGGTGAGTTGAGGTCAGCAGCTGTCATAGCATGGAGGTCAATCTCCACAGAGGCAGAGGGCAAATGCCCATGTTCAGTCCTTGGCAATGTAATTGGTAAATGACAATTTGTGGTCGACACACCTCTCCTTATGGTCATAAATCATACTGTACTTTGGGGGGCATTTCATGACCATTTCATCCCACATTGCTGGGAATGCTCATTCCAAGTTCTGTAGAAGGTTTTGCTGATAGGCTGCTCAATATGCTATTATGAACTAGGTCTTAATAGTCAAAGATCTCTGGACACCTGTCTTCTAGTTATGGTCCAGGAAAGTATGTCCTCTTGCTGCATCTTCCCATATCTAGAGTAACACTATTACAATCATTGATCACATCCCAAGATAGTTGCACTAAACAGCATGTGAGGTGTTTGGCACATGAGTTAAGAGACTGCCAGAATCCACTTCAGATTCCTTGGAACACTCACTCTGCCTATCTTTGTCAGAAGTCTGACTACTTAGAAAAGACCCTCATAGGTACTCTGATGGATTATCTCAGCTCTCCAGTCTTCCCACAATCCCTATACAGCAGGCACCAAATATGTGAGTGACACTGTCACAGATCCTCTAGACCAGAGCATTTTCCCCTGAAGAGCTAACCATGACCTCTGCCCATGTTATATCTAAAAGATGAATAATTCATCTCGTTCCCACATGGAATTCTAGACCAATGCAGTTATAAGACATTATAAAAATGATGAAGGAGATCAAACCAGTCAGTCTTAAAGAATATCAATCCTGAGTACTCATTGGAAGAACTGATGCTGAGGCAAAAGCTCCAATACTTATTTTTGTGGGTTAAGATCATTTTGGTCATAATTAGGGCTCCAGCTCAGGAGGCAGCAGCCCAGATAGCTCTGAGAGACAGCTCCAAAGAGGCAGCAGGAGGAAAATCACTATATAACATTTTGAGGAAGGGAGAGTTCCATAAAAATAAAAAGTCATTTTGCAAAGGCTTTTCAGGTAGTTATGAGGATTTCATGTCACCATGAAGATATTTAGTGCTTTTCTAAATATGAGGAGATGCAAGGATTGAGATACTAAAATCTGTTCCTAATAGCATCCACCTATCTAAAGACCTGCCCCACCAGAATCCCTGGAGTAGAGTGCTTCACCTAACCCTGAGCTCCCTCGGGGTGAGTTGAGGTCAGCAGTTGTCATAGCATGGAGGTCAATCTCCACAGAGGCAGAGGGCAAATGCCCATGTTCAGTCCTTGGCAATGTAATTGGTAAATGACAATTTGTGGTCGACACACCTCTCCTTATGGTCATAAATCATACTGTACTTTGGGGGGCATTTCATGACCATTTCATCCCACATTGCTGGGAATGCTCATTCCAAGTTCTGTAGAAGGTTTTGCTGATAGGCCGCTCAATATGCTATTATGAACTAGGTCTTAATAGTCAAAGATCTCTGGACACCTGTCTTCTAGTTATGGTTCAGGAAAGTATGTCCTCTTGCTGCATCTTCCCATATCTAGAGTAACACTATTACAATCATTGATCACATCCCAAGTTATATATTTGATCAGCTGTTTCCAGTCTAGTCATCATTATTTTCATTGGATGCTCAGTCATAACATTTGGCAATACAAGAAACAGTAATCTTGTAAAAACCAAAATACAAATAGTATAGCTAATAACACTAGGGAATTATAAGTGACTATGTTAGCTGCAAGCCTCCCACACCAAAGCAGTTTTTAAAAAGGTTTTCAAAACTAGGGAATAGGTCACTTAAGGCAGAAATCTGCTTTTTTATATGCTTCATCAAATGTGTTACATTAAAGGATTCATCAGGTATAAATATATAGCATTAAGTTTGAAATATAGCACAGATAACCCCCCTGAGATTCCGTATGGCATCAAGGACCTTTCAGTTATGTAATACTGCCTTTCTCATCATAGACATCCCAGAATTTAATAGGCTAACAGCCCAGTCACTATCATTTAAAGCTTATGAAAGTTGTTCAGGCTTTGATATGCCCAATTAAACTTTAATCCCATTGAAGGCACAAAGAACAGTTGTTAAGATGTCATACCAGTAGAATATAGTTCTTCTGATCCATTGGGCTGATGCAAAAGGCAGATTGGTTGGGGTTACCTCTAATTTGTTAACACATGTGACCTTGAATTCATGTAAATCCCAGGCTACACCTTTCTATCCATCCCTGTAAATGCCTAGGCCATAAATTACCTCCACAAATCCACTGAATCTCATACCAGTCATTGTCTTTTAAGGGTAATAACAGGCATAGTTCATAAAGTACCCAGCCTAGTTTCCTAATATTACTAGGCTGATCTTTATTTTTTGTAGTATGATTTAATTGTTCCCAACATAGAGGAACTTTTTAAACTTAAATTACCATAGTCTTTGTTAACCATATAGATCCATCTCATAGTTACGGGAGTTTGCCCTTTAAGAGACAAGAGGTTAGAGTTGTTTTTGTTTTTGTTTTTGTTTGATTGAAACTTAGCTTAGTACTCTGATTACATTTGAATGATCCTAAGAGGACAGGATCAGAGCAGATATTATTAACGGGCTAACTGAGAGGATCCCATCTAATCATGAATAGACAGAGCAGGACTGAACTCTTTTCTAAAATAAATTCCTTAATGGGTATCCATCAGAGCCCTGGAAAGAAGGAATCCACCAAGGTAATCCAGAAATACTAGACACAGGTAATTAGCCACAACCCAACAATTGGATTGAGTTTTAAACTAGCACAGGATTATGGCCATGATAGAAAGCATTTGACTGATACAAAAAAGTCCAAGAAATCAAGAAGACATTATAGAAGCTCATACGAGTCAGGTCCAGCCTATTGGGCAAGCTGTCTACTTTTGATGTTATCTTCTTCTCATCGTAGTGCAGTTTCCTTTGTTCAAGCATCATTTTAAGGTGAGTCAAGGACAGCAGGCCTCTCTAAAGACCAGTCCAGAGTAGGCAGCTTTAGAAGTGGGAATTAATCTGAGTCAAATCGCCCTTTAATTTCACTCTGCATGAACTAGTTAAGAGGATCTGATTAAAAAAAAGTCCTTCCATCCAGGTTGAAGACAGTCAGACAATCCCTTAAGCTATGTATTTTTCCAGTCCTGTTTGCTGGTCATGAGACCTGATTTTCACCCAAGTCAGCCAAGCTTGTCTATTGGCTACTGAGATGAATTTCAGAAACAAACCTACAATGTTCTTCACTAATGCAATTAAATTTTAAATAAATATACCTTAACAGCAATGAACTGACCAGGAAATGAATCTTAGTAGGACAGGCCTTCATTAAGAAACTGGGATTTAACATTCATTGAAATGTTAAAAATCCTTAAAATCTGTCAAATCACCCTCAATTTTTCCAAGTATTACCAAATTAAGACTTGTTTTCAGTATAGGTATGGACTCAATAAGCTTGGCCTGATTATTTATATATAACAATACTTGACTGTAGACCTTTTTGCCTTGTTGAAACTTTATAGAGTTTCAGAACGAACTTTTAAAATAAAACCTTTCAGGGCTAGGAAATTCAGGCCAAAGGCACATCACAGATTTCACTTAACAGAGATAAGTGAATTCTCCTCTCAAGTTCTCCAAAATTCCTTGAGACTTCTGTACCCAAATTCATCTGCACCCCTTGAGGAGGTGGATAAGTGCAAGGGACTGCTGCTCATACCAAAGTCTAAAGCTCCAATACTTGACCACATGATGTGAAGAGCCAGTTTACCGGAAAAGCCTGATGCCAGGAAAGATTGACAGCATAAGTAGAAGGAGGAGGCAGAGAACATGATGGTTGGATGGCATCACTGACTCAAAGGATGTGAGTCTGAGCAAACTCCAGCAGATAGTGAAGATCAGGGAAGCCTGGCGTGCTGCAGTTCATGGGGTTACAAAGAGCTGGACACAACTGAGCAACTGAACAACAAAAACAAAAATGCTTTAAATCACTGGATTTGGGGATAGTTTGCTATTCACCAATAAATAATCCAATAGGAATAAAGTGACAAGGTTGGATTTTCATATAATAACAGTCCCTTAGCTTTTGTGATAATGGATATAATAACCAGAATTAAGTCTAGCAACTTTAAGAGGATAAGGAAATCTTCAGATTCATCCCAAACAGAGATTATGGGGGCTTAAACTATACTTTGGTATGAAGAGAATGGGATATCACTCCATTAAAATCGTTTTTTTTCTAAATTAAATTTTAGGACTCTTCAGTTGAATAAATCATTCTTCCTCCTACAAATGTACATCAAAAATCAAAAGAGACAAAAATTGTTTATATACATATGAAAATATCAGGGATATGAAAAGAGTGTTTCACTGTACAAATAGTGATAGTCAACAGTATCAAGCCCTAACCATAAACCAACGTTTCTATAATGTTCTTATGTATCTCACAAAACTTTTAATACCCCAGTAAGATACTGCATTCCTCTATGTAGTCTACACACAAGGAAACAATTGCAAATTAATCTCTCAAAACTTTGTTCACGCCTACATATTCTAACTCTGCAATCTGGTTTCTGCCCAGAGCACTCCACAGAAAAAAACTCCACTGAAAGAAGGAACTAGACTTTGCTGAATTTAAGAGTTTCAGAACGAACTTTTAAAATAAAACCTTTCAGGGCTAGGAAATTCAGGCCAAAGGCACATCACAGATTTCACTTAACAGAGATAAGTGAATTCTCCTCTCAAGTTCTCCAAAATTCCTTGAGACTTCTGTACCCAAATTCATCTGCACCCCTTGAGGAGGTGGATAAGTGCAAGGGACTGCTGCTCATACCAAAGTCTAAAGCTCCAATACTTGACCACATGATGTGAAGAGCCAGTTTACCGGAAAAGCCTGATGCCAGGAAAGATTGACAGCATAAGGAGAAGGAGGAGGCAGAGAACATGATGGTTGGATGGCATCACTGACTCAAAGGATGTGAGTCTGAGCAAACTCCAGCAGATAGTGAAGATCAGGGAAGCCTGGCGTGCTGCAGTTCATGGGGTTACAAAGAGCTGGACACAACTGAGCAACTGAACAACAAAAACAAAAATGCTTTAAATCACTGGATTTGGGGATAGTTTGCTATTCACCAATAAATAATCCAATAGGAATAAAGTGACAAGGTTGGATTTTCATATAATAACAGTCCCTTAGCTTTTGTGACAATGGATATAACAACCAGAATTAAGTCTAGCAACTGTAAGAGGATAAGGAAATCTTCAGATTCATCCCAAACAGAGATTATGGGGGCTTAAACTATACTTTGGTATGAAGAGAATGGGATATCACTCCATTAAAATCGTTTTTTTCTAAATTAAATTTTAGGACTCTTCAGTTGAATAAATCATTCTTCCTCCTACAAATGTACATCAAAAATCAAAATAGACAAAAATTGTTTATATACATATGAAAATATCAGGGATATGAAAAGAGTGTTTCACTGTACAAATAGTGATAGTCAACAGTATCAAGCCCTAACCATAAACCAACGTTTCTATAATGTGCTTATGTATCTCACAAAACTTTTAATACCCCAGTAAGATACTGCATTCCTCTATGTAGTCTACACACAAGGAAACAATTGCAAATTAATCTCTCAAAACTTTGTTCACGCCTACATATTCTAACTCTGCAATCTGGTTTCTGCCCAGAGCACTCCACAGAAAAAACTCTCACTGAACCCAGAAAGAACCTTCTGGTTGCCAAATGCAATAGGCAATATTTTGTTGGTTTTTTTGGTTTTTTTTGTTTGTTTGTTTTTGGGTTTTTTTTTTTCATTTTGGAGCACTCTGTAAAATGTGCCACCATTAATTTCTTTCTTTGATGACTTCTTCACCCTGGGCTTTCATGACATCAGCATTTTTGCTTCTCCTACTGAGTGGGAGATCAGTTTCTAGTTCACTTTCTTTGCTGGTTTCTAAAATACTAGAAGAACCCTGTAATTCACTTAATTCAGAATCAACTGTTTCCTATATGTTGACAAGTATTCTAAGGTACATATCTTTAGACCAGTATGTGTAACTACTGTGATATGTCACTTCTTGGAATTTGCAGAAGCACTTGAAATACAGCTTATCAGAAATAATCCATTATTGTACCTTATAAGTCATTTTCCCTGCCTCTGTCCATATACCTATCTTAGTGAATAAATACAGCATCCAAGCATTTTCCCAGGCAAGAATTTTGAACAGCATAGATTCTTCTCCCTGACAAACAGCCCCTCTGTGTCTTCTTAATGTCTGACTGCTCAATATCTATATAAGGCACTGCTAGCACTGTAGCATCTTAACCCAAAAGTCTTTAAAGAAATTCTTCAAAGAAAGGTAAAACCATGTTCTAGAATATATGAAAAATGTGTTGATGCTTTCTAGAGAATCAAACTAAAAATTAGCGTCTAGTAAAAGTAATCTTGAAGGAGAATCTACATTAATTATAAAAGAGTCTAGATTAGTGTATATATATATGGAAAAATAATGCAGACTATCTCTTTATTTAAGACAAAAAAAAAAAAACAACAAAACCTTTAGAATAAATCTTTTTTTTTTTTTTTTTTTTTTTGGCCACTTTCGTTGGTCTTTCATTTATTTTCATACATCTTTGTTCTCTAGCCTGTGCAGGCCTCCCATTGCAGTGGCCTCTCCTGTAGCAGAGCACTGGCTCTGGGCGCATGCGTTCCAGAATGCTGGCTCATAATTGAACACACCGGTCTAGCTGCTTCACAATACATGGGATCTTCCCATGCCAGGGATCGAACCAGCACCCCTTGCAGTGCAAGGCAGACTCTTTGCACACTAGACCACCAGGGAAGCCGTAAAATAGATCTTTATTTGACACTGAAGCTAGATTTTCAAATCCAAAAATAAAATACATGTAAAAAAATTGAGCCTTATGAAGGAATCATGTATGTATCACTGGCTTTATCTTTCCTATAAATAGTAATCTTAAAAATAGTTTTGCATGTATTGTTCGAAGTTTGATTTTAACTGTTTAAAGGTTATATAGTGCTTCCAGTATAAACCTTCCTACAGTCTAATATCCAACACCTTGGGACCTATCCACTGCCATCTGGTGTTAGCTTAATCAAATTGCAATGGCAGCTCCTTAGACTAGATACATTTAACCTTTCATAGAGTTGAAATTGCAAAAATAAATATTCATGGAAAAAACGTGAAAACAGCTTATCCATTATTGTCATTTTCCCTGCCTCTGTCCATATACCTATCTTAGTGAATAAATACAGCATCCAAGCATTTTTCCAGGCAAGAATTTTGAACAGCATAGATTCTTCTCCCTGACAAACAGCCCCTCTGTGTCTTCTTAATGTCTGACTGCTCAATATCTATATAAGGCACTGCTAGCACTGTAGCATCTTAACCCAAAAGTCTTTAAAGAAATTCTTCAAAGAAAGGTAAAACCATGTTCTAGAATATATGAAAAATGTGTTGATGCTTTCTAGAGAATCAAACTAAAAATTTGCGTCTAGTAAAAGTAATCTTGAAGGAGAATCTACATTAATTATAAAAGAGTCTAGATTAGTGTATATATATATGGAAAAATAATGCAGGCTATCTCTTTATTTAAGACAAAAAAAAAACAACAACAAAACCTTTAGAATAAATCTTTTTTTTTTTTTTTTTGGCCACTTTCGTTGGTCTTTCATTTATTTTCATCCATCTTTGTTCTCTAGCCTGTGCAGGCCTCCCATTGCAGTGGCCTCTCCTGTAGCAGAGCACTGGCTCTGGGCGCATGCGTTCCAGAATGCTGGCTCATAATTGGACACACCGGTCTAGCTGCTTCACAATACATGGGATCTTCCCATGCCAGGGATCGAACCGGCACCCCTTGCAGTGGAAGGCAGACTCTTTGCACACTAGACCACCAGGGAAGCCGTAAAATAGATCTTTATTTGACACTGAAGCTAGATTTTCAAATCCAAAAATAAAATACATGTAAAAAAATTGAGCCTTATGAAGGAATCATGTATGTATCACTGGCTTTATCTTTCCTATAAATAGTAATCTTAAAAATAGTTTTGCATGTATTGTTCGAAGTTTGATTTTAACTGTTTAAAGGTTATATAGTGCTTCCAGTATAAACCTTCCTACAGTCTAATATCCAACACCTTGGGACATATCCACTGCCATCTGGTGTTAGCTTAATCAAATTGCAATGGCAGCTCCTTAGACTAAATACATTTAACCTTTCTAAGAGTTGAAATTGCAAAAATAAATATTCATGGAAAAAAACGTGACATTAAACATTAAACATTCTACCACACTCAAAACTATCATGAATTTAAGCAAAGATAGTTAAATTATTTTCATGTAGTGCTTTACAGTTAGGCACCAGCTCAAGGAAGATCATTTACGTTACTGAAAAGTAGTGGCATAGTAAATCCTACTTCATTGCCAATAAACTGAAGATCAAAACAATCAACCAAGCTCCACTGGTAATAAATTGAAAGTCAGTGGAGCACAAAATGCATTACAGTTGGAATTAATTTTGGCACAAAATGGATTGTTGAGTTTCCCCCTTTTCCTAAGGCAAATCAACCCCAAGCAAATAGCTTAATAGACTATTGAAAGGTAAATACTATGTGTTCACAGTATTCTGCTGAATTTGAATTTTATATTTGACTTTTGAACACAATATACTCATTTGGACTCCAGTTTACATGTGTTTTGAAAAATTTCCAAATATTTGTGTTTTACAATACTTTCATGATTAAATTGCATCTTAAAATGCCTACTGGATTATGTATAAACTTTTTTCACACATTTACCAAAAAAGCTCTCAAGGATCAGCAGTCTAATCATTGATTATATTAAGTTGGAATAATATTTTATAAACTTAGGTCATTTAAAGCTTTCTAGCAAAAGATTACAATGTTTCATAGCAAGTTGTTTAGATACGAAGAGATTTTATAGACAAACAGTATGGCGCTGGATGAAGGAATCATATTTTTATGAAGCATTCTTTGAAAGTGTGGGAATGAGAGAGCTAAAGCCATATGATGCTGAACAGGAATCGCAGAGATGAGGCAAGTTCATGGTTCCCTTACTACAGGTTATCATCAGACTCTAACTGCATCTATTCTCCCTCTTTTTTTTTTTTTCTGTACATTTTAGACAAGGAATTAGGCAAGGACATTTTTATACAAATTTTATTGATTATTATAATTTTTTTTTGCAGGGTTTTGTTGTTTATTGCCACACATTGACCCAAATCCGCCATGTGTATACATATGTCACGCCCCCTCCTGAACCTCCTCCCATACTCCACATTGCACCCCTCCAGGTCATCGCAGAGCCACTGTCTGAGATCCCCTAGTCCCACAGTGTGTTCCCCTCCCTCACACCAATATCTATAAGACCTTTCTCTATGTCTGCCTCTATACTGCAGTTCTGCATGTTCATTTATCAGCACCATCTTTCTAGATTCCATACATATGTGTCAGTATACAATATTTATCTTTCTCTTTCTGGCATACCTCACTCTGTATAATAGGTTGTAGATTCATCAATCTCATTAGAACTGATTCAAACACATTCCTTTTAATGGCTGAGTAATATTCCATTGTATATATATATCACAGCTTCTTTATCCATACATCTGTTGATGGATATCTAAGTTTCTTCCATGTTCTAGCTATTGTAAATAGTGCAAACAGGGACATTTTCAAGGATTTTACCAAAAAAATATAGTTTTCAAAACAGTATCTGACTGTAGCCCTTGATGAGAAGGGCTCTATCTGTATTTAAGTGAGGATTTTCTCCAACATCTAAAATATAAACATTTCTTTGTCTGCTGGGATATAAACCAAAGAAATTGCAAAACTGATACTTATTAATGTAAATAATTTATAAAGTCTGATGAATAAGGCTGTTTTTCTGTAATTTTCTTCTGCACTGTTTGGCCATGTTACTTTTTCAAAGGTTTTATGAAAGGGTAGAAATTCCTTAGCACGCAGCAAAATTCCCCATTGACTCAAGTTTCCTAGGTCTACAAAATTCACCTAAGTCAATGTTTAAGGTTGATAAATGTATCATAAAAGTCATAAATTATCTTTGTGCATCTCACTAAGCCCAACAGAAGAACCAAGAGTCCTCAGAGGTTGTTGACAGATGAGGCAAGTTCATGGTTCCCTTACTACAGGTTATCATCAGACTCTAACTGCATCTATTCTCCCTCTTTTTTTTTCTGTACATTTTAGACAAGGAATTAGGCAAGGACATTTTTATACAAATTTTATTGATTATTATAATTTTTTTTTGCAGGGTTTTGTTGTTTATTGCCACACATTGACCCAAATCCGCCATGTGTATACATATGTCACGCCCCCTCCTGAACCTCCTCCCATACTCCACATTGCACCCCTCCAGGTCATTGCAGAGCCACTGTCTGAGATCCCCTAGTCCCACAGTGTATTCCCCTCCCTCACACCAATATCTATAAGACCTTTCTCTATGTCTGCCTCTATACTGCAGTTCTGCATGTTCATTTATCAGCACCATCTTTCTAGATTCCATACATATGTGTCAGTATACAATATTTATCTTTCTCTTTCTGGCATACCTCACTCTGTATAATAGGTTGTAGATTCATCAATCTCATTAGAACTGATTCAAACACATTCCTTTTAATGGCTGAGTAATATTCCATTGTATATATATATACCACAGCTTCTTTATCCATACATCTGTTGATGGATATCTAAGTTTCTTCCATGTTCTAGCTATTGTAAATAGTGCAAGCAGGGACATTTTCAAGGATTTTACCAAAAAAATATAGTTTTCAAAACAGTATCTGACTGTAGCCCTTGATGAAAAGGGCTCTATCTGTATTTAAGTGAGGATTTTCTCCAACATCTAAAATATAAACATTTCTTTGTCTGCTGGGATATAAACCAAAGAAATTGCAAAACTGATACTTATTAATATAAATAATTTATAAAGTCTGATGAATAAGGCTGTTTTTCTGTAATTTTCTTCTGCACTGTTTGGCCATGTTACTTTTTCAAAGGTTTTATGAAAGGGTAGAAATTCCTTAGCACGCAGCAAAATTCCCCATTGACTCAAGTTTCCTAGGTCTACAAAATTCACCTAAGTCAATGTTTAAGGTTGATAAATGTATCATAAAAGTCATAAATTATCTTTGTGCATCTCACTAAGCCCAACAGAAGAACCAAGAGTCCTCAGAGGTTGTTGCATGACAGAATGTTTCCTGGGCTAGCCTGACCAATTTAATACCAGTTCAAGATAAAGCCTTTGGCAATCCGTGAGAATACGTTTAAGTTTTCTTATTGTATCACTTTGGGAAATCAAAACATCATTCAGAACTTCTTATATTTTACACTTAGAGGATTTGCTCCAGAAGTGCACAGATTTTCAGAGTTCAAAGCATTTTCATTGTATTATCTTCATTCAAATTGAGATAACTAACTTGTTCAAGATTATCTGGTAGAAGAATCAGAACTTTGTGTCAGTTCTACCTGACACAAAAATTGCTTTTAAATGCAAAATATTTTTGATGCAGTAGCCTTCACTTTTGAGGATACCTTAAGTCTTTGATGGTACTTTCTGTTTCAAAATAAAGATTCATAGCAGATATAATTTCTTTTTTTATTTTTTTTTAATTTTTTTTAATTTATTTTTGGGCGGGGGTCGGGTTGGGGAGGGAGGGGAGCAGGTAGGCCACTTCTATTGGTCTTTCATTTCTCTATGTTCATCCGTCTTTGTTTTTTGGCCTGTGTGGGCCTCCCATGGCTGTGGCGTCTGTCGTCGCAGAGCACTGGCTCTGGGCGCATGCACTCCAGAGCTCCGGCTCGGTAATTGGCCACATCGGTCCAGCCGCTCCATGGCACGTGGGATCTTCCCAGGCCAGGGATCGAACCGGCGCCCCTTGCACTGCAAGGCGGTGTCCTTACCCACTGGACCACCAGGGAAGTCCTATAATTTCACTTAAATTAAAATTTTCTCATAATTTAAACTGGACCTGTTTTCCCTGAATCTTTATAAAGTGCAGAAGAGATTTTAATTGCTATATGAATAAGGCTGTTTTTCTGTAATTTTCTTCTGCACTGTTTGGCCATGTTACTTTTCAAAGGTTTTATGAAAGGGTAGAAATTCCTTAGCAAGCAAAATTCCCCATTGACTCAAGTTTCCTAGGTCTACAAAATTCACCTAAGTCAATGTTTAAGGTTGATAAATGTATCATAAAAGTCATAAATTATCTTTGTGCATCTCACTAAGCCCAACAGAAGAACCAAGAGTCCTCAGAGGTTGTTGCATGACAGAATGTTTCCTGGGCTAGCCTGACCAATTTAATACCAGTTCAAGATAAAGCCTTTGGCAATCCGTGAGAATACGTTTAAGTTTTCTTATTGTATCACTTTGGGAAATCAAAACATCATTCAGAACTTCTTGTATTTTACACTTAGAGGATTTGCTCCAGAAGTGCACAGATTTTCAGAGTTCAAAGCATTTTCATTGTATTATCTTCATTCAAATTGAGATAACTAACTTGTTCAAGATTATCTGGTAGAAGAATCAGAACTTTGTGTCAGTTCTACCTGACACAAAAATTGCTTTTAAATGCAAAATATTTTTGATGCAGTAGCCTTCATTTTTGAGGATACCTTAAGTCTTTGGTGGTACTTTCTGTTTCAAAATAAAGATTCATAGCAGATATAATTTCTTTTTTTTTATTTTATTTTTTTTTATTTATTTTTGGGCGGGGGTCGGGTTGGGGAGGGAGGGGAGCAGGCAGGCCACTTCTATTGGTCTTTCATTTCTCTATGTTCATCCGTCTTTGTTTTTTGGCCTGTGTGGGCCTCCCATGGCTGTGGCGTCTGTCGTCGCAGAGCACTGGCTCTGGGCGCATGCACTCCAGAGCTCCGGCTCGGTAATTGGCCACATCGGTCCAGCCGCTCCATGGCACGTGGGATCTTCCCAGGCCAGGGATCGAACTGGCGCCCCTTGCACTGCAAGGCGGTGTCCCTACCCACTGGACCACCAGGGAAGTCCTATAATTTCACTTAAATTAAAATTTTCTCATAATTTAAACTGGACCTGTTTTCCCTGAATCTTTATAAAGTGCAGAAGAGATTTTAATTGCTATATGAATTTTTTAAATGTTTATGATTTTATTTCTTTATGTCTACCAAGTGTAACAGCTACTTAATTTATCTTGTTGTGAACTTCCATAGTGGTATAAGAAAGTAGTTTATTAACAAGAACATTATCCTTATCAGATATAGAAAGGTTTGCTTACTTCTGAAAATGAGTACCAAAGTCATCCATAAATAATTCTTAAAAAGAGTGTCCTATAAAGAAAAGAGTATTCCTAGTTTATTTAGAATCGAAATGCTATACTAATAAGTATGTAAAATTTATTTGCTTCTACAAGGTGGAAAGTATCATTCAAGTATTTTTTTTGACTTGATAAAGTTATTTTTTAGGATGAATCCAGGCACTACTTTGTGTTGGTAATAATGATGATTATAATAACTGCCAATTTATCCTTCTAAAGTGCAGAAGAGTTTCTCTATGTTCAGCTTGGAATGATTTTCAAGTAATCACCTTAAACAATCAATGTACAAGTAGGCAGAGATCATATAAATCTAATTCTACTAATTTTTAAATACTAATGAATATTGATAGGAATAATTGTGTATAAGACTTGCAGGCGGGCTTCCGTGGTGGCCCAGTGGGTAAGGATACTGCCTTGCAGTGCAAGGAGTGCTGGTTCGATCCCTGGCCTGGGAAGATCCCAAGTGCCATGGAGCGGCTGGACAGATGTGTCCAATTACCGAGCCAGAGCTCTGGAGCGCATGCGCACAGAGCCGGTGCTCTGCGACAATGGAGGCCACCCTGATGGGAGGCCCACACAGTCCAAAGAACGAAGATGGATTAAAATAGATAAATGAAAGGCCAATAGAAGTGGCCCGCTGGCCCCCTCCCTCCCCAACCCGCCCCCCGCAAAAACAAAAAACAAAAAAAACAAAAAAACAACTGCTGTTAAGACTTGTAGGCATTTCACAGCATTTCTTCTTTTGTATTTTTTTAAAGATTTTTACTGGATTTTGTTGTTCACAGACACGTATATTCCCAGATCAGTCATATGCATATCCCTGGTGACCTCCCGGCTCCCCGCCTCCCAGTTTCCCCATTCCACACCCTCCAGGCCATCGCACCACAACGCTGCAGGATGCCCTATTCTCACAGCACAATGACCACAGCTAGCTTTTTCACACATGATAGTATAGGTTTCCATGTTACTCCCTCTATGCCTTCCACCCACTCTTCATTCCCCACAATGTCCATATGTCTATTCTCTAAGTCTATTTTTCCATTGCTTCACTGAGTGTGCTATCATTGCCCTTTTACTAGATTCCATATATATGTGTTAGTATACTGTACTTATCTTTCTCCTTTTGACTTACTTCACTTTTTATGATAGGTTCTAGATACATCCACCTCATTAGGGCTGATGCTTCTGCATTTTTTCTTTTTTTTACAGCTGAGTAGTATTCCATTGTATATATGTACCAGAGCTTCTTTATTCATTCATTCGTCGATGATGGACATCTAGGTTGCTTCCATGTTCTAGCTATTGTATAGAGAGCTGATTATAATAACTGCCAATTTATCCTTCTAAAGTGCAGAAGAGTTCCCTATGTTCAGCTTGGAATGATTTTCAAGTAATCACCTTAATCAATCAATGTACAAGTAGGCAGAGATCATATAAATCTAATTCTACTAATTTTTAAATACTAATGAATATTGATAGGAATAATTGTGTATAAGACTTGCAGGCGGGCTTCCGTGGTGGCCCAGTGGGTAAGGATACTGCCTTGCAGTGCAAGGAGTGCTGGTTCGATCCCTGGCCTGGGAAGATCCCAAGTGCCATGGAGCGGCTGGACAGATGTGTCCAATTACCGAGCCGGAGTTCTGGAGCGCATGCGCACAGAGCCGGTGCTCTGCGACAATGGAGGCCACCGTGATGGGAGGCCCACACGGTCCAAAGAACGAAGATGGATTAAAATAGATAAATGAAAGGCCAATAGAAGTGGCCCGCTGGCCCCCTCCCTCCCCAACCTGCCCCCTGCAAAAACAAAAAAAACAAAAAAAATAAAAAAACAACTGCTGTTAAGACTTGTAGGCATTTCACAGCATTTCTTCTTTTGTATTTTTTTAAAGATTTTTACTGGATTTTGTTGTTCACAGACACGTATATTCCCAGATCAGTCATATGCATATCCCTGGTGACCTCCCGGCTCCCCGCCTCCCAGTTTCCCCATTCCACCCCCTCCAGGCCATCGCACCACAACGCTGCAGGATGCCCTATTCTCACAGAACAATGACCACAGCTAGCTTTTTCACACATGATAGTATAGGTTTCCATGTTACTCCCTCTATGCCTTCCACCCACTCTTCATTCCCCACAATGTCCATATGTCTATTCTCTAAGTCTATTTTTCCATTGCTTCACTGAGTGTGCTATCATTGCCCTTTTACTAGATTCCATATATATGTGTTAGTATACTGTACTTATCTTTCTCCTTTTGACTTACTTCACTTTTTATGATAGGTTCTAGATACATCCACCTCATTAGGGCTGATGCTTCTGCATTTTTTCTTTTTTTTACAGCTGAGTAGTATTCCATTGTATATATGTACCAGAGCTTCTTTATTCATTCATTCGTCGATGATGGACATCTAGGTTGCTTCCATGTTCTAGCCATTGTATAGAGAGCTGCAATGAACATTCAGGTACAGGTGCTTCTTTCAGTTTTGATTGCATCTGGGTATAAGCCTAATAGTGGGATTGCTGGGTTGTACGGTGCTTCTATTTTGAATTTTTAAAGGAATCTCCATACTGTATTCCATAGAGGCTGTATCAATTTACACTCCCATCAGCAATGCAAGAGTGTTCCCTTTTCTCCGCACCCTCTCCAGCATTTATTATCTGTTGATGTGTTGATGCTGGCCATTCTGATGGGTGTGAGGTGATATCTCATTGTAGTTTTGATTTGTATTTCTCTACTAATAAGCAAGGTTGAGCATCATTTTGTTTGCTTTTTGGCCATCTGTATGTCCTCTTCGGTGAGATGTCTCTTTAGGTCTTTTTCCCATTTTTTGATCGAGTTGTTCATTTTTCTGGTGCTGAGTTGTCTGAGTTGCTGGTAGATTTCGGAGATTAATTCTTTGTTATTTCATTTGCTATGATTTTCTCCCATTCAGTGGGCTGTCTGTTCACAGATTGTTCTTTCATTTGTGCAGTGTTTCTCTGTCTTTTCCTTTATAGGTTAGTTTTTGTTTCTTTATGTGTGTGATTGAGGTCTTTTTCCCCCAGACTTCGTGGTTGAGTTTTCCCTTCCTTTTGGTTTCTGTCCTTGTAGAAGTATTTGGTGGTTTGTGTCTTAGGTGGTGGTGGGTCTTGTTTGCAGGTGAATGATCTCTAGTGTTGTGTGTTCTTTGATAGTGTGGGGTCTTGGAATCAGGACTTCCACTCCGAGGTTCCTTGGTTTGATCTCTGTCCAGGGAGTGTAAACTCTATATCTGGCTTGCTATGGTGTTCAGTGGTATTAGTTTAAATATGGGCATATGAGGGACAAAAGGTACATCCCTTGTAGATGACAGTCATAAAATCATACAAATACATCCTAACATAATGAAAAAATACACATACATACACATTGGTAACCACAACTGAACAGTCTTGTAGGCATAAAGTATAGGACTTTTTTTCTGGCAAACAGCAAAGTTATACCTGACCGGTATATTTTGCAGCTGAGTAGTATTCCATTGTATATATGTACCAGAGCTTCTTTATTCATTCATTCGTCGATGATGGACATCTAGGTTGCTTCCATGTTCTAGCTATTGTATAGAGAGCTGCAATGAACATTCAGGTACAGGTGCTTCTTTCAGTTTTGATTGCATCTGGGTATAAGCCTAATAGTGGGATTGCTGGGTTGTACGGTGCTTCTATTTTGAATTTTTAAAGGAATCTCCATACTGTATTCCATAGAGGCTGTATCAATTTACACTCCCACCAGCAATGCAAGAGTGTTCCCTTTTCTCCGCACCCTCTCCAGCATTTATTATCTGTTGATGTGTTGATGCTGGCCATTCTGATGGGTGTGAGGTGATATCTCATTGTAGTTTTGATTTGTATTTCTCTACTAATAAGCAAGGTTGAGCATCATTTTGTTTGCTTTTTGGCCATCTGTATGTCCTCTTCGGTGAGATGTCTCTTTAGGTCTTTTTCCCATTTTTTGATCGAGTTGTTCATTTTTCTGGTGCTGAGTTGTCTGAGTTGCTGATAGATTTCGGAGATTAATTCTTTGTTATTTCATTTGCTATGATTTTCTCCCATTCAGTGGGCTGTCTGTTCACAGATTGTTCTTTCATTTGTGCAGTGTTTCTCTGTCTTTTCCTTTATAGGTTAGTTTTTGTTTCTTTATGTGTGTGATTGAGGTCTTTTTCCCCCAGACTTCGTGGTTGAGTTTTCCCTTCCTTTTGGTTTCTGTCCTTGTAGAAGTATTTGGTGGTTTGTGTCTTAGGTGGTGGTGGGTCTTGTTTGCAGGTGAATGATCTCTAGTGTTGTGTGTTCTTTGATAGTGTGGGGTCTTGGAATCAGGACTTCCACTCCGAGGTTCCTTGGTTTGATCTCTGTCCAGGGAGTGTAAACTCTATATCTGGCTTGCTATGGTGTTCAGTGGTATTAGTTTAAATATGGGCATATGAGGGACAAAAGGTACATCCCTTGTAGATGACAGTCATAAAATCATACAAATACATTCTAACATAATGAAAAAATACACATACATACACATTGGTAACCACAACTGAACAGTCTTGTAGGCATAAAGTATAGGACTTTTTTCTGGCAAACAGCACAAAGTTTATACCTGACCATTAAGCTGTAGGTTGATTAAAACACTGCCTGGAAAAACAGATACAGAGCAAGGTCCCAGCTGGGAATATTACCATGAAAGCAGTTTTTAACTAAGACATGTGTTGGGAGTGAGAAGGAGGAGAGTGTGTTGGTAATGAGAAGGAATAGATTTGTGTTACAACGATTTTGTAGGGTTAGGTAGCAGAGATTGCTATGTAGTAGAGTTTAGTACAGCTGGAAGAGAATAGTAGAGACAGGAAGACAGGAAATATTTATAGAGAGGATAGTATTAGGTATAAAAAGATTTTACAGTTAGAGCATAAAGAGGATGTTGTGGTAAAAAGTAATAATAATAATAATTTTAAAAAAAAAATTTAAAAAAATAAAAATAAAAGAAAATACTGCCCCTGGTTTTTATCTTCTCATCTACATGTGAACCTTCCACCAGTTTGCTCTTGATGTTGTCCCTTATTTCCCTAGCCTGTACTGGTGGGAGTCAGATGTGGGGGCTGGGCGGCTGCTTAAGTCTTAGGTTTCAGTGAGGGTCAGGTAAGTTTGTAGTCCGGATCCTTGCAGAACCAGTTACTGCAGTTTCTCCCCAGTATCTGTAGCCAGTGCAGCTGACCCCTCCCTCTCCGCCCCTGATCCTGGCTGGGTGGTTCCCAGTCTGTGGGGCGGGGGTTGCAACTCTGGACCCCATGCTGGAGGGTTCCCGGATTTTTGTTTTTTGTTTTTTAATAGTTTCTTTGGGGGGACGGGTTGGGGAGGGGTGGGTGGGCGGGCCACTTCCATTGGTCTTTCATTTATTTATTTTTCATCCATCTTTGTTCTTCGCCCATGTGGGCCTCCCATCGCGTGACCTCTGTTGTCTCAGAGCACTGGCTCTGGGCGCATGCGATCCAGAGCTCCGGCTCCGTAATATTGGACACATCGGTCCAGCCGCTCCGTGGCACGTGGGATCTTCCCAAAAGGTACATCCCTTGTAGATGACAGTCATAAAATCATACAAATACATCCTAACATAATGAAAAAATACACATACATACACATTGGTAACCACAACTGAACAGTCTTGTAGGCATAAAGTATAGGACTTTTTTTCTGGCAAACAGCGCAAAGTTGATACCTGACCATTAAGCTGTAGGTTGATTAAAACACTGCCTGGAAAAACAGATACAGAGCAAGGTCCCAGCTGGGAATATTACCATGAAAGCAGTTTTTAACTAAGACATGTGTTGGGAGTGAGAAGGAGGAGAGTGTGTTGGTAATGAGAAGGAATAGATTCGTGTTACAACAATTTTGTAAGGTTAGGTAGCAGATTGCTATGTAGTAGAGTTTAATACAGCTGGAAGAGAATAGTAGAGACAGAAAGATAGGAAATATTTATAGAGAGGATAGTATTAGGTATAAAAAGATTTTACAGTTAGAGCATAGAGAGGATGTTGTGGTAAAAAGTAATAATAATAATAATTTAAAAAAAAAAAAATTTAAAAAATAAAAATAAAAGAAAATACTGCCCCTGGTTTTTATCTTCTCATCTACATGTGAACCTTCCACCAGTTTGCTCTTGATGTTGTCCCTTATTTCCCTAGCCTGTACTGGTGGGGGTCAGATGTGGGGGCTGGGCGGCTGCTTATGTCTTAGGTTTCAGTGAGGGTCAGGTAAGTTTGTAGTCCGGATCCTTGCAGAACCAGTTGCTGCAGTTTCTCCCCAGTATCTGTAGCCAGTGCAGCTGACCCCTCCCTCTCCGCCCCTGATCCTGGCTGGGTGATTCCCAGTCTGTGGGGCGGGGGTTGCAACTCTGGACCGCATGCTGGAGGGTTCCCAGATTTTTGTTTTTTGTTTTTTAATAGTTTCTTTGAGGGGACGGGTTGGGGAGGGCGGCGGGTGGGCGGGCCACTTCCATTGGTCTTTCATTTATTTATTTTTCATCCATCTTTGTTCTTCGGCCCATGTGGGCCTCCCATCGCGGTGACCTCTGTTGTCTCAGAGCACTGGCTCTGGGCGCATGCGATCCAGAGCTCCGGCTCCGTAATATTGGACACATCGGTCCAGCCGCTCCGTGGCACGTGGGATCTTCCCAGGCCAGGGATCGAACTGGCGCCCCTTGCACTGCAAGGCGGTGTTCTTACCCACTGGACCACCAGGGGAAGCCCGATTCCCCAGTTTTATTGCGTACTCCCTTGTAGCGTTCAATCCTTGCTCTTCTCCCGGTGTTTCTGTCATGGCTCTGCTGCCAGCAGGACTGAGGCTTCTCTTTCCAGATGCCTAGCTTCTTTGCTGCAGCTCTGGGGCTGCACAGGCTCCTTTGAGCAGTCAACACGCACCTGTACCATGGGACAAAGTCTCACTGTCTGCCCTGAACACAGGTGGCAGCTTCCCCATCCCTGTCCCAGATCTTGTTCTGGATTCCCGGCTGCCTTGCCGCAGCTCTAGGGCTGAGTGAGCTCCTTCAAGGTGCTGGATGCCCGACCAAGCGTCACTGTTTGCCCCAGTCGTGGTGCACGCTTCCCCGCCTGACTCGATGCCAGCTTCTAGACTGTGAACCACCAGGATTTCCTTGTTCCCTTTTCCACATCCCTGCTAGGGTTCACACTTAAGCTCACCTCCTGTCTCTGCTCCTTGTCGCAGTGCTGTCCCTGGTGGGATTTTCACACTGAGCGCTGCTTTTTGTCATCCCAGTGCACTTCCCAGCGCTCTCTCCATCCGGTCCAGGGTGGGAGATGGACAGGACTCCAGGGATGGGAGCTCGGGAAGTTCAGGCTGCTTGCTCTTGGCCCTTGTAGAACCAGTTCTGCAGTTTCTCCCAGTATCTGTAGCCAGTGCAGCTGACCTCCCTCTCCGCCCTGATCCTGGCTGGGTGTTCCCAGTCTGTGGGGCGGGGTTGCAACTCTGGACCCATGCTGGAGGGTTCCCAGATTTTTGTTTTTGTTTTAATAGTTTCTTTGAGGGACGGGTTGGGGAGGGGGGGTAGGCGTGCCACTTCCATTGGTCTTTCATTTATTTATTTTTCATCCATCTTTGTTCTTCGGCCCATGTGGGCCTCCCATCGCGGTGACCTCTGTTGTCTCAGAGCACCGGCTCTGGGCGCATGCGATCCAGAGCTCCGGCTCCGTAATATTGGACACATCGGTCCAGCCGCTCCGTGGCACGTGGGATCTTCCCAGGCCAGGGATCGAACTGGCGCCCCTTGCACTGCAAGGCGGTGTTCTTACCCACTGGACCACCAGGGGAAACCCGAGTCCCCAGTTTTATTGCGTACTCCCTTGTAGCGTTCAATCCTTGCTCTTCTCCCGGTGTTTCTGTCATGGCTCTGCTGCCAGCAGGACTGAGGCTTCTCTTTCCAGATGCCTAGCTTCTTTGCTGCAGCTCTGGGGCTGCACAGGCTCCTTTGAGCAGTCAACACGCACCTGTACCATGGGACAAAGTCTCACTGTCTGCCCTGAACACAGGTGGCAGCTTCCCCGTCCCTGTCCCAGATCTTGTTCTGGATTCCCGGCTGCCTTGCAGCAGCTCTAGGGCTGAGTGAGCTCCTTCAAGGTGCTGGATGCCCGACCAAGCGTCACTGTTTGCCCCAGTCGTGGTGCACGCTTCCCCGCCTGACTCGATGCCAGCTTCTAGACTGTGAACCACCAGGATTTCCTTGTTCCCTTTTCCACATCCCCGCTAGGGTTCACACTTAAGCTCACCTCCTGTCTCTGCTCCTTGTCGCAGTGCTGTCCCTGGTGGGATTTTCACACTGAGCGCTGCTTTTTGTCATCCCGGTGCACTTCCCAGCGCTCTCTCCATCCGGTCCAGGGTGGGAGATGGGGGACAGGACTCCAGGGATGGGAGCTCCGGGGAAGTTCAGGCTGCTTGCTCTCGGCCCTTGTAGACCTGAGGACTTCTTTTCTCCTCTAGCGGCTGGTTTGGTGCTGTTGTTTCATTTCTTGATTAGTTCTGGTGATTCTGTTGGGGAACTGTTGAAATCCTCCTCTCTCATTCTTCTGCCATCTTGACCTCCCTTCAGTGACCCACAGCATTTTTAAAACTTAAATTTAGAACAAAATACATTTTAAAATAATATATTTGTATTATTGAGCTTTTATTTAATTAGTCAAACTGTAAATATTTTAAAGGGAGTAAACACAGTTAAAATGAATATAAAAAGTTTGAGAAAACATACAAATATTGCTAATAGTGCATTAGAGAAAGACCAAATTGACTAGACCAAATGAAAGCCTAAAATGAATGCAGTTGAACAAAGAGCAATGAAAAATGAGGAAAGAGATTAGAAATGAGATAAAGAGCAAAATGCAATAAGGTTAAGCTAATTAAATACTTGAATAACCAAGAAGATGTAATCAATGTTGAATGGCACACAATAGAAAAATGGAGTTAGAAACTGAATATTGCAATAAACTTACACCCAGTCATATAGCACATCTAGTTTACATTTCCATCTGACAGGAAAAAAAGAAAAAAAACAAAAGCGCATCATATGCTACAGATTGTCAACAGATCACTTGGACAGATTCTAGTTGTGTATTCTTAAATCTGTATTTGGTCACTTTGCTCTCTCCAGGATGTGAACATTGTACTCCTTAAGTACGATGAGGAATTACCTTGTAGCTGAGCTGATAAAGTATATACCGACAATGCAGGAGACCCTGGTTTGATTCCTGGGTCAGGAAGAGCTCCTGGAGAAGGGATAGGCTACTCACTCCAGTATTCTTGCCTGGACTATTCCATGACTCATCCACGGATCACAAAGAACAGCAAGTGAAAGTACTTATAAAAATACTGGAAAAACCATAGTTTTGACTCTTATAAAAACTGGCCCTTGTCGCAGTGCTGTCCCTGGTGGGATTTTCACACTGAGCGCTGCTTTTTGTCATCCCAGTGCACTTCCCAGCGCTCTCTCCATCCGGTCCAGGGTGGGAGATGGACAGGACTCCAGGGATGGGAGCTCCGGGGAAGTTCAGGCTGCTTGCTCTTGGCCCTTGTAGACCTGAGGACTTCTTTTCTCCTCTAGCGGCTGGTTTGGTGCTGTTGTTTCATTTCTTGATTAGTTCTGGTGATTCTGTTGGGGAACTGTTGAAATCCTCCTCTCTCATTCTTCCGCCATCTTGACCTCCCTTCAGTGACCCACAGCATTTTTAAAACTTAAATTTAGAACAAAATACATTTTAAAATCATATCTTTGTATTATTGAGCTTTTATTTAATTAGTCAAACTGTAAATATTTTAAAGGGAGTAAACACAGTTAAAATGAATATAAGAAGTTTGAGAAAACATACAAATATTGCTAATAGTGCATTAGAGAAAGACCAAATTGACTAGACCAAATGAAAGCCTAAAATGAATGCAGTTGAACAAAGAGCAATGAAAAATGAGGAAAGAGATTAGAAATGAGATAAAGAGCAAAATGCAATAAGGTTAAGCTAATTAAATACTTGAATAACCAAGAAGATGTAATCAATGTTGAATGGCACACAATAGAAAAATGGAGTTAGAAACTGAATATTGCAGTAAACTTACACCCAGTCATATAGCACATCTAGTTTACATTTCCATCTGACAGGAAAAAAAGAAAAAAAACAAAAGCGCATCATATGCTACAGATTGTCAACAGATCACTTGGACAGATTCTAGTTGTGTATTCTTAAATCTGTATTTGGTCACTTTGCTCTCTCCAGGATGTGAACATTGTACTCCTTAAGTACGATGAGGAATTACCTTGTAGCTGAGCCGGTAAAGTATATACCGACAATGCAGGAGACCCTGGTTTGATTCCTGGGTCAGGAAGAGCTCCTGGAGAAGGGATAGGCTACTCACTCCAGTATTCTTGCCTGAGAATTCCATGACTCATCCACGGATCACAAAGAACAGCAAGTGAAAGTACTTATAAAAAATACTGGAAAAACCATAGTTTTGACTCTATGGACTGTAAAAAAGAATGCATAATGATTTACTGATGGTTACTGGTTAGTGATACATCTGTTAGCATCAATTGTTTTCTGTTAAACTTTATTGATTATAACTGACTGCAATTTATGAAGAAGCCCCTAGACTATTCTGTTGATTGTAAAAGGGAATGTGCAGGTGTGTCCAATTTCAATCAAAGGGGAGGGTCTTGCACCACTGATTGGACCAGCCTTTAAAAACTGCCCTTTACCTCCAGTTGGGACCCTTGCAGGAAACCTAGCTCCTTGTGGGTGGTTGCTGGCACCAGCCTAATAAACCTCTTTTCCATCTCCCAGGAGTGAAATTGAGTGCTTCACTGAGTGCGCCTCACAACATGGGCTGATGTAAGTAAACTGATGTCTCTGGAAAAAATACACTATCTAGGTTTGTCATAGCTTTTCTTTCAAGAAGCAAGCATCTTTTAATTTCATGGCTGCATTCACAATCTGCATTGATTTGGGGGCCCCCCAAAATAAAGTCTATCATTGTTTCCATTGTTTGCCTGTCTGTTTGCCATGAAGTGATGGGACCGGGTGCCATGATCTTCGTTTATCGTAAACTGAGTTTTAGGCTAACTTTCTCTCTCTCCTCTTTCACAGCATCAAGACGCTCTATAGTTCCTCTTCACTTACTCCCATAAAGGTGGTGTCACCTGCATATCTGAGGTTATTGGTATTTCCTTGATTCCAGCTTCTCCTTCATCCAGTCTGGCATAAACTGAAAGCAGTAAATTCCCGTAAAGCTCTAGTGGGGTCATATGCTACAGATTGTCAACAGATCACTTGGACAGATTCTAGTTGTGTATTCTTAAATCTGTATTTGGTCACTTTGCTCTCTCAGGATGTGAACATTGTACTCCTTAAGTACGATGAGGAATTACCTTGTAGCTGAGCCGGTAAAGTATATACCGACAATGCAGGAGACCCTGGTTTGATTCCTGGGTCAGGAAGAGCTCCTGGAGAAGGGATAGGCTACTCACTCCAGTATTCTTGCCTGGAGAATTCCATGACTCATCCACGGATCACAAAGAACAGCAAGTGAAAGTACTTATAAAAAATACTGGAAAAACCATAGTTTTGACTCTATGGACTGTAAAAGAGAATGCATAATGATTTACTGATGGTTACTGGTTAGTGATACATCTGTTAGCATCAATTGTTTTCTGTTAAACTTTATTGATTATAACTGACTGCAATTTATGAAGAAGCCCCTAGACTATTCTGTTGATTGTAAAAGGGAATGTGCAGGTGTGTCCAATTTCAATCAAAGGGGAGGGTCTTGCACCACTGATTGGACCAGCCTTTAAAAACTGCCCTTTACCTCCAGTTGGGACCCTTGCAGGAAACCTAGCTCCTTGTGGGTGGTTGCTGGCACCAGCCTAATAAACCTCTTTTCCATCTACCAGGAGTGAAATTCAGTGCTTCACTGAGTGTGCCTCACAACATGGGCTTCTGTAAGTAAACTGATGTCTCTGGAAAAAATAGACTATCTAGGTTTGTCATAGCTTTTCTTTCAAGAAGCAAGCATCTTTTAATTTCATGGCTGCATTCACAATCTGCATTGATTTGGGGGCCCCCCAAAATAAAGTCTATCATTGTTTCCATTGTTTGCCTGTCTGTTTGCCATGAAGTGATGGGACCGGGTGCCATGATCTTCGTTTATCGTAAACTGAGTTTTAGGCTAACTTTCTCACTCTCCTCTTTCACAGTCATCAAGACGCTCTATAGTTCCTCTTCACTTACTCCCATAAAGGTGGTGTCACCTGCATATCTGAGGTTATTGGTATTTCCCCTGGCAATCTTGATTCCAGCTTCTCCTTCATCCAGTCTGGCATTTCACATAATGTATGCTGCATAAAGATTAAATAAACCGATGATATTATACAGTCTTGTCATATTCCTTTCCCAATTTGGAACCAGTCCATTGCTCCATGTTCAGTTCTAGCTGTTGCTTCTTGTCCTGCATAGATTTCCCAGGAGGCAGGTAAGTGGTCTAGTATTCCCATAAGAATTTTCCACAGTTTATTGTGATCTACACAGTAAAAGGCCTTAGCCTAGTCAGTGAAGCAGAAGTAGACGTTTTCTAGAATTCCCTTGCTCTGTCTATGATGTCAATGTATGTTGACATTTTGATCCCTGATTCCTCTATCTTTTGTAAATCCAGCTTGTACATCTGGAAGTTCTCAGTTCATATTCTGCTGAAGCCTAGCTTGAAGGATATTAAGCATTACTTTAATAGCATGTAAAATGACTGCATTTGTGCATTAATTTGAACATTCGTTGTCATTGCCCTTCCTTAGGATTGGAAAAAAACTGATCTTTTCCAGTCCTGATGCCACTGCTGAGTTTTCCAACTTTGCTGACATACATGATAAGTATACATATATATGATTATATTGAAAGCACATTTCAATTCCTCCTCACCAAGGATTCATTAACAGGATATAAAAGCATACACCAACAAAATATCTATGGAGAAATTCTCCATTCACTAAATGCCTTTCTTCCACATTTATTAAATTCTCTTCCTTGTATTTTACTACAGAGTATCTGTAAAGATAAGATGTATGTGTTTTTTTTTAAATTTATTATCATTTGAAGAATCACTTATGTCGTTTTCTATTGCTGCGCATGCTATAAATGCTATAAGTTAACTTTATGCATGCTTTTTGATAAATAATTTTTTATGATATATGTTCTCATTTAGTAAATGGTGAAAATGTTGACTTTGTTTATTAACTACCATGACATCGATGGCATCTTTCTTTCCATTTGCAGTGTTCTTTGTCTATATGTTATTCTATGCTGTCATCAGCATTCCATTGTGATAAAGCCTCTTCACATCCCATCAAAGGGTTTTGGGTGTCACCTGCATATCTGAGGTTATTGGTATTTCCCCTGGCAATCTTGATTCCAGCTTCTCCTTTATCCAGTCTGGCATTTCACATAATGTATGCTGCATAAAGATTAAATAAACCGATGATATTATACAGTCTTGTCATATTCCTTTCCCAATTTGGAACCAGTCCATTGCTCCATGTTCAGTTCTAGCTGTTGCTTCTTGTCCTGCATAGATTTCCCAGGAGGCAGGTAAGTGGTCTAGTATTCCCATAAGAATTTTCCACAGTTTATTGTGATCTACACAGTAAAAGGCCTTAGCCTAGTCAGTGAAGCAGAAGTAGACGTTTTCTAGAATTCCCTTGCTCTGTCTATGATGTCAATGTATGTTGACATTTTGATCCCTGATTCCTCTATCTTTTGTAAATCCAGCTTGTACATCTGGAAGTTCTCAGTTCATATTCTGCTGAAGCCTAGCTTGAAGGATATTAAGCATTACTTTAATAGCATGTAAAATGACTGCATTTGTGCATTAATTTGAACATTCGTTGTCATTGCCCTTCTTTAGGATTGGAAACAAAACTGATCTTTTCCAGTCCTGATGCCACTGCTGAGTTTTCCAACTTTGCTGACATACATGATAAGTATACATATATATGATTATATTGAAAGCACATTTCAATTCCTCCTCACCAAGGATTCATTAACAGGATATAAAAGCATACACCAACAAAATATCTATGGAGAAATTCTCCATTCACTAAATGCCTTTCTTCCACATTTATTAAATTCTCTTCCTTGTATTTTACTACAGAGTATCTGTAAAGATAAGATGTATGTGTTTTTTTTTTTAATTTATTATCATTTGAAGAATCACTTATGTCGTTTTCTATTGCTGCGCGTGCTATAAATGCTATAAGTTAACTTTATGCATGCTTTTTGATAAATAATTTTTTATGATATATGTTCTCATTTAGTAAATGGTGAAAATGTTGACTTTGTTTATTAACTACCATGACATCGATGGCATCTTTCTTTCCATTTGCAGTGTTCTTTGTCTATATGTTATTCTATGCTGTCATCAGCATTCCATTGTGATAAAGAACATTTATCAACTATCTTAAAATCAGAGGATGCAGTTTTATTACTTGAGCCTCTTAGTAGAAGAGTCACATTCTAAGATCTCAGCTAAAAACAGATTGCAGAATTGCTAATTATTTTATAGGTAACTATCTCAAAGTTATTATTACATTCTGTGTACTGTGCTCAGTTATTATTTTGTGAATATTTTAATACTCAATACAAGATGGTCTCTATTTGGATAAGTCTCCTCAATCAATAATTTTTAATAGGGTATCTTTTAGTTTGATTAAGTGTATAGTTTATATTACAGTAAACTTAAGACTTATTGAAAGCGTATGGGATACATATTATAGCAAAATTAAATTACACAATCCACTTTGTCTTTATGTGTCTCATCCACTAAACACATAGAAACAAATATTCACACACATGTACACACACATGCACGTGCTCATATTCTATAGGTGAAGAAGGGATAATTAAATAAAAAACTGGGCAGATAAATGTTAAATTCAGTGAAGACACTCAACAGAGTGAATCCTTACATTCTGATAAGGCAGAAAGAAATTTAAACTAAATGGAAAAGAAGAATTTTGGAGGGAAAAGACCATTTTGTTAAATCCTGTATCCTATTACAGGCCACTAAGAAAAATTCTGATGGCAAATCATTTCAGATTAAACAACCATGTTATAAGTAAAAATGTAAGTTAAAAATGTATATTTAGCAAGTAATTCAAAAGATGACAAATAATTCAAAATTAAAGCCTTTTGCAAAAATATGACAAATAATTCAAAATAGGAGCTCTATTATCCTTTAATGCTTAAATCCTTTTGCAAGGTACTTGTTTTTCAGTTCATCTGGAAAGATTCTGAAAAGGCCATGGCAAAGGTGACTTAGCTTTCAATGTATAATTTCTAATTTTGGTCTTAAAAGCTGTGATTGTTCCCATCTTTGGGTACTTGCATCAGTGGGACTATCACACACCACTTCTCTACCATCTCTCCCAAGTTGCAGTAAATCTGAGGCATTACTGAAACCACTCACAGCTGAAGAATTTGTCAGAATTGTGCCCTTAACCTCATGCCGTTGCCATAATGGTCGACATGCTGCTGCAGTCATTTGCTTTCATGTCATGACAAGAAACCTACAGAAAATTTTACAGAATAAGATACAAAATCCTTAACAAAATATTGCCAAATATACAAAAGAATACATCCTAATCAAGTGAGAATCACCTAACAAATAGACATTTATTTCAACACTTGAACATAGACGCAATTCACTATCACAAGTTGGGATGGGAGAGGGGCCAATGGTTATTGTGGCAATTACAGAAAAAATAGCTGCTTTATGCTTCAGAATACATGCTGGTGTCATGGCTACAATGAAATAAATTCACCTGAGTAAGATTGTCAGATATCACTCTGAAATATCACACTGTAACTAATAACAAGCCAAAAGAACACCATAATTTCCACGCATATTTTCCTTCATATATTGGGGAATAGATATTTATCTTTTGTTAATAATAACTGAATACCTACATTAATTTTGAATGCTTAATCTTTTTTCTGTGAATCTGAAGGAATAATTAAAATAGTATTTTCTTTGCTTTCACTTAGTGGTCTATTATTTAATGCTACCTTAGCCAACAAATAAATTGAAAAATAAGAAATTGTCCAATCTTCAGAGAAAAGTAAAATAAAAGAAATGCAGAAAAGAGGCTCTTCCCAGAAAATCCAAATCTCTAATGAAAGCCCATGATGAAAACCAATTTGAATTGTGAATCCTTTTAAACAGAAGCTACAGTACACGTAATTGTGCTGTACTAACTTTATTTTAAATTTATTTTTTCCTTTAAATATAATGTGTTTTTTTTTTAAAGACATTTATTTATTTAGTTATTTTGGGGCGGGGGTCGGTTTGGGGAGGAAGGGGAGCAGGCAGGCCACTTTTATTGGTCTTTCATTTTTCTAGTTTCATCCATCTTTGTTCTTGGCCCGTGTGGGCCTCCCATCGCGGTGGCCTCTCTTGTCACAGAGCACCGGCTCTGGGCGCATGCACTCCAGAGCTCTGACTCAGTAATTGGACACATCAGTCCAGCCGCTCCACAGCACGTGGGATCTTCCCAGGCCAGGGATCGAACTGACGCCCCTTGCACTGCAAGGCGGTGTTCTTACCCACTGGACCACCAGGGGAAGCCCAATATAATGTGTTTCACTGCAAGCTATACAAGTCTAACAATGGGCTCAGAATGAAAGTACTATTTTACAATGATATGTACCTATAATAATACTCAGTATAAAATGTGTAAGAGAGTCAATGGTGTGATTCATTTGGATGATGGTAAAGGCACTCTTTTATAGCAATAAAATATGGGTCTAAAGTGGAAAATTCTGGTTATTTTCCTTCTAGAGTAACAGGTACTGATAAACATTCCTTGCCCCAGTAAGCTTTGCTAACATTGAGATAGAAAGACAGTGTGGGGGGAGGGGGGTAATCCTTCAGAACAGAGATTACCTCTATGTTTCTACATGAGAATAAATTGTGCACGATATCAAATAGGCATATTATTCCAGTCATAATAAATTTCTAAGTAAATAGAACAATGTGCTGGGTTGTGATATTATACAGTAAATTATTTAAAAAATCAAATTACTAGCCCCAAACTATTTTTATTCTAAACTAGTAGCTCATATATAGTCTCATTAAAAATAAATAGAAAAAGATGTCAGTGTTTTGTAGGTGCCATTATCTTAAGTGATTAAATCTAGAGCTAACAAAGCTAGTTGGCTAAAATTTCTAATTTAAGCATTTGAACAACCACATAGCTGTTAGCTTCATTTTACTTTTTACTATTTCTATCTGCAGTGTCAAGCACAACTCAGAGGCCCTTAACATGCCAAGTCTCTCAGTTTGTGAAGTAATTGGGGATGGCAGCTAGAAAATCTTCTCAGAAAGTACTTACTGATGAATTGAAATTTCCTAAGATTTTTAAAATCAAATTTACTATGTATCTGTCCTGAAATATTTGCAGAGGTGCAAAAAATGTAGCCATATATGATATTTAAATTCTATGATCTAGTAACATAAAAACCATCTGATTTGATGTATTCACTGACAACCAAATCAATTGACAGCAGTATCAAAATAATGTACTCTCTCACCGGCTCTGGGCGCATGCACTCCAGAGCTCTGGCTCGGTAATTGGACACATCAGTCCAGCCGCTCCACAGCACGTGGGATCTTCCCAGGCCAGGGATCGAACTGACGCCCCTTGCACTGCAAGGCGGTGTTCTTACCCACTGGACCACCAGGGGAAGCCCAATATAATGTGTTTCACTGCAAGCTATACAAGTCTAACAATGGGCTCAGAATGAAAGTACTATTTTACAATGATATGTACCTATAATAATACTCAGTATAAAATGTGTAAGAGAGTCAATGGTGTGATTCATTTGGATGATGGTAAAGGCACTCTTTTATAGCAATAAAATATGGGTCTAAAGTGGAAAATTCTGGTTATTTTCCTTCTAGAGTAACAGGTACTGATAAACATTCCTTGCCCCAGTAAGCTTTGCTAACATTGAGATAGAAAGACAGTGTGGGGGGAGGGGGGTAATCCTTCAGAACAGAGATTACCTCTATGTTTCTACATGAGAATAAATTGTGCACGATATCAAATAGGCATATTATTCCAGTCATAATAAATTTCTAAGTAAATAGAACAATGTGCTGGGTTGTGATATTATACAGTAAATTATTTAAAAAATCAAATTACTAGCCCCAAACTATTTTTATTCTAAACTAGTAGCTCATATATAGTCTCATTAAAAATAAATAGAAAAAGATGTCAGTGTTTTGTAGGTGCCATTATCTTAAGTGATTAAATCTAGAGCTAACAAAGCTAGTTGGCTAAAATTTCTAATTTAAGCATTTGAACAACCACATAGCTGTTAGCTTCATTTTACTTTTTACCATTTCTATCTGCAGTGTCAAGCACAACTCAGAGGCCCTTAACATGCCAAGTCTCTCAGTTTGTGAAGTAATTGGGGATGACAGCTAGAAAATCTTCTCAGAAAGTACTTACTGATGAATTGAAATTTCCTAAGATTTTTAAAATCAAATTTACTATGTATCTGTCCTGAAATATTTGCAGAGGTGCAAAAAATGTAGCCATATATGATATTTAAATTCTATGATCTAGTAACATAAAAAAACCCATCTGATTTGATGTATTCACTGACAACCAAATCAATTGACAGCAGTATCAAAATAATGTACTCTCTCTGTAGAAATTATAATAAAAGTAAATCCTCAATGTTAGTACCTTTGCATTTTTTAGTACCCAAAACTTTGTATTTTTTTCAAAGAAAGGCAAAGCATTTAATTATGGCTTTTACCTATATAGAGACACATTTCAACATATACTAAAACTAGATATGTATTTTTACTGAATCTTATTTCATCATTATTTGATGGAATTTTATTAACAATTTATGATAGAAGTCATGTTTGAGTTTCCATGATTTAGTATTCTGATCTAATGTTCAAAGTCACCATCCACCAGCTCTGAAGTCTTTTAGAAAAAATAAGGAGAACATTGGTATAAGAATTAGAGAAGTAGTTTTTTTTAGGTCGTGCCTGTATCCAAAATATAATGTCCCAGTGGATGAGAACAGAAGTAAATACTGTAAATCAGTTAGGGAGATGATGAGTTAATAAAAGTTTGATTGAAGAGAACTGTACATCCAAGGTCAAAGTTTGGTCTACCTCAGACTCTGATAAACACCAATATTAGGATGAATCTTCAAAAAACATTTTTACATTTTCCAAAAACCTCAGTCTGACAAACAAAGGAGAAAATAAACTAAAAATTTCATATCTAAATGCCTTGAAGTCTTTCTATAACATGACCTACTCTAAAGATGAATTTTTGCCTGAATTATTTCTATATCATATTTCTTTTCTCCAAGGAAATTCATTATAGCTTAATCTTTTTTACTATTTCAAAAATCTAAAATTTAAGCATTTGAACAACCACATAGCTGTTAGCTTCATTTTACTTTACTATTTCTATCTGCAGTGTCAAGCACAACTCAGAGGCCCTTAACATGCCAAGTCTCTCAGTTTGTGAAGTAATTGGGGATGGCAGCTAGAAAATCTTCTCAGAAAGTACTTACTGATGAATTGAAATTTCCTAAGATTTTTAAAATCAAATTTACTATGTATCTGTCCTGAAATATTTGCAGAGGTGCAAAAAATGTAGCCATATATGATATTTAAATTCTATGATCTAGTAACATAAAAAAAACCATCTGATTTGATGTATTCACTGACAACCAAATCAATTGACAGCAGTATCAAAATAATGTACTCTCTCTGTAGAAATTATAATAAAAGTAAATCCTCAATGTTAGTACCTTTGCATTTTTTAGTACCAAAAACTTTGTATTTTTTTCAAAGAAAGGCAAAGCATTTAATTATGGCTTTTACCTATATAGAGACACATTTCAACATATACTAAAACTAGATATGTATTTTTACTGAATCTTCTTATTTCATCATTATTCGATGGAATTTTATTAACAATTTATGATAGAAGTCATGTTTGAGTTTCCATGATTTAGTATTCTGATCTAATGTTCAAAGTCACCATCCACCAGCTCTGAAGTCTTTTAGAAAAAATAAGGAGAACATTGGTATAAGAATTAGAGAAGTAGTTTTTTTTAGGTCGTGCCTGTATCCAAAATATAATGTCCCAGTGGATGAGAACAGAAGTAAATACTGTAAATCAGTTAGGGAGATGATGAGTTAATAAAAGTTTGATTGAAGAGAACTGTACATCCAAGGTCAAAGTTTGGTCTACCTCAGACTCTGATAAACACCAATATTAGGATGAATCTTCAAAAAACATTTTTACATTTTCCAAAAACCTCAGTCTGACAAACAAAGGAGAAAATAAACTAAAAATTTCATATCTAAATGCCTTGAAGTCTTTCTATAACATGACCTACTCTAAAGATGAATTTTTGCCTGAATTATTTCTATATCATATTTCTTTTCTCCAAGGAAATTCATTATAGTAAGCAGCAAAAGAATCCAGTTAGCATTTTTTAACCTATAGCAGGGAAATGTGGTATTGACTAAGTTGCAAACCCTAGTGTTCTTTCTAAAAAAAAGAGAACATGTGATCAGGAGACATTTTTTATACTCTATAATCAACAGAAGTATTGATAAGATCACCATATACAATCTATTTGTTCATCTATGTGTTCTGTATACTGGCCACATCATACATTTTAGTAGCTACAGTGTGCAGAACAATAAAAATATAAAATCTTAATGAAGATCCTTAATGATGATATCTTTATTAATAAGGTGAGATAGAAAATGGAGAAAACAAGACACTTAATGTTCTCAATTATGCTCAAATCTGCAGTGAATAGAATGATTTCAGCATCAACAAGTGGATTGTTATCCTAGCAATATGTAGAGTTAACACAAGTTTTGCCTTCCTGCAAATCCCAATATGAAATACTTAATACTTGTGATATTTATAAGAATGTAATGCAGTAAAAAGTATCATCCTCATCACATAGTATCAGGCTTATTCTTACATAAAGTAATAAAAATAAGTTAATATCTGTTTATATGGACAGATAACAGAAAGACAAAGGCACATGTTTAAATTCTTAAACATATAAAGTAATTTAGTAGGGAAATGTCATTTTCTGCTGTTTTATTACAAAATCGAAATCAGAGATTGTGAATTATTTCCTGATGATGATTTCTTAGACTTACTACAATCCTGGCCCAGTAAGGTCCTTCCATCTTTCCCAACATTCTCCTTAGTTATATAACTAGATTAAGTCCTCCTCATATTAAAAAAACAATGTGATTACTTTCAAAATTTCCAAACTATGAATAGAAGTCATTCCTCTGCACCTGTTTCCCAGGTTTTCTATTTTTTTATTTTTCTACAAAAATTGAATAAAGTATTTTCTATTTCATTTATTTGCGAGAAGCTCCATTACAGAAAAAAGTCATGTCATTGTAGGCATTATTATGCTTTCTGAATGAAATGCATAAATTGGTAGATATTTTTCACGTATTTCCTACCTGGGGGACAATCTTTGGAGTCTCAAAAAAGAGAAAAAAATGTGATCAAGGAGACATTATTTATATTTTCTTTCTCCAAGGAAATTCATTATAGTAAGCAGCAAAAGAATCCAGTTAGCATTTTTTAACCTATAGCAGGGAAATGTGGTATTGACTAAGTTGCAAACCCTAGTGTTCTTTCTAAAAAAAAGAGAACATGTGATCAGGAGACATTTTTTATACTCTATAATCAACAGAAATATTGATAAGATCACCATATACAATCTATTTGTTCATCTATGTGTTCTGTATACTGGCCACATCATACATTTTTAGTAGCTACAGTGTGCAGAACAATAAAAATATAAAATCTTAATGAAGATCCTTAATGATGATATCTTTATTAATAAGGTGAGATAGAAAATGGAGAAAACAAGACACTTAATGTTCTCAATTATGCTCAAATCTGCAGTGAATAGAATGATTTCAGCATCAACAAGTGGATTGTTATCCTAGCAATATGTAGAGTTAACACAAGTTTTGCCTTCCTGCAAATCCCAATATGAAATACTTAATACTTGTGATATTTATAAGAATGTAATGCAGTAAAAAGTATCATCCTCATCACATAGTATCAGGCTTATTCTTACATAAAGTAATAAAAATAAGTTAATATCTGTTTATATGGACAGATAACAGAAAGACAAAGGCACGTGTTTAAATTCTTAAACATATAAAGTAATTTAGTAGGGAAATGTCATTTTCTGCTGTTTTATTACAAAATCGAAATCACAGATTGTGAATTATTTCCTGATGATGATTTCTTAGACTTACTACAATCCTGGCCCAGTAAGGTCCTTCCATCTTTCCCAACATTCTCCTTAGTTATATAACTAGATTAAGTCCTCCTCATATTAAAAAAACAATGTGATTACTTTCAAAATTTCCAAACTATGAATAGAAGTCATTCCTCTGCACCTGTTTCCCAGGTTTTCTATTTTTTTATTTTTCTACAAAAATTGAATAAAGTATTTTCTATTTCATTTATTTGCGAGAAGCTCCATTACAGAAAAAAGTCATGTCATTGTAGGCATTATTATGCTTTCTGAATGAAATGCATAAATTGGTAGATATTTTTCACGTATTTCCTACCTGAGACACGAACAGATGGTACTGTGCTAGTCTCTGGTTAATCATTATGTGAGAGACCTGGGCTCACAGCCAGACCAATACACCATTGACTGAAAGAAAACAATGTAATGCTGCACCATACATGAAAATCACAAAAGGCACTTTTGTAATTTAAATAGACATCTACTTTTACGTGCCATGTTTATCTGATTCAGTTTTTCTTATTTGATCTAGTTATGAAACTGAACATATTCACACAAATGTGTACTTGAGATAAGACATATAAGACTCACATATATAGACATATAATATATTAATATATATCTGTTGTTCCTGTATATATGTGTTTTTCACATGGATATACATGGATATAGGTTAGAATACAAGGCACTTAAATGGATCATTGAGTTCTCCATGTTTGTTCGTGGGGTGTGCTTCCTAAGCACTTTCTGGATGTTTCCTTAGAGAGAAGTTACTATATTTACCTAGAAAACCCCACTTGACAAAGGAATCAACTAGACAGTGCAGGGGCGACTACTCTACTTTTTAAAACTTTTTATTAGAGTATAGTTGATTTATATTATTGCCCTATTTTCAGGTATATGGTGAAATGAATTATACGTGTATATGTGTATATATATATACATATATATATAGTATGCATATATATAATATAAAATGCAATTACAGGTTACTAAGAGGACTTTCCTCTGCTATACAGCAGGCTGTTATTAATTATCAATTTATAGCTATAAGCAACAATACTCTGTAAAAGCAAAATAAAATAAATAATTAAAAATATCAATTTTATATATAATAGTGTGTATATGTCAATCCTAATCTTGTCTGGTTTATCCTCTGGTAGCAATAAGTTTGTTTTCTACATCTGTGACTCTATTTTTATTTTTTAAATAGCTTCCTTGCTTTCTGATCCAGAGTTTTATTTGCTTTGGACAAAACCTTTCCAGAGATGACTTATCTTTTGAAGTTTTAAATGAGTGAGAATACTTGCATTTTAGTAACCAAATAGAAAGGAATTCTCTTATAGATCAGCTGGTAAAGTATTCGCTTGCAATGCAGGAGACCCCGGTTCAATTACTGGATCAGGAAGATCCCATGGAGACGGGATAGGCTAACCACTCCAGATTCTTGGGCTTCCCTAGTGGCTCACATGGTAAATAATCCACCTGAAATGCAGGAGATCCGGGTTCAATCTCTGGGTTGGGAAAATCCCTTGGAGAAGGGAAAGGCTATTCACTCTAGTGCGCTTACCTGGAGAATCCCGTGGCTTGTCCATGGGTCTCAAAGAGTTGAACACAACTGAGCAATTTCATTTAAATCAAAGAGAAAATTCCTTTCCTACTTTTTCTTCCTTGTTTTCTTTTTTGTTCCTTCCGCCACCCCACCCCCATTGGTTGAAAATAGCCTTGATAGTAGTATGTCTGATTCTTTTTACGTGTATGTATAGTCATCCATTACTTATAATTGTTATCCAAATCTCAGGAGATAATGAGACTCATAGATTTTGTTGTAGATCTTTCTACTCTTTCATTCCTTCATCTTCTAGTCATTCTTGAGCTTTTGACTATCAATCATAAGGCCCTGAGAACATGCTAGTTTTCACATAATAACTGCTACGCAGATTTTATGGCTCATGAAAAACATTTAACAAGAATGAAAGTATCACAAGCAATTTTCACCTTTATGTTAACTAACTCATTATGTAGAGCTCCTTTACTTTGTAAATTATTACCTAAATAGCCTGATAGAACTTAATTCTCCCAAGTACATATATTTTTAATTGCCTTCTTAAATTCATTTTTGTACCTATAACCAAACCAGAAAGTAATTGTCTTTTTGAAGCTTTACAGAGGGCACAAAAATCATTTGTAGTACTAGGGACTTAGTATTTACATAGTAATATGAGTACAACTTATCAAAGTAACTAATCTTTGGGCAAGCAATTGTATTCTAAAGATTTTTGAGCTTATATAAAGGGCTTACTGCAAGAGCAAATGGGACTTCCCTGGTAGCTCAGTTGGTAAAGAGTTTGCCCGCAGTGTGGTAGCCTTTGGTTCCACCCCTGGGTTGGAAAGCTCCCCTGTAGAAGGGAATGGCTAGCCACTCCAGTATTCTTGCTGGGAGAATTCTGTGGACAGAGGAGCCTGGGAGGTTACAGTCCATGCGATCGCAAAGAGAAAGACACACCTGAGAAACTTTTGCTGCAAAGTGATAAGATCAAATAAGATCTCTGCTATTACTATTTTTTACGCATGATAAGTTAAATTTATAGAGGTTTTATATATAATGTTTATATCACATTATACATATTACATAATATGTAGTGTATGTGCTAAATTACATACCTGTCTTTATCTGTGTCTGTATAGGCAGAAATGTAAATATTCACACTTTTTACTCTGCTCCAAGTTTTTGGTTATATGATAGAAAATATAATATTATGTTATATATTAAAATACCTTTACATATGTAAATAACTTTTATCTAGATAGGCTTTCTCTTAAGAATCTGTGGAAAATGTACATTGTCTGCAGAACTTTCATGCATTATAATTAAGATTTGTGCATGCTATGTTGCTTCAGTTGTATACAACTCTTTGTGACCCTATAGACTGTAGCCCACCAGGCTCCTCTGTCCATGGGATGTGGCAAGAATACAGGAGTGATAATTGAAGTTTAAGGTTATGCAATAAACTGATGATGTTCTTTCCAGAAAATGAAAAATTGTGTTATTTTCCAGATGTAAAATTGTAATAGTAAACCCTAAAATACAAACACAAAATGGAAGCAATCCATATTTTTGGTAAATTTCAGTTGCTAGCTTTATAACTTCCTACTTGAAAAAAACTGACATGCATTTTCTAGAATCATTTCTATGCATTATTTTAGAAGCAGAAAAAGTTATCTTGGAAATATTATTTTAGCACATGCAAACTTTTTTTATACCTATAACCAAACCAGAAAGTAATTGTCTTTGAAGCTTTACAGAGGGCACAAAAATCATTTGTAGTACTAGGAACTTAGTATTTACATAGTAATATGAGTACAACTTATCAAAGTAACTAATCTTTGGGCAAGCAATTGTATTCTAAAGATTTTTGAGCTTATATAAAGGGCTTACTGCAAGAGCAAATGGGACTTCCCTGGTAGCTCAGTTGGTAAAGAGTTTGCCCGCAGTGTGGTAGCCTTTGGTTCCACCCCTGGGTTGGAAAGCTCCCTTGTAGAAGGGAATGGCTAGCCACTCCAGTATTCTTGCTGGGAGAATTCTGTGGACAGAGGAGCCTGGGAGGTTACAGTCCATGCGATCGCAAAGAGAAAGACACACCTGAGAAACTTTTGCTTCAAAGTGATAAGATCAAATAAGATCTCTGCTATTACTATTTTTTACGCATGATAAGTTAAATTTATAGAGGTTTTATATATAATGTTTATATCACATTATACATATTACATAATATGTAGTGTATGTGCTAAATTACATACCTGTCTTTATCTGTGTCTGTATAGACAGAAATGTAAATATTCACACTTTTTACTCTGCTCCAAGTTTTTGGTTATATGATAGAAAATATAATATTATGTTATATATTAAAATACCTTTACATATGTAAATAACTTTTATCTAGATAGGCTTTCTCTTAAGAATCTGTGGAAAATGTACATTGTCTGCAGAACTTTCATGCATTATAATTAAGATTTGTGCATGCTATGTTGCTTCAGTTGTATACAACTCTTTGTGACCCTATAGACTGTAGCCCACCAGGCTCCTCTGTCCATGGGATGTGGCAAGAATACAGGAGTGATAATTGAAGTTTAAGGTTATGCAATAAACTGATGATGTTCTTTCCAGAAAATGAAAAATTGTGTTATTTTCCAGATGTAAAATTGTAATAGTAAACCCTAAAATACAAACACAAAATGGAAGCAATCCATATTTTTGGTAAATTTCAGTTGCTAGCTTTATAACTTCCTACTTGAAAAAAACTGACATGCATTTTCTAGAATCATTTCTATGCATTATTTTAGAAGCAGAAAAAGTTATCTTGGAAATATTATTTTAGCATATGCAAACTAATATGGGGAATTGGAAAATTACTTTTACTTTCCCATTTCTGTTACAAAGCAAGCAAAAAAACTACTCAGTAAATATTCCAAATTGACAAGTAAGTACAAAACCTGAACACTGTCATCTTACACAAAACCCCTAACATATGTTCATTATTATTTATGGCATTTTCTAAAAAAAAATGCTATAAGGCATAATGAAAGAAGAATATTGAAAAATATGATAGTTCATTACTTTGCAGGAAATTGGAAGATACAATGTTAATTTTTACAATAATAAATTGATTTAATGTTTTCATATTGTTTGGGCAACTAATATGTTAATATAACTAATATCTCAAAATAAAGTACTATGTGGCTAGTGCCATTCTTACTATCAGAATTTAATAAACAAACAAACTTGAAATTGAAAGGTCATAAACTTTTCACAATCCTTCAGCTAGCAAATAAAATAGCTGTGATGAGAACACTGGCTATTTGTTTTTCTTTATTCCAAATCCAGTATTCTATTCACCTTTCTATAATATATTTCACTTGAATTTATAAATAATCTTCTTAAATATTTATTTTGTTTTTAAAATAGCATGGCATATACATTTTACCAATGAAGGCCTAAACCACTCAAGCATTCACCTATCTCAAAATATCTTTTAGTAGGGAAGCTCCCTAAATATTGGATATGAATGTTTAATTTTTACATGACCAATTCTCTCTATAATGCTAATCTAAATAAAATATCCATAAAGGAAATTATTAGGTACACTTTTTATTAGATACTTTTAAATGCTTAAAATATATACCTTTTTATTATTAACCAATAAACAGATTTGATTGAATATGAATGGTAAAATCCCAAGACACTTTAATATAATCTTTCTTTATCCTGAAACTGTATACTATAACAATCCATAATAGCACATCTAAACTCATATAAAATATATATCAGGATCTCATTTGGCTTTCCAGAAGTACAGGTTCTTTTTATAATGTCCAAACCAAACAAAAGACGATAAACAATGGCAAAAAAGGTCATAAATTTACTGCTGGTCAAAAAGACCAAGAAAAATATAAAACAAATTTTACTGTAGTTTTATAGAACTCTGCACCCTTTTACTGTGCAGAAATTTGTTCTTTAGAGATGAAATTTATGATAGAATTGACTCTCTTTACCAATTCTGTCTTTCTTTCTACAAAATGTGAAAAGCATTTCCTAATTGCTTATACACTAAATGGATAGTTAGCAGAACCTGCTGTATAGTGTAGGGAGTTCAGCTCAGCGTTCTGTGGTGACTTAGATGGGTGGGATAGAGGGCAGGAAGGTTCCACAGGAAGGGGATATATGTATACATATCACTGACTCACTTTGGTATATAGCAGAAAAGTAACACAACAATGTAAAGCAAGTATACTCAAAAAAAAGTGGAAAAATGAGAGTGGGTAATCGCAGACTAAATATACTGATAGTAATGAAAGCACATATTGTACTTCTTCAAGAGGAGCACAGAGACTGCGATTTCTAAGGCCTCAAACTTTCAATGCAGGGAGCCTGGGATAGATCACTGGTCAGGGAACTCGATCCCACATGCCTCAACTAAGAGTTCTCATGCTGCAGTTTGAGATTCTGTCTGCTGCAACTACAAAACTTGCATGCTGCAATGAAGATAGAAGATCGTCCATGCTTCAGCTAAGATCTGAAACAATCAAGTAAACAACAGCAACAAAAAAGAAAACAAGCGCGCATGCATACATACATAGATAAATATTTTTTTAAAAAAAGACTGAAAATCTCTTTCAAGGTGAAATAAAATCCTTACACGTAGCCAGATCGCTTGCAGTGATGGGTGTCTACTGTGGAGAGGACCAAAACTAGTCTTGTGTGGTTTTATCCAGACCAGCTTCTCAGTCCCCTAGATTATCAGCGCTTTTGCTTTCTTTCTTTTTTCTCTCATTAGCGTTTCTATTTTTAAAGCACTCACACATCCACACTTTCCTCGGTTTCCTCACAGCTGAATTTTTTTTACCCTCTTCATGACTGTTTTCTTTCTGTTCTCAACACTTCTTCAACAAATATTTGAAGTTACTGCTGCTTAGACTACATGGGATATTATCTAGTTGGACTTATCTCTGGTTGACATACGTATGGTTGTTTCTATCATAATAACTCATTCATTAAACCTCCATTGAGTTGAATGTTTTCACCATAGTTATTTCTCACGAAATACTTAAAATTCAAATTCAGTTTAATTTTAACTGTTAGTATAAAGATTTGTGATAAAATATTGCTCACAGGTTGATAAGTTTTAAAAATAAGATGACACATTATCCTGGAAAAGGTCTTTCATGCTGTATAGTGTAGGGAGTTCAGCTCAGCGTTCTGTGGTGACTTAGATGGGTGGGATAGAGGGCAGGAAGGTTCCACAGGAAGGGGATATATGTATACATATCACTGACTCACTTTGGTATATAGCAGAAAAGTAACACAACAATGTAAAGCAAGTATACTCAAAAAAAAGTGGAAAAATGAGAGTGGGTAATCGCAGACTAAATATACTGATAGTAATGAAAGCACATATTGTACTTCTTCAAGAGGAGCACAGAGACTGCGATTTCTAAGGCCTCAAACTTTCAATGCAGGGAGCCTGGGATAGATCACTGGTCAGGGAACTCGATCCCACATGCCTCAACTAAGAGTTCTCATGCTGCAGTTTGAAATTCTGTCTGCTGCAACTACAAAACTTGCATGCTGCAATGAAGATAGAAGATCGTCCATGCTTCAGCTAAGATCTGAAACAATCAAGTAAACAACAGCAACAAAAAAGAAAACAAGCGCGCATGCATACATACATAGATAAATATTTTTTTAAAAAAAGACTGAAAATCTCTTTCAAGGTGAAATAAAATCCTTACACGTAGCCAGATCGCTTGCAGTGATGGGTGTCTACTGTGGAGAGGACCAAAACTAGTCTTGTGTGGTTTTATCCAGACCAGCTTCTCAGTTCCCTAGATTATCAGCGCTTTTGTTTTCTTTCTTTTTTCTCTCATTAGCGTTTCTGTTTTTAAAGCACTCACACATCCACACTTTCCTGGGTTTCCTCACAGCTGAATTTTTTTTACCCTCTTCATGACTGTTTTCTTTCTGTTCTCAACACTTCTTCAACAAATATTTGAAGTTACTGCTGCTTAGACTACATGGGATATTATCTAGTTGGACTTATCTCTGGTTGACATACATATGGTTGTTTCTATCATAATAATTCATTCATTAAACCTCCATTGAGTTGAATGTTTTCACCATAGTTATTTCTCACGAAATACTTAAAATTCAAATTCAGTTTAATTTTAACTGTTAGTATAAAGATTTGTGATAAAATATTGCCCACAGGTTGATAAGTTTTAAAAATAAGATGACACATTATCCTGGAAAAGGTCTTTCAGCAATAGGACTCATACTTGGAAATCATACACATGATCAAGTAATATATCCTTATTTTGTTCAATGGGTTTGGAGTGGAGAAAGAGTGTGAAAGTCAAGAGAAGATAAGTGAAAAGTTCAAACCACAGGAAAGAAGAAGTGCAATGCAAAGTCAAGATCATTTGATAAACAGATTTGGGGAAGCTCATCTAGATTCAGTTTCTGTGCTTTCATTTTCATTCTTCTTCCAAATGTCATTACAATAGCAGTGCCACAGTCTTTAGAATCATAGAAGCAAGTCATTTTTAGATCTTAGTAATACAAAATATGTTGTTGGCAATTAATATTCTGAGAAGTTTTCAGGGTTACCTTGTATGAGTTATTGACAGACCTGGCAGTGTTAGGCCCCGAATATAAGTTCAAAGTCTTTTTCATTACACCACAGAGTCTCCATGTAATCAAGCTAATTTCCAAACATAAAAAAATCCTTTTGTGATAAATAATTATCTCAATTTAATTCTATTTGTAAGAAGTACAATATCTTCTGGAAAATATTTTAAATTTAGATATCTTTATGAGATTTATATGCAGAAATGTCAAATAGGAATTTAAATAGATAACTTTATTTTCCTAATTGAGATCTGGTCCCAAATTCCTTAAAAGGTACATGATATTGGAAGTCAAAGACACTAATAAAGGTGTTCCAGGATAGAGTTACTGTAAAAAAGAGGGACCAGAAGAGGACCCTGAAAACCTTCCTCCAATTATTTTCTTTTTGTGCCATTTAATGCTTAAGACCTAGAAGAATGCTTAATAGAATGTTGAATTAACAAATGAAATATTAATAAGTGCACTCCTTTTAAAACGGAAGAATCAGGAAATGAAGATAAGTAGGAAAAGATAAATAGGAGAACACCAGAAAAGTTAGTGCCCCAGAATCCAAAAGAAGAAAGGAATTCAAGGAGTAAATCAGCAAAACAAAATGCCTCTGAGATCAGGCACGGTGAATTTGAATAAGTTTTATAAAATATTGCCACAGGTTGATAAGTTTTAAAAATAAGATGACACATTATCCTGGAAAAGGTCTTTCAGCAATAGGACTCATACTTGGAAATCATACACATGATCAAGTAATATATCCTTATTTTGTTCAATGGGTTTGGAGTGGAGAAAGAGTGTGAAAGTCAAGAGAAGATAAGTGAAAAGTTCAAACCACAGGAAAGAAGAAGTGCAATGCAAAGTCAAGATCATTTGATAAACAGATTTGGGGAAGCTCATCTAGATTCAGTTTCTGTGCTTTCATTTTCATTCTTCTTCCAAATGTCATTACAATAGCAGTGCCACAGTCTTTAGAATCATAGAAGTAAGTCATTTTTAGATCTTAGTAATACAAAATATGTTGTTGGCAATTAATATTCTGAGAAGTTTTCAGGGTTACCTTGTATGAGTTATTGACAGACCTGGCAGTGTTAGGCCCCGAATATAAGTTCAAAGTCTTTTTCATTACGCCACAGAGTCTCCATGTAATCAAGCTAATTTCCAAACATAAAAAAATCCTTTTGTGATAAATAATTATCTCAATTTAATTCTATTTGTAAGAAGTACGATATCTTCTGGAAAATATTTTAAATTTAGATATCTTTATGAGATTTATATGCAGAAATGTCAAATAGGAATTTAAATAGATAACTTTATTTTCCTAATTGAGATCTGGTCCCAAATTCCTTAAAAGGTACATGATATTGGAAGTCAAAGACACTAATAAAGGTGTTCCAGGATAGAGTTACTGTAAAAAAGAGGGACCAGAAGAGGACCCTGAAAACCTTCCTCCAATTATTTTCTTTTTGTGCCATTTAATGCTTAAGACCTAGAAGAATGCTTAATAGAATGTTGAATTAACAAATGAAATATTAATAAGTGCACTCCTTTTAAAACGGAAGAATCAGGAAATGAAGATAAGTAGGAAAAGATAAATAGGAGAACACCAGAAAAGTTAGTGCCCCAGAATCCAAAAGAAGAAAGGAATTCAAGGAGTAAATCAGCAAAACAAAATGCCTCTGAGATCAGGCACGGTGAATTTGAATAAATTACATCAGATACACAGAACTCCAGAATCCTTAATAACATGAGCTTTTAGTAAAATGAAGGGAGTAAACACAGAATTATAGAAATAAGTTAGCCTTGCTCCCGAGAGCAAGATGCTAAGAGATTAATGAGCATAGAGGAAAAAAAACAGAAAAATGAATGATAAATTACAATAGATTGAGATAGAGAAAAAGGCATTATAGAAGTCCTTAGGTCCAAAAGGGCTTCTTAGAGAAAGCAAGACCTGAGTTGAATCTTGAGGGAAGAATGTTAAGTTCCACAGAGTAGCACAGGTATAGAGCAGCAGTAAGGATGGTTTTAGAGCACTTCAGGTAATAGGGGTGAACATACAAAAACAAACAAACAAAAAAGAGAGAGTGTAGACATAGAGAACTCAGGTGATTCTTTAAGGGTCTAGTCTATATTATCAACTATTGAGCCAAGTGCTACCTGGTTTCATTTCTTACTATTCACTTTTTCAGTCTAGTCTAATATATTGAACTGAAAGTAAAAATGCAGCTTCATGCCTAAAGTTTCTTAGTAACTTTCAGTAGAAGCTAATTCCTTTAAAGGCTCCCAATGAATGCTTCCTTTACATAGAATTGACATTAAAAGAGGATCCGTATCTTTCCAACTCATAAAAATAAGTGAAAAGAAAGACATGCCCTTTTCAGCCTCTTAATACATAGATATATGAAGTCAAGCAAACATAATGATCATAATGGTAGAAAGGAAATGTGTCCTAAAGTAACTGTTATGCATTTGGGGAATAGTTTCTCGGAAAAAATAGTGTTTTACACATCTATTATAGTTTGTAGAAATTGTTTTTCCATCCGTTTATAGTAACTGGATAGGAAAAAAATGAGAGTGATTGATTCATGGTTAAAAGAAAGAACACTATCTTAGTAATGCTGTCATTATCATAGAATTGTGGGGATACAACGTTGATCCTGCATTTATTTAGTGAGTAGAAAAAAAAAAAAAATCAAGGAGTAAATCCAAAAGAAGAAAGGAATTCAAGGAGTAAATCAGCAAAACAAAATGCCTCTGAGATCAGGCACGGTGAATTTGAATAAATTACATCAGATACACAGAACTCCAGAATCCTTAATAACATGAGCTTTTAGTAAAATGAAGGGAGTAAACACAGAATTATAGAAATAAGTTAGCCTTGCTCCCGAGAGCAAGATGCTAAGAGATTAATGAGCATAGAGGAAAAAAAACAGAAAAATGAATGATAAGTTACAATAGATTGAGATAGAGAAAAAGGCATTATAGAAGTCCTTAGGTCCAAAAGGGCTTCTTAGAGAAAGCAAGACCTGAGTTGAATCTTGAGGGAAGAATGTTAAGTTCCACAGAGTAGCACAGGTATAGAGCAGCAGTAAGGATGGTTTTAGAGCACTTCAGGTAATAGGGTGAACATACAAAACAAACAAACAAAAAAGAGAGAGTGTAGACATAGAGAACTCAGGTGATTCTTTAAGGGTCTAGTCTATATTATCAACTATTGAGCCAAGTGCTACCTGGTTTCATTTCTTACTATTCACTTTTTCAGTCTAGTCTAATATATTGAACTGAAAGTAAAAATGCAGCTTCATGCCTAAAGTTTCTTAGTAACTTTCAGTAGAAGCTAATTCCTTTAAAGGCTCCCAATGAATGCTTCCTTTATATAGAATTGACATTAAAAGAGGATCCGTATCTTTCCAACTCATAAAAATAAGTGAAAAGAAAGACATGCCCTTTTCAGCCTCATAATACATAGATATATGAAGTCAAGCAAACATAATGATCATAATGGTAGAAAGGAAATGTGTCCTAAAGTAACTGTTATGCATTTGGGGAATAGTTTCTCGGAAAAAAAATAGTGTTTTTACACATCTATTATAGTTTGTAGCAAATTGTTTTTCCATCCGTTTATAGTAACTGGATAGGAAAAAAAAATGAGAGTGATTGATTCATGGTTAAAAGAAAGAACACTATCTTAGTAATGCTGTCATTATCATAGAATTGTGGGGATACAACAGTAAAATGATCCTGCATTTATTTTGTAGTGAGGTAGTGAAGAAAATTTATGTAAAATCATAAGATGTTAACAGGTATAAAGATATGGACAAATACGTGTCTAATGGAAAATAACAGAAATGTAAGTGCTACTTGGGAATCTAATCAGCAAATATCATTGAAGAAGAGTACTTATAAAAACATGTAACTAGCCAAAAATATGCATTATACAGCTAAATCGCTTGGACATATATTTAAGTTTTCCTCATATATTGAATTTGATGCCAGAGTTACTTATAACTGAGATTTTAAAGATGGTATATTTTACATAAATGCAATAAGTATATCTAGTTTTCCTGTCTATCAACTGTGCATTGCTTAAGAAAGGTAAATATTCAGCTGTCTTTACAAGGGAAAGCTTTGTATGAAACTTTAAAAGATAAACCAAAAATAGTATCTAAGCACATAAATGAGAAATTGTGCAACCTATGTCTTAAATGGTTCACAAATTACTATATTATTTTCCACTGAAAATAATAATTACTATATTATTTTCCACTGACATTTACCAAAAATCCAATATTTTAGGATCAAATGCTTCTTTTACAATACCTAATGTATATATTACTTTACAAAGCAATATCACAAAAAGTCAAATTCAATGCTCAAAGAAATTTTCATGTGGCCAGTGAAACAGAATATTTCTGTAATAGGTAAGGCTGTTTGTAGACAGTAATTTGGGTTTCAACTTTTGAAATATGAAGCATAGACAACTTAGAAATTATTTGATGGAGAATAAAATCAAATAAAACAGTAAAGACATATTACTAGAAATACCATGGGTAATTACACTATAGACATAAATTAACAATGGTATTTAATTTTTAGAAAATTGAGAAACTTATATGATGAAAGTACATGGAAAATTATGGAAATAAGGTCTGAGAATTTTAGTTTTGTATGAATGTGTAATATGAGTTCAAAAATGCTAAAAATATTATATATGCTTATTATCCTCATATGAGTGAAACCAACTATATCCTTAAGATTTTTAAGAAAGATAAATATACAATAGTCATATGCAGTGGTCAAATCTCAAATAAAGTCACAGGCTGACTTCATGGTGATAACTTTATATATATATATATATATATATATATATATACATATACTTATTATTTTTAACTTTTACAGAGTTAACCTGTATCAATCTTATGTATACCCTTGACCCCTCTCATCTGAACTCCCCTTCCAGTCCCTCCTCATCCCTCTCCTCCAGGTTATTGCATAGCCCCCATATATGTTCCCTTAGTCTTACAGCATATTCATCATGGTTGTCTCATTTACATATGATAGTGTATGGTTTCTATGCTACTTTTCCATACTTCTCATCCACTCCTCCGTCCCCCAGTGACCATAAGTCTATTCTTTATGTCTGTTTCCCCATTGCTGCTCTACATATGCATTTATAATGTTTTAAATGACTTTAAATAATCTAAAAACATTAAAATTAAATTTAGTCTGTTTTTTTACTGAGCTGTACTTATTGACCAGTTACAGAGACATGTAAAATAAAAGAATTATGCTTAAAGAACTGTTATAATGTAAAATGACAGCTTCATAGACAAATACCTTTAAAGATTTATTTATTTATTTATTTTTGGGCAGGAGTCGGGTTGGGGAGGAAGGGGAGCAGGCGGGCCACTTCTATTGGTCTTTCATTTCTCTATTTTCATCCGTCTTTGTTCTTTGGCTCCTGTGGGCCTCCCAGCGCGGTAGCGTCTGTCGTCGCCGAGCGCCGGCTCTGGGCGCATGCGCTCCAGAGCTCCAGCCCGGTGATTGGACACATCGGTCCAGCCGCTCGGCGGCACGTGGGATCTTCCCAGGCCAGGGATCGAAGCGGCGCCCCTTGCACTGCAGGGCGGTGTCCTTACCCACTGGACCACCAGGGGAAGCCCGACAAATACCTTTAAAACATGTAAGAAATGGGATAAACAGAGCTACCATATGATTCAGTGATCCTACTCCTTCATATATATCCCTAGAAAAACCATAATTCAAAAAAAAAAATAATGCTTTCACCCTAGCATTGAGTGTACCACTATTTACAACCTCCAGGACATAGAAGCAATCCAAATGTCCATCAATAGAAGAATCAATAAAGATATGGAATGTTACTGGAATATATATATTTATGGAATGTAATGGAATATTACTTGGCCATAAAAAACAATGAAATCATTTCAAGTGAAGTTACATGGATAAGCCTGAAGATTCAGATAAAGACAAATATCATATGTTATCACTTATCTGTGGAATCTAAAAAATGGTATAAATGAATTTTTTTACAAAACAGAGATAGAGTCACAGATGTAGAAAACAAATTTTTGGTAACCAAGTGAGAAAAGAAGCAGAGAGGGATGAAATGGGATATTGGGACTGGCATATACAGTCCACTTTACATATGATAGTGTATGGTTTCTATTCTTTCCTTTTCCCCCCCCAGTGACCATAAGTCTATTCTTCATGTCTGTTTCCCCATTGCTGCTCTACATATGCATTTATAATGTTTTAAATGACTTTAAATAATCTAAAAACATTAAAATTAAATTTAGTCTGTTTTTTACTGAGCTGTACTTATTGACCAGTTACAGAGACATGTAAAATAAAAGAATTATGCTTAAAGAACTGTTATAATGTAAAATGACAGCTTCATAGACAAATACCTTTAAAGATTTATTTATTTATTTATTTTTGGGCAGGAGTCGGGTTGGGGAGGAAGGGGAGCAGGCGGGCCACTTCTATTGGTCTTTCATTTCTCTATTTTCATCCGTCTTTGTTCTTTGGCTCCTGTGGGCCTCCCAGCGCGGTAGCGTCTGTCGTCGCCGAGCGCCGGCTCTGGGCGCATGCGCTCCAGAGCTCCAGCCCGGTGATTGGACACATCGGTCCAGCCGCTCGGCGGCACGTGGGATCTTCCCAGGCCAGGGATCGAAGCGGCGCCCCTTGCACTGCAGGGCGGTGTCCTTACCCACTGGACCACCAGGGGAAGCCCGACAAATACCTTTAAAACATGTAAGAAATGGGATAAACAGAGCTACCATATGATTCAGTGATCCTACTCCTTCATATATATCCCTAGAAAAACCATAATTCAAAAAAAAAAATAATGCTTTCACCCTAGCATTCAGTGTACCACTATTGACAACCTCCAGGACATAGAAGCAATCCAAATGTCCATCAATAGAAGAATCAATAAAGATATGGAATGTTACTGGAATATATATATTTATGGAATGTAATGGAATATTACTTGGCCATAAAAAACAATGAAATCATTTCAAGTGAAGTTACATGGATAAGCCTGAAGATTCAGATAAAGACAAATATCATATGTTATCACTTATCTGTGGAATCTAAAAAATGGTATAAATGAATTTTTTTACAAAACAGAGATAGAGTCACAGATGTAGAAAACAAATTTTTGGTAACCAAGTGAGAAAAGAAGCAGAGAGGGATGAAATGGGATATTGGGACTGGCATATACAGTCCACTATATATAAAATAGAGAAAGAATAAGAATCCATTCTATAGCATAGGGAACTCTACTCAGTACTCTATAATGATCTATATGAGAAGAGAACCTAAATAAGAGTTGATATATGTATATGTATAATTGATCTACTTTGCCATACAGTCAAAACCAATACATTATAAATCAACTATATGCTAATGAAAAATTCATCAAAAAGTGGAAGCATATATATACACCAAGAATGAATACAGTTGACCTGTGAAAAACACACTACACATAGAGTAACTGAGGGTACTACTATAATTAGACTGATTCTTGATGTCATTGAGTATCATAATGAGGATAAAGGTCGATTGGTATTATAAAGTCTTAAAAAAAGGGAAAAGGCTTCCTTAGTGGTTCAACAGCAGAAAATCAGCCTGCAATGCAGGAGACACGGGTTCGATCCCTGGATTAGAAAGATCCTTAAAGAAGGAAATGGCAACTCACTCCAGTATTCTTGCCTGGGAAACACAGTGGACTGAGGAACCTGGCGGGGTGAAGTCCATGGGGTCACAAAGAGTCTGACACAACTTAGCAACTAGACACACATACACATGGTAAGTAACATTAAAGGAGCAGGCAATGCCAACACATCGTATAAACTCAAAGGAAATTTTTTCACTGATAATTACATAGGTTTTATGAGTATACTGAATTACGCTCAGTTCAAAACTTCTTTCTTTCCATCAAAATGAAAACTCATTTATTTCAAAAAGTCATCAGAAGTAATTAAAAAAATGGTCTTACAAATTCAAGCTCATCCATTGGACATAGAAGCAATCCAAATGTCCATCAATAGAAGAATCAATAAAGATATGGAATGTTACTGGAATATATATATTTATGGAATGTAATGGAATATTACTTGGCCATAAAAAACAATGAAATCATTTCAAGTGAAGTTACATGGATAAGCCTGAAGATTCAGATAAAGACAAATATCATATGTTATCACTTATCTGTGGAATCTAAAAAATGGTATAAATGAATTTTTTTACAAAACAGAGATAGAGTCACAGATGTAGAAAACAAATTTTTGGTAACCAAGTGAGAAAAGAAGCAGAGAGGGATGAAATGGGATATTGGGACTGGCATATACAGTCCACTTTATATAAAATAGAGAAAGAATAAGAATCCATTCTATAGCATAGGGAACTCTACTCAGTACTCTATACTGATCTATATGAGAAGAGAAACTAAATAAGAGTTGATATATGTATATGTATAATTGATCTACTTTGCCATACAGTCAAAACCAATACATTATAAATCAACTATATGCTAATGAAAAATTCATCAAAAAGTGGAAGCATATATATACACCAAGAATGAATACAGTTGACCTGTGAAAAACACACTACACATAGAGTAACTGAGGGTACTACTATAATTAGACTGATTCTTGATGTCATTGAGTATCATAATGAGGATAAAGGTCGATTGGTATTATAAAGTCTTAAAAAAAGGAACAGGCTTCCTTAGTGGTTCAACAGCAGAAAATCAGCCTGCAATGCAGGAGACACGGGTTCGATCCCTGGATTAGAAAGATCCTTAAAGAAGGAAATGGCAACTCACTCCAGTATTCTTGCCTGGGAAACACAGTGGACTGAGGAACCTGGCGGGGTGAAGTCCATGGGGTCACAAAAGAGTCTGACACAACTTAGCAACTAGACACACATACACATGGTAAGTAACATTAAAGGAGCAGGCAATGCCAACACATCGTATAAACTCAAAGGAAATTTTTTCACTGATAATTACATAGGTTTTATGAGTATACTGAATTACGCTCAGTTCAAAACTTCTTTCTTTCCATCAAAATGAAAACTCATTTATTTCAAAAAGTCATCAGAAGTAATTAAAAATATGGTCTTACAAATTCAAGCTTTATTCCCAGTTTTAAGCAGATAAATGATAAAATCATACTATGAGAGGTATAAAGAGAAATGAGACAGAAGGAAAACAAAATAAGGTCCATAACATTGTCTTCTTAGTCGAGCACCAAGTTTAGATCATCGTCATCCATGTGCATCTCTCCTATTTTAGAATCTTTTCCAATTGAGTAAATTGCTTATAATAATCCCTCACTATCTATCATTACACTTTATTTGATTTCAGTTACCCAACGTCAACTGTGGTCTGAAAAATATTAATCAGAAAATTCCAGAAATATAAAAATTCATAAGTTTTAAATTATACATTGTTCTAAGTAGTAGGATGAAATCTTGTGCCTCTGACTCTGTGCCATCTAGGACATTGATCATCCCTTCATCTAGCATATCAACACTGTATACTCTACCTAACTGTAAATCACTTATTAGTCATCCAGATTAGCAGATGAACTACCTTGATATACCAGTGCTGGTGTTCAAGTCACCCTTATCTGACTTAATAATGACCCCAAGAGTGATGTTGCTGGCAATTTGGATATTCTTTTACAGTGTCTAATTTATACCCTGAACTCTGTCATACATATGTATATATAGTAAAATACTGAGTATATATTGTAGTCAGTACTATAAATTTCAGGCATCCACTGGGCATCTTGGAACACATTCCCAATGGATAGGGGAACACTACTGTTTATTTAAGTCATAAAATAATTAGCCACAAAGTGATGCTTTTTCTCAAATGTTTGAAATGTTAGTCTTTATAAAACGGATATTGAATATTTCATGATGACACATAGATGTAAAAAATAGACTAAAAATTGCTTAGAGACAAATATTTTACACATAAGGTAGAATATACTAATAATCATTATATCAAATATTTCTCTTTTTTTTTCCCGGAAGTAGAATGACTGATCATTGGTAGAACAAATCTACATGTTATGCTTCTATTTCAAAGTGACTTAGAAGATATTTCCAAAGGAAATACAGTCTTTAAAATAGTATCTCATACTGAAAATGTATGATTCCCTAAATGATGAGCGGAAGAAATAGAATGATAAACTTATTTTAATTTATATTTTTCCTTACTCTTTTTAGAAATATGCTTTTAATATCATCAATTATCATGATTTTCTTTTTAAAATATGATGAAACTACATTTTTAGCAAGTTAACCTGATTAGACTTTATTTCAATCTCTTTTATTTTGATTTATTTTGGTAAGGTAGGTCTAAAAATTATGTACAACAGATGAATAAAGAATTGTTAAAATTAATGAAAGCATAAACTGCAAGGGAATAGTCATATCATTTGAGAAACTTATTCCTCTCAAGAGTACTGTTGTAACTGTTGGCATCGTGGTCATAGAAAGAGCCTCTGACTCTACCCATTAACCAGCTAAGAGACCTTGGCCAATCTTCATAGTCCCTTTAGGTCTCAATTCTTCCATCTGTGACTAAAAGGATTTAGTCAAGATGATCTCTAAGATGACTCCAATCTCTACGGCTTTATTACTTCAGGCATCACGTAGAACCACATCAAGAGGAGAATATCATTTATTGATTTTAGTAACTTTACCTTTAACAGTGAATTGCATAAAAACTTCTCAGGCAGTAGTCTTTTCATATTATCAAAATAACTGAAAACACAGTTTAAAAATTATTTCATTTATGATTTTCCATGAAAAACATTCTCTAAAGGGCAAACAGTACTATAAATTTCAGGCATCCACTGGGCATCTTGGAACACATTCCCAATGGATAGGGGAACACTACTGTTTATTTAAGTTTATTTAAGTCATAAAATAGCTACAAAGTGATGCTTTTTCTCAAATGTTTGAAATGTTAGTCTTTATAAAACGGATATTGAATATTTCATGATGACACATAGATGTAAAAAATAGACTAAAAATTGCTTAGAGACAAATATTTTACACATAAGGTAGAATATACTAATAATCATTATATCAAATATTTCTCTTTTTTTTTTCCCGGAAGTAGAATGACTGATCATTGGTAGAACAAATCTACATGTTATGCTTCTATTTCAAAGTGACTTAGAAGATATTTCCAAATTCAGTGTAAAGGAATACAGTCTTTAAAATAGTATCTCATAATGAAAATGTATGATTCCCTAAATGATGAGCGGAAGAAATAGAATGATAAACTTATTTTAATTTATATTTTTCCTTACTCTTTTTAGAAATATGCTTTTAATATCATCAATTATCATGATTTTCTTTTTAAAATATGATGAAACTACATTTTTAGCAAGTTAACCTGATTAGACTTTATTTCAATCTCTTTTATTTTGATTTATTTTGGTAAGGTAGGTCTAAAAATTATGTACAACAGATGAATAAAGAATTGTTAAAATTAATGAAAGCATAAACTGCAAGGGAATAGTCATATCATTTGAGAAACTTATTCCTCTCAAGAGTACTGTTGTAACTGTTGGCATCGTGGTCATAGAAAGAGCCTCTGACTCTACCTATTAACCAGCTAAGAGACCTTGGCCAATCTTCATAGTCCCTTTAGGTCTCAATTCTTCCATCTGTGACTAAAAGGATTCAGTCAAGATGATCTCTAAGATGACTCCAATCTCTACGGCTTTATTACTTCAGGCATCACGTAGAACCACATCAAGAGGAGAATATCATTTATTGATTTTAGTAACTTTACCTTTAACAGTGAATTGCATAAAAAACTTCTCAGGCAGTAGTCTTTTTCATATTATCAAAATAACTGAAAACACAGTTTTAAAAATAATGTATTTCAGTTTTTATGATTTTCCATGAGAAAAAGCATTTCATGACAAGAGGTTATAAGAAATAAAACCATTTTTATAGAAAAACAGATATAAATTTATATATTTTTAGATATTTCCTATCTATCTCAGCTATAAATGTCTTTATCACCTACAGTTATCTTTGGAATTAAATCTTTTGAGAGATAAATGCTGTAGACTATTTAATGCTTCAGGAGGTTTAGATGCTTATAACTTGTAGAAAGTTAAAATGTTTTCCCTTTTATTTCATATTCATTCCAAGTCTTTATTGTTGCTTTTGAAACAGACCTTTTAAAAATGAAAAAGATGTTAATGATTACCTAGCCCAGCTTCAGTATTTTTAAACCAGGATCACAGATTCTTCTTCCTTCCATCAAAAGATAAAAGCTAGAAGGTTTGTCCTGGAAGCTCTGAGGCACCCTGTGAAAAGTTCCACTGTGTTGAAGTGGTTACCATGCTGGAGAAGCTGCCTGGAAAATTCTAGTTAATGATCCAAACTGAGGCTAGCCTCCCTGCCATTCTCAATGAAGCATCATGTGACTGGAATTGATTTTGGACGCTCCAAGTAGCCCATCTGTCTGCCGAATACCACTGAGTGACTTCCAGAGAAGTCACATGAAAGAGAAGAATCACCCATTTGAATGCTGCCCAACTATTGATGCCTAAACTTATTGGAGATATATAATAAAATTATTGTCATTAGGTTTTAGCAGCTTTTTCAATTTTCTTCAATAGAGCACTAGGCAAATAGAATTTGGTACCTGAAAGTGAGATACTAACCTTACAAATTCTAAATTGTGTGACTTTGATTTGGGGACAAGACAATAGGAAAAGCCTGATAAGCCTTAAAATGACTTGAAAAATTTCAGCTAAGAGACCTTGGCCAATCTTCATAGTCCCTTTAGGTCTCAATTCTTCCATCTGTGACTAAAAGGATAGTCAAGATGATCTCTAAGATGACTCCAATCTCTACGGCTTTATTACTTCAGGCATCACGTAGAACCACATCAAGAGGAGAATATCATTTATTGATTTTAGTAACTTTACCTTTAACAGTGAACTGCATAAAAAACTTCTCAGGCAGTAGTCTTTTTCATATTATCAAAATAACTGAAAACACAGTTTTAAAAATAATGTATTTCAATTTTTATGATTTTCCATGAAAAAAAGCATTTCATGACAAGAGGTTATAAGAAATAAAACCATTTTTATAGAAAAACAGATATAAATTTATATATTTTTAGATATTTCCCATCTATCTCAGCTATAAATGTCTTTATCACCTACAGTTATCTTTGGAATTAAATCTTTTGAGAGATAAATGCTGTAGACTATTTAATGCTTCAGGAGGTTTAGATGCTTATAACTTGTAGAAAGTTAAAATGTTTTCCCTTTTATTTCATATTCATTCCAAGTCTTTATTGTTGCTTTTGAAACAGACCTTTTAAAAATGAAAAAGATGTTAATGATTACCTAGCCCAGCTTCAGTATTTTTAAACCAGGATCACAGATTCTTCTTCCTTCCATCAAAAGATAAAAGCTAGAAGGTTTGTCCTGGAAGCTCTGAGGCACCCTGTGAAAAGTTCCACTGTGTTGAAGTGGTTACCATGCTGGAGAAGCTGCCTGGAAAATTCTAGTTAATGATCCAAACTGAGGCTAGCCTCCCTGCCATTCTCAATGAAGCATCATGTGACTGGAATTGATTTTGGACGCTCCAAGTAGCCCATCTGTCTGCCGAATACCACTGAGTGACTTCCAGAGAAGTCACATGAAAGAGAAGAATCACCCATTTGAATGCTGCCCAACTATTGATGCCTAAACTTATTGGAGATATATAATAAAATTATTGTCATTAGGTTTTAGCAGCTTTTTCAATTTTCTTCAATAGAGCACTAGGCAAATAGAATTTGGTACCTGAAAGTGAGATACTAACCTTACAAATTCTAAATTGTGTGACTTTGATTTGGGGACAAGACAATAGGAAAAAGCCTGATAAGCCTTAAAATGACTTGATAAAGATTTAAAAAAAATACTAAATTGAAAGTTGGCAGGAAGTTTGGTGATACTGCCACTCAAGGTAACCTGAAAAGTTAAAAATGGACTCAATGAACTGATAATATACCTAAAATGATTTTCTGGGAGAAGTGTTGAAGATACCACCTGGTTCCTTCCAGCTGTCTGTTGAAGTGAGAGAAAAGAATGATTAAATAATCAACTACTAATAGAAAAGTGAATGAATGGAAAAGACTTTGGGCAACTTTTTCAGGCATCAAGTTCTTCTTAAAGTATGTCTCAGGATAAAGAATGCATCTGAAGCACTTTGAGGAGAACAAAGTCACAGTGAATCCACGCTGTGGTAAGTCCTAAGTGTCTTCAGAAGGATTCAGGTCTGTATCTTAGTTACAAAAAAATAAAAAGTATGCCATATAGATGCCCTCAAGGAGACAATAGAGCAAAGGGCAGTTGCACAGGAAAATTGATGCTGATGAAATTAATTAATAAATAATCTATTATAGAATGAGAAATTATTTTACTGAAGTCAAACAAGACTACACCTAGAAAATATTCTCCTAGATAACTGAGGAATTGCTCCAGAGAAGCATAGCTTTCAGAACAGTTTTATATTTTATCAGGACAAAGAACATCAAAGTCAAGGATACATTCCTTCAAAGTTAAAAAAAAAAAAAAAGTTATCAACACATACACAGAAAATCAGAATGAGTCTGGCATCTGGGAAGGGAGTCTTTTTTATTGAAGGAGTACCAGCATTGATATTCTAGAAAGGAAGGCATTTAATCTTTATTCTTGACATGATCATTCTTTGTTGGTATTGTTCAGTCACTCACTTGTGTCCAACACTTTGTGACCCGATGAACCATGAACTGCAGCACACGAGGTTTCCCTATCCTTCACTATCCTGCGACTGCTCAAACTTCATGTCCACTGAGTCAGTGATGCAACCCAGCCACCTAATCTTCTGTTGTCCCTTCTCATCCAGCCCTCAGTCTTTCCCAGAATCAGAGGCTTTTCCAGTGAATTGGTTCTTTGCATTAGGTAGCCAAGGTATTGGAGTTTCAAATTCAGCCTCAGTCCTTCCAATGAATATTTAGGGTTGATATTCTTTAGAATTGACTGGTTTGATCTCTTTGTAGTCTAAGGGACTATCAAGAGTCTTCTCCAGCACCACAGTTTGGAAGCATCAGTTCTTTGACCATCAGTCTTCCTTATGGTCCAACTCACATATTCATATATGACAATTGAAAAAGCTATAGCTTTGAGTATATGGACGTTTGTCAGCAAAATAATGTCACTGCTTTGTAACATGCTGTCTAGATTTGTCAAAGCTTTTCTTCAAAGAGGAAAAAGTGTTTTAATTTCATGGCTGCAGTCACCATCCACAGTGATTTTGGATTTCAAAGAAAATAAAATCTGCCACTGTTTCCATTGTTTGCCCATCTATTTTCAATGAAGTGATGGGGTTGTATGCCATGATCTTAGTTTTGTAAATGTTAAATTTTAATCCATCCTCTTTCACCTTCTTCAGAAGGATTCAGGTCTGTATCTTAGTTACAAAAATAAAAAGTATGCCATATAGATGCCCTCAAGGAGACAATAGAGCAAAGGGCAGTTGCACAGGAAAATTGATGCTGATGAAATTAATTAATAAATAATCTATTATAGAATGAGAAATTATTTTACTGAAGTCAAACAAGACTACACCTAGAAAATATTCTCCTAGCTAACTGAGGAATTGCTCCAGAGAAGCATAGCTTTCAGAACAGTTTTATATTTTATCAGGACAAAGAACATCAAAGTCAAGGATACATTCCTTCAAAGTTAAAAAAAAAAAAGTTATCAACACATACACAGAAAATCAGAATGAGTCTGGCATCTGGGAAGGGAGTCTTTTTTATTGAAGGAGTACCAGCATTGATATTCTAGAAAGGAAGGCATTTAATCTTTATTCTTGACATGATCATTCTTTGTTGGTATTGTTCAGTCACTCACTTGTGTCCAACACTTTGTGACCCGATGAACCATGAACTGCAGCACACGAGGTTTCCCTATCCTTCACTATCCTGCGACTGCTCAAACTTCATGTCCACTGAGTCAGTGATGCAACCCAGCCACCTAATCTTCTGTTGTCCCTTCTCATCCAGCCCTCAGTCTTTCCCAGAATCAGAGGCTTTTCCAGTGAATTGGTTCTTTGCATTAGGTAGCCAAGGTATTGGAGTTTCAAATTCAGCCTCAGTCCTTCCAATGAATATTTAGGGTTGATATTCTTTAGAATTGACTGGTTTGATCTCTTTGTAGTCTAAGGGACTATCAAGAGTCTTCTCCAGCACCACAGTTTGGAAGCATCAGTTCTTTGACCATCAGTCTTCCTTATGGTCCAACTCACATATTCATATATGACAATTGAAAAAGCTATAGCTTTGAGTATATGGACGTTTGTCAGCAAAATAATGTCACTGCTTTGTAACATGCTGTCTAGATTTGTCAAAGCTTTTCTTCAAAGAGTAAAAAGTGTTTTAATTTCATGGCTGCAGTCACCATCCACAGTGATTTTGGATTTCAAAGAAAATAAAATCTGCCACTGTTTCCATTGTTTGCCCATCCATTTTCAATGAAGTGATGGGGTTGTATGCCATGATCTTAGTTTTGTAAATGTTAAATTTTAATCCATCTTTTTCACTCTCCTCTTTCACCTTCATCAAGACAGTTCTTAATTCCTCTTCACTTTCTGTTATTACAGTGGTATAATCTATATACCACTTGAAGTTGTTGATATTTCTCCCAGGAATCTTGATTCCAGCTTGTGAATCATCCAGCCTGGCATTATGCATTATGTACTCCGTATATAAGTTAAATAAGCAGGATGGTAATATAGACTTGACATACTCTTTTCCCAATTTGGATCCAGTCCATTGTTCCACGTCCAGTTCTAAATGTTGCTTCTTGACCTGTTTACAGGTTTCTCAGGAGGCAGGTAAGGAAATCCCCACCTCATTCAGAATTTTCCACGGTTTGCTGTGATCCACAGAACCAAAGGTTTTAGCATAGTCAATGAAGCAGAAGTGAGTGTTTTTCTGGAATTCCCTTGCTTTTTCTATACTTCTGGTCATTGTGCCCTTTTATCAATAATTAAAACATATGTATAATATATGTTTGATATGCCACAGGTAAGCTTTTCTGGTTAGAATAAAATTTAAGTTAATTCCTGTATAAGCCAGAATGATGTCTCCATACCCAATATACGAATTTTTATTTTTGTCACCAGTATAGAGAAGGCTATCTTACATAGATTTATGAATATAGTCTTGTCTAATGGAATATATTAGGAATTGACAGACAAGAGGTTTGTAATATTTTAAAAGGCTATCTTTGCGTAGATTCAGCCTCAGTCCTTCCAATGAATATTTAGGGTTGATATTCTTTAGAATTGACTGGTTTGATCTCTTTGTAGTCTAAGGGACTATCAAGAGTCTTCTCCAGCACCACAGTTTGGAAGCATCAGTTCTTTGACCATCAGTCTTCCTTATGGTCCAACTCACATATTCATATATGACAATTGAAAAGCTATAGCTTTGAGTATATGGACGTTTGTCAGCAAAATAATGTCACTGCTTTGTAACATGCTGTCTAGATTTGTCAAAGCTTTTCTTCAAAGAGGAAAAAGTGTTTTAATTTCATGGCTGCAGTCACCATCCACAGTGATTTTGGATTTCAAAGAAAATAAAATCTGCCACTGTTTCCATTGTTTGCCCATCTATTTTCAATGAAGTGATGGGGTTGTATGCCATGATCTTAGTTTTGTAAATGTTAAATTTTAATCCATCTTTTTCACTCTCCTCTTTCACCTTCATCAAGACAGTTCTTAATTCCTCTTCACTTTCTGTTATTACAGTGGTATAATCTATATACCACTTGAAGTTGTTGATATTTCTCCCAGGAATCTTGATTCCAGCTTGTGAATCATCCAGCCTGGCATTATGCATTATGTACTCCGTATATAAGTTAAATAAGCAGGATGGTAATATAGACTTGACATACTCTTTTCCCAATTTGGATCCAGTCCATTGTTCCACGTCCAGTTCTAAATGTTGCTTCTTGACCTGTATACAGGTTTCTCAGGAGGCAGGTAAGGAAATCCCCACCTCATTCAGAATTTTCCACGGTTTGCTGTGATCCACAGAACCAAAGGTTTTAGCATAGTCAATGAAGCAGAAGTGAGTGTTTTTCTGGAATTCCCTTGCTTTTTCTATACTTCTGGTCATTGTGCCCTTTTATCAATAATTAAAACATATGTATAATATATGTTTGATATGCCACAGGTAAGCTTTTCTGGTTAGAATAAAATTTAAGTTAATTCCTGTATAAGCCAGAATGATGTCTCCATACCCAATATACGAATTTTTTATTTTTGTCACCAATATAGAGAAGGCTATCTTACATAGATTTATGAATATAGTCTTGTCTAATGGAATATATTAGGAATTGACAGACAAGAGGTTTGTAATATTTTAAAAGGCTATCTTTGCGTAGATTGCCAGGAACAGAAAGAATAGAAAAAATTAAGAAACCCCAAATTCTATAAGCAAGAAAAATGGGAGAAAAATTGATTTTAAAAAACTATTATTTACAGGAAAAGCTACATTTTATGGACTAGAAAGTTACATTTTATAGACTAGAAAGTTTTCAGAAGGCAGGTCCAAAACCAAGAGCTATGTAGAATTATGTTCAGAAGTCACGACTGAGCTTTAATTAAGGAAATAAACATATCTCCTACATTATATCTAAGAGTTACTGTAGGACAGTGATTGCTACATGCCTCTTATTTTCCCCCTGGTGGGAAAAGAAATGGTGGGACAGAAATGTTTACTTATGTTTATCTGATCTTTGGATGTTAGGTAAAAGGAGACAGATCATTTTTCCTTTAATTTCATAAGTTTTTAGACTAAAAGCAACTTTATCCAAGGAATAAAAGCTAAGGAAATTTTATCTGTAGCTCCATTTGATTTCAGTGAAAAAATCCAGGGCCTTGAACTTTATAGAATAATAGAATGAGGTTTTTGGTAATTCTTGGATGAAGAAGGAAGATTAGTAATTTTGTGGGCAGGGCATTTTTGACTTAATTAATTTCAAACTTAGATGCATATTATTTGAAACTTCTTCCAAGTTTATGGTCCCCCACAATGAGTATACACTTGGTTGGATCTGCTTCAACTAATTAAGGAGCAAAGAAGTGGTGCTTGATTGTAAAACTTCATACAATGTTCACTTTCTTCACTGGAAGAATTTCTCTTGGCATCTGGAACGACCATGTCAGAATCCTATATACCTTGAGGCTGAAGGGGCCACAATTAGGTATTTTGCTGACAATCCCAGCCGAACTCAGACTTTTCGATGTACCCTCCAAGTCACCATATCTATGAGTAAGCAATGTCTGCTTTCCAGTCCAGATAATTTCAACAGCTGAATATCATCAAGTGACGTCTATTGCGCCACACAGAAGAGTAGAATAGTGGAATTATTCCACTTATACTCTACTCGATGTCCAGACCCACAAAATTAATAGGATACAGTGGAATGATTGTAAGATTTTTCTTACTAACTTTTGTTTATCAATAGATAACTGGAACACCAACCTTCTTTTTGACAAGATAAATTGTTAACAGAAAAAATATGGCAAGGAGAAATAAAGTAATTTTCACATGTGCATGCAATGATAAAGGGGAGGACAGGGCTGCCAAGCCAAGATCCATGTCTTACTTTTTATTTCCATTATACATCATTGTCTTGACAAAGTGCAGTTTTTTAAAATACATCCCCATCTTACAATGTTTAGAAATTAATCCAATTTATGAAAGTCAAACATGTTTACTATTAGTTCTTTTCTGTTTTCCTTTTATCTCATCATCTTCTACTGTTTAACTTGCTTCTTAGTATTTAAAGCATTAAGGCTCAGTCCATATGTGAAGAAAATAAGCAAGTGAATCCTTAATTCTTAGTGGGCTTCAAATTAGAAATTTATTATTTCTGTGATGAAGATTTATGCCCACATTTATCCCTCTGCTCCATTCACTGTCATCCATTAAAACTTTAACTCGAAATGCTTAATTTCACACCAACTTCCTGACCAATCCAACTGCAGAATCAAAACTGACCCTCATCAGACAGAATTGAAAGGCTCCAATCCAGTAAATCACCATGTCAGCACTGAGGTGACTCTTGAAAACTTCACTCTTTCCTTTGTGGCTCCTTTCTTCTTCCTAGATTTGGTCTGTAGATGAAATCATCCTATATTCTATGTCAAGTAGCTGTGTCTTCCTCCCTTGTTTAACCTTGTGCCAAGGAGCAAAGAAGTGGTGCTTGATTGTAAAACTTCATACAATGTTCACTTTCTTCACTGGAAGAATTTCTCTTGGCATCTGGAACGACCATGTCAGAATCCTATATACCTTGAGGCTGAAGGGGCCACAATTAGGTATTTTGCTGACAATCCCAGCCGAACTCAGACTTTTCGATGTACCCTCCAAGTCACCATATCTATGAGTAAGCAATGTCTGCTTTCCAGTCCAGATAATTTCAACAGCTGAATATCATCAAGTGACGTCTATTGCGCCACACAGAAGAGTAGAATAGTGGAATTATTCCACTTATACTCTACTCGATGTCCAGACCCACAAAATTAATAGGATACAGTGGAATGATTGTAAGATTTTTCTTACTAACTTTTGTTTATCAATAGATAACTGGAACACCAACCTTCTTTTTGACAAGATAAATTGTTAACAGAAAAAATATGGCAAGGAGAAATAAAGTAATTTTCACATGTGCATGCAATGATAAAGGGGAGGACAGGGCTGCCAAGCCAAGATCCATGTCTTACTTTTTATTTCCATTATACATCATTGTCTTGACAAAGTGCAGTTTTTTAAAATACATCCCCATCTTACAATGTTTAGAAATTAATCCAATTTATGAAAGTCAAACATGTTTACTATTAGTTCTTTTCTGTTTTCCTTTTATCTCATCATCTTCTACTGTTTAACTTGCTTCTTAGTATTTAAAGCATTAAGGCTCAGTCCATATGTGAAGAAAATAAGCAAGTGAATCCTTAATTCTTAGTGGGCTTCAAATTAGAAATTTATTATTTCTGTGATGAAGATTTATGCCCACATTTATCCCTCTGCTCCATTCACTGTCATCCATTAAAACTTTAACTCGAAATGCTTAATTTCACACCAACTTCCTGACCAATCCAACTGCAGAATCAAAACTGACCCTCATCAGACAGAATTGAAAGGCTCCAATCCAGTAAATCACCATGTCAGCACTGAGGTGACTCTTGAAAACTTCACTCTTTCCTTTGTGGCTCCTTTCTTCTTCCTAGATTTGGTCTGTAGATGAAATCATCCTATATTCTATGTCAAGTAGCTGTGTCTTCCTCCCTTGTTTAACCTTGTGCCAGGGTTCCAGTTTGGAATTCAGGCACATTTGCTCTATGTAGCTAGGATTTTAGTCCCACCATGTTCTTGTAGATTCTGTAGTCTAATCTATCTTGAAAAATTTAACCCAGAGGCAGGAATTCTACCAGTCCTCTTAAATTTCCGTGGTGTTTCTTTAATCCTGTCTAAAATCTTTGTTTTTGTACTTAGCTGCCTTAACTTAAAGTTACTTACACCTAACTTGACACTCTTGCTGGTCTTTCTGGACATCAGTGTGATGACCTTCCTGTCTGTCCACCTGTCTTGATCCATTATTGTCTAGTAAACATAGTTGTGGTCTCCAGATGGAATGCTTTGTCAGTCTGGCTGAATTTCCATCGCTTACTTCTTTTACAGTTTCCAAGAACTGATTTTATGTCAGTGTTCGTTTATAGTCTCCCATTTTTTTTTTATTTTTATTATTTATTTACTTTGGGCGGGGGTCGGGTTGGGGAGGAAGGGGAGTGGGTGGGCCACTTCCATTGGTCTTTCATTTCTCCATTTTCATTCGTCTTCGTTCTTTGGCTCCTGCGGGCCTCCCATAGCGGTGGTGTCTGTTGTCGCAGAGCGCCAGCTCTGGGCGCATGCACTCCAGAGCTCCCGCTTGGTGATTGGACACATCAGTCCAGCCGCTCCGCGGCACGTGGGATCTTCCCAGGCCAAGGCTCAAACCGGCGCCCCTTGCACTGCAAGGCGATGTCCTTACCCACTGGACCACCAAGGGAAGCCCTAGTCTCCCATTTTTATCCAAGCTAAACTCTTTCTACCAGTACCGTGTCCCAGCCTAGTTAGAACAACACCTCTACAACAGCTGACAGACAATCATGTCACTCTAAAAACTAAAGATGCATTGTAAATCAGTTGTGCTAATAAAATTTTAAGAAAAATTTCCCTTTTTTCATAACTTTGAAGAAAATACTTATGTTGGCTTTCTTCCTCATGTTTGACAGAAATGATAACTGAAGTCCAAAAATTTAGAAACTGAATCTCTGTGTTTCTAATGTGTACATTTTATAAAAGCTCTGCCTTTCAGGTCACCTACTGTTTAAGTGAATGGACAGTTTTTATAGTTGCTTCTCAAAATAGTATCTCTCACAGTGGAAAAATATGACACACCTACTTCTATGCAGTCATAACTTTTCTCTCTGATTCACTGAAATAAAACATAGGACTGATATATGTAAGATGGTTTTTTCCTGGGAGAGGATGTATTATTGTAAACTGAATTCCAGAGGAAAAATGAGTGAAAAATAAATACACATATCCACTACAGTAATCATTTACAAAGTAAGGGAAAAATACTATATATTTTTTAAAAATATGCTTCATTATAGTGTCTTTCCAGGTGATGCAATGGTGAGGAATCCACTTGCCAGTACAGGACACTGCAAGAGACTCAGGTTCAATCCCTGGGTTGGAAGACTTCCTGGAGAAGAAAGTGACAACCCACTCCAGTACTCTTGCTTGGGAAATCCCATGGGCAGAGGAGACAGTCAAGCTACAGTCTATGGGGTCACAAAGAGCCAGACACGAGTGAGGTACTGAACACACACACACTATAGTGTATGTGGACTATATATTGGTCTCGGTCCAATCAGGAGATGGAGACACATAGCAACTTAAGTAGGAGGAATTTAATACAAAAGCTTTTCAGTATAAAAAGCTCTGGGCGCATGCACTCAGAGCTCCCGGTACACATCAGTCCAGCCGCTCCGCGGCACGTGGGATCTTCCCAGGCCAAGGCTCAAACCGGCGTCCCTTGCACTGCAAGGCGGTGTCCTTACCCACTGGACCACCAAGGGAAGCCCTAGTCTCCCATTTTTATCCAAGCTAAACTTTTTCTACCAGTACCGTGTCCCAGCCTAGTTAGAACAACACCTCTACAACAGCTGACAGACAATCATGTCACTCTAAAAACTAAAGATGCATTGTAAATCAGTTGTGCTAATAAAATTTTAAGAAAAAATTCCCTTTTTTCATAACTTTGAAGAAAATACTTATGTTGGCTTTCTTCCTCATGTTTGACAGAAATGATAACTGAAGTCCAAAAATTTAGAAACTGAATCTCTGTGTTTCTAATGTGTACATTTTATAAAAGCTCTGCCTTTCAGGTCACCTACTATTTAAGTGAATGGACAGTTTTTATAGTTGCTTCTCAAAATAGTATCTCTCACAGTGGAAAAATATGACACACCTACTTCTATGCAGTCATAACTTTTCTCTCTGATTCACTGAAATAAAACATAGGACTGATATATGTAAGATGGTTTTTCCCTGGGAGAGGAGTTATTATTGTAAACTGAATTCCAGAGGAAACATGAGTGAAAAATAAATACACATATCCACTACAGTAATCATTTACAAAGTAAGGGAAAAATACTATATATTTTTTAAAAATATGCTTCATTGTAGTGTCTTTCCAGGTGATGCAATGGTGAGGAATCCACTTGCCAGTACAGGACACTGCAAGAGACTCAGGTTCAATCCCTGGGTTGGAAGACTTCCTGGAGAAGAAAGTGACAACCCACTCCAGTATTCTTGCTTGGGAAATCCCATGGGCAGAGGAGACAGTCAAGCTACAGTCTATGGGGTCACAAAGAGCCAGACACGAGTGAGGTACTGAACACACACACACTATAGTGTATGTGGACTATATATTGGTCTCGGTCCAATCAGGAGATGGAGACACATAGCAACTTAAGTAGGAGGAATTTAATACAAAGAATTATTGAGCTATGATAGAATCACAGCTATAAAAATAGAAGAGAACTCAAATGTACTCTGAAGGGTTCCTCCCCCTTTTCCTAGAGCAAAAGTGCCTAAGGAAGGACATGCTTCCCTTCATGCTGCCCCGCCCATCCACCCCACCTGCTCAGGCCAGAATAGTGTTCAGAAACCTGTTGTTATGTCAAAGCCAAAGCTAGTTCACAGATACAATGCAAGCAACGAGGAAAACCTCCAGGCTGGGACTGCGTGGTCACCAAGAGCTGTGCATTCTGGGTGCACAGATGGGACCAAGTGACACTAAATGGTCCCACACAACTGCTCCTTGCCAGTGTGGCAGGAGCAAGAAAAAACAAAATATCATTTCGAAGCCCTTTTCTGCCTTTTTCCAGAGCCCTCTACCGAGCTTAAAATCATGCTCACTGTAAAAAAGCAGGTATGCCAAAGCTTGAATGTGGACTTGTGGGCATTGCTAACTGCCACATGCATCATATGAACAAGAAAATGGCAAGCAATCCAGTCCAGTATTCTTGTCTATGAAATTCCGTGGACAGAGGAGCTAAGTAGGTTACAATCCAGAGGGTCGCAAAGAGTCTGAAACAACTGAGCAGGTGTACACACACCCCCAGACACACACATGTATCATATAGGCTATCTCACCATGGTGCAAATATACGTTAAAGCCAATTAAATAAGTAATGTGTCTCATATTTAGCCTAGAAATATTGTAACTAATATGTAATACAAATTAAAAATAATTATAGAGATTTCAGTATTTTAAAAGACTTAGTGAAGACTACTGATGACCTCGATCTTTTGTTTCCTTCCAAACTGAAATGGATAGCATCTTTGTTCTACATAGTTTTATTTGTGCTGTCAGAAACAGTGTGAATTAAATTCCATGAACTTCATATCAACTTTATATTTGACTTTTATTGATGTTATAGCTACAGTCTATGGGGTCACAAAGAGTCAGACACGAGTGAGGTACTGAACACACACACACTATAGTGTATGTGGACTATATATTGGTCTCGGTCCAATCAGGAGATGGAGACACATAGCAACTTAAGTAGGAGGAATTTAATACAAAGAATTATTGAGCTATGATAGAATCACAGCTATAAAAATAGAAGAGAACTCAAATGTACTCTGAAGGGTTCCTCCCCCTTTTCCTAGAGCAAAAGTGCCTAAGGAAGGACATGCTTCCCTTCATGCTGCCCCGCCCATCCACCCCACCTGCTCAGGCCAGAATAGTGTTCAGAAACCTGTTGTTATGTCAAAGCCAAAGCTAGTTCACAGATACAATGCAAGCAACGAGGAAAACCTCCAGGCTGGGACTGCGTGGTCACCAAGAGCTGTGCATTCTGGGTGCACAGATGGGACCAAGTGACACTAAATGGTCCCACACAACTGCTCCTTGCCAGTGTGGCAGGAGCAAGAAAAAACAAAATATCATTTCCCGAAGCCCTTTTCTGCCTTTCTCCAGAGCCCTCTACCGAGCTTAAAATCATGCTCACTGTAAAAAAGCAGGTATGCCAAAGCTTGAATGTGGACTTGTGGGCATTGCTAACTGCCACATGCATCATATGAACAAGAAAATGGCAAGCAATCCAGTCCAGTATTCTTGTCTATGAAATTCCGTGGACAGAGGAGCTAAGTAGGTTACAATCCAGAGGGTCGCAAAGAGTCTGAAACAACTGAGCAGGTGTACACACACCCCCAGACACACACATGTATCATATAGGCTATCTCACCATGGTGCAAATATACGTTAAAGCCAGTTAAATAAGTAATGTGTCTCATATTTAGCCTAGAAATATTGTAACTAATATGTAATACAAATTAAAAATAATTATAGAGATTTCAGTATTTTAAAAGACTTAGTGAAGACTACTGATGACCTCGATCTTTTGTTTCCTTCCAAACTGAAATGGATAGCATCTTTGTTCTACATAGTTTTATTTGTGCTGTCAGAAACAGTGTGAATTAAATTCCATGAACTTCATATCAACTTTATATTTGACTTTTATTGATGTTATATACAAAAATAGACTTCTATGTCTTTGTTTTGTTTTAGTCTCTATTTTAGTCTTCAAATGTGTGACAGTGGCAGTTGCACACACAGCAATAGAGGCCAGAATGCGGTGCAGCTGACAGCAAATTTACAGTCTTAGAAAAAGTTAAGAACCATCCTTTTGGCCTGATGTGATTAGTTACATGTAATCTTTCTGTTCTCAGATCAAAATACGTTTCACTATTCCAACACTGGCAAGTGGCTACCCCTAGAATAGTAGGCACTTTTTTGTACTATACAAAAATGAAGATATTTTCAAAGAATTTGATCCCTTTGGGATTATCTAAAATTATTCTTAATGGGAGATAAAAACTATTGAAAGAGTGTTTGTCACTATTCTTTGATCTTATTGTCTTAACAAAAAATCATTAACTAATTTTAATGTATTTTTTGTTTCACCTCAAGTTAAGGAATTATTTACATCGGAGATCATTAACATGATGAAATTTTTAAACCAAAATTGTCCTTCTGAATGACTTACTCTCACAGGAGCAATGTAACCCATTTTAGAACCAGACTTTCACCTCTCGTTTCTATATAAGCTAAATGTGTTTGTCCTAGAAATTGTCATATAGTGATCCTAGTTCGTTAGTTAAAGATGTGTGGTCTTGTGTCAAAATTTTGACGTTTAGATTTATATATGGATTTATTCATCTGCAAAGTCTTTCAGCCAATACAACACTCTGTGCTAGGGAAAATGAGTTTAGCTGGAAGCCAGAGGACTTCCCAGTGGCTCGGCCATAAGTAGGTCAATCCAGAGGGTCGAAGTCTGAAACAACTGAGCAGGTGTACACACCCCCAGACACACACATGTATCATATAGGCTATCTCACCATGGTGCAAATATACGTTAAAGCCAATTAAATAAGTAATGTGTCTCATATTTAGCCTAGAAATATTGTAACTAATATGTAATACAAATTAAAAATAATTATAGAGATTTCAGTATTTTAAAAGACTTAGTGAAGACTACTGATGACCTCGATCTTTTGTTTCCTTCCAAACTGAAATGGATAGCATCTTTGTTCTACATAGTTTTATTTGTGCTGTCAGAAACAGTGTGAATTAAATTCCATGAACTTCATATCAACTTTATATTTGACTTTTATTGATGTTATATACAAAAATAGACTTCTATGTCTTTGTTTTGTTTTAGTCTCTATTTTAGTCTTCAAATGTGTGACAGTGGCAGTTGCACACACAGCAATAGAGGCCAGAATGCGGTGCAGCTGACAGCAAATTTACAGTCTTAGAAAAAGTTAAGAACCATCCTTTTGGCCTGATGTGATTAGTTACATGTAATCTTTCTGTTCTCAGATCAAAATACGTTTCACTATTCCAACACTGGCAAGTGGCTACCCCTAGAATAGTAGGCACTTTTTTGTACTATACAAAAATGAAGATATTTTCAAAGAATTTGATCCCTTTGGGATTATCTAAAATTATTCTTAATGGGAGATAAAAACTATTGAAAGAGTGTTTGTCACTATTCTTTGATCTTATTGTCTTAACAAAAAGTCATTAACTAATTTTAATGTATTTTTTGTTTCACCTCAAGTTAAGGAATTATTTACATCAGAGATCATTAACATGATGAAATTTTTAAACCAAAATTGTCCTTCTGAATGACTTACTCTCACAGGAGCAATGTAACTCATTTTAGAACCAGACTTTCACCTCTCGTTTCTATATAAGCTAAATGTGTTTGTCCTAGAAATTGTCATATAGTGATCCTAGTTCGTTAGTTAAAGATGTGTGGTCTTGTGTCAAAATTTTGACATTTAGATTTATATATGGATTTATTCATCTGCAAAGTCTTTCAGCCAATACAACACTCTGTGCTAGGGAAAATGAGTTTAGCTGGAAGCCAGAGGGACTTCCCCAGTGGCTCGGTCAGTAAAAGATCCATCTGAAAAGCTGGAGATGTGGGTTCAGTCCCTGAATTGAGAAGATACCCTGGAGAAAGGAATGGCAACCCACTACAGTGTTCTTGTCTGCAGAATCCCATGGATAGAGGAGCCTGATAGGCTACTGTCCATGGTCACAGTAATACATATATAGATATATAGGTATATATGACTAGGATCTATATATTTTGGAATGCAGATGCTCAAGTATCTTAATGGATTAATTTCTAATTTGAAGAAAGGTAACCTTTCACATGCCCCTATTAACACTTTTTTTTTTCTTAAAATCATGGAAAAATAATTAGCCATGTGGCATCTATTATGATTTTCTTTACTGGCCTAGGAAAACTGTTTGATTTTTAAGGTACTTTCCAATATTCAATCAAATAAGCTTTAATGTATATGAAGCCACAGTGAGACTTTTTGTACCCTGCTTAAGGACCACTGTGCTTCGGTGTCAAGGTAACTTGACTTTGTTTTTAAGGGGAATGGGAACGCCTCAGGAAGGTGTTTACCATCCTCAGTAAGTATTTTATTATTTAAAAGTGGTCAGGAGCCAGTTTGAAATGAATGCTTTACTTTTTAAAAATAAAAGTTATAAAAAGCTCTTTAAAGCTCAATTCCTGTACTTTTGCATTTATATGTTTCCCTCAGGGAGCATTTAAATAGTTGCTTCTTGTCATTCTTCTCTCCCATCTAGATTTGTTCCTCTAGGGTATTCTTTTTCATTGTGTTTTACACAAGGAACTGACAGCTCTGGCCTTGCCCAAAGGATGCACTGTCTGTTTTTCTCTGGTGAAAACAGTGGACCAATGCTCCCTTCACCTTTTGCTTTTTCCCTCTTTGCCTCTGCTGAATCCTGGTGGCAAATGAGCCATCCTTTCCCAGCATCATGTAAGAGCACATGTGTCTAATAACAGCACACCATGTAACAAACATGAAAACCAAGCACTGTGATTTGGTCCTGTACCACTCTGAGTGTCTAACCTCTAGTGTCCTTAGAACAACAACAACAAAAATGTGACCTGTGCCTTTTAAGAAAGTTGAAAAGAGAAAAAAAAAAATACTTTATTGAAACATTAGGAATGGTTCCATCAATTTCTTTATGAATAGCAGAAAAAGACTAGTACACATTGTACTTAGAGGTCAAAATCTGTTCATGGACCAGATCTAACACAAATATCAGAAACCATGTGCTTAGGCCTGTCATTTAGAGTGATTTGTACAATGACAAAATCAAGGGCAGAGCTACAAAAATGGAAACCTTGTGACACCATGGAGTGAATTTTCCCTCAGTATGGCATGGCTGCCTCATTTAAGAAAATAGTCACCCTGTCTGCCTCTCTGGCTTTCTTTTTTATTCATTTTGTCTTTATATTTACAGTGGCATACTCTATGGGAGTTGTAAAAAATTAATAAACAGAACTGTTAATTATATGGTGTAAAGGGACCAGAAGGGGACGCTCCCAAGTTCGGCAACCACTTGCTAAGTCACGTCAGTCTTGTCTGACTGTATGCGGCCCTTTGGGTTCCATCAGGTTCCTCTGCACATGGGATTCTCCAGGCAACAATCTAGAGTGGGCTGCCATTCCTTCCTCCAGGGGATCTTCCTGACCTAGGCATCAAACCTGCATCTTTTGTCCCTCCTGCACTAGCAGGCAGGTTCTTTACCACTCGCACAACTACAGACAAGTTCAGAAGAAAGAAAAACAAGTCGTCTTGTTTCCTGGCAAGGACTTGGCCAATTAAAAGACATAGACTATAGCCTCCCAACTTCCTTTTCTCCTCTATAAAAGAGTTCTCCTTCCTTTTCTGTGCAGGGACTTTGGTTGCTCACTTTGAGTTCCAATTCTCTGCTAATCCCGAATCAACCTCTCTCTGTTGAAGAAGTATCTATTTATTTCAGATTAACATAGTTCTTCAGGAAAATCAGTGAGTTTTGAAGGAAGCACTGTTACAATTAACTCATGAACATTGTGTCTTTTTCTATTTTGAGTACTGTGAGATGCTATAGGAATGATGAAAAGGACAAATAAAAATTAAAAATAGGACTCCTCTGCTGGCCCAGTGGTGAAGAATCCAACCTGTCACTGCAGGAGACCTGGATTTGATCCTTGGTCCTGGAAGATCCCACGTGCTGCTGGACAACTAAGCCTGTTCACCACAACTACTGAAGGCCATGAATCCCAGAGTCTGTGCTCTGCAGCAAGAGAAATCATCCCCATGAAAAACCCACACACCTGTTAGAGAAATCCCTACTAAGCAACAACAAAAAAAATGAAACAAAAGGCTTAATTCTCCCCTGTGAAAATAGAGGAAGAAACTCCTTCTTCCTTCCCCAGTTTTCTTAGGGTATTCACATTAGAAAACTTGTCATTTTAAATAGTTCTCATTTGTTTGAAATGTGAATAAATTTTTTTAAAAATTAGACAAGTTTTTGTCAGCTTTAATGACCTAGGAATGGTTTTCTTAAAGACCTAAGAGCCCTTTCTTTGAAATGTAAACACTAAAGGAGACTGCAGCATTATTTCCAAGTTTCTGTGAAAAGAAAGGAGTTTAACTCCAGTGGGAAACTCACTCTGATTTGCAAAACTATCTGCTGTCATGAAATTACGAGAAGCTTGTTTTTCCTTTAGTAGCTCATTAGTTAACATCAACAAAAAAAAAAGAAAAACAACTTGAGAGTTGTGGGTTAAGTTTTATTTGGGGCATAATTAGCAATGCAGCCTGGGAGGAAGCACCCCAGATAGCTCTGAGAGACTGCACAGAAGAGGCAGTGGGAGGAAAATCAATATATAAGGATTTTTGGTGAAGGGGGATTTCAAATGCCATTAAACAAAGTTTTTTTAATTTTTCAGAGAGTTTTCTGTCAGTCATGAGGAGGTGATGTCATCATGAAGGAATTTAGCATTTTTCTAGGCGTGAGAAGATGCAAGGATTGAAACAATAAAATCTGTTGCTAAAAGCATGTACATATCTAAGACCTGCCCCACTGGATTCCTTGGTGCCTGATCTCCTTTAGGGTGCTGTTGAAGGTCAGCAGCTCCCAACAGCACAAGGAAAGTCTCCACCAAGGCAGAGGGCAAATGCTCTTGTTACAAATGCCCTTGTTGTCCAGTAATTGGCAAGGAAATTGGTAAATGCCAATTTGTAGTTGACACTAACACAGATGTCATCCCAATTAATAGGTAGAGTTAGGATATACAAGTGTAACAAATGGTACTATTAAGTCATCTTACTTAAAAACTAGATGTTTATCTTAACATGCATTCAATAAATTGCACCTTCTGGCTGTGTAAGGGAATGAGCATTTTGTCCAACATTGCAATCCCTTGGATGACTGCTTTGATGCACAGCACATTCTGATTTAATGCTGTTAAAGAGAAACAACAGCTCCCAAATGAAATTCCCTGTGCTAGCCCCATCAAGACTTAATAGCAAACCTAATTGCAGTTTCAGTCTTTGCCACAAGTAGAATTTCAAACTAGTCAGTCTGGAACTTCCTGATCAAGACTAGTGAGGTAATCTCCTGGATAAGAGGCTTGCCTTCCTCTAAGAGAGGGGACCTTGCCTGAAACTATCCATCAAATAAACTCCCTTGTGCCGCCCCTCCTTATCTGCCTTTAAAAACCTCCTTGGAACTCCCTTCTAGTTGTTAGATAGGATGTATGTGTGAGGGCCGGAGCCCACCAGGGTCCTCTGTCCATGGGATTTCCCACGCAAGAATACAGGAGTGAGTTTCCATTTTCTTCTCCGGGGGATTTTCCAGACGTAGGGATTGAACCTGTGTCTCTTATGTCTCCTGCATTGGCAAGAGGATTCTTTACCCACTGTGCCAAACAGGAAGTGTGTTAGATAGGATACTGCCCCATTTATAAATTGTGGGATAAAACCAAATAAACCTTTAAATTTATTCAGTTGAATCTTGCAATGCTTTTTCTACTACCTTTGTAGAGAGGATTTCTGGGTTGGGACATTTTGTTTTTAATAATATTTCCTCAACAAAATGTAGTTTAAAATAAATAGATATCTTTCAAATTGACTATGTATAGCAATCACCCTAGAAATATGTAACAGACTCAAATATCTCCTGAAAACGTATGTTCAGCCTTTTCAAGGTCTTGTCTATGGAGAAAGAAGAACTTGTGTAGAAGATGAAAATAGTCAAGAAACTTGCTGAGGCAGATAGAAATCCTATTTATCTTCATTATCATAATTTTCTGAACCTGTCATTATAGTTGAGTTGGTTGTGAATAAAAAATAAATACAGCGATGATATAAAAGAATTCTCAGAGTATAATTCAAAATTAATATATTTTTTTTTAAAAAAAAAACTTTTCTTTTACCAGTGCAACAAATGGTACTATTAAGTCATCTTACTTAAAAACTAGATGTTTATCTTAACATGCATTCAATAAATTGCATTTTGTAAACCAACATTGCAATCCCTTGGATGACTGCTTTGATGCACAGCACATTCTGATTTAATGCTGTTAAAGAGAAACAACAGCTCCCAAATGAAATTCCCTGTGCTAGCCCCATCAAGACTTAATAGCAAACCTAATTGCAGTTTCAGTCTTTGCCACAAGTAGAATTTCAAACTAGTCAGTCTGGAACTTCCTGATCAAGACTAGTGAGGTAATCTCCTGGATAAGAGGCTTGCCTTCCTCTAAGAGAGGGGACCTTGCCTGAAACTATCCATCAAATAAACTCCCTTGTGCCACCCCTCCTTATCTGCCTTTAAAAACCTCCTTGGAACTCCCTTCTAGTTGTTAGATAGGATGTATGTGTGAGGGCCGGAGCCTACCAGGGTCCTCTGTCCATGGGATTTCCCACGCAAGAATACAGGAGTGAGTTTCCATTTTCTTCTCCGGGGGATTTTCCAGATGTAGGGATTGAACCTGTGTCTCTTATGTCTCCTGCATTGGCAAGAGGATTCTTTACCCACTGTGCCAAACAGGAAGTGTGTTAGATAGGATACTGCCCCATTTATAAATTGTGGGATAAAACCAAATAAACCTTTAAATTTATTCAGTTGAATCTTGCAATGCTTTTTCTACTACCTTTGTAGAGAGGATTTCTGGGTTGGGACATTTTGTTTTTAATAATATTTCCTCAACAAAATGTAGTTTAAAATAAATAGATATCTTTCAAATTGACTATGTATAGCAATCACCCTAGAAATATGTAACAGACTCAAATATCTCCTGAAAACGTATGTTCAGCCTTTTCAAGGTCTTGTCTATGGAGAAAGAAGAACTTGTGTAGAAGATGAAAATAGTCAAGAAACTTGCTGAGGCAGATAGAAATCCTATTTATCTTCATTATCATAATTTTCTGAACCTGTCATTATAGTTGAGTTGGTTGTGAATAAAAAATAAATACAGCGATGATATAAAAGAATTCTCAGAGTATAATTCAATAATATATTTTAAGACAGTCATTCAGTGTTTTCTATTACGTCTTTCTTATTCATAAAGCTACTAAGAAATGAGAACTCTTTTGACAAGTATAGTTCAGCTCAGTCACTCAGTCTTGTCCAGCTCTTTGCAGCCCCATGAACTGCAGCACACCAGGCTTCCCTGTCGTTCATCGCCTCCGGGAGCTTGCTCAAGCTCATGTTCATTGACTCAATTATGCCATCCAACCATCTCACCCTCTGTCATTTCAACAAGTACAATTTAACAAAACTTTAATTAAAATAAGTCATAGAATGTCATTGGCAAATCAATATTTTTATCACTTTGTCCATGAAATGATGCTTCCTCTTCTTTTTTTACTAAGTAGAAGTCAATGGTGAGCTTTATCAAAACTGTGGTTTGGTGTTATTTGAATGCTTTTACTGTTGATATAAACAACAGACATTTCTTAATTCAATTAAATAGACACATATGGCATGGTAATTATGAAATGCTAAATAGTGATAATCTTTAATTATAATGCGGCTATCAGAGTGAGGAATCAAAAGTGCAAGAGGGGGAAAAAGGACTGTGAGTGTCTAACACTGGTGAATTTCTAGTGGGAAGTGTTCAGGTTGGGCTTACTTGAGGAAAGCTTGTTTTTCTCTCCAAAACCATAGTAGAATACTGGTATATAATCCCCTCATTGATAAAAATACAGAGTAGATAGGGAACAATACAAATATAATTCTGCTTCTATTTAAAATAATTAATTAGTGAATGAATTTGGCTGTGCTGGCTCTTAGTTGTGATTGACAGGATCTTTGATCTTTGTGACATGCAGGATCTCTAGCTTCAGCATATGGGATCTTGTTGAATCCATGACCAGAGATCAGACTTCAGTCTCTGCACTTGGGAGTATGGAGTCTTAGCCACTGGATCACCAGGGAATTCCTCTGCTTCTTCTTCTTCTTCATCTTCTTTTTTAATAATCAGGTTATAATTAAGTAATGCCTTTTCAGAGGGTTATTTAAAGCTCATCTACTATTCCTGATTTCCTATTAGATTTTCTGAAATGGTATGTATTCTGGTCTTAATCTTCTGTGTTCAGATACTGAGTAAGTCTTGAACACTGCCCAGGTTTGCTGACCCTATGGAGGGTTTTGGAGGAATCACAGATTGAGAATTGTCATATGAATGCATTCTCTAAGATGAGAGTTTTTTATTCTATTTGTAGATGTAGAGAAGGAAAGCTTTTCTCTTCCTTGCTTCTAGGTTCTTTGACTCATCTGATTGTTAAAATGACATAAACGAGATTAACAGGAAAAAAACAAATTTAATTCATACATATGTGTGTGCAAGCCCAGTCATGCAAATGTATCCAACTCTGCAACTCCATGCGTCCATGGAATTCTCCAGGCCAGAATACTGGAGTGGGTTGCCATTTCCTTCTCCAGAGCAACTTTGCAGCCCAGGTACTGAACCAGAATCTCCTGTATCCCTTGCGTTGGCAGGCAGATTTCTTACCACTGAGCCACCCGGTACAGAAACCCTTAAATATGAGCCTTCCTGACAGTTACGCAATCGAGGTTTACATGAAATCCTGAGTTTAGAGGAAGGGAATAGATGTCTGTGACTTTGAAGGAGAGAAGGCAAATCACAGAAAGATAGAAAGAGCAAATATTTGGTAAATGAATGTGTGCCCTATGTGCAGATAAGTTTGATGTAAAATTTGTTAATAGCTCTCTTCCTGGTAAAAGTCTTTATTGAAATTCTTTTTGGCAACTTAGAAAGAACTAAAAATATCTTGAGTCTGTCTGGCCTTGATTGTCTTTAGCTCAAAATAATCCACACAGCAAAGTGACACATTCTGGGGCAGCCTGCTCTAAACCTCATCATAAAACACAATGGAACTGACAAAGCATGCAGGATCTCTAGCTTCAGCATATGGGATCTTGTTGAATCCATGACCAGAGATCAGACTTCAGTCTCTGCACTTGGGAGTATGGAGTCTTAGCCACTGGATCACCAGGGAATTCCTCTGCTTCTTCTTCTTCTTCATCTTCTTTTTTAATAATCAGGTTATAATTAAGTAATGCCTTTTCAGAGGGTTATTTAAAGCTCATCTACTATTCCTGATTTCCTATTAGATTTTCTGAAATGGTATGTATTCTGGTCTTAATCTTCTGTGTTCAGATACTGAGTAAGTCTTGAACACTGCCCAGGTTTGCTGACCCTATGGAGGGTTTTGGAGGAATCACAGATTGAGAATTGTCATATGAATGCATTCTCTAAGATGAGAGTTTTTTATTCTATTTGTAGATGTAGAGAAGGAAAGCTTTTCTCTTCCTTGCTTCTAGGTTCTTTGACTCATCTGATTGTTAAAATGACATAAACGAGATTAACAGGAAAAAAACAAATTTAATTCATACATATGTGTGTGCAAGCCCAGTCATGCAAATGTATCCAACTCTGCAACTCCATGCGTCCATGGAATTCTCCAGGCCAGAATACTGGAGTGGGTTGCCATTTCCTTCTCCAGAGCAACTTTGCAGCCCAGGTACTGAACCAGAATCTCCTGTATCCCTTGCATTGGCAGGCAGATTTCTTACCACTGAACCACCCGGTACAGAAACCCTTAAATATGAGCCTTCCTGACAGTTACGCAATCGAGGTTTACATGAAATCCTGAGTTTAGAGGAAGGGAATAGATGTCTGTGACTTTGAAGGAGAGAAGGCAAATCACAGAAAGATAGAAAGAGCAAATATTTGGTAAATGAATGTGTGCCCTATGTGCAGATAAGTTTGATGTAAAATTTGTTAATAGCTCTCTTCCTGGTAAAAGTCTTTATTGAAATTCTTTTTGGCAACTTAGAAAGAACTAAAAATATCTTGAGTCTGTCTGGCCTTGATTGTCTTTAGCTCAAAAGAATCCACACAGCAAAGTGACACATTCTGGGGCAGCCTGCTCTAAACCTCATCATAAAACACAATGGAACTGACAAAGAGGCTTTTAAAAGAATTGAGAAAACAAAAGAAAAACTGCTTGTTGCTAACAATTAAACAGACTCACTTCAAACCATACCAAAAACTTTGCAGAATAAAATGCCATCAATAGCAGATCGCATGGTCCGCCTCATGATCTACCCAGTACCTGAGTTTTGGTCAATAGTTCACGGTCTCAGGCTGGATGTCTGTATCCAGAGTCTTAACTCTCCATGTCAGATGTGGAACTGTCTCTTCTCCTTTATGCCGAAGTGTGACTCTTTACTACTTGTTCTACTCTACGCATGCCTTGTGCCTAGCCTTACTGATAGTTCTTGAGGTCACTGGGTGTATGGACATTGCCTACCTGACTACCACTAAATACAGTTGCCCCTTGAAGCACCAGATCTTTCCATTGCCCAGCAACCCAAGGGTTGGTGTCATTTTTGCCTGCATCACATATTTTCCAGTCAGGGAGCATATTCTGAGTGCCAGATTTGCTTTATTGGCCCAGCTTTTAAACTGAATTTACTGACTATGGTTCACAAGGTGGGGTTAGGGGAGAGGGCAGAGCTACATCACAGCTCACCTATAAGTTCCTGGAACTAGCTCACATATGGTTAGGGCCCATGGAATACTGCATTAAAGGTCACAGATTCTGGATGAGATCACAAAATATGACCTGCATGACAAATACTGTGGTTCTCTGTCCTTCGTGGTTTATCTCTAGTATTGTAAGGTATAGAAGATTTACCAGAGGAAATCAACTGACTTCTGAAGCCTAGCTGGTCTCTGAGACTCATAGTGAAGAAACAACAGATGCTTTTCAGCTAACCGGCAGAGCTGGTGGTGGGAGCAGTCGTAGGATACCTTTGTTTCTTCTCTTTGCTAACAAAGGTCCATATCGTCAAAGCTATGGTTTTTCCAGTAATTTTGCATGGGTCTGAGGATTGGACCATCAGGAAGGCTGAGCACTGAAGAACTGATGCCTTTGAACTGTGATGTTGGAGGAGGCTCTTGAGAGTCCCTGGACTGAAAGCACTGCAAGAACTGACTTTTTTAAAAAAATCCCACAGAAAACACATTCTGGGGCAGCCTGCTCTAAACCTCATCATAAAACACAATGGAACTGACAAAGAGGCTTTTAAAAGAATTGAGAAAACAAAAGAAAAACTGCTTGTTGCTAACAATTAAACAGACTCACTTCAAACCATACCAAAAACTTTGCAGAATAAAATGCCATCAATAGCAGATCGCATGGTCCGCCTCATGATCTACCCAGTACCTGAGTTTTGGTCAATAGTTCATGGTCTCAGGCTGGATGTCTGTATCCAGAGTCTTAACTCTCCATGTCAGATGTGGAACTGTCTCTTCTCCTTTATGCCGAAGTGTGACTCTTTACTACTTGTTCTACTCTACGCATGCCTTGTGCCTAGCCTTACTGATAGTTCTTGAGGTCGCTGGGTGTATGGACATTGCCTACCTGACTACCACTAAATACAGTTGCCCCTTGAAGCACCAGATCTTTCCATTGTCCAGCAACCCAAGGGTTGGTGTCATTTTTGCCTGCATCACATATTTTCCAGTCAGGGAGCATATTCTGAGTGCCAGATTTGCTTTATTGGCCCAGCTTTTAAACTGAATTTATTGACTATGGTTCACAAGGTGGGGTTAGGGGAGAGGGCAGAGCTACATCACAGCTCACCTATAAGTTCCTGGAACTAGCTCACATATGGTTAGGGCCCATGGAATACTGCATTAAAGGTCACAGATTCTGGATGAGATCACAAAATATGACCTGCATGACAAATACTGTGGTTCTCTGTCCTTCGTGGTTTATCTCTAGTATGGTAAGGTATAGAAGATTTACCAGAGGAAATCAACTGACTTCTGAAGCCTAGCTGGTCTCTGAGACTCATAGTGAAGAAACAACAGATGCTTTTCAGCTAACCAGCAGAGCTGGTGGTGGGAGCAGTCGTAGGATACCTTTGTTTCTTCTCTTTGCTAACAAAGGTCCATATCGTCAAAGCTATGGTTTTTCCAGTAATTTTGCATGGGTCTGAGGATTGGACCATCAGGAAGGCTGAGCACTGAAGAATTGATGCCTTTGAACTGTGATGTTGGAGGAGGCTCTTGAGAGTCCCTGGGACTGCAGGGAGATCAAAGCTGTCAATTCTAAAGGAAATAAACCCTGAATATTCAATAGAAGGACTGAAGCTTCAATACTTTGGTCATCTGATGTGAAGAGATGACTCATTGGAAAAAACCTTGCTGCTGGGAAAGATAGAAGATAGAAGGAGAAGGGGATGACAGAGGACGAGATGATTGGATGGCATCAATGACTCAATGCACATGAGATTGAGCAAGCTCTGGGAAATGATGAAGTCCAGGGAGGCCTGGCATGCTGCAGTTCATCGGGTTGCAAACAGTCAGACATGACTGAGCAACTGAATTGAACTAAACCATCCCTTCTCTACCTCCTCATTTATTCTCCAATGAAAACCACACTTCATTCTGACAAAAGCAGGGGTATTAGATGAGATCCAATAGAATTTGCTTCTACTCAACTAATTTTGTATGATTCAACTTACACTCCTTCATAGAAATGTTCGGAAAAATACCACAAAACTTAATCATTTGTGTAAAAAAGAAAAGAAATCATGACCTTCAGCAAGGAAAAAGGTCTAGATGAATGAAGCAAATCGACTCTCTGGACCATACTTGATCATGTTCTAAGATACCACAAATCAATCAAACTCATTTGCCACCACAAAGCAATACCATGCTTTTTGAAGATATACATCTGTTCTGTTGAGAGGTTTCTTTTTCTTTTATTGTCAAACCTTAACCCATTTTCTACAACATAAACTGTTCTTAGAGTATATTTGCATACTCCTTACTTTAGGCTACATTACAAACCTGCTTATAGAAAAAGATGACAAAGTGATATTATGTCCAGAATGTTTTTATTATATCCACACATTTTTTCCTTTGAAGAATGAAGAAGGGGAGTTTCCATTTTTCAACATTCATGTCATATGCTCTAACACTAATTCATACTATACTAACCATGCTTGCTTTGTAGGCAAAGTTAATGCACCTCTATTTTTTCCAGTAATTTTGCATGGGTCTGAGGATTGGACCATCAGGAAGGCTGAGCACTGAAGAACTGATGCCTTTGAACTGTGATGTTGGAGGAGGCTCTTGAGAGTCCCTGGAACTGCAGGGAGATCAAAGCTGTCAATTCTAAAGAAAATAAACCCTGAATATTCAATAGAAGGACTGAAGCTTCAATACTTTGGTCATCTGATGTGAAGAGATGACTCATTGGAAAAAACCTTGCTGCTGGGAAAGATAGAAGATAGAAGGAGAAGGGGATGACAGAGGACGAGATGATTGGATGGCATCACTGACTCAATGCACATGAGATTGAGCAAGCTCTGGGAAATGATGAAGTCCAGGGAGGCCTGGCATGCTGCAGTTCATCGGGTTGCAAACAGTCAGACATGACTGAGCAACTGAATTGAGCTAAACCATCCCTTCTCTACCTCCTCATTTATTCTCCAATGAAAACCACACTTCATTCTGACAAAAGCAGGGGTATTAGATGAGATCCAATAGAATTTGCTTCTACTCAACTAATTTTGTATGATTCAACTTACACTCCTTCATAGAAATGTTCGGAAAAATACCACAAAACTTAATCATTTGTGTAAAAAAGAAAAGAAATCATGACCTTCAGCAAGGAAAAAGGTCTAGATGAATGAAGCAAATCGACTCTCTGGACCATACTTGATCATGTTCTAAGATACCACAAATCAATCAAACTCATTTGCCACCACAAAGCAATACCATGCTTTTTGAAGATATACATCTGTTCTGTTGAGAGGTTTCTTTTTCTTTTATTGTCAAACCTTAACCCATTTTCTACAACATAAACTGTTCTTAGAGTATATTTGCATACTCCTTACTTTAGGCTACATTACAAACCTGCTTATAGAAAAAGATGACAAAGTGATATTATGTCCAGAATGTTTTTATTATATCCACACATTTTTTCCTTTGAAGAATGAAGAAGGGGAGTTTCCATTTTTCAACATTCATGTCATATGCTCTAACACTAATTCATACTATACTAACCATGCTTGCTTTGTAGGCAAAGTTAATGCACCTCTATTTTCTATTTGAAATTATACCTTGAATTTTTTAATTATAATGAAAGGAACATTCCACAACATTAAGAGACATAAACCTGTCAAGAGTTGTATTTTCCCTTTTATTTTCTTTTGATTTCAATAGACAGAATATATTTACATAAAATCTACATAGTTTTCAACATTCTGAATGACAGGGGCATATCTCACTTGGAGCAGAATCCTGAGCCCCCAAGTCTGGCATTATTCCTTTTGGAGAAAACAGCAAAGTTTTGGGAGAAACCATTTGGGCTACTGCTCTAGTGAAATGAAGGTGTCATATCTACAGAGATAAAGGTGTTCTATCTCAGTGAGAAATTATGAATATCACTTAACTACCCACAACTTCAACTAATGGACTGATTCTATGAAACATTCTTAGACAAAAGTGATTTTCTTACTAAGGGACAAGCCTCCCTAAATAGATTAAAGAGATAAATATTCAGGTAGGGCATTTGTATACATTATTTATTTTTCTTCAGTGTCTGTATCCTATAAGGATACAGTCCATACACAGCAGTAACTTCTCTTCCTCTAAAAGGGACACATCCTGTATGTTGGGTACTGGAAATATAAAACTTCAGAAGCAACTCTTTGAGGATCAACTATAAACACATTTATCAAACTTCATTTGGTTTTAGCAGTCTAGGATGAAATTTGTTATTGCCCGTTAACTATTTGATTGTTCTTATTACATCTTGTGGCTTTTAAAATGACCTTGGAGTACCATTCAAAACAGAATCCTCAAGCAAGTAGATCTCTACTAACAGTGCCCATAATACTAAAGCTCTATGTTATCAGCTTAGCAGATCCTTATTGAACAATAATTTTCATATGGTAATGGTACATTGCTACTAAGATCCTATACCAATTACTACAGGGATTATAAAATTACCAAGACATCAGTACTGTGTTGGCTAGCTCTGAATCTAAGAAAAATCAGACATATAAAAATGACTTTAGGAACTACTCTGGTGGTACAGCGGTTAAGAATCCACCTTGCAATGCAGGGGGCACTGATTAGATCCTGGACCTGGAAGATCCCACGTGCTGCAGAGCAACTAAGCCCGTTTGCCACAACTACTGAAGCCGCTGTACCTAAAACCCATGCTCTGCAACAAGAAAAGCCATCACAGTGGAAAGACTTGACACCATGAATGGGTGTCGCAGCTTGGCAGCCATTTGCCACAACTGGAGAAAGTGCAATGTCCCAGCACAGTCAAAATAATAATTAAAATAGTATTTATAGTATTTATAATCAATAAGAAGCTTCCCTAGTGGCTCAGCAGTAATGAATTGCCTGTAATTCAGGAAATACAGGAGACTTAGGTATGATCCCCAGATGGGGAAGATCCCCTGGAGTAGGTAGGACATACCAACACATATCAGTATTCTTGACTGGAGAATCCAGTATTGTTGACTGGGCAGAGGATCCTGACAGGCAACAGTCCATAGGGTCACAGAAAGTCAGATACAATTAAAGCAACTGAGCACTCACACAGACACATGATCAATAAGATTATCTGTGTATACCCTGTAAGTTAAAAATATCTATGTAAAATCAAAGTAATTATTGTTTCTTTAGTATTATTTAAGAAGGGAGAAATAACATATTATATGGATTTGATAATAGCAAATTTTTCTGGTAGAGAATAGTTAACCAGTTAGTTAAATTGTTTATGTGTTTGTTATCTTAATGAATAATAGAGTTTTGTTAACAGTTAATATTTAATAGAAAGTGCATTCTCTTTTAAAGAAAAGAATGACCAAAAGACATACGGGCAGGAAAGCATAGGGTTTGTTTTGAGATAAACTAAGCCAGTTTAGTTAGAGTTTAGAATTACAGAAGAAAGAGTCTAGGTGAAAAACACAGACCTTCAAATAAGGTAGTGTTATTAAACACCAAAATTAGGTGTTTATGTGGTATTTCAGGAGGTTTGGTGAATCATAAATATTACTGAGCAAGAAGGTAGTGTGATCAGAAGAATGAACAATGATACTTTGGCACCACAGTACTGAGGGCACATCAAAGTGGAATAAGAGTGGAGAAATGTGATATGTTGTAATGTGTCTCAAAGAAAACAGTGTCAACACAGAATCTCAGAATATGACCTTATTTAGATGTTATTAATTAAGGATCTTAAAGATTAAATCTGTTGGATTTAGGGTAGGCCCTAAATGCTATCAAGACCAGGAAGTTTGCTTAATAAGAAGAGGAAGACACAGAAAGGAAAGTAAAATAAAGATGGAGGCAGACTAGAGTATTGCATCTGCAAGCCAAATAATGTGAAAGTCTGCCTGCAACTACCAGAAGAGAGAGCATGGGATGGTCTCCTTCCTCCACAGGGCTTCCAGAAGGAACCAACCCTGCTGACACTTGCATGTTCAGCTCTGTTCTCCTAAGATGAGGGAATAAACTTGGTTTTTAGTCACCTGACCACTTGACCACCTTGTGATCATTTGTTATGGCAGCCCTAGAAGGCCAATTCAGTTCATTTCAGTTGCTCAGTTCTGTCCAATTCTTTGTGACTCTATGGACTGTTGCCTACCAGGTTCCTCAGTCCATCAGGTTCTCCGGGGAAGAACACTGGAGTGGGTTGCTACATGTTCCTCAGGGGATCTTCCCAATAGAAGACCAATAGAAAAAGAAGAATCTTCCCAAGAGAAGACTAAAAGAAGAAGCTATTACAGGCATATGTGTGCAGTATAATGAAAGTTTGAATTAGAGAGAAAGAGGAAATAGAGGGGGCATGTGCACACACTATTTGTGCAAAATTTAAGTGCCTCAGAGCCTCTCTTGTGATGCCTCCTCCAAGATTTCTACCAAATTTTATATAAATAATTTTGAAGTGTTTTGTTAAATAAAACCCTTACATCATATAAATTACAACATCTAAACTAACTTCTGTCTATATGATACCACAACTAGCCCATCAAGGTAAGCTGCAGTCTAAAAGAGTCCAACACTTCTGGTCCAATAATCTAAGAGGGTAGTGATATCCTTTATCAGGAATGGTAACTTACATTTAAAAAAAAAAAAAAAGCTTTGGGGAATGAAAATAAAAATGGTATTTCCTAAGGATGTGTAATATACTCATCCATCAAAGATAATACCAGTAGGTGCTGGACTCAGCAGGCAGTCTATAAATTGCTGACCTCTGGTCAAAGAAACAAGTACAATAAAACATGGTCAATGATAAAATAGGGGTGTGTGAAAACTACCAGAATTAGAAAAGTTTTTCTTAAAGATTAAATCTGTTGGATTTAGGGTAGGCCCTAAATGCTATCAAGACCAGGAAGTTTGCTTAATAAGAAGAGGAAGACACAGAAAGGAAAGTAAAATAAAGATGGAGGCAGACTAGAGTATTGCATCTGCAAGCCAAATAATGTGAAAGTCTGCCTGCAACTACCAGAAGAGAGAGCATGGGATGGTCTCCTTCCTCCACAGGGCTTCCAGAAGGAACCAACCCTGCTGACACTTGCATGTTCAGCTCTGTTCTCCTAAGATGAGGGAATAAACTTGGTTTTTAGTCACCTGACCACTTGACCACCTTGTGATCATTTGTTATGGCAGCCCTAGAAGGCCAATTCAGTTCATTTCAGTTGCTCAGTTCTGTCCAATTCTTTGTGACTCTATGGACTGTTGCCTACCAGGTTCCTCAGTCCATCAGGTTCTCCGGGGAAGAACACTGGAGTGGGTTGCTACATGTTCCTCAGGGGATCTTCCCAATAGAAGACCAATAGAAAAAGAAGAATCTTCCCAAGAGAAGACTAAAAGAAGAAGCTATTACAGGCATATGTGTGCAGTATAATGAAAGTTTGAATTAGAGAGAAAGAGGAAATAGAGGGGGCATGTGCACACACTATTTGTGCAAAATTTAAGTGCCCCAGAGCCTCTCTTGTGATGCCTCCTCCAAGATTTCTACCAAATTTTATATAAATAATTTTGAAGTGTTTTGTTAAATAAAACCCTTACATCATATAAATTACAACATCTAAACTAACTTCTGTCTATATGATACCACAACTAGCCTATCAAGGTAAGCTGCAGTCTAAAAGAGTCCAACACTTCTGGTCCAATAATCTAAGAGGGTAGTGATATCCTTTATCAGGAATGGTAACTTACATTTAAAAAAAAAAAAAAAGAGCTTTGGGGAATGAAAATAAAAATGGTATTTCCTAAGGATGTGTAATATACTCATCCATCAAAGATAATCCCAGTAGGTGCTGGACTCAGCAGGCAGTCTATAAATTGCTGACCTCTGGTCAAAGAAACAAGTACAATAAAACATGGTCAATGATAAAATAGGGGTGTGTGTACAATGCAAAACGAGCACAAGGAGAGAGAAGCAGTTCACTGCCATTGTGTATTGGGAATGTCTTTCTAGCTTCTATTGTGAGTTGTATTTATTGGGCCTTTTTCAGAATAAAAAAGTTTGTTGCTCTGTGGTTCAGGTCATGAACTCCTCAGGTAAGGAAGGGGCTCCATTGTATGTCTCTCTTTGTATCCATGATTTGACTACAGAGTAGTCAGACAGGAGATGCTCATTCATCTTGAAAAATGGGGAACCTGAGTCTTGGATACTGATAGGCATTCAAATGCAGATATAAAGCAAATGTTAAACATATGGGTCTCCATCTCAAAAAAAAAAAAAATTGGGTGTTGACAACATGGATTTAGATAACACTGATGCAATTTGCAAAAACTCTGGAATTGACTGACAGCCTGGAGTGGAAGAATACCACAAAGGATAAGACCTGACGATGGACTTTGATACATACTCTTAGATACTGAGCATAGAGAGGCATTTTAGACACACTAACAGTGGAGCCAAAGAGATACTTTAAATAAATATGTTCAATAAATTGGTGAAATGGAACTTATTGTAACTCTGGCTTTTTTTTGTTTGGCCCATCACTTACAGCAAATGTCAAGTGATTCTGAAGACCACCTGGAGTTGCTTTAACTTCAATCCCCTGAGAAGCCTCAAAAGGTCAACTATCATCTCCGACTGCTTCTCAGATGCCTTTACATCGCACTGAGTTCCTAGTTAATCTTCCCCATTCCTATAAAATTCACCGATGCCAGTGCACTAAGTAGAAATGACATACATTCTTTCAATTTTGGAAATCGAGCTTTTTCTCATACAGGCAAGGGGATAATCCCACATTTAAAAAATAGGTTTAAAAATATTGAAAGCTATAAAGACTAGAATAGCTCTTTCAAAATGCCCTAACAGCACATTGAGTAGTAACAATGTACATGAATATATGAAAAAAAATATGAATTCACAGCTACAAAATGAAGTAAGAGATCATTATAAGTGAATTTAGAGATACATATAAACCTGATATTTTAGCCTTTAGAAATATGCACATACTTATGAGTGTATGCATAGAGAAATCTAAATGCATACATATACACACAAACATCACTTGTGTTTGTTTAAACTAATAAGAGTCAACAACAGTACTAAAAACTTTTATTGAGCTCTTACTGTATGCTCAGTATGAACTAAGTTACTCTAATATAATCTTCTTTATCCTACCAACAAATGCTGTGAAATAGATAATGTTCCTACATTTTCAGTTGCTATTTTGTACAGTCAATATAAGTAAAATTTTAAAGGAGTCTTAAACCAACAGCTTACTGTTCAATTTGATTTGGTAAACTGTTTATTTAGCATCTTCTATCTTTCATTTAGTGTGCAACATGCTTAGAGAAAATATCTTACATCTGCATAAGAAATCTGTATCAATGCAGTTGTGGGTATCAAAGGAGCTGTTGGTTCCCAAGAAAAGTTCCAGTCTTGATGCTGGAAAAAGGAAACTAAACTACAAAATCTTTCAGAAGGAGGATTTTCAGCTTCTTAAAAACAACAACAAAAAAACTGATAGACAGTTACTGATAAAACACTGGGGCTTTTCATTTTTCCTTATTCTTCTCCCTTTCCTTCTTCTATCATCCATGTGGACATTGATTCCATCTCTTCTATTTCAAATAACCTTGGTTCGGATCAAAATGGGACCAAGAAAGAAGAAATGTGTAAGTTTCATCCTTGCTAGTCCATAAGATAGGATCCTAACTCCTGTTTAATTTTAAGAGCCTGGATGCTAATCATTTTGAGGAAAAAGGAGATGAGAGGGTATGTGAGGCCCCAGGACCTGGTGAGCTGGTGGCTGACTCCTTGTCCTGTGACTATGTAATGCTGGGCTTTGAGGCAGTCCAGTGCTACCTGCCTGGCAGAGGCCAGAGCTGCTGTACCTGCTTTGGACGGGATAATCCCACATTTAAAAAATAGGTTTAAAAATATTGAAAGCTATAAAGACTAGAATAGCTCTTTCAAAATGCCCTAACAGCACATTGAGTAGTAACAATGTACATGAATATATGAAAAAAAAATATGAATTCATAGCTACAAAATGAAGTAAGAGATCATTATAAGTGAATTTAGAGATACATATAAACCTGATATTTTAGCCTTTAGAAATATGCACATACTTATGAGTGTATACATAGAGAAATCTAAATGCATACATATACACACAAACATCACTTGTGTTTGTTTAAACTAATAAGAGTCAACAACAGTACTAAAAACTTTTATTGAGCTCTTACTGTATGCTCAGTATGAACTAAGTTACTCTAATATAATCTTCTTTATCCTACCAACAAATGCTGTGAAATAGATAATGTTCCTACATTTTCAGTTGCTATTTTGTACAGTCAATATAAGTAAAATTTTAAAGGAGTCTTAAACCAACAGCTTACTGTTCAATTTGATTTGGTAAACTGTTTATTTAGCATCTTCTATCTTTCATTTAGTGTGCAACATGCTTAGAGAAAATATCTTACATCTGCATAAGAAATCTGTATCAATGCAGTTGTGGGTATCAAAGGAGCTGTTGGTCCCCAAGAAAAGTTCCAGTCTTGATGCTGGAAAAAGGAAACTAAACTACAAAATCTTTCAGAAGGAGGATTTTCAGCTTTTTAAAAAACAACAACAAAAAACTGATAGACAGTTACTGATAAAACACTGGGGCTTTTCATTTTTCCTTATTCTTCTCCCTTTCCTTCTTCTATCATCCATGTGGACATTGATTCCATCTCTTCTATTTCAAATAACCTTGGTTCGGATCAAAATGGGACCAAGAAAGAAGAAATGTGTAAGTTTCATCCTTGCTAGTCCATAAGATAGGATCCTAACTCCTGTTTAATTTTAAGAGCCTGGATGCTAATCATTTTGAGGAAAAAGGAGATGAGAGGGTATGTGAGGCCCCAGGACCTGGTGAGCTGGTGGCTGACTCCTTGTCCTGTGACTATGTAATGCTGGGCTTTGAGGCAGTCCAGTGCTACCTGCCTGGCAGAGGCCAGAGCTGCTGTGACAGCTGCTACAGAGAGGAAGGAGGTTGCCACATGAGAGTTTTGAGAGACACGGGTGTATTTCAAGGATCTTCACTCTAGGGACCTGATGGGGAACCCAGAAGGCGAACCCACAGAACACAGAACGTGTCACATCTTCCCCCACGGGCTGCATCCTCAAGTTTCTCACTCTCACTGGCCTACACTCAGCCCCCAGCACCATCTTCTGGCTCCAGCAGCTTCTGCTCCAAGAAACTGAAAAAAAGGCCCTTCAGCTCTGCTAAATTTATAATGAGAAGTGTCAAAGTATGACATTTCTGTTGGCTGTCTTTTTATATCCTGGACAGTTTTGCTTTTTGTTTATTTCATCTTCAGTAAAGTGACCCAGTTGCTTAAGAATGTGCCCATCAAGCGTTCTGGGATATCCCCTGATTCTCAATTTTGTCCCTGTTTCACATTTAAGTCAGATATTAGAATCATAGTTCAATATAAACAAAATTATCATGTGATATATAATCATATTAAAGATCCAGAAAAAGGCAATGTGAACTTCTCTTCTGGATTGATTATTATTTTTAATGAGAGTGATCAGGCATTGTGATACTTAGACTATCATAAACATACTCTTATATTTGTATTAGTAGCAACTTGGGCCACCATGGATGTTTGTCAGATATGAGGAGTGTAGCACATGAAGAAAAGTCTTAGCTTACAGAGTTGGATTGTCTAGTCAAAGCAACACTCAGCCAGACACTGTGCTTTTCATTTTTCCTTATTCTTCTCCCTTTCCTTCTTCTATCATCCATGTGGACATTGATTCCATCTCTTCTATTTCAAATAACCTTGGTTCGGATCAAAATGGGACCAAGAAAGAAGAAATGTGTAAGTTTCATCCTTGCTAGTCCATAAGATAGGATCCTAACTCCTGTTTAATTTTAAGAGCCTGGATGCTAATCATTTTGAGGAAAAAGGAGATGAGAGGGTATGTGAGGCCCCAGGACCTGGTGAGCTGGTGGCTGACTCCTTGTCCTGTGACTATGTAATGCTGGGCTTTGAGGCAGTCCAGTGCTACCTGCCTGGCAGAGGCCAGAGCTGCTGTGACAGCTGCTACAGAGAGGAAGGAGGTTGCCACATGAGAGTTTTGAGAGACACGGGTGTATTTCAAGGATCTTCACTCTAGGGACCTGATGGGGAACCCAGAAGGCGAACCCACAGAACACAGAACGTGTCACATCTTCCCCCACGGGCTGCATCCTCAAGTTTCTCACTCTCACTGGCCTACACTCAGCCCCCAGCACCATCTTCTGGCTCCAGCAGCTTCTGCTCCAAGAAACTGAAAAAAAGGCCCTTCAGCTCTGCTAAATTTATAATGAGAAGTGTCAAAGTATGACATTTCTGTTGGGTGTCTTTTTATATCCTGGACAGTTTTGCTTTTTGTTTATTTCATCTTCAGTAAAGTGACCCAGTTGCTTAAGAATGTGCCTATCAAGCGTTCTGGGATATCCCCTGATTCTCAATTTTGTCCCTGTTTCACATTTAAGTCAGATATTAGAATCATAGTTCAATATAAACAAAATTATCATGTGATATATAATCATATTAAAGATCCAGAAAAAGGCAATGTGAACTTCTCTTCTGGATTGATTATTATTTTTAATGAGAGTGATCAGGCATTGTGATACTTAGACTATCAAACATACTCTTATATTTGTATTAGTAGCAACTTGGGCCACCATGGATGTTTGTCAGATATGAGGAGTGTAGCACATGAAGAAAAGTCTTAGCTTACAGAGTTGGATTGTCTAGTCAAAGCAACACTCAGCCAGACACTAGTGTTGTTATTTGTTTCTATAATGAAGCTTTGTTGGCCTTGTTCATTGACAACAAGGCCACCTTGTTTGCCTGCTCGCTAACAGTCACAGACAGCATACTGGCATAACATCTGCATGAAATCATCTTTGTGGACAATGATAGTGGCTTAGAAGGTTTGGAAGAGAGCTAGATGAGTATGTCCCAAAATACCTTTTGTTAAAATTAAAGTAACAGGAAAAACAAGTGTTAGGGATTGCCGGGAGAAAGATTGATAGGAACAATCCATTGTCCAGGGGTTCTGTGTTTCTGGACAGTCATTTTGAGGTGAATGTAATATGGCTGCAGCCTTTGCTAATTAGCATCCAGGAAAATCAGCAGATCATGGATTGCCCAGCAAGTGATATCATCAGTGTGTGCATAGTTACCTATAGTTCACTGTTCCCTATGGGACCAGAAATTTTCACCTAAGAGATGCATTTAGAATGGGACCTTGTTCCTCTTTCTGAGCTAGGGTGACAAGAGTATGAATGAAGTCACTTGTAAGTCACCTACAGTGACTAGAGGATTGTTTTCCATGAATAGATACTATTTCATTGAATCGCAGTGTGACAGTAACATGGGTGTCAGGAGAGGAGAAAATTTGGATATATAATTTAGGATCTGAAAGTGTGGAAAGTGTGGAGGCAATCTCTTCATTATTTTTTGCTCTAGAGTGGGAGATACCTTTTTTTTTTGGAGACTTCTATTGGTCTTTCAATTATTTCCATTTTTGGTCTTTTGGCCTGTGTGAGCCTCCCATTGCAGTGGCCTCTTTTGCCGCAGAGCACTGACTCTGGGTGCATGCGCTCAAGAGCTCTGGCTCCATAGCTGGACACATTCGTCCAGCCGCTCTACAGCAGGTGGGATGTTCCCAGGCCAGGTATCGAACTGGCGCCCCCTGCACTGCAAGGCTGTGTCCTTACCCACTGGACCACCAGGGAAGCTCCCAGGGGATACTTTTTTGAAAAAAGACGATCATGTGAATATCCTGAAGTCCAAGACACCACAGCACATAACTCCTTCATGTTGGTGCATGTTTGGTTGACTAAATACCAGGCATATTATTTTCTCATCAGACCTGATCTGAGGACCAACAGCTATGGAAATAATGAGCTTGCTGAATTGAAGAAAAAACATCTGACTTTCAATTATTTAAATGATATATGGATAATACATACTCATAAATACAGACATCCACACAAAGGCAGTTTGAAAGTGGATACAGTCAATTAAGAAACTCTTGCTTAACCCAGAGTGTTGCTGGTGAATTTGAGATTCTCACTTCATTGTGAGAGAATTTGGGGAGAAAGTGGCAGATAAGAAGTTGATTTATTAAAAGAGAAACACACTTAACATAAAGAATGTAGGCCATTTTAGAAGGTGAGAGTTTTGAAAGATGATGTGGTTAGTTTTAGGGACTGGGTAATGTCATCAGCTAGTGAGTGGAAGGATTATTCTTATTATTTTTGGGTAAAGGGTGGAGGTTTCCAGAAATATGGCCTCCAGTCACTTTTTAGTCTTGTATGTTTAGCCTCAGAGGTATAACATTTAGCATGTTAACGTTATACAACAAGTGTATAATTAAGACTTATGGTGTACTGGAAGTTGCATACTCTGCCATCTTAGACCAAGTTGCTTGTAACCGGTCTTGGTCATGTCCTATGGCCATGCCACTCTTTTAAATGTCATGCCCTCCTGTTTCAAGAGGAGCCTAGAAGAGACCTGAGGATCAGGGTGTAACCTAAGGCAAGAGTTGATTACCTCACACTATGTGCTAGAATATTTATTTTGGAAATTGGAATATAAGTGCTGCCAAATTCAAAACAAATCTATTGCTTCATACTTATTAATGAACTTTTTATTGTATAAGAAACTAAAAAACACTGGGAATTTAAAGATGACTAAGACTAAGCTTTAAAGAAGATACACCAAGTGAAATAAAAAGATGACCATGCTGCTGACCATTTATTCAATAGAAGTCAAAGTGAAGAGGGAGAAAAAGGAAAAGATGACTCCCAAAAGATGGGAGTAAATGTTGACTTCACCAAAGGCAGCAATATGAGATGGCTGGCAAGGAAGACGATAAATTAGAAAAGTGAAAGACAAAATACAAATTCTGTGAAGTATTTACAATATTTTTTGTGAAGAAATTAATATATCTAGAGGAGTATTGCATCTATAAGTTTACAGCTATAGGCACCACCAGAGTTGAAGACAAAGAATTCTGTCATCCCAGTCTGGTAGAAAGACATTATACTAAAAGATCAAATGAAATAGAAACACACACTTTGTATGAGTTCGAAACGTAACAAGAAATTGATTTAAGAAGTATTGCGTGTGACCATGAATAATTCATTTAATTTTTAGTTCCTTGATTTTATTCTTAATTTTCAGTAAAATTAGACAATAAAACTAAGAATTTTTTAACATTGAATTTGTGGAGAAGGAGTGGCAGATAAGAAGTTGATTTATTAAAGAAACCTAAATTATTTTAGAAGGTGAGAGTTTTGAAAGATGATGTGGTTAGTTTTAGGGACTGGGTAATGTCATCAGCTAGTGAGTGGAAGGATTATTCTTATTATTTTTGGGTAAAGGGTGGAGGTTTCCAGAAATATGGCCTCCAGTCACTTTTTAGTCTTGTATGTTTAGCCTCAGAGGTATAACATTTAGCATGTTAACGTTATACAACAAGTGTATAATTAAGACTTATGGTGTACTGGAAGTTGCATACTCTGCCATCTTAGACCAAGTTGCTTGTAACCGGTCTTGGTCATGTCCTATGGCCATGCCACTCTTTTAAATGTCATGCCCTCCTGTTTCAAGAGGAGCCTAGAAGAGACCTGAGGATCAGGGTGTAACCTAAGGCAAGAGTTGATTACCTCACACTATGTGCTAGAATATTTATTTTGGAAAGTGGAATATAAGTGCTACCAAATTCAAAACAAATCTATTGCTTCATACTTATTAATGAACTTTTTATTGTATAAGAAACTAAAAAACACTGGGAATTTAAAGATGACTAAGACTAAGCTTTAAAGAAGATACACCAAGTGAAATAAAAAGATGACCATGCTGCTGACCATTTATTCAATAGAAGTCAAAGTGAAGAGGGAGAAAAAGGAAAAGATGACTCCCAAAAGATGGGAGTAAATGTTGACTTCACCAAAGGCAGCAATATGAGATGGCTGGCAAGGAAGACGATAAATTAGAAAAGTGAAAGACAAAATACAAATTCTGTGAAGTATTTACAATATTTTTTGTGAAGAAATTAATATATCTAGAGGAGTATTGCATCTATAAGTTTACAGCTATAGGCACCACCAGAGTTGAAGACAAAGAATTCTGTCATCCCAGTCTGGTAGAAAGACATTATACTAAAAGATCAAATGAAATAGAAACACACACTTTGTGTGAGTTCGAAACGTAACAAGAAATTGATTTAAGAAGTATTGCGTGTGACCATGAATAATTCATTTAATTTTTAGTTCCTTGATTTTATTCTTAATTTTCAGTAAAATTAGACAATAAAACTAAGAATTTTTTCAACATTGACATGTGTTTTGAGTGAGTTCCACTTTTTTTCTCTTTCCACCTGTTTCCACCAAACTTTCAGAATATTCTTTTAACAAACAATAGATAAAGCAAGGTTAACATAATGGAGATTGTTTTTTAATGTCCATTTGTCATGAATTGCTCACTGATGGTTCATGCTGCACAGGAAAAAAGGGAGTCATTAAACAATTTTAAAGTTTCTCCTTCTCTAAGCTAGAATAACCATCTTATTTCCATCTGGTAACATTTATTCTCTTAGAAATCCAAAGGACAGATCCCTGGAAGCCCCACTGGTGTTGAAATCTGGAATATATTCATATGGTCAAGTTTATTTTTCACCACAAAAGCTGTAGTCAGTTTCTACCATGTGGAATAGCATTCAGTTGTGATAATAGAATGCATAGCCTTTCATGGAGTGCATGCTAACTTGCTTCGGTCATGTTCAACTCTTTGTGACCTTATGGGCTGTAGCCCGCCAGGCTCCTCTGCCCATGGAGTTCTCCAGATGAATACCAGAGTGGGTTGCCATGACCTCCTCCAGGGAATCTTCTCAACCCAGGGACTGAACCTACGTCTCTTATGTCTCCTGAAACTACAGGCAGGTTCTTTACCACTAGTGCCACCTGGGAAGCTCAAGAGTAGGTACTAGTAAAGATTTTTCTTATTTTTTTTAAATTCAAATCATTTGTTTATGCTAAAAGTTAAGGTCTATTTTAGCAGTGTTCAGCACGTGATTCTGTGTTAAAGAATGCCAAAGAATCTCTCAATGTTGATCACGTACCTTCTGATTTGAACAACAATTACTCTGTGAAGTATTTACAATATTTTTTGTGAAGAAATTAATATATCTAGAGGAGTATTGCATCTATAAGTTTACAGCTATAGGCACCACCAGAGTTGAAGACAAAGAATTCTGTCATCCCAGTCTGGTAGAAAGACATTATACTAAAAGATCAAATGAAATAGAAACACACACTTTGTGTGAGTTCGAAACGTAACAAGAAATTGATTTAAGAAGTATTGCGTGTGACCATGAATAATTCATTTAATTTTTAGTTCCTTGATTTTATTCTTAATTTTCAGTAAAATTAGACAATAAAACTAAGAATTTTTTTAACATTGACATGTGTTTTGAGTGAGTTCCACTTTTTTTCTCTTTCCACCTGTTTCCACCAAACTTTCAGAATATTCTTTTAACAAACAATAGATAAAGCAAGGTTAACATAATGGAGATTGTTTTTTAATGTCCATTTGTCATGAATTGCTCACTGATGGTTCATGCTGCACAGGAAAAAGGTAGTCATTAAACAATTTTAAAGTTTCTCCTTCTCTAAGCTAGAATAACCATCTTATTTCCATCTGGTAACATTTATTCTCTTAGAAATCCAAAGGACAGATCCCTGGAAGCCCCACTGGTGTTGAAATCTGGAATATATTCATATGGTCAAGTTTATTTTTCACCACAAAAGCTGTAGTCAGTTTCTACCATGTGGAATAGCATTCAGTTGTGATAATAGAATGCATAGCCTTTCATGGAGTGCATGCTAACTTGCTTCGGTCATGTTCAACTCTTTGTGACCTTATGGGCTGTAGCCCGCCAGGCTCCTCTGCCCATGGAGTTCTCCAGATGAATACCAGAGTGAGTTGCCATGACCTCCTCCAGGGAATCTTCTCAACCCAGGGACTGAACCTACGTCTCTTATGTCTCCTGAAACTACAGGCAGGTTCTTTACCACTAGTGCCACCTGGGAAGCTCAAGAGTAGGTACTAGTAAAGATTTTTCTTATTTTTTTTAAATTCAAATCATTTGTTTATGCTAAAAGTTAAGGTCTATTTTAGCAGTGTTCAGCACGTGATTCTGTGTTAAAGAATGCCAAAGAATCTCTCAATGTTGATCACGTACCTTCTGATTTGAACAACAATTACTCTAAGATTGAATAAGAACTTTGGGTCAACATAAATCAGAAAATACAACAGGTTCTTTAACATAACTTGATCATAATTTAAAAGTCAGTAGCATGGGTCACTGACTATATGTGCGTAATAAATTAACATGACTGTCATCTTCTAATTACATAATACTCTGGTGTTATAATTCCTGGTCGCCTATTCTGAAGAATGCATTTTAGAGCATGGCAGTAGATTACACCAAAAATAGATAAATAAATAAAAGGAAAAATGGACCAAATAAGGTTTGAAAATTTTGAATGTGATGGATTAACATCTCTGGATGAACTATTAAAAACTGTGCAGCAAACTGCTTCCCAAGGGAAACAAGAAAAGTTCAATTTCATGGGTGAATTAAAATTAGAATCGAAAGTCTCCAAAAGACACAAACACACTTATATATGTGTTTAGCAAAGACAAGTAGATTACAAGTTAACTTAACAGATTTTTCACATCTGTATATGTATTGCTTCCTTTGTTTCTGTAAATACTTATGATCAATATTTGTGGACCAAGACTGATAGCTTTTGTTTAAATTCAGATACTCAATTAACTTATCTCTTCTAAACCTAAAGTAAGTACAAACATTGTATATTTCTGAATAATTTATCACTTTGAGAAACTGAGCAAGTGTAAATAACAGATTTAAAACCACAATTGACAGAGAGGGCATTCTGCAATGACAGGATCCTGAGTCCAGAATATTAAAGAGTTTTACTCAAATCTAAAAAGCTGATTTTCCTTCTTTTTGTTTTTTCAAGTTAAGAAAAATCATTTAAACAAACCTCCTCATCTTTGTTTTGAATATTTCCGACACTAATTAAGTTCTTAGGTGGTAAGGTACTAGCCCATTAAAATTCTTACACATCTTATACCATTCCCAACATCCATATAAGATAGATATTATGGTTTCTATATTAAATATTAAGCTTCCCAGATGGTGCTAGTGGTAAAGAACCCTCCTGCCAATGCAGGAGACGTACGGGAGGTCGACTGAATTCCTGGGTTGGGAAGATCCCCTGGAGAAGGGCATGGAAACCCACTCCAGTATTCTTGGCTGGAGAATCCCATGGACAGAGGAGCCTGGCTGGCTACATTCCATAGCGTTGCAGAGTCAGACATGACTGAAGTGACTTAGTAGGCATTAAATATTGAGGAACTGAGGGATAGATAATACATAAGCAAGGTGTCCAAGGGTATAAAGCTAATAAATAATAAGATCAAGATTAGAAATTTTGACTCAGAAGTCTGACTCTCAGTCACTTCTCCAAAAAGTTGTCATCAGTTCTTAAATGCTTTGAATATTAAGCGTGTACTTTAGATAAAATATAGTTATCTTCAAAACAATAGTAGACCTTCATAAAAGATAATCATAGTTATCAGAAAGTTCTGGTGAGCTTAAATCAATTTCAGAATAATACTTAATAATAAGAAAAGTAGAAAAAAAATATATTGCAATTGATGTGCACCAGGAACTTAGTGCCAAAGAGCAATAGTCTTTTGCAATTGAAAAAGACTTTCCTGGAATGAATCTCACACTCTCCTTTGCCGTCTTCTGGACAAGACCACGTCCCCATGTTGCTGGGTCTGTATGTATCAGAGTTAATAGCACTGATAATGCTTAACAAGAATACTTCTAGGTCTATAGAGAATCACCTACTATCTACATCTGGTCAAATTTCTCTTCTCCCTCCATCCCTCAGGTGACATCTGAGTACCTTGACCCACACTTGATGTCTCCTTAGTAAATTTCCATGCATTAAGGAACCCTTCCCACTCCCTGACTATAAATCCTCACTTGTTCTTATACTGAATTTGATACTGAGGTCTCTTTTCCCCTAGGATTCCCCTGGTGGTTCAGACAGTAAAGTTTCTGCCTGCAATGTAGCTGACACACCAACACACTGCAATTTGTCTTTCACAGTTTCTCAATCTGTTTTTACCACTTTAACTACTGTCAGGTTCTGTTTTTAATTTATTAATAGCACCACACGTAGGACAGAGAAACATGAAGAAAGGAATAAGTTTTGAAGAAAATGACATTTTATGCCCCATAGTTTTGTTTTCCTACCTTTAAAGGACTCTTTGCATGGAAGCTTTGTTTATTTGCTTTGGCAATATTCCTAAACCTATGGGCAGAAAGTGATTGTTTACTGAACTTCTTGAAAATAATCGACTTTGCCAGGCAGAGACAGACTGTGTCTTTTAAACTGCAAGTGGACAGTCTTCTACTAAAAAATTACAAAATAAACCTGCAGCATAATTTTGAGGTACTATTTCCCACCAGCACTCTGCTACTTTGATTAGGATTTTTGGTGGATAAAATAATACCCTTATCTTCCTCTTTGGTAGTGTTTATGAGTAGGAAATATCTCTGAAAAAGGAAGAAAACCTGCTTGATCCACAAACCTTTCTCCACAGGGTAAACCACTGCTACCATTGATAGTGTTCTTACAAGTGAGATTGTCTTGTTCGAAACTGCATTTTGTAAGTCAGTCATAAAAGGTTTTCAAATATTATCAAGTAAACACTTTGAATACTGGAATAACAAAAGCAGAGTTTATCTCTCTGTTGATAACAGGCCTTTTGTGATGTCTCTTCTGTACCAAATAAATCATTTACATCAACTGCAATAAAATAACATAACTGCACTTAGCAATAGGTATTGAATGCACAGATCTCCACCAGCAAAGTTAGCCCTTAGCAAAATGTATAAACGCATACCTTTATGTCTTTTGAATTTTTGCAATAAATGGTTAAATTATAAATTTTACAGTTCAGGGAAGGCCCCTTCACTCTAACTAATATGCTCTTAAAATAACTCCACTAGTTCAATGGCATTGTAATGAAGTGTATTCCACTGCCCAGGGTCCCACGACGGAAGCTTTCCTATTATTTTCTATAAGATCCAATAGAGCATTCTTGATTTCGATCAGGTCAGACACCCTGTCAGAGTCCAATCTTGACACATCAATGACAAGACATATCAGAGCTGTCAAAAGTTTACAATATGTAATAAAAACTAAACTAAAGTCAAGCATGCTATCCTCTGATAGGCCCAGGGAGACTCGAGGCAGCCAATGATTTGTTGACTCCATTACATTCCAAATGTTCGATGTCTCTAGCCCTTGGCAGGGTGTCAAGGACAAGAAATAATCAGTCTTCCGAGATCACGTTTGAAATGCTATGCCCTCTGCTTTTTTCAGGTGAATCATTCCTTCTGCGTTGTCAGGATCCACTGATGAAAGCTGATAATTTTCAATAGCTGGTGACAGGCTAGGTGTCCCCCTCTTCAACCGTGAAGAAAATGATCTCTTGCGGTCAGCTTTTACCAGGTGGGCTGTGCATGAATGATTTTCCTCCTCAACATGTCTGCCAGAGTCAAAAGTAAAAACCAGAATGCTGTACGTGATTTTGTGTGCAAAAGTGGAATGGTCACCAAAGGAGTAGACAACAAGAAATTTTAAAATATCTTTCCTGATATTTTATGTCTAGAAGACACACTTTGTCTTCATGTTGAGTTTTTACATTGAAAATAGTGGACTCATATGCAAGTATCTAAAAGTGATGTGAGCATAAATAATGCAGATTCATGACACTCTTCATCTTGAAATATCCACTGAATCAGCCCTCTTGTATTTTTTTCTTATCAATTTTTTATCGAAATATAGTTGATTTTCAATGCTGCATTTATTTTGACTGTACAGCAAAGTGATTCAGTTATACATACATATGATTCTTTTAAAAAATATTTTCCATGATGATTTATCACAGGATATTGAATGTAGTTTTCTTCTCTTAATATGACTTAGTCCAGCTAATAATATGCTAAAAGATCTTCAAAGAAAGTCATTATTGGCTTTTTATTTTATTTATTAAGGTGTGTGCAGGGCCTGTGCTTATTTATTTATTTATTTATTTATTTAGGGCGGGGGTCGGGTTGGCAGTGGGCGGGCCACTTCTATTGGTCTTTCATTTCTCTATTTTCATCCGTCTTTGTTGTTTGGCTCCTGTGGGCCTCCCATCGTGGTGGCGCCTGTCGTTGCACAGAGCCGGCTCTGGGCGCATGCGCTCCAGAGCTCTGGTTCGGTAGTTGGATACATCCGTCCAGCCGCTCCACGGCACATGGGATCCTCTCAGGCCAGGGCTCGAACCGGCGCCCCTTGCACTACAAGGCGGTGTCCTTACCCACTGGACCACCAGGGGAAGCCCCGCACTATTGACTTTTAAGTAGCAACATTTTTATTCATGATAGACTTGCATTTTTTTTCACTCACTAGAATTCCATTTATTTCAACCAAGACAACCATAATTTAAGTTTCTCCTACCAATACAGTATGACTATTATATTTATTAAGAAAAATACTTCATTTATAAAAACTGATGATCTTTTTTTTCTAATAAATTTATATTTCTAGTCTCAATGTCTCTTCAATATTTCAACATATAATTTTTTTTTATTTGAGTACAAAATTTCCTCCCTCTCTTCTGTATATTTGCACATCTTGTTTGATTTTGGTTGAAATATTGCCTTCCTTTAACACCCATTCTCTTCAAATTTCCTGAAGTTTGAATCAGATACTTTATCAGATTCCTTGGGTTGTCCCTACAAAGCTTGGTTAATTCACTATAATTTTCAATTAGAGATAATATAATGCCATTAAGGATAATAAGAAAAGCAAATGGCACCCCAAATTTCCATTTCGGAGAAAATATGTGGAATGATGTGCTGATAGAGGAGACAGGAAACAAAGATTCAAGTATAATATTAATTTGCAATATAACATGGCAAATGATTTCTTATGTTACCATAGTGCTAAATGTGAAAATATGACACATAGAATTTATTTCCTCAATATCCAGCCTTTAAAAATTATATAATAAGAAAATATAGATAAGAAATAAGAACATATTGATTATGAAATCTAATTAATCCAATGATTCAGTTGTATGTATCCTCAATAATTCATGAAGAGTTTACATATATATAGACATGCTTAATTTTGCATAAAATTTAATTAGAATACTTTTGCATTCTTCCTATATAAATTTAGTAGATATAAATTATTGCTAATTGTAACACAGTACTGTAGTCTTCATAACATAAAAATTTTTTCTAAGGTGTTAAGGTCAGTTTGAAAAGCAAGCATACCTCCACATATAGATTCTTTCTGTTAGTGAATTATATTTCATTATTTTTATTTTGAAGAGTGTAAAATCTATCTTTTCTTGCTAAATGCTCCCTATTTAACAAGAAAATTAGTCCATACATTTTAGTATTAGATTTCAAGTTAAATATTAGTGGACCTACATGTTACAATTGTTTAGTATCTATGTGAGCTATAATTGCAGAAATTTGGGTGGTATTTTTTATTTCTTTAAAAATCTTATACAAATATATACAGATATATATTATACATAAATAAATATTTTGTATAAAGAGAGAGATAGAAGAATAGATATAGTTATCTATACCATGCAACTCGAAAAACTTTTGTGAATAATTACCACATTTGCATTTATTACTGTAAAGAAATGTTTTCAAGTTTTCTCTCTCTCAGGCAATTAGAAACACTACGCATGTTTATTTTCTAGTCCCAATCTCTCATATCTTTTTTTTTTTAAACACTTGATGAATGATGTATATATTACAGATCTCTTTCTAGTTTTTTCTTTAAGAGCTTGCACATTCTTCTTTTTTTTTTTTAAAGATTTATTTATTTATTTATTTTTGGGCGGGGTCGGGTTGGGGAGGGAGAGGAGCTTGGTCTTTCGTTTCTCTCTGTTCATCCGTCTTTGCTCTTTGGCTCCTGTGGGCTTCTCATCGCGGTGGCATCTGTTGTTGCAGAGCACTGGCTCTGGGCGCATGTGCTCCAGAGCTCTGGCTCAGTAATTGGACACATCAGTCCAGCCGCTCTGCAGCACGTGGGATCTTCCCAGGCCAGGGCTCGAACCTGCGCCCCTTGTGCTGCAAGGCGGTGTCCTTACCCACTGGACCACCAGGGGAAGCCCTCATATCTTTTTTTTTTCATTAAATTTTTGCTCTTATTTCAAATCCTACACCCCACTAACAATACAACGCACACACACACACACACACCAACAAGCTCCAATTTCTCCATTAATTAAAAATAAAAAAAAAAAATAGCAATTGTATTGTTTTGATCTGAGTCAGTTAACTCCCAAACAAAACAAAATAATCAAAATAAAGGTCATATGGCAGATACGTATAATCAAAACCTTTTATAGCATCTATGTGAGCTATAATTGCAGAAATTTGGGTGGTATTTTTTATTTCTTTAAAAATCTTATACAAATATATACAGATATATATTATACATAAATAAATATTTTGTATAAAGAGAGAGATAGAAGAATAGATATAGTTATCTATACCATGCAACTCGAAAAACTTTTGTGAATAATTACCACATTTGCACATTTATTACTGTAAAGAAATGTTTTCAAGTTTTCTCTCTCTCAGGCAATTAGAAACACTATGCATGCTTATTTTCTAGTCCCAATCTCTCATATCTTTTTTTTTTTAAACATTTGATGAATGATGTATATATTACAGATCTCTTTCTAGTTTTTTCTTTAAGAGCTTGCACATTCTTCTTTTTTTTTTTTTAAAGATTTATTTATTTATTTATTTTTGGGCGGGGTCGGGTTGGGGAGGGAGAGGAGCTTGGTCTTTCGTTTCTCTCTGTTCATCCGTCTTTGCTCTTTGGCTCCTGTGGGCTTCTCATCGCGGTGGCATCTGTTGTTGCAGAGCACTGGCTCTGGGCGCATGTGCTCCAGAGCTCTGGCTCAGTAATTGGACACATCAGTCCAGCCGCTCTGCAGCACGTGGGATCTTCCCAGGCCAGGGCTCGAACCTGCGCCCCTTGTGCTGCAAGGCGGTGTCCTTACCCACTGGACCACCAGGGGAAGCCCTCATATCTTTTTTTTTCATTAAATTTTTGCTCTTATTTCAAATCCTACACCCCACTAACAATACAACGCACACACACACACACACACCAACAAGCTCCAATTTCTCCATTATTTCAAATTAAAAAAAAAAAATTGCAATTGTATTGTTTTGATCTGAGTCAGTTAACTCCCAAACAAAACAACATAATCTAAATAAAGGTCATATGGCAGATACGTCTAATCAAAATCTTTTATAGCATCTAAGTACAAATGGGAAATGCTTTTTCAATGCATTATAAAATGAAATATAGACATACAGATTGAATGCATGTTTTATGTACAAAATAAAATATTAAGAATTTTATGTTATATATATCTACTAACACAAAATCGATGGGAGAAACAAGTTACACACACACACACACACACACACACACACATCAACCAAATTTGGCAGACTGCAAGCTAATAGACAAGTGATATGTGACTTGTCAGACAGAAATAAATAAATAAGAAAATGGTATCTCCAGGATTACAGAGGACAGTCAGTTAGGTTTATTTGGGGAAAGGCTGGGGAGTTTGGAAATCAGCTAACTCTGAATGCAAATCTTTAGAAGAATTAGTCAAGTTTCCAAAAGCCTGGATTCCTTTATTCTTAGCAATTGACCCAACTAAGGATGAGGGGAAAATAGGAGGTTATTGGTCTGGTGAAAGTTAACTAAAGAGATTCTGCAGGTGCAAGTCTGGACAAAGTTGAAAGTAGAGGTGAGGTTAAGTACTCAGCCCAGGAAGTTGAGGTAAAGATCTTTATGTTTATAGCCATTGCTCCAACCAAGACTGTTATAGAGTCTAAGGAAAAAGGTCTATAGATCTATGCATTTAGAGGAAGTCCCTGCTGTCTACTTGCGACCTTGTGTCAGTCATGTCTGACTCTTAGCAACCCCATAGACCATAGCCCGCCAGGTTCTCTGTTCATGGGATTTCCCAGGTAAAAATACTGGAATGGGTTGTTATGCAGCCCTCCTACTGAAGATCCTCCTGGAAGATCCTGCAGGGGATTTTCCAGACCCAGGGACTGAACCTGTGTCTCTTATGTCTCCTACATTGGCAGGTTTTTTTTTTTTTTTTTTTTTTTTTTTTTACCTCTAGCACCACTCTGAAAGCCCAGAGGAAATCCCTACAGATCTGGTAAGTCTTTACTTCATCACTGTGGAGTGAGGCCTGGTAGAAATAAACCTTGTTCATACACAGAGTTTACACTCTCCTTTTTAATGCCTCACAGCATAAATATAAATCACAAATAATAACCAGCAGACATTCCAGAAAATCCAACAACAACAACAAAAAAACAAGTATCCAACAAAATAGATATCAGCACCAAAGAGCAATTTTTAGGAAACAGGGAACAGGGATCATATAATGAGAGATGAGAAACTTCAAGATATCTATAATCTTCAGAGAGCTGAAAATATTGCCAAAAATGGCACTATAGGAAAAGAAAGTACAGACAGTAAGAAAGAAAGAACTAGAAATTATAAAAAGAAGGACAAACCCTCAAATGCAATAGCCATTTCCACCATCACAACTACTGCAAAAATACAAGAGAATAGAAGCTGAAATTGGTGACAGACTTCAGAGAGAAAATTGGAGCAAAAGTGGCATGGATAAAACAACACAGGAAATCTTCTAAGTAATAAGATAGAAGTGTACCTTAAATATCTCAAAGGATAAAATTTTCTCTGAAATAAACTACACTGAGTACCTACATAGTAAATGGAAAAAAAAGATTTTAGAGTGAGTAAGTACTAAAGAGATTCTGCAGGTGCAAGTCTGGACAAAGTTGAAAGTAGAGGTGAGGTTAAGTACTCAGCCCAGGAAGTTGAGGTAAAGATCTTTATGTTTATAGCCATTGCTCCAACCAAGACTGTTATAGAGTCTAAGGAAAAAGGTCTATAGATCTATGCATTTAGAGGAAGTCCCTGCTGTCTACTTGCGACCTTGTGTCAGTCATGTCTGACTCTTAGCAACCCCATAGACCATAGCCCGCCAGGTTCTCTGTTCATGGGATTTCCCAGGTAAAAATACTGGAATGGGTTGTTATGCAGCCCTCCTACTGAAGATCCTCCTGGAAGATCCTGCAGGGGATTTTCCAGACCCAGGGACTGAACCTGTGTCTCTTATGTCTCCTACATTGGCAGGTTTTGGTTTTTTTTTTTTTTTTACCTCTAGCACCACTCTGAAAGCCCAGAGGAAATCCCTACAGATCTGGTAAGTCTTTACTTCATCACTGTGGAGTGAGGCCTGGTAGAAATAAACCTTGTTCATACACAGAGTTTACACTCTCCTTTTTAATGCCTCACAGCATAAATATAAATCACAAATAATAACCAGCAGACATTCCAGAAAATCCAACAACAACAACAACAAAAAAACAAGTATCCAACAAAATAGATATCAGCACCAAAGAGCAATTTTTAGGAAACAGGGAACAGGGATCATATAATGAGTGATGAGAAACTTCAAGATATCTATAATCTTCAGAGAGCTGAAAATATTGCCAAAAATGGCACTATAGGAAAAGAAAGTACAGACAGTAAGAAAGAAAGAACTAGAAATTATAAAAAGAAGGACAAACCCTCAAATGCAATAGCCATTTCCACCATCACAACTACTGCAAAAATACAAGAGAATAGAAGCTGAAATTGGCGACAGACTTCAGAGAGAAAATTGGAGCAAAAGTGGCATGGATAAAACAACACAGGAAATCTTCTAAGTAATAAGATAGAAGTGTACCTTAAATATCTCAAAGGATAAAATTTTTCTCTGAAATAAACTACACTGAGTACCTACATAGTAAATGAGACTTCACACAAAAACATATTTTTAATGACACTTCAGAATTATAGGAAGAAAAATAAGACCATGATTTTACAGAAAGAAAAGCAAGGTGAATATATTAAGAATCCAAAATAAAAATAGCATCCAATTTTTTAATAGTACTGGTATTACAGCTGGAAGGTATTGGAACAATGCCTTTTAAAATATTAGGAATGATAACTGTCCATCTAGAATTGTTCATCAAAAGTAACAGCTACTCAAGTGTAAGATATATAATATTTCAAAAAATTTCAAAAGTATTTCAAAAGACTGGCCAAGTACCTTCCTAAGACAGCTGACTCAGAAGACCTTAACATTCCCCTTAGTGACACTAAAATTCAGACTTCTTATCTCTTAGCATGCGACTTAGCATGCATGAACGAACCACATAAATGGTGCTGTGTTAGTACAAGGGTACATAGAAAACTCAGCCAAGGAGCTAGTTAAGCAATTGTTAGTGCCATTGATGATTTAAAAAAAAAAAGTTGGACAAGGGGGAAGAAAAGACTTTTTATCATTTGGCAAATATTTGCATAGTCATATGCTGACTATAAAACCTAAGTAAAAGTTGATGTAACCAATCACACCATAGGTTTATATCAAGCAGATGAGATGTGGTAATCCACTTGTGAGTGGTAGACACAAAAGAGCTAAATCCTGAACTGCAGTATTACAAGTTAAAAGTTAACATACAAGCTTGAAATAGATTAATATCAGAAACAATGGTTCAAACAGGTGAAGTATTTAATTGTCAAGGGATCAAGGGTAGTGATGGTGAGGCTAGAAAATAATTGATTTTTCTTACAAGACTGAAAGTATTATTTGACTTTTTAAATGTTATATATGTAAATTTGAACATAATAAGAACAAGAACTACAAGGGTAAAAAGCATCTACTCCCTTGCTTGCTGGAAATAAAAATGTAAAACTAAGCAAAAATAAATAAATAAATAAAGGTGAAGTATACAAAGATGGAGAAGAAAACATTTTTAAAGGAGAGATATACAGGAAAAAAGCCAACAACAACAACAACAACAAAAACAAAAAAGGGAAAATTGTACTTTACTTTTTAGTCATTTATTTATTTATGATTGTATTGGATTTTCATTACTGTGCACGGGCTTTCTCTAGTTACGATGAGTGAGAAAACTCTTGTGGCCTGTAGGCTTCTTATTTTCCTGGCCTCTCTTGTGGAACACAGGCTGTAGGCGTGTGAGTTTCAGCAGTTGCAGCATGTGGGCTCTAGAGCATCAGCTCAGTAGTTGTGATGCATGGGCTTAGTTGCTCAGCACCATGTGAAATCTTCCTAGATAGGGGATTGATCCCATATCCCCTGCACTGGTAGACAGATTCTTATCCACTGTACCATCCGGAAAGTATTTCATTTTTCTTAATCATTTCCTGAACTGTTATCGCTGAAAGATTATGTGAATGAGCAGCCTTGACCAAGACTGTATTAGCAAGCAGCAACGTTTTTGCTTCTAAGTATTTTATTTTTTGACTTAATTTTTTAATTGAAATATGTATGAAAGTTGCTCAGTCATGTCCAGTTATTTGCAATGCCATGGACTGTAGCCCACCAGACTCCTCTGTCCATGAAATTCTCCAGGCAAGAATACTGGAGTGGGTAGCTGTTTCCTTCTCCAGGGGATCTTCCTGACCCAGGAATCTAAACAGGGTCTCCTGAATTAATGCATGTGGATTCTTTACCAGCTAAGCTACCTGAGAAGTGTAGTTGATGTAAAATGTGTAGTTTTGGGTGTACAACAAAGTGACTCAGTTATAAATACATACATATCTATTCTTTCAGGTTTTTCTTTTATAGATTATTGCAAAATATTGAATGTAATTCCCTGTGCTACTTCAGTTCTGATGAAATAAAATAAGGGATTATTGTGAGATCTTCAAAACTACTCTGCCATGTTTGCTATATCAACAAATCCTGGCCCATGAGAGCTATTTGGTGAATTCCCATCCTCCTTATTCACTCCATGTTATTCTCAGCAATTAATCTTAGTGCTTACCTTAATGAGAAATTAGACGCCATCAGATCCCATCTCTCTTCCTCACTTTTAAATCCTACACCTTCAAATATATCCCAATTTTCCCCTAAATATTTTTCTTCTCTCTCTTCACAGGAGATATTTGGAAACCAGCACGTATGCTCCACTTCCACGCCCCTAGTGGTCTCTGTAAACTTCCTGAATGAAGTCCTGACTACCAACGCCAGTTCAGCTCTATTGCTTGTGTAAAACCTGCTAGTTGCCCAGGAATATGTGGTAAAAAATACCTTAAATTCACCTTTTAGAAAAGGTATTAGAAAGATTTACACAGGGGTTTATACTATTTAAACATTTTTCCCTTTTGCAATTTTTCTTCCAGCTCTCATAGTCCAGTGCCAACCTTCATCTCTGCTATCAAGTGATGCTGCTAAAGAGAAAAATGGGACTATATTTTTAAAATTTTGTATGGGAAGATATAATCTTCTTGAGGGTGCCTGCTGTCTTTTATTTCTATATTGTCTGTTAGCAAATCTGTTCTATGTCTTAATTTAAGTATCAATTTGGGATCAGAGATGCCTCATAATTACTCTCTACAACAAGTCTATTTTCTGGATCGGATTCTCTTAATTCTCATGGACTGCACTCAGCTTTGTTTTAATCTCTTCCTCTTTACTAGTTCTTTTCTCTTAACATATATATATTCTCAAATCTCTTCAGAGATAAAAGGTAGTACTTCACTTCCTCCATCTAGAAATGATCCTCTCTTTAATAAGTCCTGAATATTTCACTTCATTAATAGGTCTTCAATGCCTCCCCTCATCTGAATCCTCATCACTACTACCCTTTCCATTTATCATTGTGTTGTTTAGTCTCTATGTTGTGTCCGACTCTTTTGTGACTCCATATACTGCAGCCCACCAGGCTCCTCTGTCCTTGGGGTTTCCCAGGCAAAAAGACTGGAGTGGGTCACTGCTTCCTTCTCCAGGGCATCTTCCTGACCCAGGGATCAAACTGCATTGACAGGCAGATTCTTTACCACTGGGTCACCAGGGAAGCCCCACTTATTATCTTAGTTACCTACATTAATCATTTAAATGTTCCTCTGATCAATTTCTCCCTCCAAATCTATTTCACCAATATCACCTGTGAGCCTCAGATGCATATATTCAACTGTTTACTGAACAGATTTACCTGAAATCTTGACTGAGTATCCACTTCCACCCTGTTTTCTCCTCTAGTGCTGTCTCATCTCTCTCCTCACTTTTAAATCCTACACCTTCAAATATATCCCAATTTTCCCTAAATATTTTCTTCTCTTCACAGGAGATATTTGGAAACCAGCACGTATGCTCCACTTCCACGCCCCTAGTGGTCTCTGTAAACTTCCTGAATGAAGTCCTGACTACCAACGCCAGTTCAGCTCTATGGCTTGTGTAAAACCTGCTAGTTGCCCAGGAATATGTGGTAAAAAATACCTTAAATTCACCTTTTAGAAAAGGTATTAGAAAGATTTACACAGGGGTTTATACTATTTAAACATTTTTCCCTTTTGCAATTTTTCTTCCAGCTCTCATAGTCCAGTGCCAACCTTCATCTCTGCTATTAAGTGATGCTGCTAAAGAGAAAAATGGGACTATATTTTTAAAATTTTGTACGGGAAGATATAATCTTCTTGAGGGTGCCTGCTGTCTTTTATTTCTATATTGTCTGTTAGCAAATCTGTTCTATGTCTTAATTTAAGTATCAATTTGGGATCAGAGATGCCTCATAATTACTCTCTACAACAAGTCTATTTTCTGGATCGGATTCTCTTAATTCTCATGGACTGCACTCAGCTTTGTTTTAATCTCTTCCTCTTTACTAGTTCTTTTCTCTTAACATATATATATTCTCAAATCTCTTCAGAGATAAAAGGTAGTACTTCACTTCCTCTATCTAGAAATGATCCTCTCTTTAATAAGTCCTGAATATTTCACTTCATTAATAGGTCTTCAATGCCTCCCCTCATCTGAATCCTCATCACTACTACCCTTTCCATTTATCATTGTGTTGTTTAGTCTCTATGCTGTGTCCGACTCTTTTGTGACTCCATATACTGCAGCCCACCAGGCTCCTCTGTCCTTGGGGTTTCCCAGGCAAGAAGACTGGAGTGGGTCACTGCTTCCTTCTCCAGGGCATCTTCCTGACCCAGGGATCGAACTGCATTGACAGGCAGATTCTTTATCACTGGGTCACCAGGGAAGCCCCACTTATTATCTTAGTTACCTACATTAATCATTTAAATGTTCCTCTGATCAATTTCTCCCTCCAAATCTATTTCACCAATATCACCTGTGAGCCTCAGATGCACATATTCAACTGTTTACTGAACAGATCCGCTTGTATGTCCCATGGAAATCTTGACTGAGTATGTCCACATCTAAAACCAGCTTTTCCTCACACGCCTACTCACTCTTCCCATGTCACTGCACCCAATTGTTTAAGTACATATGTGATCTTCCTTGGTTTCATTCTGTCCTTTACTCTCAGCATCCCAATAGCTATCATATTATACTAATGATTTTTCATAACTGTCTCTCAAATCTAGTGATAGGTCTCTATTTCCAAGTCCATATTTAGACAATGATTGTTTTTCACCTGGATTTCCAAAACGTCATGACTGATATTTCCGCCATCAAATTTGACTTTCTTCTGGTCATTTTTCTGAGGACACAATGCACTTAGAATAATTTTCATAAGCTGCCAGTATAATTTTATGCTTCCCCAGTTTAAGACCATTGGATATCTACTTCTTGCCCTGAAGATAAAATTCTACCATCCTTAACTTGACCTAGAAACACTATTATCATCCATTTGCTATAGTTCTCCTTGGTTGAGTCTATATATATATATATATATATATACACACACACACACACACATACATACATATACATATATATATATATATATGTATATTTTAAATTTTGGCCTCTTTTGTTGTTTTTCATTTATTTATTTTCATTCATCTTTGTTCTTTGGCCTGTGTGGGCCTCCCATCACAGTGGCCTCTCTTGTTGCAGAGCACCAGCTCTGGGCACATGCGCTCCAGAGCACTGGCTGATAATTGGACACACTGGTCAAACTGCTCCACAGCACGTGAGAGCTTCCCAAAGCACACTACTCCCTTTCATTTATCATTGTGTTGTTTAGTCTCTATGTGTGTCCGACTCTTTGTGACTCCATATACTGCAGCCCACCAGGCTCCTCTGTCCTTGGGGTTTCCCAGGCAAGAAGACTGGAGTGGGTCACTGCTTCCTTCTCCAGGGCATCTTCCTGACCCAGGGATCGAACTGCATTGACAGGCAGATTCTTTATCACTGGGTCACCAGGGAAGCCCCACTTATTATCTTAGTTACCTACATTAATCATTTAAATGTTCCTCTGATCAATTTCTCCCTCCAAATCTATTTCACCAATATCACCTGTGAGCCTCAGATGCATATATTCAACTGTTGACTGAACAGATCCGCTTGTATGTCCCATGGAAATCTTGACTGAGTATGTCCACATCTAAAACCAGCTTTTCCTCACAAGCCTACTCACTCTTCCCATGTCACTGCACCCAATTGTTTAAGTACATATGTGATCTTCCTTGGTTTCATTCTGTCCTTTACTCTCAGCATCCCAATAGCTATCATATTATACTAATGATTTTTCATAACTGTCTCTCAAATCTAGTGATAGGTCTCTATTTCCAAGTCCATATTTAGACAATGATTGTTTTTCACCTGGATTTCCAAAACGTCATGACTGATATTTCCGCCATCAAATTTGACTTTCTTCTGGTCATTTTTCTGAGGACACAATGCACTTAGAATAATTTTCATAAGCTGTCAATATAATTTTATGCTTCCCCAGTTTAAGACCATTGGATATCTACTTCTTGCCCTGAAGATAAAATTCTACCATCCTTAACTTGACCTAGAAACACTATTATCATCCATTTGCTATAGTTCTCCTTGGTTGAGTCTATATATATATATATATATATATACACACACACACACACACATACATACATATACATATATATATATATATATGTATATTTTAAATTTTGGCCTCTTTTGTTGTTTTTCATTTATTTATTTTCATTCATCTTTGTTCTTTGGCCTGTGTGGGCCTCCCATCACAGTGGCCTCTCTTGTTGCAGAGCACCAGCTCTGGGCACATGAGCTCCAGAGCACTGGCTGATAATTGGACACACTGGTCAAACTGCTCCACAGCACGTGAGAGCTTCCCAGGCCAGGGATGAAATCGGTGCCCCTTCCACTGCAAGGTGGACTCTCCACCCACTGGACCATTAGGGAAGCCCTGGTTTAGTCTCTTGATCAATATATCAACATATAAATGTTTTTTATTTGAGTATAAAATTTCCTCCCTCTCTTCGGGATATTTACACATCTTGTTTCATTTTGATTGAAATATTGCCTGCCTTTGATACTATTCTCTTCATCTTTCATTTCAAAAAATATTTGAATTAGATACTTTATTTGATTACTTGGGCTGTCCCTACAAGTGAAAGAAAAGTGACTCAGCTGTGTCCAACTCTTTACATCTCCTGGACTGTAACCTGCCAGGCTTCTCTTGTTCATGGGATTGTCCAGGCAAGAATACTGGAATGAGTTGCCATCTATTTCACAGGGGAATCTTCCTTACCCAGAGACTCAACCCTGGTCTCTTACATTGCAGGCAGATTCTTTACCATCTGAGCCACCAGGGAACCCCATCCTAACAAATGAGTGTCTCAAAAGAGAAGAAATGTACTGCTTCACATTTTTAGAGGTGAGAGTTCAAAATCAAGGTGCTGACCGGCCGTGGCTCTGGGAAAAAAACACCTCATGCCAATCTCCTAACTTCTGGTGGTTGCCTGAAATTCTCGACATTCCTAGACTCGTAGAGGCACCAATCCAATCTTTGTCCCCATCATCACATGAGCTTTGTTCCCTTTACATGTCTGTGCTTTCACATGGCAATCTTATAAGGACATTCATCACTGAATCTTGGGCCCACACCCCCATATGACCTCATCCTAACTAATTACACTTCCAAAGGTATTTCCAAAGAATATTCTGAGGTTTCAGATGGGAATGGATTTTAGGGGGGCCCTGCTAAGTCCCGCATAGATGCTCTATTTTCTATTGCAACCAGATATAATATTACACTGAAAAGTCTTTACTGACTTTTTACCCAAATGGCATAAGGACCACCAACATGCTATCATTGTTTACCAACTTATATTTAACACCTAGTAAAAACTCAGTACATATTGTTAAAACAGAGAGTGAATAGAGAATTTAAAAGCTCTGTTTTGAAATTCTTACAGTATTCTTATGAAAATTAGTTTTCAGGAAAATTAGCTAAACTAAAACAGAATCAGAAAGAAGGGACTACCTGTACAATTCAAACAGTCATTCCCTTTTCTCTCTTCCTTCTTCATGGCAAACACAAAAGCAAAAAGAAACAAACTACAAACTCCTAAAGTAAGATCTGAAGGTAGCATGAAACATGTTTTTAAATTATTTTTGTATTATCCTACTTTATGTTTCATCCTCCTAATACTAACTTATCCTTCAAATCTTAGATCACTTAGCTTCCCTACTGTAAGATGCTTCCAGTTCTCTCCTGACCGCATTCTTTTTGGAGGTAGGTACATTTAGGTCTATTTTGATAACAGACCCTGTCGCCACTCTACCGACATTCCTAACTCTCTCATGGCCTCATGCTCTCTTGCTATGTCTTATCACAAGAACGTAACAGCTACTAGCCTGGTCAAGATAGGACACAACTAACGTCCTTGAGAAACCCTACCTACGGACAAATACTGACTCCAAATCACAGAAATGAGCAAACTTAGGCATGTCATGCAACTTTCATCATCCTAGTTGACCAAATTGGTAATCTATTTCCCTTTTTGGGCAATCTCTCTAACAGGGTGGTTGCCTGAAATTCTCGACATTCCTAGACTCGTAGAGGCACCAATCCAATCTTTGTCCCCATCATCACATGAGCTTTGTTCCCTTTACATGTCTGTGCTTTCACATGGCAATCTTATAAGGACATTCATCACTGAATCTTGGGCCCACACCCCCATATGACCTCATCCTAACTAATTACACTTCCAAAGGTATTTCCAAAGAATATTCTGAGGTTTCAGATGGGAATGGATTTTAGGGGGGCCCTGCTAAGTCCCGCATAGATGCTCTATTTTCTATTGCAACCAGATATAATATTACACTGAAAAGTCTTTACTGACTTTTTACCCAAATGGCATAAGGACCACCAACATGCTATCATTGTTTACCAACTTATATTTAACACCTAGTAAAAACTCAGTACATATTGTTAAAACAGAGAGTGAATAGAGAATTTAAAAGCTCTGTTTTGAAATTCTTACAGTATTCTTATGAAAATTAGTTTTCAGGAAAATTAGCTAAACTAAAACAGAATCAGAAAGAAGGGACTACCTGTACAATTCAAACAGTCATTCCCTTTTCTCTCTTCCTTCTTCATGGCAAACACAAAAGCAAAAAGAAACAAACTACAAACTCCTAAAGTAAGATCTGAAGGTAGCATGAAACATGTTTTTAAATTATTTTTGTATTATCCTACTTTATGTTTCATCCTCCTAATACTAACTTATCCTTCAAATCTTAGATCACTTAGCTTCCCTACTGTAAGATGCTTCCAGTTCTCTCCTGACCGCATTCTTTTTGGAGGTAGGTACATTTAGGTCTATTTTGATAACAGACCCTGTCGCCACTCTACCGACATTCCTAACTCTCTCATGGCCTCATGCCCTCTTGCTATGTCTTATCACAAGAACGTAACAGCTACTAGCCTGGTCAAGATAGGACACAACTAACGTCCTTGAGAAACCCTACCTACGGACAAATACTGACTCCAAATCACAGAAATGAGCAAACTTAGGCATGTCATGCAACTTTCATCATCCTAGTTGACCAAATTGGTAATCTACTTGTTAACACAAACAGTGTGGTTTTCCTTCCTTTCTGTTTCCTTTTCTCCCTGACCTCTTTATGTTTCTCAGAAACACCAGGCAAATAGACTACTAGCCCTCCAGTTCTCTCTCAAGATCCACTTGTGGTTAGACCTAATTTGAAGCATTTCCTAATGCTTTTCTATCCAGTGTATCATACTCTTTAGTCTATTTTACTTGTATTTTGCTACTATCCCCATGTAAAGCCCCCAGTGGCATGAAGAGCAGTTTATTATTCCCTTCCCAGAATAGAGCTTATAGGAACGAATGAACATATCTGATTTGTAGGAATGTAAACTGATGCAGTCACTATAAAAATAGTATGGGAGTTCTTTAAAGTACTAAAAGTAATTGCCATGTGTATCTGGAGAAAACTATGATTTGAAAAGATACATGCAGCCCACTGTTCATAGAAGCATTATTTACTGATAAGACCTGCTTGGAAGCAACCTAATGTCCATGGGCAGATGAATGGATAAAAAAGATGCAGTAGATATGCACAATGGAATATCACTCAGCCATATAAAATAATAAAAGGATATCATTTGCAGCAACATAGATAGATCTAGAGACTCTTATACTAAATTAAGTAAGCCAAAGAAATATATCTACAACACTGCTTATATGTAGAATCTAAAAAAGAAGATATAATTGAACTTATTACAAAACAGAAATATACTTACAGATATAGAAAACAAATTTAAACATAACAAAGGATAAAGAAGGAGGGAAGGGGTAAATTAAGGTTTCAGGATTAACTTGTACACATTAGTATATATAAATAGATAACAAACATGAACTTACTGTATAACACAGGGTAAATAATCTATATATATATATAATATATATATGTATTTGATATCTGATTCTGTTTTTTGAATGTATGAATACATTCACAGTTCTATTATTAGGTGACGAAAATTGAGTAGAAAGTCAGAGACATTAAGGTAAGGCACTTGATATTAATATTAACTTTAACTATATTAAGATAGATTCAGTTTTGTAGGCAAAACACATTAGGAATATTTTTGAAAATGTAAGGAATTTTAAACATATTCTTTATTTCAGTTCTGCCAACAGTTATAACTTGTTCTGAATTTTTTCCGGATCCATTTTTAAGCATATTTTAAACTTGAACATGCATTTCAAATGTGTTTCCATCCTTATGGCTAAATAATTCATTGCTTTATAAGCTACTCATAATTGACATAACAATCTTATCATGCATTCTAGCTAAAATAATGTCAAAAGGCACTCTTCACAGTTATTAGTTTTACGAAAGTGCAGTCACAGGCACAAAGGTACCCATTTAACAGTGATGGATTTCATACCCTTGTTTTGACAAGAGAACATATAACTTGTGTTTAGTTCACTTGTTTTCTGAACATTCAAAATGCAATCTGAGCAGACTTTTTTATTCAAACAATAAACCATATTTTGTTTTTTATTTCTTTGAGCTTTGCTCCTTTCATGGCTTTCTATTCTGTTACCAAATAGCTTTCTCTTACCACAGTAGCTAGCACTGCATCTTTTGTATGCATTGTTCTGAGATCAGATTTACCTGATTTTATTTACAACATGATATAAAGCTTTGCGTTTTGTTTCTCCCACTATTGTCTTCTGTTTTTTTTTACTTTGTCTACTGCTGAGAGGAAGAGTAGGGCTCACAGCCTGATTCAGTCAAGCTTAGCCACATAAAATGACATATTCAAGTTTGTATTGTGGACGTGTTTAGGTTAAGGTCTTATCTGAAATATTCTAATATACCTGTTGCTAAAATAAGAGCATGATTTGAGTAGAAGCAATGTATTGTAGTAGAAAAACATTAAAAATGGAAAACATTGCTTTGATCTCCAGTTCTTAAAACATCAGAATAAAAATTCCTTTTGTAAATTTCCCCTATATTTGCATTTTGAAAGGCATTTACAATATTTCCCATACTATATTTTGTAGCAAGTGATCCAATACCACAAAAGATTTAAATTTCAACAAAGGCTTGATTCCATGCCTATTATTGGCTTAACTGCTTTTCCAGTTACAAAAATGGCTAGGTAGAAAAATGTATATAAACTGGAGATTATCAGTAATTATCAATAACTACCACAAAACACAATGCCCTTTCCTATTGGGAAAGCTGGTAAGAAATTTTTATTTATAACTAAAATTAATAGCTAATTTCTTATGATAATTTTATTTTTGCCAATAAGAAGGCTGAGGTATTTTACTGGTATTATATGTACTTTGTTTTAGCTGATCACCTCTGCCTGCTTCTTATTCATAGAATGTAGGGTATCCGACCTTTAAGTCTCAAAAAAAAACCCAATTATATTAGGACCCTGGTTTGTTGACTCATACAATTTTCTCAGAAAGTTTATTTATGTGATTTTTGTGAGTCTCCTGTTTCAACAGACAACACTGACTCTTTTGGAAGCATGCTTCTTTCCCTGGAATTAATATGGGTGACTTGAAGCCTATCATATTTCCATAAGAGATAAATGTTACTTTTGTTTTATTTTTCTCAAACCATATTTTTTTAACTGAAAAAATTCCTTGGAAAATGACATCCATTAAGAGTTGTTAAAATTGGTGTAAAAACCATGCCCTGATACTGGTCTTTAAGCCTGAATTTTTTAATTGGTCATTTTTATGCAGCTGCTTTGTCCATTCTGTAGATGAGTACCAATTAAACTTCCAACCCAGACAGTTATTATACTCTGCATTCTCTGTATTTTCCTTAGGTTCAGCTTGAAAAACAGTTCTTTTCTGATCTTTTCTCTCTTGTATTATCCTGGCAAGTGCAACCAACAGGAACAAACTCAGGCTGCTAGCATTGGTTTTTCACCTCTTCATTTACAATAAAACTAGTAGTTACAAGATCTCCCTCTAAGTTGTTGTACACAATACTTTTTATAAATGTTTAAGCACTGCATGGAATGAATCACTATTCTTCTAGGTTCAGATGAAACAAACAAACAAATAAACAAAAACCCCTTGATACAAAATATTTGACCTCAAAGCCAATGCTGCATATTTTTTTAATTTTGGCTGATCCAATACCACAAAAGATTTAAATTTCAACAAAGGCTTGATTCCATGCCTATTATTGGCTTAACTGCTTTTCCAGTTACAAAAATGGCTCGGTAGAAAAATGTATATAAACTGGAGATTATCAGTAATTATCAATAACTACCACAAAACACAATGCCCTTTCCTATTGGGAAAGCTGGTAAGAAATTTTTATTTATAACTAAAAATAGCTAATTTCTTATGATAATTTTATTTTTGCCAATAAGAAGGCTGAGGTATTTTACTGGTATTATATGTACTTTGTTTTAGCTGATCACCTCTGCCTGCTTCTTATTCATAGAATGTAGGGTATCCGACCTTTAAGTCTCAAAAAAAAACCCAATTATATTAGGACCCTGGTTTGTTGACTCATACAATTTTCTCAGAAAGTTTATTTATGTGATTTTTGTGAGTCTCCTGTTTCAACAGACAACACTGACTCTTTTGGAATCATGCTTCTTTCCCTGGAATTAATATGGGTGACTTGAAGCCTATCATATTTCCATAAGAGATAAATGTTACTTTTGTTTTATTTTTCTCAAACCATATTTTTTTAACTGAAAAAATTCCTTGGAAAATGACATCCATTAAGAGTTGTTAAAATTGGTGTAAAAACCATGCCCTGATACTGGTCTTTAAGCCTGAATTTTTTAATTGGTCATTTTTATGCAGCTGCTTTGTCCATTCTGTAGATGAGTACCAATTAAACTTCCAACCCAGACAGTTATTATACTCTGCATTCTCTGTATTTTCCTTAAGTTCAGCTTGAAAAACAGTTCTTTTCTGATCTTTTCTCTCTTGTATTATCCTGGCAAGTGCAACCAACAGGAACAGACTCAGGCTGCTAGCATTGGTTTTTCACCTCTTCATTTACAATAAAACTAGTAGTTACAAGATCTCCCTCTAAGTTGTTGTACACAATACTTTTTATAAATGTTTAAGCACTGCATGGAATGAATCACTATTCTTCTAGGTTCAGATGAAACAAACAAACAAATAAACAAAAACCCCTTGATACAAAATATTTGACCTCAAAGCCAATGCTGCATATTTTCAGTTGTCTTTTAAGGAAACACCTTTGATCCAGTAATAATTTTTTGTACCACAATCATGATGGTCAAATTACTGTGTGGGGAAGAAACATTTCAACTTCATTGTCTTAAAAGCATAATGCCATTGTCTCATTCATGAGATGTTATATCATATGTCCTTTCCAGGCTGATGGAGATTTCATTTCAATACAAAGGGTCCATTTTAATATGCATTTTAATTTTGAGAGTTAAGAGAAAAGTAAGAGAGAATGGCACACAGAGTGTTAGCTCTTTTTTTAAAAAAATCACTTATTTATTTTTGGCTCTTCTGGGCCTTCGTTGCTTGCATGCACTTTCTCTAGTTTTGAAGAGTGGAGACTACTCTCTAGTTGCTGTCTGCAGATTTTTTATCATGGTGGCTCCTCTTGTGGAACATGGGTTCTAGAGTATGGGCTCAGTAGTTGTGGCACACAAATTTAGTGTGGCATGGAGTACTGAGTCATGGCATATGGAATCTTCCCAGACCAGAGATCAAACCTGTCCCCTGCTTTGGCAGATAGAGTCTTGACCACTGAATCATCAGGGAGGTCGGAAAGTGTTAGCTCTTAAAATTTATGCCTAGAATCCATGGAACATTTCTGCTCCCATTTTATTGGCCAAGTCATATAATGTAATGTACTGAATTAAATGGGCTTTCCAGGTGGCACTAGGGATAAAGAACCCGCTTGCCAGTATAGGAAATACAGGCTCGATCCCTGGGTGAAGAAGATTACCTGAGAAGGGAATGGCTACCACTCCAGTATTCTTGTTTAGAGAATCCCATGGACGAAGGAGACTGGTGGGTAACAGTCCATGTATTCACAGAGTTGGGCATGATTAAAGTGACTTAGCATACACACACTTTGTTAAACAGAGCTCTTTCCCAACACTTGCCAAAAAACAGCATGCCATCTAGAGCATCACAATACAAACTTATTTGGAAATAGGCTTTTTGCAGCTATAATTAGTAAAGATGAGGTAATAGTAAGTCGCTCAGTCGCTCAATTGTGTCCAATTCTTTCTGATCCCATGACAGTAACCTGCCAGGTTCCTCTGTTCACAGGATTTTCCAGAGAAGAATACTGAAGTGGGTGGCTGTTTCCTCCTCTGTGGGATCTTCCTGATCCAGGGATCAAGACTATATCTCTTGAATCTCCTGCATTGGCAAGCAGATTCTTTACCATTGTGGTACCTGAGAAGCCCTAGGCAATCCAGTAGTAGATTAGGGCAGGCTGTAAATCTAGTGACTGAAATCCTAATGTTCTTTCTGCCAGTGTTCACTCTGTAGACTGGCTGACACTCCCACTTCAGGGTGAGATGTTGGCTTTGGTCCTCAATGGCTTGACTTCTAATGACAGTTCAATGCCCATTCCAAAACAAAGTGCTCAGCTGGTTGGGCTTGATTAGGCTAATTTTCAGCTAACAGGACAAGATTTAGGGGAAATTTGTATAAGAAATTTTGAAAAGTCGCTTTACATTCAAACTATTTCTGAAAGTATTGAATACCCATGATTTGTTTACTAACTAGAAAAAGACATTGGTAATGACTTTATACTTAAACTTTTGTTTCCTTTTCTCTATGCTTCTAATTTTAGTATGACTTGATGTATGTTGAGCATCAGGGCTTTTAATTTATATAAAATATAAATGTTCTGAAATGCATTTAAGATGATGTATTCTGGTGAATAGGTGTTTATGGTATTTCTACATATGTAAGTGTATTAATAATTAACCTATCTGAATGCATTCATGCAGCAACCTTTTCAAGAATCAAAAACATAGAATTGAAATCTAATTAAATAAGGATCTGTGAAAGATTAAAAAGTTGTTTAAAAGTTAATATACTTAAACTCATACACTAACTCTCTTCAAAATAATTATGGGAGAGTACGACTAAATGGGTATTTTGTTGGGTTAATAAGACTAAAAGAAGATGTAAGCTTCAAATATGGCAAAATATTTACAGGGGCAGAAATAGCTCAGTTATATTTTTCTTTTAGTGTTTAAGAAAAGGGGATATTTTGAGGTCTGAAAACACAAATTCAAATATCCCTTTCAAAACTTTCCAACTGCATAGCTATAGGGAATGTATTTATCCCCATTTGAATATTTGCTTCTCAGTTTGAAAATTTGGATGTTATATACCCATTGAGTCATTTTGAGTATTAAAGAAGGTGCTGATCACAGATGTTACCTTGTAATAAGCATCCAGTAAATATGGGTAATTACCAATTTCTGACAAAAATGGACTCACAACTGAGAGGGGTAGATGAGTGTTGGAAAAAAGAAATTCTAATCTAACATAAATAAGAAGATTACAAAGAAAATCTACTTGCTCTGAGTTCAAGTGTGTGTCTTGTATACATTTCAAGAAACTTAACTATGACTTCCTAATGTTCTTTCTGCCAGTGTTCACTCTGTAGACTGGCTGACACTCCCACTTCAGGGTGAGATGTTGGCTTTGGTCCTCAATGGCTTGACTTACTTCTAATGACAGTTCAATGCCCATTCCAAAACAAAGTGCTCAGCTGGTTGGGCTTGATTAGGCTAATTTTCAGCTAACAGGACAAGATTTAGGGGAAATTTGTATAAGAAATTTTGAAAAGTCGCTTTACATTCAAACTATTTCTGAAAGTATTGAATACCCATGATTTGTTTACTAACTAGAAAAAGACATTGGTAATGACTTTATACTTAAACTTTTGTTTCCTTTTCTCTATGCTTCTAATTTTAGTATGACTTGATGTATGTTGAGCATCAGGGCTTTTAATTTATATAAAATATAAATGTTCTGAAATGCATTTAAGATGATGTATTCTGGTGAATAGGTGTTTATGGTATTTCTACATATGTAAGTGTATTAATAATTAACCTATCTGAATGCATTCATGCAGCAACCTTTTCAAGAATCAAAAACATAGAATTGAAATCTAATTAAATAAGGATCTGTGAAAGATTAAAAAGTTGTTTAAAAGTTAATATACTTAAACTCATACACTAACTCTCTTCAAAATAATTATGGGAGAGTACGACTAAATGGGTATTTTGTTGGGTTAATAAGACTAAAAGAAGATGTAAGCTTCAAATATGGCAAAATATTTACAGGGGCAGAAATAGCTCAGTTATATTTTTCTTTTAGTGTTTAAGAAAAGGGGATATTTTGAGGTCTGAAAAACACAAATTCAAATATCCCTTTCAAAACTTTCCAACTGCATAGCTATAGGGAATGTATTTATCCCCATTTGAATATTTGCTTCTCAGTTTGAAAATTTGGATGTTATATACCCATTGAGTCATTTTGAGTATTAAAGAAGGTGCTGATCACAGATGTTACCTTGTAATAAGCATCCAGTAAATATGGGTAATTACCAATTTCTGACAAAAATGGACTCACAACTGAGAGGGGTAGATGAGTGTTGGAAAAAAGAAATTCTAATCTAACATAAATAAGAAGATTACAAAGAAAATCTACTTGCTCTGAGTTCAAGTGTGTGTCTTGTATACATTTCAAGAAACTTAGAGTTTCAACAGCTTAAGTTAATGAGCTCTGCTAGACACACCAGAGGCATTATCTACATGAGGTTACATCTGGCTCTTGCCTCATTGTTCAAAAGAGGGGAGAGCTCAATAAAAACATCAGATGTTTATTTTTAGAATTGTTTATTAAAAGCACAGAATGCAGTAATTTAGGAGGAAACAATGATCATCAGAAGCCAACACTAAAATCATTAAATCAGAATGGGAGGGAGGGGCTGAGAATTCTATGGAAATGTATTAAGGTCATTCATGACTGTAGCAGTATCTGCTGTGTGAGTTTAACTTTTAATCTTTTTTTTTTTTTTCTGCATTAGCCATTAAGATACCAAATGGTTATCCTTGGTGTGTGTGTGTGTGTGTGTGTGTTTAGACACTTTGGTTGTGTCTGATTCTTTGAGACCCTGTGGGCTATAGTCCTCCAGGCTCTGCTGTTCACTGGGATTCTCCAGGAAAGAATACTGGAGTGGATTGGCACGACCTCCTCCAGGGGATCCTGTCTACCCAGGATGGAACCCAAATCTCCTGTGTCTTCTGCATTGCAGATATACTATTTGTCACTGAACCACTGAGGAAGTCTGTCCATCCTCTAATTTAAATTAATTTTTTGAATCACTACAGATCACTGAAAAAATGATGTTAATGGGTTAAGGAAGCTAGAGAGGGTGGTAGGTAAAGTGTAGGGTCTCCCTGAGACTGAAGAGTTTCTCTGGATGTAGGAATTTTGGTGTCCTAAACAGGAAGATACCAGGGAAAGAGACAGCTTGTCACCCAATAACTGGAAAGCAGGAGTAAGACTCAGAATGGCCTCAGGTGTCCCTCTTAAGATTCAGGTCTGATATCCTTGCTGTGTGGGTAGCATCAAGGTTTCTTTTGTGATCAGAATAAAATTGGGAAAGTTGATACACTGTTAGAGATACTCTGAAAACAATAAGACAAAAATCTCACTAAGTTAAGGCAAATATTTTGTGTTATTTAACCTTTTAAATATTTTACATTTACAACTATACCTTTTAATCTTATAGCAACTTTGAAAAGAAACTAATATTCTTATTTTTTGATAATAGAACTGAGGTAAAAGAGAGAATTAAATAACTTTTCTAAATTTGTGTATGATGAATGCTTGCCTTGACAGTGGATATGTAGCTTGAGTGTACTGGATGTTTTACACACTCAAAACTTGTATATGTATTTCTAGAAAGAGAAAAGGCTAAAATGCAAAAGGAGATAGGGAAAAGGGAATATGTGCTTGAAATTTTGGGTCTGCCAGTTAGTGGAGGCCTCAGGAACATCAACCCTTATATTTCAAGAGTGGTTGAAGTCTTGAGAGTTGTCACAGGAGAATGATGACTGTATAGAGGCACCAGGAAATACCTGGGTTTGACATCAGAGTAGAAATCATAATCCGTTAGAATGTTCTTGAATTCAGCCCATTCAGGCGACATCTGCAGAGTTGCAGTCTGAAACACACACAAAAAAACACTTGCTAATCTCACTAGAATCCAAGTTTAATCCTCACAGATAAGAAGAACTTGGAAGGTAGTGGCCTTTACACACAGTTTCTGCAGCTGTGCATCTGCCCACCCATGACTTGCTATGGTTCCAACTGTGGTTCTAGCAACTGATTCCACTGTCTAATGAGCTCTCCAACTCAGTGAAAGTCTGGAAGAGACTTCAGTGAGATTATTCCAAAACAACATTCTCTCTTCCTGGAAATGGGTGGCAGAAGAGAAAGAGTACCTCATTATTCCCCTAAATGGCAAATGAAGTTAATCCTGCACTTAGGAAATAGAATATATACATATATAAAGAGAGAGAGAGAGAGAGAGACTTCTCTGCACATGAAAGAGGAAATCATCTTTGTTTTCAGAGGTTTTCAAGTTTAAACCCTATTTCTTTGATACAGAAAAGTTTCAAGCATCAGATGAAGATAAATGACCTTTTAGGTCCTCAAATGCCCAACTCACATTTTTATGATTAGCAGACAGGTTTAATTTTTACTATTTCGATTTGAATACATGAAAATCTCACTAAGTTAAGGCAAATATTTTGTGTTATTTAACCTTTTAAATATTTTACATTTACAACTATACCTTTTAATCTTATAGCAACTTTGAAAAGAAACTAATATTCTTATTTTTTGATAATAGAACTGAGGTAAAAGAGAGAATTAAATAACTTTTCTAAATTTGTGTATGATGAATGCTTGCCTTGACAGTGGATATGTAGCTTGAGTGTACTGGATGTTTTACACACTCAAAACTTGTATATGTATTTCTAGAAAGAGAAAAGGCTAAAATGCAAAAGGAGATAGGGAAAAGGGAATATGTGCTTGAAATTTTGGGTCTGCCAGTTAGTGGAGGCCTCAGGAACATCAACCCTTATATTTCAAGAGTGGTTGAAGTCTTGAGAGTTGGCACAGGAGAATGATGACTGTATAGAGGCACCAGGAAATACCTGGGTTTGACATCAGAGTAGAAATCATAATCCGTTAGAATGTTCTTGAATTCAGCCCATTCAGGCGACATCTGCAGAGTTGCAGTCTGAAACACACACAAAAAAACACTTGCTAATCTCACTAGAATCCAAGTTTAATCCTCACAGATAAGAAGAACTTGGAAGGTAGTGGCCTTTACACACAGTTTCTGCAGCTGTGCATCTGCCCACCCATGACTTGCTATGGTTCCAACTGTGGTTCTAGCAACTGATTCCACTGTCTAATGAGCTCTCCAACCCAGTGAAAGTCTGGAAGAGACTTCAGTGAGATTATTCCAAAACAACATTCTCTCTTCCTGGAAATGGGTGGCAGAAGAGAAAGAGTACCTCATCATTCCCCTAAATGGCAAATGAAGTTAATCCTGCACTTAGGAAACAGAATATATACATATATAAAGAGAGAGAGAGAGAGAGACTTCTCTGCACATGAAAGAGGAAATCATCTTTGTTTTCAGAGGTTTTCAAGTTTAAACCCTATTTCTTTGATACAGAAAAGTTTCAAGCATCAGATGAAGATAAATGACCTTTTAGGTCCTCAAATGCCCAACTCACATTTTTATGATTAGCAGACAGGTTTTAGCCAGCATTTTCAGTGTTCTTTCTGTATTGTTTTCTGGACTTCTCTGTGTATTTGAAATGTATCATGAAGAATGTCTTCTTTATTTCATTGGCCAGATAGGCTGAAACTTGACCCTTGAATATCAAGATAATTTGATTTCTATATTGTCTCAGTTTAATAATTTTGATAACTTCTATTATGTTGGAAATATGTTTTAAATAACTTGTTTTTCTGAGTTCTAGTCCCTTAAAGTGAAAAAAATAGCATTTACATAAATTTCATAATCTCATAATGCTTTATAGACCAAGTAAATGAAAACTTATCACTTGTGATGCATATAACACTGTATTATATAAAATTTTGTCATCGGTGTACATTTTCAGCAAATATTAATGAAAGGGTAAGACAGGAATTATTTGGGGATATAATAAAGGCATTCTAAAAGGCAATATGTGGTGTGCTTATTCCCTGAAGACCTGGGTTTCACCTGCTCCTCTCTTCGGCCTTAATGATGAGGTCATATGAATATTAAGAGTAGTATTCAAATGACTCATAAGAAGAAAAAGAAACTTCATTTAATGATTTAACAACATTAAAAATATATTCTGTAGATTATTCAGCTTTGTGATAACAAATTTGGACATCACTTAGACTATATGCACTCACAAAATTGTGAAAATGCTCTTTAGCTGGCTACCATTTTCAGTCTTCATCATTTCATAAAAATAAGTAGCCTATCTTTCACTGCTGCTTCCTTTACAACTCTAAAATTGTCATCTTTCATTTATTCCTGAAATAAAAAACAATGTCAACAATTTACCAAGTGTCAAGCAATATAAGAACTGAGAAAGATATTGTACAATAGAGACAATTTCCTTCTTCAAAGAGCTATAGAAGGATTGATAGGAAGATAGGCACAAATAATAAGATAAGATTCCTACTAAAACTGATAAAAGCTGAGACTGGTAAAGCACAAAGTGTGGGATGCCATGAGAACAGAAAGAAAAGCAGTACATAAAGAATTAATGGAGTATGTGTCTTTAAAACTGAAAATGAACCAGAATAAAAAGACAGACGGCATCTGATGACGAGAAAGAGTTGTTCTAAACAAAATATATGCTACTACTTAAGCATAAAACTGAGTATGATGTATTCAGGAACTAAAAGAACTTCATAAGTGTTAAGGTTGGGAAGAAATAATAGAAAAATAGTATGTATATAAGTGAAGGATAATTACTAAGAAGTATTGAATGCCACATAAAGTATATTTAAATTTTATATTGAGGCATAATGCAAAGGGATGGCATGATCCTATTGATGTTTTGGGACACCATTGTCTCTATAAGGTAAAGAACAATCTAACAGAAGAAGAGGTCTGTGTTTATATATATTTTTCCATTTCTTATCTTGATGGCAAAGCACTGAGGCTGGCAAGATAAACCCAAACATGTATCATTTGTATACATTCTTAATTATTAACAACATCTCTAAAAAAAACGATCAGTGGTTTAAAAAAAATTTAGATGAAGGGAGCCTAGTGAAGAGATTTTTGCTGAAATCCTGCTAAAAGGCAATACATTGATCTAGATGGATTAGAGAATATGGAGAATATTTAGAATATGTATTTCTAAAGTACTAAAGTTAAAGCCAGAGAACATATTAATTGAATGGAGAAGGAGAAACAGGAGACAAATATAACTTATAAGTTTATGTTTAGGTAGTTCAATCTATGTGATTTTTGTAAGCCTCATAAAAGAAAATAAAAAATAAGGAACAAGTCTCATGAGAAGTTTTACTCAGGGCAAGGGTCATGTAGAAAATAAGCTTGTCAATAACAACTCAGTCATTAACCTCTAATGTTAGGTAAACTATTCAGAGAGAGAAAAAAGAAGAAAAAGAAAACTTACATTGAACTGGAGTGACATCAGGATTTGCAAATGTTGGAGAAGATCATTGAGAAACATGACTGCAGGTAACCGGAGGACTGGACTTAGGCAGTCTGAGGTTCTTTACACCTTTTCCACCCTTGGAAAGTTTATTATGCTTGGTTTCCCCCTGAAAAGATACAGCCGTGAAATGGCAATATATTGCTGAGAACATCTGGATGGTATATGTGACTGAACCTAGTAAAGACCTCCAAATAATTTATAAAGATTTGCTGGATGGTTGTAGAGATCTATCTGTCTTGCAACTGCTCAAAGACAAGCCTCCTATGTAAGTTCCATTGCTTGTTATACCTGCCACGTACCAATCTGGAATAATATGCCTTTTTCTTCAGTCTCTTCTTGCTCTCTGTTTTCAGGGTCTCATTTGTAAACCACTAGCAAAGTAAGTAAAAGTAAATGATATTCTATCATAGAATATTCCAATATAAAATCATATCTATAATATCAGGAGATTATCATATCTTGGAAACCAAAGGCAAAAGCACTTCATGAAGTAGAAATGGGTCAGCGATATCAAATATTTCCAAATGTCTGAATAAAGTAAGGACACTCATCTGCTCAGTGAATTTTGTAATCAAGAAATAATCATCATCTTGCTCATAAAGTTTAAGTCAATGACTGGGAAAGAATCTAGACCTCAGTAGGCTGCAGAATGTGTAGGAGGTAAGGAAATGGAGACACTGATTGAAATAAATATGATCCATAAAATTTGCTTATATATAAGAGGAAGTCCAGAGTTAGAGAAATACCTCAGAGCTCTATAGGAAATGACATTCAAGGAAGGAATTTGGGGTTTTTCATGAAAGAGAGGCTCAAACAGAATAGATGTTAACAAAGGGGAGCTATTGATTGTGATGGGACAAGGATAACGGAAGCAAGAGAGGGAACTAGAAGTCCCTAAACTATAGGGAGAAAGAAAAAGTATGGTTCAGTGGAGAATTTACAAAAGAAATTGTACCCATTCCTTCATTGTAACTACTTCTTGTTTCTTGCTTTTCCTTCAGATCCCCCAAGTCTGGGACACAAAGATGTATAGCTTTATAAAAGTATTTTTTAAAAAGTCTTTGAATTTTTGGTGATCTATTATTCATCTTGGAAATATTTTAAGTGCTATGTTTTACAATATTTTTGCAACATATTTTATTACAATATTGTAACACAATATTGTAATACGATAGGTACTTTTTTTGGTTTATTATGCTTGGTTTCCCCCTGAAAAGACACAGCCGTGAAATGGCAATATATTGCTGAGAACATCTGGATGGTATATGTGACTGAACCTAGTAAAGACCTCCAAATAATTTATAAAGATTTGCTGGATGGTTGTAGAGATCTATCTGTCTTGCAACTGCTCAAAGACAAGCCTCCTATGTAAGTTCCATTGCTTGTTATACCTGCCACGTACCAATCTGGAATAATATGCCTTTTTCTTCAGTCTCTTCTTGCTCTCTGTTTTCAGGGTCTCATTTGTAAACCACTAGCAAAGTAAGTAAAAGTAAATGATATTCTATCATAGAATATTCCAATATAAAATCATATCTATAATATCAGGAGATTATCATATCTTGGAAACCAAAGGCAAAAGCACTTCATGAAGTAGAAATGGGTCAGCGATATCAAATATTTCCAAATGTCTGAATAAAGTAAGGACACTCATCTGCTCAGTGAATTTTGTAATCAAGAAATAATCATCATCTTGCTCATAAAGTATAAGTCAATGACTGGGAAAGAATCTAGACCTCAGTAGGCTGCAGAATGTGTAGGAGGTAAGGAAATGGAGACACTGATTGAAATAAATATGATCCATAAAATTTGCTTATATATAAGAGGAAGTCCAGAGTTAGAGAAATACCTCAGAGTTCTATAGGAAATGACATTCAAGGAAGGAATTTGGGGTTTTTCATGAAAGAGAGGCTCAAACAGAATAGATGTTAACAAAGGGGAGCTATTGATTGTGATGGGACAAGGATAACAGAAGCAAGAGAGGGAACTAGAAGTCCCTAAACTATAGGGAGAAAGAAAAAGTACGGTTCAGTGGAGAATTTACAAAAGAAATTGTACCCATTCCTTCATTGTAACTACTTCTTGTTTCTTGCTTTTCCTTCAGATCCCCCAAGTCTGGGACACAAAGATGTATAGCTTTATAAAAGTATTTTTAAAAGTCTTTGAATTTTGGTGATCTATTATTCATCTTGGAAATATTTTAAGCGCTATTTTTTACCATATTTTTGCAACATATTTTATTACAATATTGTAACACAATATTGTAATACGATAGGTATTTTTCTTGCTTGCTTCCAGATGCTCCAAATTTTTTTCAATCATTTTAATATGCTGATTATGTCTGAATAGTTTTCCTTAACTTTTTATTGGTTTGGTCTGCTTTCTGAAAAATTGTTTTCCGAATGTAGAATTACTGTGGATAGTCTTTTCAGCACTTGAAAAATGTTGTGGTACTTCCTCATGGTCCCTTTGATTTCTGATGAGAAATCTGCTGATATTTGCGTAGGAGTTTCCCCCTAAGTAAAGCGTTATTTTGATCTAGTTGCTTTCAAAGTATTTTTTGCTGTTTTTTTGTTTTCAGAAGTTTAACAAAGATGTGTGTGTGTGTGATTTCTTTCAGTTTATCCTATTAAAATTTGTTTAACCTCTTGACTATGTAAGTTTCTGTCTTTCTGCAAATTTAGGAAGTTTTCAGCCATAATTTCTTTGCATGTTCCTCCAGCCCTACCTTCTTTCTCCTCTCCTTTTAGGATCTTAGGAATAATAATTTTGCATCTTATGAGATTGTTCCACTGGTCTCTGAGGCCTTGTTGTTTGTATTTTTTTTTAGTTTGTTTTTCTCTTGATTGTTCAGATTAGGTAAAATTTACTGATCTGCCCTCAAATTCACTAATTCCCTATCATTTCCATTCTAATACTGAATCAGGAACTTGTTTTGCAAGATATTCCTTTGTGGTGCTTTGTGTCCCCTAGCTTTGCAATGTCACAAAGTAGGTGGAATGAGGGAGCCTCAGGCCTATTACAGATCTTTGTCTTTTTTGGTTTTTTTTTGCTTTATGTGTGGGCATTTTTCAAATTAAAGAGAGGCTCAAACAGAATAGATGTTAACAAAGGAGCTATTGATTGTGATGGGACAAGGATAACAGAAGCAAGAGAGAACTAGTCCCTAAACTATAGGGAGAAAGAAAAAGTATGGTTCAGTGGAGAATTTACAAAAGAAATTGTACCCATTCCTTCATTGTAACTACTTCTTGTTTCTTGCTTTTCCTTCAGATCCCCCAAGTCTGGGACACAAAGATGTATAGCTTTATAAAAGTATTTTTTAAAAAGTCTTTGAATTTTTGGTGATCTATTATTCATCTTGGAAATATTTTAAGTGCTATGTTTTACAATATTTTTGCAACATATTTTATTACAATATTGTAACACAATATTGTAATACGATAGGTATTTTTCTTGCTTGCTTCCAGATGCTCCAAATTTTTTTCAATCATTTTAATATGCTGATTATGTCTGAATAGTTTTCCTTAACTTTTTATTGGTTTGGTCTGCTTTCTGAAAAATTGTTTTCCGAATGTAGAATTACTGTGGATAGTCTTTTCAGCACTTGAAAAATGTTGTGGTACTTCCTCATGGTCCCTTTTATTTCTGATGAGAAATCTGCTGGTATTTGCGTAGGAGTTTCCCCCTAAGTAAAGCGTTATTTTGATCTAGTTGCTTTCAAAGTATTTTTTGCTGTTTTTTTGTTTTCAGAAGTTTAACAAAGATGTGTGTGTGTGTGATTTCTTTCAGTTTATCCTATTAAAATTTGTTTAACCTCTTGACTATGTAAGTTTCTGTCTTTCTGCAAATTTAGGAAGTTTTCAGCCATAATTTCTTTGCATGTTCCTCCAGCCCTACCTTCTTTCTCCTCTCCTTTTAGGATCTTAGGAATAATAATTTTGCATCTTATGAGATTGTTCCACTGGTCTCTGAGGCCTTGTTGTTTGTATTTTTTTTTAGTTTGTTTTTCTCTTGATTGTTCAGATTAGGTAAAATTTACTGATCTGCCCTCAAATTCACTAATTCCCTATCATTTCCATTCTAATATTGAATCAGGAACTTGTTTTGCAAGATATTCCTTTGTGGTGCTTTGTGTCCCCTAGCTTTGCAATGTCACAAAGTAGGTGGAATGAGGGAGCCTCAGGCCTATTACAGATCTTTTCTCTGGTCTTTTGCTATTGGTGTGACATACTTTTATCATTGATTCTCCTTGCTGGTTTAGTAGGGAAAATCTTGTGGTGTTGGCGACACTTTCCGTGGGTCCTGACAAGGAATGAATTTACTTGACCATCTTCAATTGCTTGATCAGGGTTCAGAAGCATGGACTTGGTTTGTCTTCTTCTGCTGGATGAAATTTTGTAAAAGCTATGCCGGTGTATTGCTCCACTACTCCTGAGCTTCCTAATAAATCTCCTTTACTCTTACAACATTGTTGATCTGTTAAGTTATTAATACATTTTATAGTTGTATTTAGAGGATTGAAGCAGGCAGAGATGATTCTACACCACGTTATGCAGAAGACATAAAGTCCTTTGGGTCTAGTTTAAACTAGTGATTCTTAAAGTGATTTTATCCCTGAGGGCTGCTGACAATGTATAGAGACAATCTTGGCTGTCAAAATAGGGATGAGTGGTACTGGTGTCTAGTGAGTAGAGCTCCCTACTGCTGCTTAGTCACTTCAGTCATGTCCAATTCTGTGTGACCTCATGGACTGCAGTCCATCAGGCTCCTCTGTTCCTGGGGATTTTCCAGGCAAGAATACTAGAGTCGGTAGCCATGCCCTCCTTCAGGGGTATCTTCCTAAGCCAGGGATGGAACTCGGGTCTCTTGCGTTACAGGCACAGTCCTCATCACTGAGCCATCAGGAAAGCCCTGATGGTATATATATATTTGAGACTCCATGGGCTATAGCTTACCAGGTTTCTCCATCCATGGAATTTTCCAGGCAAGAATACTAGAGTGGGTTGTCATTTCCTTCTCCAGAACAGAGTCCCCAGGTGCTGCTAAATATCTAACAATGTAGGCAAAAATCTCCAACAACAAATAAGAAATATGTAGTACAAATATCAGTAGTGCTGAGGTTGAGATATCTTGATGTAAATATTTTCCTTTATTAAGACGGAACAAATTAGCTACTTTTAAAATGTTTTAGGATTGGACATTTGCAGTATTATTTTTCTTCTTCTTCAGCATAGAAACACTGATCCTGGTGTAGAGCTTAAGCTTTATAACGTACAAAGAACCTTTCCAAAATTATGCTTTACAATTTGTAGCCTTTAATTTGGAAAAACACAATCTTCTCTAATTTGATATGGGAAAAATAACTATTTCAACGCATGACCTTAAGATAATCTGCATTACACTCAGTCAAGAAAATTTTTCAAAAGCTACTAATGTCTGTCCCTCCCACTACATCTCACACAATTGTATGCACAAAAGTGGTCTGGGGCTCTGGGCTTCATTTACATATCTTTCCTTTGTATGCTAAATATAATTTGGCATACTACACCAAATTTTTTGTTGATCTGTTAAGTTATTAATACATTTTATAGTTGTATTTAGAGGATTGAAGCAGGCAGAGATGATTCTACACCACGTTATGCAGAAGACATAAAGTCCTTTGGGTCTAGTTTAAACTAGTGATTCTTAAAGTGATTTTATCCCTGAGGGCTGCTGACAATGTATAGAGACAATCTTGGCTGTCAAAATAGGGATGAGTGGTACTGGTGTCTAGTGAGTAGAGCTCCCTACTGCTGCTTAGTCACTTCAGTCATGTCCAATTCTGTGTGACCTCATGGACTGCAGTCCATCAGGCTCCTCTGTTCCTGGGGATTTTCCAGGCAAGAATACTAGAGTCGGTAGCCATGCCCTCCTTCAGGGGTATCTTCCTAAGCCAGGGATGGAACTCGGGTCTCTTGCGTTACAGGCACAGTCCTCATCACTGAGCCATCAGGAAAGCCCTGATGGTATATATATATTTGAGACTCCATGGGCTATAGCTTACCAGGTTTCTCCATCCATGGAATTTTCCAGGCAAGAATACTAGAGTGGGTTGTCATTTCCTTCTCCAGAACAGAGTCCCCAGGTGCTGCTAAATATCTAACAATGTAGGCAAAAATCTCCAACAACAAATAAGAAATATGTAGTACAAATATCAGTAGTGCTGAGGTTGAGATATCTTGATGTAAATATTTTCCTTTATTAAGACGGAACAAATTAGCTACTTTTAAAATGTTTTAGGATTGGACATTTGCAGTATTATTTTTCTTCTTCTTCAGCATAGAAACACTGATCCTGGTGTAGAGCTTAAGCTTTATAACGTACAAAGAACCTTTCCAAAATTATGCTTTACAATTTGTAGCCTTTAATTTGGAAAAACACAATCTTCTCTAATTTGATATGGGAAAAATAACTATTTCAACGCATGACCTTAAGATAATCTGCATTACACTCAGTCAAGAAAATTTTTCAAAAGCTACTAATGTCTGTCCCTCCCACTACATCTCACACAATTGTATGCACAAAAGTGGTCTGGGGCTCTGGGCTTCATTTACATATCTTTCCTTTGTATGCTAAATATAATTTGGCATGCTCTTTAACAGTTATTATTCTCATATCCTTTGATGTTCTAATTTACTCTCTATGTCCGCATCTAATTTGCTACTAATCTTTTCAAGTGTTGAGTAGAGATCCTGGAAACCTTGCTTCTTTAAATACTGCTAGAGACTTGGGAACTCCCCGAATAAAAGCAGAAGCTGGTGTGGCAGCTCATTACTGAACTGTGAGCTCCAGATCTATCGAGTTACTGCCAGAAAATGTTTGCACTCTGTAGTCATAGGCTTTATCCTTTCATCAATGAGATCTAAAGCAGGCTACCTGAATATGGTTAATGCTTCCTGATGATCTTCCTTGGAACTGAGGAAGCCCTGTCCATCTCACTGTAGCTCTGCCCTTTAAAAGTGGTGTGCTGGGGCCACTAAAGCATGCAGGTATTGCTCCTGAATAAACAGCTCATCAGAAGTCTGAGAACAGAAGGTTTTGAATGTATCAAAGCAACTGGCACAGTCGTTCACTGGTTAATTAGGAACACAAAGGCACTTTCGTCAAGCTGCCCAGACCAGGGGGCCATCTGTATGACAACATTGCCTCTCTGATGGTATGTACAAATAGAGCTTAGCCAGAGCTCTCAGGGGAAGGTTTACTGACCTTCCTGTTTAAAAATACATAGAGAGCATATGGGTGAGATGAAAAAATTGAATAGAATCATAAAATGAGCCTCATTTTTAATGTTTAGCCTTCTAAAGAATTTTAGGATTGGACATTTGCAGTATTATTTCTTCTTCAGCATAGAAACACTGATCCTGGTGTAGAGCTTAAGCTTTATAACGTACAAAGAACCTTTCCAAAATTATGCTTTACAATTTGTAGCCTTTAATTTGGAAAAACACAATCTTCTCTAATTTGATATGGGAAAAATAACTATTTCAACGCATGACCTTAAGATAATCTGCATTACACTCAGTCAAGAAAATTTTTCAAAAGCTACTAATGTCTGTCCCTCCCACTACATCTCACACAATTATATGCACAAAAGTGGTCTGGGGCTCTGGGCTTCATTTACATATCTTTCCTTTGTATGCTAAATATAATTTGGCATGCTCTTTAACAGTTATTATTCTCATATCCTTTGATGTTCTAATTTACTCTCTATGTCCGCATCTAATTTGCTACTAATCTTTTCAAGTGTTGAGTAGAGATCCTGGAAACCTTGCTTCTTTAAATACTGCTAGAGACTTGGGAACTCCCCGAATAAAAGCAGAAGCTGGTGTGGCAGCTCATTACTGAACTGTGAGCTCCAGATCTATCGAGTTACTGCCAGAAAATGTTTGCACTCTGTAGTCATAGGCTTTATCCTTTCATCAATGAGATCTAAAGCAGGCTACCTGAATATGGTTAATGCTTCCTGATGATCTTCCTTGGAACTGAGGAAGCCCTGTCCATCTCACTGTAGCTCTGCCCTTTAAAAGTGGTGTACTGGGGCCACTAAAGCATGCAGGTATTGCTCCTGAATAAACAGCTCATCAGAAGTCTGAGAACAGAAGGTTTTGAATGTATCAAAGCAACTGGCACAGTCGTTCACTGGTTAATTAGGAACACAAAGGCACTTTCGTCAAGCTGCCCAGACCAGGGGGCCATCTGTATGACAACATTGCCTCTCTGATGGTATGTACAAATAGAGCTTAGCCAGAGCTCTCAGGGGAAGGTTTACTGACCTTCCTGTTTAAAAATACATAGAGAGCATATGGGTGAGATGAAAAAATTGAATAGAATCATAAAATGAGCCTCATTTTTAATGTTTAGCCTTCTAAAGAATTTCCTATATGTTCTATTTATGTTAGTTTTGATAATTGCTTTATTTTATTTCCATGTATTTTAGTAATAGCTGTAATTATTGCCAGTTTGTGGGAGTCAGGGCACTTCTAACACAGTGGCACACAATGTATCATACTTCTTTAAAGTTTTCTGCCTCCTCCAGTGTGTGTAAGGTAGAAACATATCTTTTTTAATTTTATGTCCCTTCTACTTAGTGGAATGTAGTAACAAATGTGATGATATTGGAAAGTTACATTTTTTGAAAATAATGTTTCTGGCTTACTCTGACTTTTTAAAAATTTCTAAGCTCTTTTATTTAAGAGAATTTGAATTAGACACACACACACACAGAAATAGCCTACAAGAACATATTTAAAACTATTTTTTCGTGACAGCTGAGTGTACAACACTTTACACTATTCTATGTGGAATACAGAATACCCTATTAACATGCTCTGGAATAGCTACTGTATTTGAGAACAGAAGAGTTATAAACAGGTAGGAAGACAGCTAAAGTGGGAGCATCAGGTCATGTTCAAGAAGGTTTTACCCTGATGCACAAGGTAAAAGTGCCACAAGGTAACTGATACTAATCCTCAGTTTCCATTTGCAAGAAAACACTCAGCTTTCTACCCAGTTTATATTTAGATTAATGGATCTAGACATTAATTTGGTTTTTTTTGTGGTTTAAAAAAAATATCTTCACATTTGAATGATCAAAAGAGTAAAAACAAAAAATGGCTACTTTAAAACCTTAATCCTGGGCTTGTCTGGTGGTTCTGTGAGTGGGGACTGCCGGATCCCTGGCCTTGTGGAGTAGCAGAATAAACAGCTCATCAGAAGTCTGAGAACAGAAGGTTTTGAATGTATCAAAGCAACTGGCACAGTCGTTCACTGGTTAATTAGGAACACAAAGGCACTTTCGTCAAGCTGCCCAGACCAGGGGGCCATCTGTATGACAACATTGCCTCTCTGATGGTATGTACAAATAGAGCTTAGCCAGAGCTCTCAGGGGAAGGTTTACTGACCTTCCTGTTTAAAAATACATAGAGAGCATATGGGTGAGATGAAAAAATTGAATAGAATCATAAAATGAGCCTCATTTTTAATGTTTAGCCTTCTGAAGAATTTCCTATATGTTCTATTTATGTTAGTTTTGATAATTGCTTTATTTTATTTCCATGTATTTTAGTAATAGCTGTAATTATTGCCAGTTTGTGGGGGTCAGGGCACTTCTAACACAGTGGCACACAATGTATCATACTTCTTTAAAGTTTTCTGCCTCCTCCAGTGTGTGTAAGGTAGAAACATATCTATCTTTTTAAATTTTATGTCCCTTCTACTTAGTGGAATGTAGTAACAAATGTGATGATATTGGAAAGTTACATTTTTTGAAAATAATGTTTCTGGCTTACTCTGACTTTTTAAAAATTTCTAAGCTCTTTTATTTAAGAGAATTTGAATTAGACACACACACACACAGAAATAGCCTACAAGAACATATTTAAAACTATTTTTTCGTGACAGCTGAGTGTACAACACTTTACACTATTCTATGTGGAATACAGAATACCCTATTAACATGCTCTGGAATAGCTACTGTATTTGAGAACAGAAGAGTTATAAACAGGTAGGAAGACAGCTAAAGTGGGAGCATCAGGTCATGTTCAAGAAGGTTTTACCCTGATGCACAAGGTAAAAGTGCCACAAGGTAACTGATACTAATCCTCAGTTTCCATTTGCAAGAAAACACTCAGCTTTCTACCCAGTTTATATTTAGATTAATGGATCTAGACATTAATTTGGTTTTTTTTGTGGTTTAAAAAAAATATCTTCACATTTGAATGATCAAAAGAGTCAAAACAAAAAATGGCTACTTTAAAACCTTAATCCTGGGCTTGTCTGGTGGTTCTGTGAGTGGGGACGCCACTTTGTAGTGCAGGGTGAGCCGATTCGGATCCCTGGCCTGGGAAGATCCCACGTGCAGCGGAGTAGCAGGACCGATGTGTCCAATTGCCGAGCTGGAGCTCTGGAGCGCATGTGCCGGAAGCCGGTGCTCTGAGACAACAGAGGCCACTGTAATGGGAGGCCCACACGGTCCAGGGAACAAAGATGGAAGTGGATAAATGAAAGACCAATAGAGATGGCTCGCCCAACCCCCTCACTCCCCAACTCTTCCTCCTCCCATCCCCCCAAAAAGCCTCAATCCTCCTCTTAACTGTTTAGTGCATAAAATAAAAGTTAATGTTAAAAGGTTAATGTTTATAAACATCTGGATAACTCTCAAAGTGAACTTTGAAGCCAAAGGTACAAGAATCTTGAATTTCCTTGCTAGAAGGCTTTATCCTTCACAGATTCCTTTTAGACTTACTTTGGTGTTCAGGATCTCCAATTATATATGTAGTCACTCATTTCCACATGCCGTAAGGACGGCTTCCCCAGTATTGGTGTTTGGCAAAGGTAGTCCAGAGTTTTAGGGTGCAATCCACAGTTGGCAAGCTCCTCGTGAAGAGCCTCCTTATCCAATACTTTATCTTTTGGTGGGCAGATGTTAAACACAGCAGTTGGCTCATGTGTATAGAGTCCTGTGGAAAGTGACCCCTTCTGTGAAGACTTGAGGAGCATTATCACAGTGTGTAGAGAATGAGGCATGACAGGGCCTGTAATCTCCACACTAAATTGATCTCTGCATCCAGAAAAAGCTTGGGTCTTCACATTTACACTTCTTGCCTTAAGCATTTGCATTGTGGTGCCTCGGAAATCTATAGGGGACAAGAGGGTGGGCAGAAGTCCTGCCTGTGGACCTGATGTAACAATTAAACTATTACAGTTTATCAAAAAATTTAGCAATGTAAAGGTATTCATTCCCTTCACTAACACAACAGATTCAGGTCTGTGATCCATCTGTACTTCATGTATCTCTTTACTCAGCTTGATAGAAAGTATGTCTGTTTTTTTTAATTTTATCTTGCACACCCACCTCTTCCAGCCATGGAAAACTTTCTTCTTCATCCTCATCACTGACGACTTGTGCCTCCCTGTGTCCCAAGCCTGTTCCAGATGCTTTCCTCTTCTCATGGCCATTTTCTTTTATTAAAGGCAGAAAAAATTCAATCCCTTCATTCTTCATAGCTTCTCTTACACCTCTAGTTGTACCAGATATAAGGGCTGTGATTACATCATCTCCTGCTAATCCTGCTGCACAGAACAGAATAGTAAGCTGATAGGTGCAAACATAGAAATAGGGGCAAAGTTTTGTCTTCAGCAGGTTATACAGAAAAGTAAAGCTCACAGACCAGTCACTCATTAAATTGTGTTTAAGGGTTTCATCCTCTGACCAAGGGGTTGTCTTTCTAGTCATTTTTCTGTCAGCTCTGATAGGTGCAAACATAGAAATAGGGGCAAAGTTTTGTCTTCAGCAGGTTATACAGAGAAGTAAAGCTCACAGACCAGTCACTCATTAAATTGTGTTTAAGGGTTTCATCCTCTGACCAAGGGGTTGTCTTTCTAGTCATTTTTCTGTCAGCTCTGATACAAGGGAACGGTGGCAGCCAAGACAAGGCAGGGTGGAGCCCGTAGATGAGGCTCTGCTGGAAGGCACATCTGAGCTCAGTGGAGAGTTTGGGATCCTGTATACTTTGAGGCAAACTAGCTTCTGTTGCCCTACAATGCTGTATGGCACCTTAAGCCTCTTCCTGGGCTTTCAAATGATCTTCCCAGGTAAATGGTTGAGAAGAGGTGAAAAGGGGTCGTGTTTTAATATTCCAGTCCACAGGTAACTCAGTACTTCCTGAGGATGGAGTATCAGATTCGGAGAATGACACATGAGGAGTCTGGTGTAATTCAGTAATGGCCCTCCTCTCAGGAACCTTCTCTTCCCATAGCAAATCATTTTCTTGATTAGACTCTAAAAATGGGCCGGCTCCTTCTGCTGGCCATGGGACAGGCCCTCAGAAGGCTTGGCAAGGGGCAGAGACCGGTTGCCCAGGCAGGCAAAGGGTATTCTTGGGGACCCGGCCGGGTTGCCGCTGCCTCTGCCAGCTGCTAGGAAAGGGTGGAGGGTAGCCCGACCACTACGGCCACACGGCGGTCACCGGCTCGGGCCGCCCCACAGGACAGAAGGCAGCCCCAAGGCTCTGGCCCCTTTTCCAGGGTCTCGGGGCAGCCTCCTGAGACTGAGCAAGTAGCCAGGCACCGACGGGGCCGTAACACGTGGCGGAGGCCGAGGGCCAACCCTCAGCCCCAAAGGGGCTTCCCGCGGGCTCCAACCTCATCCCCTTACTGTGACTTCTGAAAAACATATAAACATGCATATTAATATCAGAAATAGCTTTGTGCAATTATATTTTTGTTTTTTATCATTCTTATACATGAATGTGGGGTTAAAGCAATTGAAATGCCTTTTCCACCATCCTGATAAGCTCATTTGAATATTACCTCTCTGCTAATTCTAGCCTCCTCTTGTATTGCCTGAATTGTCATGATCATAAACACCGTATGTTTACACCAGAAAGATGCCACATGAAGTCAAAGAAATTGGCATAATTTCCTTGTGAGCAGGTCAGAAACTGATAATGCATAGGTTTCATTCCTGGGATATCTTGTACCTTACCCTTACGTTATGAAGAGACAGAAAGGCCTAATAGACTTGCACTATCACAGAATTTTCTGGTGAATTACGGTTTTATTGGTAGAAGTAGATGTTTCTTTTTTGTGTTACCAAAGTTCCTGATTACAGACTTATGTATTTGCATGTCATGTATTTGCACGTAATTATAGTTATGCATGTATTTGCATGTTTATTTGACCAAATAGACTATGAATCTTAACGTCCAGGACCATATCTTATTTCTTATTACACTCGTTATTTGAGTGCACCAAACCTGAATGCACGTAAAACATGACAAGATAACAGTATGGATGACCCTTAATGAATACCAAGTGAAAGAAAGATTCTAATTATCAAAAGGGAGCTGAAGATGAGATGACAAAGGTATATATATATGAATTCAGTTGATAATGTTTGAAATCAAGGGCATTTCTAGTCTATTTCTAGTAAAAACAAAGCAAGCTTTCCATAAATAAAGGCTAATATGCAAACAAACTCTAAATCAATCCGTTTAATCATGACTATTATTATCTTTTGTCCTTTGAAAGTCATTTCTTCCTTTATACATCACTTAAGCACATGGATCACATCCTTTCTTGTTGTTAATGTATGCTAAGAACAACAGATTACATAGAGCTATAATTCCACTTTGGTTTTAAAATTCTTTATGGAAATGGCACCGACGGGCCATAACACGTGGCGGAGGCCGAGGCCAACCCTCAGCCCCAAAGAGGCTTCCCGGCTCCAACCTCATCCCTTACTGTGACTTCTGAAAAACATATAAACATGCATATTAATATCAGAAATAGCTTTGTGCAATTATATTTTTGTTTTTTATCATTCTTATACATGAATGTGGGGTTAAAGCAATTGAAATGCCTTTTCCACCATCCTGATAAGCTCATTTGAATATTACCTCTCTGTTAATTCTAGCCTCCTCTTGTATTGCCTGAATTGTCATGATCATAAACACCGTATGTTTACACCAGAAAGATGCCACATGAAGTCAAAGAAATTGGCATAATTTCCTTGTGAGCAGGTCAGAAACTGATAATGCATAGGTTTCATTCCTGGGATATCTTGTACCTTACCCTTACGTTATGAAGAGACAGAAAGGCCTAATAGACTTGCACTATCACAGAATTTTCTGGTGAATTACGGTTTTATTGGTAGAAGTAGATGTTTCTTTTTTGTGTTACCAAAGTTCCTGATTACAGACTTATGTATTTGCATGTCATGTATTTGCACGCAATTATAGTTATGCATGTATTTGCATGTTTATTTGACTAAATAGACTATGAATCTTAACGTCCAGGACCATATCTTATTTCTTATTACACTCGTTATTTGAGTGCACCAAACCTGAATGCACGTAAAACATGACAAGATAACAGTATGGATGACCCTTAATGAATACCAAGTGAAAGAAAGATTCTAATTATCAAAAGGGAGCTGAAGATGAGATGACAAAGGTATATATATATGAATTCAGTTGATAATGTTTGAAATCAAGGGCATTTCTAGTCTATTTCTAGTAAAAACAAAGCAAGCTTTCCATAAATAAAGGCTAATATGCAAACAAACTCTAAATCAATCCGTTTAATCATGACTATTATTATCTTTTGTCCTTTGAAAGTCATTTCTTCCTTTATACATCACTTAAGCACATGGATCACATCCTTTCTTGTTGTTAATGTATGCTAAGAACAACAGATTACATAGAGCTATAATTCCACTTTGGTTTTAAAATTCTTTATGGAAATAAATTGCTTTCCTCCTTAATTCTCTGTAAAAATTCTCTAATAATAATTCTAATAAATAATTCTAATAAATATAGTAATTCTCTAATAGATGCTTTCCTTCTTACTTCTCTAACTTCTTCTAAAACTATGTATTTCCTCCTTTTCTTATTTCTTCTTTCTTTCTCTTTTTTTCACTGAAAAGTACAACCTCACCCTTGACATGCTAGAAAGACATACAGAACTCACAAAAAGTCCTTATACTTAGTTACAGGTTATTATTGAAAAAAAAAAAGGTAAAGACTAAAATCAGCAAAGGATTATAGCACCTGGTTAAAGTCCAGGAGAAAGAAGGTACAAGTTTCTAACTGCACCATGGAAGTTACAGTGGGATATGGCCAATTCTACCAACACCATCGAACAGCACATGCAAATAATTGCCTACCAGGGAAGGTCAATCAATCTTTACTGTCCAGATATTTTTTTAAAAATTGGGTCATATATTCATGCACCACCATATGACTTTAGGTCTCAGGTTCTAAACATCTCAGGCTAAACTCCAGAGAAAAGACTAGCATTCCCCATAAACTATATTGTTAGGTAAACTTATTTCATCACACTGATGCAGCATGACCCAAAGCCCCAGGCATACAAAAGAAAGTATTCTTCATTTAGGTGAAGGCTTTAGGTTTGTAAAAACTCTCCCATCAAGCAGAATATTTCAAAGATTCAGAAGCAATCACTTATGATTGGGTCAAGGGTTAATTCTAAAGATAAGTCTTTCTTTGAAATATGCAGGTTTTAAACAATCCACTCTTGGTGAATTGACCTTTTCTATGAAATTGTTACAGAGTGAATTATATGATATTTACTAATTTTAAGGTTGGGAGCTCAGTAAATTATTGCATACTTCATAAGTTGTGTACAATGATACAATAACCATCCAGATCAAGACAATTTATTTTTAGTTTTACCTATCCATATCTTTATATTCCCAGTGAGTTTCTTGTAAATTTCATTTAGTTAGACTTTAATTACTCTGGGAATCAGTTTTATAATTGATATGAATTTACAAGTTAGTTGAGTTTAAGTCTTTTCCTTTCTACTTTTGTTTTTCTATTTTTCCCATTTATCCCCTATAACACAACTCTCCATAAATTCTTCATAATTATTCTCCCATTGTTTCTGGATATAGAACATCCAGTTCGAGATTTTTATCTTCTATTTGACTAGATGTGGCTATGAGATCAATGTCAGACTTTACGGGTAATTAGACAAAGTGATCTGCAAAATGAGTGGACTGATTAACTCAAATGCATACATACATACATACATACTAATATTTTCTCTTGACTGTAATCTCATTTTTCATGCTTAGATTCTAAAATGCACATGAGTCTAGTAACCTAGATATTTCCAAGTAGATAAGGGCAATGCCTTAGAGAATTAAAAACCAACAAATTAGAAAAAAACCAAAGTTCTACCCGGGTGCTCCACCAGCTTAGCCTGGTCATAATATTATGGGAAAGAAAAGTAAATGTCTATCAAAATTAAATTATTGTATTTTAAGGATTTTTAAATGTTGCAAGATTTTAATAATGACAAATAATATCTAGTATCACATAGCAATTTACAAAGATTATGTGGAATTAGACATATTAGGTACTGTCATAACTTGTGAGATAATTTTGAGAAGCTTATTATACACAGACATACTCTTGATATATCAACCTTTTACATTTTGAGTGAGTAGGTTGAGAAACGTATTGCTCTTTCTGTTCTATTGTGTGTCATGGGGTTTCAGTCATGTCTGACTCTTTGCAGACCTATGGACTATAGCTTGCCAGGCTCCTCTGTCTTTCGGATTCTCCAAGAAGAATACTGGAGTGAGCTGCCATTGCCTCCTCCAGGGGGTCGTCTCACCCAAGGATTGAACCTCTGTCCTGTAGATCTCCTGCACTGGCAGGCAGATTCTTTACCACTACTGTCACCTGGCAAGTCCCTTAAGTAAATAGAGGACAGTTTTTTTTGTTTTTTTTTTGTTTTTTTTTAAGATTTATTCATTTTTGACTGTGATGGTGGTCTTTATTGCTATGCTCAGGTTTTCACTAAATGAGGCAAGAAAGAGGAGGGCATTCATTGTCGAGGGCTGGCTTCTCATGGCAGTGGCTTCTCAGTGCAGAGCACAGGCTTTGGATGCTCAGGCTTCAGTAGGTTTGGTTCATGGACTCTGGAGCACTGGCTCAGTAATTGAGACACACCTGTTTAGTTGTTCTGTGGTATGTGGGATCTTCCCAGGCCAGGGATCAAACCCAGGTTCCTTGCATTGCAAGGTGGATTCTTAGCCACTGGACCACCAGGGAAATCCCCAGGGGGCAGTTTTTAAAAAGCAAATATGAGTAGATCCCTTTAGACAGACACATTTTAATCAAGATGAGAATTTTTCTGTTTTAATCAAGTTACATATAAGAAAACAAGAAAGGAAAAAATAGTCTTCAGAAAAGCAAATGGTATTTATTTTTTCTTCAGGTAAACAAAGACCTATCCTCTATATGAGGGACAAATTACCTCCTTTCTTACAACACATGATGCTAAAACTATACCACATATACCAAAAATATTTAAAAATCATTTGGTACCCAGCCTCTGAATCACTGAAATCTTGAAAGTATAAGTAAGGTATATCTACATGAGCCGGGAGTTTTAAAAGGTATACAGATTTCATTAGGTCCCACATGTTAATTTTTGTTTTTAGTTCTGCTATTCTAGTAGACAGGTCATGGAAAATCTTGCTTTGTTTTCTGTCCTTGAGTGTTTTGCCTATATTCTCCTCTAAGAGTCTTAGGGTTTCTGGTCTTACATTTAGATCTTTAATCCATTTTGAGCTTATCTTTGTGCATGGTGTCAGGGAATGTTCCAACTTTATTTTTTTTGCATGTAGCTGTCCAATTTTCCCAGCACCATTTGTTGAAGAGGCTGTCTTTCGGATTCTCCAAGAAGAATACTGGAGTGAGCTGCCATTGCCTCCTCCAGGGGGTCGTCTCACCCAAGGATTGAACCTCTGTCCTGTAGATCTCCTGCACTGGCAGGCAGATTCTTTACCACTACTGTCACCTGGCAAGTCCCTTAAGTAAATAGAGGACAGTTTTTTTTGTTTTTTTTTGTTTTTTTTTAAGATTTATTCATTTTTGACTGTGATGGTGGTCTTTATTGCTATGCTCAGGTTTTCACTAAATGAGGCAAGAAAGAGGAGGGCATTCATTGTCGAGGGCTGGCTTCTCATGGCAGTGGCTTCTCAGTGCAGAGCACAGGCTTTGGATGCTCAGGCTTCAGTAGGTTTGGTTCATGGACTCTGGAGCACTGGCTCAGTAATTGAGACACACCTGTTTAGTTGTTCTGTGGTATGTGGGATCTTCCCAGGCCAGGGATCAAACCCAGGTTCCTTGCATTGCAAGGTGGATTCTTAGCCACTGGACCACCAGGGAAATCCCCAGGGGGCAGTTTTTAAAAAGCAAATATGAGTAGATCCCTTTAGACAGACACATTTTAATCAAGATGAGAATTTTTCTGTTTTAATCAAGTTACATATAAGAAAACAAGAAAGGAAAAAATAGTCTTCAGAAAAGCAAATGGTATTTATTTTTTCTTCAGGTAAACAAAGACCTATCCTCTATATGAGGGACAAATTACCTCCTTTCTTACAACACATGATGCTAAAACTATACCACATATACCAAAAATATTTAAAAATCATTTGGTACCCAGCCTCTGAATCACTGAAATCTTGAAAGTATAAGTAAGGTATATCTACATGAGCCGGGAGTTTTAAAAGGTATACAGATTTCATTAGGTCCCACATGTTAATTTTTGTTTTTAGTTCTGCTATTCTAGTAGACAGGTCATGGAAAATCTTGCTTTGTTTTCTGTCCTTGAGTGTTTTGCCTATATTCTCCTCTAAGAGTCTTAGGGTTTCTGGTCTTACATTTAGATCTTTAATCCATTTTGAGCTTATCTTTGTGCATGGTGTCAGGGAATGTTCCAACTTTATTTTTTTTGCATGTAGCTGTCCAATTTTCCCAGCACCATTTGTTGAAGAGGCTGTCTTTGTCCCATTTTATAGTTTCGCCTCCTTTGTCAAAAATAAGGTACCCATAGGTGTGTGGGTTTATCTCTGGGTTCTCGATCTTGTTCTATTGGTTGATATTTCAGTTTTTGTGCCAGTTCCATACTGTCTTGAAGACTGTTGCTTCGTAGTATAGTCTGAAGTTAGAGAGGCTGATCCCTCCAGCTCCGTTCTTCTTTTCTCAGGATTGCTTTGGCTATTCAGGGTCTTTTTTGTTTCCATATGAACTCTGTTATTCTTTGGTCTAGTTCTGTGAAGAATGTCATTGGTAGTTTGATAGGGATCATGTTGAATCTGTAGATGATATTTGGTAGTATGGTCATTTTCACAATATTGATTCTTCTGACCCAGGAACATGGAGCATCTCTCCATCTGTTTAAGTCTTCTTTAATTTCTCTCAGGAGTGTCTTGTAATTTTCAGTGTACCATTCTTTTGTTTCTCTGGGTAGGTTTATTCCTAGCCATTTTATTCTTTTGGTTGCAACGGTGAAGGGGATTGCCACTTTGATTTTGTTTTCTGATTTTTCATTGTTTGTATATAGGAATGCCAGTGATTTCTGTGTATTAATTTTGCATCCTGTGACTCTGCTGAATTTATTGATTAGCTCTAGTCAAAAGCTTTTGTACAGCAAAGAAATTACAAAAAAAGCTGAACAGACAACCCACAGAATGGGAGAAAATAAAAGCAAATGAAATAACAGACAAAGAATTAATCTCCAAAATCTATAAGCAACTCAGACAACTCAGCACCAGAAAAATGAACAACCCGATCAAAAAATGAGAAAAGATCTAAATAGACATCTCAACAAATATTTAAAAATCATTTGGTACCCAGCCTCTGAATCACTGAAATCTTGAAAGTATAAGTAAGGTATATCTACATGAGCCGGGAGTTTTAAAAGGTATACAGATTTCATTAGGTCCCACATGTTAATTTTTGTTTTTAGTTCTGCTATTCTAGTAGACAGGTCATGGAAAATCTTGCTTTGTTTTCTGTCCTTGAGTGTTTTGCCTATATTCTCCTCTAAGAGTCTTAGGGTTTCTGGTCTTACATTTAGATCTTTAATCCATTTTGAGCTTATCTTTGTGCATGGTGTCAGGGAATGTTCCAACTTTATTTTTTTTGCATGTAGCTGTCCAATTTTCCCAGCACCATTTGTTGAAGAGGCTGTCTTTGTCCCATTTTATAGTTTCGCCTCCTTTGTCAAAAATAAGGTACACATAGGTGTGTGGGTTTATCTCTGGGTTCTCGATCTTGTTCTATTGGTTGATATTTCAGTTTTTGTGCCAGTTCCATACTGTCTTGAAGACTGTTGCTTCGTAGTATAGTCTGAAGTTAGAGGCTGATCCCTCCAGCTCCGTTCTTCTTTTCTCAGGATTGCTTTGGCTATTCAGGGTCTTTTTTGTTTCCATATGAACTCTGTTATTCTTTGGTCTAGTTCTGTGAAGAATGTCATTGGTAGTTTGATAGGGATCATGTTGAATCTGTAGATGATATTTGGTAGTATGGTCATTTTCACAATATTGATTCTTCTGACCCAGGAACATGGAGCATCTCTCCATCTGTTTAAGTCTTCTTTAATTTCTCTCAGGAGTGTCTTGTAATTTTCAGTGTACCATTCTTTTGTTTCTCTGGGTAGGTTTATTCCTAGCCATTTTATTCTTTTGGTTGCAACGGTGAAGGGGATTGCCTCTTTGATTTTGTTTTCTGATTTTTCATTGTTTGTATATAGGAATGCCAGTGATTTCTGTGTATTAATTTTGCATCCTGTGACTCTGCTGAATTTATTGATTAGCTCTAGTCAAAAGCTTTTGTACAGCAAAGAAATTACAAAAAAAGCTGAACAGACAACCCACAGAATGGGAGAAAATAAAAGCAAATGAAATAACAGACAAAGAATTAATCTCCAAAATCTATAAGCAACTCAGACAACTCAGCACCAGAAAAATGAACAACCCGATCAAAAAATGAGAAAAAGATCTAAATAGACATCTCAACAAAGAGGACATACACATGGCCAAAAAGCACATGAAATGAAGCTAAATTTTGCTTATTAATAGGAAATGAAAATCAAAACTACAATGAGATATCACCTCATGCCCGTCAGAATGGCCATCATCCACAAATCGACAGACAATAAATGCTGGAGAGGGTGCAGAGAAAAGGGAACACTATTGCATTGCTGGTGGGAATGTAAATTGATACAGCCTCTGTGGAAGACAGTATGGAGATTCCTTAAACAACTAAAAATAGAAGCACCATATGACCCAACAATCCCACTCTTAGGCTTATACCTAGATGAAATCAAAACTGAAAGAAGCACCTATACCCCAATGTTCATTGCAGCTCTCTATACAATAGCTAGAACATGGAAGCAACCTAGATGTCCATCATTGACGAATGAATGAATAAAGAAGCTCTGGTACATATATACAATGGAATACTATTCAGCTGTTAAAAAAAAAAAATGTAGAAGCATCAACCCTAATGAGGTGGATGTATCTAGAACCTATCATAAAAAGTGAAGTAAGTCAGAAAGGGAAGGATAAGTACAGTATACTAACACATATATATGGAATCTAGTAAAAGGATAATGATAGCACACTCAGTGAAGCAATGGAAAAACAGACATAGAGAACAGATATATGGATATGGTGTGGTATGAACAGTAGGTGGGAGGCATAGAGGGAGTAACATGGAAACCTATACTATCATATGTGAAAAAGCTAGCTATGGTCATTGCCCTGTGGGAAGAGGTGATCCTGAAGGGGCAGGGTGGGATGGCCTGGAGGTGTGGGTCAAGAGGGACTGGGAGGAAGGAGCGGGCCAGGGAGATGCATATGACTGACCTGGGAACATACATGTATGTGAACAACAAAACTCTGTAAAAATCTTAAAAAAATAAAATTGAATAATAAAAATTTTTAAAAAGTTATACAGGAAGGATAATTTCGAACAAAGCATTCAGAGATCTAAACTACAGTCTTCTTAGTCTACAGGCGGGACGTGGGAGAAAGACAGTTTTATTTACATTAGTTGGGCGTGTCTTATTCAAATGGAAGAGTTAGAGCTTGCTAACTTGCAAATCTCTCTGACACCCGCACAAAAAGAAAAAAAAGATCTAAAAAGACATCTCAACAAAGAGGACATACACATGGCCAAAAAGCACATGAAATGAAGCTAAATTTTGCTTATTAATAGGAAATGAAAATCAAAACTACAATGAGATATCACCTCATGCCCGTCAGAATGGCCATCATCCACAAATCGACAGACAATAAATGCTGGAGAGGGTGCAGAGAAAAGGGAACACTATTGCATTGCTGGTGGGAATGTAAATTGATACAGCCTCTGTGGAAGACAGTATGGAGATTCCTTAAACAACTAAAAATAGAAGCACCATATGACCCAACAATCCCACTCTTAGGCTTATACCTAGATGAAATCAAAACTGAAAGAAGCACCTATACCCCAATGTTCATTGCAGCTCTCTATACAATAGCTAGAACATGGAAGCAACCTAGATGTCCATCATTGACGAATGAATGAATAAAGAAGCTCTGGTACATATATACAATGGAGTACTATTCAGCTGTTAAAAAAAAAATGTAGAAGCATCAACCCTAATGAGGTGGATGTATCTAGAACCTATCATAAAAAGTGAAGTAAGTCAGAAAGGGAAGGATAAGTACAGTATACTAACACATATATATGGAATCTAGTAAAAGGATAATGATAGCACACTCAGTGAAGCAATGGAAAAACAGACATAGAGAACAGATATATGGATATGGTGTGGTATGAACAGTAGGTGGGAGGCATAGAGGGAGTAACATGGAAACCTATACTATCATATGTGAAAAAGCTAGCTATGGTCATTGCCCTGTGGGAAGAGGTGATCCTGAAGGGGCAGGGTGGGATGGCCTGGAGGTGTGGGTCAAGAGGGACTGGGAGGAAGGAGCGGGCCAGGGAGATGCATATGACTGACCTGGGAACATACATGTATGTGAACAACAAAACTCTGTAAAAATCTTAAAAAAATAAAATTGAATAATAAAAATTTTTAAAAAGTTATACAGGAAGGATAATTTCGAACAAAGCATTCAGAGATCTAAACTACAGTCTTCTTAGTCTACAGGCGGGACGTGGGAGAAAGACAGTTTTATTTACATTAGTTGGGCGTGTCTTATTCAAATGGAAGAGTTAGAGCTTGCTAACTTGCAAATCTCTCTGACACCCGCTGAGGAATATGTGCTTCTCCAACATTATATCCCAAAGGAAAAAGGAAGGCATTAAGAGGTAGGTTTTTTAAAACTGGAGAGTCTCCCATGTTTTCACACTAAAAAGATCATGATGAATTTCTAGTAACAGGGATAGAATGTTCTCCTAATTTGTCCCATTTGATTTTTTTGAGCATGTAAAACTGATGATGCTACCTCCCAAATCTCCTTGAGATCTCACACAGTGTTGCAGTGCAGTGACTGGACACGGTTGTCCCAGATTCCTCAAGTCTGGCCAATAAGAGAATTACATTGCTGAGTCAATACTTTATTTGCACGAATTGACCAGTGAACTAGTATCATGACTAAAAGACCCTACTTTATCATTTATTTTTTCTGCATACTGTTTTTAGCTGGTTTTGGTACTGGAATAATACTGATGAGTTGAGACATAGTCTCTCTTCTGTTTTTTGGAAAAGATTGTGAAAATTTGGTATTAATTTATCCTTAGATGTTTGTTAGATTTCTCCAGTAAGACAATTTGTGTCTAAAGATCTATTATTCAAGAGCATTTTAATTATGAATTCCTGTGAAATTGCTGTACTCATTATGCCAGAAAATTTGGAACACTCCACAGTGGCTACAAGACAAGAAAAGGTACTTTCATCCCAAAGAAGCGCAATGCCAGAAATGTTCAAACTACGAAAATTTCTCATGCGGAGAAATGGAAACCTATACTATCATATGTGAAAAAGCTAGCTATGGTCATTGCCCTGTGGGAAGAGGTGATCCTGAAGGGGCAGGGTGGGATGGCCTGGAGGTGTGGGTCAAGAGGGACTGGGAGGAAGGAGCGGGCCAGGGAGATGCATATGACTGACCTGGGAACATACATGTATGTGAACAACAAAACTCTGTAAAAATCTTAAAAAAATAAAATTGAATAATAAAAATTTTTAAAAAGTTATATAGGAAGGATAATTTCGAACAAAGCATTCAGAGATCTAAACTACAGTCTTCTTAGTCTACAGGCGGGACGTGGGAGAAAGACAGTTTTATTTACATTAGTTGGGCGTGTCTTATTCAAATGGAAGAGTTAGAGCTTGCTAACTTGCAAATCTCTCTGACACCCGCTGAGGAATATGTGCTTCTCCAACATTATATCCCAAAGGAAAAAGGAAGGCATTAAGAGGTAGGTTTTTTAAAACTGGAGAGTCTCCCATGTTTTCACACTAAAAAGATCATGATGAATTTCTAGTAACAGGGATAGAATGTTCTCCTAATTTGTCCCATTTGATTTTTTTGAGCATGTTAAACTGATGATGCTACCTCCCAAATCTCCTTGAGATCTCACACAGTGTTGCAGTGCAGTGACTGGACACGGTTGTCCCAGATTCCTCAAGTCTGGCCAATAAGAGAATTACATTGCTGAGTCAATACTTTATTTGCACGAATTGACCAGTGAACTAGTATCATGACTAAAAGACCCTACTTTATCATTTATTTTTTCTGCATACTGTTTTTAGCTGGTTTTGGTACTGGAATAATACTGATGAGTTGAGACATAGTCTCTCTTCTGTTTTTTGGAAAAGATTGTGAAAATTTGGTATTAATTTATCCTTAGATGTTTGTTAGATTTCTCCAGTAAGACAATTTGTGTCTAAAGATCTATTATTCAAGAGCATTTTAATTATGAATTCCTGTGAAATTGCTGTACTCATTATGCCAGAAAATTTGGAACACTCCACAGTGGCTACAAGACAAGAAAAGGTCAGTTTTCATTCCAATCCCAAAGAAGCGCAATGCCAGAAATGTTCAAACTACTGAACAATTGTGCTCATTTCACAGGCTAACAAGGTAATGCTCAAAATCCTTCAAGCAAGGCTTCAACAATATGTGAACTGAGAATTTCCAGATATACAAGATGGATATAGAAAAGGCAGAGGAACCAGCGATCAAATTCTTAACATTTGTTGAGTCATAGAAAAAGCAAGAGAATTCCAGGAAAAACATCTGCTTCATTGGCTATGCTAAAGCTTTTGACTGTGTGTATTAGAACAAACTGTGGAAAATTCTTAGAGATAGGAATTCCAGACCACCTTACCTGTCCCAGTTCCTTTAAGTCACTGAGATTTTGTAGTATATTACAGAAGTTAAACTATTTTTTGCATGAACATTTATTTATGGATTGCCCCTATCTTCGCATTTGTTCCCTCTCTACTCTATTATATGACATTTTTATTAAAACAGACTTTGGTAGATTGGAATATTCTCTTCAGTCGCTGTCTGCATATAATATTGCAGTGTAAGAGGAAAGTCTATTTACCTACCCATTTGTGATGTGATTAGTGTATACTTTCCCCCCACCCCCGTCCCAATCCCCGGTTAGCTATATTTGACCAAAAGTGAGGATATGTTAGTCTAGAGCAAAAACACTAAGAAACAGTGTGCATTTCTGTCTTGACTCTGTGTGATCTCTCAACAAGTAGAAGTAACCCTGGATAGATGGAGTCACCTTATTCTCTGGTCTAAGGTGAATAAAGGACATGAATGAACACAAAGAATATCAAGCCTTCGGCCTTGAGCAGAGCCCAACTGAGCTTCAGATTAAAGAGAAAAGTAAATAATTACTTTGGAAAGGTGTAGAATTTATTTTTTTCTGCATACTGTTTTTAGCTGGTTTTGGTACTGGAATAATACTGATGAGTTGAGACATAGTCTCTCTTCTGTTTTTTGGAAAAGATTGTGAAAATTTGGTATTAATTTATCCTTAGATGTTTGTTAGATTTCTCCAGTAAGACAATTTGTGTCTAAAGATCTATTATTTAAGAGCATTTTAATTATGAATTCCTGTGAAATTGCTGTACTCATTATGCCAGAAAATTTGGAACACTCCACAGTGGCTACAAGACAAGAAAAGGTCAGTTTTCATTCCAATCCCAAAGAAGCGCAATGCCAGAAATGTTCAAACTACTGAACAATTGTGCTCATTTCACAGGCTAACAAGGTAATGCTCAAAATCCTTCAAGCAAGGCTTCAACAATATGTGAACTGAGAATTTCCAGATATACAAGATGGATATAGAAAAGGCAGAGGAACCAGCGATCAAATTCTTAACATTTGTTGAGTCATAGAAAAGCAAGAGAATTCCAGGAAAAACATCTGCTTCATTGGCTATGCTAAAGCTTTTGACTGTGTGTATTAGAACAAACTGTGGAAAATTCTTAGAGATAGGAATTCCAGACCACCTTACCTGTCCCAGTTCCTTTAAGTCACTGAGATTTTGTAGTATATTACAGAAGTTAAACTATTTTTTGCATGAACATTTATTTATGGATTGCCCCTATCTTCGCATTTGTTCTCTCTCTACTCTATTATATGACATTTTTATTAAAACAGACTTTGGTAGATTGGAATATTCTCTTCAGTCGCTGTCTGCATATAATATTGCAGTGTAAGAGGAAAGTCTATTTACCTACCCATTTGTGATGTGATTAGTGTATACTTTCCCCCCACCCCCGTCCCAATCCCCGGTTAGCTATATTTGACCAAAAGTGAGGATATGTTAGTCTAGAGCAAAAACACTAAGAAACAGTGTGCATTTCTGTCTTGACTCTGTGTGATCTCTCAACAAGTAGAAGTAACCCTGGATAGATGGAGTCACCTTATTCTCTGGTCTAAGGTGAATAAAGGACATGAATGAACACAAAGAATATCAAGCCTTCGGCCTTGAGCAGAGCCCAACTGAGCTTCAGATTAAAGAGAAAAGTAAATAATTACTTTGGAAAGGTGTAGAATTTTGGAATTTGGGTTTTTAAAATGTCACTGCTTTGACGATAGCTGATGAATACAATGTATAATTAAACTGGAGAAGCTTGCCCCTAAACTTCCCAGTATTTAGCAGAAGGAAAGAAAACAAAAAGACCACAAATTGGCTTAAAGGAAATAAATAGTCTCTTTCTATTGCTGATTTGCTAAGAGTTTTTAGCAATGGGGTTTTCATTTTACTCAAATACTTATTCTGTGTCTATTGAGATCATATTTCCTTCATGCCATTAATGTGATGTTGTATTAATTGATTTTCTTATGCTGGACAAGCCTTGTATTGCTGGAACAAATTCCACTTGGTCGTGGAGTCTAATCTTTCTGATGTACTATTGAATTTGGTTTGTTACAGTTGTGCTGAGAATTTTTGTTCATTTTCATAAGGGATATTGGTCTGTAGATTACTTGTGGTGTCTTTGCCTGGTTTAGGTATCAGGGCAATCTTGTCTCAATACAATGTGTTAGGAAGTGTTCCTCCTCCTCTTCTATTTTTCTGGAAGATTTTGAGTAGGTTTGCTGTTAATTCTTGAAATAGTTGGTAGAATTCACCAGTGAAGCCATCTGGACCTGGACTTTCCTTCTGGGTGAGGCTTCTGGTACTTGTAGGTTTGTTGAGACTTTATTCCTCACACCAGTTTTAGAGATTTGTTCCTTTCTTGGAATTTTTTTCATTTTATCTAGGCTATCTAATTTATTGATAAATAGTTATCATGTCATTATCTTATAATCCTTTTTATTTCTGTAAGTTCTTTAGTCATTGCATTTCTAATTTTGGCTATTGGTCTCTTTTCCATTCTTTTCTTACTCAGTTGAGTGAAAGATTTCAATTTTATTGATGTTCTCAGAGGACTAAAGTTTGCTTTTTCTGTTGTTTATTCTCTATTTGTTGATGTGCATGCTAATCTTCATTATGTTCCTCCTGTGCTGGCTTTGGGTTTGGTTTGCTAGTTTCTTAAGATACAAAGTTGCTTTCTTTGTATTTAGGTTGCTGATCTGAGATCTTTCTTCTTTTCCTGAAGCACACATTTCCAGCTATAAAATTCCGAGATGATGAGTTACTTATATCAATAATTTATATATGTCAAGTGTTGGCATGCATGTGGAGAGGCAGGGCCTTTCTTAAACTGCTTGTGGGGATGTGAGATGGTACAGCCACAGAGGCGGACTCCTCAAAAAGTTGCAAACAGAACTACTATGTGACCCATCAAATTGCTTCCAGATATAATATCAACAGAAATGAAAATACATGTCCATGAGGAAACTTGTACACAGGCACACGTATTTATACAAAGTCAAAAGGTAGAAACAAGAATGTCCAACCACAAATGCTTAGATAAAGAAACTGTAGTATATTCACATCATGAAAATCATAAAAAGGGGAAAAAAAACCTGATATAAACTACAACTTGGATGAATCCTGAAAACATTATGCTAAGTGGAAGAAGCCAGGACAAAAAAGCATCAGATTGTATGATTTCTATAAACACAATATAATGTGTTCAGTACAAGCAAATGTATAGAGACAGAAAGTAGATTGGCAGTTTGCCAAGGAATGGGGAGGTGGGAGTGATTACTTAATGAGTATTGGGAATTTTTAGGGCGAGAAATCGTTTTGAAATAGGAGAGAGCTACATGTTTCACAATATTGTGAATATATGAAACATCATTGAAATGTGCACTTTAAAATGCTTAATTGTATTTTATGTGAATTTCACCTCAATAAAACCATATTTGAAAGTTAAGAGTTAGTGATGGGATTGCAAGCTCCTTGAGGGAAAACACTTCCTGTGTCCTGCACAAGATTTCAGGAAAGTGTTAGAAACTGAGAACCTGAATGAACCTAAGTCCTGATTGACTATAAAATGCTACAGTCAGCAATGTCACTGAGACAAGGACAACTTAAAATTGCAACTTGCTAAAGCAATAACAAAAATATAAATTGCAACTGTGGTAGTACAATTCTTTAGTCATTGCATTTCTAATTTTGGCTATTGGTCTCTTTTCCATTCTTTTCTTACTCAGTTGAGTGAAAGATTTCAATTTTATTGATGTTCTCAGAGGACTAAAGTTTGCTTTTTCTGTTGTTTATTCTCTATTTGTTGATGTGCATGCTAATCTTCATTATGTTCCTCCTGTGCTGGCTTTGGGTTTGGTTTGCTAGTTTCTTAAGATACAAAGTTGCTTTCTTTGTATTTAGGTTGCTGATCTGAGATCTTTCTTCTTTTCCTGAAGCACACATTTCCAGCTATAAAATTCCGAGATGATGAGTTACTTATATCAATAATTTATATATGTCAAGTGTTGGCATGCATGTGGAGAGGCAGGGCCTTTCTTAAACTGCTTGTGGGGATGTGAGATGGTACAGCCACAGAGGCGGACTCCTCAAAAAGTTGCAAACAGAACTACTATGTGACCCATCAAATTGCTTCCAGATATAATATCAACAGAAATGAAAATACATGTCCATGAGGAAACTTGTACACAGGCACACGTATTTATACAAAGTCAAAAGGTAGAAACAAGAATGTCCAACCACAAATGCTTAGATAAAGAAACTGTAGTATATTCACATCATGAAAATCATAAAAAGGGGAAAAAAAACCTGATATAAACTACAACTTGGATGAATCCTGAAAACATTATGCTAAGTGGAAGAAGCCAGGACAAAAAAGCATCAGATTGTATGATTTCTATAAACACAATATAATGTGTTCAGTACAAGCAAATGTATAGAGACAGAAAGTAGATTGGCAGTTTGCCAAGGAATGGGAGGTGGGAGTGATTACTTAATGAGTATTGGGAATTTTTAGGGCGAGAAATCGTTTTGAAATAGGAGAGAGCTACATGTTTCACAATATTGTGAATATATGAAACATCATTGAAATGTGCACTTTAAAATGCTTAATTGTATTTTATGTGAATTTCACCTCAATAAAACCATATTTGAAAGTTAAGAGTTAGTGATGGGATTGCAAGCTCCTTGAGGGAAAACACTTCCTGTGTCCTGCACAAGATTTCAGGAAAGTGTTAGAAACTGAGAACCTGAATGAACCTAAGTCCTGATTGACTATAAAATGCTACAGTCAGCAATGTCACTGAGACAAGGACAACTTAAAATTGCAACTTGCTAAAGCAATAACAAAAATATATGGTAGCCATTGTTCAACTTGCCTGTGTAGGTTGAAGTACAACAGCATATTTAAAAGTCAGTAGGGATTCTCAGAAGCATGCTGGCCCCTTCTCCTGATTGCATTGGAGCTGCCCTGCAGATCCCTGTCAGAGGCTCCAGCCCTTCACCTACAGTGACAGGCATTTGAGAGGCACGCTAACTGGAAATACTTGCTACCACCTGGCACTGAATTCCCCTTAGGCTTTTCATGTCTTGAAAATTTTCTGTAGGTCAGCAGGTGGAGCAGTGCTCTGACTCCCAAGAAAGCAGTACCCCATTTGCAAAAAATGCCGTTACTATGACAGAAAAATCAGCCAGTTAGGATACACACATATTTATCCTGCTACCTAATGCAAAGCAAAATTCTTCCCCACAGCATATTCTCAAATGTGTGGGTGCTGTCTAATTTTAAATGATTCAGCTTCTACAGATTTTTGTTGTTATTGTTAGCGTCTGGTATGGCACCCGGTGATTTAGAGCCTGCAGCTTTGCTGATTCTGATGTTTAATAGAGGATATGGTTTGTCTGCATCCAAAGAAAACAAATGCTCTCATTTCAAAGGAAATAGGCACCCAAAGGGATGTGGGCATTTCACCTCTGCCAGATCTTTTTGAAAAGAGAAACAATGTATTGTAATCGGAAAAAAAAAAAAGACGATACATATTATAAAGTGACTCCAATTGGGACTAGGTTTCCAATTAGGATGGCACAAGGCTTCAACATGTCTGGAAAAGATGTGGGCATCTGAGTCATTGCCCCCCCCTCTCTATTGTTGCTTCAGTTCACAGGCTATCCTAGGACTCCACTCTGCCACTTTCTTCTGCATCCTTGTACACAGCTTTGCTTTTCAAATGCACATTTGTTATCAATAGATCACTCACTTGTTTTAAAAAATGCTGGAAAAACCCACTCACTATCAGTAGAGTTTTGGCTATTCCATAGAAATAGCACAAGGACCAGAAAGACTACACAGATGAAACTCTGTTCAAAATCATTCCAATGTGAGAGCACAGTTCTTTTGTAGCATGAGGTTCTAAGGATACAAAGTGCATAACTCATGGGCTTTAGCCTTATACTCCTATTTCATGACCTTACTAAGGAAATGAAAAAGGGTCACCTGTACAAGCAGATTGTTAATAACCCAAAAAGTCTCACAGATGATAAGAACACTATAACCATGTGAGGGTGTCAGATGATTGGGTTCCAAACCAAAGAAACATTGGGAGATTAAGTAACTGTGCTAATGCCAAGTGAAAGGTTGGGATTTATTTCCTGTGGCAATTCCCCAGAAAGGGTGACCATGGGTAGATGTGTAATTTAGCATTACATTAATGTGCTCTACTACCCATCAAAACAAACAACCTGATCAACAAATGGGCAGAAGACTAAAACACATTTCTCCAAAGAAGATATGCAGATGGTCAATAGTTATGGGAAAAAGATGTTCAACACTGCTAATTATTACAGAAATCAAAATTAAATAATAACTAAAATGAGGAATCATCTCACACCAACCAGAATATCTATGATCAAAAGATCCACAAATAATAAATGCTGGAGAGTGTGTGGAAGGAAGAGAATCCTCTTACACTGTTGGTTTAATAGAGGATATGGTTTGTCTGCATCCAAAGAAAACAAATGCTCTCATTTCAAAGGAAATAGGCACCCAAAGGGATGTGGGCATTTCACCTCTGCCAGATCTTTTTGAAAAGAGAAACAATGTATTGTAATCGGAAAAAAAAAAAAGACGATACATATTATAAAGTGACTCCAATTGGGACTAGGTTTCCAATTAGGATGGCACAAGGCTTCAACATGTCTGGAAAAGATGTGGGCATCTGAGTCATTGCCCCCCCCTCTCTATTGTTGCTTCAGTTCACAGGCTATCCTAGGACTCCACTCTGCCACTTTCTTCTGCATCCTTGTACACAGCTTTGCTTTTCAAATGCACATTTGTTATCAATAGATCACTCACTTGTTTTAAAAAATGCTGGAAAAACCCACTCACTATCAGTAGAGTTTTGGCTATTCCATAGAAATAGCACAAGGACCAGAAAGACTACACAGATGAAACTCTGTTCAAAATCATTCCAATGTGAGAGCACAGTTCTTTTGTAGCATGAGGTTCTAAGGATACAAAATGCATAACTCATGGGCTTTAGCCTTATACTCCTATTTCATGACCTTACTAAGGAAATGAAAAAGGGTCACCTGTACAAGCAGATTGTTAATAACCCAAAAAGTCTCACAGATGATAAGAACACTATAACCATGTGAGGGTGTCAGATGATTGGGTTCCAAACCAAAGAAACATTGGGAGATTAAGTAACTGTGCTAATGCCAAGTGAAAGGTTGGGATTTATTTCCTGTGGCAATTCCCCAGAAAGGGTGACCATGGGTAGATGTGTAATTTAGCATTACATTAATGTGCTCTACTACCCATCAAAACAAACAACCTGATCAACAAATGGGCAGAAGACTAAAACACATTTCTCCAAAGAAGATATGCAGATGGTCAATAGTTATGGGAAAAAGATGTTCAACACTGCTAATTATTACAGAAATCAAAATTAAATAATAACTACAATGAGGAATCATCTCACACCAACCAGAATATCTATGATCAAAAGATCCACAAATAATAAATGCTGGAGAGTGTGTGGAAGGAAGAGAATCCTCTTACACTGTTGGTAGGAATGTAAAGTGATACAACCACTATGGAGAACAGTATGGAGGTTAAAAACATAAAAAACTAAAAACAGAGCTACCATATGACCTTGAAAGCCTATTCTTGGGCATACATCCAGAGAAAAACATGATTTTAAGAGATACATAAACCCCAATATTTAATGCACCACTGTTTACAAAAGCCAAGACATGAAAGAAACCTAAATGTTCATCAATAGAGGAATGGATAAAGAAGATGTGGTACACATATACAAAGGAATATTACTACCCAGCCACCAAAAAATAATGAAATAATGCCATTTGCAGCAAGATGGAAGAATCTAGAGAGTGTCATACTAGTGAAGGAAGTCAGATACAGAAGGAGAACTATTGTATGGCACCCCTTAAATGTAGAGTCTGAAAAGAAATGATACAAAAGACAGAAACAGACTCACAGACTTCAAGAAGGAGCTTATGGCTGCCTGGAGGAAGGATGGGGGCAAGGGATAGTTTGATAGCTTGGGATGGACATGTATACACTGCTTTATTTAAAATGGATAACCAATAAAGACTTACTGTTTAGCACATGGAACTCTGCTCAATGTTATTTGGCAGCCTGGATGAGAGGGGAGTTTTGGGGAGAATGAATGCATGGATATACTTTTAATGACTGAGTCCCTTTGCTGTTCACCTGAAACTATCACAGCATTGTTAATTGGTTATATCCCAATCAAAATAAAGAGAAAAAAAAAGAGTTGTGGAGGAATAGAGTCCTTTTAAATTAAATACAGAAAGCCTTTTTGACGTTCAGATTTTATGATATTACTTTCTACCCTTTTGATTGTTCTGTTCTGGATCTGTGTGAGACAGAGCCCAGGCAGATGATTGCTTGAAGTGGATTCTAGTTCTGATTTCCATTCTAAACTTTGAGTGAGCTTATAGGGATTTAAATTTTAGAGTTACTCACCCATTAGAAAATCAACTTTTACGAATGAACTCAGACAAGGAGATGTACACCCAACCAACCAGAATATCTATGATCAAAAGATCCACAAATAATAAATGCTGGAGAGTGTGTGGAAGGAAGAGAATCCTCTTACACTGTTGGTAGGAATGTAAAGTGATACAACCACTATGGAGAACAGTATGGAGGTTAAAAACATAAAAAACTAAAAACAGAGCTACCATATGACCTTGAAAGCCTATTCTTGGGCATACATCCAGAGAAAAACATGATTTTAAGAGATACATAAACCCCAATATTTAATGCACCACTGTTTACAAAAGCCAAGACATGAAAGAAACCTAAATGTTCATCAATAGAGGAATGGATAAAGAAGATGTGGTACACATATACAAAGGAATATTACTACCCAGCCACCAAAAAATAATGAAATAATGCCATTTGCAGCAAGATGGAAGAATCTAGAGAGTGTCATACTAGTGAAGGAAGTCAGATACAGAAGGAGAACTATTGTATGGCACCCCTTAAATGTAGAGTCTGAAAAGAAATGATACAAAAGACAGAAACAGACTCACAGACTTCAAGAAGGAGCTTATGGCTGCCTGGAGGAAGGATGGGGGCAAGGGATAGTTTGATAGCTTGGGATGGACATGTATACACTGCTTTATTTAAAATGGATAACCAATAAAGACTTACTGTTTAGCACATGGAACTCTGCTCAATGTTATTTGGCAGCCTGGATGAGAGGGGAGTTTTGGGGAGAATGAATGCATGGATATACTTTTAATGACTGAGTCCCTTTGCTGTTCACCTGAAACTATCACAGCATTGTTAATTGGTTATATCCCAATCAAAATAAAGAGAAAAAAAAAGAGTTGTGGAGGAATAGAGTCCTTTTAAATTAAATACAGAAAGCCTTTTTGACGTTCAGATTTTATGATATTACTTTCTACCCTTTTGATTGTTCTGTTCTGGATCTGTGTGAGACAGAGCCCAGGCAGATGATTGCTTGAAGTGGATTCTAGTTCTGATTTCCATTCTAAACTTTGAGTGAGCTTATAGGGATTTAAATTTTAGAGTTACTCACCCATTAGAAAATCAACTTTTACGAATGAACTCAGACAAGGAGATGTACACCCAGATGTAATGATGAAAAGGGTTCACAGGATGTGTAACTTCTCTCAAAATAATTCCATTCTGGCTATAAAATATATACTTAGCTTTCATACCTACTGTAGACTTTCTACAAATCTTTTGCATTTCCTAGTTCTACCGGTACCTAAAGCAGTAGAAAATAGTAGCTTTTCTTCAGGTACTTAATAAGTAGGTGAAACAGAGCAAATAAGATCGTTAGTAGTTTTACCTTCAGCTCCAAGTCTCATTTATTTGCATTCTTGACCTATTCAGCATTTTTGAATTTGTGCAAACCAACTGAAACTAACATGCAAAGATCCTGAAGAATGAAGGGTAATTATCCAAGCTAACCATGTATAGTGAGTACGAAAGAGGGAAGAGTATTCAAAGTCATGAGAGCGGTGTCGATGTCACACTTCATAACCAATTGCCAAGGAGTAGACAGGAGAGGAAGAAGGAACAGTGAGTGGAGAGGAAAGGTACAGAAAAGGACAGAGAAATGGTAGACATGGTTGTAGCTGTCTACAATGTGACATTGACATTGGTAATTTCTCCTGACATGGTGCACCATGTATCTAGGGGTTAGATATGGCAGCTGTAAGTGTGGGTTTCATATTTTTATTATTAATGCTATTGTTGTTTTTTGTTTGTTTTAATAGTACTCTGTCAGTTGAAAAGCTATATAGAATACCATACGGACATATATAAAAATTGGGCTGTTTAGGTTGAAGCAGGGTAGTTTATTTAGTTTCTTTACACAGTTAATCTTCCTCTGCCATGGAGAAATGTTGATTTTGTAATATTTACAGTTTTACATTTTGAGTGGTGAATACATGAATCCCATTCAAGGAAAGGATTAGTCACATCTTGCACTAATCCTGTATTTTTGGCAAATTTCTCCTTGATTGGAAACAATACTCTTTCTTCATATTAACTTGTTTCCAAGAGTTTATTGGTTTTTCTCCTTTTTTTTCCTAACACACATTTCTTCTATAATATCCCCCAAATTCCCATGCTCACAATCAACAAACTTAGCTATATTTCGAATAGGAAACATCATCCCAAGACTATTAGTTCCGGCTGAAGAAGCTGCTTCGTTTGAAGTTGCCTGCCTCATGCCATTTCAAATAATAATCAACTATCAAAAGATGCCCTCCAGGAATGTCACAGAGATGAACAGCTAGATGTGAAGAAAGCTTTCAATACCCTTGGAATAACTGATAGATTCGAATTTCCTTCATAGACCGGCGACTCATTACCATTACAGATGTGAATAAATCATGAATTCTACTTCTCTAGATGAAGGCTGTTGCTACGCCTGCAGAGTCCATAATCAAGGTGGCTTTCCAGATAATACAGGGAAAAAAAATACTAGTTTTGCTTCAATTAGCAAGATTTTTACAGTCTACGGTTAGAAGAATGTTTTTGCTTAAAATATCAATATAATAGCTTCCTATCCCCTTTTTGCTTAGAATGTAGGAAAAGAAATATTTTGCAAAAAAGATATTGTTTTTACTCAGTGGACTTTCAAAAGAGATACCAGAGTAGCTTCAGAGTATGTTGTAGAAATGCACAGGAACTATAAAAAATAACTGAAGCTTGCAGAGTGATTTTCAGTCGTTTATTCATTGCTGAATTTTGCAAACTTGATCTTTGCTCTGCCTCAACTTACAGAACTAAACTATTTTCCCAGAATTTCTTAAGGTCAACTTTATCCCCAAGGGTCATTAGAATCATAGTCTAAGGGGAAATGATGACCTCTTAGTGGCTGTTTTAGTCCAGGTGGTTCTCAACCTGAATGCATGAGAAGCACTTGGGTGGGGGTCTTTCAAAATAATATTGCCTAGGCCCTATCTGAAGAGATTTTGATTTCAAAAGGATTAGGCATAAGTATTTTTAAAAGATACCCAGGTGATTCTGTGTGTTTGTGTGTGTTAGGCACTCAGTCGTGTCTGAGTCTTTGCAAACCCATGAACTCTAGGCAGCCAAACTCCTCTGTCCATGGGATTCCCCAGCAAGAGAACCGGAGTGGGGCTTGGGCTTCCCCTGGTGGTCCAGTGGATAAGGACACCGCCTTGCAGGGCAAGGAGTGCCGGTTCGATCCCTGGCCTGGGAAGATCCCATGTGCCGCAGAGCGGCTGGACCGTTGTGTCCAACTACCGAGCTGGAGCTCTGGAGTGCATGCGCCCAGAGCCAGCCCTCTGCAACGACAGAGGCCACCGCGATGGGAGGCCCACAGGAGTCAAAGAACAAAGACGGATGAAAATAGAGAAATGAAGGACCAATGGAGGTGCCCCCTCATCCCCTCCCTCCCCACCCCCCCCCCCAAAAGATAAATAAATTAAATTAAAAAAAAAAAGAGTACCGAGAGTGGGTTGTCAATGCCTTCTCTGAGGATCTTTCCAACACAGGGAGCCAACCCTACTCTTCTGCGTTGCAAGCAGATCCTTTACTGTCTGAGTTACCAAGGATTCAGTGTAGAGCTAGGATTAAGAACAATTGAATTAGTCACTATCTTGGAAGACTTTTACTTATTTTCTGATAATAATTCAACACAGTGTGCTTGTTATCGTATTGGGACTACATTAAAATCCAAACAAATTTAACTTATAAAGACTGAAAATAAACTTAGCTTTGTAGAGATTATACACTAAATGTTAAGTAGCTTCATGTTAGACTCTTTGAGACCTCACAGACTGTAGTCCAGCAAGCTCCTCAGTCCATGGGATTCTCCAGGCAAGAATACTGGAGTGGGTTGCTATGGCTTTCTTTAAGGGATCTTCCCAACCCCAGAATGAAGCCTGTATCTCTTACATCTCCTGCATTGACAGGTGGGCTGTTTACTACTATCCCTACCTGGGAGAGATCAATGGATCTTTATTTTTCCAGTCTCTACTTTCCTCAACACTCCTATTGGAAATTTACTTGTAGAATTATTTTTAAAAATCTGTAGGTAATATATTAGTCATGAAGGATCACTATAGGGAGAGGCATGGAACTCATCTCATTGATGTAGACCTGTATCTTTGACAAACCTTGACATTTCCTTGCTCTTTTTATAATACGGCAGTTCACCTGCTTACTTCCCGAATGCTCTTTTCTGCATATAAATCAAATCAGTAAGCTTTTTGGTCACCCCACTTATGAATCATATACAAAAAAATCACTACAGTGTTATCACTACAGTCTCTTATTAGTACCTTGGTAATGAATAGATGACCTCAATCTGATTTTACAGTGTCCACATGCCTCTTGTTTTTCACTGCTGCACTAATTCCTGCTACCATGATTCCTACCAGGTCTCCACTTGCTTGCACACCTGAGTTAACCAATCCTTAGAGACATCTAACTGGAAATTCCCAGATGTCCTTGAGCAGAGTAATACTTTCCCCAAGCATACACTCTACTGTCTTGGCTTTATTGCTTCCCGCACCACTTTGTTTTGCAGAGATCCCATCTTGCCTTATAGTTTCCATCATAGTGAACCTAAAGTTCTATAATGCTATTTCAAGCCTAGTAGTTATTCTCTCTTTTATTTTGTTTCTTAATTTCACTAATATTTATAATCCATGCATATATTTTTCTACTCTCTATTTACTTTAGATTACAAGATGTACCATGTGTGTTGACAACCTGTAATTTTAGAATCTTAAGAAAAATGAAAGTTTCCAAACAATAAAATGAAGCTTTCCAAAGGCAGCACCCTGGAGATCAGACAGGGTTTAGTCATTATGGCTGAGCCTGGGGCGTTCCAAATGCCTTTCAGCAATTTGTTTTTCCATGTTTAAAATTAATTGAACTTGCAAGATGTTTTGCTTCTGAATTATATGCTGGGGCAATCATTTAATATTTATCTCATTTGGGCTGTAAAAGGAAATTTAAGAAATTTAAAGAAAATGCATAAATCCTAGTATGTACACCTGCTTCTTGATTTTGAGAAATACATCATTTTGATGCATTATAAAAATAAATTTTATTTCACTTATTCTTATAATGATGTCAAAAAACAATTTTGAAAGAATTTTTATGGATTATTAGAATCATTCACTGTTTTTCCTAATAATAATTCCTTCCAATGTAAAGTGTATATCAAATAAAATATTATCAAGAAAATTTAATGGATTTAAGCAAGAAGGATGAAGATACTTTGACTGTAATGATGGCATACTAAAACCTCTGTGCATTTAATTTGGTAGTAATCATTTTATTTCATGATGACCATTTCTCTCTTTTTCTCTGTAATTTAATATTCTACTCTTTTAAAATAAATATCTTCTATCTATTCATTCAAACTGCAGATCATCAGTACCTACAGTTCTGTCTTCAGATATATTTTAACTATTAATACTTCATACCATGCAAATAGTACAGAATATGACAGAGTCAAAATGATTCTGATAAGGTAAATGATATGACAAAAAACAACCCACTTTTAAAAGTGAGACATAGAAAACCTGCATGTTTTAATTAATTTCTATGCATAGAGACTTCTAGTTAAAGTGACATCTTGTACATACCCTGGGACCTTCACTTGCTGTTCTGTCGCTCAGTCTTGCCCAGTGCTTTGCACACCCATGGCTTCAGTGCACATTGCTTTGCTGTCCTTCATCATCTTCCAGAGTTTTCTCAAACTCATGTTCTTAATTGCATATATTTTCTACTCTCTATTTACTTTAGATTAAAAAAGTTTTTTTTTTGTACCATGTGTGTTGACAACCTGTAATTTTAGAATCTTAAGAAAAATGAAAGTTTCCAAACAATAAAATGAAGCTTTCCAAAGGCAGCACCCTGGAGATCAGACAGGGTTTAGTCATTATGGCTGAGCCTGGGGCGTTCCAAATGCCTTTCAGCAATTTGTTTTTCCATGTTTAAAATTAATTGAACTTGCAAGATGTTTTGCTTCTGAATTATATGCTGGGGCAATCATTTAATATTTATCTCATTTGGGCTGTAAAAGGAAATTTAAGAAATTTAAAGAAAATGCATAAATCCTAGTATGTACACCTGCTTCTTGATTTTGAGAAATACATCATTTTGATGCATTATAAAAATAAATTTTATTTCACTTATTCTTATAATGATGTCAAAAAACAATTTTGAAAGAATTTTTATGGATTATTAGAATCATTCACTGTTTTTCCTAATAATAATTCCTTCCAATGTAAAGTGTATATCAAATAAAATATTATCAAGAAAATTTAATGGATTTAAGCAAGAAGGATGAAGATACTTTGACTGTAATGATGGCATACTAAAACCTCTGTGCATTTAATTTGGTAGTAATCATTTTATTTCATGATGACCATTTCTCTCTTTTTCTCTGTAATTTAATATTCTACTCTTTTAAAATAAATATCTTCTATCTATTCATTCAAACTGCAGATCATCAGTACCTACAGTTCTGTCTTCAGATATATTTTAACTATTAATACTTCATACCATGCAAATAGTACAGAATATGACAGAGTCAAAATGATTCTGATAAGGTAAATGATATGACAAAAAACAACCCACTTTGAAAACGGAGAAATAGAAAACCTGCATGTTTTAATTAATTTCTATGCATAGAGACTTCTAGTTAAAGTGACATCTTGTACATACCCTGGGACCTTCACTTGCTGTTCTGTCGCTCAGTCTTGCCCAGTGCTTTGCACACCCATGGCTTCAGTGCACATTGCTTTGCTGTCCTTCATCATCTTCCAGAGTTTTCTCAAACTCATGTCTATTGAGTGTTTGATGCCATCCGACCATCTCATCCTCTGTCATCTCCTTCTCCTGCTGCCTTCAATCTTTCCAAGCATCAGAGATGCTCATTTCCAATGAGATGGTTCTTCACATTAGGTGACCAAAGTATTAGGGCTTCAACTTCAGTATCATTCCTTCCAATGAATATTCACAGTTAATTTCTTTTAAGATTGACTGGTTTGATTTCCTTGTAGTTCAAAGGACTCTCAAGAATCTTCTCCAGCACCTCTATTCAAAAGCATCAATTTTTCTGTGGCCAGCCTTCTTTTGGGTCTATCTCTTATAGCCATACATGACTACTGGAAAAGCCATAGTTTTGACGATATGGACCTCTGTTGGCAAAATAATGTCTTTGCTTTTAATATACTCTCTAGATTTGTCTAGGAATTCTCCCTTAGAGTCTACAGAAGGCAACATAGACCTGTTGGAAAAAAAAAAAAAAAAAACACCACTTAAAAAAATCTCTCCCAGTGAGACCTGTGCTAATATATAACCTACAGGACAACAGGGTAATAGTTTAGTATTGCTTAAGTCATTGAATTTGAGATAATTTGTTATGGCACAACTGGGAATGAATACATCCCCTTCACAAAGCATCAACAAGTCTTGCACATGTTTAGGGCTTTTGGTCTGTGTTAAGTTCCTCTCTTGACTATTTGAATGGAAGTCCTAGAATGGTAGTCTCTAAGATGGAAGACAGAGAACAAAATGAGCAAAAGAAAGCTATTCTACTCTTTTAAAATAAATATCTTCTATCTATTCATTCAAACTGCAGATCATCAGTACCTACAGTTCTGTCTTCAGATATATTTTAACTATTAATACTTCATACCATGCAAATAGTACAGAATATGACAGAGTCAAAATGATTCTGATAAGGTAAATGATATGACAAAAAACAACCCACTTTGAAAAGGGAGAAATAGAAAACCTGCATGTTTTAATTAATTTCTATGCATAGAGACTTCTAGTTAAAGTGACATCTTGTACATACCCTGGGACCTTCACTTGCTGTTCTGTCGCTCAGTCTTGCCCAGTGCTTTGCACACCCATGGCTTCAGTGCACATTGCTTTGCTGTCCTTCATCATCTTCCAGAGTTTTCTCAAACTCATGTCTATTGAGTGTTTGATGCCATCCGACCATCTCATCCTCTGTCATCTCCTTCTCCTGCTGCCTTCAATCTTTCCAAGCATCAGAGATGCTCATTTCCAATGAGATGGTTCTTCACATTAGGTGACCAAAGTATTAGGGCTTCAACTTCAGTATCATTCCTTCCAATGAATATTCACAGTTAATTTCTTTTAAGATTGACTGGTTTGATTTCCTTGTAGTTCAAAGGACTCTCAAGAATCTTCTCCAGCACCTCTATTCAAAAGCATCAATTTTTCTGTGGCCAGCCTTCTTTTGGGTCTATCTCTTATAGCCATACATGACTACTGGAAAAACCATAGTTTTGACGATATGGACCTCTGTTGGCAAAATAATGTCTTTGCTTTTAATATACTCTCTAGATTTGTCTAGGAATTCTCCCTTAGAGTCTACAGAAGGCAACATAGACCTGTTGGAAAAAAAAAAAAAAAAAGCACCACTTAAAAAAATCTCTCCCAGTGAGACCTGTGCTAATATATAACCTACAGGACAACAGGGTAATAGTTTAGTATTGCTTAAGTCATTGAATTTGAGATAATTTGTTATGGCACAACTGGGAATGAATACATCCCCTTCACAAAGCATCAACAAGTCTTGCACATGTTTAGGGCTTTTGGTCTGTGTTAAGTTCCTCTCTTGACTATTTGAATGGAAGTCCTAGAATGGTAGTCTCTAAGATGGAAGACAGAGAACAAAATGAGCAAAAGAAAGCTAGATTGAGGAAAGAGAAACAAGAGAGGAAATAGAGCAAAACCTAAAGAAAAGGAACTGTAAGTACTATATTCAGGTAGGGGGAAATTTTGTACTAATGTTATAAAAACAGAATGCTTAAAGACAATTAAAATTGCTTTCAAAAAACAATAAAACCAGTGTATCTTATGCATATGTGTACAAATATATATATATATTTATGTGTATTATTATATATTCAGAAGTATAAGTAGATATTTACCTTTAAAGGAAATCTCTCAGAAAACAGAACAAAAAGCCAAGCAGTGAAAAATAGAAAAGAAAAATTATGTGACTGATCCAGAAATTCCACTTTTCTCCTATCCATTTTCTGTCTCTGTAAATGAAGCTCTAGAAATAGGATCAGAGAAAACAAGAGAAAGAAATAACCAAAGTATTTTATATATATAAAATTACTTTCTCCCTTGAAAGGGCTTATTAAGAGCCAAAATAATGAATGAATGACCCCCACCAAAGCTCATCATCAGGAAATTTGCAAATAAATGGGAATAAAAAGGAGAGTTTAATAACACCCATAGGAAAAAAAAAAATCACATCTTCTAAAGCAAGCATATGGAAACAGAATTCTCATTAGAAAAATCTGTATGAAAATGAAACACGGCCTTCCAAATTTAGAGGTAATACAATTCTGAATACAAAAGGGAATTTACAGTCATATGTGAAGCTAAAATTAAAAAAAAAAAATCAGGTATACACATTTTCAAAAATTTCCCATGCACTTTTTTTGTTGTTTGTTTGTTTAATATTTGGCTGAGTTGGGTCATAACTGAAACATGAGGGATCTTTGTTATGATGGTGCTGCAGGCTAGCTGCCTCACAGCATGTGGGATCTCACAATTCCTGACCAGGGATCAAACATGCACTCCTGCATTGGTGGAGTCAACCATTGTGCCTCCAGGAAAAACACCCACCATTTATTCTTTCTTAAGAAGAAACTATGTGATATGGTCACTAAAATACTAATAATATGGTAATAGTGTTAATAATCTGGCAATATACTATTGCATAATAACATAATTTTACTAGGAGAGGGCCAAAGTCATCTCAGGAGGACAGCCATGCTGCACACCTGGAAAGTAACTGGCCAAGATAGAAGAAGGATATAAGAATCTCTGGAAAAGAGATAGCCAAAAGTACAACAAATCAGGGAAACTGTGTGAAAGTTTTTAATGTATTGAACACAGATCTGTATTTTCTTCCCTTGTAGAGTTTTAAGCTGAAAACTGATAGTGACAAAATGAAGCAAATTATAAGTAAGGCAATTATTACCTTCAGGGTAAACAGGCATGTGTTTGAAAAGCAAATATAATCATAGTGAATTGCTTGTCTTAACACTGAATAATATTTACATTGTGTTAATAACACAACACTAGATATGGCCTTAAGCAGAAATTGATAAAACTATGTAAGGCACATAGGATGATGGGAGATGTGTATTGATACGGGCTTCCTAGGTGGTGCTAGTGGTAAAGAACACACCTGCCAATGAGAAGACAAAAGAGATTCGAGTTTGATCCCTGGGTAAAGAAGATCCCTTGGCAGAGGTCATGACAACCCACCCCACATTCTTGTCTTGTCCATTTGCATGGACAGCAAAGTCCACAGGGTTGCAAAGAGTTGGACATGACTGAAGCGACTTAACAATGCAGTACATGTTTAGATGTGTACAGATGTACATTCATACCCATGGGTGTTAGTGCCCAATGAATGGAAGTAGAGAGCTGGGTCTAGAATTAAATCCTAAATTGTCATAGAAATTAATAGATGATACATTTTTCAGAATTAAAACATAGTAGAAGAAATTTACTATAGAGAAATATGCAAGTAAATTTTCGACATGAAAACAGTCAATAAAGGTGAAAGTAGTTAACAATTTCCCATGGAACCAGAGAAGGGATTAGAAAGGGTGGTAAGGAGACTAATTTTTTTTCCCTCTAAACAGGTTAAAATATTTGAATTTTATTATTCCATAAAATAGACTTTACATGTACAGTTTTCTACATATTAATCAAAGGATATAATAAAGATAATTGTTGTTATTCTTTCTTAAGAAGAAACTATGGTTCACTAAAATACTAATAATATGGTAATAGTGTTAATAATCTGGCAATATACTATTGCATAATAACATAATTTTACTAGGAGAGGGCCAAAGTCATCTCAGGAGGACAGCCATGCTGCACACCTGGAAAGTAACTGGCCAAGATAGAAGAAGGATATAAGAATCTCTGGAAAAGAGATAGCCAAAAGTACAACAAATCAGGGAAACTGTGTGAAAGTTTTTAATGTATTGAACACAGATCTGTATTTTCTTCCCTTGTAGAGTTTTAAGCTGAAAACTGATAGTGACAAAATGAAGCAAATTATAAGTAAGGCAATTATTACCTTCAGGGTAAACAGGCATGTGTTTGAAAAGCAAATATAATCATAGTGAATTGCTTGTCTTAACACTGAATAATATTTACATTGTGTTAATAACACAACACTAGATATGGCCTTAAGCAGAAATTGATAAAACTATGTAAGGCACATAGGATGATGGGAGATGTGTATTGATACGGGCTTCCTAGGTGGTGCTAGTGGTAAAGAACACACCTGCCAATGAGAAGACAAAAGAGATTCGAGTTTGATCCCTGGGTAAAGAAGATCCCTTGGCAGAGGTCATGACAACCCCCCCCACATTCTTGTCTTGTCCATTTGCATGGACAGCAAAGTCCACAGGGTTGCAAAGAGTTGGACATGACTGAAGCGACTTAACAATGCAGTACATGTTTAGATGTGTACAGATGTACATTCATACCCATGGGTGTTAGTGCCCAATGAATGGAAGTAGAGAGCTGGGTCTAGAATTAAATCCTAAATTGTCATAGAAATTAATAGATGATACATTTTTCAGAATTAAAACATAGTAGAAGAAATTTACTATAGAGAAATATGCAAGTAAATTTTCGACATGAAAACAGTCAATAAAGGTGAAAGTAGTTAACAATTTCCCATGGAACCAGAGAAGGGATTAGAAAGGGTGGTAAGGAGACTAATTTTTTTTCCCTCTAAACAGGTTAAAATATTTGAATTTTATTATTCCATAAAATAGACTTTACATGTACAGTTTTCTACATATTAATCAAAGGATATAATAAAGATAATTGTTGTTATTCTATGACTTTTCACTGAAAAGCCACTATAATGTAATTCAATATGAGGTAATTGTAACTGAAATAAGAATTTAGCTATCAGAAACTGCTTTGTAACCTGTATATTGGCCATGAAATAATCAAATAGGTAATATTAGTCAATTTCTTCTCGCCTGCCAATGTAATTCACTAAGAGACTTCTGATAATAAATTAATATTGACTTTCAGATTTAATGAGTTCATTACAATAGTCATAAATGCAATACTACTGAAATTCACAGTGAAATATGAACTTAATTTAAGTGTGATGTCTAACTCAAACAATTAACCAGAAAACACACTAGTACAAGATGATATCTGTTATCACATCTTTAACACAACTTTTTTTACCATCTTTATCAATACAAGTGATATGAGGCCTTAAATGGACTTTTTATTATTTTAAGATATTTACAGACGGCCCATTGGACTTTCTGAGTGGGTCAGCAGGCAAAGACTCTGCCTGCAATGCAGAAGATACAGGAGACGTGGGATTGATCCCGGGGTTTGGAAGATTCCCTGGAGAAGGAAATGACAGCCCATTCCAGTATCCTTGTCTGGAAAATCCCACGGACATAGGAGTCTTGAGGGCTATAGTCCGTGGGTCACAAAGAGTCAGACACGACCAAGCAATTAACACCGTCCACATATTAACTGAGGTATCCCATGATATTCTATATATACAATTTCTTAATTTTGAATAAGTAAATCGAGGTTATACCTCAAACATATATTTCATTGGAAACAACCTAAAATTTAAAATTGCTACAATTTCGTTGAAATAATGGGTGTTAGTGCCCAATGAATGGAAGTAGAGAGCTGGGTCTAGAATTAAATCCTAAATTGTCATAGAAATTAATAGATGATACATTTTTCAGAATTAAAACATAGTAGAAGAAATTTACTATAGAGAAATATGCAAGTAAATGTTCGACATGAAAACAGTCAATAAAGGTGAAAGTAGTTAACAATTTCCCATGGAACCAGAGAAGGGATTAGAAAGGGTGGTAAGGAGACTAATTTTTTTTCCCTCTAAACAGGTTAAAATATTTGAATTTTATTATTCCATAAAATAGACTTTACATGTACAGTTTTCTACATATTAATCAAAGGATATAATAAAGATAATTGTTGTTATTCTATGACTTTTCACTGAAAAGCCACTATAATGTAATTCAATATGAGGTAATTGTAACTGAAATAAGAATTTAGCTATCAGAAACTGCTTTGTAACCTGTATATTGGCCATGAAATAATCAAATAGGTAATATTAGTCAATTTCTTCTCGCCTGCCAATGTAATTCACTAAGAGACTTCTGATAATAAATTAATATTGACTTTCAGATTTAATGAGTTCATTACAATAGTCATAAATGCAATACTACTGAAATTCACAGTGAAATATGAACTTAATTTAAGTGTGATGTCTAACTCAAACAATTAACCAGAAAACACACTAGTACAAGATGATATCTGTTATCACATCTTTAACACAACTTTTTTCACCATCTTTATCAATACAAGTGATATGAGGCCTTAAATGGACTTTTTATTATTTTAAGATATTTACAGACGGCCCATTGGACTTTCTGAGTGGGTCAGCAGGCAAAGACTCTGCCTGCAATGCAGAAGATACAGGAGACGTGGGATTGATCCCGGGGTTTGGAAGATTCCCTGGAGAAGGAAATGACAGCCCATTCCAGTATCCTTGTCTGGAAAATCCCACGGACATAGGAGTCTTGAGGGCTATAGTCCGTGGGTCACAAAGAGTCAGACACGACCAAGCAATTAACACCGTCCACATATTAACTGAGGTATCCCATGATATTCTATATATACAATTTCTTAATTTTGAATAAGTAAATCGAGGTTATACCTCAAACATATATTTCATTGGAAACAACCTCCACAGATAACTTTCTAGAGAACTTGCTAACTGAAGTCATTTGTCAACAGAAAGTCTGAGAAATAATGTCTAGGCAGAAAGGAGTTTAATAGTCAGTGACATCCTGCATTCTGTCACTGGATCGCTGTGTGTGAATCCATCTAGGAGGTTCCTTAAACTCAAGTTTCGACTTTTTTTTTTTTTTTTTTTTTGAGAATCCTATACGCCACTATATTCAGGTGAATCAAAAGATAATTATTTCTTGGTCAAGCTGATAGTAGTATCTGTACAAGTACTGGCCCTGAACATTGACACATAATCTAAATTTACCTTTCTGGTTTTAAATTTACCTTCCTGTTTCACAAATGGCTTAACTTATTTCTAATGGTGCATATCTGCTACAGTAAATCTCAGGGTATTTTAGTGAAGTGAGTCTTCAATTAATTGCTCTTTCGCTTTAGGAGAGCCAGATCACTCTTACTCAGTGGCCGCACGAGCAAGAGAATTCTCGTGGCAAGAATACTGGAATGGGTAGTTGTCTCCTCCAGGGTACCTTCCCAACACAGGGATTGAACCCAGGTCTCCTGTAATGCAGGCAGATGATTTACAATCTGAGCCACCAGGGAAGCCCAAGATCTCATTTGTGTTTTCCAACTCTGCTTTATATGATGCCAAATTTAGCAAACAGGTTCCTTATTTTTCAAACAAACAAACAAACAAACAATGTTAAGTCACTCGGAGAGCTCACCTTTCATTTGTTGTTGTTACTTTATTGTTGCTGTTTAGTTGCTAACTTGTGTCCAACTCTTTGGGAACCCATGAACTGTAGCCTCTGCCCATGGTATTTCCCAGGAAAGAGTACTAGGATGGGTTTCCATTTCACCTTCTGGGGATCTTCCTGATCCAGGGATGGAACCTGCATCTCCTGCACTGCAGGTGAATTCTTTACCACTGAGCCACCTGGGAAGTCCCTCACTTTTCATAGCTGTATTTTATGCCAGAAAACCATATGATTTCCTAAAGGATTCTGTAGTCAGTTACATTATAGATTACACTATATTCAGAGAGAGCATAATTTAATACTGATTACCCCAGTATGGCCAGCTCTCTTCTTCAATGGGTCAGAGGCAGGATTTGAATCCAGATCTACATAATGACAAACTCTTCAAAATAATATATGCCCTAAACAGTTGGGCATTCTACTGACTTCCATGGGAGAGCTTTCTGGACACCAGCTAGACCTCAGTTCTTCATTTTCTTGGGGAGGGGGCATATAAGATAGATAAACTGTTTTTACTAGGAATGTTCCAGCACAAGAGGTGTATCATCCGTGGTGTTTAAGGGGAAAAGAAGTAGCAGAAGTGTTTCCTACTACCTGTCTTCCAACTAAAATCTTATCTTCCAGATACCGTAAAATGTTTATGTTACAGACTACACACTGAAGACAACATTTTTTGTTTTTTGAAATATTTTTTGAAAGGTTTTGTTTTCAGTGCCTCAAAAAAGAGGGGAAAGATATAATAGTTGGATGTCATCCCGTCCAATGTCTCTGGTCTCTGGGAAGATTAGAGAGGAGGACAGGAAACAACCCCTTTTGAAGAAAGGGCCACACAGTGCCCATTAAACTTGATTTTGCCAACCTCTTTGTCAATCCCTTTTGCTTTGGAAAAAGTCCCAAAAATCACACGTTAAAAAAATCTTTCAAAATTTTCCTATTTCCTAATGTTCTAAAATTTCACCTCACAGCTTTGGAAAAAGTAAGCAATTAATTAATAGGGAAGTCTGCACAAAGCAGTCAGCCCTCCCTGATTTTGGCTAAGTCCCAAAACAACAGACTAGTTATGTTAAGAATTACAGCAGTGGTCTAAGAAAATTAGATTAGTCTAAGCCATTACAAGCTAGTCTAGCATAAGTAATGTGGCTCCCATGGAGGCTGGCACACAGGGCTGTGTCAGTTGTACCCTGCACAAAATTGCCTGGCTAGGACCCTTCCAGTGGAAGCAGAAATCTTTCCCTCATTAAGCTCATCCAGGTTTGTGCTTGAAGATGGTCTGCCTCTCTTGGGAGAATGGATGCCTTTTTCTATTTGGTCCACCACATACGATGCCTTTTCTTCAAGGCCCATAAAGATTTGGTATGTGCATGCATGGGGTGCAGTTTTATGTTCACAGGAACATGACAATGACCCAGGATCAGAAATGGAGGAGGAACAGCCAAACTGCAAAGATATCTATAGAGTTTGTCTCCAGCTTGCTGACTTCCTTTGCAAAAATGTAGCAACCCTAAAAATTAGCAGTGGTGGTGGTTGAGAGAGAGTCACAGGAGAATGAGTGGGACTATATGTTCCATCCACACAAAGAGGGCTCATGACAGAGCTAAAGCAACCTAGGAGGGAGTGCACATGTGGTCCCAACTGCAAGCCCTGTGCTGGCTTCACAACCTTGCCCTAAGGGTGGCTGTTCTTCATGCCTAGATTCACAGCTGTGTTGCCTTCCTTGACCTCTATGCTGGTTCTGAATCACAATGTTCACGATTTATGATTACTAGGTTATTTGATAGCTAAAATTTGCATTTATATTACAGACTACACACTGAAGACAACATTTTTTGTTTTTTGAAATATTTTTTGAAAGGTTTTGTTTTCAGTGCCTCAAAAAAGAGGGGAAAGATATAATAGTTGGATGTCATCCCGTCCAATGTCTCTGGTCTCTGGGAAGATTAGAGAGGAGGACAGGAAACAACCCCTTTTGAAGAAAGGGCCACACAGTGCCCATTAAACTTGATTTTGCCAACCTCTTTGTCAATCCCTTTTGCTTTGGAAAAGTCCCAAAAATCACACGTTAAAAAAATCTTTCAAAATTTTCCTATTTCCTAATGTTCTAAAATTTCACCTCACAGCTTTGGAAAAAGTAAGCAATTAATTAATAGGGAAGTCTGCACAAAGCAGTCAGCCCTCCCTGATTTTGGCTAAGTCCCAAAACAACAGACTAGTTATGTTAAGAATTACAGCAGTGGTCTAAGAAAATTAGATTAGTCTAAGCCATTACAAGCTAGTCTAGCATAAGTAATGTGGCTCCCATGGAGGCTGGCACACAGGGCTGTGTCAGTTGTACCCTGCACAAAATTGCCTGGCTAGGACTCTTCCAGTGGAAGCAGAAATCTTTCCCTCATTAAGCTCATCCAGGTTTGTGCTTGAAGATGGTCTGCCTCTCTTGGGAGAATGGATGCCTTTTTCTATTTGGTCCACCACATACGATGCCTTTTCTTCAAGGCCCATAAAGATTTGGTATGTGCATGCATGGGGTGCAGTTTTATGTTCACAGGAACATGACAATGACCCAGGATCAGAAATGGAGGAGGAACAGCCAAACTGCAAAGATATCTATAGAATTTGTCTCCAGCTTGCTGACTTCCTTTGCAAAAATGTAGCAACCCTAAAAATTAGCAGTGGTGGTGGTTGAGAGAGAGTCACAGGAGAATGAGTGGGACTATATGTTCCATCCACACAAAGAGGGCTCATGACAGAGCTAAAGCAACCTAGGAGGGAGTGCACATGTGGTCCCAACTGCAAGCCCTGTGCTGGCTTCACAACCTTGCCCTAAGGGTGGCTGTTCTTCATGCCTAGATTCACAGCTGTGTTGCCTTCCTTGACCTCTATGCTGGTTCTGAATCACAATGTTCACGATTTATGATTACTAGGTTATTTGATAGCTAAAATTTGCATTTTATTCACTATGCATAAAGCAATGTTTATGCATGTGTATATATCAATGAACATACATCCTATAGGGCTTCCCGTGTGGTCCAATAGATAGAGTCCACCTTGCACTGCAAGGAGTGCTGATTCAATCCCCAGCATGAGAAGATCCCACATGCTGCAGAGTGACTGGACTGGTGTGTTCAATTACAAGCCAGTGTTCTGGAGTACATGTGCCCAGAGCCAGTGCTCTGCTACAGGAGAGGCCACTGCAATGAGAGGTCCACACAAGCCAAAGAACAAAGATGGATGAAAATAAATAAATGAAAGACCAAAAAAGTGTCCAAAAATCAAAAATAAAATAAAATAAACCATACATCTTATAAACATATAACACATGGGTGTTCACATGTATACCTATGCATGTACATATAGGTGTTTATGTGTATGTGTGCGTGTGTGTATGTCCTGTATTTCGACTTCTTTTGGCCTAAGCAACAAAATTGATTTAAAGGAATCCTATTCACATGTCCTTTTGGGGCATCAGGAAGTGTGGTCTTTGGATCTAGCATTAGGCAAATCATGGATATTTGCAAAAAACTGTAGAGCAAGACCCCCATGTGTGGATGTACATGTATATGTGACCAAAATGTTTCAACCAAAAGGTACTTTTGGATTTGTAGATAATTTTCTTGGTTATAGACAGAAGTGTGATACCTATAAACAAATAAAATATGGACCCTAAAAAGATTCTACCTTAATTGTCTGTGGGAATTGTAATTAGAGTAAGCAAAAAGAAAAAGCTAATCCATGAGCCAACACTGTAACATCTGTGCAAAACTGTAACATGAGGCTTCATCTAATTTTCAAGGGTAATCCTGTAGTAGGCAAATTATTAAAAGAACAGGCAGTCCAACATATACAAGCTGGCAAGCTGAAGTATAATCCAGTTCCATCAAAATAAATTTCTGAGTTTTTCTAATTTTAATTTCCTGAATGTCATTTATATCAGATTTTGTGAAATGTCTGTTGCAATCCTTTACTAGTTTAAGTGGCAAAAATTGTATACTTATGTTTATAACCAGAGAAAAGAACAGTTTGAATATCATAGTTGGTCATATTTATTTTGTGAAAACAATGTGATTGCTTTAACTTATCATTCTATGAATATAAAGAATTTGGCAGATCTTGTGGATAAACCAAACATGTGTCTAAATATAGAAAATCATATCCAATCATGCATAAGTGAAATCTGCTACCATCATTCATGAATGTTAAATGTCAGCAGTGATGGATATTTATACAGAAAATGAAGAAAAGGTGGAATGGTGGCATTATGGATCAAAGTTTTTCAAAATAACATGGATATGTTTTGACAGAAGGGAGAAATAGTAAAATACTTTAAGAAAGATTAAGAAGTAGAAAATAGAAGGAATTTGTACCATATTCTATAGGCAACAGCCTGGAGGTCAGCACAGTTATTTATTCATGACTGAGAATTATTTGTCAATTATGTAGAGAATTGCTTTCCAAGCAGAGTGCCAAGGGACCCATGGCTGGCCCTGGAGGGACCACACAGTAACCATTAGGTTGTTTTCGTCAATCATGTAAAACAGAAATGACTAATTTTTGACAATTCAGTGGACACAATCCTATTCACAGTCATCCCTTGGGTAGAATCTGATTTGAAGGTGGATGCAATTTCACCCCTTTTAAATCATTAAAATAGTAATACATTTATAAAATATGAAATCAAAAGCAAATGGTTTAGTCTAAGATGATCTAAAGCTTTAGGAGTGAAATACAATTGTGAAACTCACAATTTCAAAGTTCTATGCATAGTTGTTTGATGTTAAAGACCATATTATTTTGGAAAATACCTAACTGAGCCAATATTACCAGAAATAAATTTTAAGAGGGAAAGTTAAATATGCAAAATGCACTTGATATCTTTTTCCCTAGTTCTGGGTAGTATTCAAACAAGGGGAAATATCTAGTGAATCTATATAAGTTGGCCCAGTGAGTTCAGGTACCTATGATTACTATATTTTTATCCATAATTTATAATAAATATCAAGCAATAAAGTCAGACACTGTTCAAGGAAATCTTCTAAAATCAATCCATCCTCACAAAAGCACCATTGACTTCACATGTGGTATAGTGTAATAGTGTATTTGCACATTTTATGTATAAAAAAAAAAGAAATTGAAATTTGGTGAGCTTTGATTATGTGTCCAAAATTTCCCAACAAATAAACAACAGACATTATATTTAAATCCTGATTTCCTTTAACCCTAGGCTGTGATCTTGTATGTGAGAGTGCATACTAAGTCCCTTCAGTCCTGTCCAACTCCTTGTGAACCCATGGATTGTAGCCTGCCAGGCTCCTCTATGGGATTCTCCAGGCAAGAATACTGGAGTGGATAACCATACCCTTCTTCCGGGGATCTTCCAGACCCAGGGACTGGATCCTTACCTCAGGCATTGTTAGGTGGATTCTTTACCAATGAGCCACCAGGAAGGTCTACTCAAAACAAATGTATCATTTAAATAGAATTACAAAGACATTATGCTTCCTAAAAAAGATGATTAGTATTTATTTCTGTCTAATATTTTAGAAACATTTGACAATGACAAATGCAACAGTAGAAAATATTTAAAACTAAACAATGTAGTAGGACAATTTGGTTCACTGCCATTCCACTTATTTGGGTTAAGGGGCTTGGCTTCAGTGTTGCCCTATACATCCTGTTAGTATATTCGAGTAACTTTAGGGCTTCTGATGACCCACATAACTCAAGTGACCCATAAGATTCAATAATAAAGCCATTCCATGAGGCAAAACTTCCATATAGAAGCCTGTACATATGTCCAAGCATACAACAGTAGTTTATGAGGCAACCATTCCAATTCTACAGGCAGCTATCATAACCTGCCAGCTCACATCTCTATGTAGCCCTACTGTTAAGATGCCACCAAAGATATAATTAATTTCCAAGTGATTCAGATAAGTCAATCAACTCATCCGCCCTTATTCAAACTCATCCACAAATAAATTGAAAACTTGATATCTTTCCCTAGTTCTGGGTAGTATTCAAACAAGGGGAAATATCTAGTGAATCTATATAAGTTGGCCCAGTGAGTTCAGGTACCTATGATTACTATATTTTTATCCATAATTTATAATAAATATCAAGCAATAAAGTCAGACACTGTTCAAGGAAATCTTCTAAAATCAATCCATCCTCACAAAAGCACCATTGACTTCACATGTGGTATAGTGTAATAGTGTATTTGCACATTTTATATATAAAAAAAAAAGAAATTGAAATTTGGTGAGCTTTGATTATGTGTCCAAAATTTCCCAACAAATAAACAACAGACATTATATTTAAATCCTGATTTCCTTTAACCCTAGGCTGTGATCTTGTATGTGAGAGTGCATACTAAGTCCCTTCAGTCCTGTCCAACTCCTTGTGAACCCATGGATTGTAGCCTGCCAGGCTCCTCTATGGGATTCTCCAGGCAAGAATACTGGAGTGGATAACCATACCCTTCTTCCGGGGATCTTCCAGACCCAGGGACTGGATCCTTACCTCAGGCATTGTTAGGTGGATTCTTTACCAATGAGCCACCAGGGAAGGTCTACTCAAAACAAATGTATCATTTAAATAGAATTACAAAGACATTATGCTTCCTAAAAAAGATGATTAGTATTTATTTCTGTCTAATATTTTAGAAACATTTGACAATGACAAATGCAACAGTAGAAAATATTTAAAACTAAACAATGTAGTAGGACAATTTGGTTCACTGCCATTCCACTTATTTGGGTTAAGGGGCTTGGCTTCAGTGTTGCCCTATACATCCTGTTAGTATATTCGAGTAACTTTAGGGCTTCTGATGACCCACATAACTCAAGTGACCCATAAGATTCAATAATAAAGCCATTCCATGAGGCAAAACTTCCATATAGAAGCCTGTACATATGTCCAAGCATACAACAGTAGTTTATGAGGCAACCATTCCAATTCTACAGGCAGCTATCATAACCTGCCAGCTCACATCTCTATGTAGCCCTACTGTTAAGATGCCACCAAAGATATAATTAATTTCCAAGTGATTCAGATAAGTCAATCAACTCATCCGATTTCCATTATATTTTATAAATAACCCCTTTGAATCACATTTCCAGAGCAATCAAGGAAAAAGCAAACTCACTTTCCCCATGGTTATACAACTCACAAAGAGGATGTTGGTGTGGATGGCAGGCAGGCTGAGAGCGTGAATTGCTTAACATCATTCCCACCAACATGGTGTCAGAAGTAAGCCAGTGTCTTGTTGCTAAGATAACAGTGATAAGAATCTCCTATCTGGTTATGAGAATGTAGCTGTACCTTAATGAAACAAGTCAGCTCAGCAATGCTTTACTTTCTTGTTAAACACGTGTTATGACAGATTTAGACACTGATGAGATCTCTAAGCTGCAAACCATCAAGGAGGGTATCAGTTTTCACAGATCTCCCAGAAGCTTTAGTGTCTTTTGTTACCCGTGCCAAAGAAAGTGTTTTACTATATACGTTCATCCGACCAGCCACGGTAAGTGACTACAGCTGTGACAAGGAACCCTGAAAATGTAGCCGCTTAAAACTCACAGGGCTTGCTGTGTCATCCATCACAAACACAACGAAGACCATCCAGCAACTCTTTTAAGGCAAGGGCTGTTTTCTGTTAGCTAACAGATTGGAGTTTCCAAGATGTGCCTGAAGTTTCACCTCACCTGAAACCTGGAATTAAAGCAGAGTTCCATATTCCGGAGAGTAAAACTCCCTGGGAATCAAATCAATGGGAAAAGAACCTCCGTATGTGAATAGAATGCTTCTTATTTGCACCAATCACATGGAGAAGAAATAATTTTTTAACTTCGAGATATTGCCCTTGAAATGTGTAAGTAATTTATCCCCTCAGCAAGTCCTTTCTCAAGATCATTTTAGGACCGAAAACTTTGGCCACCACTAAGTGATACACATGTCTATGTTATATCGAGTAACTTTAGGGCTTCTGATGACCCACATAACTCAAGTGACCCATAAGATTCAATAATAAAGCCATTCCATGAGGCAAAACTTCCATATAGAAGCCTGTACATATGTCCAAGCATACAACAGTAGTTTATGAGGCAACCATTCCAATTCTACAGGCAGCTATCATAACCTGCCAGCTCACATCTCTATGTAGCCCTACTGTTAAGATGCCACCAAAGATATAATTAATTTCCAAGTGATTCAGATAAGTCAATCAACTCATCCGATTTCCATTATATTTTATAAATAACCCCTTTGAATCACATTTCCAGAGCAATCAAGGAAAAAGCAAACTCACTTTCCCCATGGTTATACAACTCACAGAGAGGATGTTGGTGTGGATGGCAGGCAGGCTGAGAGCGTGAATTGCTTAACATCATTCCCACCAACATGGTGTCAGAAGTAAGCCAGTGTCTTGTTGCTAAGATAACAGTGATAAGAATCTCCTATCTGGTTATGAGAATGTAGCTGTACCTTAATGAAACAAGTCAGCTCAGCAATGCTTTACTTTCTTGTTAAACACGTGTTATGACAGATTTAGACACTGATGAGATCTCTAAGCTGCAAACCATCAAGGAGGGTATCAGTTTTCACAGATCTCCCAGAAGCTTTAGTGTCTTTTATTACCCGTGCCAAAGAAAGTGTTTTACTATATACGTTCATCCGACCAGCCACGGTAAGTGACTACAGCTGTGACAAGGAACCCTGAAAATGTAGCCGCTTAAAACTCACAGGGCTTGCTGTGTCATCCATCACAAACACAACGAAGACCATCCAGCAACTCTTTTAAGGCAAGGGCTGTTTTTCTGTTAGCTAACAGATTGGAGTTTCCAAGATGTGCCTGAAGTTTCACCTCACCTGAAACCTGGAATTAAAGCAGAGTTCCATATTCCGGAGAGTAAAACTCCCTGGGAATCAAATCAATGGGAAAAGAACCTCCGTATGTGAATAGAATGCTTCTTATTTGCACCAATCACATGGAGAAGAAATAATTTTTTAACTTCGAGATATTGCCCTTGAAATGTGTAAGTAATTTATCCCCTCAGCAAGTCCTTTCTCAAGATCATTTTAGGACCGAAAACTTTGGCCACCACTAAGTGATACACATGCTGCTTATTGAAGTAGTGTGGATTTTCTTGGAAAAGCCAATTCCAAGCTTTACAATATCCAAAAACATATAGAGGGCTAGAAAAAATGGGTTTCATTATATAATGATTCTGAAAGTAATACAGGACCCAGAATCATCATATTGATTTACTAGTAATTAATTCTGGCTGTTATGGTGCTAGCTGAGCTGCTGCATTCAAGGAATATAACATTATTGATCATAAATAGTAAGCATTTTATCTGTAAATAAGTTATGCTGTTTCTGGTTTCCTGTGTGTATCAATAGTGGAAAAGCAATGACATAGGGAAAAATGATAGATATTACTGTAGTAGTCTTTTACTTGAAACAAATATGCAGATATGAACAGGAGAGTTGAGATTTGAGATACACCCCCCAAAATCTGACATATAAATCATGTGGATAAGCTTTTGACATTGATGTGACATTCTGAATACACTAACACAAATTGCAGTGATGACATGAGTGTTTTGAGGCCATGAGATGACTCTTTGTGGGGGAAGAGTTGTGCACTTATTTCCAAATAAAAGTACATGTGCTGATTGACTGGGTTTCAGAGTATAACCAGCCAAACTGGATTTTTTGTGCCCTCCATGATATGCTTCTATCCACATTATTATTTGTCATTGATGACAGGCTTTTGCTTCAGCATTCTTGGCTCCTTTATTCAACCCACGCTGATGTCCATTTTCTTCATTCTGTGACTGGTAATTTCTGCATCACAGAATTTAGCAACTGTTATAATTACATAATATAATACCTTGTCTTTTTCCTTTTGGTCTCTCCAGGTAGATTACCCAGTCTCTCAGTGTCAAAGGCCAACACAAAGATTGGAGTTTCCAAGATGTGCCTGAAGTTTCACCTCACCTGAAACCTGGAATTAAAGCAGAGTTCCATATTCCGGAGAGTAAAACTCCCTGGGAATCAAATCAATGGGAAAAGAACCTCCGTATGTGAATAGAATGCTTCTTATTTGCACCAATCACATGGAGAAGAAATAATTTTTTAACTTCGAGATATTGCCCTTGAAATGTGTAAGTAATTTATCCCCTCAGCAAGTCCTTTCTCAAGATCATTTTAGGACCGAAAACTTTGGCCACCACTAAGTGATACACATGCTGCTTATTGAAGTAGTGTGGATTTTCTTGGAAAAGCCAATTCCAAGCTTTACAATATCCAAAAACATATAGAGGGCTAGAAAAAATGGGTTTCATTATATAATGATTCTGAAAGTAATACAGGACCCAGAATCATCATATTGATTTACTAGTAATTAATTCTGGCTGTTATGGTGCTAGCTGAGCTGCTGCATTCAAGGAATATAACATTATTGATCATAAATAGTAAGCATTTTATCTGTAAATAAGTTATGCTGTTTCTGGTTTCCTGTGTGTATCAATAGTGGAAAAGCAATGACATAGGGAAAATGATAGATATTACTGTAGTAGTCTTTTACTAGAAACAAATATGCAGATATGAACAGGAGAGTTGAGATTTGAGATACACCCCCCAAAATCTGACATATAAATCATGTGGATAAGCTTTTGACATTGATGTGACATTCTGAATACACTAACACAAATTGCAGTGATGACATGAGTGTTTTGAGGCCATGAGATGACTCTTTGTGGGGGAAGAGTTGTGCACTTATTTCCAAATAAAAGTACATGTGCTGATTGACTGGGTTTCAGAGTATAACCAGCCAAACTGGATTTTTTGTGCCCTCCATGATATGCTTCTATCCACATTATTATTTGTCATTGATGACAGGCTTTTGCTTCAGCATTCTTGGCTCCTTTATTCAACCCACGCTGATGTCCATTTTCTTCATTCTGTGACTGGTAATTTCTGCATCACAGAATTTAGCAACTGTTATAATTACATAATATAATACCTTGTCTTTTTCCTTTTGGTCTCTCCAGGTAGATTACCCAGTCTCTCAGTGTCAAAGGCCAACACAAAGCTGGCAATGCAGCAGATGTTCAACAAACACTTAATCACAAGATTGATACTACATTCTTTTAGCATTTTGATGTTTTTTTTTTTTTAATTTTTATTTATTTATTTATTTATTTATTTTTTGGAGTGTGGGGTGGGGAGGGAGGGGGCGGGCAGGCCACTTCTACTGGTCTTTCTTTTCTCTGTTTTCATCTGTCGTTGTTCTTTGGCTCCTGTGGGCCTCCCATCGCAGTGGCATCTGTCGTTGCAGAGCACTGGCTCTGGGCTCATGCGCTCCAGAGCTCCAGCTCGGTAGCTGGACACATCAGTCCAGACGCTCTGTGGCACATGGGATCTTCCCAGGCCAGGGGTCGACCCAGCGCCCCTTGAACTGCAAGGCAGTGTCTTTACCCACTGGACCATCAGGGGAAGTCCCATTTTGATGTTTTTATGTTCTTTATTTCACCAGGGTTCCCTGGTGGTCCAGTGGGTAAAGAATCCATCTTGTAGCACAAGGGGCACCGGTTTGATCCCTGGCTCAGGAAGATTCCACATTCCATGGAGCAGTAAAGAGGCATGTTCAATTGTGAACCAGTGTTCTGGGAAGCATGCACCCAGAGCCAGTGCTCTGCAACAAGAGAGGCCACTGCAATGGGAGGCCCACACAGACCAAAGAATAAAGGTGGATGAACATAAATAAACAAATAAACAATAAAAAAGACCAAAATTTAAAAAAAAAGAACCCATCTAATTCTTTTTAATTTTATTTATGCAATTTATTTATTTTTAAAGTTTTACAGAGTTTTGTTGTTCACAGACATGTATGTTCCCAGGTCAGTCATATGCATACCCCTGATGTCCTCCCCATTCCTAGGTCCCTCAAACCCACTCCTCCAGGCCATCCCACCCCACCCCTGCAGGATCACCTATTCCCTCAGGGCAATGACCATGGCTAGCTTTTTCACCTATGGTAGTATAGCTTTCCATGTTACTCCCTCTTTGCCTCCCACCTACTGTTCATACCCCACCATGTCCATATGTCTGTCCTCTATGTCTGTTTTTCTCTCACTTCTCTGCGTGTTTTGCCATTACCCTTTTACTAGATTCCATATATATGTGTTATTATATTGTACTTGTCTTTCTCTTTTTGACTGACTTCACTTTTTATGATAGGTTCTAGATCCAACCACCTCATTAGGACTGATTCTTCTGCACTTGTTTTTCCAGCTGAGTAGTATTCCATTGTATATATGTACCAGAGCTTCTGTATCCATTCGTTCATCGATGGGCATCTAGGTTGCTTCCATGTTCTATCTATTGTGTAGAGAGCTGCAATGAACATTGGGGTATAGGTGCTTCTTTCACTTTTGAGTTCATCAGGGTATAAGCCTAAGAGTGGGATTGCTGGGTCGTATGGTGCTTCTATTTTTAGTTGTTTAAGGAATCTCCATACTGTCTTCCAAAGAGGCTGTATTAATTGACATTCCCACCAGCAATGCAAGAGGGTTCCCTTTTCTCTGCACCCTCTCCAGCATTTATTGTCTGTCGATTCGTTGATGCTGGCCATTCTGATGGGTGTCAGGTGATATCTCATTGTAGTTTTGATTTGCATTTTTCAATAAGTGAGGCTGAGCATCATTTCATGTGCTTTTTGGCCATGTGTATGTCCTCTTTGTTGACATGTCTATTTAGATCATTTTCCCATTTTTTGATTGTGTTCTTCATTTTCCTGGTGCTGAGTTGTCTGAGTTGCTTGTAGATTTTGGAGATTAATTCCTTGTCTGTTATTTCATTTGGTATGATTTTCTCCCATTCTGTGGGCTGTCTGTTCACCTTTTTTGTAATTTCTTTTGCTGTACAAAAGCTTTTAAGTTTCATTAGGTCCCACATGTTAATTTTGGTTTTGAGTTCTGTTGTTCACAGACATGTATGTTCCCAGGTCAGTCATATGCATACCCCTGATGTCCTCCCCATTCCTAGGTCCCTCAAACCCACTCCTCCAGGCCATCCCACCCCACCCCTGCAGGATCACCTATTCCCTCAGGGCAATGACCATGGCTAGCTTTTTCACCTATGGTAGTATAGCTTTCCATGTTACTCCCTCTTTGCCTCCCACCTACTGTTCATACCCCACCATGTCCATATGTCTGTCCTCTATGTCTGTTTTTCTCTCACTTCTCTGCGTGTTTTGCCATTACCCTTTTACTAGATTCCATATATATGTGTTATTATATTGTACTTGTCTTTCTCTTTTTGACTGACTTCACTTTTTATGATAGGTTCTAGATCCAACCACCTCATTAGGACTGATTCTTCTGCACTTGTTTTTACAGCTGAGTAGTATTCCATTGTATATATGTACCAGAGCTTCTGTATCCATTCGTTCATCGATGGGCATCTAGGTTGCTTCCATGTTCTATCTATTGTGTAGAGAGCTGCAATGAACATTGGGGTATAGGTGCTTCTTTCACTTTTGAGTTCATCAGGGTATAAGCCTAAGAGTGGGATTGCTGGGTCGTATGGTGCTTCTATTTTTAGTTGTTTAAGGAATCTCCATACTGTCTTCCAAAGAGGCTGTATTAATTGACATTCCCACCAGCAATGCAAGAGGGTTCCCTTTTCTCTGCACCCTCTCCAGCATTTATTGTCTGTCGATTCGTTGATGCTGGCCATTCTGATGGGTGTCAGGTGATATCTCATTGTAGTTTTGATTTGCATTTTTCAATAAGTGAGGCTGAGCATCATTTCATGTGCTTTTTGGCCATGTGTATGTCCTCTTTGTTGACATGTCTATTTAGATCATTTTCCCATTTTTTGATTGTGTTCTTCATTTTCCTGGTGCTGAGTTGTCTGAGTTGCTTGTAGATTTTGGAGATTAATTCCTTGTCTGTTATTTCATTTGGTATGATTTTCTCCCATTCTGTGGGCTGTCTGTTCACCTTTTTTGTAATTTCTTTTGCTGTACAAAAGCTTTTAAGTTTCATTAGGTCCCACATGTTAATTTTGGTTTTGAGTTCTGCTATTCTAGAAGGTGGGTCAGAGAAGATCTTACTTTGATTTATGTCCTTGAGTGTTTTGCCTATATTCTCCTCTGTTTGCTAGGATTTTGTTGAGGATTTTGGCATCTAAGTTCAACAGTGAAATTGGCATATAATTTTCTTTTTTTGTGTTGTCTTTACCTGGTTTTGGTTTTAGGGTGATGGTGACCTTGTAGAATGTGATTGGAAGTTTCCCTTCCTGTGCAATTTTTTGGAAGAGTTTTAGAATGGCAGGCATTAGCTCTTCTTTATATGTTTGGTAGAATTCACCTGTGAAGCCATCTGGCCCTGGGCTTTTATTTTGGGGTAATTTTTTGATCACAAATTCAATTTCTGAACTTGTGATTGGGTTGTTCAAAATTCCTGTTTCTTCCTGGTTCAGTTTTGGGAGATTAATCTTCTCTAAGAAACTGTCCATTTCCTACAGGTTGTCCAGTTTGTTGCCACATAGTTATTCATAATAGTCTCTTAGAATCCTTTGGATTTCTGCATTATCTGTTGTAATTTCTCATTTTTCAGTTTTGATTTTGTTGATCTGGTTCTTCTTTCTTTTTTTCTTGATGGGTCCAGCCAGCAGCTTGTCAATTTTGTTTATCTTTTTGAAGAACCAGATTCTCATTTTATTTATCTTTCCTATTGTTTCTTTCATTTCTTTTTCATTTATTTCTGCTCTGATCTTTATGATTTCTCTTCTGCTGGCTTTGGGGTGTTTTTTTCTTCTTTCTCCAATTGTTTTAAGCATAGGTTTAGGTCATCTGCTTGAAATTTTCCTAGTTTCTTGAGGTGGGATTGAATTGGTAAACACTTCCCTCTTAGAACTGCTTTTGCAGTATCCCATAGGTTTTGCACTGTCGTGTGTTCATTGTTGTTTTCTTCTAGGGATTTTTTTTTATTTCTCCTTTGATTTGCTCGGTAATCGTTTTGCTTTTTAGGTATGTGTTGTTTGATCTCCATGTGCTTGTATTTTTAGCATTTTTTTTTTTCCTGCAGTTGATCTCTAGTTTCATTGCATTGTGATCAGAGAAGATGGTTGATATAATTTCAATTTTCTTGAATTGACTGTGGTTTGTGTGGCCCAAGATGTGGTTTATCTATCCTGGAGAATGTTCCATGAGCACTTGAGAAGAAAATGTATTCTTCTGCTTTTGGATGGAATGTCCTAACGATATCCATGAGGTCCATCTCTTCTAGTGCATCATTTAAGGCTTGTGTTTCTTTATTAATTTTCTGTTTTGATGATCTCTCCATTGGTGTGAGATGAGTGTTAAAGTCTCCTACTAATATTGTGTTATTGTCAATTTCTTCTTTTATGTCTGGAAGTGTTTGTCTTATGTATTGGGGTGCTCCTATGTTGGGTACATAGATATCCATGACTATTATGTCTTCCTCTTGGATGGATCCCTTGATCATGATGTAGTGACCTGCCTTGTCTCTTCTAATCTTTTCTATTTTAAAGTCTATTTTGTCTGATATGAGGATTGCTACTCCAGCTTTCTTTTGATTTCCATTTGCATGGAATATCTTTTTCCATCCTCTCACTTTCAGTCTATGAGTGTCTCTAGGTCTGAAGTGGGCCTCTTGCAAACAGCATATATATGGGTCTAAATTCTGTATCCATGGAGCCAGCCTGTGTCTTTTGGTTGGAGCATTTAATCCATTTACATTCAAAGTAATTATTGATATGAATGTTCCTATTGCCATCTTCTTAGATATTTGGGGTTTGATTTGTAGGACTTCTCCTACTCTTGCTGTCTTGCCCTTTAACACTTGTTGTAGGGCTGGTTTCATGGTACAAAATTCTTTCAGCTTTTGCTTGTCTGTGAAGCTTTTGACTTCATCAGTTCTGAATGAGATCCTTGCCAGGTAGAGAATTCTTGGTGGTAGCTTTTAGCCGTTTAAATGTGTCCCACCATTCTCTTCTGGCCTGCAGGGTTTCTGTTGATAGATCAGCAATTAAACGTATGGGGTTTCCTTTGTATGTTATTTGTTGTTTGTTCCTAGCTTCTTTAAGTATTCTGTCTTTATATTTAGTCTGTGTCAGTTTGATTAGAATGTGCCTTGGTGTGTTTCTTCTGGGGTTTATCCTGTATGGAACTCTTTATGGATTTGGTTGACTATGTCTTTTCCCATGCTGGGCAATTTTTCAACTATAACCTCTGCAAGAATTTTTTCATAGCCTTTCTTTCCTTCTTCTTCTTCTGGGACTCCTATAATTCTAATGTTGATGCAATAGACATTGTCCCATAGGTCTCTAATGCTATCCTCAGTCTTTTGATTCTTTGTGCTTTGTTCTCTTCTTCAGCAGTTATTTCCACCATTCTCTCTTCCAGCTCACTTATCCGTTCTTCTGCCTCTGATACTCTACTGTTGAGACCTTCTATAGTATTAATGAGTTCAGCAATTGAGTTGTTTGTCTCTATTTGCTTATTTTTTGTTTTCTGCATGTCTCTTCTCAGTGCAATAGTTTCTTCTAATATTCTGTTTTCGGGTGTTTTGAATCCTCACTAGTATCAATCTTCTGATTTCTCTTTCAGATAATTTGTCTATCTCCTCTTCTGTCATTTGTAGCTGTGTTTCTCTGGTTTGTTCCTTCATTTGTGTGGTGTTTCTCTGTTGTTTCATTATTAGGTTAATTTTTGTTTATTTATGTGTGTCTGTGTGTTGGAGCTCTTTTTTCCATCAGGCTTTGTGGTTGAATTCTCCCTCCTTTTGGGTTTCTGTCCTTGTAGAAGGGTTCAGTGGTTTGTGTCTTGGGTGGAGTTAGGTCGTATTTGCAGGTGAATAATCCAGTGTTGTGTGTTCTTTGATAGTGTGGGGTCTTGGAATCAGGCCTTCCACTCTGAGGATCCCTGGTTTGTTATCTGATCAGGGGGTATAGGCTCTATGTCTGGTTTGCTATGGTGTTCAGTGGTATTAGTTCAAATATAAGCATATGAGGAACAAAAGGTGCATCCCTGATGGATGACAGTCATAAAATCATGCGAATATTTTCTAACATAGTGAAAAAATACACATGCATACACATCAATAACCACAACTGAACAGTCTTATAGGGATAAAGCACGGGAAATTTTTCTGGCAAACGCAATCAGAGTTTCTGTTGATAGATCAGCAATTAAACGTATGGGGTTTCCTTTGTATGTTATTTGTTGTTTGTTCCTAGCTTCTTTAAGTATTCTGTCTTTATATTTAGTCTGTGTCAGTTTGATTAGAATGTGCCTTGGTGTGTTTCTTCTGGGGTTTATCCTGTATGGAACTCTTTATGGATTTGGTTGACTATGTCTTTTCCCATGCTGGGCAATTTTTCAACTATAACCTCTGCAAGAATTTTTTCATAGCCTTTCTTTCCTTCTTCTTCTTCTGGGACTCCTATAATTCTAATGTTGATGCAATAGACATTGTCCCATAGGTCTCTAATGCTATCCTCAGTCTTTTGATTCTTTGTGCTTTGTTCTCTTCTTCAGCAGTTATTTCCACCATTCTCTCTTCCAGCTCACTTATCCGTTCTTCTGCCTCTGATACTCTACTGTTGAGACCTTCTATAGTATTAATGAGTTCAGCAATTGAGTTGTTTGTCTCTATTTGCTTATTTTTTGTTTTCTGCATGTCTCTTCTCAGTGCAATAGTTTCTTCTAATATTCTGTTTTCGGGTGTTTTGAATCCTCACTAGTATCAATCTTCTGATTTCTCTTTCAGATAATTTGTCTATCTCCTCTTCTGTCATTTATAGCTGTGTTTCTCTGGTTTGTTCCTTCATTTGTGTGGTGTTTCTCTGTTGTTTCATTATTAGGTTAATTTTTGTTTATTTATGTGTGTCTGTGTGTTGGAGCTCTTTTTTCCATCAGGCTTTGTGGTTGAATTCTCCCTCCTTTTGGGTTTCTGTCCTTGTAGAAGGGTTCAGTGGTTTGTGTCTTGGGTGGAGTTAGGTCGTATTTGCAGGTGAATAATCCAGTGTTGTGTGTTCTTTGATAGTGTGGGGTCTTGGAATCAGGCCTTCCACTCTGAGGATCCCTGGTTTGTTATCTGATCAGGGGGTATAGGCTCTATGTCTGGTTTGCTATGGTGTTCAGTGGTATTAGTTCAAATATAAGCATATGAGGAACAAAAGGTGCATCCCTGATGGATGACAGTCATAAAATCATGCGAATATTTTCTAACATAGTGAAAAAATACACATGCATACACATCAATAACCACAACTGAACAGTCTTATAGGGATAAAGCACGGGAAATTTTTCTGGCAAACGCAATCAAGATGGTGCCTGACCATTAAACTCTAAATTAATTAAAATACTGCCTGGTAAAATAGATCCAGGGCAAGGTCCCATCTGGAAATATTACAATGAAAGCAGTTTTTAGCTAAGACATGTGTTCGAGGTGAGGAGGAGGAGAGTGTATGGGTAATGAGAAGGAATAGATTCATGTTGCAAGGATTTTGTAGGGTTAGGTAACAGAGATTATCGTGCTGTACAGTTTGGTGCAGCTGGAAGAGAATAGTAGAGACAGGAAGATAGGAAATATTTATATAGAGGATACAAGTAGATAGAAAAAGATTTTACATTTAGAACACAGAGGGAGGAAGCAGTGGCAAAAAAGGAGATAAAATTAAAAGTTCAAAAAATTAAAATTAAAAAGAATAAATAATTTAAAAAATTTAAAAAGAGAAAAAGATTAAAAATAAAAGACAGAAAAACAAAACAAACAAGCGAACAAACAAAACAAAACAACAACAATAACAAAAAAGGGTAAATACTGTCCCTGGTTTTTATCTTCTCATCTGCATGTGTATCTTCCACCGGTTTGCTCTTGATGGTATTGTCCCAGGTTTCCCTAGTCTTTTCCTTGTAGAGCTGGTTGCTCTAGTTTCTTCTGTTTTTGTTTTCTGCAAAACAAAGTCTCTGCAGGCAGCTCAGGTGCTGGCCAGGGCAGCGGGTTGTTCCAGGTCTGCTGGGCGGAGGCCACGCACACAGTCAGGTGCTGGAGATTGCCGGCTTCACTGCGCACCCACTGGTAGCCTCCAATCCCGGCTCTTCTCCTGGTTTCCTCTGTCGCAGCTCTCTGCTGCCTACGGGATGGCGACTTCCCTGCTTCAGCTCTGGGTCAGCACGGACTTTTCAGGCAACTGACGACAGAGGATCCCTGGTTTGTTATCTGATCAGGGGGTATAGGCTCTATGTCTGGTTTGCTATGGTGTTCAGTGGTATTAGTTCAAATATAAGCATATGAGGAACAAAAGGTGCATCCCTGATGGATGACAGTCATAAAATCATGCGAATATTTTCTAACATAGTGAAAAAATACACATGCATACACATCAATAACCACAACTGAACAGTCTTATAGGGATAAAGCACGGGAAATTTTTCTGGCAAACGCAATCAAGATGGTGCCTGACCATTAAACTCTAAATTAATTAAAATACTGCCTGGTAAAATAGATCCAGGGCAAGGTCCCATCTGGAAATATTACAATGAAAGCAGTTTTTAGCTAAGACATGTGTTCGAGGTGAGGAGGAGGAGAGTGTATGGGTAATGAGAAGGAATAGATTCATGTTGCAAGGATTTTGTAGGGTTAGGTAACAGAGATTATCGTGCTGTACAGTTTGGTGCAGCTGGAAGAGAATAGTAGAGACAGGAAGATAGGAAATATTTATATAGAGGATACAAGTAGATAGAAAAAGATTTTACATTTAGAACACAGAGGGAGGAAGCAGTGGCAAAAAAGGAGATAAAATTAAAAGTTCAAAAAATTAAAATTAAAAAGAATAAATAATTTAAAAAATTTAAAAAGAGAAAAAGATTAAAAATAAAAGACAGAAAAACAAAACAAACAAGCGAACAAACAAAACAAAACAACAACAATAACAAAAAAGGGTAAATACTGTCCCTGGTTTTTATCTTCTCATCTGCATGTGTATCTTCCACCGGTTTGCTCTTGATGGTATTGTCCCAGGTTTCCCTAGTCTTTTCCTTGTAGAGTTGGTTGCTCTAGTTTCTTCTGTTTTTGTTTTCTGCAAAACAAAGTCTCTGCAGGCAGCTCAGGTGCTGGCCAGGGCAGCGGGTTGTTCCAGGTCTGCTGGGCGGAGGCCACGCACACAGTCAGGTGCTGGAGATTGCCGGCTTCACTGCGCACCCACTGGTAGCCTCCAATCCCGGCTCTTCTCCTGGTTTCCTCTGTCGCAGCTCTCTGCTGCCTACGGGATGGCGACTTCCCTGCTTCAGCTCTGGGTCAGCACGGACTTTTCAGGCAACTGACGCACATGCACTGCTGGATACGGGATTAAGCCCCAAACGTGGGCACAAGGTTCTCCATCCCGCTCGAGCCAGGTTTTTGGGCTGCAACCTGCAGAGGATTGCCCTGTTTCTTTCCACACGGCCCAGCTAACAGTGTCTCTGCTCACCTGGTTCCGGGCAACCCCGTACTGTTCCGGCGGGATTTTTATACTGAGCGCTGCCTTCTGTCCTCCAGGCACACTTCCCACTGCTCTCTCCAAGCATACTTCCCAGTGTTCTCCACCCATCTAATTCTAATGAAACTCTAAAGGCTTCCCTGTTGGCTCAGATGGTAAAGAATCTGCCTGCAATACATGAGACAGGGGTTCAATTCCTAGATGAGGAAAATCCTCTGGAAATGGGAATAGCAACCAACTCCAGTGTTCTTGCCTGGAGAATTTCATAGACAGAAGTCCATGGGGTCAGACACAACTGAGTAACTAGCATGAAAGAAAATCTAATGACCTGGTCTTTTTTTAATCTGAGGGGATACTCATCATTAGTTTCAAGAGAGAAATCCTTTTGGTTTTCCAAGTTTGGAGAGAACTTGTGGTCTACTACTCTCCCAAAAGAAAGGCACGTGATCCACTGGACCACAAGAACACGTACTTTCCTCCTCTTGTGTGTTCTCCTAATGCCCCCTCCAACCTCCCTGGATTAGCACACAGTTATCTGTAGTTTTTTTTTTTTTTTTCCATCCTATCCTCATAACGTCACTAAGTATTATAAAGCAGTACAGAAAAGGAAGTCTCGAAATTGACACAGAACTAATCCACCCATAATTGGAGAGTGGAAAAATTTAAAAAATAGGGAACATAAAACTTTGCTCTCCCAGGTTTTAGATTTTTTTTTAATGCAGATCTTCCTTTAAGCCCTTTCTGTTCCCTAATTCTTATTGTATATTCTGCATTGCTTACTTTGTCTTTCCAGGTCTTTTTGTTTTGATTGTATTTTGCTGTGCTGTGTCTTCATTACAGCACACAGGCTTTTTCTAGCCATTGTGCCAACTTCTCTTACTGCGGTGCAAGGGCTTCTTACTGTGGGGAATGGGCTTCTCCATTTGCAGAGCATGGACTCTAGAGTGCACAGCCTATGTAGTTGGGCACGTGGGCCTCTCTAGTTGTGGCAATAGAGCTTGTTGCCTAGCGGCAAGTGGGATCTTAGTTCCCCAACCAAGGATCGAACCTGTGTCCCTTGCATTGGAGAAAGACCACTGTGCTATCAGAAAAGTCCAAGTCTTTCCAGTTTTTGTTTTAGAATTCTTGCACTCTCAGGTTCCTCCCTCTTTTTATACTTTCTCCATGACTGCTCATATAAAATGGAGATCCTGTCCTATCTTTCTTTTTGTGTTGTAAAACGCATCAGGTTTCAGACAGATGTCAACCGTGTTTGCCTCTTTCTGCATGTCCCTCTGGAAACTCCTAAAAGGCATGTGTGAGTTCTAGTGTCAAGGGGCTTAGAAAACACTGGGAAGATTGCCACAAGTTTACTTTATACTGGAAATGGCCATGGCTTCTAAATTACATAGGGGAAAACATCCATCAACACCATGAGTATTAACTCTCAAAGACTTCAGTTTGTTTTATATGAGACACTCATCTTCTTACTTTATGATGTCTCTGACCCTTATTCTTAAAAAAATGAAGTGTATTCACTGATTTCCAAACCTATGGTGACAGAGGAATCCAATATTAATTGAGACTATCATTAACTCTGTATGAAAATTATCACATATAAATGTTATTACTGTCATACTAAATTTTCTTGACTTCCAATTTTTCTCCTGTTGGCAGTAAAGGGTCTTCCTCAATACCAGTACACAACATTTATTATGCTACTAAGGCAAAATCCCTGAGACTTACTATTTCTATCAGTATCATCAATCTTCTCATCATTCTTTCCAAGATTGTTTACTATCTAACTTCAATTTACATTTTCCATAATATTTCACTCTAGAAGTTTGGCCACGCATTTCTTTACTCATCCATGAATACATCATGCTCATGCTTCCTGGACATTATTACTCTCTTTTAGTTCTTCATGAAATGATGCTATTACTTGTTTGTACTTGTCTAAAACTTACTCATTCTGTACATTTCATTTTAACCTAAATCCTTTATAAAGAATGTATAGTTTAAGGGGAAAAGTTTAATATTTCCTATGATACTGATTTCTACCATTACTAAATAAAAGGTCACAAATCATGTATTTCATCTTGATTTTTGCTTAACTGTTTCCTACCACTCATTCCTCTTTTAAAGCATCATTGTTTATTTTCAGTAAAGAAATTTTTTTTCTTCCTTATCTTGTAGCACTCATGTGCTCAGTGTAACAGAATATTATGCAGTCAATACTAGGTATGTTCAAATGTATGTAGTATTGCAAAGACCTACCCTAGTTCAATTGCTTTTCCTCTACAATCTCTCCTCACTCACTTAAAGAAACATTTACATATGTGAGTTCTAGTGTCAAGGGGCTTAGAAAACACTGGGAAGATTGCCACAAGTTTACTTTATACTGGAAATGGCCATGGCTTCTAAATTACATAGGGGAAAACATCCATCAACACCATGAGTATTAACTCTCAAAGACTTCAGTTTGTTTTATATGAGACACTCATCTTCTTACTTTATGATGTCTCTGACCCTTATTCTTAAAAAAATGAAGTGTATTCACTGATTTCCAAACCTATGGTGACAGAGGAATCCAATATTAATTGAGACTATCATTAACTCTGTATGAAAATTATCACATATAAATGTTATTACTGTCATACTAAATTTTCTTGACTTCCAATTTTTCTCCTGTTGGCAGTAAAGGGTCTTCCTCAATACCAGTACACAACATTTATTATGCTACTAAGGCAAAATCCCTGAGACTTACTATTTCTATCAGTATCATCAATCTTCTCATCATTCTTTCCAAGATTGTTTACTATCTAACTTCAATTTACATTTTCCATAATATTTCACTCTAGAAGTTTGGCCACGCATTTCTTTACTCATCCATGAATACATCATGCTCATGCTTCCTGGACATTATTACTCTCTTTTAGTTCTTCATGAAATGATGCTATTACTTGTTTGTACTTGTCTAAAACTTACTCATTCTGTACATTTCATTTTAACCTAAATCCTTTATAAAGAATGTATAGTTTAAGGGGAAAAGTTTAATATTTCCTATGATACTGATTTCTACCATTACTAAATAAAAGGTCACAAATCATGTATTTCATCTTGATTTTTGCTTAACTGTTTCCTACCACTCATTCCTCTTTTAAAGCATCATTGTTTATTTTCAGTAAAGAAATTTTTTTTCTTCCTTATCTTGTAGCACTCATGTGCTCAGTGTAACAGAATATTATGCAGTCAATACTAGGTATGTTCAAATGTATGTAGTATTGCAAAGACCTACCCTAGTTCAATTGCTTTTCCTCTACAATCTCTCCTCACTCACTTAAAAAGAAACATTTACATATGTATTCTCCAGTGTCCTATTAAATATATATTAGAACAGTGCTGCTCTAAGTTTAGACTGCACACCTTCATATATCACGAACTGCTCTTCATTGGTTCACAATAAGATCAAAACAAAAACTGAGAAAAAAAATCATTTACAGACTTTTATAGCAATTTAACAAGAGTAATTTCACATCTGCTTAAGTTAGTACTACTAAAAACTAAAACTGGGCCTTGGGTTCGGTATTTCTTTGTTTATTTCACTTTCATAGGGGCCAATTTAGTGTATTATATAGTAGGGATTCTCCAGAGAAACAGAAACTATGACATATATGCATATGTGTATATATGCACAGATATCTCATAAATGCCTCCTTTATTATAAACAACGGGCTCAGGGGATTATGGAAGGGTACAATCCAAAGAGCTGTAGAGTAATCAGCAGGTTAGAGACCCAGAAGAGTAAATGACTTATATTCAGCCTGAGTTTGAAGGCTTGAGACCAGGAGAGCCAATGGTACAGATTCAACTATATGACTAGTAGACCTGAGACCCAGGACTAGCTAATGTTTCAGTTCAAGTCTGAAGACAGGAAAAGCCAATGCTCCCACTCAAAAGAAGTCATGCAGGAAGATGTCCCTCTTATCTGAAAGAAGGTCGGGTCTTCTTTTCTACTAAGGCCTTCCATGCATTGGTTGAGTTCCAACGACATTAGATGAGGGGCAATCTGCTTTATTCAGTCTACGAATTTAAGTGTCAGTCTAATCAGAAACATCTCAGTCAATGCCGGAATAATGTTTGATGCTAAAGTTGAAACTTCAATATCTTGGCCACCTGATGGGAAGAGTTGACTCACTGGAAAAGACCCTGATGCTTGGAAAGTTTGAGGGCGAGAGGAGAAGGGGGTGACAATGTATGAGATAGGTGGATGGCATCGCCAATTCTACCGGTGTGAACTTGGATGACCTCCAGGAGATGGTGAGGAACAGGGGGCCTAGTGTGCTGCAGTCCATGGGGGTCGCAAAGATTCAGACACATTTAGCTAATGAACAACGTTTAATTAAACATCTGGGTATCCAGTGACCCAGTTAGATCATTGAGATTAAAGTTTTCCAACTGCAAAGCTTTCTATGAAGAAGGAAAGACCTGAAGTCCACCCAAGTCAGGTGTTCCGTTGATGGGAAGGTTATCTAAAGAATCTGCCTACAATGTGAGAGACCAGATTTAATCACTTGGTTGGAAATATCCCCTGGAGAAGGTAATGGAAACCCATTCCAGTAATCCGGCCTGGAGAATTCCACTGATAGAGGAGCCCTGTGGGGTACAGTCCATGGGATTGAAAAGAGTTGGAAACAACTAGGGACTAAAATTTTTCTTTGTCTTTTTATGGACATTGCTAAAAACAAAGCTTTAGTAAGTTGGTACTAAAAAAATAATACAAGGCAAAGCATAAAGCAACTAGTTGGAAAGCTCTGTCAAATCCAACTAAAAGCATCAAAACTTGAAAGAAATTTAGAATCCTGAGATATTGGCTGATACATGAGAAAGCAAGGATTGATAATAGGATCAGAAGTCATCCTTTATTCAACAGGGAAGGCATCCTGAGAATCATCAGACTTTATCATTTTACCATTTAAACGGACAAATACATAGAGATTACAGGATACAATGACAATATTTGAATGATTAAAATTTTTGAGAAAGCTAATGGGAATAATAGCTAATGTTTCAGTTCAAGTCTGAAGACAGGAAAAGCCAATGCTCCCACTCAAAAGAAGTCATGCAGGAAGATGTCCCTCTTATCTGAAGGAAGGTGGGGTCTTCTTTTCTACTAAGGCCTTTCATGCATTGGTTGAGTTCCAACGACATTAGATGAGGGGCAATCTGCTTTATTCAGTCTACGAATTTAAGTGTCAGTCTAATCAGAAACATCTCAGTCAATGCCGGAATAATGTTTGATGCTAAAGTTGAAACTTCAATATCTTGGCCACCTGATGGGAAGAGTTGACTCACTGGAAAAGACCCTGATGCTTGGAAAGTTTGAGGGCGAGAGGAGAAGGGGGTGACAATGTATGAGATAGGTGGATGGCATCGCCAATTCTACCGGTGTGAACTTGGATGACCTCCAGGAGATGGTGAGGAACAGGGAGGCCTAGTGTGCTGCAGTCCATGGGGGTCACAAAGATTCAGACACATTTAGCTAATGAACAACGTTTAATTAAACATCTGGGTATCCAGTGACCCAGTTAGATCATTGAGATTAAAGTTTTCCAACTGCAAAGCTTTCTATGAAGAAGGAAAGACCTGAAGTCCACCCAAGTCAGGTGTTCCGTTGATGGGAAGGTTATCTAAAGAATCTGCCTACAATGTGAGAGACCAGATTTAATCACTTGGTTGGAAATATCCCCTGGAGAAGGTAATGGAAACCCATTCCAGTAATCCGGCCTGGAGAATTCCACTGATAGAGGAGCCCTGTGGGGTACAGTCCATGGGATTGAAAAGAGTTGGAAACAACTAGGGACTAAAATTTTTCTTTGTCTTTTTATGGACATTGCTAAAAACAAAGCTTTAGTAAGTTGGTACTAAAAAAATAATACAAGGCAAAGCATAAAGCAACTAGTTGGAAAGCTCTGTCAAATCCAACTAAAAGCATCAAAACTTGAAAGAAATTTAGAATCCTGAGATATTGGCTGATACATGAGAAAGCAAGGATTGATAATAGGATCAGAAGTCATCCTTTATTCAACAGGGAAGGCATCCTGAGAATCATCAGACTTTATCATTTTACCATTTAAACGGACAAATACATAGAGATTACAGGATACAATGACAATATTTGAATGATTTAGAACAATTTTAACTGAGCCCAAGAGCTAATGGGAATAATATAGAACAATGTTTTCTGTAATAAGATAGTAGGAAATATATTTATTTTTCATTGTGGTATTACAGGCATGTGTTAAGGTTCATCTTACATGAATCACCTACACTTACTACAAACTATATCTTATTAATGACATCAAATGCCCATGGTCTTTTGAATCAAAACAAATTCATCTCTCTTCTTAGATATTCTTGAAATATTTTCGTTAACAATCTTTGAGATCAATGAAATATCTTTTGAAAAATCCAACATAGGGATGGAGTTTGAATGCATTAAATATTATTAAGAGACAAATATTTTCCAGACAAGTATCTGAGCACTTCAGTATACAATTTGAATGAGACCTTATAAGCACCCAATGGGGTGCTTCCCCAATGGGGTAAGCATTCTTAGGTTAATTTTACCCTGGAATACATTAAAGTTCAGGTGGCTCAGTAGCAAAGTACCCACCTACAATGCAGGAAATGTGGGTTCAATCCCTGGGTTGGGAGGATCCCCTAGAGAAGGAAATGGCAACCCACTTCAGTATCATTGCCTTGAAAATCTCACGGACAAAGGAGTCTGTCAGGCTATAGGCCATGTGGCTGCAGAAGAATCAGACATGACTCAGTGATTAAGCAAACATTAAAGTTCAGAACGTTAAACATCTTGTCAGTAGTTGCTCAGATATTAAGTGCCAAAATTATAATTTGCATCTAGATCAACACAGTGCCAAGCCTGTGTTCCTTGCAACAAAGAGCAGGAATGTGAGCTAGAATGCCATGGAGGGAGGGGAGGGGAAGGAAAAGAAGGAAGGGCAGGGGAGGGGGCCAGAGAGGAAGAACGAGAGAGACTGCCTTCTTATACACTTTCATAATTTACTGCTTCCAGTTACTGACCCTATTCTGTGAAAATAAAGATAAGATTATAGGATTCTCAAAGCCAAATCAGCTGAATGCATTTCAAATTGGTTTCCAGTGACAACAGTATTCTGACAGGGCTGAGTAAAATTGTTGTCACCTGATGAGAATCAACTTCTTGTGATTACTTCTAGAGAGCTGACGAACTTCGAAATGTTTTTCCTTAGTGTATGTTAGAGAACAAAGAGGCATTTCTTATCTTGAGTTAGACATGCTGTTGTCCTGGTGATATATAATCTTATCAGCACGAATGAGGATGAGAAAAGGGGTCTGTCCTCTATGCCTGGCTGGTTTAACGTTGGACTGAGGTGGTGTTTTATCACCACTCTAAGAAGGCATCATCATTTAGGTATATAAGAATTACTCAGGTAAACTTCAGTCCAGTTAAGGCTGGGAGGCTTGTGCATCCTATAAATCAATGAGTGAGTCCTTACCATTTTTTTAGCTTCTGCAATATGCTTCTTGGTAAGTTAAAAAAAAAAAAAAAGAAAATTAAAGGCAATATACCTAGGTGAAATGAAAGGAGACAGTTGACTGATGATAGGGGTTCCAGTTCTCACCAATAAATTTTATCGAGTTATTTTATAATGCTTTTTCTTGCCATGTGTATTTATTGACAGTTGCATACAGCCCTTCCTCTGGTTATCATCAAAGTATTGAATATGTTAAGAAACCTATCTCAGACCGACAGAGTTTTTAAAGGTTGAAAGAAGTCTGTTTAAGCAAAAAACATCATTTTTGAGCTTAAACTTCTGCTGTCAAAGCATTGATAACAAATGGGAATTTGCTTCACTTTTATTTACATAAGGATAGGAGTCACTGTTATTCCAATGAAGAACTATTTCTTTGGGAAATAAAGAATCAAGGGAAGTAAGAAATTAGAGTCACTCTTTAACCTAAAGATTTAGTTAAAAAAAGAACAGTTTATTTGATAGAGCAGACCTGAGCAAACCTGAGCTTGTTGAAAATTGTTATTTAAGGGATGTTAAGCTAATAGCTCCTCTTTTTTAGGTAAAAGTGAATTGATTTTCTGCTACATTATTTATGCCAAGTCTTCATGGCATTTCTTCTTACAGCAGCATAGCTAAGTATAAAATGGACAACAGTTAACAGAATATGGAAGTCAGCCCTAGAAAATGAACTAACAATCCAAACCCCATTTGATAAATACCTTCTGATGTACAATCTATTTTGGCATCTACCACTTAGTAACTAAATCTTTTCAGAGGATGTGATTGTTATCATTTATCTGGAGCAATCATCTTCTAGTATTTAGTGGTAAGAATGTTTTCTGAAAGCAAAGTTTCACTTCCAAGTTAATATATGGAAACAGTGACAGACTTTATTTTCTTTGACTCTTAAATTACAACGAATGGTGACAGTAGCTGTTAAATTAAAAGACACTTGCTCCTTGGAAGAAAAGCTATGACAAACCTTTTGAATTGTGGTGCTGGACTCTTGAGAGTCCTTTGGATAGCAAGGAGTTCAAACCAGTCAATCCTAAAGGAAATCAACCCTGAATATTCATTGGAAGGACCCATGCTGAAGATAAGTCTCCAATCCGGTCACCGTATTCAAAGACCATACTAATAAGAAAAGACTCTGATGCTGAGAGAGCTGGAGGGCAAGAAGGGAAGCAGGAAAGAGGGTGTTAAGATTGGACAGCATCACTGACTCAATGAACATGAGTTTGAGCAAACTCCAAGAGACAGGGAAATCTGAAGTGTATGACAGGGAAATCTGGAGTGTAGGACAGGGACATCTGGAGTGCTATAGTTTCTGGGGTTTCAAAAACTGACATGACTCAGCAACTGAACAACAACAAAATGATGAGGTGTCTTTTAAGCAAAAACATCATTTTGAGCTTAAATTTTAAAGCATGAACAAATGGGAATTTGCTTCACTTTTATTTACATAAGGATAGGAGTCACTGTTATTCCAATGAAGAACTATTTCTTTGGGAAATAAAGAATCAAGGGAAGTAAGAAATTAGAGTCACTCTTTAACCTAAAGATTTAGTTAAAAAGAACAGTTTATTTGATAGAGCAGACCTGAGCAAACCTGAGCTTGTTGAAAATTGTTATTTAAGGGATGTTAAGCTAATAGCTCCTCTTTTTTAGGTAAAAGTGAATTGATTTTCTGCTACATTATTTATGCCAAGTCTTCATGGCATTTCTTCTTACAGCAGCATAGCTAAGTATAAAATGGACAACAGTTAACAGAATATGGAAGTCAGCCCTAGAAAATGAACTAACAATCCAAACCCCATTTGATAAATACCTTCTGATGTACAATCTATTTTGGCATCTACCACTTAGTAACTAAATCTTTTCAGAGGATGTGATTGTTATCATTTATCTGGAGCAATCATCTTCTAGTATTTAGTGGTAAGAATGTTTTCTGAAAGCAAAGTTTCACTTCCAAGTTAATATATGGAAACAGTGACAGACTTTATTTTCTTTGACTCTTAAATTACAACGAATGGTGACAGTAGCTGTTAAATTAAAAGACACTTGCTCCTTGGAAGAAAAGCTATGACAAACCTTTTGAATTGTGGTGCTGGACTCTTGAGAGTCCTTTGGATAGCAAGGAGTTCAAACCAGTCAATCCTAAAGGAAATCAACCCTGAATATTCATTGGAAGGACCCATGCTGAAGATAAGTCTCCAATCCGGTCACCGTATTCAAAGACCATACTAATAAGAAAAGACTCTGATGCTGAGAGAGCTGGAGGGCAAGAAGGGAAGCAGGAAAGAGGGTGTTAAGATTGGACAGCATCACTGACTCAATGAACATGAGTTTGAGCAAACTCCAAGAGACAGGGAAATCTGAAGTGTATGACAGGGAAATCTGGAGTGTAGGACAGGGACATCTGGAGTGCTATAGTTTCTGGGGTTTCAAAAACTGACATGACTCAGCAACTGAACAACAACAAAATGATGAGGTGACTTACTTGAATGCGGAGTAAATAATGAACTTCTGCATATTAACTCAGGTGTATCAGTTTATTAGAGAAAATGCAATTCATAGAAGAGGAAACAAAAGTTATCAAGCACATTGCAGACATGCTCAAATTCTCTTATTAATTAATAATTAAAGAATTTAAAATGAAAGTGTGTCGCTTTTAATCTGTTAGAAAGCTGGGTAATTGCAAGTATTAGTGAGGATGTGAAGATGGAGAGATGTGGAAGCACCACTGGTTGAGAGACAAGACTGGCATCTCCATTCTGGAGACTAAATTATTTCTAATTTGTAGGAATAAGTAGAGTCTATAACCTGACAATGCCACTCCTAGGAGATTCTCATAAAGATTTCTAATGGAAACAAACAAGAGCATTCGTGACAGCATTCTCGTGAGTTCAGGGAATTAAAGTTAATCATGGTGTCAGTCACTGTCAGAATGGATAAGTAAAGTGTAATTAATACACTCCATAGAATTCAAGCAAAAGTCAGAAGCAATGGAATATATCTACAGTATACATTTCAGGACAACACATAGGAAAATTACCAATAGATACAGGAAGAGAAGGGCCATTAGTTTTGAAGTTTAAAGAGAAATGTAATGAACATGGATCAGGAAAGATGAGTGTGATCAACTGAACTTGCTGCACTAAAATATAAAAGAAGGGATAGAATTTCTAAGAAATCTTACAGTGTTGAATTGATACATGGGAGAATGCCCATACAATAATATATGAATATTTTCTGGAAGCAACACATTTTCTCTAAAATATCTTTAAGTGAAATGGTGACCATCATGACCCTTGGGCAAAGATAAAGGTTTAGTAAATCAGTCTTTGGCTTCTTGTTATTCACATTATTGAAGCTTCCATCCAATTGCACTCACAGCCTAGAGATCCTGATCATTACTCAAGGTTTACTTGTTTTGTGACTACAGGTTCTGAGTTTTACTTCTCTAGAGACTTTTTAAATTTCATCTTCATTTTACCTTTATAATTCAGTTCAAATCACTCACAATCAACTCAGAATTAGTTTATTGTTGTGATACATTATTTTTTGTCAAGTTGGAGATGTGAACACTACAACACAGAGTAAAAAGGTGGCTTTCTTGGTGGTTTAGAGGGTAAAGAGCCTGCCTGCAATGCAGGAGGCCTGGGTTTGAGAGTCCACAAGGTCGCAGAGAGTTAGACACGGTTGAGTAACTAACATTTTCACTTTTCAGAATAGAATACCTGACATCTCACCCACCAGGTTAGCTTCTCAGGCATTCTTTTCTTCCAAGAAATACCCACAAATTACTACACAGATATAAATCTCAATTTCGTCCAACATAAAAAAAATATTAAGTCTATTAGGAAATAGTTTGCAAGTGAGACTATTTTGTCCACGTTTCTAAATTTTCTTTTTTCTTTTTTTTTCAGATCTATTTTACATGCCATTGATAGACTACTTTTCCTTAAACACAAGTGTGCATCTTGCTTCACACATTCATGCACCTTTGAAGGTTGTTTGCTTAGGAAGTAAATACCAGAGAAAGTCTTCTGATATTCATTGCTCTAACTCATCCAATCTTTATTCCCAGACCTCAAAAGAGGTCGTTAGTAACAGAAAAGAAAAGTTCTTACAGATTTCCTAATGATGTGTACTCTATTTTAAATGTACTTCTTCTTTATCAATGTTTTCAACGAATTTAAAAAAGTCATGGATCAGGAAAGATGAGTGTGATCAACTGAACTTGCTGCACTAAAATATAAAGAAGGGATAGAATTTCTAAGAAATCTTACAGTGTTGAATTGATACATGGGAGAATGCCCATGCAATAATATATGAATATTTTCTGGAAGCAACACATTTTCTCTAAAATATCTTTAAGTGAAATGGTGACCATCATGACCCTTGGGCAAAGATAAAGGTTTAGTAAATCAGTCTTTGGCTTCTTGTTATTCACATTATTGAAGCTTCCATCCAATTGCACTCACAGCCTAGAGATCCTGATCATTACTCAAGGTTTACTTGTTTTGTGACTACAGGTTCTGAGTTTTACTTCTCTAGAGACTTTTTAAATTTCATCTTCATTTTACCTTTATAATTCAGTTCAAATCACTCACAATCAACTCAGAATTAGTTTATTGTTGTGATACATTATTTTTTGTCAAGTTGGAGATGTGAAAAATACAACTCAGAGTAAAAAGGTGGCTTTCTTGGTGGTTTAGAGGGTAAAGAGCCTGCCTGCAATGCAAGAGGCCTGGGTTTGAGAGTCCACAAGGTCGCAGAGAGTTAGACACGGTTGAGTAACTAACATTTTCACTTTTCAGAATAGAATACCTGACATCTCACCCACCAGGTTAGCTTCTCAGGCATTCTTTTCTTCCAAGAAATACCCACAAATTACTACACAGATATAAATCTCAATTTCGTCCAACATAAAAAAAATATTAAGTCTATTAGGAAATAGTTTGCAAGTGAGACTATTTTGTCCACGTTTCTAAATTTTCTTTTTTCTTTTTTTTTCAGATCTATTTTACATGCCATTGATAGACTACTTTTCCTTAAACACAAGTGTGCATCTTGCTTCACACATTCATGCACCTTTGAAGGTTGTTTGCTTAGGAAGTAAATACCAGAGAAAGTCTTCTGATATTCATTGCTCTAACTCATCCAATCTTTATTCCCAGACCTCAAAAGAGGTCTTAGTTCAGAAATAACAGAAAAAGAAAAGTTCTTACAGATTTCCTAATGATGTGTACTCTATTTTAAATGTACTTCTTCTTTATCAATGTTTTCAACTCTGTATGTTTCCTCCTCTTCTTGGACACGTTTCCTCAGAGGAAATTCGTGACTTCCTATTTTGAGTGTCGGAATTTGTTTACAAGGCTTTTGTGAACTAAAGTGCATTAGCCTTGTTTTTGATATTGTGTACATGAATATAGACGTTTCTGTTTCTAGACAAAAATTCAACTTTTAAAAGGTGGGCTGTGGCCATGCTCCATGGCTTTAGTCACGTCCAACTCTTTGCAACCCCATGAACTGTAACTCACTAGGTTTTTCTGTCCATGAGATTTCCCAGGCAAGAATGATGGAGTGGGGCTTCCCTGGTGGTCCAGTGGGTAAAGAGTCCACCCTGCAGTGCTAGGGCCTCTGGTTTGATCCCTGGCCTGGGAAGATCTCACATGCTGCGGAGCGGCTGGACTGGTGTGTCCAATTACGAGCCAGTGTTCTGGAGCGCATGTGCTCAGAGCTGGTGCTCTACACTGAGAGAGACCACTGCAATGGGAGGCCCACACAGGCCAAAGAACAAAGATGGACGAAAATACATAAATGAAAGACCAAGAAAAGTGCCTCCCCACCCCCCAAAAAGAATGCTGCAGTGGACTGCCAGACCCTCAGCCCCAGGAGATCTTCCTGGCCTACAAATCAAACTGTACTATCCCCTTCATCACAGTTAGTTACATTACCGCTGGGCCACAAAGGAAACCCAAAAGGTGGATGATGCTTTTATAATTTCTGAATAACCCTCCTCCCATCTCTAGGCTTTAATATGCTTTCTGCAGACCATAAATGATTAATGAGTACTGGATGACTTGAAATGAGAAAAGTTTAAATAATTTTATAAAAATTTATCAGAAAGTAGATTCTAAATTCGTATTGTTTTTAATTATATGAATTAAGTTGCTGACTGTAACTGAGTTAACCAAGCTCACAGATGTCTTAGGTGTTGACTACGGTGAGGATTACATAGCTAAGAACTTCTGCTACCATTAAGAATTGGCTTCTGATATTCATTGCTCTAACTCATCCAATCTTTATTCCCAGACCTCAAAAGAGGTCTTAGTTCAGAAATAACAGAAAAAGAAAAGTTCTTACAGATTTCCTAATGATGTGTACTCTATTTTAAATGTACTTCTTCTTTATCAATGTTTTCAACTCTGTATGTTTCCTCCTCTTCTTGGACACGTTTCCTCAGAGGAAATTCGTGACTTCCTATTTTGAGTGTCGGAATTTGTTTACAAGGCTTTTGTGAACTAAAGTGCATTAGCCTTGTTTTTGATATTGTGTACATGAATATAGACGTTTCTGTTTCTAGACAAAAATTCAACTTTTAAAAGGTGGGCTGTGGCCATGCTCCATGGCTTTAGTCACGTCCAACTCTTTGCAACCCCATGAACTGTAACTCACTAGGTTTTTCTGTCCATGAGATTTCCCAGGCAAGAATGATGGAGTGGGGCTTCCCTGGTGGTCCAGTGGGTAAAGAGTCCACCCTGCAGTGCTAGGGCCTCTGGTTTGATCCCTGGCCTGGGAAGATCTCACATGCTGCGGAGCGGCTGGACTGGTGTGTCCAATTACGAGCCAGTGTTCTGGAGCGCATGTGCTCAGAGCTGGTGCTCTACACTGAGAGAGACCACTGCAATGGGAGGCCCACACAGGCCAAAGAACAAAGATGGACGAAAATACATAAATGAAAGACCAAGAAAAGTGCCTCCCCACCCCCCAAAAAGAATGCTGCAGTGGACTGCCAGACCCTCAGCCCCAGGAGATCTTCCTGGCCTACGAATCAAACTGTACTATCCCCTTCATCACAGTTAGTTACATTACCGCTGGGCCACAAAGGAAACCCAAAAGGTGGATGATGCTTTTATAATTTCTGAATAACCCTCCTCCCATCTCTAGGCTTTAATATGCTTTCTGCAGACCATAAATGATTAATGAGTACTGGATGACTTGAAATGAGAAAAGTTTAAATAATTTTATAAAAATTTATCAGAAAGTAGATTCTAAATTCGTATTGTTTTTAATTATATGAATTAAGTTGCTGACTGTAACTGAGTTAACCAAGCTCACAGATGTCTTAGGTGTTGACTACGGTGAGGATTACATAGCTAAGAACTTCTGCTACCATTAAGAAGATACTGACAAGCATACCTATGTTTTGGAGTAAGGAAGATTCTGTGGTATGGATCTCCTTTACTGGAGACAATTGCAACAATCCCAGGGATGTGAATACTACACTACCAACCAGCCCTCAGCTGGTAATGGAGTGGTGATATTTATTCAGGACTTTTCCTATTAACAAGTGTTTGTACTCAATAATGGAATCTTTTTAAAACTCTGCAAGTAGATACTATTGTTAGCCTTCTTTTGCACATGATAAATTTAAGACCAAGACAGTTTACATAAGTTTCCACTGTCACATATCTTGTGCTCATTTGTTTCACAGTCATGTCTGACTCTTGGTAACCCCATAGACTGGAACCTGCCAGGCTTCTCTGTCCATGGGATTTTCCTGGCAAGAATACTGCAGTGGGTTGCCATGCCCTCCTCTAGGGGATGTTCCTCACCATGGATTGAACCCATGTCTCTTGCATCTCCTGAATTGCTGAGTCAAACTAACAGGGAAGCCTATACTGAGCAATGAGTCCACGGAATAGTATCTCCTTATCTAGGCTCTTAAACTCCATATATATTTGTCCCCATGACGCAATCCTGACTATAAGTTTGATTCTCAAGATACACGATCAGAATCATGACATTCTAGTGGACACTGGTTGTGGGAAAATCAGCAAGATGACAGCAGTTAGTCTCTGTCACCACACGCTCTCATGCTTTCTCGCCCCGTGTTCTGTAAACAATACGTTTGCACGATTATGTAACAGCTGGGATCACATGCAGCACTGTGCATGTACGTCGCAAGGTATTCAGTTGGTCAAGGGCTACTCTGTGTGGTGCACCTAGATGAGGTTCATTATGAAAGCCCTGGCTGCCACTTCTGCATTGGGGCTACACTGGAGAGACACCATGGTTATGTAAGTTTGTGTTATGGCTATATTATGACTACATTACGGTTATATTATGGCTGCTGATAAGGCTACTGTGTCTGAAAGACTGTGCTATGGTTGCCATGCCAGCCATGAGCGGGTAAACGTATTTGCAGTTCCTATGACTCCTTGAATTTCCTTCCAACCTCTGAGCTCATGATTTGCCTATGCTGGGTTCAGTGAAAAGTGTAAAGAGGATGAACAGCAAGACAATTGGCATCATGAACAGGGTCAGCAACACACTTGTGAGGCTTTCTCTTCCTCTAAGAGTATGTATTCCCCTGCACATAGGGACTAATGTAAAGGGGAAACAGGGACGAGAAAAGGGGTCCTTTTTGAAATAGCAGAAAGATCTTTGGTTTAAGGCCTTAACTTCAAAATTATGACTATGAATTCAAAAGAAACTGAGAATGCAAGGTTTGAAAAAGAGGACTGAGTTAATATTTGACCAGTTGAAATCTTTCAACAGCTACAGTGTACTCTGTAAGTAGAAATGAAGGTTAATAAAAAATTGCATCAGTTATAGGAAGTAAATAGCATTACTCTTTTGTACATCTGGATAGAAGAATATGAATCCCTCGCCCCTTTCCTCACTGCATACATCTATTGTATGAAAGAAGTGACGATAACCATCAAGTCACGCGTTCACTGTATTTGGGTATAATTCTGTTTCATAAATTTCACTCAGCAGGAAATATCCGATTTTTTTTAAACTTCAGATCAAATCTACTTGACTGTAAGCCTTAAAGTTCTTTGATTCCAGTGAAAGGAAGACAGGTTGATTTCATGATCCATTGCTCAGGCAGACAGTTTTTAACCCTTCTCCAGAATCTTTTTCTTCCACTTCTTTCATTCCCAACCCCTTGGGAATGGGCTATTTTCCCTCTTGCATCTCATTTTAGGATGTTTAATATATTATTTTCTAAAATCTGGCAAGAGTGGATAGACTGATATCTTGCTGGCCAGGTAAATCTTTTATTAATATTTCAAAGTGATGACAAATTTTATATTAATTACCTGGATAAAACTCTAGATTCTTCTAAAAAATGGACAGATCTGGCAATATTAGGTTTCAGTTCCTCTTGACAACACTGCTGCCTCATCTAAATGAGCCTCGCAAGCTTCAGTCTCCCTCAACAGTGGTCTGCCAGGACCCTCATCTGATGGTTTCCACTTAACAGCTTATTTGCACTGCTGCCTTCCTTGTATAATGGAATGACTTCCCTTTGGACAGGTCATTTTTGACCAGAAAGACCTTGATGTTCCCCTCAGGGTGACTAAATTTTAGACTTCTTCCTAACTATAGGTCGCTGCTCTCTCATTTCTTGGAGGCATAATAGAAAGCTTGCCATTGTGAATTGTCTCTGAGTCCCTTTGGCGGTAAAGCTTCTCTTGGGCTCTTGATAGTTTTTTACAACCCAGCAAGGTCTTTCTCAAGGACTGAGGAGGCATCCTTTTGAAATGTAATCATCCAAAGAATTAGTGTTCCTATCTCCCATTCTCTGTGGGGTGCTAGAGCCTAATTTTGATAACTGACAATCAACAAACACAGATGGTCTAATCACAGAGCTCAGCCTCCCCACCACCTCTTGTCCTCTTGTCTATTTTCATTAGTTCATCCTCACTTTTTGTTTCAGGAAAATGGAGTTCAGTCTCTCCCTCCTATTGCAACAGTCTATGGCCCTTTGATAATAATCTTGAGAAAAATTGTCTTTCTCCGTTTAACTCTGGTGCAACTTTTTGAAATATCAAAAGAAGAAAAGAAAAATGAACTTATTTTTTAAATAAAAAAAGGAAATATCCTCTTTAGTGAACACAAAGACTATTCCTGCACAAGTAAACATGCAGCCAAATCAAGCCTATGTGGAAAAAATTAAACACACTCTGCTTTGTTCATATAGGTGCTGTCTGGTTCTGTTCGTATTTGAATTTGTGACCCCTGGTTTGTACTTTCACAAAAGCCAGAAAGAGAGGTTACTTTCAAATATCTTCTGCTGGAGGCCCTGAACAGCCCCTTAGGCAAAGAAACACAAAGGCCTACTCAGAATGGAAGAAAAAATGCAGAACACAAAACACAGTGAACTCTCATACTTTCTGATTCTTCCAGGGCAGAAAACAAAACACAAATGGATCTTCTAATGAATTATCCTGCCACACAGTATTAGTAAAGTGTAGCATTTTTTTCTACTCATTTTCCTCGCATTTGTGTCTGTGAAAACATACCAAGTGGGATCGCAAGCTTCAGTCTCCCTCAACAGTGGTCTGCCAGGACCCTCATCTGATGGTTTCCACTTAACAGCTTATTTGCACTGCTGCCTTCCTTGTATAATGGAATGACTTCCCTTTGGACAGGTCATTTTTGACCAGAAAGACCTTGATGTTCCCCTCAGGGTGACTAAATTTTAGACTTCTTCCTAACTATAGGTCGCTGCTCTCTCATTTCTTGGAGGCATAATAGAAAGCTTGCCATTGTGAATTGTCTCTGAGTCCCTTTGGCGGTAAAGCTTCTCTTGGGCTCTTGATAGTTTTTTACAACCCAGCAAGGTCTTTCTCAAGGACTGAGGAGGCATCCTTTTGAAATGTAATCATCCAAAGAATTAGTGTTCCTATCTCCCATTCTCTGTGGGGTGCTAGAGCCTAATTTTGATAACTGACAATCAACAAACACAGATGGTCTAATCACAGAGCTCAGCCTCCCCACCACCTCTTGTCCTCTTGTCTATTTTCATTAGTTCATCCTCACTTTTTGTTTCAGGAAAATGGAGTTCAGTCTCTCCCTCCTATTGCAACAGTCTATGGCCCTTTGATAATAATCTTGAGAAAAATTGTCTTTCTCCGTTTAACTCTGGTGCAACTTTTTGAAATATCAAAAGAAGAAAAGAAAAATGAACTTATTTTTTAAATAAAAAAAGGAAATATCCTCTTTAGTGAACACAAAGACTATTCCTGCACAAGTAAACATGCAGCCAAATCAAGCCTATGTGGAAAAAATTAAACACACTCTGCTTTGTTCATATAGGTGCTGTCTGGTTCTGTTCGTATTTGAATTTGTGACCCCTGGTTTGTACTTTCACAAAAGCCAGAAAGAGAGGTTATTTTCAAATATCTTCTGCTGGAGGCCCTGAACAGCCCCTTAGGCAAAGAAACACAAAGGCCTACTCAGAATGGAAGAAAAAATGCAGAACACAAAACACAGTGAACTCTCATACTTTCTGATTCTTCCAGGGCAGAGAAAACAAAACACAAATGGATCTTCTAATGAATTATCCTGCCACACAGTATTAGTAAAGTGTAGCATTTTTTTCTACTCATTTTCCTCGCATTTGTGTCTGTGAAAAACATACCAAGTGGGATCCATAACTAGCTTGCTTTTCCTATTGTGTTTTTTTTTTTTTTTTAATAAAGATAGGGCACTTTGATTTTTATTTTGATCTGTACGATTTAAATGACAATATGATACTATATGAGGTAAAAAGCAATTTGAAATACTTTGAAATGTACTAAGATTCTTGGATGAAAGAGACTAGATAAATACTGATTCTTTTCAAGAAGAGCAGACATTTAAATTTTTTCTATGGTTTTTAAAAGTGCCTTCTGTCCTTCTTGTTAATCTCCCTGGAATTCTGCATACTATTTTCCATTAATCTGTTTTGTAGTGTCATCTTAATTTACATTTGCTATTGTTGAAGGTGTTCTCCAGAAAGGAGTGATAAATCACACATATATACTTTAATTTATCATCCTCGTTACTTAACATGTGTTTACTCCATTTCCAACATACGGAATTTATTTTAATGCTTCTAGTTCAAAACTGACCAAATAGGTCACAGTATAATAACTTCATCATTTCTATGAGCTGTCATAACACTTGAGTTATCCTGGACACATGTTTGCAATTGTTTTTCAAAGGGGAAGATTCTTATACTACTTCCTGCCATCCTTTGTTTATAGAAGAGCTCTTTAGGGGGTCATGACATGACAGATTATCCCATCCTCATCACTAGGTACTGTATTTTATTTTTTTTCAAAGTTAAGTCATCTCTCCATACTCTGACTCAAGACACCTGCTTGAAAGCAATACGTCCTGATTCTGGGAGTCCAGCAAAAGTCAGACAGTCCTGTATCTTTTCATTATTAATTAGGTGTGTGAGTATTGTAATTTGTTCATTAAGTGCATGAACTGGGATTCAGGTATGTTTCAAATGTTTTGTATTGAATAATTAGACTTTAAATTGTGGTTCTTTTTGCTTTACTTGTATAGAATTTAAAGTTAAGAAATAAATTCAACTCAGTATAGCCCACATTGACTAAAAACACAGTATCTGCTCTAATCAACTGAATACAAGTATATTTGTAAAGTGTAGCATTTTTTTCTACTCATTTTCCTCGCATTTGTGTCTGTGAAAAACATACCAAGTGGGATCCATAACTAGCTTGCTTTTCCTATTGTGTTTTTTTTTTTTTAATAAAGATAGGGCACTTTGATTTTTATTTTGATCTGTACGATTTAAATGACAATATGATACTATATGAGGTAAAAAGCAATTTGAAATACTTTGAAATGTACTAAGATTCTTGGATGAAAGAGACTAGATAAATACTGATTCTTTTCAAGAAGAGCAGACATTTAAATTTTTTCTATGGTTTTTAAAAGTGCCTTCTGTCCTTCTTGTTAATCTCCCTGGAATTCTGCATACTATTTTCCATTAATCTGTTTTGTAGTGTCATCTTAATTTACATTTGCTATTGTTGAAGGTGTTCTCCAGAAAGGAGTGATAAATCACACATATATACTTTAATTTATCATCCTCGTTACTTAACATGTGTTTACTCCATTTCCAACATACGGAATTTATTTTAATGCTTCTAGTTCAAAACTGACCAAATAGGTCACAGTATAATAACTTCATCATTTCTATGAGCTGTCATAACACTTGAGTTATCCTGGACACATGTTTGCAATTGTTTTTCAAAGGGGAAGATTCTTATACTACTTCCTGCCATCCTTTGTTTATAGAAGAGCTCTTTAGGGGGTCATGACATGACAGATTATCCCATCCTCATCACTAGGTACTGTATTTTATTTTTTTTCAAAGTTAAGTCATCTCTCCATACTCTGACTCAAGACACCTGCTTGAAAGCAATACGTCCTGATTCTGGGAGTCCAGCAAAAGTCAGACAGTCCTGTATCTTTTCATTATTAATTAGGTGTGTGAGTATTGTAATTTGTTCATTAAGTGCATGAACTGGGATTCAGGTATGTTTCAAATGTTTTGTATTGAATAATTAGACTTTAAATTGTGGTTCTTTTTGCTTTACTTGTATAGAATTTAAAGTTAAGAAATAAATTCAACTCAGTATAGCCCACATTGACTAAAAACACAGTATCTGCTCTAATCAACTGAATACAAGTATATTTGTCAAGGTAAAACACTAGTATATATTTCTTTTTCTTTTTTTCAATGTATAGTCTTAAGCAGCGAACTAGCCACACTTTGTGTCCTGTATAATATATTATGGGGAGTTTATTATATTTAATAACTTCATCATTTACCTTAAACTCTAATTAGACACAATTAATAAAATGATTTTCAGGACTTCATCTTTAAGCTATAGTGTCTAATAGGTAATACTGTTTTCAGATCTTTAACTGTATTTCTTAGTGTTTTCCTAAAATAATCTAAAATATCATAATAAATTATTATAAGCATTTAAATATACACAGCATTAATTAGTTTTATGCTGTTTAAAATATAGGACCATTTCAAGAAGGACCATACAGAGACAATCCATTTGCAAACACTATAAAATATGACAGTAAATATTATTCAAAAACAGGTATAAATGTGAATGGCCTGACAGTTTATCTATTGTGATGCTCTTCAAAACAGATTTATTTTGTGTCAAAATTCACACAGTAATGTGTGACAAGGAGGCTTATTAGTCCTCAAAAATTCAAGGCATCTCAAATAAGAATTTCAAGATTGTAAAATCAGGAGAGGATTTTGCTAATGGCTTTTTTAAAAAATTTTATTTATTTACTTATTTTTGGATATTCTGGGTTTTCACTGCTGCCACAGGCTCTTTTCTAGTTTCAGGGAATAGGGTCTGCTTTCTGGTGGAGGTGAGCAGGCTTCTTGTTGGAGTGACTTCTCTTGTTATGGACCGCGGACTCTAGGGCTCACAGGCTTCAGTAATTGTAGCACATAGGCTTCACAGTAGCAGCTCTGAGGCTCTAGAGCACAAGCTTAACAGTTGTGGCTCACAGGCTCCGTTGTTTAGCAGCATGTGGAATCTTCCCAGATCAGGGATAGAACTTGTGTCTCCTGCATTGGCTCTTTACCACTAAGCTACCAGGGAAGTGTCCGCTAATGGCTTTTATTTCAATGGTCTCCAACTATCAGAAAGGCAAACTCAAAATGTATTCAAAATACATTTACTCATTTTGCTCTATGTTCTTATACATAAATATATAAAATATAACAATTTTGAAAACAAATCAAAAACCATTACTAATAACGTAAATTTATATTTTTAAACCAAATATATAGATTTTAATCTATAAAGAGGATGGCTATATATTGTTCATCTCATATTTTTATCTAGTTTTCATCACTCTTGTCCAAAATTGGCTTACAAAAAAGAGGCACTAGATATTGGGGTTGGAATGGGCTTTCCTGGTGGCTCAGATGGTAAAGAATCTGCCAGCAAAGTGGGATCCCTGGGTTGGGAAGATCCTCTGAAGGAGGGCATGAAACCCTCTCCAGTATCCTTTCCTGGAGAATTCCCATGGACAAAGAGCCAGTGAGGCTACTGTCCATGGGATTACAAACAGTTGGACATGACTGAGCTACTAAACACACGTGGTTGCCTCATTTTGATATATGTTAGAAACCAACACAGTGTTATAAAGCAATTATCTCCAATTAAAAATAAATAAATTTTAAAATCAACAACAGATTGTTTTGAAATGGCCTGACAGTTTATCTATTGTGATGCTCTTCAAAACAGATTTATTTTGTGTCAAAATTCACACAGTAATGTGTGACAAGGAGGCTTATTAGTCCTCAAAAATTCAAGGCATCTCAAATAAGAATTTCAAGATTGTAAAATCAGGAGAGGATTTTGCTAATGGCTTTTTTAAAAAATTTTATTTATTTACTTATTTTTGGATATTCTGGGTTTTCACTGCTGCCACAGGCTCTTTTCTAGTTTCAGGGAATAGGGTCTGCTTTCTGGTGGAGGTGAGCAGGCTTCTTGTTGGAGTGACTTCTCTTGTTATGGACCGCGGACTCTAGGGCTCACAGGCTTCAGTAATTGTAGCACATAGGCTTCACAGTAGCAGCTCTGAGGCTCTAGAGCACAAGCTTAACAGTTGTGGCTCACAGGCTCCGTTGTTTAGCAGCATGTGGAATCTTCCCAGATCAGGGATAGAACTTGTGTCTCCTGCATTGGCTCTTTACCACTAAGCTACCAGGGAAGTGTCCGCTAATGGCTTTTATTTCAATGGTCTCCAACTATCAGAAAGGCAAACTCAAAATGTATTCAAAATACATTTACTCATTTTGCTCTATGTTCTTATACATAAATATATAAAATATAACAATTTTGAAAACAAATCAAAAACCATTACTAATAACGTAAATTTATATTTTTAAACCAAATATATAGATTTTAATCTATAAAGAGGATGGCTATATATTGTTCATCTCATATTTTTATCTAGTTTTCATCACTCTTGTCCAAAATTGGCTTACAAAAAAGAGGCACTAGATATTGGGGTTGGAATGGGCTTTCCTGGTGGCTCAGATGGTAAAGAATCTGCCAGCAAAGTGGGATCCCTGGGTTGGGAAGATCCTCTGAAGGAGGGCATGAAACCCTCTCCAGTATCCTTTCCTGGAGAATTCCCATGGACAAAGAGCCAGTGAGGCTACTGTCCATGGGATTACAAACAGTTGGACATGACTGAGCTACTAAACACACGTGGTTGCCTCATTTTGATATATGTTAGAAACCAACACAGTGTTATAAAGCAATTATCTCCAATTAAAAATAAATAAATTTTAAAAATCAACAACAAAAAGCACACTTTTTCACTTTTATTTTTATGTTGATTTTAAATAATCACAGATTCCAACTTATCAAAAAATAAACTGAGACAAACAAAACTTTTAACCAACTATGGTCAAAAAAACCAAATAACTGAAAGATGATGTGAACTATATGTACTACAAGTTGCAGTGGTTTTTGAATGTCAGAATGAACAGCAAAAACAACAAAAAGTGGCAGACAGAAGTGCAACTTGGTAGAAAATATGTGATCTGAGGACAATGACCCGTTGTTAAAGTATTTTCAATTTTTCTATTTTATATATATCCTAATGAAAAATTATGAATTTGCACAGTCACAGAACAACACTTTATCATTGTTTATAATTAATGTCTAAGTATCCTCTACCTTCTCCCCCTGCTTCATGGATATATCCATAGCCATAGTATTCTGAAAGACTGGAAATTTTTATTCTTGTGTTGATTCTTAGTTTGAGTTTAATCAAAAAGATGATCCTTCATTAAGAGTCAGTCTAAAACCTATATAGGTAAAGAAATGCTCATCTCTTGAATATTTATGCCAACTAGCTTTTTAATGCATAGGTCAAACCACTGGACACACTGAGAAGAAATATTTTTACGTAAGATGTTAAACCAGGAGTTATATGGTTCAACATTCTGATTTTAACCCTCTTGTGAAATCATTATGTCTTACTTTTAGATTTTAATTATATCCATAATGTCATTTATCTCAAATGCTCTCAGATCAAAATATAATCAGATATACTTGGATCGGTAGCATTTACAAATAGATACATGTGGAAAACATAGGGTTGAATCTTTCCTGGTGGCTCGATGGTAAAGAATCTGCCAGCAAAGTGGGATCCCTGGGTTGGGAAGATCCTCTGAAGGAGGGCATGAAACCCTCTCCAGTATCCTTTCCTGGAGAATTCCCATGGACAAAGAGCCAGTGAGGCTACAGTCCATGGGATTACAAACAGTTGGACATGACTGAGCTACTAAACACACGTGGTTGCCTCATTTTGATATATGTTAGAAACCAACACAGTGTTATAAAGCAATTATCTCCAATTAAAAATAAATAAATTTTAAAAATCAACAACAAAAAGCACACTTTTTCACTTTTATTTTTATGTTGATTTTAAATAATCACAGATTCCAACTTATCAAAAAATAAACTGAGACAAACAAAACTTTTAACCAACTATGGTCAAAAAAACCAAATAACTGAAAGATGATGTGAACTATATGTACTACAAGTTGCAGTGGTTTTTGAATGTCAGAATGAACAGCAAAAACAACAAAAAGTGGCAGACAGAAGTGCAACTTGGTAGAAAATATGTGATCTGAGGACAATGACCCGTTGTTAAAGTATTTTCAATTTTTCTATTTTATATATATCCTAATGAAAAATTATGAATTTGCACAGTCACAGAACAACACTTTATCATTGTTTATAATTAATGTCTAAGTATCCTCTACCTTCTCCCCCTGCTTCATGGATATATCCATAGCCATAGTATTCTGAAAGACTGGAAATTTTTATTCTTGTGTTGATTCTTAGTTTGAGTTTAATCAAAAAGATGATCCTTCATTAAGAGTCAGTCTAAAACCTATATAGGTAAAGAAATGCTCATCTCTTGAATATTTATGCCAACTAGCTTTTTAATGCATAGGTCAAACCACTGGACACACTGAGAAGAAATATTTTTACGTAAGATGTTAAACCAGGAGTTATATGGTTCAACATTCTGATTTTAACCCTCTTGTGAAATCATTATGTCTTACTTTTAGATTTTAATTATATCCATAATGTCATTTATCTCAAATGCTCTCAGATCAAAATATAATCAGATATACTTGGATCGGTAGCATTTACAAATAGATACATGTGGAAAACATAGGGTTTTCCTGGTGGTTCAGCCAGTAAAGATTCCACCTGCAATGAGGGAGATCTGAGTTCAATCGCTGGGCTTGAAATATGCATGGGAGAAGGCAAAGGCTACCCATTCCAGTGCTCTTGCTTTGAAAACTGCATGGTTTTTATATTCATGGGTTGCCAAGAGTCAGACATGGCTGACTTTCACACTATACATATGAAACTACCTGGTTATATTAGATATATGAATAAAATCTATTGGGTCAAAGCTAAGAAGTTTCAGACTTTTTGTGAATAAAGATGGAAATCTGTCATAATTTTCCAATAATAAGAGTGAGCAATTATGTTGTCGTATTGATGAAACCACATCTGAACATCATCCGTTTCAACTAAAAACAAATGGATTAGGTAGAATCATCTCAAAATTACATTTTTCATCTTTACTTAATTTTTCCTGCTCAAGAGTTTGAGACTTTTCTGTAGTCCATCAGCTTTTATCACTATTTAAAAAGTATAAAACCCTCTCTTACATAATTGTGTCATGCATTATTTTAGATATACTAAACAGACATTTGGAGAAAATGAGTAAATTTTTATTCATTGGAAGAAACAATGACAGCTAATGTTACAAGAAACTTTTGGGTACAATATGGATTTATTTACAAATATAATCTGAGACAACAAATTCTGGCACCATAATAAGGATGACCCCAAAACTGGGGATCAATTTGGTGTGATCACTCTTGGTATGAAAAAAAAAATAAAATAAAATAAAACAGTGCTCAACTTACCAGGTAAGATCCATAATTTGAAAGAAATTCAAGATTATTAGATTGATTTCTGCAATGTCTCAGTGCATTAATGGAAAGCCATCACTAATAATCTAGGTGAAAGCATTACATACCTTCAGATTCTTCTGTAGTCCATTATGTCACCAGTGGACTGAGAGAATATATTTTTGCCCAGTGGCCATTTCACTTGAAGCATGTGTAATGGTTAAGTATATGCAATGGTTATAAACATTTTTGTTTGTTTTTATTATTTTACTGGGTCCTGGAATAAAAAATCTACTGTGCTATATTGGTAGGAACAGTGTTTACACCTGATGTGGAGAAAATCATTTGTCACAGGCACTCTGATATTCTGATTCCTGGAGCAAACTTGAATAGACATTTTAAGCAAGGCTTGATCATAAAACAATCTACAAGCCATTAACTGCAACTATATTAGATCTGTATCTATCAATCCCAATGCCTGGGTCTACCAAATGAAGTAGAAGGAGTGAACTGCCTGAAACCAGGAGTTGCTGGATATTTCACTGATAGGAAACATCAGGGAAAGGAATCCTCATCTTCGCAACATGTACCAGAAGGAGAAAATCTCATAACAATATATTTTGCTCTTGCTTGGTCAAAATAAATTAGCTAGTTCTCTCTGGTATATATTATACTATTTGGAGAAAATGACTGAAAAATGTCAGCCAATGTGTAATTTTTAAAAGTCATGCACACTTAAATTATTTAACTGATGTGGTTTGTAGCATTTTAAATTAAAAACATATTTTGTTCCTTCTATTCCTTAGCTTTTTGCCAAAATGCTTTATTCATTAAGCCCAATGCACTGTATCTTCCATTTTGTTCATTCAGTTTGAATAGATTACGTTTATTGCTGTTTATCCTGGCCAATGTAGAACCAGTTCCCATGGTGGACATGCCACTGGCATTGGGTAGGTCAAGATGAGTTTGCTCAGAGCTGTGATCACTCCTGGGCTGAAGGCAGAAATCTCTCTCTGCAGTCCCCATTCTAGCCACTTCCAAGAGCACATGTATAACATATTTTTTTTTGCTTCTCATAAATGCAAAAGATAAAAGTGATTTTTGCCTTATGTTTGCATTTATAACTATTAATGAAATTTGATAGATATATGTTTGTGCAATGTTCAATAATTTCTTCTTAAATATAAATATTTGCTAATTCAGTTTCCAAGGTGGCACTAGTGATAAAGAATCTTTCTCCCAATGCAGGGGATGCAAGCGACAAGGATTCTATCCCTGGGTCAGGAAGATAGCCTGAAGGATAAAATGACAGCACACTCCATTATTCTTGCCTGGAAAATTCCATGGACAGAGGAGCCTGGTGGGCTATGGGTCCCAAAGGATCTGATATGCTGAGCATACACACACACACACACACACACACACATGCATTTGCTAATTAATAATTTAGTACACTTCTCCACAGATATAAACATTTTTTGAGTTCCTAAATGATGGCTGAAATTTTAGATAATTATCCGCTAGCCTCACAAGATTGATGGTTGTACATTTTCCATGTATCAGTTGATAGCTTTCAGAGTTTCAATAAGATAAATCTTGTTCACAACAACATATGACATGGCATTCAGTGAAACTACTCACTCATTAGTAATTATATCTCATGATAATGACAGTAATGAATTGATCAGTACTCCAGATGGAGAATAGATGGCACGTTGAAAATAGACCTTTTGAAGAGAAATTCATAAAGACATTATTTACAAAGCTGAGAGCAGGTTTGAGGAAGTCAACCAGGGATGGTGAAGTTTCCTGGAAGACCCAGGGTGGGAAAGCTATTACCACTCTCCCCCTGGATGCATGAGGGGAGGGAGGGTTCACCAGGACCCAGGAGAAATGGAAACTGGAATGGAAGAGACTTCTGCCGGGACATCAGCTCTCTCCTTTGGTACAGAAAGGTGGTCTCTTAGCCCACTGGGAAGACCTAGGGCAAGGGAAAGCTGCGTCAGTGTTCACTCTTGTTCTCCTTTCTGTTGACTTTCATTGCTGAGTCTGGCTTACACCAGAAGAGGAGACTAAGTGGTAGAGAAGCAAGTTTAGATCTATTTTAGTCAGAGCTGTGATCACTCCTGGGCTGAAGGCAGAAATCTCTCTCTGCAGTCCCCATTCTAGCCACTTCCAAGAGCACATGTATAACATATTTTTTTTTGCTTCTCATAAATGCAAAAGATAAAAGTGATTTTTGCCTTATGTTTGCATTTATAACTATTAATGAAATTTGATAGATATATGTTTGTGCAATGTTCAATAATTTCTTCTTAAATATAAATATTTGCTAATTCAGTTTCCAAGGTGGCACTAGTGATAAAGAATCTTTCTCCCAATGCAGGGGATGCAAGCGACAAGGATTCTATCCCTGGGTCAGGAAGATAGCCTGAAGGATAAAATGACAGCACACTCCATTATTCTTGCCTGGAAAATTCCATGGACAGAGGAGCCTGGTGGGCTATGGGTCCCAAAGGATCTGATATGCTGAGCATACACACACACACACACACACACACACATGCATTTGCTAATTAATAATTTAGTACACTTCTCCACAGATATAAACATTTTTTGAGTTCCTAAATGATGGCTGAAATTTTAGATAATTATCCGCTAGCCTCACAAGATTGATGGTTGTACATTTTCCATGTATCAGTTGATAGCTTTCAGAGTTTCAATAAGATAAATCTTGTTCACAACAACATATGACATGGCATTCAGTGAAACTACTCACTCATTAGTAATTATATCTCATGATAATGACAGTAATGAATTGATCAGTACTCCAGATGGAGAATAGATGGCACGTTGAAAATAGACCTTTTGAAGAGAAATTCATAAAGACATTATTTACAAAGCTGAGAGCAGGTTTGAGGAAGTCAACCAGGGATGGTGAAGTTTCCTGGAAGACCCAGGGTGGGAAAGCTATTACCACTCTCCCTCTGGATGCATGAGGGGAGGGAGGGTTCACCAGGACCCAGGAGAAATGGAAACTGGAATGGAAGAGACTTCTGCCGGGACATCAGCTCTCTCCTTTGGTACAGAAAGGTGGTCTCTTAGCCCACTGGGAAGACCTAGGGCAAGGGAAAGCTGCGTCAGTGTTCACTCTTGTTCTCCTTTCTGTTGACTTTCATTGCTGAGTCTGGCTTACACCAGAAGAGGAGACTAAGTGGTAGAGAAGCAAGTTTAGATCTATTTTAGTGAGTCCCTGGATGGCATATTTAAATATTATAGCATCATCATTTTTACTTAACTTTCAAGAACACATAGCTGATTAGTAGGTGAATTGGGATTAACACTCATATTGATCTAATTCTAAGACCTATGCTGCTTTTACCATGCTGTTTCCCACAAGAGCTGACATGCCTTATGAAAACCCCAATTTCTTCCTTGTAAAAAAGTAAATATGTACATATATATATATATATACTTTGACCTCACCAATGATGACTTCACATTGAGTGCACATTGACTGAGAATTGAGTCTTCATCACAGAGATCTAAGTAGGCACGTTGTTTTCAACTGCCTATGTTCCTGTACTAGGACAGAGGTAGAGGAAGAGTTTAAACAGTTAAGATTACAAGTAAAAGGTCAACCCACAAAACTGGCACAATAAATAGATGAATTAATGTACCAAGATGTACTTCATTGGTTCTTAGAAATACAGAAGTCGAGAAAACTATATTCTTTATAAACACATATTCTAGATATGTGTGTACTAAGTCAATTAAGTCATAACTGGCTCTTTGCAACCTTATGGACAATTGTCCTCTCTCCATGGAACTCTTCAGGCATGAATACTAAAGTGGGTTCCCATGCCTTTCTCCAGGGGATCTTCCTGACTCAGGGACTGAACCTAGTCTCATGATAATGAAGAATATGATCAGTACTCCAGATGGAGAATAGATGGCACGTTGAAAATAGACCTTTTGAAGAGAAATTCATAAAGACATTATTTACAAAGCTGAGAGCAGGTTTGAGGAAGTCAACCAGGGATGGTGAAGTTTCCTGGAAGACCCAGGGTGGGAAAGCTATTACCACTCTCCCTCTGGATGCATGAGGGGAGGGAGGGTTCACCAGGACCCAGGAGAAATGGAAACTGGAATGGAAGAGACTTCTGCCGGGACATCAGCTCTCTCCTTTGGTACAGAAAGGTGGTCTCTTAGCCCACTGGGAAGACCTAGGGCAAGGGAAAGCTGCGTCAGTGTTCACTCTTGTTCTCCTTTCTGTTGACTTTCATTGCTGAGTCTGGCTTACACCAGAAGAGGAGACTAAGTGGTAGAGAAGCAAGTTTAGATCTATTTTAGTGAGTCCCTGGATGGCATATTTAAATATTATAGCATCATCATTTTTACTTAACTTTCAAGAACACATAGCTGATTAGTAGGTGAATTGGGATTAACACTCATATTGATCTAATTCTAAGACCTATGCTGCTTTTACCATGCTGTTTCCCACAAGAGCTGACATGCCTTATGAAAACCCCAATTTCTTCCTTGTAAAAAAGTAAATATGTACATATATATATATATACTTTGACCTCACCAATGATGACTTCACATTGAGTGCACATTGACTGAGAATTGAGTCTTCATCACAGAGATCTAAGTAGGCACGTTGTTTTCAACTGCCTATGTTCCTGTACTAGGACAGAGGTAGAGGAAGAATTTAAACAGTTAAGATTACAAGTAAAAGGTCAACCCACAAAGCTGGCACAATAAATAGATGAATTAATGTACCAAGATGTACTTCATTGGTTCTTAGAAATACAGAAGTCGAGAAAACTATATTCTTTATAAACACATATTCTAGATATGTGTGTACTAAGTCAATTAAGTCATAACTGGCTCTTTGCAACCTTATGGACAATTGTCCTCTCTCCATGGAACTCTTCAGGCATGAATACTAAAGTGGGTTCCCATGCCTTTCTCCAGGGGATCTTCCTGACTCAGGGACTGAACCCTAGTCTCTTATGTCTGTTGTATTGGCAGGCAGGTTCCTTTATCTCTATATTTGTAGAAAAGTATATTCTCAAACGAAATATGTTCCTAATTATCACTTCCCATTTGAACCACTGATCATTTGACTTCAATGAACCTTGATTTCTGTTGAATCATCAAAGTGATATCTTAGACCCTCCTAATATTTTATTAGGATAAAATGAGAGATGTTAATCATTTTGACATATAAAAATAAATTGATAAAATTATAAGAAAGGATTCTTAAGAATTAGTCATCATATTTATTTTTTTGCCCTAGTTTCTTTTGGATTGTTTATTTTTCTCTTGGGATAATACTTGTTTTATTTAATTTTTAACGATGTTGATTGTCACGGAATACTGCCTGCAGAATAGACAGAAAAGAGAGAGAGGGGTGAGAGACAGAGAAACAGGAAGGAAAGGAATGGAGGAGTGAAAGAGACAGAAATTAAGAGTTATTTCTAGGTTCCAGCATATAACACAAATTTATTATCCAATTTATTTATTATTGAAAATGTATTATTAAATTGAATGAGCAGAGAACATGCATTGTTGTTGCTAGAGGCAACCATAAGTCACATTCTGACAGGTTACATGTATTTAATGCAACTATTTTTTATACAAGACATATGAATAATTTCTTCAGTAATTGCCAAATCATACACTTCCTGAAATACATGGCATCTTCTTAGGGAAATACATTTACCAAACTGTCATGTGAATTTATGCATATTTTGAGGCAAATTTAGAGAAAATAGTTATAACAGTTTCCCGACATTCTTCCCAAAGGGTGGTGTTAAAGGATAGCCTCCATTTTGTTGTATTATTTTGAGGCATGTTTTAAACTATTTCCATGTTTTTCATATTTAATAAAATGTACTCAAGTGGAAAATACAGGCCACATATATATAGTCATAAGACTACAATGCAGTGATAAATAAGATTTTTTTCTTCTCTATTATTTGAGGGTGTGGTGGGGAAGGATTAAATATATTCATTTGGCTTCACAATTACCAAAAGATATTTGATAAAGACAAAAGATATTTATGGCATTTTAATCATGTTTTTATGGAATGGATCAATTGACGCTTAATCAGAAAAATGATCATAACCCTTTTACCAAAAGTCAGTAACCAGACTCTATAGGGTGAACCCTATCTCTTATGTCTGTTGTATTGGCAGGCAGGTTCCTTTATCTCTATATTTGTAGAAAAGTATATTCTCAAACGAAATATGTTCCTAATTATCACTTCCCATTTGAACCACTGATCATTTGACTTCAATGAACCTTGATTTCTGTTGAATCATCAAAGTGATATCTTAGACCCTCCTAATATTTTATTAGGATAAAATGAGAGATGTTAATCATTTTGACATATAAAAATAAATTGATAAAATTATAAGAAAGGATTCTTAAGAATTAGTCATCATATTTATTTTTTTGCCCTAGTTTCTTTTGGATTGTTTATTTTTCTCTTGGGATAATACTTGTTTTATTTAATTTTTAACGATGTTGATTGTCACGGAATACTGCCTGCAGAATAGACAGAAAAGAGAGAGAGGGGTGAGAGACAGAGAAACAGGAAGGAAAGGAATGGAGGAGTGAAAGAGACAGAAATTAAGAGTTATTTCTAGGTTCCAGCATATAACACAAATTTATTATCCAATTTATTTATTATTGAAAATGTATTATTAAATTGAATGAGCAGAGAACATGCATTGTTGTTGCTAGAGGCAACCATAAGTCACATTCTGACAGGTTACATGTATTTAATGCAACTATTTTTTATACAAGACATATGAATAATTTCTTCAGTAATTGCCAAATCATACACTTCCTGAAATACATGGCATCTTCTTAGGGAAATACATTTACCAAACTGTCATGTGAATTTATGCATATTTTGAGGCAAATTTAGAGAAAATAGTTATAACAGTTTCCCGACATTCTTCCCAAAGGGTGGTGTTAAAGGATAGCCTCCATTTTGTTGTATTATTTTGAGGCATGTTTTAAACTATTTCCATGTTTTTCATATTTAATAAAATGTACTCAAGTGGAAAATACAGGCCACATATATATAGTCATAAGACTACAATGCAGTGATAAATAAGATTTTTTTCTTCTCTATTATTTGAGGGTGTGGTGGGGAAGGATTAAATATATTCATTTGGCTTCACAATTACCAAAAGATATTTGATAAAGACAAAAGATATTTATGGCATTTTAATCATGTTTTTATGGAATGGATCAATTGACGCTTAATCAGAAAAATTATCATAACCCTTTTACCAAAAGTCAGTAACCAGAAGTGAAAAATTAATTTACTTTCTGGAATGCCAGTATTTCTAGGAGTAGGAGGTAATTAATAGTTATATTTGACTACCTGGCATTTTTCAGTGTCATAACATGAATTAGTGGGGATAGGGTAATGTATGATACAGAAGATCCTGAGGGGAGAAAAGTTCCACTGCAGCAACTCTATTTTATCTCTGATAGTCGTCACTCTCAAAATACAAGCCCTTATTGTCCACTGCCTCAAGAAATAAATGATTATTGACTATTTGGCAATTAAGGCCAGAGTGTTGACTCTTCTCCAGGATAATATATTAGACATAAGAGAGAGATATTCTGAGAAATGTATTTTCCCCCAATTTTTGCATTCCAATATATATATATATATATATATATATATATGTATATATATATTTATATATACATACATATATATGTGCATGTATATATATGTGTCTGTATATATATATAAACCATTCTGTTTTTTTTTTTTTTAATCATTGAAAATACTTAGAAAAGTTTCACAGAACCTCAGTCTCTGACTCATGTGAGTAGTCACTAAGTCATGTCCAACTCCTACAACTCCATGTACTGTAGCCTCCCAGGCTCCTCTGCCCATGGGATTCTCCAGGTAAAAGTACTGGATTGATTTGCCATTTCTCCAGCACATCTTCTGCCCAATGGGATTCTTCCAGGTAAAAGTACTGGATTGAGCCATGCATATTTTGAGGCAAATTTAGAGAAAATAGTTATAACAGTTTCCCGACATTCTTCCCAAAGGGTGGTGTTAAAGGATAGCCTCCATTTTGTTGTATTATTTTGAGGCATGTTTTAAACTATTTCCATGTTTTTCATATTTAATAAAATGTACTCAAGTGGAAAATACAGGCCACATATATATAGTCATAAGACTACAATGCAGTGATAAATAAGATTTTTTTCTTCTCTATTATTTGAGGGTGTGGTGGGGAAGGATTAAATATATTCATTTGGCTTCACAATTACCAAAAGATATTTGATAAAGACAAAAGATATTTATGGCATTTTAATCATGTTTTTATGGAATGGATCAATTGACGCTTAATCAGAAAAATTATCATAACCCTTTTACCAAAAGTCAGTAACCAGAAGTGAAAAATTAATTTACTTTCTGGAATGCCAGTATTTCTAGGAGTAGGAGGTAATTAATAGTTATATTTGACTACCTGGCATTTTTCAGTGTCATAACATGAATTAGTGGGGATAGGGTAATGTATGATACAGAAGATCCTGAGGGGAGAAAAGTTCCACTGCAGCAACTCTATTTTATCTCTGATAGTCGTCACTCTCAAAATACAAGCCCTTATTGTCCACTGCCTCAAGAAATAAATGATTATTGACTATTTGGCAATTAAGGCCAGAGTGTTGACTCTTCTCCAGGATAATATATTAGACATAAGAGAGAGATATTCTGAGAAATGTATTTTCCCCCAATTTTTGCATTCCAATATATATATATATATATATATATGTATATATATATTTATATATACATACATATATATGTGCATGTATATATATGTGTCTGTATATATATATAAACCATTCTGTTTTTTTTTTTTTAATCATTGAAAATACTTAGAAAAGTTTCACAGAACCTCAGTCTCTGACTCATGTGAGTAGTCACTAAGTCATGTCCAACTCCTACAACTCCATGTACTGTAGCCTCCCAGGCTCCTCTGCCCATGGGATTCTCCAGGTAAAAGTACTGGATTGATTTGCCATTTCTTTCTCCAGCACATCTTCTTGACCCAGGAATTGAGCCTTGATCTCCCTCATTTGCAGGTAGATTTTTTTACTGACTGTGCTTCATGTTAATGCCCATCAGTAGACTGACTGCATCCTCTGCAATGGCTCTGAGGATGGGCTCAAACTCACTTAACTACATGGCAGGTCTTCCTTCAGCCTACCTCTCACTCTTGTCATAAAGTCTTATAGTTCCCTGTTAATGTTTTAAAATTTTTATAGAGTTCTAGGCCTTATAGCTTCTTAAGTATCTCTAAAATTTCCAGAAAGTAAAAGGAAAACAAATGCACAATTACTTAAGTAAAATGTCAATGAGTCACAAAGAAATAATTGAATTTTTCTCTCTCCTTTGTGTTTACCTGGTAACCATGGTTCTGTGCATGGCTGAAATACCCAGTGGATAGTGACACTTGAGAACTGATGGGGTGGCACTATGTCTAAGTCAGGGAAAAACTTTTCCTAGTAAGATAATTTTACAGCTATGAGGAGGAAAAAAAGTGTATCCCTACTCAATCCTTCCAAAGTTCCTTTTTTTGATCATCTATTAGCTTGTTAATTTTGGCTAGTATAAGTTAGCACCTGTTGTATGCATGAAGGTATGGGGAAAGGAAAAAGAACCTGTCCTTAGAGACATTTTTGTATAAATTAGGATAAGTTTTGTATAAATTACACTACAATAAATATAAGAAAATATGAGGTATATTTGATTGTCATAAGAGAGACACAGTAAACACATGAGTAGAAAATATATAAACAGGCAAAAAGTATGGGTGAGGTAATACAGAGAGAGAACACACACATTTTAGGCTGAAGAAGTACAGTGAGGAAAACCACAAAAGGCAAAAAGTATATATTAGGGGAAAATGACATAAAATGGTTTTAAATTTTATGATTTAGCTTGACTATTATTAGATCTGAAAATGATGTTAAACAAGATACAACTTGAATCTGGCTACCAGTGGAAATCATTTCCTTTCATTCACAACTCTGAATGGCATATTACTTTGTTTTGTATCACCAGAGAAAAAAATCTAGCAGAATTTAAATATTTTTATGAGGAAGTTATAATGATCAGTCTTTGATTCGTGTTTCATAATGCATAAGTAGAAGAAACAATATCGATGCAGTGGCATACCACCAGAAGGAGAAAGAGGGTCTAGTCAGGTGTTACACCCTACATGAGCTGGGCAGAATTTTTACCCTCATCTAGTCTAAATATCGGATACAAAATATCTGTATCAGTATAGTATTTTGGTATTGTACAAATGTATGTATTTGCCTTCCATTTAGCAAACACAGCTACTTTGTTAAATTTTATCTCCACTAATAGGTTTGATACCTTCTTAAAGGTCTAAATTCAAAGAAACAATGTGTCTTTAAGGGAAAGTAACCACTAATTCACTCCATTAACATTTGCTATTCTGGACTGGTAGGAATGTACCCAGATGACCCATTCTTACACTCCTGTGTGAAACAGCTGAGGCCAAGGTGCTTGCTCAAACACAACTTCTTTGTTCTCTAACCTAGATCTTCATTCAGGATGCCTTAGCAGATGAATCTGGAGATTTGGAGTCCAGGCGATTTTTCTGGATATGCAGACAATAATTTGTGAAACACAGCCTTATAAATTTTGTAGGTAGGTATTCTCTCACAGCTGTACAACCAGTGAACTATCCACCTAGGAAATATAAAGTAGAATTGTGTATCTACATTGTCACAAATGAAAAGGGTGACCCGAGTTACCATGCTTCTTGAAAGCATGCATTATTTCTGAAATAGAAAATAGATTTCACCTCAGGTATCAATAATGATGGATGAGAGACTCCTGGAGTACTACGTCATGAAGACTCTGGTTCTCAGCAAGATTTTCTGAAGAAAAACATAGTGGATTAGCGATGTCTACAGTAATGGGGAAACAGACAAAGCAGGACCAAATCCCCCATGTCCTCACTTTCCAAGATCTTCTTTGGGTTTCCTTGTTTATTTTTGGTCCATGCCTTCACTTGCCTCTGAGATTTGGCAAATGTTTCTCCTTCTTATTGCTTTTAAGAGCTGATCTTCTCTTACTCTTCATTTGTTTTTCTTCTTTTCTAGGAACATGTTTATTCTTCACTTAGTAACACGCTCACCTCTCAGCTTGACTGTCCCGCTTCTCTCCCTGATGTGGATACGGCATGATGGCCTGTGAGGTGGGCGTGTCCTGTCATGTCTAAAAGTCCTCTTTTCTCACATGCCTTTGTTCCTTCTTTGTTTTTAAAAAGGTTTTTCCAAATCTTAAAGGTCTTTTATAACCCTTTCCTCTCTATTTCCTACAATAATTCTAATTCTACCTCAAAGCCTAGATAAAATGGTAGTTGCTGGCATGTTTCTTCCAGCTGAACAGTAAGTTATTTAAATTCTGAACAGTGTAAAGATGTGCCTTTTTGCTGTGCCAGTGCAGTAGCAAGCAAACAACAATCTATACAAAATTCAGTTCAATAATAATACTTTTTGTAGTAACAGATTAGTAAAATATGTAACCCATATAAGTTCCTGATGGCTCCCTTGGCTGTGCCAGATTGCAGTAGCAAGCCCCCCAATATAGGTGCTTGCTCAAACACAACTTCTTTGTTCTCTAACCTAGATCTTCATTCAGGATGCCTTAGCAGATGAATCTGGAGATTTGGAGTCCAGGCGATTTTTCTGGATATGCAGACAATAATTTGTGAAACACAGCCTTATAAATTTTGTAGGTAGGTATTCTCTCACAGCTGTACAACCAGTGAACTATCCACCTAGGAAATATAAAGTAGAATTGTGTATCTACATTGTCACAAATGAAAAGGGTGACCCGAGTTACCATGCTTCTTGAAAGCATGCATTATTTCTGAAATAGAAAATAGATTTCACCTCAGGTATCAATAATGATGGATGAGAGACTCCTGGAGTACTACGTCATGAAGACTCTGGTTCTCAGCAAGATTTTCTGAAGAAAAACATAGTGGATTAGCGATGTCTACAGTAATGGGGAAACAGACAAAGCAGGACCAAATCCCCCATGTCCTCACTTTCCAAGATCTTCTTTGGGTTTCCTTGTTTATTTTTGGTCCATGCCTTCACTTGCCTCTGAGATTTGGCAAATGTTTCTCCTTCTTATTGCTTTTAAGAGCTGATCTTCTCTTACTCTTCATTTGTTTTTTCTTCTTTTCTAGGAACATGTTTATTCTTCACTTAGTAACACGCTCACCTCTCAGCTTGACTGTCCCGCTTCTCTCCCTGATGTGGATACGGCATGATGGCCTGTGAGGTGGGCGTGTCCTGTCATGTCTAAAAGTCCTCTTTTCTCACATGCCTTTGTTCCTTCTTTGTTTTTAAAAAGGTTTTTCCAAATCTTAAAGGTCTTTTATAACCCTTTCCTCTCTATTTCCTACAATAATTCTAATTCTACCTCAAAGCCTAGATAAAATGGTAGTTGCTGGCATGTTTCTTCCAGCTGAACAGTAAGTTATTTAAATTCTGAACAGTGTAAAGATGTGCCTTTTTGCTGTGCCAGTGCAGTAGCAAGCAAACAACAATCTATACAAAATTCAGTTCAATAATAATACTTTTTGTAGTAACAGATTAGTAAAATGTGTAACCCATATGAGTTCCTGATGGCTCCCCTGGTGGCTCAAATGTGCGTTCTGAGAATTTGCCTATAGTGCAGAAGGCATGGGTTGGCAGGATTCCCTGGAGAAGCAAATGGTATCCCAATCCAGTGCTCTTGCCAAAAGAATTCCATGGACAGAGGAGCCTGGCAGGCTACAGTCCATGGGTTGTTACGATCTAGTAAGCTTCCAGTTTGGTTTTAAAAAAAAATTCTTCAATATGAAACTTTTATTTTCTTTAGTATATATTGTATCATAACATAAAATTATACATCATGTATATATGTGTACCTCTGTAAATATATATATATATATATATATATATGCATATATAATGCATATGCATTGCAATGGGGAATATTGAATAGAATTAGAGATTTGAATAAATGGTAGCAATATCATACCTAATTTTGCTAAATTCTATTACTTCTTTCAGGGGGGAAAGAGAACAAGAGAGAGAGCTGGGTAGGTGGGGGAAAGAGAGAGTAGAGCAAGGAAAGAAGGAAAGAAAAGAAGGAAGAAACAAAGAGAAATAAAAAAATAAACAAAATCAACCCTCGAACATGAATTTAGCTAATGTCTAGACTTTCAATATTAAATTATGTCCACACTCCACTCATACATTTGGTTTGATATCTATAAATTTTTCATTCTTTTTATTCTTTTGGAGAGCTTGTTAATGAATATGACAAAAAATGTATACATTTAAAATGTATATACCATAAAGATAAAAAGGAAGTCCTTTTTTTTCTGCCCAACTCTAACTCCAGGGATCTACTGAGTGAGGATATATGCTTTCTGTGTGTGTGTGTATATATATGTGTGTATATATATATATATATATATACACATATATATATAACTTCCCTGTTATATGACTTCCCTATTAGAATAAGATCACCTTTTCACTCAAGATTCTCTCTGGTACCTCTGATTCACTGAGACATTTTTACCAAGATCTTTGTTTTAATTGTGTATGTTCACTCTTGGGTTTTGGGTATCTCTGAACTTATCACTAAAAGACCTTTGTAATAGTCTTTCAAAATTAATGACTCAAATGTTTGTGAGCACATGGATTTCTGAAGCACATTTTTAAAAGGCCAGACTTTAAAAGTCAAGGATGATAAGAAAAAGGATCAACTAAGCACTGTAGCCAATAATCCAACTCACTCCTCAATGCTTCTGAATTTAAAATTAGAAGTATTTCACTACACCTGAATTACCTGAATTACTTTGGCTCAGATAAGTAATTCCAATAGATCAACCTTAGAGATAATCTTCTAACTTTAAATTTAGACTCACTGAAATGTCTGTTCTCCTCAAAATATCATTTTACAGGTTGAAGATGTTGTCTCAGGTGGATCTAGGAACTGTATGATGAGAAACAGATGAGCTAAGTTAAATTGCAGGCATAATATGAACTTGACTCTTCAAAATTCTGCGTATTTATGTCATCATATAGTTAATGTATAACTCAAAGTGTGCTTTACTATGCAGTGTCATCATTAAAAGTGGTAGAAATAACATTTATTGTGGTATGCTAGTGGAGAAAGCTAATTAGCTTAAGTTAGAGGGTAAAAAGAAGAATGGTAAAAAGTTACTTGATCATTAAAAGCAAAGGGGAGATGCAAACCACAATGCACAAGATCAAAGGAAGAAAATCTCAGGCTGAAGCAAGTTCATTGCTAACACAATTCCTACTAATGCAGTCAAACAAATGAAAAATCAATTAACTAGAGAGGATTTCACTTTATATCCAATGGACTGATTTGCCCCCTCCAATGACTTGTCACATTTACATAAGTAAAAGGCATCATTAATGTAAAAAATAGAGTACACCCCCATAGTTTTCCATCAAGATCATGAAATGTCAAAGACTGTTAGACGTGCAAGTGAACATTGTAGGAAGCCTTGTAGTACCCTAGGGCAAAACACAAGTGGTGCACAGTGCTGTCAATAAAGCCATGGAGGAACAAATCAGACAAAAACAGGAGCAAATGGATATGGACAATCCCCCACAGTTTATAAAATGTGTTATTAGCTGACTCAGAAGATTAAGTGTATAATGATTAAAGATTATATCTAAGAAATAAAATTCTCCTGTCAAAATGGTTAAAAGGACGAAATTATTTACATGATCTTTTAAAAACTAGTTTACAAATAAATAACAGTCTTGTATAATATGTATGATGCACAAGGTTTATTATTTCAGTTTCCACATCAGCAAAGCAAAAGCAGAGTTTTCTTTGATGACCCACCTATTTTCACTCCTTCCTAGAACCTTGGACATATATTATTCTCAGAGAGATCAGCAGCCATTTCATACCCTAATGTCCACCCCTCATGATTGTAAAGTTAAATATAGCCTCTGTTTACCTTCATTAAAAAAGCTAAGTTCATGGCATCCGTTCCCATCACTTCATGGCAGATAGATGAACAAACAAAGGAGATAATGACAGACTTTATTTTCTTGGGCTTGAAAATCACTGCAGATAGTGACTGCAACCATGAAATTAAAAGACACTTGCTCCTTGGAAGAAAAGCTATGACAAACCTAGACAGCATATTAAGAAGCAGAGATATGACTTTGCTGACATAAGTCCATATAGTCAAAGCTATGGTTTTACCATGTATGGATGTGAGAGTTGGACCATAAAGAAGGCTGAGTGCCAAAGAACTGATGCCTTTGAAATGTGGTGTTGGAGAAGACTCTTGAGAATACCTTGGATTGCTAGGAGATCAAACTAGTCAATCTTAAGAGAATTCAACTCTGAATATTCATTGGAAGAAAAAATGATGCTGAAGCTGAAGCTCCAATACTTTGACCACCTGATGCAAATGGAGAACTCACTGGAAAAGATCCTAATGGTAGGAAAAATAGAAGACAGAAGGAGAGGGGGACTACAGAGAACAAGATAGTTGTATGGCATCTCAAAGTCAATGGACAAGAGTTAGAGCAAGTTCTGGGAGATGGTGAAGGACAGAGAAGCCTGGCGTGTCACAGTCCTTGGGGTTACGAGTTGGACAGACTTAGCAAACATGGAAAGGGCAATGGCACAGTGCTGTCAATAAAGCCATGGAGGAACAAATCAGACAAAAACAGGAGCAAATGGATATGGACAATCCCCCACAGTTTATAAAATGTGTTATTAGCTGACTCAGAAGATTAAGTGTATAATGATTAAAGATTATATCTAAGAAATAAAATTCTCCTGTCAAAATGGTTAAAAGGACGAAATTATTTACATGATCTTTTAAAAACTAGTTTACAAATAAATAACAGTCTTGTATAATATGTATGATGCACAAGGTTTATTATTTCAGTTTCCACATCAGCAAAGCAAAAGCAGAGTTTTCTTTGATGACCCACCTATTTTCACTCCTTCCTAGAACCTTGGACATATATTATTCTCAGAGAGATCAGCAGCCATTTCATACCCTAATGTCCACCCCTCATGATTGTAAAGTTAAATATAGCCTCTGTTTACCTTCATTAAAAAAGCTAAGTTCATGGCATCCGTTCCCATCACTTCATGGCAGATAGATGAACAAACAAAGGAGATAATGACAGACTTTATTTTCTTGGGCTTGAAAATCACTGCAGATAGTGACTGCAACCATGAAATTAAAAGACACTTGCTCCTTGGAAGAAAAGCTATGACAAACCTAGACAGCATATTAAGAAGCAGAGATATGACTTTGCTGACATAAGTCCATATAGTCAAAGCTATGGTTTTACCATGTATGGATGTGAGAGTTGGACCATAAAGAAGGCTGAGTGCCAAAGAACTGATGCCTTTGAAATGTGGTGTTGGAGAAGACTCTTGAGAATACCTTGGATTGCTAGGAGATCAAACTAGTCAATCTTAAGAGAATTCAACTCTGAATATTCATTGGAAGAAATGATGCTGAAGCTGAAGCTCCAATACTTTGACCACCTGATGCAAATGGAGAACTCACTGGAAAAGATCCTAATGGTAGGAAAAATAGAAGACAGAAGGAGAGGGGGACTACAGAGAACAAGATAGTTGTATGGCATCTCAAAGTCAATGGAAAAGAGTTAGAGCAAGTTCTGGGAGATGGTGAAGGACAGAGAAGCCTGGCGTGTCACAGTCCTTGGGGTTACAAAGAGTTGGACACAACTGAGTAAATGAACTGACAGACTGACCTTGATTAGGTGGCACCCAGGTTATACCTTTTATAAGAAAATTTTGCTTTTAAAGTGCGACTTCTCCCTTTGTCCCTTTTTTCCATTAAGGTTCCTCTTCTGAGCTAGTTTAAGTACATTGATCTGAAAAACTCATTCATATCAGTCAATGAACAAGCATGGGTGAGTGCATCACCTCATTTGAAAATAGAAGTCCATCATAACATATAGCATATGGGGGCATTATCTTAATCTGCAGATTATTGAATTAATTTAAAACACAATACTAGATCATATATGCTGACATAAGAAGGGGATTAATGCTTTCCAAGAACATTCCAAGCCAAGGATAAGGTGGAGGGGAGTAAAACAGAATGGATTCATGCATCCTGCCTCAAAACTCTAAAATATAAAAAGCATATCATTTGGGAATTTTGGGTAAAGTATAAGGCATTTTGGGCTTTCCATATGGCACTAATGGCAAAGCGCCAGTGCAGAAAACATAAAAGATGCAGGTTCAGTTCCTAGGTCAGGAAGATCTCCTTGGAGGAGGGTCCAGCAACCCACTCCAGTATTCTTGCCTGGAGAATCCCATGGACAGAAGAAGGCTATAGTCCATAGGGCCACATAGAGTTGAATATGACTGAAGTAACTTAGCACACACAAGAAGCTTTGAGGTGATAAGAAAATCTGATTTTTCCCATGGTTACAGGCTAAAATTTGTAAGGCTGAGTGCCAAAGAACTGATGCCTTTGAAATGTGGTGTTGGAGAAGACTCTTGAGAATACCTTGGATTGCTAGGAGATCAAACTAGTCAATCTTAAGAGAATTCAACTCTGAATATTCATTGGAAGAAATGATGCTGAAGCTGAAGCTCCAATACTTTGACCACCTGATGCAAATGGAGAACTCACTGGAAAAGATCCTAATGGTAGGAAAAATAGAAGACAGAAGGAGAGGGGGACTACAGAGAACAAGATAGTTGTATGGCATCTCAAAGTCAATGGACAAGAGTTAGAGCAAGTTCTGGGAGATGGTGAAGGACAGAGAAGCCTGGCGTGTCACAGTCCTTGGGGTTACAAAGAGTTGGACACAACTGAGTAAATGAACTGACAGACTGACCTTGATTAGGTGGCACCCAGGTTATACCTTTTATAAGAAAATTTTGCTTTTAAAGTGCGACTTCTCCCTTTGTCCCTTTTTTCCATTAAGGTTCCTCTTCTGAGCTAGTTTAAGTACATTGATCTGAAAAACTCATTCATATCAGTCAATGAACAAGCATGGGTGAGTGCATCACCTCATTTGAAAATAGAAGTCCATCATAACATATAGCATATGGGGGCATTATCTTAATCTGCAGATTATTGAATTAATTTAAAACACAATACTAGATCATATATGCTGACATAAGAAGGGGATTAATGCTTTCCAAGAACATTCCAAGCCAAGGATAAGGTGGAGGGGAGTAAAACAGAATGGATTCATGCATCCTGCCTCAAAACTCTAAAATATAAAAAGCATATCATTTGGGAATTTTGGGTAAAGTATAAGGCATTTTGGGCTTTCCATATGGCACTAATGGCAAAGCGCCAGTGCAGAAAACATAAAAGATGCAGGTTCAGTTCCTAGGTCAGGAAGATCTCCTTGGAGGAGGGTCCAGCAACCCACTCCAGTATTCTTGCCTGGAGAATCCCATGGACAGAAGAAGGCTATAGTCCATAGGGCCACATAGAGTTGAATATGACTGAAGTAACTTAGCACACACAAGAAGCTTTGAGGTGATAAGAAAATCTGATTGGTTGGTTTCAAAAGACCTTAATTTACATGAGTTAGTTTCCCATGCAGCTACTTATGTATCTAACCATTCCATCTCTATAATTCACAAATACTTAATGAAAGTAACTTCAATTTTTAAAAGTTTATATGTGTATATGTGGGATTCATGAGGGTCACCACCCACTAATGAATGTAAGAAGAAATCAGATACTTGAATATAAAGAGTGTTAATAAGGAAAATTATTACCAGAAATATTGTTATTCTGTAATTAATCTTTATTTTAATTTCAGAGATGAGAGAAAACGAAACATCAGATAGAGATCTGAAATTCAGGATTTATTGTTACAGAGGTGAATAAAATGTTTAAAGACGAAGTAAAGTAACAAATAGTAAAACAGAGAATGTTAATGAAGTGATGTATTCCCACTAGTTGCCAAAATTTTTTTAAAAAATGAAAATGTTATCAGCTGATAAATTTTTATTCAATATATGCTTTAGAATTGATAAAATGTACTTATTGACTTTCTTTTATAAGATTTTCTAAAACCATATTGAAAAGAAGAAATTTGAAGTAAATGTATATGAAAGAATAACTGAAGAAACCTAAAGAGGTAGAAATAAATATAAAATTACAGTTTTTAGTTTTAGTGTGAAGGTAAAGGCCATACTTCCATACCTTTAGTAGGCTTTTAAACTTGCTCTTACTATTGTATAAGCCCCTTTTCTTCACTAAATCTGTACACATTTTGGAAACAATATTTAAAAGTCAATATAATCTAAGTAATGTGAACTATATTCATACTAGGTTGCTCAGACATTAAAGAATCTGCCAGCAATGAGGGAGACCTGGGTTTGATCCCTATGTTGGGAAGATTCCCTAGAGAAAGGAATGGCAACCCACTACAGTATTCTTGCCTAGAGAAACCCATAGACAGAGGAGCTTAGTGAGCTACAGTCCGTGGGGTCACTAAGAGTTGTACATGACTGAAGTCACCAAACCACATATGCAAATGACTGACAATGTAGGGCATTTTACTTTACGTGAATAAAAATGTTTTATTTGAACTAACTCCATTGTTTTTATATGTGTGTATTGAATAGTACTTGCTTGCTATTCAATACAATCTAATCTTTGATTTAAAATAATATATAAAAACAAATGACTCCACATAGCCTTGTTTGCATAACACTTGCTTATGAAAAAATAGCCAGACCCTTTTAGAGCTTCATGATATTAGTAATCTCCTCCACAATGGTGGTCATTAAACTTATGAAATTGTATACAATAAATACCAAAATCTGGAGAAGATTGTATCTTTGAACTCTTTATGTTGAAATCAATAGTAGTAATAAAAATGCTTCTGTGATTGAAAAATGTAATTCAAACTGTAACCACTGTATGACTCATGATGAAAAATAAACATATACTTCAGCCTAGAAGTATCACATAGTGAACATTTTTTGAAGTATGCCTCAAATTAAAATTAAAAATTATTTTCAGAGGCAAGCAGGAAGGATGAGAGAATATTGGTCACTGTTTCCTTCACCTATCATTAATAAGCATTTTTTGTAAGCCCAAGGAGAGTACAACACAATTTTTTAGAATTGACAAAATGTACTTATTGACTTTCTTTTATAAGATTTTCTAAAACCATATTGAAAAGAAGAAATTTGAAGTAAATGTATATGAAAGAATAACTGAAGAAACCTAAAGAGGTAGAAATAAATATAAAATTACAGTTTTTAGTTTTAGTGTGAAGGTAAAGGCCATACTTCCATACCTTTAGTAGGCTTTTAAACTTGCTCTTACTATTGTATAAGCCCCTTTTCTTCACTAAATCTGTACACATTTTGGAAACAATATTTAAAAGTCAATATAATCTAAGTAATGTGAACTATATTCATACTAGGTTGCTCAGACATTAAAGAATCTGCCAGCAATGAGGGAGACCTGGGTTTGATCCCTATGTTGGGAAGATTCCCTAGAGAAAGGAATGGCAACCCACTACAGTATTCTTGCCTAGAGAAACCCATAGACAGAGGAGCTTAGTGAGCTACAGTCCGTGGGGTCACTAAGAGTTGTACATGACTGAAGTCACCAAACCACATATGCAAATGACTGACAATGTAGGGCATTTTACTTTGCGTGAATAAAAATGTTTTATTTGAACTAACTCCATTGTTTTTATATGTGTGTATTGAATAGTACTTGCTTGCTATTCAATACAATCTAATCTTTGATTTAAAATAATATATAAAAACAAATGACTCCACATAGCCTTGTTTGCATAACACTTGCTTATGAAAAAATAGCCAGACCCTTTTAGAGCTTCATGATATTAGTAATCTCCTCCACAATGGTGGTCATTAAACTTATGAAATTGTATACAATAAATACCCAAATCTGGAGAAGATTGTATCTTTGAACTCTTTATGTTGAAATCAATAGTAGTAATAAAAATGCTTCTGTGATTGAAAAATGTAATTCAAACTGTAACCACTGTATGACTCATGATGAAAAATAAACATATACTTCAGCCTAGAAGTATCACATAGTGAACATTTTTTTGAAGTATGCCTCAAATTAAAATTAAAAAATTATTTTCAGAGGCAAGCAGGAAGGATGAGAGAATATTGGTCACTGTTTCCTTCACCTATCATTAATAAGCATTATGTTTTTTGTAATTTGAATAAGCCCAAGGAGAGTACAACACAATGTTTATTTCATTTGAAGTGAAAGTAAAACTGTCTCATTAAGAAAATCATGTTATAATGACTTGAGAGTGACTGTGCCTACATAAGTTTATAGAGAGCAAAGGCTATCCCTAATAGACAAAAAGTAAGTGTATTACTGAAGTGATAGATTTTTTCTGCCATGTATTTTTAAATAAAAATTAAGCAATACTGAAAACAATTTTCAACCAATGTTGTCACTAATAATTCTTCAAGTCATTCACTAACACTGAATACCAAAAGTTCTTGGAATAAAGAATTATAGAAACAAATAAGGATGGTTATATGAGCACCACCATGGAATAAGCTTCATTGTAAGGGATATGAGAGCTGTTCTAACACAACAATTTCACTACTGATCATTTTCCCCCCAGAAAGGGGCTCAAGTTTTTTCAGAGAAATACATTTTTCAACAAAATGAAAAATTTTATTTTCAAATATTAAACTGTAAATAAAAAATAGACCAAAAGCTCTTGTTTTTTAGAAGACATTTTGACATTGGTTATTATGTTATTTAAGGGTCAGGTGAGATGTCTCTGGTGGCTCAGATGGTAAAGAATCTAACTTCAGTGCAAGAAATCCAGGTTTGATCCTTGGTTTGGGAAGATCGCCTGGAAAAGAAAATGGCAACCTACTCCAGTATTCTTTCTGGGAAATCCCGTGGACTGTGGAGCCTGGCAGGCTACAGTCCACAGGGTCACAAAGAGTCAGACACGAATGAGAAAACAACACTTTTCACGTTCCCTAAAGAAACCACACCTTTATTCACCTGCAAAATTTATAAAAGAGAATGACCTTCAACTTATCAAAAATTTCCTAAGGTCTTGAGGAGAAGAAATGAATCTAATTTACTTTCAGCAGTTAATTTTCACCTACTTCTACACAACTGTTTTCCCCTCCCAGGTTTACTGATATATATTTTGACAAACAAAATGATAATGTATTAAAAGTACACTGTGTGATGAACTGAATACTATTTACATTAAAAAAGGATTCTCTCCTGAGTTAAGGATGAGAGAATATTGGTCACTGTTTCCTTCACCTATCATTAATAAGCATTATGTTTTTTGTAATTTGAATAAGCCCAAGGAGAGTACAACACAATGTTTATTTCATTTGAAGTGAAAGTAAAACTGTCTCATTAAGAAAATCATGTTATAATGACTTGAGAGTGACTGTGCCTACATAAGTTTATAGAGAGCAAAGGCTATCCCTAATAGACAAAAAGTAAGTGTATTACTGAAGTGATAGATTTTTTCTGCCATGTATTTTTAAATAAAAATTAAGCAATACTGAAAACAATTTTCAACCAATGTTGTCACTAATAATTCTTCAAGTCATTCACTAACACTGAATACCAAAAGTTCTTGGAATAAAGAATTATAGAAACAAATAAGGATGGTTATATGAGCACCACCATGGAATAAGCTTCATTGTAAGGGATATGAGAGCTGTTCTAACACAACAATTTCACTACTGATCATTTTCCCCCCAGAAAGGGGCTCAAGTTTTTTCAGAGAAATACATTTTTCAACAAAATGAAAAATTTTATTTTCAAATATTAAACTGTAAATAAAAAATAGACCAAAAGCTCTTGTTTTTTAGAAGACATTTTGACATTGGTTATTATGTTATTTAAGGGTCAGGTGAGATGTCTCTGGTGGCTCAGATGGTAAAGAATCTAACTTCAGTGCAAGAAATCCAGGTTTGATCCTTGGTTTGGGAAGATCGCCTGGAAAAGAAAATGGCAACCTACTCCAGTATTCTTTCTGGGAAATCCCGTGGACTGTGGAGCCTGGCAGGCTACAGTCCACAGGGTCACAAAGAGTCAGACACGAATGAGAAAACAACACTTTTCACTTTCCCCTAAAGAAACACACACCTTTATTCACCTGCAAAATTTATAAAAGAGAATGACCTTCAACTTATCAAAAATTTCCTAAGGTCTTGAGGAGAAGAAATGAATCTAATTTACTTTCAGCAGTTAATTTTCACCTACTTCTACACAACTGTTTTCCCCTCCCAGGTTTACTGATATATATTTTGACAAACAAAATGATAATGTATTAAAAGTACACTGTGTGATGAACTGAATACTATTTACATTAAAAAAGGATTCTCTCCCCTGAGTTAATTAGCACATTCATCACCTTATGTATGTATCTTCTCCTGTTTGGAGATATAATATTAAATTCTACTCATTAAGCAAGCTTCAGATATACAATATAGCATTAATAACTACAGTCCCCATGTTTTAGATTAGTTCCTCAGATCTTATTTATCATATGACTGAATTGGCAAAGAGACAAAAGGAAAAGAGGGCAGCAGAGAATGAGATGGTCGGATAGCATCACTGACTCAATGGACATGAACCTGGGCAAACTCCGGAAGGTAGTGAAGAACAGAGACCTCTGTACCACAGTCCATGGAGTCACAAAGAGTTGGACATGACTGGGTGACTGAACAACAATGAACAACCCCAGCCAACCCCTCCCTGTTTCCTCCAACAACCAGCTCTTGACTACGACTTTTCTTCTGTTTGTTTCTATGTCTGACTTTTTTTTTTTTCCTTTCAGATTCTACAGAATAAGTGATATGATATTTATCTTTCTTTGAAGAAGAAATTTCATGAACAGAGGAGGCTGGTCAGGTACTGTTCATGCATTTGTCAAAGAGTAGGACACAACTTAGTGACTAAACTACCACCAACATCATTTGTTTTAAATATGGTTTATGATTCCTAAACTTACAAATTCAACTTACATTTATCTTCCTTTTCTCTATCAAACTATCTCACATTTCAAACCATTTACTTTACTATTATCAAGACTCCTCCACTACCTGGAGAAAGGAAGTGCTACCCACTCTGGTATTTTTGCCTGACGAATTCGGGGGGCAGAGGAGTCTAGTGGGCCACAGTCCATGGGGTACAAGCCTGAGTGACTAACACTTTTCACTTTTTATACTACTTATACAGACTATATAGAGTGACATCAATTTTCTACTATCATCTCACTTTTTAGCTTGGTTTTTCTATTTTTCTAAATTCACTACAATTCTCTCAGTTACCCCTGTACAAAAACCCAGAATTCTCTCTTTTATATCTCCTATAAACAAGGTTTACTGATATATATTTTGACAAACAAAATGATAATGTATTAAAAGTACACTGTGTGATGAACTGAATACTATTTACATTAAAAAAGGATTCTCTCCCCTGAGTTAATTAGCACATTCATCACCTTATGTATGTATCTTCTCCTGTTTGGAGATATAATATTAAATTCTACTCATTAAGCAAGCTTCAGATATACAATATAGCATTAATAACTACAGTCCCCATGTTTTAGATTAGTTCCTCAGATCTTATTTATCATATGACTGAATTGGCAAAGAGACAAAAGGAAAAGAGGGCAGCAGAGAATGAGATGGTCGGATAGCATCACTGACTCAATGGACATGAACCTGGGCAAACTCCGGAAGGTAGTGAAGAACAGAGACCTCTGTACCACAGTCCATGGAGTCACAAAGAGTTGGACATGACTGGGTGACTGAACAACAATGAACAACCCCAGCCAACCCCTCCCTGTTTCCTCCAACAACCAGCTCTTGACTACGACTTTTCTTCTGTTTGTTTCTATGTCTGACTTTTTTTTTTTCCTTTCAGATTCTACAGAATAAGTGATATGATATTTATCTTTCTTTGAAGAAGAAATTTCATGAACAGAGGAGGCTGGTCAGGTACTGTTCATGCATTTGTCAAAGAGTAGGACACAACTTAGTGACTAAACTACCACCAACATCATTTGTTTTAAATATGGTTTATGATTCCTAAACTTACAAATTCAACTTACATTTATCTTCCTTTTCTCTATCAAACTATCTCACATTTCAAACCATTTACTTTACTATTATCAAGACTCCTCCACTACCTGGAGAAAGGAAGTGCTACCCACTCTGGTATTTTTGCCTGACGAATTCGGGGGGCAGAGGAGTCTAGTGGGCCACAGTCCATGGGGTACAAGCCTGAGTGACTAACACTTTTCACTTTTTATACTACTTATACAGACTATATAGAGTGACATCAATTTTCTACTATCATCTCACTTTTTAGCTTGGTTTTTCTATTTTTCTAAATTCACTACAATTCTCTCAGTTACCCCTGTACAAAAACCCAGAATTCTCTCTTTTATATCTCCTATAAACAAGGTCACAATCGAATTCTTCCATAGAATTTTCTCTCATTTGTGCTACTCTCTTCATATTTTTGTTGCCAACAACACAATTATTATTGTATCATTGAATTATTGGAGTAGTTTTCAGTGGGATCTTTGCTGTCATTCTCCTGAGGTCTATCTGACCCTCTCTGATTTCATTTTAGACAACACTACCAGACACAGGCTCACAGTACCTTACTGTCACCTAATTATGCTCTGGCCAAAGTGTCTCCATTATTTAGTACTTTAGCCTACAGAATATCATATTCAATACTTTGAGCAGATTTAAGATTTTGTGATATGTTCTTTTTTTTAAATTAATTAATTAATTAATTTTTTACATGTATGTTCCCAGATCATTCATATGCATATCCCTGGACCCTCCCCCCACCCATTTCCCCACCTCCCATCCCTCCAGACCATCGCTCCAAGTGGTTGTAGGTACTCCTATTCCCCTAGCACAATGACTATAGCTATCTTTTCCACACATGACAGTATAGGTTTCCATGTTACTCCCTCCATGCCTCCCTCCCACTGTTCGGTCTCCACAATGTCTTTATGTCTATTCTCTGTTTTTTCATGAGTTCACTGCGTATGTTATCATGATCATCTTACTAGATCTCATATATATGAGTTAGTATACTATACTTGTCCTTCTCTTTTTGACTTACTTCACTTTTTATGATAGGTTCTAGAGCCAGCCACCTCATTAGGACTGAGTCTTCTGCATTTCTTTTAACAGCTGAGTAGTATTCCATTGTATATATGTACCAGAACTTCTGGATCCATTCATTTGTCGATGGACATCTAGGTTGCTTCCATGTTCTGGCTATTGTATAGAGAGCTTCAATGAACACTGGGGTATAGGTGCCTCTTTCATTTTTGATTTCATCAGGATATAGGCCTAATAGTGGGATTGCTGGGTCATAGGGTGCTTCTATTTTTAGTTTTTTAAGGAATCTCCATATTGTCTTCCACAGAGGTTGTATTAATTTACATTCCCACCAGCAATGCAAGAGGGTTCCCTTTTCTCCACACCCTCTCCAGCATTTGTTGTCTGTCGATTTGTTGATGATGGCCATTCTGACAGGTGTGAGGTGGTATCTCATTGTGGTTTTAATTTGCATTTCTCTGATAATAAGCGAGGTTGAGCATTGTTTCATGTGTTTTGGGGCCATCTGTATGTCCTCTTTGGAGAGGTGTCTCTTTAGATCTTTTTCCCATTTTTTGATTGGGCTGCTCATTTTCCCTGTGCTGATTTGTCTAAGTTGCTTGTAGATTTTGGAGGTTAACTCTTTGTCTGTTATTTCATTTGCTATGATTTTCTCCCACTCTGTGGGGTGTCTGTTCAAATTTTTGGTGATTTCTTTTGCTGTACAAAAGCTTTTAAGTTTCATGAGGTCCCACGTGTTGACTTTTCTTATTAATTAATTAATTAATTTTGACATGTATGTTCCCAGATCATTCATATGCATATCCCTGGACCCTCCTCCCACCCATTTCCCCACCTCCCATCCCTCCAGACCATCGCTCCAAGTGGTTGTAGGTACTCCTATTCCCCTAGCACAATGACTATAGCTATCTTTTCCACACATGACAGTATAGGTTTCCATGTTACTCCCTCCATGCCTCCCTCCCACTGTTCGGTCTCCACAATGTCTTTATGTCTATTCTCTGTTTTTTCATGAGTTCACTGCGTATGTTATCATGATCATCTTACTAGATCTCATATATATGAGTTAGTATACTATACTTGTCCTTCTCTTTTTGACTTACTTCACTTTTTATGATAGGTTCTAGAGCCAGCCACCTCATTAGGACTGAGTCTTCTGCATTTCTTTTAACAGCTGAGTAGTATTCCATTGTATATATGTACCAGAACTTCTGGATCCATTCATTTGTCGATGGACATCTAGGTTGCTTCCATGTTCTGGCTATTGTATAGAGAGCTTCAATGAACACTGGGGTATAGGTGCCTCTTTCATTTTTGATTTCATCAGGATATAGGCCTAATAGTGGGATTGCTGGGTCATAGGGTGCTTCTATTTTTAGTTTTTTAAGGAATCTCCATATTGTCTTCCACAGAGGTTGTATTAATTTACATTCCCACCAGCAATGCAAGAGGGTTCCCTTTTCTCCACACCCTCTCCAGCATTTGTTGTCTGTCGATTTGTTGATGATGGCCATTCTGACAGGTGTGAGGTGGTATCTCATTGTGGTTTTAATTTGCATTTCTCTGATAATAAGCGAGGTTGAGCATTGTTTCATGTGTTTTGGGGCCATCTGTATGTCCTCTTTGGAGAGGTGTCTCTTTAGATCTTTTTCCCATTTTTTGATTGGGCTGCTCATTTTCCCTGTGCTGATTTGTCTAAGTTGCTTGTAGATTTTGGAGGTTAACTCTTTGTCTGTTATTTCATTTGCTATGATTTTCTCCCACTCTGTGGGGTGTCTGTTCAAATTTTTGGTGATTTCTTTTGCTGTACAAAAGCTTTTAAGTTTCATGAGGTCCCACGTGTTGACTTTTCTTTTCAGTTCCACTATTTTAGTAGGTGGGTCAGAGAAGATCTTGCTTTGATTGATGTCCTTGAGGGTTTTGCCTATATTCTCCTCTAAGAGTTTGATAGTTTCTGGTCTTAACAAATGAATCTTCACAAATCCTCTCAAATAGTTTTTTTTCTTTTTTTTACTTTTATTTTATTGGAGGATAATTACCATGTTTTGTTGGCTTCTTCCCTGCATCCACATGCATCAGTCACAGGTATATCTATGCCCTCTTCCTCCTAAACCACCCCCGTCTCACCCTTCTAGTTTGTCACAGAGCATTAAGTAGAGCTTCCTGAGCCACACAGCAGATTTCTACTTACCATCTATTGCCCATATGTTTCCTTGCTATTCTCTTAACTCTTCCCACCCTCTCCTCCCCAACTCTGTCCACAAGTCTCTTCTGTTGTTTTGTGTTCATGAATGTAAGTCGATCCTTTCCTCTTTTTTCCTCTTTTTTCCTATCACACCTATCACACCAGCACCAGCCTCAGTTTGTAGAATTTCTATGAATTATTCCATGTCTATCACAAATAACAGTGATTATCTTCATTCTCTGAGTTAGCATTTTTTCTCTGTAGTGCCTGTGTATTTTACTATCCACAAACACTAACTCAGAGCAAAAAGACTTTGAGTTCATATTTGCACGTGTTAACTTTCTATTATAATCATTATTTTAGGGTGGTATATATATATATATATATATACTTGCATTTTCCATAGCATCTAGCAGACTACTTTGGATATTGTAGACTATTATTATTATCATTAGTCTAACTTTCTGCTTCTGAATTATCAACCTGGTTGAGGGCTTTTAGCTGAGAGGGAGCAAGGATACAGGAATGGCTTAGGAGAGGGTTAGGAAGAGAACAGTGAATTCCCTTCTTACTAATGTATATCCTAAGTATCATTTTTGTTTAATAAATTCAATAAAAAGTTATTTATTGCCTACTACCAGATGGGATAGACTGTACAAATATTGTTTTATATTATCAACTATAATATGTGCATTTTACTTCAAATTGTTACATTTCTAAGTCAAAGTGTGTCTCAAATTTTATGTTTTTTTTTTAAAGATTTATTTATTTATGGGGGGTGGGTGGGGAGGGAGGGGTGCAGGCAGGCCACTTCTATTGGTCTTTCATTTGTCCATTTTCATCCATCTTCTTTCTTTGGCCCATGTGGGCCTCCCATCGTGGTGGCCTCTGTTGTCGCAGAGCACCAGCTCTGGGCGCATGCGCTCCTGAGCTCTGGCTCGGTAATTGGACACATCGATCCAGCCGCTCAATGGCACGTGGGATCTTCCCAGGCCAGGGATCGAACCGGCATCCTTTGCACTGCAAGGCAGTGTCCTTACCCACTGGACCATAAGGGAAGTCCCTATGTTTGTTTTTAATGTAGGAATGCTTCTTTATTTTTTTTTTAAATGCTTGACTCATGATTTATGATGTACCATAAGATGGTCAAAATCTTAGAATAAAAAATGCAGTGTTATACATGAAGTGAAGTGAAAGCCGCTCAGTCGTGTCCAACTCTTTGTGACACCATCAACTATAACCTGCCAGGTTCCTCTGTTCATGGATTTCTCCAAGCAAGAATACTGGAGTGGGTAGCTGTTCCCTTTTCCAGGGGATCTTCCCAACCCAGGGATCGAACTCAGGTCTCCTTCACTGCAGGTGGATTCTTTACCATCTGTGCCACCAGGGATGCCCAAGAATATTTGGGCAGTATTTTGGGGTAGTTTATTCCAACTTCAGGAGATTTTCCCAGGAATCAAACTGGGGTCTCCCACATTGGAAGCAGATTCTTTACTAGCTGAGCTACCAGAGATTCCCAGTGTTATGCATACAGATACTATATACATATATATGTGTCTATGCACAGTATAGTTCTCAAGACAGTGAAAGAGATAGAAGCTTCATCTGCTTCCATATATAATCTGTGGGAATCTTCATGAAAACTAACAATTAGAAACTATTTCAGCATTGGATCTCCACTTTTCTACTCTCAAAACTATAGAAAGTCTTAATTTAAAAATTACATCATAGCACCCACCTTAAATTATGGGAATTTTAAAATTATAATATAGTTGATTTATGATATTGTGTTAGTTTCTGGTATATGGCAAAGTGATTCAGTTATACATACTTCTTTGCATATTCTTTTCCATTGTAGTTTATTACAAGATACTGAATATGTTTCCCCATGCTATATAGTAGGACCTAGTTGTTTATCCGTTGTATATAGTAGTTTGTATCTTCTAGTCCCTATCTCCTAATTTATATTCCTCGCTTCTCCTTTGATCACCATAATTTTGTTTTCTATGTCTGTGAGTCTATTCCTACTTTGTGTCATGCTTTAGATTTAATGTATAAATGATATCATATGAACTTTATCTTTGTCTGACTTGATATGATAATCTCTTTGTCCATCCATGTTGCTTCAAATGGCAATATTCATTCTTTTTTTTTTTAAATGCTTGACTCATGATTTATGATGTACCATAAGATGGTCAAAATCTTAGAATAAAAAATGCAGTGTTATACATGAAGTGAAGTGAAAGCCGCTCAGTCGTGTCCAACTCTTTGTGACACCATCAACTATAACCTGCCAGGTTCCTCTGTTCATGGATTTCTCCAAGCAAGAATACTGGAGTGGGTAGCTGTTCCCTTTTCCAGGGGATCTTCCCAACCCAGGGATCGAACTCAGGTCTCCTTCACTGCAGGTGGATTCTTTACCATCTGTGCCACCAGGGATGCCCAAGAATATTTGGGCAGTATTTTGGGGTAGTTTATTCCAACTTCAGGAGATTTTCCCAGGAATCAAACTGGGGTCTCCCACATTGGAAGCAGATTCTTTACTAGCTGAGCTACCAGAGATTCCCAGTGTTATGCATACAGATACTATATACATATATATGTGTCTATGCACAGTATAGTTCTCAAGACAGTGAAAGAGATAGAAGCTTCATCTGCTTCCATATATAATCTGTGGGAATCTTCATGAAAACTAACAATTAGAAACTATTTCAGCATTGGATCTCCACTTTTCTACTCTCAAAACTATAGAAAGTCTTAATTTAAAAATTACATCATAGCACCCACCTTAAATTATGGGAATTTTAAAATTATAATATAGTTGATTTATGATATTGTGTTAGTTTCTGGTATATGGCAAAGTGATTCAGTTATACATACTTCTTTGCATATTCTTTTCCATTGTAGTTTATTACAAGATACTGAATATGTTTCCCCATGCTATATAGTAGGACCTAGTTGTTTATCCGTTGTATATAGTAGTTTGTATCTTCTAGTCCCTATCTCCTAATTTATATTCCTCGCTTCTCCTTTGATCACCATAATTTTGTTTTCTATGTCTGTGAGTCTATTCCTACTTTGTGTCATGCTTTAGATTTAATGTATAAATGATATCATATGAACTTTATCTTTGTCTGACTTGATATGATAATCTCTTTGTCCATCCATGTTGCTTCAAATGGCAATATTCATTCTTTTTTTTTATCTCCTATGTGATAATCTCTCTGTGCATCCATATCACTTCAAATGGCAATGTTTCATTCCTTTTTATGTCGAGTAGCATACCATTATATATATATAATATATATATATATATAACTTTTTATATATATATAAAATATATATTTTATAATATATATATATATATAACTTTTTGTTTACTCATTCCTCTGTAGATGGACATTTAGGTTGTTTTCATGTCTCAGCTATTGTAAATCGTGCTTGGTTTCAGTTGTCAATTATAGGCAGCACTTTGTCTGGGATGAACTGGTTAAGGAAGAAAATTAGCATTTTGAGAATGGTTATTCACCTATTCCTAGAACTGTGGTGGAGGAGTAGACACTATTACTACTGGAATAACTAGATTTGATCAGTAGCAACCTAGCGGCTTGTCAGAGAAGTACAGCAGAAGTTAGTCTGAAGGTGCCAGACCATCAAGGTTGAAAGCGCATGTGAATATTCTTATGGAATCCTGTGAGAGAGAATATGAGTTAAAATTAACTAACTGAAAATAACAATTCTTCAAGTTATGCAAATGAGGGTTACAGTCACCATTAGTTGAGAAGTCCAACACCTAGGTTTGTAAAAACTATGATATATGCAAGTTACTTAGATAAAATAGTTAATAAATATTAAAGGAATTTTAAAAAGTGATTCATTAAAATAAAATAATGACAATTAAGTTGAAACAATAAAACATGTTTCAAACATCAAAGATTTCACAGTCTTCATAGACAGAATGATCATCAACAACAAATGATTTTTAAGTTTTAAAAGATACTGAATATGTTTCCCCATGCTATATAGTAGGACCTAGTTGTTTATCCGTTGTATATAGTAGTTTGTATCTTCTAGTCCCTATCTCCTAATTTATATTCCTCGCTTCTCCTTTGATCACCATAATTTTGTTTTCTATGTCTGTGAGTCTATTCCTACTTTGTGTCATGCTTTAGATTTAATGTATAAATGATATCATATGAACTTTATCTTTGTCTGACTTGATATGATAATCTCTTTGTCCATCCATGTTGCTTCAAATGGCAATATTCATTCTTTTTTTTTATCTCCTATGTGATAATCTCTCTGTGCATCCATATCACTTCAAATGGCAATGTTTCATTCCTTTTTATGTCGAGTAGCATACCATTATATATATATAATATATATATATATATAACTTTTTATATATATATAAAATATATATTTTATAATATATATATATATATAACTTTTTGTTTACTCATTCCTCTGTAGATGGACATTTAGGTTGTTTTCATGTCTCAGCTATTGTAAATCGTGCTTGGTTTCAGTTGTCAATTATAGGCAGCACTTTGTCTGGGATGAACTGGTTAAGGAAGAAAATTAGCATTTTGAGAATGGTTATTCACCTATTCCTAGAACTGTGGTGGAGGAGTAGACACTATTACTACTGCAATAACTAGATTTGATCAGTAGCAACCTAGCGGCTTGTCAGAGAAGTACAGCAGAAGTTAGTCTGAAGGTGCCAGACCATCAAGGTTGAAAGCGCATGTGAATATTCTTATGGAATCCTGTGAGAGAGAATATGAGTTAAAATTAACTAACTGAAAATAACAATTCTTCAAGTTATGCAAATGAGGGTTACAGTCACCATTAGTTGAGAAGTCCAACACCTAGGTTTGTAAAAACTATGATATATGCAAGTTACTTAGATAAAATAGTTAATAAATGTTAAAGGAATTTTAAAAAGTGATTCATTAAAATAAAATAATGACAATTAAGTTGAAACAATAAAACATGTTTCAAACATCAAAGATTTCACAGTCTTCATAGACAGAATGATCATCAACAACAAATGAGTTTTCAAGTATAACAAATAAAAATAATATAGGATGCCAGTCAAAATTGAATTCCACATTTGAGATAAACTAAAAAATACATACTTTAGCTGGATGTCCTGTATTTTTCTAGCAATACTGGATGAAAGCGTTAAAACAAAACTATGGACTTTGTATGTAACCTCAACTAGAGCTCTTTCATTTACTGTATATTGCAATTATTATTAATAAGTCACACTAATTAGATCCCAAGATCTTCAGAGCAGAATTTGTCTTTTAACTTAACCTATACCTAGTTCAGTATCGAGAACATTACAATCACTCAGTAATTGCTTTTGGAATGACTGTAAGTGTAAATAACCTGTGTTTTAATTTTAGGTCACATAATAACTGTTTATCACCTCAGTGCAAATATTTGCCATAGCAGGATCTTAGTTCCTGAGCCATAAAATGAGAGACTGAGCTGAGGGTGGTCAGTAAAGTCTTTTTCACTCAAGAGTCTATATTTAAGTTTGCTGTTCCTATTTGTCTAACACATTGAGTTCTTCCAAAATATAAATTTAATCGAGCGATGTATTTATTGCACATTTGCTACCCACATGGCAGTTTCAAGAGTACAACAGGAAGACATGAATGACATAGCACTCTCAGCTGGTATAATGATCAGAGACAAGGACCATTCATCATGCTTCAACTAGGCCTTAAATTATGATAAAAATGCACTGAGACTCACTTCTGCTGATCTCATTACAAGGTAGTTCCAACCTCATGTGGCATTTCAGCTCAGACTCCACACTGGTAACTCTATAATATTAAAAGACAACAAACCAAAAAAGTGGCATTTTTTCAAGCAGTTGAGAGAAATTGAAAAATCTGAAAATAACAATTCTTCAAGTTATGCAAATGAGGGTTACAGTCACCATTAGTTGAGAAGTCCAACACCTAGGTTTGTAAAAACTATGATATATGCAAGTTACTTAGATAAAATAGTTAATAAATGTTAAAGGAATTTTAAAAAGTGATTCATTAAAATAAAATAATGACAATTAAGTTGAAACAATAAAACATGTTTCAAACATCAAAGATTTCACAGTCTTCATAGACAGAATGATCATCAACAACAAATGAGTTTTCAAGTATAACAAATAAAAATAATATAGGATGCCAGTCAAAATTGAATTCCACATTTGAGATAAACTAAAAAATACATACTTTAGCTGGATGTCCTGTATTTTTCTAGCAATACTGGATGAAAGCGTTAAAACAAAACTATGGACTTTGTATGTAACCTCAACTAGAGCTCTTTCATTTACTGTATATTGCAATTATTATTAATAAGTCACACTAATTAGATCCCAAGATCTTCAGAGCAGAATTTGTCTTTTAACTTAACCTATACCTAGTTCAGTATCGAGAACATTACAATCACTCAGTAATTGCTTTTGGAATGACTGTAAGTGTAAATAACCTGTGTTTTAATTTTAGGTCACATAATAACTGTTTATCACCTCAGTGCAAATATTTGCCATAGCAGGATCTTAGTTCCTGAGCCATAAAATGAGAGACTGAGCTGAGGGTGGTCAGTAAAGTCTTTTCACTCAAGAGTCTATATTTAAGTTTGCTGTTCCTATTTGTCTAACACATTGAGTTCTTCCAAAATATAAATTTAATCGAGCGATGTATTTATTGCACATTTGCTACCCACATGGCAGTTTCAAGAGTACAACAGGAAGACATGAATGACATAGCACTCTCAGCTGGTATAATGATCAGAGACAAGGACCATTCATCATGCTTCAACTAGGCCTTAAATTATGATAAAAATGCACTGAGACTCACTTCTGCTGATCTCATTACAAGGTAGTTCCAACCTCATGTGGCATTTCAGCTCAGACTCCACACTGGTAACTCTATAATATTAAAAGACAACAAAATGAGTCATGAAAGATGAAAACAGTGTTACAAATAATAGAATACCTGATGGAAAAACATATCCATTATTCTGTTTGTTTTTGAGTAAACCAGAGCAGTTGCAGAAATAAATTAATTGATAAATGTTTAATAGACATCTAAATTGATCAAGTTTACTATAACTTGAATAGCATATGTCACAGGATGGGTGCAGTCATAAAGCAAATTACATCGAGGCTGCATGATTAGGGCTTACATAGCATCCAATGCATCCTCGACTAGCAACACTGAATGGGAAGAGGAAATCGTATCTTTCACCCCGATTTTCCACATCTATGGAGGCTCAGCTTTATATGGGAACAAACAGGATTCAATCTCGAACGTCAGCTGTTGACAGTCCAGAGTAAGTGTCCCGTGGTAACTTACACGACATTGTGAAGGCCTTGTGCAGTATCTCCAGAGAAGCAAAGTGTCCTTTTTTTTCTTTCTCTCTTTCTCTCTCTCTTATTATTTTTTAATTTATAATTTTGGCCTCTTTTATTGTTTTTTTAAATTTATTTATTTTCATCCAGCTTTTTCATTCTCTGGCCCATCTGGGCCTCCCATTGCAGTGGCCTCTCTCCTTGCAGAGCATGGGCTCCGGGTGCATGCCCTCCAGAGCACTGGCTCATCGTTGGGCACACTGGCCCAGCCGCTCTGCAGCACATGGGCTTTCCCAGGCCAGAGACTGACTCGGTGCCCCTTGCACTGCAAGGCAGATTCTTTACCCACTGGACCACCAGGGAAACCCATGTGTCCATTCTTGATATAAGAAATAATATTTTAAAATAACCTCTATTGCTTTCAAGAAAACATGTGTGTGGAGTCTTTCAAGGCTGCTCCACACTGGCAAGCGTAAAAGAAAGACTCTCAAGTGTTTTGAGCCTTCTTTGGGTCTTTGTCCTCTGAGCATCTAATTAAAGATGGTATAATGATCAGAGACAAGGACCATTCATCATGCTTCAACTAGGCCTTAAATTATGATAAATGCACTGAGACTCACTTCTGCTGATCTCATTACAAGGTAGTTCCAACCTCATGTGGCATTTCAGCTCAGACTCCACACTGGTAACTCTATAATATTAAAAGACAACAAAATGAGTCATGAAAGATGAAAACAGTGTTACAAATAATAGAATACCTGATGGAAAAACATATCCATTATTCTGTTTGTTTTTGAGTAAACCAGAGCAGTTGCAGAAATAAATTAATTGATAAATGTTTAATAGACATCTAAATTGATCAAGTTTACTATAACTTGAATAGCATATGTCACAGGATGGGTGCAGCCATAAAGCAAATTACATCGAGGCTGCATGATTAGGGCTTACATAGCATCCAATGCATCCTCGACTAGCAACACTGAATGGGAAGAGGAAATCGTATCTTTCACCCCGATTTTCCACATCTATGGAGGCTCAGCTTTATATGGGAACAAACAGGATTCAATCTCGAACGTCAGCTGTTGACAGTCCAGAGTAAGTGTCCCGTGGTAACTTACACGACATTGTGAAGGCCTTGTGCAGTATCTCCAGAGAAGCAAAGTGTCCTTTTTTTTCTTTCTCTCTTTCTCTCTCTCTTATTATTTTTTAATTTATAATTTTGGCCTCTTTTATTGTTTTTTTAAATTTATTTATTTTCATCCAGATTTTTCATTCTCTGGCCCATCTGGGCCTCCCATTGCAGTGGCCTCTCTCCTTGCAGAGCATGGGCTCCGGGTGCATGCCCTCCAGAGCACTGGCTCATCGTTGGGCACACTGGCCCAGCCGCTCTGCAGCACATGGGCTTTCCCAGGCCAGAGACTGACTCGGTGCCCCTTGCACTGCAAGGCAGATTCTTTACCCACTGGACCACCAGGGAAACCCATGTGTCCATTCTTGATATAAGAAATAATATTTTAAAATAACCTCTATTGCTTTCAAGAAAACATGTGTGTGGAGTCTTTCAAGGCTGCTCCACACTGGCAAGCGTAAAAAGAAAGACTCTCAAGTGTTTTTGAGCCTTCTTTGGGTCTTTGTCCTGCTGAGCATCTAATTAAAGATCATGAACTTCAAAGAAAAATGCAGTTGCATAAATATACAAAACTTTGGACGCACTTGACACTGTGTATCAGGTTTGTAAATACCTTCAGTGACACATTTGAACAGAATAAGTAACACTAAAATGAAACTGATCTCTACAGAGTTAAATTTTCTGAATGAAATGCAATAAAAAGCAATTATGACTAATGCTGCATCCATAAAGTCAGGAGGATTCAGTGTGTAAATTGACTGGGTTAAACTAATTCACAGCAATTAATGGGAGAATATAATAGAGTAGTTGTTTTGAAGATTTTTAAAAAATAAAAATTACATGTACTTTACCAATTTATAAAAGAGTCAATTATTTTGCAAGCTGTATATTGACCACTCTAACTCTTATGCTACTTGATAAAAAAAACTAAAATAGTGAAATAGTTTCACCTACAATCCCAATTATAAGGGAGTCACATTCCCATAGCAACTGTCACTACGTTCTAGGCATTGACACATTTTACATAATATTATGCTATTCCTTCAATACTTAATGAACGTTAAGGCTGACTGACAATTCTGAAAAGTCAGTGAAGGTGGCTTCAATTCATTCTATCTTTCTCCGAGAGTCTCCCAAAGACACACTTAACAAATAAGTTTCAGACTCAAGACCTAGATAACAAATATCCTCCCTTGTGAATTTTTCCAGTGTTTCCAGTATACAACATGGTTCACTTCTCCATGCTTTTACAGACTCAAGACACACAATCACACTACAATTCATTCGCTCAAGTCGTAGTCAATACCTGCTGTTAGATTATAACACCCCAGGCCGAAACCCAGCTCTGCAGCACATGGGCTTTCCCAGAGACTGACTCGGTGCCACTTGCACTGCAAGGCAGATTCTTTACCCACTGGACCACCAGGGAAACCCATGTGTCCATTCTTGATATAAGAAATAATATTTTAAAATAACCTCTATTGCTTTCAAGAAAACATGTGTGTGGAGTCTTTCAAGGCTGCTCCACACTGGCAAGCGTAAAAAGAAAGACTCTCAAGTGTTTTTGAGCCTTCTTTGGGTCTTTGTCCTTCTGAGCATCTAATTAAAGATCATGAACTTCAAAGAAAAATGCAGTTGCATAAATATACAAAACTTTGGACGCACTTGACACTGTGTATCAGGTTTGTAAATACCTTCAGTGACACATTTGAACAGAATAAGTAACACTAAAATGAAACTGATCTCTACAGAGTTAAATTTTCTGAATGAAATGCAATAAAAAGCAATTATGACTAATGCTGCATCCATAAAGTCAGGAGGATTCAGTGTGTAAATTGACTGGGTTAAACTAATTCACAGCAATTAATGGGAGAATATAATAGAGTAGTTGTTTTGAAGATTTTTAAAAAATAAAAATTACATGTACTTTACCAATTTATAAAAGAGTCAATTATTTTGCAAGCTGTATATTGACCACTCTAACTCTTATGCTACTTGATAAAAAAAACTAAAATAGTGAAATAGTTTCACCTACAATCCCAATTATAAGGGAGTCACATTCCCATAGCAACTGTCACTACGTTCTAGGCATTGACACATTTTACATAATATTATGCTATTCCTTCAATACTTAATGAACGTTAAGGCTGACTGACAATTCTGAAAAGTCAGTGAAGGTGGCTTCAATTCATTCTATCTTTCTCCGAGAGTCTCCCAAAGACACACTTAACAAATAAGTTTCAGACTCAAGACCTAGATAACAAATATCCTCCCTTGTGAATTTTTCCAGTGTTTCCAGTATACAACATGGTTCACTTCTCCATGCTTTTACAGACTCAAGACACACAATCACACTACAATTCATTCGCTCAAGCTCTGTAGTCAATACCTGCTGTTAGATTATAAGTCCTTTAGGGCAGAGCCTGAATCTCATTCATCTATGTTGCTTTCAGCCACAGTGCTTGTCAAGGAGGTAAGCACTGATTTTGGTTTGCTGACTCAAAACACATCGCTTAATTTAGTGACCTTCCTCTCCAAATGCAAGCATCTTATCAGTGGCTGTTAAAGATATGTACCTTTTTATCCTTAAATTCTAAAATGCTTTATCAGCATAGGAACCATGCTTATCTCTTTCAGCATTGAAAACTCAACACAGGTCATGATGCCTGGAACATTGCAGTTAATCAATAATAACGGCTGAAAGAATATTGAAGAGTTTGTTCAAAGGAGAATGAAGGGTACCCAAGGAATATAATCTCCAAGAAAATATTTTTTAAGCCCTGTAAATAAGAGGAGTGTCTTTCTTTCAACCCACAGAATTCAATGGTCATTTGCGTATCCTGTAGACTTGGTCTGGAGATGCAGGCAATCTGGCGTATTGTGCTTTACATCACATACCTTTAGAAGTTCAATGGAGGGAAAGAAAGTCACTTTGGGAACTGTAATGAAGGTGATGAAAAAGAAAGTCAAGGTCTTAAGCAAGGTCATCTACCAAGCAATTATCATAGGCCAAAAGTCAAAAAAAGACATTCTAGAGGAAATGATAATAAAAATAAGAACTGATAAATTCAATTGTAAAGATGATGTGGGATTAAGGTAAAGAGTTTTCTGAGAGAACAATTTTCCTTGAGGACCAGAAGTGGAAAGACAAGGGAATTCCACGAAAGTATCTGTAGGGATTTACAGAAGTATCTGTAAGGATGTTTCATCTCCATTGAGAAATGTGTTGTTTAGTGTAGCCGATTTCATATTTTATCTTAATTATTCATTAGATCTTCTAGATAACTTGCTGCAGTTCTACATCAGCACTTGCTACTTCTCTTTATACCTTTATGTTATGGAGATAACTTATTTATTTCCCTAATCGTCATGAATCAACTTCGGTTAGTTTCAAACTTTTCTTATGTGTTTACGTCATCTCTTTGAATTTTCATAGCCTTGAAGAGAGTTAGTTACAGCCTTGCTCTGTGTTCAGCTTTGGCTCAAAGGAATGTTGTGGCTGGCTTGATTTTCTATCCAGACCACTAAAATGCTATTCATTTCAGCAATAATTCTGTTTCACTTTCTTACCATTTATGTGTTCACTGGAGTAATGCATTCAATTTCCTTCAATAGTTTCCCCTTTGTATTCACAATTTGGCTATTTGGTACAAGAGATCCAGCTTTGACACGAATGTCTCAATCTTGGCATGACTTTCTGAATAAACTGTTCTTAGCTTTTGATTTCAAGTGAGAGACAAGACATGACTTTTCCTATCACTTGAACACTTAGAGGCCATTTTAAGTATATTGAGTAAGAAAAATAAAAATGATATTTACTGTCCTAATTTCAATTTTGTGTTCTTAGTGAATAAGAATACTCAAGAAAGAGACTGACAGGGAACGATAGGTAGTGGAGAACTCAGAACAAACACATTTATCAGTGAAATGTACCATCCTTTACAGGTCTAGTTTGTGGCACCACGAAGAAATTACAATAATAACATCAAATATCACTGATTACAGACCATAATAAATAAAATTAGAATGAAAACTTTGGAATATTGCCAGAATTACCAAAGTGTGACAGAAGCATAAAGTGAGCAAATGTAGTTGGAAAAATCATACTGATAGGATGGAGATAGAATTGCCATAGACTTTCAACTCAAAAATGCAATATCTGTGGAGAGTAGCAAAATGAAACATCGTGAAACAAGGCATTCTGGTAGTCAATTTTATTATTTGCTGTTCTTTAGTCACTAAATAGTGTATATCTCTTTGCAATCCCATGGATTGCAGCACACCATGCTTTCCTGCCCTTCACTATCTCCCAGAATTTGCTCCAACTCATATCCATTAATTCAATGATACTATCTAACCATCTCATCCTATTGGTGGCCACTTCTCCTCCTTCCCTCAATCTTTCCCACCATCAGGGTTGTTTCCAATGAATGGGTTCTTCACATCAGGTGGACAAAGAATTACAGCTTCAGCAGCAACATCAATCCTTCCAATGAATCTTCAGGGTAGACATTTTTTAGGATTGACTGGTTTGGGCTCTCCTTGATATCCAAGGAATTTTCAGTATTCTGCTTCACTATTTTATTAACAGTGAAGTTTTATCTATCAGTGGTTTTATTTTATGCTTTGTGGGTTAAATCCAGTGTCACTAAGAGGTCCTGACTTGTCGTCTTCCAAAAGTTTATAGTTTTATATTTAACAGTTAGGTTTACAATTCATTTTGTATTAACTTTCAGTGAAAACTGTGATTTTCAATTTTTGGAATTTAGTGATTTAGTCACATTTTGTAAAAAAAGATTATTCTTTCTATAAATATGAAAAATCAGTTGAATTTACTTGTGTGTCTCCTGTTAGGTTCTCTATTTTGTTTCATAGATATATTTATTTTGAGGAAGGTAGCACACTTCACAGACCATATTTCAATAAATATAATAGTTTTATATCTATGTACTAGAAAAATACATTAAAATCAGAAATACATGCTAATATTCATTATTGATAGCGTAATATTCTAATAGTAGAACCCAATGTTTATACAAACTTTTCAATTTGTGTGTGTGTGTGTGTCCACTTCTATTGGTCTTTCATTTATTCATTTTTTCTTTTTGTTAAATTTTGGGCAGGGGTCGTGTTGGGGAGGGAGGGGAGTGGGCAGGCCACTTCTATTGGTCTTTCATTTCTCTATTTTCATCCGTCTTTGTTCTTTGGCCCATGTGGGCCTCCCACCGTGGTGGCATCCACCTTTGTTCTTTGGCCTGTGAAGGCCTCCCATCGCAGAACCCTCGCTTGTTGCAGAGCTCCGACTCTGATCACACGCACTCGTTGCAGAGTTTTGGCTCCATAGTTGGACACATCAGTCCAGTTGGTGGGATCTTCCCAGGGCAGGGATTGAACTGGAACCCCTTGCCCTGCAAGGCAGTGTCCTTGCCCACTGGACCACCAGGGAAGCCCAAAGCTTTCAATTTTTATGAATAAACTATTAATATCAGTATGGAATCATTTGTTTACAACAGATAAAATTTTATTAATATATAATATAAAAAGATTATATATGAAGCTTGTATGAGGAATTAGAATATTAGTGATTTTTTTTATTATGTTTCAAAAAATTGGACTCTGAATCCTGTCATTTTACTATGTTTGGTTCAACTCATCTACCACTTCCAGTGGATCTGCTTTCACTGCATTAAGATTCGTATTATATATGGAATTCTTATCCTTGTAAGATTCTTACAATTGTAAGTATAAGAATAATAATCTTACAATTCTTGTAAGAGTCTTATTATATTATATAATATATATATTTTGAGATATATATATATATATATATATATATGTGTGTGTGTGTGTATATATATATATATATATATATATATGAATTACATGGACAGAGGAGCCTGGCAGGCTACAAACAGTCTGACATGACGGAGTGACTTTCATTCACTCACTCATTTATTCTACGTGAATGTAAGCATTGGGTCTAACTTTGAGAAGTTAATAGTAGAAAAACATCATATGCATGTGATAAATACACTATTACAATGGTTTTATCATATGTTCACATTTTCATTGAAAAATATGCTTTCTGAGATGTAAATTTTATAATAGCATTCATGTGATTAAAATATTCCAACAAAATTTTACTCTCTTATATTGCCATTGTTCTTTAGTTGCTAAGTCATATTCAACTCTTTTGTGACCCTATGGACTGTAGCCTTCCTGGTCATTCTGTACATGGGATTTTCCAGGCAAGAATACAGGAGTGAGCTGCCATTTCCTTCTCCAGGGGATCTTCCCAGCCTAGGGATTGAACCTGCACCTCCTGCTTGGCTGCTAGATTCTTTACTGCTGAGCCACCAGGGAAGCCCTTCTCTTATAGGGTAATATTACAACTACTTAACTATACTTTAATGCATGTTATTACTGGCCTTTAGAATATTTTCAGATCTGTCTGCCTCTCTGTCATCTTTTGTTTATCTGCTACATCTAGAATTTTTTTATTTTTCTTTTCTCTATATGATTTATCTCAATTTAAATTATTTGATATCATTAAAGTTATGACATTATACCTAGGATGAACACATTTTATTAATATATAATATAAAAAGATTATATATGAAGCTTGTATGAGGAATTAGAATATTAGTGATTTTTTTTATTATGTTTCAAAAAATTGGACTCTGAATCCTGTCATTTTACTATGTTTGGTTCAACTCATCTACCACTTCCAGTGGATCTGCTTTCACTGCATTAAGATTCGTATTATATATGGAATTCTTATCCTTGTAAGATTCTTACAATTGTAAGTATAAGAATAATAATCTTACAATTCTTGTAAGAGTCTTATTATATGTATATAATATATATATATGAGATATATATATATATATATATATATATATATGTGTGTGTGTATATATATATATATATATATATATATGAATTACATGGACAGAGGAGCCTGGCAGGCTACAAACAGTCTGACATGACGGAGTGACTTTCATTCACTCACTCATTTATTCTACGTGAATGTAAGCATTGGGTCTAACTTTGAGAAGTTAATAGTAGAAAAACATCATATGCATGTGATAAATACACTATTACAATGGTTTTATCATATGTTCACATTTTCATTGAAAAATATGCTTTCTGAGATGTAAATTTTATAATAGCATTCATGTGATTAAAATATTCCAACAAAATTTTACTCTCTTATATTGCCATTGTTCTTTAGTTGCTAAGTCATATTCAACTCTTTTGTGACCCTATGGACTGTAGCCTTCCTGGTCATTCTGTACATGGGATTTTCCAGGCAAGAATACAGGAGTGAGCTGCCATTTCCTTCTCCAGGGGATCTTCCCAGCCTAGGGATTGAACCTGCACCTCCTGCTTGGCTGCTAGATTCTTTACTGCTGAGCCACCAGGGAAGCCCTTCTCTTATAGGGTAATATTACAACTACTTAACTATACTTTAATGCATGTTATTACTGGCCTTTAGAATATTTTCAGATCTGTCTGCCTCTCTGTCATCTTTTGTTTATCTGCTACATCTAGATATTTTTTTTATTTTTCTTTTTCTCTATATGATTTATCTCAATTTAAATTATTTGATATCATTAAAGTTATGACATTATACCTAGGATGAACACATTTTAAATGAAAAATCCAATTTACCTCAGAGAACTGTAACCATAAACATAGAAGCTTGAATTTTTTTTTTAGCTGAGTCATTTGAGTCAACTAAATTTATATGGATAATACTATGTGGTGAGATAAACATTATGTTAGACTCAATTAAGACAGAATTAGTTTTGGTATAAGTAGTGCTATACAAAAGAGAGATTTGAAATACAAAGCAAAGGTTAAGAGAAATAAAGAATGGAATATTGCTCTGCCATAAAAAGAAATGAAATTGGATCATTGAAGTGATGTGGATAGACTTAAAGTCTGTCATACAGAGTGAAGTAAATCAGAAATAGAAAATCAAATATTGCATATTAACTCATATATGTGGAATCTAGAAAAATGATAGAGTTGACCCTATATCCAGGGCAAAAATAGAGAGGGAGACATAAAGGACACACAGACACTGTGGGCCTGTTGGAGGGGAGGGAAGGTTGAACTGAAAAAGCAGCACTGACCTATATACACTGCCATGGGCAAAATAGGTAATTAGTAGGAACCTGCCATAAAGCACAGGAAGCTCAGCTAGAGGGGTAGGATGGACAGGTTGGAGGCAGGTCCAAGAAGGAGGGGATGTATGTATACATTTAGCTGATTCATTTAACCGTACAGCAGAAACTAACATGATACTCTACTTTTAAAAATAAGAAATAAAGGAAAAGTTAAGGAAAATATGTTTGATAATATTTGAATAATGAAAGGTGAGAACAGGGGTGCATTTCCAGACTTTCATTTTGTTCTATGGATGGGAATCCCACACCCTGTAGACTTTTTAAAAAATAAACATTGGAGAGGCAGTCAAATTGAAAAGGATAGAAAAATCTTCCTGAATTGAAAAAAGATATACATTCTCAAAATCAGGATACAAAGTGAACCCTCTGAAGGTCAAAGAATATAGAATTAGACAAAACAATGTACATAAAGGTGAATTTCTAAAATCATTGCTTTTTCCAATTTTCTTTTGCCTCTCTGTCATTTTTGTTACTACATCTAGAATTTTTTATTTTTCTTTTTCTGTATATGATTTATCTCAATTTAAATTATTTGATATCATTAAAGTTATGACATTATACCTAGGATGAACACATTTTAAATGAAAAATCCAATTTACCTCAGAGAACTGTAACCATAAACATAGAAGCTTGAATTTTTTTAGCTGAGTCATTTGAGTCAACTAAATTTATATGGATAATACTATGTGGTGAGATAAACATTATGTTAGACTCAATTAAGACAGAATTAGTTTTGGTATAAGTAGTGCTATACAAAGAGAGATTTGAAATACAAAGCAAAGGTTAAGAGAAATAAAGAATGGAATATTGCTCTGCCATAAAAAGAAATGAAATTGGATCATTGAAGTGATGTGGATAGACTTAAAGTCTGTCATACAGAGTGAAGTAAATCAGAAATAGAAAATCAAATATTGCATATTAACTCATATATGTGGAATCTAGAAAAATGATAGAGTTGACCCTATATCCAGGGCAAAAATAGAGAGGGAGACATAAAGGACACACAGACACTGTGGGCCTGTTGGAGGGGAGGGAAGATTGAACTGAAAAAGCAGCACTGACCTATATACACTGCCATGGGCAAAATAGGTAATTAGTAGGAACCTGCCATAAAGCACAGGAAGCTCAGCTAGAGGGGTAGGATGGACAGGTTGGAGGCAGGTCCAAGAAGGAGGGGATGTATGTATACATTTAGCTGATTCATTTAACCGTACAGCAGAAACTAACATGATACTCTACTTTTAAAAATAAGAAATAAAGGAAAAGTTAAGGAAAATATGTTTGATAATATTTGAATAATGAAAGGTGAGAACAGGGGTGCATTTCCAGACTTTCATTTTGTTCTATGGATGGGAATCCCACACCCTGTAGACTTTTTAAAAAATAAACATTGGAGAGGCAGTCAAATTGAAAAGGATAGAAAAATCTTCCTGAATTGAAAAAAGATATACATTCTCAAAATCAGGATACAAAGTGAACCCTCTGAAGGTCAAAGAATATAGAATTAGACAAAACAATGTACATAAAGGTGAATTTCTAAAATCATTGAAAAGGAAAAGAAAATTTACCCACAGTAAGCAATAATCACCACTGATACTTAGCTATTCACAGAAACAAGAACAGAAACCAGATGATAATGCAATACAAGGAAATAGCAACCAGTTGAAACTTAAAAATAAACTGAATACTATAGGTTAAATATAGGTAAGTTTGAGACAGGTATTGAATCTGTATCTTTAATAGACTCCCACGTAGCAAATAAAATACTTACTTTAGGACAAAGAGTATTAAACCTTGAGGGATAGAGTGGAATGTAAGAAGTAGTGATTGAAAGACTTGGATAAATTTAAATCAGTTTTTGGCTAGAAAATCAGAAGCAATTATAATAGCAAATGCTTGGGTATAAGACAAGTTAAAAATACATTATAAAATTAAAATAACACTGGAGGAAGATTGCATTTTTACATTCTTCTCTTATTGATTAAATTTTGACTGCATTAAATTAAGAACAGTCATAATTTGCTTTATTTTACTTAGCTTTATTGCACTTCTCACTGTGTTTTTATGAATTGAAGGTTTGTGGCAACTCTCCATCAACTCTATTTTTTTTTTGAATAGTATTTGCTCACTTTGTGATTCTGTCTTACATATTGTATTTCTTGCAATATTTTGAACATTTCAATATTATGGTATGTGTTATGGTGCTCTGTGAGCAATGATCTTTGATGTTCTGGCTTTTACATGTCACTATTAAGAGAATGAAAAATTAAGTCACAAAGCTGAAATATATTTATAAATCAATATCTGATAAATGGCTTGTACTCAGAACATGAAAAAGAACTCACAGCACTCAATACAAAGGAAACAGAACACAATTTTTAAAAATTCAAAAGCTGTATCAAAGAAGTGCTCAGCTGAAAAAGTAGCATGGGATACTCCACATCATTTTTCATTAGGAAAATCAGTTAAATCACAGTGAGATAACACTGCACATATATCAGAATAGTGAAAACAAAAGAAAATGACAACATACCAAATGCTGATGAGGAAGTGGATAAGCTGGAACTTTCCCTCACTGTTGCTAGGAATTAAAAATGGCACTACTACCTTTTTGCTTCTTCTTTTTGGCCATGCCCCACAGTGTGTGGGATTTCAGTTCCCAGACGAGGGCTCGAACCTGTGTTCCCTGCAGTGAAAGTGCAGAGTCCTTAACACTGGACTCTCAGAGAACTTCCGGGACTACTACTTGGAAGAGTGAATCATTAGATTCTTAAAAGTTAAACATAGTCCAATCATATGAAGCAGCTATTCCCATATTGGATATTAACACATGAGAAATGTGGAGGAGTACACAAATAGTTCGAAAAGCTTTATTACTAAAAATAAAGATAGGAGCTTCCCCTGGTGGTCCAGTGGGTAAGGACACCACCTTGCAGTGCAAGGGGCACCGGTTCGATCCCTGGCCTTTGAAGATCTCACGTGCCCTGGAGCGGCTGGACTGTCCAATTACATAACCGGAGCTCTGGAGCGCATGCGCCCAGAGCCGGTGTTCTGCGACAACAGAGGCCACCGCGATGGAAGGCCCTCAGGAGCCAAAGAACAAAGACGGATGAAAACGGAGAAATGAAAGACCAATAGAAGTAGCCCGCCTGCTCCCCTCCCTCCCCAACCCGACTCCAGCCCAAAATAAATAAAAATAATAAAAAAAAAAATAAAATAAAGATAGGTAAACAATCCTAATCACCATGGACAGGTAAAATGAGATAAAATTTAATATGCATATAATGCATATTATGTTTTCTACATACGTTTATAATTGATATATACAAAATTCACACTATATATAATGGAATCTACTCAACAATGAAAGGAATTAAACTAATTTATGCATATAACACATGGATGAAAATCAAAATAGTTACACCAAGTGAAAGGAGCTATTGAAAAAAAAAATACAATAAACAACCGATTTTTAAAAGAAGGTTTAGAGAATTCATTACCACTCCTTGTGACAGGAAGCAGACTGGTATACATCCAGGGACAGGGAAGGAAAAGCAAGAAAGGGGTAAAAGCAGAGAAGAGACAACATTGATGTATTCACTGTCTTGATTGTGGTGATGTTTTCCCAACTGTACACATACTTCACAACTCAGCAAATTATAAATTTTAAACATGTAAGCTTTATGTCAGTCATATTCAATAAATGTTTTTTAAATGTTTACAGTATATATTGTAAGTCAACAGTAAAAGTTAAATGATGGTGTCAACTGTACAAAATATGCCTTAAGCATCTTGAAGTACTCAAAAAATCCAACTATGAAGATGGAATGCCAGAGGACCACAGGCACCAATGGAAAGACCATAGTGTCATCCTCCCAGAGGGTCAAGGATGGAGGTGGGGGTGGGGAGAAGTAACCATGGTGGAGAAACCTGAGGAACACTACCTTAGCCAGGTATTCAAGAATGCACTCAAGTGATAGATCATCCTGATTTTATGCACTCCTGATATGTGATGCAAATGGTATACTAACTCTGATCTTCCTCCCCAAACCCTTAACACTAGTCTAATCATAAGTAAAGCGTAAGATGCATTGCAACAGAGGGATTTTTCACAAAATACCTGACCAGTAATCTCAAAACTGTCATCATCAAAACAAGGAAAGTTGGAGAAACCTTCATAGCCAAGAAGAGCCTAAGCCACATGAATACTAAACATCTTATGGTATCCTGGGATCTATCTCACAGGGATATATCTCACTGCGGGAACCTAGAACTGAGAAAGGATATTAGCTAAGGCAATCTGAATAAGGAATGGTCTTTATTTAACTGGAAAGCATCAGTAGTAGTTCATTAATTCAATACTTGTGGTAAAATGTAACAGTTTTATTTACTAATAAGGTTAACATATTAGTCATACTGTTGTCATTCAGTTATTAAATTGTGTCCAACTCTACATGACACCAGAAGCTGCAGCATGCCAAGCTCTTCTGTCTTCCACTATATCCCAGAGTCTGCTCAAATTCATGCCCATTGAATCAATGGCTCTCCAGTCATTTCATCCTCTGTCCCCCACCTTCTCCTCCTGTCCTCAATCAGAGTTTTTTCCAGTGAGTCAACTCTTCACAGCATGTCCCGCAAGTATAGTAGCATCAGTCTTTCCCGTGGTAATTCCTTCAGAGCTGATTTCCTTTAGAACTTTCTTGATTGTGGTGATGTTTTCCCAACTGTACACATACTTCACAACTCAGCAAATTATAAATTTTAAACATGTAAGCTTTATGTCAGTCATATTCAATAAATGTTTTTTAAATGTTTACAGTATATATTGTAAGTCAACAGTAAAAGTTAAATGATGGTGTCAACTGTACAAAATATGCCTTAAGCATCTTGAAGTACTCAAAAAATCCAACTATGAAGATGGAATGCCAGAGGACCACAGGCACCAATGGAAAGACCATAGTGTCATCCTCCCAGAGGGTCAAGGATGGAGGTGGGGGTGGGGAGAAGTAACCATGGTGGAGAAACCTGAGGAACACTACCTTAGCCAGGTATTCAAGAATGCACTCAAGTGATAGATCATCCTGATTTTATGCACTCCTGATATGTGATGCAAATGGTATACTAACTCTGATCTTCCTCCCCAAACCCTTAACACTAGTCTAATCATAAGTAAAGCGTAAGATGCATTGCAACAGAGGGATTTTTCACAAAATACCTGACCAGTAATCTCAAAACTGTCATCATCAAAACAAGGAAAGTTGGAGAAACCTTCATAGCCAAGAAGAGCCTAAGCCACATGAATACTAAACATCTTATGGTATCCTGGGATCTATCTCACAGGGATATATCTCACTGCGGGAACCTAGAACTGAGAAAGGATATTAGCTAAGGCAATCTGAATAAGGAATGGTCTTTATTTAACTGGAAAGCATCAGTAGTAGTTCATTAATTCAATACTTGTGGTAAAATGTAACAGTTTTATTTACTAATAAGGTTAACATATTAGTCATACTGTTGTCATTCAGTTATTAAATTGTGTCCAACTCTACATGACACCAGAAGCTGCAGCATGCCAAGCTCTTCTGTCTTCCACTATATCCCAGAGTCTGCTCAAATTCATGCCCATTGAATCAATGGCTCTCCAGTCATTTCATCCTCTGTCCCCCACCTTCTCCTCCTGTCCTCAATCAGAGTTTTTTCCAGTGAGTCACCTCTTCACAGCATGTGCCGCAAGTATAGTAGCATCAGTCTTTCCAGTGGTAATTCCCTTCAGAGCTGATTTCCTTTAGAACAAACTGATTTGATCTTCTTGATGTCCAAAGAACTCTCAAGAGTCTTCTCCAGCATAGGCGACATTGAATCTGGGGTATGTACTCTCTTTGAAATTTTTATCTAAATCTAAAGTTACTTCCGTTTAATGGTTTCATTCCAATTTAATTTCATTAACATTGTTTTCTTCTTATTTTTTATTTTTTTTAAATTTTGTCTCTGCCTCATGGCCTGCATGATCTTAGTTCCCCAATCAGGGATCAAACTCATGCCTCCTATCTTGGAAGCAAAGAATCTTAACTATTGGCTAACCAGGGAAAACCTTCTAAAGCTACTCTAAAATTTAATAATGTGTTTCAAAACATATTTCATGGAAGCACACCACAGGAAAGACAGGCTCCAATGGTAACTTCCGTTCCATAGTCAGGTACGACATAAGCATCTTCTCTTCTCATTTTCCCATCTTCCTTTGACCTCCCCTGCAAAGAATGAGTAAGGTATCTTCATAGGAAGTCCTCATTCTAAGTATTTTTTTTTTGGTATTAGTGTTTAGAAATATACATAATAAACTCTTCTCATCATTTGAGAGGAGATACACAGACACTTAACATGGATAGAAAAAAAGAGAAAGGATGCAGTTGTCGGAATGTGGATGATGCTAATCTATCTGTCTTACAAGATCTATGGAGCAGTGGTGATAAATTCAAACTCTATAGGTTTCAATCCAGGGTGACTTTACCAATTGCCTGGGTCAGTTCAGTCGCTCAGTCGTGTCTACTCTTCATGACTCCATGAACTGCAGTACACCAGGCTTCCCTGTCCTTCACCGTCTCCAGCAACTTTGCTCAAACTCATGTCCATTGACTCAGTGGTGCCATCCAGCTATTTTATCCTCTTTGCCTTCTCCTTTGCCTTCTATTTCTTCCAACTTCAGAACTGCTTAGGTGTCTGTGGAAAAAACAGGAGTTCCCCTGAGAACATGAGCTTTAAAAGACTTAACATATGCAGGATATTTGCAGTTCCAGCAGGTTAGTTGCTATTACCACTTCTGCCTCTCTAATCTTCCACAGTGTGGAAAGCTCCTTCTAATGCAGCCACAAGTTCTACACTTTTTTTCTTTAACATTTTTAATGTTAACCTTCTTTATACAGTTACATACCAATTATTTTTGCTTGGAAACAGAGTGGGAGGCATCTGGAGACTAAACTCAAGCCTCATGTTAATTATCCGAAATCCAATTTGTTGTCTACATCCCTTTAGAAATGTGAGCTATGTAGTATGCAATATTCATATTATGGCTGGATACCTCATATGAGAGTAATTTAATTGTCAGTGCTACTCAACCATTGTTTAATGAATTCCTAACAATTTGAAAGGCAAGTTGTTGGAAGGCCATTATTAAATTTCATATTTGCTCTGTAGTTTTCTTCACCATTGCTTCATCTATTTAGGATTATGATAACATTAACTTTGAGTTCCTTTAAAAATAGAACTTTTTTGATTATGCAAAATTTGAACTTCTTATTCACTTGGAAAACAGAGTAAATACATTTTAAGGCAGGCGTCCAATTAAGTCAAAGAGTGATGATCAAACTAGACTGTACAATAAAATACAAATTTATAAAGCAAGAGGAAGCATTCATCAATGATACAGTAAAAACAATAGAGGGCATTATGGCAGACACAGGAGAAAAAAGGCAATTAAAGCAAGACTTCATATTATCTTATAAATAACTTAATAAATTGTAACCACTAACATTTCAGAAAGCAAATAATATCAAGGCACATTTTATTTGTATTATTGATCATGCCACAAAGTATAATAGAGTGGATATTACTGAATTATTTCTTGTAATATGTCAAGAGGCACTTGGGAAAAGAGCATGGTTTTGGAGTTCATATCAAAACCAAATAATGAAGTTAAATTGCAGTGGGGGTTGCATAGGAGGTTGATTAAATCAATAGCTTTAGGGGACAAAAAATAGCAAAGAAGGCCTGAACTGATACTCTCAGATTCTTCAGTATTATGGACTCTGGGTCATATAATCTAATGAATTATACACTGCTTAGGTGTCTGTGGAAAAAACAGGAGTTCCCCTGAGAACATGAGCTTTAAAAGACTTAACATATGCAGGATATTTGCAGTTCCAGCAGGTTAGTTGCTATTACCACTTCTGCCTCTCTAATCTTCCACAGTGTGGAAAGCTCCTTCTAATGCAGCCACAAGTTCTACACTTTTTTTCTTTAACATTTTTAATGTTAACCTTCTTTATACAGTTACATACCAATTATTTTTGCTTGGAAACAGAGTGGGAGGCATCTGGAGACTAAACTCAAGCCTCATGTTAATTATCCGAAATCCAATTTGTTGTCTACATCCCTTTAGAAATGTGAGCTATGTAGTATGCAATATTCATATTATGGCTGGATACCTCATATGAGAGTAATTTAATTGTCAGTGCTACTCAACCATTGTTTAATGAATTCCTAACAATTTGAAAGGCAAGTTGTTGGAAGGCCATTATTAAATTTCATATTTGCTCTGTAGTTTTCTTCACCATTGCTTCATCTATTTAGGATTATGATAACATTAACTTTGATTTCCCTTTTAAAAAATAGAACTTTTTTGATTATGCAAAATTTGAACTTCTTATTCACTTGGAAAACAGAGTAAATACATTTTAAGGCAGGCGTCCAATTAAGTCAAAGAGTGATGATCAAACTAGACTGTACAATAAAATACAAATTTATAAAACAAGAGGAAGCATTCATCAATGATACAGTAAAAACAATAGAGGGCATTATGGCAGACACAGGAGAAAAAAGGCAATTAAAGCAAGACTTCATATTATCTTATAAATAACTTAATAAATTGTAACCACTAACATTTCAGAAAGCAAATAATATCAAGGCACATTTTATTTGTATTATTGATCATGCCACAAAGTATAATAGAGTGGATATTACTGAATTATTTCTTGTAATATGTCAAGAGGCACTTGGGAAAAGAGCATGGTTTTGGAGTTCATATCAAAACCAAATAATGAAGTTAAATTGCAGTGGGGGTTGCATAGGAGGTTGATTAAATCAATAGCTTTAGGGGACAAAAAATAGCAAAGAAGGCCTGAACTGATACTCTCAGATTCTTCAGTATTATGGACTCTGGGTCATATAATCTAATGAATTATACATTTTTTGCATGAACTTGAACATTTTACTGGTCTCCAAAATAATTCAAATGACACTTTGTAATTATTATTTAATCATGATCAAAATGCTGAGGTAGCAGGTAATAATGGCTTATCTGTGTTTTTATATTTATATATACACGCCACACAGGGGTTCCCATGAAATCTTCTGGAAAATGGAAAGGAAATACAAACATTTTCTAGATTTGGGATAGGCATTACAAATGACAAAGTCCACACATACTGTTGAAAACTAATCAACTGAATGACAAATAACAATTGGACTGTATGCTTAGAGAATGTCATCTGCGATATTATCAATTTTTTGTAGATTTGATGAAGCCTACAAGTCAGTAAACCCTGGTTTGACTCCTGGGTCTGGAAGATCCCCTGGAGAAGGGATAGGCCACCCACCTCAGGATTCTTGAGCTTCCCCGGTGGCTAAAGACCCCACCTGCTATTCTGGAGACCTGGATTGGATCCCTGGTTGGGAAGATCCCCTGGAGAAGGGAAAGGCAACCCACTCCAGTATTCTTGCCTGGGGAATTCCATAGCTTGTCCATGGGTTGTAAAGAGTTGGACATGATTGAGTGACTTCACTTTCTTTCAAAAAAGTCTGGTAATGTTTTTTAATAGGATTAAGTCAAGGTTTTTCATTTATCAAAAGAATTGGGATTACTTAGTGTTTATATGACAGAACCCATTATGGATTCCTTTCCCTGAGTCAATGTTTTTTTTTTAAAAAAATGAGAGCAGCATGAGGTAGTTCATATTATCTTATAAATAACTTAATAAATTGTAACCACTAACATTTCAGAAAGCAAATAATATCAAGGCACATTTTATTTGTATTATTGATCATGCCACAAAGTATAATAGAGTGGATATTACTGAATTATTTCTTGTAATATGTCAAGAGGCACTTGGGAAAAGAGCATGGTTTTGGAGTTCATATCAAAACCAAATAATGAAGTTAAATTGCAGTGGGGGTTGCATAGGAGGTTGATTAAATCAATAGCTTTAGGGGACAAAAAATAGCAAAGAAGGCCTGAACTGATACTCTCAGATTCTTCAGTATTATGGACTCTGGGTCATATAATCTAATGAATTATACATTTTTTGCATGAACTTGAACATTTTACTGGTCTCCAAAATAATTCAAATGACACTTTGTAATTATTATTTAATCATGATCAAAATGCTGAGGTAGCAGGTAATAATGGCTTATCTGTGTTTTTATATTTATATATACACGCCACACGGGGGTTTCCCCATGAAATCTTCTGGAAAATGGAAAGGAAATACAAACATTTTCTAGATTTGGGATAGGCATTACAAATGACAAAGTCCACACATACTGTTGAAAACTAATCAACTGAATGACAAATAACAATTGGACTGTATGCTTAGAGAATGTCATCTGCGATATTATCAATTTTTTGTAGATTTGATGAAGCCTACAAGTCAGTAAACCCTGGTTTGACTCCTGGGTCTGGAAGATCCCCTGGAGAAGGGATAGGCCACCCACCTCAGGATTCTTGAGCTTCCCTGGTGGCTAAAGACCCCACCTGCTATTCTGGAGACCTGGATTGGATCCCTGGTTGGGAAGATCCCCTGGAGAAGGGAAAGGCAACCCACTCCAGTATTCTTGCCTGGGGAATTCCATAGCTTGTCCATGGGTTGTAAAGAGTTGGACATGATTGAGTGACTTCACTTTCTTTCAAAAAAGTCTGGTAATGTTTTTTAATAGGATTAAGTCAAGGTTTTTCATTTATCAAAAGAATTGGGATTACTTAGTGTTTATATGACAGAACCCATTATGGATTCCTTGACCTGAGAGTCAATGCCTACTTTTTCAATTCATTATATAAGTATTATTTGTGGAAATATGAGAGCAGCATGAGGTAGTGGGTGGAGTATGTGTTTTCAATGAACGGAACACAATTTTGAATTCCCATTATAACCCTGAAGGTTATTATACTCACACTTTTAGGACCCTAACTTCTCATGTATAAATAGGGAGTTTTAATTACATGGTATAGTTGCTATCTTCCTTGGTGCCTTACAATCTTGATGTTACAGATCCCATCCTGGACACAGGATGGTCATGACCATAAGCTAGGCTAATCAACACACAATCCTACTTCCATAATCAACTCCTAAGTGTACTTTGAATCTCCACGAACTATTATCGCTAAAGGGTAAGAGTGGTATCCAAGCTAAACCAAATAAATATCCTCTATTTTTGCATTCAGACTAGACATGAAGGAGACCAGGTCCATTTTCCCTTGGGTCATGGATCTGCAAAGCATTGGACTGAAACTGACTGCAGACACAGCTCTGAGGAAAAGAACCACATCTATAATAGCAACAAAACTGGAATCAAGAGACATTTGAAGGTCGCTTCAATCTGATGGCTTCAAGTGTAAGATGAGCCACCTCCCTTTTGAAATGGATTCAGTTACAGATGTCTTAGCCACTTATAACTGCAGTTCCACTAATATTCCTTCCTTGGGATAGTTTTGCAGTTAAGAGAGACTACATGTAAAATATCGTTCATGGACTGAAGGCAATGTAAGTTGAGGCCATTTTTATTATGACTTATTCTCCTTCCTAACTTCATATATAGAGATTCTCAGGTGCTAGCTGGCTCAGCCTGGGGTTCAAGAACAAAATAAAGCTGCAAAATATTTTTGATCATTCAGGACAAATATGTAATTACAATAGCCATGACTTATAATCCCACTGTTATGCTTCTATTATTAGTTCATATCTGTTATTATTATTATGACTACTATCTCTTATCATTTGCTGAATGACGATTGTCCTGGCATTAGTATCATGGTTTTCCATGCTTCAATTCTAGCTTGTCCATGGGTTGTAAAGAGTTGGACATGATTGAGTGACTTCACTTTCTTTCAAAAAAGTCTGGTAATGTTTTTTAATAGGATTAAGTCAAGGTTTTTCATTTATCAAAAGAATTGGGATTACTTAGTGTTTATATGACAGAACCCATTATGGATTCCTTGACCTGAGAGTCAATGCCTACTTTTTCAATTCATTATATAAGTATTATTTGTGGAAATATGAGAGCAGCATGAGGTAGTGGGTGGAGTATGTGTTTTCAATGAACGGAACACAATTTTGAATTCCCATTATAACCCTGAAGGTTATTATACTCACACTTTTAGGACCCTAACTTCTCATGTATAAATAGGGAGTTTTAATTACATGGTATAGTTGCTATCTTCCTTGGTACCTTACAATCTTGATGTTACAGATCCCATCCTGGACACAGGATGGTCATGACCATAAGCTAGGCTAATCAACACACAATCCTACTTCCATAATCAACTCCTAAGTGTACTTTGAATCTCCACGAGCTATTATTGCTAAAGGGTAAGAGTGGTATCCAAGCTAAACCAAATAAATATCCTCTATTTTTGCATTCAGACTAGACATGAAGGAGACCAGGTCCATTTTCCCTTGGGTCATGGATCTGCAAAGCATTGGACTGAAACTGACTGCAGACACAGCTCTGAGGAAAAGAACCACATCTATAATAGCAACAAAACTGGAATCAAGAGACATTTGAAGGTCGCTTCAATCTGATGGCTTCAAGTGTAAGATGAGCCACCTCCCTTTTGAAATGGATTCAGTTACAGATGTCTTAGCCACTTATAACTGCAGTTCCACTAATATTCCTTCCTTGGGATAGTTTTGCAGTTAAGAGAGACTACATGTAAAATATCGTTCATGGACTGAAGGCAATGTAAGTTGAGGCCATTTTTATTATGACTTATTCTCCTTCCTAACTTCATATATAGAGATTCTCAGGTGCTAGCTGGCTCAGCCTGGGGTTCAAGAACAAAATAAAGCTGCAAAATATTTTTGATCATTCAGGACAAATATGTAATTACAATAGCCATGACTTATAATCCCACTGTTATGCTTCTATTATTAGTTCATATCTGTTATTATTATTATGACTACTATCTCTTATCATTTGCTGAATGACGATTGTCCTGGCATTAGTATCATGGTTTTCCATGCTTCATCTCATTTAATCTTCATATCAATTATTATTACTATATCAATTTATTACTATATCAATTTTATTTTTATCTCAGTGAATAAGAAAAAGAGAACATTAATGAATTTAAATATCATAAACTAGATTCATGTCCAAGTAAGTTTAGCTCCAAAGTAGAGAACCCAATCATTAAATCATGCTTACTGAATGTAATTCAGATAAAACTGGATTTTTACATGTATCTTCCTGATAATACTTTCATTTTTTCCAGATTTGTCTGTGTTTGTGTGTGGCATAAAGCCCAACTGGCAGAATCACTGAATATTTCAAAATAAAACAGGAAAAAATCTCCCAAACTGTAACATGAATGCCAAACCTGTTTGATCACAAATCTGTGAGATGCAAAGGAAATCATAGTTTGTTTTATTGATTCACCTTGAATACATTTTATAGAATATACAGCAAATATGCTAGATAACATGTGCATATTTAAGGTGTATAAAATGAAGCTTAAAAATGGCTCAAATTGTGTTTTGGTGTTTACATTGTTTTCTCTGTATGAATCTGGAGAGAATTTTTCATAAGCAATAAATCTAATAAATGCCTCTTTTAAGAAAAAATGGAAGCTGTCATAAACCCAGATCATGCTGGAAAAGATAAGATTATACTTAAACTGAATGGAAGAACAGAATATTGCTAGAGGGAGATAGAGTTTTCATAGGAGTCAGAAAATACCAAGTGAGTTGTTCCCTTCATCTGTTGTGCGTCCAATTTTTAAATGTTCTTTATCTGGATTTAGTCCTATGACCGGTCATATCATCTGCAACTAAATCTCTTAGTCATTTCTGGGTCAACTTTGGTGTCCTTTTCTTTACATTATTTTCAAAAAATGTTTAAACTACCTTTTGGAAAAACTATATTCTTCTCTTTCAGCTGTCAAAATGATTTAAAGTGTGACCTCTCAATCAATGGACAATGACCACTTGGTCTTTAAACGATTTTTTTTCCTTCTGCTTCTCTTTTGTCTTTTGTTCTGAAAATGTGCAATCTAAGGCAGTACTTTGAGTTGTTCAAATTGGTCCATTTCTTGAATTGCTTTCCCTTTTCAATGTTTCATTTAATGTTTCTCTAATGGTTAGTTACTGTCAGAAGCTTTGCAAAAAGGTACGTCTTTGAGTTTACGTCTTCCCTAATGCAAGTAATCTTGAATATTTAATAATACAATCCTTTGGAAAAGATGCAGCTTTATCTAATCGCAGGTTCATTTTCTTGTCCTTCTTGTAGGATGTGTGCTGTAAATTTTCGGTTGTATTTTTAATATTAATTTTGCCTTCATAATATAACAAACATTAGGGAAATACTGTTTCTAAATGTCAAGCATAATTTTTTACTCGTTGATTTTTTAATATAATTACTGGCAGAATCACTGAATATTTCAAAATAAAACAGGAAAAATCTCCCAAACTGTAACATGAATGCCAAACCTGTTTGATCACAAATCTGTGAGATGCAAAGGAAATCATAGTTTGTTTTATTGATTCACCTTGAATACATTTTATAGAATATACAGCAAATATGCTAGATAACATGTGCATATTTAAGGTGTATAAAATGAAGCTTAAAAATGGCTCAAATTGTGTTTTGGTGTTTACATTGTTTTCTCTGTATGAATCTGGAGAGAATTTTTCATAAGCAATAAATCTAATAAATGCCTCTTTTAAGAAAAAATGGAAGCTGTCATAAACCCAGATCATGCTGGAAAAGATAAGATTATACTTAAACTGAATGGAAGAACAGAATATTGCTAGAGGGAGATAGAGTTTTCATAGGAGTCAGAAAATACCAAGTGAGTTTTTCCCCTTCATCTGTTGTGCGTCCAATTTTTAAATGTTCTTTATCTGGATTTAGTCCTATGACCGGTCATATCATCTGCAACTAAATCTCTTAGTCATTTCTGGGTCAACTTTGGTGTCCTTTTCTTTACATTATTTTCAAAAAATGTTTAAACTACCTTTTGGAAAAACTATATTCTTCTCTTTCAGCTGTCAAAATGATTTAAAGTGTGACCTCTCAATCAATGGACAATGACCACTTGGTCTTTAAACGATTTTTTTTCCTTCTGCTTCTCTTTTGTCTTTTGTTCTGAAAATGTGCAATCTAAGGCAGTACTTTGAGTTGTTCAAATTGGTCCATTTCTTGAATTGCTTTCCCTTTTCAATGTTTCATTTAATGTTTCTCTAATGGTTAGTTACTGTCAGAAGCTTTGCAAAAAGGTACGTCTTTGAGTTTACGTCTTCCCTAATGCAAGTAATCTTGAATATTTAATAATACAATCCTTTGGAAAAGATGCAGCTTTATCTAATCGCAGGTTCATTTTCTTGTCCTTCTTGTAGGATGTGTGCTGTAAATTTTCGGTTGGTATTTTTAATATTAATTTTGCCTTCATAATATAACAAACATTAGGGGAAATACTGTTTCTAAATGTCAAGCATAATTTTGCTTTCAATAAATACTGAACATAAATGATAAGGGGAAGAATAGAAATGAACACATTCTGAGGGAAATTTTTTGTTTATTTTTTGTACTGTAGTAGTTATTACGTCATTTAGTGCTCACCCCACCTTTTTACAATTTGGGAAACGTTCAGCAGAAGTCAATGAATGTATTATTTTCATTTATAACATTTTTGCTTCACTTTAAAGCTATAAATCAAGCCTTTGTGAATGTCTAAATGCTAAACAAAGTACAGAAATTATATCATAAAATGATAAACTTAAAAAACTAACATATAAATTCCATTATTTTTCAAAAACATTGATTATGAAATACATTGTTTTTTCAGGCTTGTTTTTCTGCATTTTTTAAAACAAATCTTTTAATTTATGTCAGTACTCCCCCACCCGTCAAATAAGCCGAAAAGGTGATAGGTTCTGACTGTCAGATCTTCTTTTTGTCTTCACTAGACATAGGGTTGATGTACACCCAGGCTGAAAAGCATATATGTCCTTTCTACTGTTTTATCCAGGCCTTCTTCAAATCACCCTTGGCTAACATTTCATTGTTTGAAAAGATCTCCATTTTCCAGTCTCCTTTCTTGCAGTTCAGCTTTTTCTTTTCCACTGTGTGGATTATTTTTCTGTATAGATCAGAATTTATATGCAGATTATTTTAAAATCTTGTTGTTCAGTTGCTGAGTCATATCTGATTCTTTGTGATCCCATAGACTGCAGCATGCTAGGCTTCCATATTCTTCACAATCTCTCAGAGTTTGCTCAAACTCATGTTCATTGAGTGGGTGACCATCTCACCCTCTGTCATCCCTTCTCCTCCTTCCCTTAGTCTTTCCCAGCATTGGATCTTTTCCAGTGAATTGGCTCTAAGCATCAAGTGGCCAAAATATTGGAGATTTGACTTCAGCATCAGTACTTCCAAAGAATATTCAGAGTTGGCTTCTTTTACAGTTGACTAGTTTGATCTCCTTGTAGCCCAAGAGACTCAACCTTTATGTTTTGGCATATGATTCATTTTAACTTAATTATCTCTGTATGATATGTCTACGTAATTTTTATAAGAATACCCAATTTTCCCACCACCATTTGTATCCAGAATATGCACAAAACCCATAATTTAAAAATGCAGAAAACAGGGGCTTCCCTGGTGGCTCAGTGGTAAAGAATCTGCCCACCAATGCAAGAGACATGGGTTCAATCCCTGATCCCAGAAGATCCCACATGCTGCAGCACCGTTGATTCTGTGCACCACAACTACTGAGCCTGTGCCTTAGAATCTGTGCTCCGCAACAAGAGAAGCCACCACAATGAGAAGCCCACTTGCCACAACTAGAGAAAAGCCCACACAGCAATGAAGGCCCAGCACAGTTAAAAATAAATAAATAAAATTATTTAAAAAATAATAAAAATACAGAAAAAAAAACTCATTAAAAATGGAGAAATAACCTGAATAGACATTATACCACACCAGTATGAATGCTTAATGAGCACATGAAAAGACGCTCAACTGACAGCCATTAGGGGAATACAAATCAGAAAACCACATGAAGCATCACGTCATACCCTCTAAAACAACTAAAATTAAAAAGACGGACAATCCATAGTGTAGGCAAAGACAATGGAGAAATCAGAACCTTCTTGTATTGCTAATGAGAATGTAAATGTTTCAGAGATTTTGAGCTGTTTCTTAATAGTTGAATATAAACTTAGATATGTCTTGGCAGTTCTGTTACCAAACAGGGTTCTTGGCCTCCTTTGTCAACAGAAATTGATCAGAGATCAGAGAAGAAATTCATACAAGACTTTATGGGGCCCCTGCTGCAGCAGGAGCGAGTGAACAAGCAATAGACCACCTTGCTCATCAGATGCCTGGGGGCCTGGGATGCCAAATCTGTTGCTTACATATGGAGATGGGGGTAGAGTGTCCAGGGGTCTGGCCAGAGGGGTGGCTTAGGTGTCTTGCCCACCCCTTTGGTGGTGTTGAGTGCAGGGTGCCTGTGCAGGGACCTTCTCTGCTCCCAACACGCTGTTTTGGCTCTTGGCTCCTTAGAAGTGGCAGTAAAGGGGTTGAATGTCTTTGTATCTTTTGACCAGAAATGTCCACATATGTGCAATTATTTTCAATCCCGTATAGTGTCTTTGTATTTTGTTGCTGGAGAAGTGTGTCCAGGTGCAAGCCTCGCAGCACTGGAGCAAAGGGTCCCGAGTCACAGGCCTGTCTCAATTTCACTCCTAGGTATCCACCTGAAATAAAACATTGCTCCACATAATGGCCTGTGATCATAGCAATGTATTCATAATAATAAAAATTATGACTGCAAATTACATGATTTGATTCTTAAGCAGTGTCCAGCAATATCAAATATGTATAGATAGAAGGCAGACATTGATTATTTGGAGCTGGATTCAGAACTAGAATTGATGATAAATAGTCATATGTTATCTTTTCAGCATGATGGGAAGGTTATAAGACTGGATTGTGGTTACACAACTCTACACATTTACTAAATATCAAAAAATGTGGCTGAATTTTATGATATACAGTTGAATTTTCTCTTGCTGCTGCAACAATCTGCCTAAAGCTTTTGTCTTAAGATAATAAAATTACTTATTTTGTGGTTTTGTGGATCTGAAGTCTACTTCCTTCCTTATCCATGACTTCAGGTCTCTGTTTGCATAGTGTTTAGGGGCCACCTTACCTCTGAGCACTTGCAAATAGCCCTCTACATCTGGCACCAGCAGTGGGCATGGAGTTCTCATGCTTCCAAGTCTCATACTCTTTCCTCATTTATGCAATATTCCTTGATCCCAAAGATTCTGTTACCAAACAGGGTTCTTGGCCTCCTTTGTCAACAGAAATTGATCAGAGATCAGAGAAGAAATTCATACAAGACTTTATGGGGCCCCTGCTGCAGCAGGAGCGAGTGAACAAGCAATAGACCACCTTGCTCATCAGATGCCTGGGGGCCTGGGATGCCAAATCTGTTGCTTACATATGGAGATGGGGGTAGAGTGTCCAGGGGTCTGGCCAGAGGGGTGGCTTAGGTGTCTTGCCCACCCCTTTGGTGGTGTTGAGTGCAGGGTGCCTGTGCAGGGACCTTCTCTGCTCCCAACACGCTGTTTTGGCTCTTGGCTCCTTAGAAGTGGCAGTAAAGGGGTTGAATGTCTTTGTATCTTTTGACCAGAAATGTCCACATATGTGCAATTATTTTCAATCCCGTATAGTGTCTTTGTATTTTGTTGCTGGAGAAGTGTGTCCAGGTGCAAGCCTCGCAGCACTGGAGCAAAGGGTCCCAGTCACAGGCCTGTCTCAATTTCACTCCTAGGTATCCACCTGAAATAAAACATTGCTCCACATAATGGCCTGTGATCATAGCAATGTATTCATAATAATAAAAATTATGACTGCAAATTACATGATTTGATTCTTAAGCAGTGTCCAGCAATATCAAATATGTATAGATAGAAGGCAGACATTGATTATTTGGAGCTGGATTCAGAACTAGAATTGATGATAAATAGTCATATGTTATCTTTTCAGCATGATGGGAAGGTTATAAGACTGGATTGTGGTTACACAACTCTACACATTTACTAAATATCAAAAAATGTGGCTGAATTTTATGATATACAGTTGAATTTTCTCTTGCTGCTGCAACAATCTGCCTAAAGCTTTTGTCTTAAGATAATAAAATTACTTATTTTGTGGTTTTGTGGATCTGAAGTCTACTTCCTTCCTTATCCATGACTTCAGGTCTCTGTTTGCATAGTGTTTAGGGGCCACCTTACCTCTGAGCACTTGCAAATAGCCCTCTACATCTGGCACCAGCAGTGGGCATGGAGTTCTCATGCTTCCAAGTCTCATACTCTTTCCTCATTTATGCAATATTCCTTGATCCCAAAGATTCTCAGATTTTAAAGACCCATGTGGCTAGCTTAAACTCATGAATGATCTTACTCTCTCAATGTCCTTGACTTTAATCACATCTTCAAAGTCTCTTTTGCTATGTAAAACCACATATTCAGAGTTCTACATATTAAGATTTATATATTTATATCAGGTGATAAAGTTCTGCTATTAGAACTCTGCATATGCTATTATATGGTGAAGTCTTTAAATAGTCCCTATATATATGGAAGTCTTTAAGTAGTCCCTATATATATAGAAGATGTATGTATTATGATAATTTAGGTTTTTTTTAGATCCTTATATTTTTGTTTCTTTTTTATTTTCTGATCTCATATAACACTATGGCCCTAAACATCTAACAGCTTTCCTAAATTCCCAGACTGAAAATGTCACAGCCAACCTTGATTCCTCTTTTCTTTTTATCTCAAGTCTAATGAAAAATTCCTCAACAAGTCTTGACAGCAATACCTACAATCAACTCATGAAAATGCCTACTTCACTATCTCTACCAGTACCAATCTCTTCTAGATCCCTATGACATTGTTCTTGGCCTGCTCTGTTATATGCTTTAATGATCTCTCTGCTTCCTTCCTGCCCTGTTTTCTCTCTCCCAGTCTAGTTTTCACTTAGTAGTCCGATAGCATGAACTCATTAACCAGAGTCCCTAATAATAGTTAAACACACTGAGTCCTTTTTATATGCCAATGTGGACATACATGATTTAAAGGCATTAACCCATTTACTTTTCACAATAACTCTATAAAGGTAGAGTTATTTTTCCCTGAAAAATTTAGCTTGCACAAGAGTGAATAGTAAATACAGCAACCAGAATTTGAATATGTGTCACTTACTCCCAAGCCTGTAATACTTTTACCACTATGCTTGAGACTCAATCCATCTGTTCCCAACTGCTGTTGAACCTTAAATTCATCTTTTAGTCTTATTTTGTGGTTTTGTGGATCTGAAGTCTACTTCCTTCCTTATCCATGACTTCAGGTCTCTGTTTGCATAGTGTTTAGGGGCCACCTTACCTCTGAGCACTTGCAAATAGCCCTCTACATCTGGCACCAGCAGTGGGCATGGAGTTCTCATGCTTCCAAGTCTCATACTCTTTCCTCATTTATGCAATATTCCTTGATCCCAAAGATTCTCAGATTTTAAAGACCCATGTGGCTAGCTTAAACTCATGAATGATCTTACTCTCTCAATGTCCTTGACTTTAATCACATCTTCAAAGTCTCTTTTGCTATGTAAAACCACATATTCAGAGTTCTACATATTAAGATTTATATATTTATATCAGGTGATAAAGTTCTGCTATTAGAACTCTGCATATGCTATTATATGGTGAAGTCTTTAAATAGTCCCTATATATATGGAAGTCTTTAAGTAGTCCCTATATATATAGAAGATGTATGTATTATGATAATTTAGGTTTTTTTTAGATCCTTATATTTTTGTTTCTTTTTTATTTTCTGATCTCATATAACACTATGGCCCTAAACATCTAACAGCTTTCCTAAATTCCCAGACTGAAAATGTCACAGCCAACCTTGATTCCTCTTTTTCTTTTTTATCTCAAGTCTAATGAAAAATTCCTCAACAAGTCTTGACAGCAATACCTACAATCAACTCATGAAAATGCCTACTTCACTATCTCTACCAGTACCAATCTCTTCTAGATCCCTATGACATTGTTCTTGGCCTGCTCTGTTATATGCTTTAATGATCTCTCTGCTTCCTTCCTGCCCTGTTTTCTCTCTCCCAGTCTAGTTTTCACTTAGTAGTCCGATAGCATGAACTCATTAACCAGAGTCCCTAATAATAGCTAAACACACTGAGTCCTTTTTATATGCCAATGTGGACATACATGATTTAAAGGCATTAACCCATTTACTTTTCACAATAACTCTATAAAGGTAGAGTTATTTTTCCCTGAAAAATTTAGCTTGCACAAGAGTGAATAGTAAATACAGCAACCAGAATTTGAATATGTGTCACTTACTCCCAAGCCTGTAATACTTTTACCACTATGCTTGAGACTCAATCCATCTGTTCCCAACTGCTGTTGAACCTTAAATTCATCTCAGTCTGTTGATACTGAGTTTTGTCAGTCACCAAATGGCAAAAGCAGTTCCCGATTCCTCAACCTTACCCAAGGTATGTACTTAGAAGACCAAGAAGATCAAGATGGTCAGTATCATTGGCCTTATGGACAGAGCTCTCCTGGCTGGAAGTGGCATTCATCTCCCCAAAGAGATGTCAGGGAGGCTGCAAAATAGTCTCCCCTGTTATCACTGTAAAGGGAGATGGGCATTCTGTCTCTCAGTTGGGTAACTGCCTAGGTAGTCAACTTGTCGATCTTCCGCTGTGCTGCTTTCAGCAAGGAAAATAAGCAGTTAGAGCAGGGTTGGCCAGCAGTCTAGGAATCTGCACTCCTATTTCCAGTAACTGGGCTGCCAGTGTGGATGGAAAGGGACGAAACAGAAGTCAGAACTCTCAGATCAGACACGTGGGCAGCAGGGAGGATCTCAAGGCCCCCAGATGTGTCCTTCACACTGTGCAGGACCCAGAGGGTCAGTGCCTGCCACACAGAGGCTGAGGGCTAGCAGTGGCATCTAGAAAAGCAGTGAATGTTGGCAAAGAGGGGCAAAAACCTAAGGTGATCACAGAGAGTCATTTTTCCTCTTCCACGTTCCATCTCTTCTATTCTGACCACCGTAAGGGATTACACCCTAGCATTGTTTCCTTTCTTTTACGGACATGTTTTTATGAATTACCAGATAGATGTTTTTTTTTCTAATCACATTAGTAGTTCCTTTGTTATATGCCTTCCTTGCCCTGTTTTCTCTCCCAGTCTAGTTTTCACTTAGTAGTCCGATAGCATGAACTCATTAACCAGAGTCCCTAATAATAGCTAAACACACTGAGTCCTTTTTATATGCCAATGTGGACATACATGATTTAAAGGCATTAACCCATTTACTTTTCACAATAACTCTATAAAGGTAGAGTTATTTTTCCCTGAAAAATTTAGCTTGCACAAGAGTGAATAGTAAATACAGCAACCAGAATTTGAATATGTGTCACTTACTCCCAAGCCTGTAATACTTTTACCACTATGCTTGAGACTCAATCCATCTGTTCCCAACTGCTGTTGAACCTTAAATTCATCTCAGTCTGTTGATACTGAGTTTTGTCAGTCACCAAATGGCAAAAGCAGTTCCCGATTCCTCAACCTTACCCAAGGTATGTACTTAGAAGACCAAGAAGATCAAGATGGTCAGTATCATTGGCCTTATGGACAGAGCTCTCCTGGCTGGAAGTGGCATTCATCTCCCCAAAGAGATGTCAGGGAGGCTGCAAAATAGTCTCCCCTGTTATCACTGTAAAGGGAGATGGGCATTCTGTCTCTCAGTTGGGTAACTGCCTAGGTAGTGAACTTGTCGATCTTCCGCTGTGCTGCATTCAGCAAGGAAAATAAGCAGTTAGAGCAGGGTTGGCCAGCAGTCTAGGAATCTGCACTCCTATTTCCAGTAACTGGGCTGCCAGTGTGGATGGAAAGGGACGAAACAGAAGTCAGAACTCTCAGATCAGACACGTGGGCAGCAGGGAGGATCTAAAGGGCCCCCCAGATGTGTCCTTCACACTGTGCAGGACCCAGAGGGTCAGTGCCTGCCACACAGAGGCTGAGGGCTAGCAGTGGCATCTAGAAAAGCAGTGAATGTTGGCAAAGAGGGGCAAAAACCTAAGGTGATCACAGAGAGTCATTTTTCCTCTTCCACGTTCCATCTCTTCTATTCTGACCACTGTAAGGGATTACACCCTAGCATGAGGAGAGGATAGGTAGATGTTTGAAACGCAGGATTTGAATATGAAACTGAATGTGAACTGGACATGTTTTTATGAATTATAACCAGATAGATGTCTCTCAAGTGCAGAAAGGAATGATTTCTTTTTAGAACATGATTCAATACAATGACAGATTTAAATAAAAGTGTTTATGTTTATTCACTATCCTTTGGGTTTTTTTTTAATTACTTGGTTATAAAAGCATCAAAGCCTCAACACCCCAAGAGAAGGCTCTTTACCCCAGTCCTTTCCCCACTACACTCCAAACCTAAAGCCAACTATTTGCTCAGGACTTTACACAGGCCGTCAACAGGGCTCGTTCCTACTCATCTTTCGTGATTCAATTGTCACATTTATAAATAGGTTTTTGCAAAGCACTTTCTCTTAAGTTTCTCCTCCCCTGACTCTGCAACCATTTCTTTTTTATTATCCTGCCTTGTTTCATTTTATTTCTTGCATTTCCATCTACAGAACATTCAGAATGGAAGAAAAGCTGTTTATTTGTTAGTAACTCCATCCGGGCATCCAAATTGACTCTCATTTGGAAGACTGGTCTAGGAAGTTAGAAAGAGAAAGCTAGAATTGGCAACATACTTTTAGAAAGTCTCATACATGGAAACTGTGTTATTGAAGGCATGGTCTCACTGTCTGTATTCTTTCACGGTGAACTAACTCTGTAAGTCTCAGAATCAAGCACCCCTCTGCCTCAGACCCATGTAGCACAGTTTCCCACTTTCCTATCCCCTCTCCATTCCAACACCATCCTCTGCAAACAAGATAGGAATAGTTAGAAGACCTCACCTTCAGACGGGCAGTTAGAGCAGGGTTGGCCAGCAGTCTAGGAATCTGCACTCCTATTTCCAGTAACTGGGCTGCCGGGGGGCGAAACAGAAGTCAGAACTCTCAGATCAGACACGTGGGCAGCAGGGAGGATCTCAAGGCCCCCAGATGTGTCCTTCACACTGTGCAGGACCCAGAGGGTCAGTGCCTGCCACACAGAGGCTGAGGGCTAGCAGTGGCATCTAGAAAAGCAGTGAATGTTGGCAAAGAGGGGCAAAAACCTAAGGTGATCACAGAGAGTCATTTTTCCTCTTCCACGTTCCATCTCTTCTATTCTGACCACCGTAAGGGATTACACCCTAGCATGAGGAGAGGATAGGTAGATGTTTGAAACGCAGGATTTGAATATGAAACTGAATGTGAACTGGACATGTTTTTATGAATTATAACCAGATAGATGTCTCTCAAGTGCAGAAAGGAATGATTTCTTTTTAGAACATGATTCAATACAATGACAGATTTAAATAAAAGTGTTTATGTTTATTCACTATCCTTTGGGTTTTTTTTTAATTACTTGGTTATAAAAGCATCAAAGCCTCAACACCCCAAGAGAAGGCTCTTTACCCCAGTCCTTTCCCCACTACACTCCAAACCTAAAGCCAACTATTTGCTCAGGACTTTACACAGGCCGTCAACAGGGCTCGTTCCTACTCATCTTTCGTGATTCAATTGTCACATTTATAAATAGGTTTTTGCAAAGCACTTTCTCTTAAGTTTCTCCTCCCCTGACTCTGCAACCATTTCTTTTTTATTATCCTGCCTTGTTTCATTTTATTTCTTGCATTTCCATCTACAGAACATTCAGAATGGAAGAAAAGCTGTTTATTTGTTAGTAACTCCATCCGGGCATCCAAATTGACTCTCATTTGGAAGACTGGTCTAGGAAGTTAGAAAGAGAAAGCTAGAATTGGCAACATACTTTTAGAAAGTCTCATACATGGAAACTGTGTTATTGAAGGCATGGTCTCACTGTCTGTATTCTTTCACGGTGAACTAACTCTGTAAGTCTCAGAATCAAGCACCCCTCTGCCTCAGACCCATGTAGCACAGTTTCCCACTTTCCTATCCCCTCTCCATTCCAACACCATCCTCTGCAATTTACAAGATAGGAATAGTTAGAAGACTCACCTTCAGACAGAGGAGTTACAGAAATTTGCTAGTTTTAACAAGGATTAAATTGTGATCACGTCTGACCCATTCAGTGATGAAAAATTGTGTCTTCCTGTGAAATCTAGTCTCACCATTTGAAACATCTGCTTCACTACCTCCTTTCCAGTTGTTCCCAGTCAAAACTAAGAAAGGTAATTGAAAAACATTTTGCACACCTAAGTGTGGCATAGCAAGATTCTTTCCATTAGATATGTGTGAATGACCTAGGCAATTACCTCCGCCATTCAAGCTCTCTGCTTTCAGAAATGTGCCGTTTTCTTCTAATTGGAAGACCATATGTGACTTTTAAAGCACCTCCACTGCTCTGTTTTATTAAATAGGATGGGTGGTGAATGTGGCAGTAAGTCTCTTTAAAGATTCACTCCTGCGCTGCAAGCTCCTGCCAACACTGTAAATGTGAGTTAACATTCTGGAGGCCAAACTGTTTTTCACAGATAGTGGATAAGCAGAGTTAAACAGCATGAATCTGCTAGAGGCATAGCCATATTCCTCTCAAGCAAGAGAAAGACAGAATCATTATTCTGCTGGCCAAGTGAATACCTGGGAAAGGAGCCCTGGTGTGCATACCCAATTTGAGGCAACTGTCCTTTGTAAATTGATCTTTTAACACTTCTATATCATTCTCATTAAAAACTAAAGAATCATGACTTGTTTCCCTAGTATTAGTTAGAAAATTATATCATTTTCTACCTTAATTCTTCATTTGGCATTAGCGGTTCGAATCAGAGGTAGCCATAAATAATAATATGGAAATGTGTATCTGGTACAGCATGTTTAATATCCAGTAGAATCAGAAAAGGTGACCACAGGGCATATAGGTAATAATGGGAAATAAAGCTAGAATTGGCAACATACTTTTAGAAAGTCTCATACATGGAAACTGTGTTATTGAAGGCATGGTCTCACTGTCTGTATTCTTTCACGGTGAACTAACTCTGTAAGTCTCAGAATCAAGCACCCCTCTGCCTCAGACCCATGTAGCACAGTTTCCCACTTTCCTATCCCCTCTCCATTCCAACACCATCCTCTGCAATTTACAAGATAGGAATAGTTAGAAGACTCACCTTCAGACAGAGGAGTTACAGAAATTTGCTAGTTTTAACAAGGATTAAATTGTGATCACGTCTGACCCATTCAGTGATGAAAAATTGTGTCTTCCTGTGAAATCTAGTCTCACCATTTGAAACATCTGCTTCACTACCTCCTTTCCAGTTGTTCCCAGTCAAAACTAAGAAAGGTAATTGAAAAACATTTTGCACACCTAAGTGTGGCATAGCAAGATTCTTTCCATTAGATATGTGTGAATGACCTAGGCAATTACCTCCGCCATTCAAGCTCTCTGCTTTCAGAAATGTGCCGTTTTCTTCTAATTGGAAGACCATATGTGACTTTTAAAGCACCTCCACTGCTCTGTTTTATTAAATAGGATGGGTGGTGAATGTGGCAGTAAGTCTCTTTAAAGATTCACTCCTGCGCTGCAAGCTCCTGCCAACACTGTAAATGTGAGTTAACATTCTGGAGGCCAAACTGTTTTTCACAGATAGTGGATAAGCAGAGTTAAACAGCATGAATCTGCTAGAGGCATAGCCATATTCCTCTCAAGCAAGAGAAAGACAGAATCATTATTCTGCTGGCCAAGTGAATACCTGGGAAAGGAGCCCTGGTGTGCATACCCAATTTGAGGCAACTGTCCTTTGTAAATTGATCTTTTAACACTTCTATATCATTCTCATTAAAAACTAAAGAATCATGACTTGTTTCCCTAGTATTAGTTAGAAAATTATATCATTTTCTACCTTAATTCTTCATTTGGCATTAGCGGTTCGAATCAGAGGTAGACATAAATACATAATATGGAAATGTGTATCTGGTACAGCATGTTTAATATCCAGTAGAATCAGAAAAGGTGACCACAGGGGCATATAGGTAATAATGGGAAATAATAGTCCATATAAATTCTGGGGCAGGTTCTACTCATTAAGACTTTTAACCATGTTTTACCTGGTGATACTTGGGACTGAATGTGAAGAGAAACAAAATAATCGTGATGGTTTCTATTTCATCATATGATTTAGAACTGATTGTTAGAGTTACCATTTTCATGCCCAGAGCAACCAAGGAGAATACAATTTTTATTCTATGGACAGCTGTGGAAACTAAAGCTGAGAGAAACCTTGTGACTTGCCCAAAGTATCATAGCTGATGATGGTAATCATGAATTTAAGTTGTCTTTGTCTAAGATCAGAAATACTTCCACTATAGATGAGGGTGTTTGTCACTTCCATGTGTTCTTTCTAGTTGTATGTCAAACACAAATGGATAAGTAAGTCAAAGACAAGATGCATAGGATATTAGCTATTATGCTAAAGAAAAAAATGCTTTTTAAAAATTTCTGTGTATGTACAACATACATTCATAATGTTAATATTCTCACAATAGAGTGGAGACTTATCATTCATTTGTTACTCCAAATACGTATCGAGTAGCCACTATGCACCAGACAAAAACAGTGATTACTGGTACCAGAAAGAATTTATTTGTTCCAGGGGCTCATAAACGTATGGAAAAAAATGTATAAATGTTTACAAATCAATGTGACATGTATCATGATGGTGCTAAACAGGTAGATGTGGCTTGTACTTAACCTTTCTAGAAATGCCCAATAAAACTCCTTTCAAGCAGGAGGTAAAATGAGTTGAACTGTTCAGTGGTATGAGAATGTAAGGGAAAGTGCCTGTCACAAGGGATCTAATATGGAAAATATGGATGTAGGCAAAAACCTAATGTGGTAAGAGCTTTTATAAATAGTTTGCTTGAATAGTCCCAAACAATATAAGATTAGACACTTTGCATGTGCACTTGCTTAAAATATAGTTGGTGTCTTAAAAAGGATCATTTGTACTTTGCGACTTAGTTAACAACTTTTGGTAGAAAGAAAAAGTCATAATGGTAAAGTTCTGCAATCTTTAGACTATAACTGGAAATCCTCAAAGAACTCAAAGAGCAACTTAAATGATTAATGTTTAATTACAGGGGTCTATGGAGAGTATTATGGAAAAACAAAGTGTATTCAAATTAGTGACATACTCATAAACTCACCCGTAATTCATAGTTACCATGTACTCTCTATAGAGATGGCATTATCCAACTGTAACATCAGCAAATTCTTAATGAAATTGTCTCTGTTCATGGAAATGGCCTGTTATAGTAATCTTGACCTTAGATTACTATAAGAGAAAGTTCATGTGCCTTACTGACATTCTTCCAATCTCTGAGAATCTTTCCTAAGGTTTTACTCTTCTTATCTTTCTTTCCATCATTTTCTACTACTCTTAAGGATATACCCTCTGTTCTTCATTCTTTCTTCTTAATTTCATTTACCATTCAGTACAGAATTTCTATGACTGCCAACTAATATAAAGTTTAGCCCTGGGCTTTTCTGGTGGTCCAGTGGGCAAAGAGTCCACTTTGTAGTGCAAAGGGCACTGGTTCGATCCCTGGCCAAGGAAAATCTCACATGCTGAGAAATGACTGGGCTAGTGTGTCCAATTGTGAGTCAGTGCTCTGGAGTGCATGCACCCAGAGCTAGTATTCTTCAGTGAGAGAGGCCACTGTGATGGGAGGTCCACATAGGCCAAAGAGTAAAGATGGATGAAATATAAAAACAATGACTCAAGGCAAAGAAAAAAAAAAGGGCATGCCAAATCCTTAAAAAAAAAAAAAAAAGCCCTAAACTTTAAAACAGTTCCATTGTGTGACAGTCTGTTAAGCACTTAAGACATCTGGAAACCAAGTTTCTTCCAGAGATCAAGCTCAAAATCAAAAGAAAGGATAAAGCATCAGGTAGGAAGATTTCAGCTAGAAAAGATGGAGGTAGACTGGACATTGCTAGCAGAGTTTGAATTCTAACAAGTGAGTTCATGTGCTGTCAATAAGAAAATAATATTGAATTCTTTACCATTGAGCAACCAGGGGAGCTCTAAGAAGATATATATACCTATGTATATTAGTCACTTCAGTTGTGTCCAGTTCTTTGAGACCCCATGGACAATAGCCTGCCTGGCTCCTCTGTCCATGGGATTCTCCAGGTAAGAATACTGGAGTGGGTTGTCATACCCTCCTCCAAGCAGAGGATCTTCCCGACTCAGGGATCTAATCTGCATCTCTTATGTCTTCCACATTGGCAGGTGGGTTCTTTACCTGAAAAACTCAAGGAGATATATCATATATTCTAATATATTCTAATTATTTTGTTAAAATTTTGTAAATGAGTGTCAATCACTTTTACTTCCAGTATTTATTGTCCAGTGAACCTCGTCTCTGACTTTTCTTCGTCTGTCCCTATACAAATTATTTTCTGAGGCAGGAGTTGACCAACTATTTACAACATGTTGGCCAAATCCAGCTCAATACTTGCTTTTATGAATAAGGTTTTGCTGGAATAAAATCGTACCCCTTACCTTGTTCATTGTCTATGGCTCCTTTTGTGCTTTGATAGCAGAGCTGAATAATCATAAAAGAGACCATTTGGTTCACAAAGCATAAAATATTTACTATTTGGCCCTTTGTAGAAAAAGCTTGTCTGGTAATTATTACATGTTGCTTCATATTATTTGCTCTTCTTGTGGTTCATATTTCTCCTCTAAAATTGTTGGCTTATTATAGGACACCATGTACTATGGGCTTCCCTGGTGGCTCAGCAGTAAAAAATCCCCCTCCAATGCAAGGGTCATGAATTTGATCTTTGGGCTGAAAAGATCCCCTAGAGAAGAAAATAGCAACTGACTTCAATATTCTTGCCTGGAGAATCCCATGGGCAGAGGAGTCTGGAGGGCTACAGTCCATGTGGTTGCAAAGAGTCTGACACAACCTAGTGACTAAACAACAACAACATCATATATTGTTTGGTTTGGTACAAATGAGCAATAACAAGCAGAGTACACTTTAAACAATACATATGCAAGTTCCAGGAGTTGAAGAATTATATTTTCTTAGCCATTATTATGCATCTGGACCCTTGTGTGTCGAGTACATAGTAGATGTGCAAAAATAATGGATTATGGTTTTATTAGTCACTTCAGTTGTGTCCAGTTCTTTGAGACCCCATGGACAATAGCCTGCCTGGCTCCTCTGTCCATGGGATTCTCCAGGTAAGAATACTGGAGTGGGTTGTCATACCCTCCTCCAAGCAGAGGATCTTCCCGACTCAGGGATCTAATCTGCATCTCTTATGTCTTCCACATTGGCAGGTGGGTTCTTTACCTGAAAAACTCAAGGAGATATATCATATATTCTAATATATTCTAATTATTTTGTTAAAATTTTGTAAATGAGTGTCAATCACTTTTACTTCCAGTATTTATTGTCCAGTGAACCTCGTCTCTGACTTTTCTTCGTCTGTCCCTATACAAATTATTTTCTGAGGCAGGAGTTGACCAACTATTTACAACATGTTGGCCAAATCCAGCTCAATACTTGCTTTTATGAATAAGGTTTTGCTGGAATAAAATCGTACCCCTTACCTTGTTCATTGTCTATGGCTCCTTTTGTGCTTTGATAGCAGAGCTGAATAATCATAAAAGAGACCATTTGGTTCACAAAGCATAAAATATTTACTATTTGGCCCTTTGTAGAAAAAGCTTGTCTGGTAATTATTACATGTTGCTTCATATTATTTGCTCTTCTTGTGGTTCATATTTCTCCTCTAAAATTGTTGGCTTATTATAGGACACCATGTACTATGGGCTTCCCTGGTGGCTCAGCAGTAAAAAATCCCCCTCCAATGCAAGGGTCATGAATTTGATCTTTGGGCTGAAAAGATCCCCTAGAGAAGAAAATAGCAACTGACTTCAATATTCTTGCCTGGAGAATCCCATGGGCAGAGGAGTCTGGAGGGCTACAGTCCATGTGGTTGCAAAGAGTCTGACACAACCTAGTGACTAAACAACAACAACATCATATATTGTTTGGTTTGGTACAAATGAGCAATAACAAGCAGAGTACACTTTAAACAATACATATGCAAGTTCCAGGAGTTGAAGAATTATATTTTTCTTAGCCATTATTATGCATCTGGACCCTTGTGTGTCGAGTACATAGTAGATGTGCAAAAATAATGGATTATGGTTGTTGATTGCAGTGTGTGGGGGGAGATGTTTGAAATATCTTGAGTAAGTAGACATCCAAATAAGAAACTGACTTAAATATCGTTGTATATACAAACTGTACATTAATAAATAAGACAATCTAGTAATCAACTCTAAACTTGGAGTCAAGGAAACATGAGTCGTGTTCTATTGTACTTGAGATGTGTCTGTATGTGTGTGCTTCATTGCTACATCAAATCTGACTCTTTTGTGACCTCGTGGACTGTAATCTTCCAGGCTCCCCTTCCATGGGATTTCCTAGGCAAGGATACTGGATTGGGTTGCCATTTCCTACTCCAGTATTTGATATTGTTATATCCAAATAAATGGGCACCCAGGTACAGCACATGTGCTCTAAACAATAAACATTCTTCAGTATATTTTTCTACCAACACAATGCTTATTCTTTCAGACAACAACTTCAAGTCTTAGCACCAACGAAGGACTAATTTAATCTATAAAAATACCCAAAGCCCTCCAGGAAAGGACTTAATTGTCAGAAAAAGTACTGCAGATTTTTTTACTTCTTAATTGTTCCTTCATATTTATCATCTTGCCTTAGCTCATGGCATACTTTTGCTTAGGCTGATTTACAAGATTTGAAAAGGAAGCTAAAAGAACACATTCTGAAGACTGGAAATGTTGAACATGCTGATTTTATAGATGAAAAATCAAAACATTTACATACCTGTCTTTGACTGTCTAAGGAAGCACATGTCAAAATAAAGTAGTCCGTCTTTTTGGGCTGAAAAGATCCCTAGAGAAGAAAATAGCAACTGACTTCAATATTCTTGCCTGGAGAATCCCATGGGCAGAGGAGTCTGGAGGGCTACAGTCCATGTGGTTGCAAAGAGTCTGACACAACCTAGTGACTAGACAACAACAACATCATATATTGTTTGGTTTGGTACAAATGAGCAATAACAAGCAGAGTACACTTTAAACAATACATATGCAAGTTCCAGGAGTTGAAGAATTATATTTTTCTTAGCCATTATTATGCATCTGGACCCTTGTGTGTCGAGTACATAGTAGATGTGCAAAAATAATGGATTATGGTTGTTGATTGCAGTGTGTGGGGGGAGATGTTTGAAATATCTTGAGTAAGTAGACATCCAAATAAGAAACTGACTTAAATATCGTTGTATATACAAACTGTACATTAATAAATAAGACAATCTAGTAATCAACTCTAAACTTGGAGTCAAGGAAACATGAGTCGTGTTCTATTGTACTTGAGATGTGTCTGTATGTGTGTGCTTCATTGCTACATCAAATCTGACTCTTTTGTGACCTCGTGGACTGTAATCTTCCAGGCTCCCCTTCCATGGGATTTCCTAGGCAAGGATACTGGATTGGGTTGCCATTTCCTACTCCAGTATTTGATATTGTTATATCCAAATAAATGGGCACCCAGGTACAGCACATGTGCTCTAAACAATAAACATTCTTCAGTATATTTTTCTACCAACACAATGCTTATTCTTTCAGACAACAACTTCAAGTCTTAGCACCAACGAAGGACTAATTTAATCTATAAAAATACCCAAAGCCCTCCAGGAAAGGACTTAATTGTCAGAAAAAGTACTGCAGATTTTTTTACTTCTTAATTGTTCCTTCATATTTATCATCTTGCCTTAGCTCATGGCATACTTTTGCTTAGGCTGATTTACAAGATTTGAAAAGGAAGCTAAAAGAACACATTCTGAAGACTGGAAATGTTGAACATGCTGATTTTATAGATGAAAAATCAAAACATTTACATACCTGTCTGTTGACTGTCTAAGGAAGCACATGTCAAAATAAAAGTCCGTCCAACGTTCTCAGAAAGAATTTAGTCTCTGTTGCCTTGATTCCTTTCCATTATTTGGAAAGACATGCACCTTTATTTTCCCCCAGAAAGCTACAGGCTAGGATGGGTTCTCTGATGCTATTGTTTTGTACGCGTCTCCAAGGTGACAGCACTGAGGTGCCATGGTGTGGTTTGGGCACCCGTTTAGCAAATGTCCTGATAGTCACGCTCCTCCTTCCCAGCCCACGTCCACGTGGTCCACTTCGACTGATCTCCCCCAACAGCTGTTTCAATATCCTGTAGTCATCCATTTTCCACATGTATCCAGCCCAGTGGAGCTACAGTAAAGTGAGTGGAGCTTCACTGCAGGGGGTTTGGCTGCTTGCCAGGGCTTCACTACAACTCATCCTTCCTTGCTGTTCATGGGTCAGGCTCTTGGGTAACACTGAATCAGGTTTGCAAGAAATTCCATGGAGAGTTGTGGCAAGCCCAAATTTTGCTATCTCCACTCAGCAAACTTCAAGTTTCACCGGTAACTCACACATGCCAGGCACAGAGAAGGATGTACAGATATCTTGTATTTCAAATCCTGTAGACTGAAATGACTTGGCAAAAGCAATGATGAAGGCACTTAGCCTTTTTTGTCCTCACCTTGTGGCTTGGGGGATCTGAGTTTCCTGACCAGGAATGGAGCCCTGGGTCTGCCCATGAAATTTCCAAGTACTAACCAGGTGACTGTCAGGGAGATCCCTTACGACATCTACTCTGAGAAAAAAAATCTCATAATCTGGAATAACACTATAAATAAAACTATGATAAGTACTGAGGTTTACTTTCCGAGAAGACACATAGAAGGACCACTTCATGTCAACCAAACATGCATTTTTCAAACCCGTATTTTCACAACTAAGAAATCTGCATGTTAACAGAGCTTCACTTTCTATAAAAATTTAAACTCTTCAATCATATTAGGAAAAAATCTTGGCAGAATGTAAAATTAAGCAGAAATATATTCTGAATTCATTTTCCATACAAATGAAAATCAAATAAAATCAAATAAGCAGAAAGAGAAGCTTCTCTGCATTTTAAAACTGTAGGGAATAAAAATACATACAAGGGAGATTATAATCTAGTCTGGTAATTCAGTTTGCCAAGATGTCACATTCTAGGCTGCATTAAGTGATGGAATTTAAATAATGGTTAATATAAAAAATATTTTGGCACTATGTACTCTAGCATTCTCACACTTCAAGTGAGGAAATGGTAAGTATTGTATTAAATGCACACAATTGGTCCCAGACTTTGGGCTACAAGTCTTTAAAGTTTACCTTACCATGAAAGGGACATATATTTTCTGAGACACAAAAATTTGCATATCCATCTACATTCATCCAAACTCCCTCTTCAAAAAACACAAACATACAGGATTCTCTTTTCCACCACAATGCTACATTCACTGTACCCTGAAAAGCCTCAACTTATGCAAACTAGAACTCACTGTACACTGAAAAGCCTCAACTTATGCAAACTAGAGCTCAAGGGCTCATGAATTTTACTTTTCCTTTGTGTTTGGATAGAAACATGAACAGAATTGGTCATTTGAGCCACAGAAGACTCTACCTGGCTTGATATTTTTCTCCAAGTCATATATGTATTACAACTGTACTGAAGAACACATGGTGTAAGAGAAAAAAAGAAGCCAGAGCATTAAAGTACATTGAAAAACCTGTATTGTATATAAATATATATAAATATAGATATAAGTACTGCTATATATAGATACAAACAAAGCAAAAGCAAGTTAAATTTCAAAAGAGAATTGTACGTTTTTTTGAAAAGGCAAGAATGATTAAAGAAATTCTAGCATCAAAAATATACTTTGGGGCTTCCCTGGTGGTCCAGTGGGTAAAGAGTCTGCCTTGCAGTGCAAGGGGTGCTGGTTCAATCCCTGGCAGAGGAAGATCCCACATGCTGTGGAGCAGGTGTATTCAATTGCTAGCCAGTGCTCTGGAGCGCTTGCGCCCACAGCTGGTGCTCTGCTACAGGAGAGGTCACTGCAATGGGAGGCCTACACAGGCTGAAGAACAAAGATGGCCAAAAATAAATAAATAAAAGGCCAATAAAAGTGGCCAAAAATTAAATACACATACACACACACACACACACACACTTTGGGGAGGAATTATTTGACACATTTAGCCTGGAGAAGAAAATCAAAGGTAAAGCTATATATTTGAAGTAACGGAACTATACCTTAAATGCATATGTAAGCAATCTAAAAATCTTTTATGGAATATAAAATAGTCTTAGGTATACTTTTGCTTATATATATATATATATATATATATATATATTTGTTTCTTATATAAGAACAGTCTTCTAGCAAACATAATGAAAGAATCCTCCCTTTTTAAAGTAATAATAAAGTAAAATGAACTTCCTTTGCAAAATATTAACAGGAAAAGTAGAAAACATAAATGAAGGTCAAAAGGGGGACTTAAAAGAATACTTGAACAAAAGACATGCATTTTCTTTGACTTTGTATTATAAAGATACCAGCTTCCATAAATCAATCATGAATTTAGTGCAATGTTGATACAAATCATCAAAATTAATTATAGGGTATATTTGGAATAAAAACTTGCAAGAATTACCGGGAAGATTCCTTTAAAAAAGAATAATGCGAAGGAACAAATTCTGAAATATATTTATATATGTCTATAGCTTTAGAAAACAAAACAATCAAGTACTTATGCATAAAAAGACCAGGCAGATCCATGGAATAGAAGAAAGAACTCAGCGATAGAATAGTAGAAAGAACTCAGAAATAGATACTTAAACAGAAATTTAGTTTATAATAAAAGTAACCATCAATTCCTGAAAAAAAATTCATCCTTGAATAAATAGATTTAGGAAACCTTGCCAAATGCCTGAAAAATGAAGCCCCCAAATAAATTTGAATTCTATATCAGTCTTTCATACAGCATAAATATTATGAGGTTAAAATAGCTAAATGAAAATATTCATTGATAAAAATTATTACAAAATCAAAGTTTTTTCATAATTTCCAAGTGGCAAATATTTTCAATATAATATAAAATTGAGATATCTTAAAGTATAAATTATACACAATCCCTGGCAGAGGAAGATCCCACATGCTGTGGAGCAGGTGTATTCAATTGCTAGCCAGTGCTCTGGAGCGCTTGCCCACAGCTGGTGCTCTGCTACAGGAGAGGTCACTGCAATGGGAGGCCTACACAGGCTGAAGAACAAAGATGGCCAAAAATAAATAAATAAAAGGCCAATAAAAGTGGCCAAAAATTAAATACACATACACACACACACACACACACACTTTGGGGAGGAATTATTTGACACATTTAGCCTGGAGAAGAAAATCAAAGGTAAAGCTATATATTTGAAGTAACGGAACTATACCTTAAATGCATATGTAAGCAATCTAAAAATCTTTTATGGAATATAAAATAGTCTTAGGTATACTTTTGCTTATATATATATATATATATATATATATATATATTTGTTTCTTATATAAGAACAGTCTTCTAGCAAACATAATGAAAGAATCCTCCCTTTTTAAAGTAATAATAAAGTAAAATGAACTTCCTTTGCAAAATATTAACAGGAAAAGTAGAAAACATAAATGAAGGTCAAAAGGGGGACTTAAAAGAATACTTGAACAAAAGACATGCATTTTCTTTGACTTTGTATTATAAAGATACCAGCTTCCATAAATCAATCATGAATTTAGTGCAATGTTGATACAAATCATCAAAATTAATTATAGGGTATATTTGGAATAAAAACTTGCAAGAATTACCGGGAAGATTCCTTTAAAAAAGAATAATGCGAAGGAACAAATTCTGAAATATATTTATATATGTCTATAGCTTTAGAAAACAAAACAATCAAGTACTTATGCATAAAAAAACCAGGCAGATCCATGGAATAGAAGAAAGAACTCAGCGATAGAATAGTAGAAAGAACTCAGAAATAGATACTTAAACAGAAATTTAGTTTATAATAAAAGTAACCATCAATTCCTGAAAAAAAAATTCATCCTTGAATAAATAGATTTAGGAAACCTTGCCAAATGCCTGAAAAATGAAGCCCCCAAATAAATTTGAATTCTATATCAGTCTTTCATACAGCATAAATATTATGAGGTTAAAATAGCTAAATGAAAATATTCATTGATAAAAATTATTACAAAATCAAAGTTTTTTCATAATTTCCAAGTGGCAAATATTTTCAATATAATATAAAATTGAGATATCTTAAAGTATAAAAATATTTGACTACACACAGTTTAAAAAAAATTCTTCCCTGAAAAATATTATTATCCAAATTAACGATCAGTGACACATCAAATACAAATACTGAGCCATCTGGATAAGCAAAAATAAAATTCTTAATTTATAACAAGCAATTAAAAACAATGAGGATCTGTGAAAATTCTAATAAAATTGGTCAAAGAATATGAAAAGATAGTTCATATAAAAATAAATGCAAAAGCCCTTTTAGTATAGAAAAGTACCTTTGGTATAGGAAAATAGCCATGTAAAATTTCCATCATAATAAAACTGATTCAAAATTGATCATATGAAGCAGGGTATTTTAACTATCACAATTGCAAAAATGTGAAATGATGGCTAGACACTGAACTGATGTTGAAATGGGGCTAGGTCGGTTCACATAATGGAAACTTGTTTGGAAGGGAACTTGTTTTTAAGCAGTCAAATAAAAGTGACATATAACATTTTAAAAATGTTTTTAATTTTTGCAATTGAAGGATAATTACTTTATAGACATATAACATTTTATACAGTCATTTTCTTTTAGGATTGTATTGTGCAAGTGTGTTTTCACACTTTAGCACAAGCCATTTGGATAAGAATACTTATCTCAACATTGTTAGTAGCAACATAAGATTAAAATAATTAGAAATAATGACAGCTTATTGGTTGATAAATTATGTATAAACATATAATGAATTAACATGTTATTGTTTCCATTAAAATTTGTGATGACCATTGTAAATTGATATTGATAACAACCAAGATGTATAATTTAGGGAACAGCAAGTTGCAAAGCATACATATTAAAACATTAATCCATCAATTCCTAAAAAATACCTTGAATAAATAGATTTAGGAAACCTTGCCAAATGCCTGAAAAATGAAGCCCCAAATAAATTTGAATTCTATATCAGTCTTTCATACAGCATAAATATTATGAGGTTAAAATAGCTAAATGAAAATATTCATTGATAAAAATTATTACAAAATCAAAGTTTTTTCATAATTTCCAAGTGGCAAATATTTTCAATATAATATAAAATTGAGATATCTTAAAGTATAAAAATATTTGACTACACACAGTTTAAAAAAAATTCTTCCCTGAAAAATATTATTATCCAAATTAACGATCAGTGACACATCAAATACAAATACTGAGCCATCTGGATAAGCAAAAATAAAATTCTTAATTTATAACAAGCAATTAAAAACAATGAGGATCTGTGAAAATTCTAATAAAATTGGTCAAAGAATATGAAAAGATAGTTCATATAAAAATAAATGCAAAAGCCCTTTTAGTATAGAAAAGTACCTTTGGTATAGGAAAATAGCCATGTAAAATTTCCATCATAATAAAACTGATTCAAAATTGATCATATGAAGCAGGGTATTTTAACTATCACAATTGCAAAAATGTGAAATGATGGCTAGACACTGAACTGATGTTGAAATGGGGCTAGGTCGGTTCACATAATGGAAACTTGTTTGGAAGGGAACTTGTTTTTAAGCAGTCAAATAAAAGTGACATATAACATTTTAAAAATGTTTTTAATTTTTGCAATTGAAGGATAATTACTTTATAGACATATAACATTTTATACAGTCATTTTCTTTTAGGATTGTATTGTGCAAGTGTGTTTTCACACTTTAGCACAAGCCATTTGGATAAGAATACTTATCTCAACATTGTTAGTAGCAACATAAGATTAAAATAATTAGAAATAATGACAGCTTATTGGTTGATAAATTATGTATAAACATATAATGAATTAACATGTTATTGTTTCCATTAAAATTTGTGATGACCATTGTAAATTGATATTGATAACAACCAAGATGTATAATTTAGGGAACAGCAAGTTGCAAAGCATACATATTATAATACCATTTCATTCAGAGATATATCTGAAATGATTCATAGATCATTGATAACCGGATATTTCTGGAAAAGGCTAGAGATAGAGAATTGAAGGAAGACACATTTCTTGTTAACTATTCATATTATATGAAAATTCATATAAGGTTTACTATATACATATATATGCATGCATTTATAGACACATAAATGCTTACTAATAAAAGTAATATAGGTAAATGTAGGATCTCAATGATGGGAAATGGATTGTAGGAAAATGTGCTGTTTATTCCCTTAAGCTTACTTGAGTAATTTTTAAGCCTGATCTGTATATAAATGTGATCTGTGTCTAAATGAGCTTTATGAAATAGCTAAGCCTACTGGCACTCTCCCCGACTCGCAAGGAACATAAACCAGTATTCTGAAAAATGTCATGGAACGCTGACCACATTTTCCCACTTGTACTCAAATCTTTTCAGTATTTTGGGGGAGAAATTCTTTCATTCATTCAGTAAGTGCCTGTTGAAAGGCTAATTACTATTTTAGGTGCTTTCATTCATCAGTGAATGTAACAGACCAGATCTCAGTCTAGCTGACTTGGGGAGCTTCAGCATGGTACAAGTGATCACCATTTGTTGGAGCCAGAAGCCTGAGTCAACTTTCCAGTCTTGGAGGATGGCATAATGCACTTGGAATCTAAATTCAGGAAAATGTGGGTTCATAATTTGTTGATGCACACATGATGATGAGAATGGATTGGCTAAAAGATACACAGAGGCATATTATGACTGATCATATTTAATGTATGATACAGGGTTTCAATAGCAGAAGTCATATCATTTTTCAAAGTGCAATTTAATAGGCTTCAAATAATTACATTCTGTTTCTTCATAGGACTTTACAACTTTAAAGTAGTTTCATATATGACGTTCATTTGGTTCTAGCAATTCAGCCCTAGGAATCAAGCCAGGACAGTATTTCTTGCCCAAGTCTATAGATGGAAATGTGAGGATTGTAAAAGTTGTGAATTTTCAAGGTTTACTTGACTCGTAAGTGACAGATCTTAAATGAGCACCCAGGTATTTTCAAATTTTAGTCCAGTTTTCACAACATATTATTTCTTAGAAAAGACTGGAAATGTCCTACAGCCATGGAATATAGAGACAATTCACAGGGACATAACGTTGCACTGACAGTGGAGAGGTAGTAGATACCATTAATTCTTGCTCATACACAGAAGTGCAATTAAAAAAGCCCAAATCCACCCACAAGACCCTATCAAGAAAGCCAAAGATGCAAATATTTGTATTAACATAACAATAATAGTCTCCCACATTTTCATAGTTTCAATCCCTCTGCTGAGGTTAGAAGAATGTCTAATGTTAACTTCCATCTCTTTTAGTGTTTATTTTTATACAAAATGTGACTCAAAGAATCTGAAGGCATAATGTAATCTTCACTTAGAATAATCTTTTAGAAGCTACACCAAGTGTACTAAATTACTTATTAAATACACTAAATTACTTATGCATTTCTAGCTGATAGTATCCAAATTAAATTGATGAATATAACCCTCTGACCCTACTGAAATATTTAGAAATGCTGGGCTAGTCAGTAAGTATAAAGGTTTTTGAAAACACTCTGAGGACTTCCCTGGTGGCTCAGTGGTAAAGAGTTCACCTGCCAATGCAGGAGACACAGGTACGATCGACGTGGGAAGATCCCACACACTGAGGAATAACTAACCCATGAGCCACAACTATTCAACTTGGGCTCTAGAGCCTCAGAGCTGCAACTATTGAGCCTGTGTGCTGCAAGTACTGAAGCCCGTGTGCCCTAGAGCCCGAGTTCCACAACAAGAGACATCACCGCAACAAGATGCCTGCTCACCTCCACTAGAGAGGAGCCCCCACTCCCAGCAACTAGAAGAGAGCCTGTGGCAGCACTGAAAAACAGAATAGCCAAAAATATATACATACAATAAAATTAAAAACAGACTCCAAAAATTACAATGGAATGATGACTATGATTTAAGGTCTATGTGACTATCATCACAAAATCTGTTCAAGATCACGTTGTTTACCTAACACTCTCCTAAAACCGTGATAGTGAAACCATCATCTTGTAAAAGGTTAAAAAATATGATAACATATAAATATATTGAATGTGAAATCAGAGGGAGTCAGTGTCAACAAATATGAACTTTATACACATATACAAACCATAAACATTCTACTGACTTGATGATCAAGGTAGGGTCCAGACTGTACAAAATCTTTATCACAAGAAGTTCTTTGTGTGTACTTGTCATGTTCTCTTTCCTGAACATTTCCTATGTGTGTGTTTACCCTATGTCCGAAGCACCCTCTAGGGACATGCCTGGGGAGAATACCATGGCTAGTACATGAGTCACAAAACTGAACATGACTGAGCAACTTTCACTTTTGGGCATTATTTTATTCTATTCTATTCCCAAGCTAAACTCTGATTGGGAAGATCCCATGGAGCAGAGCAAAACCCACTCCAGTGTGGTTGCCTGGAAAATCCCATGGACAGAGAAGCCTGGAGGACCACAGGCCATAGGATCAGAAAGAACTGCACATGCTAAGCAACTGTGCACAACCTCTGATTAAATTGATGAATATAACCCTCTGACCCTACTGAAATATTTAGAAATGCTGGGCTAGTCAGTAAGTATAAAGGTTTTTGAAAACACTCTGAGGACTTCCCTGGTGGCTCAGTGGTAAAGAGTTCACCTGCCAATGCAGGAGACACAGGTACGATCGACGTGGGAAGATCCCACACACTGAGGAATAACTAACCCATGAGCCACAGCTATTCAACTTGGGCTCTAGAGCCTCAGAGCTGCAACTATTGAGCCTGTGTGCTGCAAGTACTGAAGCCCGTGTGCCCTAGAGCCCGAGTTCCACAACAAGAGACATCACCGCAACAAGATGCCTGCTCACCTCCACTAGAGAGGAGCCCCCACTCCCAGCAACTAGAAGAGAGCCTGTGGCAGCACTGAAAAACAGAATAGCCAAAAATATATACATACAATAAAATTAAAAACAGACTCCAAAAATTACAATGGAATGATGACTATGATTTAAGGTCTATGTGACTATCATCACAAAATCTGTTCAAGATCACGTTGTTTACCTAACACTCTCCTAAAACCGTGATAGTGAAACCATCATCTTGTAAAAGGTTAAAAAATATGATAACATATAAATATATTGAATGTGAAATCAGAGGGAGTCAGTGTCAACAAATATGAACTTTATACACATATACAAACCATAAACATTCTACTGATTGATGATCAAGGTAGGGTCCAGACTGTACAAAATCTTTATCACAAGAAGTTCTTTGTGTGTACTTGTCATGTTCTCTTTCCTGAACATTTCCTATGTGTGTGTTTACCCTATGTCCGAAGCACCCTCTAGGGACATGCCTGGGGAGAATACCATGGCTAGTACATGAGTCACAAAACTGAACATGACTGAGCAACTTTCACTTTTGGGCATTATTTTATTCTATTCTATTCCCAAGCTAAACTCTGATTGGGAAGATCCCATGGAGCAGAGCAAAACCCACTCCAGTGTGGTTGCCTGGAAAATCCCATGGACAGAGAAGCCTGGAGGACCACAGGCCATAGGATCAGAAAGAACTGCACATGACTGAAGCAACTGTGCACAACCTCTGATTAATCCACATGGCTAAAAATCTACCTCCTGTATGTTGTTGCAAAGAGACATCTGACCGAAGAATACAGGTACAACGTGGGTTCAGGTACCAAGTCTTGGCTCCCACATGAGTGGACATGGAGCCTGTCAACCTAGAAGGAAGAGATTTTTTTTTAACTTGCATGCGAAAAAATAGATTTACTTATTTTTTTGGTAATATATACAGAAGTATTAGTCTCCTTCAGTTGCTGTTGTGACTGGGATGTTAGTTAGACTAAAAGCCAATAAGTTACTTAGATATAGTTATATTTTTAGTCATAGTAAGAATTTACAGAAGCAAAACTATTCCATAATAACAACAATACTCTGAATTATGTCAAGACTGAACACATTCTCCAGGCTGTTCTAATAATCAGCCAAGTGGTGAAAGTGCTAAAAACTGAAACTGAAGCAGTCTAGAATGTCCTAGAAGCATAATCCTACATCACTTTAGCTCTGTAAGGGCTAACACATACTTAGTGTAAGTGTGCAATCTAGCCTAGTTATTGGGAACAGATGGGACTTATTAACCAACATCATCATGTAGAAGCATCTACTAACACATAAACAAAGATTAAAAGGCAGAAGAACATGCTTACTCTACTATTATTTCCTTCACAGCGTAAAATGTAGTCATCTAATGGACTTTCGACATCTCTATTGAAGCCTATATTATTTACATGAAGGTTGCCGCTGAATGTGACTTTAGTCATGTTGAACTCTGCGTGACACCATGAACAGCAACCCATCAGGCTTCTCTGTCTATGGGGATTCTCCAGGCAAGAATACTGGAATGGGTTGTCATGCCCTCCTCCAGGGGGATTTTCCCAACCCAGGGAGGGAACCCGGATCTCCTGCATTGCAGGCAGGTTCCTCACCACTGAGCCATCAGGGAAGGTCTATATATATAAATTTGCGATCCCATGGACTGTAGCTCATCAGGCTTCTGTCCATGGAATTTTCCAGGCAAGAATACTGGAGTGGGTTTCTATTTCCTTCTCCGTAAATGAAGGTTAAGTGATATTAAAGAACTAGAGAATGGAAGAGCACAAAGAATACATTCTAGGTAGAATGGCATGAATCGATGGAAAGGACATGGTCTTAGGAGTCTAATGAGTATGTTCAGTCAGTCCCTGGTTCTGTCAACAGAGGTCTGACTGCAAAGTTGCCTTTGCTAACCTTAAGTGTCTTAAACTGCACAGGAAGAGGCTTGGTTATGAAACTTGTAAGGATCTTTTCAATCCTGAAGGTCTGTGATTTGATGAATTTGGCAGTTCTTATAGGAAAGGAGGCATCCCTGGCTGCCTCAAAAGGTCAAGGGTGAAGAGATAAGCAGCCATCCTCATGGTATTTGTCTTCTGCCTGGGAGAAGATGCTTCACCACATGTCAAAGCCTTCGGGAACATAGAAGTATTGAAAGAGCATAAGTTTGAAAGTCATAACTGAGTGTGAATCTGGTTTTTACATTCACCACTGTTTGGTGTATGCTAAGTTATCTAACATTTCCGAGTCCCAGTTTTCTCCTAGGTAACTGGAGGATAAAACCCCACCTTACAGCATTGCTGGCCTTGGATGGATGGGATTGGCTAACATAGGCTTCTTATTTGGTTCTAATAGAAAGAAAATCATCTTGATTCCATATATGTGTGTTTATATATGATATGCTTTTCTCTTTCTGACATACTTCATTCTGTATGACAGACAAATAGGGAATTTTTACAAGGCAGGAATAGAGATGCACACTTAGAGAATGGACATTTGGACATTGAGGGGGTAGGGGACATGAACTTGGAGAAGGATTGACATATATACACTATCATGTGCAAAATAGATAGCTAGTGAGAATCTGTTGTATTGTACAGGAAGCTCAACTTCACGCTCTGCGGTGACCTAAATCAGTGGGCTGGGAGGGTGATGGGAAGGTGGTTCACGAGAGAGGAGACCCTCATTCACTTTGTTGAACAGCAGAAACTAGCACAATATTATAGGGCAACTATGCCCACCATCTCCAAAAAAGCAAGCTTCTTGAAGGCAGGGACTGATATAAAATTTCTGAAGCTTTAATATGCTGACGATTAAATGATGTGTAGTTTACATTCATTGTGTAATCAATTATATAATTAACAGCAAATGACTCAAAAGTAAACTGTTATCAGGGTAGTTTTTCAAGGACATTTGATGCAATCAGGCTTTTTTTGGGTGGTGTTCCACATCACTAACATAAGTTTCCACATAATACATAGAGCAATGGCCAAGCTTTGAGGGTTATTATCTCCTTGAAAATAAAGAGGCATAAATTATGTTTTGCTTTCTGCTTCAGAGCTAAGGCAAAATCTTATACTTTAAAAACGTATACTTTTTCATGCACAAGGACAATCAGTAGTGATTAAAATGCCAATTATTTGCTATTTCAAAAATTTGATTATATTAATGTAGTTTACAGAAAGTTCCAAATTTAGAGACATGTTTCTGTAATATAACGACTTGAGCACAATCTCACTGAGTAACAACCCTCCCCCATCCTCCCAGATAGCATTCATAAGTGTGCCAATTATTTCTTTATGCTTAGATGGCCATTAAGTAAAACACCAAGTGAAGAATGCACTTGTATAGACTGATCAGTTTAGATAAGAATGATAAAACATAGTTAGCTTAGCTGTATTAAAGTACAAATATAAAATGAGTTTAAGGATTAACTGGGTAAACTATGTAGTACTGTGAGCTCATTAGAAATAAATTGTGAGGTCTCCACAGTTTGAAAATAGTGGGATATTAAGTTGGCAAATTATTAGGTCTGTAGGTTTTCATGTTTATGTAATGGTGAAGGAAATGGCAACTCACTCCAGTATTCTTGCCTGGAGAATCCCACAGACACAGGAGCCACGACATCCATGGGGTTGCAAAGAGTCAGACAAAACTGATGTAATGTAAAAGACAAGATTTGGATGGAATTGTTTAGAGTACATTTGCATGGGGGGGACATGAACTTGGAGAAGGATTGACATATATACACTATAGAAATAGCTAGTGAGAATCTGTTGTATTGTACAGGAAGCTCAACTTCACGCTCTGCGGTGACCTAAATCAGTGGGCTGGGAGGGTGATGGGAAGGTGGTTCACGAGAGAGGAGACCCTCATTCACTTTGTTGAACAGCAGAAACTAGCACAATATTATAGGGCAACTATGCCCACCATCTCCAAAAAAGCAAGCTTCTTGAAGGCAGGGACTGATATAAAATTTCTGAAGCTTTAATATGCTGACGATTAAATGATGTGTAGTTTACATTCATTGTGTAATCAATTATATAATTAACAGCAAATGACTCAAAAGTAAACTGTTATCAGGGTAGTTTTTCAAGGACATTTGATGCAATCAGGCTTTTTTTGGGTGGTGTTCCACATCACTAACATAAGTTTCCACATAATACATAGAGCAATGGCCAAGCTTTGAGGGTTATTATCTCCTTGAAAATAAAGAGGCATAAATTATGTTTTGCTTTCTGCTTCAGAGCTAAGGCAAAATCTTATACTTTAAAAACGTATACTTTTTCATGCACAAGGACAATCAGTAGTGATTAAAATGCCAATTATTTGCTATTTCAAAAATTTGATTATATTAATGTAGTTTACAGAAAGTTCCAAATTTAGAGACATGTTTCTGTAATATAACGACTTGAGCACAATCTCACTGAGTAACAACCCTCCCCCATCCTCCCAGATAGCATTCATAAGTGTGCCAATTATTTCTTTATGCTTAGATGGCCATTAAGTAAAACACCAAGTGAAGAATGCACTTGTATAGACTGATCAGTTTAGATAAGAATGATAAAACATAGTTAGCTTAGCTGTATTAAAGTACAAATATAAAATGAGTTTAAGGATTAACTGGGTAAACTATGTAGTACTGTGAGCTCATTAGAAATAAATTGTGAGGTCTCCACAGTTTGAAAATAGTGGGATATTAAGTTGGCAAATTATTAGGTCTGTAGGTTTTCATGTTTATGTAATGGTGAAGGAAATGGCAACTCACTCCAGTATTCTTGCCTGGAGAATCCCACAGACACAGGAGCCACGACATCCATGGGGTTGCAAAGAGTCAGACAAAACTGATGTAATGTAGGACAGATGGATGTTCATTTAAATGTGACTTTGTGTATGAATTGTACTTACTTCAAGGCAAAATTGATTTCAGCACAATAAGTTTTATTTTCTAGGAGACTGATGCCTTATAGATTTTAATTCCTCCAAATCATTCCACCCAACTTATTTCGAATATGGGAGATTTTCACAGTCATTGGTTATACAAAAAGTAATAATTCTTATATTTCCCACAATTTTCAAAGACTATTTATCTATATTACTGCTATTGAAGTTTAGTACTTTCTATGCAAAATTTTACATATAATGTATTGTTTCATTTTGTTTCTTACACATGGTGAATGTTACTTCATTTTCCTAAAAGCGATAATCTTGTTTTATATAATTTTGAAATTGGTATGACGCTTAGAATTTAGAAATTATAAATTCGTAGAGTAATTGGTTTAAGAAATTTCTCATGAAACTCATATAAGTTTGCATGTGAATTAGTTGTTCATAATCTAGTCTCATTTGTGTCATTTCTTATACTAATGGAGGCAAATTATAGAACTAAAGGCAAAAGAGATTAATGTAAAATCATATTTGAAAGTGAAACAATATTCATCAATAATTGACAGGATAAGTAGAGAAAAAAATCCCCAAGAATGAAACACTATGCACTAACGATGAAATTAATATTTATAAAATATTGTACCCAACAACTCTAGAATAAGGATTATTTTCCTGGGTACATGGAATGCTCTCCAAAAGATTATATATTTATCCACAAAAATTCTAAACAGAGGGCTTCCCTGGTGGTCCAGTGGGTAAGGACACCGCCTTGCAGTGGAAGGGACGTTGGTTCAATCCCAGGCCTAGGAAGATCCCACGTGCCACAGTTTGAATAGTGGGATATTAAGTTTGGAAACTGGGTAAACTATGTAGTACTGTGAGCTCATTAGAAATAAATTGTGAGGTCTCCACAGTTTGAAAATAGTGGGATATTAAGTTGGCAAATTATTAGGTCTGTAGGTTTTCATGTTTATGTAATGGTGAAGGAAATGGCAACTCACTCCAGTATTCTTGCCTGGAGAATCCCACAGACACAGGAGCCACGACATCCATGGGGTTGCAAAGAGTCAGACAAAACTGATGTAATGTAGGACAGATGGATGTTCATTTAAATGTGACTTTGTGTATGAATTGTACTTACTTCAAGGCAAAATTGATTTCAGCACAATAAGTTTTATTTTCTAGGAGACTGATGCCTTATAGATTTTAATTCCTCCAAATCATTCCACCCAACTTATTTCGAATATGGGAGATTTTCACAGTCATTGGTTATACAAAAAGTAATAATTCTTATATTTCCCACAATTTTCAAAGACTATTTATCTATATTACTGCTATTGAAGTTTAGTACTTTCTATGCAAAATTTTACATATAATGTATTTTTTCATTTTGTTTCTTACACATGGTGAATGTTACTTCATTTTCCTAAAAGCGATAATCTTGTTTTATATAATTTTGAAATTGGTATGACGCTTAGAATTTAGAAATTATAAATTCGTAGAGTAATTGGTTTAAGAAATTTCTCATGAAACTCATATAAGTTTGCATGTGAATTAGTTGTTCATAATCTAGTCTCATTTGTGTCATTTCTTATACTAATGGAGGCAAATTATAGAACTAAAGGCAAAAGAGATTAATGTAAAATCATATTTGAAAGTGAAACAATATTCATCAATAATTGACAGGATAAGTAGAGAAAAAAATCCCCAAGAATGAAACACTATGCACTAACGATGAAATTAATATTTATAAAATATTGTACCCAACAACTCTAGAATAAGGATTATTTTCCTGGGTACATGGAATGCTCTCCAAAAAGATTATATATTTATCCACAAAAAATTCTAAACAGAGGGCTTCCCTGGTGGTCCAGTGGGTAAGGACACCGCCTTGCAGTGGAAGGGACGTTGGTTCAATCCCAGGCCTAGGAAGATCCCACGTGCCACAGAGTTGCTGGACTGATATGTCCAACTACCTAGCCAGAGCTCTGGAGCGCATGTGCCTAGAGCTGGTGCTCTCCAGCAAGAGAGACCACTGTGATGGGAGGCTCACACAGGCCAAAGAACAAAGATAAATAAATGAAAGACCATTGGACATAGTCAAAAAAAAAAAAAAAAATCAAAAAAACCCATGACCACAACTGACAACAACAATAGCAAAATTCTAAATAAATTCTTCAAAATTCAATAATACATAATGTGTTTTGTAACAGTAGAGGGCTTACTTTAGCAATCAAAAGCAGTAAGACATCTAAAAATTCCCCAAACATTTATAAGTTATACAATGTCTTTTCAAATAATATATAAATCAAATGAATAAATAATGGATAGTATAAAATAATTTAAATTCAACCTTAATGAAAACATATTGTACACTGTAAGCAGATGTTTGACCATGTCTTTTAAGTCCTTTGTCATTTATAGATATATTTGTGCCCTGGTGCTGGTACAAAACGTGCCCAGTCATCAAGGGGATCCATAGGAAGGCTAAGGAACCCAGTTACAAACAGCCGTTCTACATCAAGATGATGCTATTTAAGAATTTTAGCCCATATGGACTAAGACTAGGAGCTGCCCTGCCCCTTGGGCCCCTAGCTCAGGTTCTCAAGAGATTTTTACTCCCTGATAGGCAGGATCAACGCCTATGTTCAGCCTTGAAGCAATTACAGGAGACGCAATCTTCACCCTTCTGCCTCACATAAGAATATGGGAGTAAAATCTCTTGAGGGGGGAGTGTAAGGGTTAGGAGGAAAGGGGGCAGGGCACAATTTTTGAAAAGAATGACAGCCCAAGGACACAGCATGAACCCATTAGATTCAATTGGGTCCAAGATGGCTGGTAGACCAGACCTTGATCCTCAGTCGGCAAGCTAAATGACACACCCAGAGGCACCATGACAGTTCCACCCCTTCCCTAAAAGAGATGGAATAATCCTCCCACTTATTAGCATATGGAATTACCCAGCATATAAAACTAACAATGCCAGTGGAAGGCCCCTGATAAGGGACGTTGGTTCAATCCCAGGCCTAGGAAGATCCCACGTGCCACAGAGTTGCTGGACTGATATGTCCAACTACCTAGCCAGAGCTCTGGAGCGCATGTGCCTAGAGCTGGTGCTCTCCAGCAAGAGAGACCACTGTGATGGGAGGCTCACACAGGCCAAAGAACAAAGATAAATAAATGAAAGACCATTGGACATAGTCAAAAAAAAAAAAAAAATCAAAAAAACCCATGACCACAACTGACAACAACAATAGCAAAATTCTAAATAAATTCTTCAAAATTCAATAATACATAATGTGTTTTGTAACAGTAGAGGGCTTACTTTAGCAATCAAAAGCAGTAAGACATCTAAAAATTCCCCAAACATTTATAAGTTATACAATGTCTTTTCAAATAATATATAAATCAAATGAATAAATAATGGATAGTATAAAATAATTTAAATTCAACCTTAATGAAAACATATTGTACACTGTAAGCAGATGTTTGACCATGTCTTTTAAGTCCTTTGTCATTTATAGATATATTTGTGCCCTGGTGCTGGTACAAAACGTGCCCAGTCATCAAGGGGATCCATAGGAAGGCTAAGGAACCCAGTTACAAACAGCCGTTCTACATCAAGATGATGCTATTTAAGAATTTTAGCCCATATGGACTAAGACTAGGAGCTGCCCTGCCCCTTGGGCCCCTAGCTCAGGTTCTCAAGAGATTTTTACTCCCTGATAGGCAGGATCAACGCCTATGTTCAGCCTTGAAGCAATTACAGGAGACGCAATCTTCACCCTTCTGCCTCACATAAGAATATGGGAGTAAAATCTCTTGAGGGGAGTGTAAGGGTTAGGAGGAAAGGGGGCAGGGCACAATTTTTGAAAAGAATGACAGCCCAAGGACACAGCATGAACCCATTAGATTCAATTGGGTCCAAGATGGCTGGTAGACCAGACCTTGATCCTCAGTCGGCAAGCTAAATGACACACCCAGAGGCACCATGACAGTTCCACCCCTTCCCTAAAAGAGATGGAATAATCCTCCCACTTATTAGCATATGGAATTACCCAGCATATAAAAACTAACAATGCCATGTTTTCAGGGCCACTGGATTGCTCCGCCATGGCCCACACTGTCTGTGGAGTGCGCTTTCTATGAATCTGAATAAATCCATTTCTTACCTATTTTAAAAAAAAATGCTGTGATGTAATTAAAGCAGTTCATAGAGAAAATTTAAGGAATATGTTTTAAAATATTCAAAGTTAAAGATCTAAGTTTCCTTCCAAGAAATTAGAAAGTGAGAACAAATTAAAATGAATTAAGTAAAATGTAGAAATAGAAAACATGAGTGAAAATCAAGAGCATAAATAAAATATAGAAAAATCACATTGTCAAAAATTCACCATTTGAATGAAGTAGATTATTCTCATAAACTTCTAGCAAGATATGTAAAGAAAAAAAGTAGAGTGATAAAACAAAAGCTACAGGTCAAGCATGAAATACAGGGTGTTGTTTAAATTCTGCAGATAGAAGATTATTAGAGGACATTAAGGGAAACTTTATTCCAGTAAATTATAAAACTTAAATTGGAAACAGTTCTTGAGAAAAACAATTTTCCAAGTTGTCATACATAGAAATAAACTCTCAAATATATCTATTTAAGAAACTGAATTCATATTCAAATCCTTTTCCATGAAGAGTAATCAAGAATCAGATGTATAAGTGAATTTCATCAATCATATTTAAAAGCAGTAATATAATCATAAGTAAAACTTTTACAAAGATAGAGAGAAAGGACTAATTTCTAACTTAATTGGCTATAGAGAATAACTTTTATATTAAAGGTATTACACAAAAAATCAGATAAAATTAAATTTTATGAGCATAAATACCAAATTCTTTTAAAAAGTCAGTACATTCTTTAAAAAAAAAAAATCCAACAATGTTAAAAGCTAATATATCATGACCAAGTCAAGTTAATCTGGAAATATAATGTTGGCTTAATAACTCTCATCATTATAACTTGTCACATTAAAAGTATAATGTTAATGAAAATGCATACAGAGGAAAGCATTGAGAAAACTCAAGTATTCATAGTATGTTTTCATTTTAATTCCTAGTATTTGGAGTTATAAGAGACTTTCTCAATCTAAAAAGATCACATCTATAAAAAAATCTACAGCTAACATCCACTAATGGCAAACATTGCATAGTTCCCTCTTACACAAAGGGGATAAAGAAAATAAGAACGTCTGGTAGGTGCTCATCACTTCTATTCAACATTGTACTGAAAATTTTAATAGATACAATAGAGCAAGATAACAACTGTTATAAAGTGCAAAGGTCAAGCTGAATAAAAAAGCTGAAGTGTTATATTTGAAGATTATTTGGAATAGACAAAATAGCTATTAGAAATAAATGAAATTGGAAAATTAAAGAATGGGGCAAGCTTAATATAAAACAGATTTTATTTTTATATATAGTCAAGAAACAAAGAAAATTAGCATAATAGTACTTACTATATCAACAAAATATACAAAAATCTCAAAACAAATATAATGAAAATACATAATATTTCCATAGTGAAAACTATAAAACATTTCCAAACTAAAGAAGGTATGACAAAGATAAGAAGATATGTGCAAATGGAAAGATATACCATGTTCATGGATTACAATAGTTTACACTTTTGTATATACATTCTCTCTTAAATTGAAGCATAGATTCAATATGATCACATTCAAATCCCAGTGAATTATTAAAAAGAAATTACTAAGCTCATCTAATATGAATATGGAAATAAAAAGGATCTAAAGAAATCTGTTTTGATATTTAAAACATAAGCAGAACTGTCCTGATTTCAAGACATACTGTGAAACTACATCAAACAGTGTTACATTGGTGTAAGGATAAATCCATGGATCAATGGAACAGAATAAGAAGTCTCAATCCACAAATATATTATCACTTAACTTTTTATAGAAAAGTACTAAGCCAATTTAAAGAGAAAAGGAAAGAATTTGTGTGTGTGTGTTTATTATGTTTAACAAATGTTGCTAAAACAATTGGATAATTATGTTAAAAAATAGAAAAGAAAGAAAAATAACTTCAGCTCCTTTTTTAATCAAGTAAAATAAAATTGATTTGAAATGGTATAGGCCAGAACATGAACACTAGAATAACACAGGCTAGAAGAAATTTAATTATCTTCATGGTTGTGATAAGGTGCATTTCCTTAGAAAACACACAGGCACACATACAGAAACACACACACACAGTCAACTGACCTTATCAAAGCCATTGATTTCAGTTCATAAAACACACAATTAAGAAAATAAGCTGAAAAGCCACAAATTGAAAGAATGGTGCATCCAATATAAACACAGAATTTTTACAATCAATAATAGAGAATTGAGTTAAGAAATGAACAAATTAATTGAAAATAACTTAAAAATTTATAAATGTTTAATACACATATGAAAATTACAGTGGCAGTAGCCATTAAAGAAATGCAAACTGAAGCCTCAATAAAGCACCATTTGCCACCTTCTAGAATGTTTAATGTTGAGAAAGCTCATAACTCTGACAAAATTGATGAAAATAAATTTCATACATTGCTGAGAGCTTGATGCATAAATGGTGCAATAGATTTAGAAAAATAGTATTTTCTTTAAAATTATGCATGTTTAGGCTTCCCTCATGGTCGAGTGGGTAAAGAGTATGCCTTGCAGTGCAAGGGGCACTGGTTTGGTCCCTGGCCTGGGAGGATCTCACGTGCTGCGGAGCGACTGGACCGGTGTGTCCAATTACGAGCCAGCGCTCTAGAGTGCATATGCCCAGAGTGGGTGCCCTTCAATGAGAGAGACCACTGTGATGGGAGGCCCACACAGCCCGAAGAATTAAGATGGATGAAAATAAATAAATGGACCAATAAAAGAGGCCAAAATTAAAAAAAAATAATAATCATGCATGTTTTCACATAATAATGAAACATTTCCATTCTGTGGTATTTAACATATGTCCACAAAAAAGGATTTATAGTTAATATTCATCCCAGCCTTTGCATAATTGTCTTAATCTAAAAACAACTCTCATAAATATCTATCAATGGAAGTAGGGATAAATACATTGAAATATTCATATAGTGGAATATTCATTGAAAATAAATTATAATAAAGTAATAACAGTTAACATGGTGAATTTACCAAAGAAACCAAGTGCAAAAGAATAGTCTCTAGGATTCTGTTTCTATACAGAACAAGACCAAGGAAAAGAAATGTGTAACAATGAAATTAGAGGTGGGAGAGGACATTTGTTTATGAGATATGAGAGGATTTACTCGCTGTTAGATATGCTCTGTATCTTAATTACATTGATTGCTACATGTAAATGTTGGTCCTCAGTTGCCCAGTTGTGTCTGACTCTTTGTAACCCCATACACTGTAGCCTACTACAGTGAGGCTGTAGCGAGGCTCTACTGTCCAAGTGATTTCCCAGACATGAATACTGGAGCGAATTGTCATTTCCCCCTCCAGGGGATCTTTCCAATTCAAGGATCAAAACTGTGTCTCTTACATCTCCTGCATTGACAGGCAAATCCTTTACCACTGGGCCACCTGGGAAGCTGCCACTTGTGAATACCAGTTGAAAAAGCACATCACACTGAACACTAAAGAAATTCCCTATGCAAATTATATGTGAAAAATTTTAAAGCTATATATCCAACAAAATACCCTTTATTTTAATTACTTATTAACTGCAACTCTTTATTGCCTGTAGGATAAATTTCAAATACTTTTAAACAAGTACAAGGTTCTATAAAATTCAAGTTTTTTCATTTAGTTTTGTTTCTCACCTGCTTCTCTGTTTCCTTCCTCGTCAAAACTACCCCTAATACTGAACTATTGCACTTAAAAGTCCTCTTCAATCTTCATACCATTGCAATGCTATTTCTTTTACCTGGACTTCCCACAAACTACATTCTGAATAAGTTACTTATCCTTCAGAACTGAGCACATATTTCATTTCGTTTGAGAAGTACCTCCAATCTTGCAAGACCAGTGCAGGTATCCTTACTCTATGACATCAGAGAAGCATTCATTTTATAGCATTTGTCATCTCTTTTGTAGTTTTCTATTTGACAACCTAAGCAGGAGGAACTCCAGTCCAATGAGCACGGAAAAAGCTAAACTTCTATTTTAATTCATTGCCTTCAAACATTTGATCAATGTCTAAAAAATAATAAAGTCTTTCTATGGTTACCCTAAGGAACTTATTTTAAATTATATAAATTCTTTGCAACTAACTTTCATAAAGATGATAATGATGTTGGTGCTAACAACAGCAAATATTATAAACATTGAGTGATTGCTATATGCCACATATTGATCTACTTATTTTACATCTAACTTAATATACACAAGACCTGTACAGTAGTGGCTATTACTATCCTCATTTTACAGACTAGGAAAAGAGATCAAGAGTTTAACTTGTTCAAATACTGGGACTGGGTAAATTAAACCAAACAATTTAAACAAAATTTGTATGAGAATCCTTTCTCATGAAAACTTAAAACTGAGAATAAATCCAAATGGAGACATCATTAAGGGACTTCCTTGGTGGCTCAGTAGATAAGAATCTGCCTGCCAATGCAGGGGACATAAGTTCAATCACTGACCTGGGATGATTCCACAAGACACAGAGAAATTAAGTCTATGTGACACAACTACTGAACCCAAGGCACCTAGAACCTGTGCTCTGCAATAAGAAAAGCCCCTGCAATAAGAAGCCTGTGAAGGGAAATGAAGAAAGACCCCAGTCACAGCAACTAGAGAAAGTTGTGCAAAGCAATGCAGCCATAAGTTAAAAAAAAAAAAAAGAAGTAAATTAAAAAAAAATTTGCTTAATTTCTATTTTGAGAAGATTTTTGAATCTAAGCATTGCTTAAGTATTGGTATTGGGTAATTTAGACACAACAATTTTAAAAATTGTATGAGAAGCTACTTTTTCATGAAAACTTGAAAATAAATCCAGGTAAAACATTATAGCTTCTAAAGTAATTAATCTGATTTTATTTCCAAAAGAGATTTATTAAAGATTTTATATTTTGTCTATATATTAGAAATGTATGTAAATGAATAAACAGTCTGCTTAATTCCCATTTTGAGTAGGTTGGTTAATTTAGTGTGTCATTAGTTAAGTGAATTTAAAACACTTTCTTTGCTAGTATTTAGCATGACAACCTAAGCAGGAGGAACTCCAGTCCAATGAGCACGGAAAAAGCTAAACTTCTATTTTAATTCATTGCCTTCAAACATTTGATCAATGTCTAAAAAATAATAAAGTCTTTCTATGGTTACCCTAAGGAACTTATTTTAAATTATATAAATTCTTTGCAACTAACTTTCATAAAGATGATAATGATGTTGGTGCTAACAACAGCAAATATTATAAACATTGAGTGATTGCTATATGCCACATATTGATCTACTTATTTTACATCTAACTTAATATACACAAGACCTGTACAGTAGTGGCTATTACTATCCTCATTTTACAGACTAGGAAAAGAGATCAAGAGTTTAACTTGTTCAAATACTGGGACTGGGTAAATTAAACCAAACAATTTAAACAAAATTTGTATGAGAATCCTTTCTCATGAAAACTTAAAACTGAGAATAAATCCAAATGGAGACATCATTAAGGGACTTCCTTGGTGGCTCAGTAGATAAGAATCTGCCTGCCAATGCAGGGGACATAAGTTCAATCACTGACCTGGGATGATTCCACAAGACACAGAGAAATTAAGTCTATGTGACACAACTACTGAACCCAAGGCACCTAGAACCTGTGCTCTGCAATAAGAAAAGCCCCTGCAATAAGAAGCCTGTGAAGGGAAATGAAGAAAGACCCCAGTCACAGCAACTAGAGAAAGTTGTGCAAAGCAATGCAGCCATAAGTTAAAAAAAAAAAAGAAGTAAATTAAAAAAAAATTTGCTTAATTTCTATTTTGAGAAGATTTTTGAATCTAAGCATTGCTTAAGTATTGGTATTGGGTAATTTAGACACAACAATTTTAAAAATTGTATGAGAAGCTACTTTTTCATGAAAACTTGAAAATAAATCCAGGTAAAACATTATAGCTTCTAAAGTAATTAATCTGATTTTATTTCCAAAAGAGATTTATTAAAGATTTTATATTTTGTCTATATATTAGAAATGTATGTAAATGAATAAACAGTCTGCTTAATTCCCATTTTGAGTAGGTTGGTTAATTTAGTGTGTCATTAGTTAAGTGAATTTAAAACACTTTCTTTGCTAGTGCATGTGTTATTGTGCATGACACTCATGAAGAGAATTATTACCACAAGGTAAAGCTATGCCAGGTTTGTGAGAAAACATGTTTGTCAACAGAAAAGACAGATTGAGACTATCATGAGAAATTTCCCAGGATCTCCTGCCAGAACTCATCAATGTGAATATCAAAACAGTAGTTTCTCTACTATAATATTGCAATAATGGACTCAATTTTGCATATATCAAAGTGCTATGTATAATCTCCCAAACCTGTTTTTATTACACTTTGAGGCTTAGAAACAGAACTCACAGCATCCCTTTGGTATCAAATATACACACAGGCAGGGACACACATACATACATACACAGATTTATTTATTTATTTATTTTTGATGTAAATCTCTGTCATTTTTTTAAATATTCCTCGCAAATCAGTGGTCAAAAACCATTGTTAATTCAGATAATTCCCTCCAAATGAATCTCAACTGACTTTACTCAGCATTCATTCAAATTATACTTTCTAATTTCACAGATATTTGAGCCCTTATAATGTCTTCAGGTTTTCCAAATTTGCTGGTATATTGTGTACAATATTTTAACAAAATCATCTTTTAGGATTCTCAGTAGCTCAATTGGAATTCCATTACCTTCACTAACTTTGTTCGTAGTAGTATTTCCTAAGGCTCTCTTCACTTCACATTCCGAGATATCTGGCTCTAGGTGATGACCATACCGTAGGAGTTATGTGGGCATTAAGACCTATTTTGTACAGTCTTTCTGTGTATTCTTGCCACTTCTCAATATCTTTTGCTTTTGTTAGGTCCTTCTTGTTTCTGTGCTTTATTGTACCCATATTTGCAAGAAATGTTTCTTTGGTATCTCTAATTTTCTTGAAGAGATCTCTAGTCTTTCCCATTCTATTGTTTTCCGCTATTTCTTTTCATTGCTCACTTTAGATGGCTTTCTTATCTCCCCTTGCTATTCTTTGGAACTCTCCATTCAGTGAGGTATCCAGGTAAAACATTATAGCTTCTAAAGTAATTAATCTGATTTTATTTCCAAAAGAGATTTATTAAAGATTTTATATTTTGTCTATATATTAGAAATGTATGTAAATGAATAAACAGTCTGCTTAATTCCCATTTTGAGTAGGTTGGTTAATTTAGTGTGTCATTAGTTAAGTGAATTTAAAACACTTTCTTTGCTAGTGCATGTGTTATTGTGCATGACACTCATGAAGAGAATTATTACCACAAGGTAAAGCTATGCCAGGTTTGTGAGAAAACATGTTTGTCAACAGAAAAGACAGATTGAGACTATCATGAGAAATTTCCCAGGATCTCCTGCCAGAACTCATCAATGTGAATATCAAAACAGTAGTTTCTCTACTATAATATTGCAATAATGGACTCAATTTTGCATATATCAAAGTGCTATGTATAATCTCCCAAACCTGTTTTTATTACACTTTGAGGCTTAGAAACAGAACTCACAGCATCCCTTTGGTATCAAATATACACACAGGCAGGGACACACATACATACATACACAGATTTATTTATTTATTTATTTTTGATGTAAATCTCTGTCATTTTTTTAAATATTCCTCGCAAATCAGTGGTCAAAAACCATTGTTAATTCAGATAATTCCCTCCAAATGAATCTCAACTGACTTTACTCAGCATTCATTCAAATTATACTTTCTAATTTCACAGATATTTGAGCCCTTATAATGTCTTCAGGTTTTCCAAATTTGCTGGTATATTGTGTACAATATTTTAACAAAATCATCTTTTAGGATTCTCAGTAGCTCAATTGGAATTCCATTACCTTCACTAACTTTGTTCGTAGTAGTATTTCCTAAGGCTCTCTTCACTTCACATTCCGAGATATCTGGCTCTAGGTGATGACCATACCGTAGGAGTTATGTGGGCATTAAGACCTATTTTGTACAGTCTTTCTGTGTATTCTTGCCACTTCTCAATATCTTTTGCTTTTGTTAGGTCCTTCTTGTTTCTGTGCTTTATTGTACCCATATTTGCAAGAAATGTTTCTTTGGTATCTCTAATTTTCTTGAAGAGATCTCTAGTCTTTCCCATTCTATTGTTTTCCGCTATTTCTTTTCATTGCTCACTTTAGATGGCTTTCTTATCTCCCCTTGCTATTCTTTGGAACTCTCCATTCAGTGAGGTATGTGTTTCCCTACCTCTTTTACCTTCTGCATCTCTTCTTTCTTCAGCTATTTGAAAAGCTTCCTCAGAAAACCATTTTGCCTTTTAGTGTCTCTTTTCCTTTGTGGTGGTTTTGGTCTCTGCCTCCTGTATGATGTTATGAACCTCCTTCCAAAGTTCTTCAGGCACTCTGTTTACCAGATCTAATCCTCTGAATCTATTTGTAACTTCCACTGTACAATCATAAGAGATATACTTTAGGTTAGGCTTGAAGAGCCTAGAGGTTTTCCCTATTTTCTTCCATTTAAGTTAGAATTTTGCAATAATGAGTTCGTGGTCTAAACCACAGTCAGCTCCAGGTCTTGTTTTTGCTGACTGTGCAGAGCTTGTTCACCTTCAGTGGCAAAGATTATCATCAATCTGATTTAGGCATTTATCATCTGGCAATGTCCATGCGTAGAGTTTTCTCTTGTGTTGTTGGAGGAGGGTATTTTCTATGACCAGTGTGTTTTTTGGCAAAACTCTGTTATCCTTTGTCCTGCTTCATTTTGTATTCCAAGGCCAAACTCACCTGTTATTCCAGGTATCTCTAGACTTCCAATATATATTTTCCAATCTCTATGATGAAAAGGATGGCTTTTTTGTGCGTGTATTAGTTCTAGAAGATCTTGCATGCTTTCATAGAACTGTTTGACTTCATCTTCTTTGGAATTAGTGGTTGGGACATAGACTAAGATTACTATAATGTTGTATGGTTTGCCTTGGAAATGAACTGAGATCATTATGTTGTTTTTGAGATTCCACCCAAGTACTGCATTCTGGACTCTTGTTGACCATGAGGTACTTCATTTCTTCTAAGAGGTTCTTGCCCAGCATAGTAAATATAATGTTCATCTGAACTAATTTATCCATTCCCATCCATTTTGGTTCACTGATTCCTAAAATGTTTACTTTCACTATTGTCATCTCTTGCTTGATCACATACAATTTACCTTGATTCATAGACCTAACGTTTCAAGTTCTTATGCAGTATTTTTCTTTATAGCATTGGACTTTACCTTTACAACCTGGTACATCCACAACTGGAATCAAGATTGCTGGGGGAAATACCAACAACTTAACATATGCAGATAACATCACCCTTAATGGTTAAAAGTGAAGAGGAACTAAAGAGCCTCTTGATGAAGATGAAAGGGGAAAGTGAAAAAGCTGGCATAAAACTCAACATTCAAACAACTAAGTTCATACCATTCAGTCCCATCATTTTATGGGAAATAGAGAAAAATGCAAACAGTGACAGATTTTATTTTCTTGGACTTCAAAAATCAATGGACTGTGACTGAAGCCATGAAATTAAAAGATGCTTGCTTCTTGGAAGAAAAGCTATGACAAACATAGATAGCATATTATAAAGCAGAAATATCACTTTGATGACCAACATCCATATAATAAAAGCTATAGTGTGTTCAGTAGTCATATATAGATGTGAGAGTTGGACTATAAAGAAGGTTGAAGGTAAAAGTGTTAATCAATCAATCATGTGCAACTCTTTGTGACCCCATGGACTGTAGCCCCTCAGACTCCTCTGTCCATGGAATTCTCCAGGCAACAATACTGGAGTGAGTTTCCATTCCCTTCCCCAGGGGGTCTTCCTATACCAGGGATTGAACCCTGAACTCATGCATTGCATATTCTTTATCATCTGAGCCATGAGGGAAGCCTGAGAATGATGCATTTGAACTATGGTGTTGAAATCAAACCAGTCCATCCTAAAGGAAGTCAATCCTAAATATTCATTGGAAGGAATGATGCTGAATCTGAAGTTCCAATGCTTTGGTCGCCTCATGTGAAGAGCCCACTTATTGGAAAAGTCCCTGATGCTGGGAAAAAATAGAAGCCTGAAAGTGAAGAGGATGACAGAGGATGAGGTCGTTGGATGGCACCATCAACTCAATGGGCATGAGTTTGAGCAAACGCTGGAAGAGAGTGAATGGTGGGGAAGCCTTGTGTTTTGCAGTCCATGAGATCATGAAGAGTCAGACAAGACTTCACAACTGAATAACATAAACGACTTCAGGTTAGGGCAATAAACATGAACAAGCGATGTTTCATTAAGTACACGTATAATTAAACTGTTAAATAAAGTAATATATTTACAAAAATATTATTAACAATAGTTTTTAAAATAAGAAAGAGAATTCAGAGAATTAATTTTGCTTAGTGAGGAGGAAAAATAATATCATATTGCAAAAACCTCATATTTTTAGTAGAATTTTCCTTTGCAATCACAGTAAACACAAAATTTTTGTGGTGAGATTTGGTCTTTCACAGTAACTGATATACTTCCTTGAAAAACTTTTAAAAAGCTTATAGTATTGTTTTGCTTAGGGAACACAAAGAACTGAGAAGGACATATTAAATTAAAGGCAATTTTATCAAGACAAAAAACATACAGTAAAGATCAGACATCATCCCCAAAGGTCCCTCAACTTTTGACTATGTATTACTTTGTTGAAACTATTTAGAGGCCAAGTTAAAGTCATAAAATGCCTCAGTTGATTCTCAATTCCAAGTGTAGCATTATCTTGAATATTTCTTTTTATTTCACAAATTTAATTTCTCCTTCCTAATATATAGGCCCAACATCAAAACATACTACACAGCTTTATAACTAATCATAAAACTTTTAGACATAACATTCTTTATCATGTCCCTGGAAGGACTTTCAAAAGACTGTGCTTCATTTATTTTTGATTTCTTTGGTGAAAAACAATGACTGTAATGCTGGTAACTGGTATACATCTAATACAATGTTTCACTTTCCTAATTAAAATAGCCATTTAAAAGAAGTCAAGTAAAGTGTACTCTTTAATTAAAAGTATTGTATCTTAATGAATGAATAAAAATGTAGTATTTACATACATGAAATGGAGTATTATTCACTCATAAAAAGAATTATATAATGCCATTTGCAGCAACATGGGTGGACCTAGAGATTATCATATTAAGTGAACTGAAACAAAAAACAAATATTGTATGATATCACTCATATGTCCACTCTAAAATATTGATACAAATGAACTTATAAAACAGAACTCGACTCAGACATAGAAAAGAAAAGGGGACAGCAAGGAGAGGAGACCTAAATTAGAATTTGGGGATTAACATACACGGTGTATAAAATCGGTAAAGTCTTACTGTGTAGCACAGGGCACTATACTCAATTATAGACTTAGAAAAGAATCTGGATGAAATGACTTCACAACTGAATAACATAAACGACTTCAGGTTAGGGCAATAAACATGAACAAGCGATGTTTCATTAAGTACACGTATAATTAAACTGTTAAATAAAGTAATATATTTACAAAAATATTATTAACAATAGTTTTTAAAATAAGAAAGAGAATTCAGAGAATTAATTTTGCTTAGTGAGGAGGAAAAATAATATCATATTGCAAAAACCTCATATTTTTAGTAGAATTTTCCTTTTCAATCACAGTAAACACAAAATTTTTGTGGTGAGATTTGGTCTTTCACAGTAACTGATATACTTCCTTGAAAAACTTTTAAAAAGCTTATAGTATTGTTTTGCTTAGGGAACACAAAGAACTGAGAAGGACATATTAAATTAAAGGCAATTTTATCAAGACAAAAAACATACAGTAAAGATCAGACATCATCCCCAAAGGTCCCTCAACTTTTGACTATGTATTACTTTGTTGAAACTATTTAGAGGCCAAGTTAAAGTCATAAAATGCCTCAGTTGATTCTCAATTCCAAGTGTAGCATTATCTTGAATATTTCTTTTTATTTCACAAATTTAATTTCTCCTTCCTAATATATAGGCCCAACATCAAAACATACTACACAGCTTTATAACTAATCATAAAACTTTTAGACATAACATTCTTTATCATGTCCCTGGAAGGACTTTCAAAAGACTGTGCTTCATTTATTTTTGATTTCTTTGGTGAAAAACAATGACTGTAATGCTGGTAACTGGTATACATCTAATACAATGTTTCACTTTCCTAATTAAAATAGCCATTTAAAAGAAGTCAAGTAAAGTGTACTCTTTAATTAAAAGTATTGTATCTTAATGAATGAATAAAAATGTAGTATTTACATACATGAAATGGAGTATTATTCACTCATAAAAAGAATTATATAATGCCATTTGCAGCAACATGGGTGGACCTAGAGATTATCATATTAAGTGAACTGAAACAAAAAACAAATATTGTATGATATCACTCATATGTCCACTCTAAAATATTGATACAAATGAACTTATAAAACAGAACTCGACTCAGACATAGAAAAGAAAAGGGGACAGCAAGGGAGAGGAGACCTAAATTAGAATTTGGGGATTAACATACACGGTGTATAAAATCGGTAAAGTCTTACTGTGTAGCACAGGGCACTATACTCAATATCCTGTGATAGACTTAGAAAAGAATCTGAAAAAGAGTATGCATAAATGTGCACGCATGTATATAACTAAATCACTTTGTTGTACACTTGAAACTAACACAATACTGTAGATTAACTATACTTCAATAAAAATGTATCTTAAATTTAAAAGAAAATTGCAAAAAGGACAAAATGTATTGCAGTACTACTCATATCTCTTTTTAACAAATGTTACAGTTTCTTAAATATAAAAATGCATTCTACCACTATTTATTCCTTCTTGCCAGTACATTTTAAGCCACTGAACTGCTTCCATTCCTCCAAGACAGTCAGATCTTTCCTTTGAGCGTGAAGGAAATTAAAAGGAAGATTAAAGAATATTTTCTGCCTTACTTATTGTAACCTTCCTTGAAAGATTTGAGGCAGGGTATATATAAGTATCTGGAGAAAGAAATGGAAATACACTCCAGTATTCTTGCCTGGGAAATCCCGTGGACAGAGAAGCCTGGTGGGTTATAGTCCCTGGAGTCGCAGAAGAGTCAGATGTGACTTAGTGACTAAACAACAACATATAAGCATCAACTAGCTTCCGTGTTACATTTGCAATGATCTGACCTCAATGGATGTAAACTCTCAGCATGTGATACCATTTCAATCCCACAGCCTTGATCAGTCAGATTTGTAATACTGAACACAAGGGGGAAAAAAATGATGCTTAAAGAGTGATGTTATCTCGTTGGGTTCCTCCATACCAAGTTTTATCATAAGAGGCATGTGTTTCACTAATCTCCTCTTAAGAAAATCTATGCATCTGACTTGCCTTTGGGGATAATGCATGCTTATTGCTTATAAAGTGTGGCAAGATTCAAACAGTTCTTCATTCTTCCCAATTAAACATAAAATATACCTTATTTTTAATACAGTGATATCCTAAAGGAAATTCATATTGTCTTAAGTTGAAGCATCCTTTGAATGCTTGGACAGACATTAGTGAAAACGACATGCAGTTCTGTATTATGAACACTGTATTTTATGATTAATTTCCAGCTGTGTTGTTTTTTTTTTCTTTTAAATCAGTTAAGTATAGCTGTCTTTGTGTTTCTGACTTTCTGAATCTTCAAAGGCTATAATTTGGAGTTTCAGATAAGCTTTTAATGTGCTTAATTTAGTTAGTAATCTAAATTTCTGTTAGATTCTTCAATAAAAATGCAATGATGGGGGTCATCAAACCAAGCTGCATTTAGCCTACATTAAAGAGGTTTGAAGAAATTGCTTGGAAATTAATACCTAGGTTAATAACAATGATGTTGCCACATACACACTATCTATTAGTGCAATTTGACAACTTTTTACTGTTTCTGTGATTACTTGTGACTTATATAGCAATACATTTAAAGTACAAAAGATATTTCAAGGATAAGAGATAAAGTCTGAGAAATGTATATCTAGACTCCCTCATTTCGTTTTAGTTGAAATTAGGGAATGATACTTCTGTTTCAGTTTCTTTTGCTTATAACACACATGTATTTAATTTTTGTGAAATATTCAGCAGTTTTATATGCATATATTTTCATTCTATCTAAAGCTTACTACTGTAATAGTTTCTTCCTTTACAATTAGTTTATATTCATACATAAATACAACATTACTGAAAATTCTTGTTAAGCCCAGATGTACTGTTATTTCTCTAGAACCATGTAACTGTGTTCTGTCTTATAAATCTTATTTGAGACTAGCAGATGCAAACTATTATGTACAAAATGGATAAACAACACACCTTCTGCATGGCACAGGGAACTATATTCAATAACTTGTGGCAACCCATTATAGAAAAGAACATGAAAAAGAATATACATGCTTATCTAACTCACTTTGCTGTACAGTGGAAATTAACACAATATTGTAAATCAATTATGAAAATGTTATTTGCTCAGTCATGTTCGACTCTTTGGGACTTCGTGGACTGTAGCCCACCAGGCTCCTCTGTCCATGGGATTCTCCAGCCAAGAAAAGTCTTTCTTCCAGAGAATCTTCCTGACCCAGGGATAGAGCCCAGGTCTCCTGCTTTGAAGGCAGATTCTTTACCGTCTAATCATACACTTCAATAAAAGTTTTAAAAATTTAAAAAATAAACTCTTATTTATAGAGACTGTTTAACTTCATAAGACACTTTAACAAGATGGAAGGCAATGCCATCTTCAGATTCAAGAAGATAGAATATTAAATTTGGGGTCTGGCTCTTCCTAGTTCAATATTATTTAGTCTCTCTAACTCTGAGGATGTTTCATTTCTGAAGCTTGAGATCTTAAACAATGTACTCAAATAATATCAAATGACTATATTTTGTCTATAGTACACTAATAAATATAACATAAGAGGCTTTTTTTTTCCATTAGAAACCTACCTTAACCACGTATTAAGTGCCCAGTTTTGGCCTCAGGCCCTTAGAACCTTGATGTCCTCATGTGCAAAAAAGGAATGTAAGTGTTTACCTTAAAGTGAATTAGAGACCATGAAAGTAAAACAAATAGTAAGAACAGCAGAGCATAGTAAATGTTCAGTTAAAGAAGACTGTTCTCATAAAGCAGCACTTGTATTCTTTTCCATAACAAAAATAATATTTTGAGGCTTCCCTGGTGGTCCAATGGGTAAAGAGTCTGCCTTGCAGTGCAAGGGGCACAGGTTTTATCCCTGGTCTTGGAAAATCGCATATGCATCTGGGCAGCTGGACCGATGTGTTCAATAACGAGCCAGCACTGTCAAGCACATGCACCCAGAGCCGGTGCTCTGTAAGGAGAGAGGTCACTGCAATGGGAGGCCCACACAGGCCGAAGAATAAAGAAGGATGAAAATACATAAATAAAAACCCAATAAAAGAGGCCAAAAGCTAAACAAAAATATCTTTTGACTCCAGTAACTCAGAGCCTCAAATTCAATTTATGTAAGAAATAGTCATAACTTCTTGCATTGCAGATAATTTCACTACCTTAATTTTATCCCTCAATTGCCCCTATGGCCAGATAATTCTACCTGAATTCTTCGTGGACTGTAGCCCACCAGGCTCCTCTGTCCATGGGATTCTCCATCCAAGAAAAGTCTTTCTTCCAGAGAATCTTCCTGACCCAGGGATAGAGCCCAGGTCTCCTGCTTTGAAGGCAGATTCTTTACCGTCTAATCATACACTTCAATAAAAGTTTTAAAAATTTAAAAAATAAACTCTTATTTATAGAGACTGTTTAACTTCATAAGACACTTTAACAAGATGGAAGGCAATGCCATCTTCAGATTCAAGAAGATAGAATATTAAATTTGGGGTCTGGCTCTTCCTAGTTCAATATTATTTAGTCTCTCTAACTCTGAGGATGTTTCATTTCTGAAGCTTGAGATCTTAAACAATGTACTCAAATAATATCAAATGACTATATTTTGTCTATAGTACACTAATAAATATAACATAAGAGGCTTTTTTTTTTTTTCCATTAGAAACCTACCTTAACCACGTATTAAGTGCCCAGTTTTGGCCTCAGGCCCTTAGAACCTTGATGTCCTCATGTGCAAAAAAGGAATGTAAGTGTTTACCTTAAAGTGAATTAGAGACCATGAAAGTAAAACAAATAGTAAGAACAGCAGAGCATAGTAAATGTTCAGTTAAAGAAGACTGTTCTCATAAAGCAGCACTTGTATTCTTTTCCATAACAAAAATAATATTTTGAGGCTTCCCTGGTGGTCCAATGGGTAAAGAGTCTGCCTTGCAGTGCAAGGGGCACAGGTTTTATCCCTGGTCTTGGAAAATCGCATATGCATCTGGGCAGCTGGACCGATGTGTTCAATAACGAGCCAGCACTGTCAAGCACATGCACCCAGAGCCGGTGCTCTGTAAGGAGAGAGGTCACTGCAATGGGAGGCCCACACAGGCCGAAGAATAAAGAAGGATGAAAATACATAAATAAAAACCCAATAAAAGAGGCCAAAAGCTAAACAAAAATATCTTTTGACTCCAGTAACTCAGAGCCTCAAATTCAATTTATGTAAGAAATAGTCATAACTTCTTGCATTGCAGATAATTTCACTACCTTAATTTTATCCCTCAATTGACTAACACACTTGATAAGGGCCTTATTCTATGATTTCTCCCAATGTCTAGCACTGAATTTGCTTATAGTAGTTCAATAAACTTTTATTTACTGATAGATTTAACCCTGAAAAAGGCAATTTAAACTTTAAAATGTTTTCCTTTCATTTTGGGAAGACCATCTTGAAACATGACAATTTGCTGCAAGGATTGCTAGGACTCAGAGAAAGTGTTGTTCCCATGGTTATAGTATGTTACTGTGAAAGGATTCAGATTAAAATCAGCAACAGGGGGCTTCCCTGGTGGTCCAGTGGGTAAGGACAACGCCTTGAAGTGCAAGGGGCGCCGGTTCGATCCCTGGCCTGGGAAGATCCCACGTGCCATGGAGCGGCTGGACCGATGTGTCCAATTACTGAGCCCGAGCTCTAGAGTGCATGCGCCCGGAGCTGGTGCTCTGCAACAACAGAGGCCACTGCGATGGGAGGCCCACACAGGCCAAAGAACAAAGATGGATGAAAATAGACAAATGAAAGACCAGTGGAAGTGGCCCACCCACTCCCCTCCCTCTCCACCCCACCCATAAATAAATAAATAAATCTTTAAAATCAGCAACAGGTAAATCCGAATGACACTGAGACTAGAAGAAGCCCTGTGCAAGCTCTCGGTGGTGTTCCCACCTAGTAGCCAAAGGAGGACACACTCAGTTATCCCAACAATAGTCTATGAAGGTGTGTGTGAAGTAGGCAGCCATAGATGCTAATCCCGGAGCTTGTCTTCCACTGTTTTTTTAAAGGTCACTCACCGAGGCATATAGCACCTTCAAGACTGATCTTAGCTACTCAAATCACATGTTTCCCACACTCTACTCTCCTTGAGAAAAGGTGCTTGCTCACAATAAATTTCATAGTTAGAAAAAACTGTATTTGATCAGGTTTATAGAGTGTGACTCAAGGTGTCCTATATACAAACACAGGTATTTACTATAAATACAGTGTCACCTAAAGCATGAGTCACAGAAATCATTCTTCTCAGGAAAAACATACCAAAGACTAGGATGCTACCTTCCAAGAATCTGCCATAAGACAGTCTTTTCTTTGAAATATGTAGAGCTTGAGCAGTCTAGGGCTGCTGCATGACCTTTCCTTGCTGAGTAATACGTTCACAAAATTGAAACTAAAAATTAAAACTGTGAGAACATTCATGGAAAATTAGTCCTCCTAGTGTTTCCATATCCATCCAACTAGTTTCCCAAATCATAGTATAAAATAGTATGCCTTTCCTTTTCTTTCTTTTTTTTTTTAAAGATTTATTTATTTATTTATTTATTTATTTATTTTGGGGGAGTGGGGTGGGGAGGGAGGGGAGCAGGTGGGCTGCTTCTATTGGTCTTTCATTTCTCTATTTTCATCCGTCTTTGTTCTTCGACTCGTGTGGGCCTCCCATCACGGTGGCCTCTGTTGTCGCAGAGCGCCGGCTCTGGGCGCACGTGCTCCAGAGCTCTGGCTCGGTAATTAGACTCATTGGTCCTGCCGCTCCGTGGCACGTGGGATCTTCCCAGACCAGGGATCGAACCGGCGCCCCTTGCACTGCAAGGTGGTGACCTTACCCACTGGACCACCAGGGAAGCCCTAGTATGCATTTCTAATGAAATGTTTTCAGATATAAGTATACATCTTTCTCTTCTAGGTAAATTCTATACAATGTTTGATAGCTTAGTAATTGCTATGTATTCAATTGTGAGTATAAGAGCTGGAAAAGTCCCTGATCCGGGGAAAAATAGAATGCATAAGGAGAAGGAGATGACAGAGAATGAGATGGCTGGCTGGCGTCACCAAAACAATGGACGTGAGTTTGTGCAAGCTTCACGAGATAGTAAAAGGGCAGGGAAGCCCTTTGTTCTGCAGTCCAAGGAATTTCAGAGTCAAACATAACCAAGCAACTAAACTGAACTGAACTGAACTGAATCAGTATATCTTAGAGATCAAGGAGCACATAAATAAGCAAATTTGTTATTAGTTATGCCTGCATAGTTGTCAATTTTGTGATTTTACCCTGTTAGTTTAACCCTTCTTCTCTGTCTATGTGTTTGTAGAGTTTTCAGTATGTTGCCCTATAAAGAATGATTCAATGGCTGAACTTGTGCATAAAATGTTTTGAAAGTATGTAAGTGTATCTGTAGGGCAAATTCTTAGAAGCAGAAACTCCGGGTCAATTTTTTGGAAGAATTAAATTAACAAACTGTATTAAAAATGCATGCAGGGGCTTCCCCTGGTGGTCCAGTGGGTAAGGGCACCACCTTGCAGTGCAAGGCGCGGTTCAATCTCTGGCCTGGGAAAATCCCACGTGCTGCGGAGCAGCCAGACTGATGTGTCCAATTCCAAGCCGGAGCTCTGGGCGCATGCGCCCAGAGCCGGTGCTCTGCAAAGACAGACGCCACCGCGATGGGAGACCCACAGGTGGGCTGCTTCTATTGTCTTCTTCATTTTCATCCGTCTTTGTTCCGACTGTGGGCCTCCCATCGCGGTGGCCTCTGTTGTCGCAGAGCGCCGGCTCTGGGCGCACGTGCTCCAGAGCTCTGGCTCGGTAATTAGACTCATTGGTCCTGCCGCTCCGTGGCACGTGGGATCTTCCCAGACCAGGGATCGAACCGGCGCCCCTTGCACTGCAAGGTGGTGACCTTACCCACTGGACCACCAGGGAAGCCCTAGTATGCATTTCTAATGAAATGTTTTCAGATATAAGTATACATCTTTCTCTTCTAGGTAAATTCTATACAATGTTTGATAGCTTAGTAATTGCTATGTATTCAATTGTGAGTATAAGAGCTGGAAAAGTCCCTGATCCGGGGAAAAATAGAATGCATAAGGAGAAGGAGATGACAGAGAATGAGATGGCTGGCTGGCGTCACCAAAACAATGGACGTGAGTTTGTGCAAGCTTCACGAGATAGTAAAAGGGCAGGGAAGCCCTTTGTTCTGCAGTCCAAGGAATTTCAGAGTCAAACATAACCAAGCAACTAAACTGAACTGAACTGAACTGAATCAGTATATCTTAGAGATCAAGGAGCACATAAATAAGCAAATTTGTTATTAGTTATGCCTGCATAGTTGTCAATTTTGTGATTTTACCCTGTTAGTTTAACCCTTCTTCTCTGTCTATGTGTTTGTAGAGTTTTCAGTATGTTGCCCTATAAAGAATGATTCAATGGCTGAACTTGTGCATAAAATGTTTTGAAAGTATGTAAGTGTTATCTGTAGGGCAAATTCTTAGAAGCAGAAACTCCGGGTCAATTTTTTGGAAGAATTAAATTAACAAACTGTATTAAAAATGCATGCAGGGGCTTCCCCTGGTGGTCCAGTGGGTAAGGGCACCACCTTGCAGTGCAAGGGGCGCCGGTTCAATCTCTGGCCTGGGAAAATCCCACGTGCTGCGGAGCAGCCAGACTGATGTGTCCAATTACCAAGCCGGAGCTCTGGAGCGCATGCGCCCAGAGCCGGTGCTCTGCAAAGACAGACGCCACCGCGATGGGAGACCCACAGGAGCCAAAGAACAAAGACGGATGAAAATAGAGAAATGAAAGACCAATAGAAGTAGCCCGTCCGCTCCCCTCCCTCCCCAACCCGATCCCCGCCCAAAATAAATAAATAAATACATCTTAAAAAAAAAAATGCATGCAGAAGTCTGGCCTCCCAAATTGATCAAAATGCCCCCCATGCAATACTGCAATACCTATTTCATCACTGGCTGCTCACAAAGTTACAAACTACGAAAAAAAGACAGTTGTCATGCTAACATTAGATGCACAGAAAGCAGAGCAGGTAAACACCAGAGACTTAGAGAAGCTGCTCCAGGCCTTCAATCAGTGCTCCCAGATGAGCTAAACACACCAGGAGACCTTTTCTGGGTCTATTTTATATATATATATATATATATATATATATATTTCCAAATGGACTTCCAGTTGAGTTTTATTAATTTGCACTCAAACCAGGTTGTGATTATGATGACATTAAAGTAAAGGTTACAAAGATAGATAATTACAAGTTTCTAAATATCAGCAACCTGCAAAGTACAAATATGAAGCATCATATTTCAACTGGAAGCTAGCAAATCTTAGCAGGGATAATTTAATATGGCATTATATTTTAATCTGGATATAGGTAAGTGACAGTGCGTGTGTTTTATTTTGTGTTGTTTTGTTGAACTCTATACATTTTTATATATTGAAAAATGAGAGCACTGCTATAAGACATTTTTTGTGATTGTATTTTGATCTCTCACTAACCTCGGATATGAGTGACTAAATAAAGTAACAGATGTAACCAGGTCGGATGACTAGACAAAACAGAATAAATTACTGTGAACTGTAGACTTGTCCAGTAACCTGATTGTTGAGATTACAATTTCATGAACTTGTGTCAGTTCCTGCCAGGAGAGTTTTCCTTCAGAAAGAGAAGGTTTTTCTCTAAATGAAGCTGGGAATTACAAAAAAAAAGATTTAAGTATAGTAGAATCACGTTTCAAATAATCGTAGCTAGAGTGCGAAGACAGCATTTCAGGCAGGTAAGTTCATACTGTCTTCATTTTGATGACATACTTGGCCATTTCGTGTGTCAGAGGTATACCAATAGACCCACAGGAGCCAAAGAACAAAGACGGATGAAAATAGAGAAATGAAAGACCAATAGAAGTAGCCCGTCCGCTCCCCTCCCTCCCCAACCCGACCCCCGCCCAAAATAAATAAATAAATACATCTTAAAAAAAAAAATGCATGCAGAAGTCTGGCCTCCCAAATTGATCAAAATGCCCCCCATGCAATACTGCAATACCTATTTCATCACTGGCTGCTCACAAAGTTACAAACTACGAAAAAAAGACAGTTGTCATGCTAACATTAGATGCACAGAAAGCAGAGCAGGTAAACACCAGAGACTTAGAGAAGCTGCTCCAGGCCTTCAATCAGTGCTCCCAGATGAGCTAAACACACCAGGAGACCTTTTCTGGGTCTATTTTGATATATATATATATATATATATATATTTCCAAATGGACTTCCAGTTGAGTTTTATTAATTTGCACTCAAACCAGGTTGTGATTATGATGACATTAAAGTAAAGGTTACAAAGATAGATAATTACAAGTTTCTAAATATCAGCAACCTGCAAAGTACAAATATGAAGCATCATATTTCAACTGGAAGCTAGCAAATCTTAGCAGGGATAATTTAATATGGCATTATATTTTAATCTGGATATAGGTAAGTGACAGTGCGTGTGTTTTATTTTGTGTTGTTTTGTTGAACTCTATACATTTTTATATATTGAAAAATGAGAGCACTGCTATAAGACATTTTCTGTGATTGTATTTTGATCTCTCACTAACCTCGGATATGAGTGACTAAATAAAGTAACAGATGTAACCAGGTCGGATGACTAGACAAAACAGAATAAATTACTGTGAACTGTAGACTTGTCCAGTAACCTGATTGTTGAGATTACAATTTCATGAACTTGTGTCAGTTCCTGCCAGGAGAGTTTTCCTTCAGAAAGAGAAGGTTTTTCTCTAAATGAAGCTGGGAATTACAAAAAAAAAGATTTAAGTATAGTAGAATCACGTTTCAAATAATCGTAGCTAGAGTGCGAAGACAGCATTTCAGGCAGGTAAGTTCATACTGTCTTCATTTTGATGACATACTTGGCCATTTCGTGTGGTCCTAGAGTTTTTGTCATGACAATGGATTCTTTTCCCCTTGTCTTTGTCATTTCTGACATAAGAACAAGAGATCAGAATTTTAATATCATGTATATATTTTCAAAGATTTTGGCTATGCTAAATTGCCAGCAGGCTACATTATTGTAATTCTCTCTTTGCAGGTCTCACAGCTGCAAGGTTTCTTGTTCATGACAAGTTTCATGAACACATTTTTTCTTGCTGTGAAGCTTCTTCAAGACCGATGGCTACCAGTGGCATACTTTATAAGTTGTAAAGGCAATCATTTAAATGCTTTTATGCCTTGAGATTTTTCCACTCTGGTGACTTGACTGTGTCAAGTCTTTTGTACTTTGCTTAAATTCAGCTTTTTGAATTATAAATATCTTATCAATAGCAGACATTTTCTTTTTAGTATTTAATTATATGAGATAGAAGAAATAACAAAATTTAATATCTCCAGTGTAAGATATTTAATCATATTAATTACTGTGATTCTTTGCTTTTTATCTAAAACATCTGGGAGTATGTTATTGTTATTGTCTTCACTTGCAGAGAGCCACTTGTTTTTGATTAGTTAGTAGAGGTAAGTGACTTAGAATATTTATTTCCTGCCTGCAAAATAAATTATTATTTTTATTTTTAATTGACATTTTGCTGAATATCTCTCTGAAAAGAAAATTGAGAGTGATGTTTTTTCTTTGAGAGGAGAAAAACATCTTTTAAAATCCCAGTTGATAAGAGCCTTACATAAAGGTCCATATCTTCTCTGAGCATCAGCAAATGGCTCTTTCCTTTGTATAAAGGAAGACAATCCTTTCTTTAGAGAGTCCCTCCTTTGCTTTGACATGAATCTGCCTGCCAACGTAGGAAATGCACGAAATTCAGGTTCAATCCCAAGGTCAGGAAGATCCCCTGGAGGAAGACATGCCAACCCACTTCACTCATACTGAAGTGTCTCCTTGGATATAAGATCCTGCCAGGAGAGTTTTCCTTCAGAAAGAGAAGGTTTTTCTCTAAATGAAGCTGGGAATTACAAAAAAAAAGATTTAAGTATAGTAGAATCACGTTTCAAATAATCGTAGCTAGAGTGCGAAGACAGCATTTCAGGCAGGTAAGTTCATACTGTCTTCATTTTGATGACATACTTGGCCATTTCGTGTGGTCCTAGAGTTTTTGTCATGACAATGGATTCTTTTCCCCTTGTCTTTGTCATTTCTGACATAAGAACAAGAGATCAGAATTTTAATATCATGTATATATTTTCAAAGATTTTGGCTATGCTAAATTGCCAGCAGGCTACATTATTGTAATTCTCTCTTTGCAGGTCTCACAGCTGCAAGGTTTCTTGTTCATGACAAGTTTCATGAACACATTTTTCTTGCTGTGAAGCTTCTTCAAGACCGATGGCTACCAGTGGCATACTTTATAAGTTGTAAAGGCAATCATTTAAATGCTTTTATGCCTTGAGATTTTTCCACTCTGGTGACTTGACTGTGTCAAGTCTTTTGTACTAGCTTAAATTCAGCTTTTTGAATTATAAATATCTTATCAATAGCAGACATTTTCTTTTTAGTATTTAATTATATGAGATAGAAGAAATAACAAAATTTAATATCTCCAGTGTAAGATATTTAATCATATTAATTACTGTGATTCTTTGCTTTTTATCTAAAACATCTGGGAGTATGTTATTGTTATTGTCTTCACTTGCAGAGAGCCACTTGTTTTTGATTAGTTAGTAGAGGTAAGTGACTTAGAATATTTATTTCCTGCCTGCAAAATAAATTATTATTTTTATTTTTAATTGACATTTTGCTGAATATCTCTCTGAAAAGAAAATTGAGAGTGATGTTTTTTCTTTGAGAGGAGAAAAACATCTTTTAAAATCCCAGTTGATAAGAGCCTTACATAAAGGTCCATATCTTCTCTGAGCATCAGCAAATGGCTCTTTCCTTTGTATAAAGGAAGACAATCCTTTCTTTAGAGAGTCCCTCCTTTGCTTTGACATGAATCTGCCTGCCAACGTAGGAAATGCACGAAATTCAGGTTCAATCCCAAGGTCAGGAAGATCCCCTGGAGGAAGACATGCCAACCCACTTCACTCATACTGAAGTGTCTCCTTGGACATAAGATCCTGGCACACTACAGTCCATGGGGTTGCAAAGAGTCAAACTCAACCAAGCACACAGGTACATGCATGCACTATGTTCAAGACACATGCTGTTCCCTTCCCACAAGGACACATTTGCTTCAGTGGTGGATTTGCTCACCTGTTTTCTGTTTTGTCTGTCTTCTTAACACCTGTTAAAAACTATCAGAGCTCTGAATTCAAATTCCTGCCCAAGTCACATTACTCTCAGAAATATTTCTCATCTTCATAAATGGTGACAATAATACTTCATTGCTATGACAAGAATAGCATACACTGAGTGGATTATAAACAGCAGAAGCTTATTTCTCATAGTTCTTGAGGCTGAGAATTCAAGATCAAGGTACTGGTAGATTTGGTGACTAGTGAAAGCTTGCTTCCTGGTTTGTAGGTGGACTTGGTTTTTCTGTGTCCTCACAAGGCAGAGGAGACAAAGGAGCACTCTCTAGAGTTTCTTTTACAAGAGAATTTCATTCATTAGGTTGCCACCATCAAGAACTAAACATCTCCTAAGAGACTCACTTTCCTATACATGAAGATTAGAATTTCAACCAATGAACTAGATGGGAACATAAACATCTAGTCTACAGCAAATGTCAGTCTTTCTCTTTGGGAATATATTATAGGTATGTCAAAAAGTACTGAACACATAGTAGGAATTTATAAAATAATTATTTTCTTGCCCTGTTAAATTAGTTAGGTGAAAATAGAATGAGTCACTGCATCCAGATCATATTTACACTGATATTCTAGTCAATATTTGGTTGTCAACAATTGAACAAAAGTGACAGCCCTATTCTCTACACTGAGAGGTTATCTGACATCTTCCCTGCCGAGGCAATCAGTAGTAGTGATGCAGGAAGCCTGGCATTTTAGGCAAGCTGGAAATCCAGAAAATTCTCTCCTATTTGCAAAAAGGGCTTATAGAGCAACAGGGCTCTTGTTATAAAGAAAAATCTCTTCTGCTAGTGGCCTAAAGAAGTTTGGGAATTTTTTTCTCCTTTTTTGAGGTATGGATCCAACTCTGTTCTACTGATTTTCTCTTCTAAAGCCTTTCATACTTATATACAGCTTCTCTAAAGATTCAGAATGGTAAGATAATAAGGATATATAGAGCTTTGATGAAATCACTATTCAAATAACATTTTTTTCTTAAAGGCTAAAAAAAGGATAGTGTTCCAAAGAAGTAAAAGCCTCTTCTGTCTTGGAGTGAGTCCCTTTAAGATCACTTTCACTTGTGGTAATAAATTCATAAATTATGTGTGAATGAAAAGTATTGTTATTAATTAATGATAATGATAACAATGATAAATTAATGATAACAATGATAAATATTAATAATTAACAAGTGATCAAAGATATCATTGTCTTTTTCATCCAAGAGCAGAACTAACTATAAAGTGCTTATTTGCTGGATTTGTGAGGCAGAAAGGAAATAGTATTAGCAGCAGACCCATTAGGGACTGATACCTCATTTAGGTACACACAATGTATATACCTTTCTTGAGCATTCATCATGTGCCAAGAACTGTATGGCAAGTGTTCCTTAGAAACATTTTCATTTAGTTCTTTCAGTAACTTAGGAGATAGGTATAATTATCCATTCATAGTAGAAACATTAAAATCCAGATTTCATCGCAAATACATTTCAAGGGCAGAATTTTAACGAAAATAGCCTGACTCTATAACTAGTATTCTCAGCTACTTCAAAGCAAGAGTCATTATCTATTTATTTGAATAAATATTCAAGCCTCTGATGCATGAGCCACCAGAAAGACTACTGATTTATCCCTATCCTTAATGGCTCAGAGAGTAAAGAATCTGCTACAGTGCAAGAGACCTGGGCTTGATCTCTGGGCTGGGAAAATCCCCAGGTACTCTAATGGCTACCCATTAGAGTATTCTTGCTTGGAGGATTCCATAGATGTAGGAGCCTGGTGTGCTACAGTCCATGGGGTCTCAAAGAGTCAGGCACAGCTCAGTGACTAACACTTTCATTTTCACTGACAGCAAACATGTAGGGACCCTCATTAAGCTGTCTCTCTCCTTTTGGGAAAGAAAGCACAGTGCAGCTAGTTCCCCTCCATCCTTCAGAATTTAATTGATTTGCTCACTTTCATGGTCTCCCCAAACAGTGGTGACCAAAATGGCCTTAACGTTCTTCTCAGATTGCCTAACATTATTCAAGTTCCTTCCCAACTACAGGGCCCTGAAGTGTCTTTTTGTCCAGCAATTGTTTTATTTATTTTTGGACTCTCCAATGGCTTATGGGTTATGAGTTCCCCCACCAGGGACAGAAACAAAATCACCAAGTCCAAACTACTGGACCCCAGGGAATTCTCTTGGAGCATTTACTTATGAAATTCTTCTCTGTTCTTTTTATGTATATGTAAGTCTTTTCCAGTCTCTTACCAGGTTCCAACTGAAGGGAAGTCTTCCTTGTGCTGTGTCATGTGGAACTCTTTGTGACCATATGGACTGTAGCCCACAGGCTCCTCTGTCCATGGGATTCTCCAAGACTTTCTTGAGGACCTGGGAACTATGTCTTTGCAATCTAAACTTCAAAGAAGATGGTAACTTTACCTTTCTGTCTCTGTGGGCAAGTAGGAGACTTACACTCATAGGATAGGCACTTATTAGCAAGCACAGCTGGCCTAATTGTGGAATAAAGATATTTGCAAATACAGGAAGAGCTCAATGTGCTCAACACATCCCACTAATCAACCTGCCTCCCTACTGCCCACCAGTACTTCTCCACTAGCTCGTGCCACTCCACTAGATAATGAAGTATATGAGACTGATTAGATAATCAAATGTGCCTGGGAATATATAAAACCAGATAGATAGTAAGTGATCTAACTACCCAGGGAAAATATCATTATGATTTCAACTAGTTCAGATTTTGCTTAGACCCACAACATCAGTTTTTATCCCTGCCATTTACAATGGTCCTTTCACAAAGAGGTTGTTTAATACATACATCTGTTTTGAATAAGTATAGCTCAGAAACTAAGGAACCAATGAGATAAATTTTCTCCCAGCTCTAACAACAGAATAACACAGAGAATTAATGACCTTGATTAAGTGTTCTATTGGTATGTCAGCATTGGTTTAATCAGGTTCAACTGTGCCTGAATCTGTCATCTGTGCAACTAGTGTAGGGACCCTCATTAAGCTTCTCCTTTGGGAAAGAAAGCACAGTGCAGCTAGTTCCCCTCCATCCTTCAGAATTTAATTGATTTGCTCACTTTCATGGTCTCCCCAAACAGTGGTGACCAAAATGGCCTTAACGTTCTTCTCAGATTGCCTAACATTATTCAAGTTCCTTCCCAACTACAGGGCCCTGAAGTGTCTTTTTGTCCAGCAATTGTTTTATTTATTTTTGGACTCTCCAATGGCTTATGGGTTATGAGTTCCCCCACCAGGGACAGAAACAAAATCACCAAGTCCAAACTACTGGACCCCAGGGAATTCTCTTGGAGCATTTACTTATGAAATTCTTCTCTGTTCTTTTTATGTATATGTAAGTCTTTTCCAGTCTCTTACCAGGTTCCAACTGAAGGGAAGTCTTCCTTGTGCTGTGTCATGTGGAACTCTTTGTGACCATATGGACTGTAGCCCACAGGCTCCTCTGTCCATGGGATTCTCCAAGACTTTCTTGAGGACCTGGGAACTATGTCTTTGCAATCTAAACTTCAAAGAAGATGGTAACTTTACCTTTCTGTCTCTGTGGGCAAGTAGGAGACTTACACTCATAGGATAGGCACTTATTAGCAAGCACAGCTGGCCTAATTGTGGAATAAAGATATTTGCAAATACAGGAAGAGCTCAATGTGCTCAACACATCCCACTAATCAACCTGCCTCCCTACTGCCCACCAGTACTTCTCCACTAGCTTGTGCCACTCCACTAGATAATGAAGTATATGAGACTGATTAGATAATCAAATGTGCCTGGGAATATATAAAACCAGATAGATAGTAAGTGATCTAACTACCCAGGGAAAATATCATTATGATTTCAACTAGTTCAGATTTTGCTTAGACCCACAACATCAGTTTTTATCCCTGCCATTTACAATGGTCCTTTCACAAAGAGGTTGTTTAATACATACATCTGTTTTGAATAAGTATAGCTCAGAAACTAAGGAACCAATGAGATAAATTTTCTCCCAGCTCTAACAACAGAATAACACAGAGAATTAATGACCTTGATTAAGTGTTCTATTGGTATGTCAGCATTGGTTTAATCAGGTTCAACTGTGCCTGAATCTGTCATCTGTGCAACTAGTGTATCTTGGGTAGGGAAAAACAGCTATCAACCACATGTATCAATATAGAAACAAACTATAGAAGACAAATGAACAAGTTTCAAAAAGGTTAGTATTAGCCTTTTTCTTGGGAGATATTATGTCTTGCAAAAAAGAACAACTGAAAGATAATTTTGCAACAAAAATAGCAACTGATTTATCCAGTCTTCTTCTGAAGAGGAATGCATTCCCTGCGGAATATGCAAAGATGTGTACATGTTTGTGTATGGAAGACATTTTATGAGTTTTGGACCACATTACTTTTCCAACATACACGTTTGTTGTCTTGAAAGGCCACAAAATATACAAATTTTTACTGAATCAAAACAAGAAGCACATCTGAATCCATGATTCCTTTTCAAAATATTTTTATTGTTTCATCCAGTAAAACAATGCACCACGAGGTCACATCTTTCATTCTGATTAAAAATGGTCTTACTTCCAAGCACTGCATGAGTTTGTTTTACATCTAGGAAATAATACAGTAATGTTGTTATATTACACAAGGGTGCTGGAAGAAATGGCTAGTGAAAATGCCTATAGCATACCTTTCTAGAAGGAGAAGCACTGTGTAAATGCTGAATAAGGCTTAGGGTCATAAGCACACAACCAGGGGTGTGTCCAAGACAAAGGATACTACATTTGAATGAATAAATGGCACACATGCCACACAGAAATCAGAGAACTCTGGTTGTTAGGCAGCTCTTAATAATTTTCAAGAGAAACACCTCGGAGGTGGGGGGTGATTAAGAGATTGATGCTGACTCCTTTCAGAAGATCATTCTACGTGAAAAGGATTCCTCTTCTTCCCGACCGCTGCTCATGCACTAATGGTCGCCAGAATAAAAACTCAGAACTACTAAATTTGGTTCTGAACACTATCAAATAAACTGTCCAGTGTATTTTTACTCTCTTATGAATAAGTATAGCTCAGAAACTAAGGAACCAATGATAAATTTTCTCCCAGCTTGATTAAGTGTTTCTATTGGTATGTCAGCATTGGTTTAATCAGGTTCAACTGTGCCTGAATCTGTCATCTGTGCAACTAGTGTATCTTGGGTAGGGAAAAACAGCTATCAACCACATGTATCAATATAGAAACAAACTATAGAAGACAAATGAACAAGTTTCAAAAAGGTTAGTATTAGCCTTTTTCTTGGGAGATATTATGTCTTGCAAAAAAGAACAACTGAAAGATAATTTTGCAACAAAAATAGCAACTGATTTATCCAGTCTTCTTCTGAAGAGGAATGCATTCCCTGGGAATATGCACAGATGTGTACATGTTTGTGTATGGAAGACATTTTATGAGTTTTGGACCACATTACTTTTCCAACATACACGTTTGTTGTCTTGAAAGGCCACAAAATATACAAATTTTTACTGAATCAAAACAAGAAGCACATCTGAATCCATGATTCCTTTTCAAAATATTTTATTGTTTCATCCAGTAAAACAATGCACCACGAGGTCACATCTTTCATTCTGATTAAAAATGGTCTTACTTCCAAGCACTGCATGAGTTTGTTTTACATCTAGGAAATAATACAGTAATGTTGTTATATTACACAAGGGTGCTGGAAGAAATGGCTAGTGAAAATGCCTATAGCATACCTTTCTAGAAGGAGAAGCACTGTGTAAATGCTGAATAAGGCTTAGGGTCATAAGCACACAACCAGGGGTGTGTCCAAGACAAAGGATACTACATTTGAATGAATAAATGGCACACATGCCACACAGAAATCAGAGAACTCTGGTTGTTAGGCAGCTCTTAATAATTTTCAAGAGAAACACCTCGGAGGTGGGGGGTGATTAAGAGATTGATGCTGACTCCTTTCAGAAGATCATTCTACGTGAAAAGGATTCCTCTTCTTCCCGACCGCTGCTCATGCACTAATGGTCGCCAGAATAAAAACTCAGAACTACTAAATTTGGTTCTGAACACTATCAAATAAACTGTCCAGTGTATTTTTACTCTCTTATGAACGATCACAAGATTGTGCTCTGCGTCTGTCCAGAGAGTAAAATTTAACTGTCCAGTTCAATCATAAAGGTCAGTTATATGGAAAGCATGAGTATTTGCTCAGGTCCAAGGTGGTCTCTGTTGCAATAGTCTACTAAGTTAGTCCCCATAACCTCTTTTTCATTTTTGGATCCAATTTTAGAAAATAGAATTTCTGTATAATACAGTTATGAGCAACATTGCTTTTATTTAAGGGAATTTGTATTCAGACATGATATGTGCTGTAGGAGAGGAGTCTCCATGCAGATTGATGATACAGTGACCTGCACAGGGTCACCTGCTAGAGGAAGAAGACCTGGACAGAAGTAACCACCAGCACTGGGGGCACACTCCATATGTTCACTTTGGTCTTTGGTCATTGATACTCTAATACTCATTTCTGGTAGACATTTACATGGACTCACATTGTGAGGAGCCTTTGAAACAGTGGAGGTTGTGTGTTCTGGAAAGATAAATTAGGAAGGAATACCCTTAGCAGTTACTCCCTTAGACAGTCCTCTGAAGAAATCTTACAAGCAAGTACCTTTAATGCCATTGCCAAATTGAGTTCAGGATTCCTGTATATTCCTGTATTTACCTTGTGTCTTTTGTCTGAGAATTTCAAGATTTTAAACGACTTCACAAATGTCCACACTGTATTTCTTCCACTACCACTATGATACAAGAAGGTGGCTCTTCTATCTTACCTCTAACATTTTTTTAAACAAGACAGAAAAGTTTCCTTTAAAGAATCTTTACTAGGAAGGGCCAGCCTGCTCAGAAATAGCTTCCCTGACAGCTTCACACCTTTACAGAATTGAACTTAAGCTGTATCTTCTCCTTTTTTCTTTTAAAACCCTGAAATAATTGGAAGAATATTTTTATTATGCCATCCATCTGGAAAAGGAAGGCTAGAGTACTCTGAGAAGGGCTGTTCTTTCTTGTGATATTTTTGGTGATGTCTCAGGGTGGGGTGTTTGATATAGTCATGAGGAAAATGGCCCTCAGTAGATTTCCATCCCATTTGCACAGGCACTAGAAGAGCTCAAAGGGGAAAGATCACCATTCAGCCAGTAACCTATATAATTTCTATCTTTTGACTTTTAGTTCTAACTAATTCTTATAAAAGCATTTTTCCTTTTTGTTAAGATTCTTTAGTGTTCCCCCTCCCTCCTCTCTCTCTCTCTCTTTTTTTTTTTTGATGCTTTTTTACAGAATTTCATAGTGAGCTAACCACATGGCCAGGACCATTTGTCAATTTATAATAATAGTAATAACTGCTGGTTATGCAGAATGGTTTCTTCAACTCTGAACACTTTGTAGATGCCAATCCATCAAACCCACTAACTCTCCTGATGTATGGGCACATAGTATCTGTCTATCATGGCAAATTTATAGACAAGGAATTTTAAATCAAAGAGTGAGAAGTTTAGAGATTTGCTCATACACAGTCCCATCAGTATTGTTTCTGCTTTGCTGTGCAAAAATATAACATTATAAATGAACTCAAGAAAATAATATGGCCTTAGTAATTCTGTTAGATTTTTTGTACTTAGTAAACCAATGACCTGGATGGAATTTTATGATGCTTCAGTTGTTAATTAGAAGTACTGGTTTCTGTACATTAATCATTACCTAAGACTGAAGGGTAAAAATTTTGTCTGAGCCAGTCTCTTTTGAGTTTCCCAATAAACTCAAAATGTTTCCTGTTTGTTTGCAGGATTTAGCTACATAGGTATGTGTTAATACACATGAATCAAAATTTAACAGGTTAAATTAGAATTACATGGCGACATAAATCTCTTCTATCTTACCTCTAACATTTTTTTAAACAAGACAGAAAAGTTTCCTTTAAAGAATCTTTACTAGGAAGGGCCAGCCTGCTCAGAAATAGCTTCCCTGACAGCTTCACACCTTTACAGAATTGAACTTAAGCTGTATCTTCTCCTTTTTTCTTTTAAAACCCTGAAATAATTGGAAGAATATTTTTATTATGCCATCCATCTGGAAAAGGAAGGCTAGAGTACTCTGAGAAGGGCTGTTCTTTCTTGTGATATTTTTGGTGATGTCTCAGGGTGGGGTGTTTGATATAGTCATGAGGAAAATGGCCCTCAGTAGATTTCCATCCCATTTGCACAGGCACTAGAAGAGCTCAAAGGGGAAAGATCACCATTCAGCCAGTAACCTATATAATTTCTATCTTTTGACTTTTAGTTCTAACTAATTCTTATAAAAGCATTTTTCCTTTTTGTTAAGATTCTTTAGTGTTCCCCTCCTCTCTCTCTCTCTTTTTTTTTTTTGATGCTTTTTTACAGAATTTCATAGTGAGCTAACCACATGGCCAGGACCATTTGTCAATTTATAATAATAGTAATAACTGCTGGTTATGCAGAATGGTTTCTTCAACTCTGAACACTTTGTAGATGCCAATCCATCAAACCCACTAACTCTCCTGATGTATGGGCACATAGTATCTGTCTATCATGGCAAATTTATAGACAAGGAATTTTAAATCAAAGAGTGAGAAGTTTAGAGATTTGCTCATACACAGTCCCATCAGTATTGTTTCTGCTTTGCTGTGCAAAAATATAACATTATAAATGAACTCAAGAAAATAATATGGCCTTAGTAATTCTGTTAGATTTTTTGTACTTAGTAAACCAATGACCTGGATGGAATTTTATGATGCTTCAGTTGTTAATTAGAAGTACTGGTTTCTGTCCATTAATCATTACCTAAGACTGAAGGGTAAAAATTTTGTCTGAGCCAGTCTCTTTTTTGAGTTTCCCAATAAACTCAAAAATGTTTCCTGTTTGTTTGCAGGATTTAGCTACATAGGTATGTGTTAATACACATGAATCAAAATTTAACAGGTTATTAGCAAATTCACATGCAGACATAAATCATTGACTTTTAAAAATAAAGACATTCATACGAGAGTATGCATTTTAAGTTCTGGACCTACCTTGGTAATGTTCCTGGACAATTGCTTGTATGGCTTAGATGTGATCATTGTTAGAAATGTGTACCTGAGACTATAAAAAGATAAATCAGAAATTAATTAAAGGCCATATAAATTAAGGTGCAAAAGTGGAAATAAAAACATATTGAGAACCAGACATTGATGTATGTAACATTTCTACTTAGTAGTATCTTTTCTTAGAATCCATCTTTTGACCCTCTTGATGACCACACTCCCTCCTTGGTCCAGCACTTTACCACAGGAAATTCAGTATAAAGATAAGGAGAGTGGACTTTACAGCAACATGGATTAGCATTAGAATCTACCCCCTCTTCACTTCCTATGGAGTTTGGGCAAACTCCATAAACTTTTTGAGTCTTAGTTTCCTCATTGGTAATAAGAGGTTAATGAAAAACACCACTGCAACTACACAGGACTATAGCATGGATTAACATATATAAAGGGATTAACCATGTATCAGTTACCAAGTCTGTGCTCAATAAATAAAAATAATAGTAACAATTACTTTCTTATTCTTTAGTTATTATGTCTTGAGCCCTGACTTGTGGTCCTTTTCCCAGTTAGCATTCCAGTCTCTGTGCCCGTGCTGAATGCATCTAGCATTTGTTCCTCTGAATTTCAGTGAAATCTACTGTGACTTTGTATTATCCTCATGAGCCAAGATGTTTAGTGTATTTGATGGGACCATTAGCTAGATGGATAATCCTTGTAAAGACAATAGCAAGTGAAAAAACAAGAAAAAGTTCCAGGTCTTTTACTCAATTTGGCAGTGAGCTCATGAGAAAGAAACTCTAAAGGCCATACAAGCAGTCATAGAATTTACAGCTAAATGATTGTATGTAATAGAAGTCTTTCTTTTTAGTAATGAAATAAGTCTCAGAAACTTTTCAAGGTCATAAATGTGATATATCAGTTTGAGTTTAGTTAGGAGATAGAAAGCCCATAGTTTTTAAAACTATATATACCTGTTGCTAACTAGGTATTAAAGAACTGAACAATCAAAAACTATCACAGAGGTAGAAATAGTTTGGGGCAACTTCAGCCCCTGAGGCAGAGAAGAGGCTGGACGACTTTGAAGTGACTGAAATTTAGAAGATACATGGAAGGACTTTGGAAAGCTAAAACATGAACTGCTACACAGAAGATGCCATTAAGTCTCTACTAATGTATATAAGTTCAGAAGAGGAACACCTCGGAAACACTAGCCAGAATCATTGGCTTGTGCTGGTATTAATATCTCCAAGGCAAGGAGCAATGAGGCTGGTTCTGCAAATGTTGGAAATAACTTTAAACTGGATTCAACTATGGCTAACTAGAATGAACTGCTACTACCAAGTGAGGATACATTGTAAGAATAATTCTGACAGGAGAAAGGAACAGGTTTTTTCTTCCTTCTCCAGTCTTCCATTTTCCCTCTAGGGTCCCTCACTGGCTAAGCACAAAAGGAAGCCAAGTGAGAAGACAGAAATGTGGTTGGCAATTCCAGAGCCAGCATCACAGATTATTAAACACAGGGCCGAATCTGATGCACTTTACTAACTGGCACAGATAGTTTGTGGAAAGGTTGAGGATAGCCCCAAACCAAGTAGAATCTGCCTGCTAATGCAAGAACACACAGGAGTCACAGGCTTGATCCCTGGGTTGTGAATATGCCTTGGAACAGAAAATGGCAACCCTTTCCAGTATTATTTCCTCTGAATTTCAGTGAAATCTACTGTGACTTTGTATTATCCTCATGAGCCAAGATGTTTAGTGTATTTGATGGGACCATTAGCTAGATGGATAATCCTTGTAAAGACAATAGCAAGTGAAAAAACAAGAAAAAGTTCCAGGTCTTTTACTCAATTTGGCAGTGAGCTCATGAGAAAGAAACTCTAAAGGCCATACAAGCAGTCATAGAATTTACAGCTAAATGATTGTATGTAATAGAAGTCTTTCTTTTTAGTAATGAAATAAGTCTCAGAAACTTTTCAAGGTCATAAATGTGATATATCAGTTTGAGTTTAGTTAGGAGATAGAAAGCCCATAGTTTTTAAAACTATATATACCTGTTGCTAACTAGGTATTAAAGAACTGAACAATCAAAAACTATCACAGAGGTAGAAATAGTTTGGGGCAACTTCAGCCCCTGAGGCAGAGAAGAGGCTGGACGACTTTGAAGTGACTGAAATTTAGAAGATACATGGAAGGACTTTGGAAAGCTAAAACATGAACTGCTACACAGAAGATGCCATTAAGTCTCTACTAATGTATATAAGTTCAGAAGAGGAACACCTCGGAAACACTAGCCAGAATCATTGGCTTGTGCTGGTATTAATATCTCCAAGGCAAGGAGCAATGAGGCTGGTTCTGCAAATGTTGGAAATAACTTTAAACTGGATTCAACTATGGCTAACTAGAATGAACTGCTACTACCAAGTGAGGATACATTGTAAGAATAATTCTGACAGGAGAAAGGAACAGGTTTTTTCTTCCTTCTCCAGTCTTCCATTTTCCCTCTAGGGTCCCTCACTGGCTAAGCACAAAAGGAAGCCAAGTGAGAAGACAGAAATGTGGTTGGCAATTCCAGAGCCAGCATCACAGATTATTAAACACAGGGCCGAATCTGATGCACTTTACTAACTGGCACAGATAGTTTGTGGAAAGGTTGAGGATAGCCCCAAACCAAGTAGAATCTGCCTGCTAATGCAAGAACACACAGGAGTCACAGGCTTGATCCCTGGGTTGTGAATATGCCTTGGAACAGAAAATGGCAACCCTTTCCAGTATTTTTTCCTGGGAAATCAGACAGAGGAGTCAGGTGGGCTAGAGTCCATGGGGTCACAAACAAATGAGAAATGGAGCATGGAAAGTATCTGTAACCAGTTGATTCACACCCTAGTTGCCATCATTCAGTGTACTTGTTTAGGTTCTATTTCAGTAATAATCTACTACCCTAATCTCATACCTTTCGTCTCAGAGTACTCTAATACCAAATATAATATATTAGCAGTTAAGAATATGACTTTGGGTCCATGATGCCTAAATTTAAATCTTGATTCTTCTACTTACTTTCTGTGTGCCTGGAACTAATCTCTGTTCTTCATTCAATGGCTTCACCTATAACGCTCTTACTTCCTTGGTTTGAGTTAGCATGTGTCAAGCGCATGAGAATACTGGCCATAGCAAATAAGAAATACTAGTTCTTATTTCACTGGATCACAGTTGTCTTCCAAATCCAAATGGGTGAATGCTTGGGCTTTATCATCATACTAGTTATCTGACTTTATAAAGTTACTTAATCTTCTTGAGTTTAGTTGTTTTTCATGTTCAAAATGCTGTGTGAAATGGAGATAATATCTAACCTATAACATGACTGTTAGGATAAAATGATAGTGCATAATTGAGACATTCATATATTTGAGCCAAAACTGTCACTTAGGTAGACGAGTGAGTGTCATCCACAATGACTAATTCTTAGAAGTCCACTTCATCCTCCAAATAGACAAAGCACTTGAATGTAATATAAAGTTCTAGAAATTATAAAAATGTCATGGATTATGTAATTTTGATGAAACATTACCCAGCCACAGTTTTAATTTCCACAAAGTCTAGGAGCACGGTGTAAAAGAACATGAACTTGTCCTTTTTAATAGACTTATTCAAAAAACAAAGAACCACTGAAGGAATTCAGATGAAGGGAAAGATTAAGGAGAGTTAGTGAGTCTAAATTCATACTGCTCACTGCAAGGCAGGTCAAATAATTAAGAAATGAGTTGTTGGAACAACAACATGTTGTATTACTGCCTTTGTTCAGAAAATCAGCAGATTAAGGAAATGGTGAACTAGCATCCCTAAGAGCCATCTTACCCAAATGAAAATTCAAGCTTCTTTTGTACTAAAAGGGGAGGGCTTGTGGCTGGTTGCTTCAAACTTCTTGGTATAGGAATCCTTTGTTCTTATAGCTGTACAGGTGAATCTAGTCATATTGTCCCTATGAACTTCCAAGAAGACAATAGTTATATGTTTCTACTATACCTTTTAATCTCTTTATGAATGAAAATGTGCTTATGCTTTTAATATTCAGAACCTTGAGAAAGGGCTATTCTGTATACTTAAGGCTGCAGGCAACATTCTATTATTGTTTGACTAGACAAACATCCAGAGCCAGCATGCCTAAGTTCAGGCAACAGAGCACAAGTATGAGAGCTAAAGCAATAGGTCCATTATGGAGTCATAACTGTTCTTCTCTGTGAGAGCAGCACATGAAAGAAAAAATAATATGGGGAAAATACAGGAGCTATGCCTAAAACAAAGGGCAAGGCAAAGCAACAGGACCTAAAATGATTACAGTTGACATATAAAGGAAGCATTGACCACTCTAAGATACACCTGAGTTCCTTGCTCATCCTCAGGTTCTGTCTACTCTAATGGAGATAATATCTAACCTATAACATGACTGTTAGGATAAAATGATAGTGCATAATTGAGACATTCCTATATTTGAGCCAAAACTGTCACTTAGGTAGACGAGTGAGTGTCATCCACAATGACTAATTCTTAGAAGTCCACTTCATCCTCCAAATAGACAAAGCACTTGAATGTAATATAAAGTTCTAGAAATTATAAAAATGTCATGGATTATGTAATTTTGATGAAACATTACCCAGCCACAGTTTTAATTTCCACAAAGTCTAGGAGCACGGTGTAAAAGAACATGAACTTGTCCTTTTTAATAGACTTATTCAAAAAACAAAGAACCACTGAAGGAATTCAGATGAAGGGAAAGATTAAGGAGAGTTAGTGAGTCTAAATTCATACTGCTCACTGCAAGGCAGGTCAAATAATTAAGAAATGAGTTGTTGGAACAACAACATGTTGTATTACTGCCTTTGTTCAGAAAATCAGCAGATTAAGGAAATGGTGAACTAGCATCCCTAAGAGCCATCTTACCCAAATGAAAATTCAAGCTTCTTTTGTACTAAAAGGGGAGGGCTTGTGGCTGGTTGCTTCAAACTTCTTGGTATAGGAATCCTTTGTTCTTATAGCTGTACAGGTGAATCTAGTCATATTGTCCCTATGAACTTCCAAGAAGACAATAGTTATATGTTTCTACTATACCTTTTAATCTCTTTATGAATGAAAATGTGCTTATGCTTTTAATATTCAGAACCTTGAGAAAGGGCTATTCTGTATACTTAAGGCTGCAGGCAACATTCTATTATTGTTTGACTAGACAAACATCCAGAGCCAGCATGCCTAAGTTCAGGCAACAGAGCACAAGTATGAGAGCTAAAGCAATAGGTCCATTATGGAGTCATAACTGTTCTTCTCTGTGAGAGCAGCACATGAAAGAAAAAATAATATGGGGAAAATACAGGAGCTATGCCTAAAACAAAGGGCAAGGCAAAGCAACAGGACCTAAAATGATTACAGTTGACATATAAAGGAAGCATTGACCACTCTAAGATACACCTGAGTTCCTTGCTCATCCTCAGGTTCTGTCTACTCTGAGAAATAAAGTTTAACAGAATCAGGATCCTAATCTCTCTGCTGTGGAATACCTTTTGATTGACTGATCACAAGAAGTAGAAGATACTTCTCTTCTGGCCACAGGGAAAAAAGGCAGAAACTTACAGAGCCAAAGAGCCCAATGGTGATAATTACATTTATGATACAACTGCACAAAATGACGTAGTAGCTACATATAAAAGTGTCTTTGGGGATTCTTAGGTGTATGAGGAAAGAATAATTCTGGAAAGAGATTCAGTTTCCTGAGAAGACCAGGTTTTTGATTTTTACTTTCAAAGATAAACATTTTCAATAATGAGTAGTAAATCTTGAAATGTACCAACTACAAGTAGTAAAACCTTAAACACGATCTGGCACATAGCAGGTGATTATCATCCTTCACTTTAAAAAAGTGATCATAGGGTTTCCCCTGGTGGTCCAGTGGGTAAGGACACCGCCTTGCAGTGCAAGGGGCACCAGTTCGATCCCTGGCCTGGGAAGATCCCACGTGCCACAGAGTGGCTGGACCGATGTGTTCAATTACCGAGCCGGAGCTCTGGAGTGCATGCGCCCAGAGCCAACGCTCTGTGACAACAGAGGCCACCGCGATGGGAGGCCCACTGGAGCCAAAGAAAAAAGACAGATGAAAATAGAGAAATGAAAGACCAATAGAAGTGGCCCGCCCATCCCCCTCCCTCGCCCCCACCCCTCAAAAGATAAATTAAAAAAAAAAAAATGATCATAATTGTTAATTTTCACCCAAAATGGACAATTTCCTATTCACATTCCTTTACTCATATGGCTTTCTTGCTTCTAGATTATCTCCAATCAATATCTGTCACAGATATTATAAATGCAATTTTTTGGCTTACTGTTTGAGACCCAGTCCAGACAACTATCTTTTATACCTTCCCTGTTCAAAGTTTGGTCCATATAACAGCAAAGTCAGTATTACTTTGGAGTTTGTAAGGAATGCATTTGGCACTATCCTGAAACTTTTTTCATAATATGGGAAAATACAGGAGCTATGCCTAAAACAAAGGGCAAGGCAAAGCAACAGGACCTAAAATGATTACAGTTGACATATAAAGGAAGCATTGACCACTCTAAGATACACCTGAGTTCCTTGCTCATCCTCAGGTTCTGTCTACTCTGAGAAATAAAGTTTAACAGAATCAGGATCCTAATCTCTCTGCTGTGGAATACCTTTTGATTGACTGATCACAAGAAGTAGAAGATACTTCTCTTCTGGCCACAGGGAAAAAAGGCAGAAACTTACAGAGCCAAAGAGCCCAATGGTGATAATTACATTTATGATACAACTGCACAAAATGACGTAGTAGCTACATATAAAAGTGTCTTTGGGGATTCTTAGGTGTATGAGGAAAGAATAATTCTGGAAAGAGATTCAGTTTCCTGAGAAGACCAGGTTTTTGATTTTTACTTTCAAAGATAAACATTTTCAATAATGAGTAGTAAATCTTGAAATGTACCAACTACAAGTAGTAAAACCTTAAACACGATCTGGCACATAGCAGGTGATTATCATCCTTCACTTTAAAAAAGTGATCATAGGGTTTCCCCTGGTGGTCCAGTGGGTAAGGACACCGCCTTGCAGTGCAAGGGGCACCAGTTCGATCCCTGGCCTGGGAAGATCCCACGTGCCACAGAGTGGCTGGACCGATGTGTTCAATTACCGAGCCGGAGCTCTGGAGTGCATGCGCCCAGAGCCAACGCTCTGTGACAACAGAGGCCACCGCGATGGGAGGCCCACTGGAGCCAAAGAAAAAAGACAGATGAAAATAGAGAAATGAAAGACCAATAGAAGTGGCCCGCCTGCTCCCCTCCCTCGCCCCCACCCCTCAAAAGATAAATTAAAAAAAAAAAATGATCATAATTGTTAATTTTCACCCAAAATGGACAATTTCCTATTCACATTCCTTTACTCATATGGCTTTCTTGCTTCTAGATTATCTCCAATCAATATCTGTCACAGATATTATAAATGCAATTTTTTGGCTTACTGTTTGAGACCCAGTCCAGACAACTATCTTTTATACCTTCCCTGTTCAAAGTTTGGTCCATATAACAGCAAAGTCAGTATTACTTTGGAGTTTGTAAGGAATGCAGATTCTAGGTTCCACAGTATATCTACTGAAACAGGTTTTGCACTTTAGCATGATCTCCCAGATGTAATCATAATCAATCTTTGAGAAACCTGGATTTCTCCTACACTTTGTGCAGCTCTTATATGTCCTGGTAAACTGAAACTTCATAAAACTCTACACACATCTTTGAAAAACTACACTGCTCAGTGTTTCATCAATAAAAAAATTTAAGAATATTTATTAAATTGGATTTAAAGTATTGGTCTCATTCACATGAAATCTTACCATTTGTAGCATCTTTTAAAAGTTGATCATTTTAGTCTAAAGTTAGTGATAATTCAGATCAAATCCCATCACCTGAAAAAAACAAACAAACAAACAAACAAAAACAGAGCTTGTCAGTGTTCTCATCCTTACTTTCCAATACTGAAAGGTTAGTTATTTGTCTCACAGAAGTAATACCTTCACCGTATTTTTCTAAAAAAGAGAAATCAAAGACTAATAGGATTTCTCTGTGTTAATCTTCTTGCTCAGACTAGATCCAATAAATGGTATACAGTATTATATCTGACAGTTTGTTACAACTTAAATGTGAAAATTATATCTGAAATGGAAATCTGAGTGAAGATTTTATTTGTACAGGATTTTCTTCCCTTTTTTTTTCATATTCTTAGAGCATTATTTTCTTGCTAAGTCAGTTCTGCACACATTCTTATTTAACTTCTATTCCTTCCTCATTGGTTGGATGGATATCACTAGAATATGAAAAATAGAAGCAAAGCGCACCTCATACAATTTTTAACATGAAATCTGTTGACATTTTCACAGAAATGACTAGACTTGCAAATTTCTGATCACTCCATAATTGCTCCAAAATGAAAGAATTCGAATTTTTTCTCTCAAAAGTATTGAGCTCTCTCTCCTTTCTAATTCAAAATTTTAATTCACCCAAAATGGACAATTTCCTATTCACATTCCTTTACTCATATGGCTTTCTTGCTTCTAGATTATCTCCAATCAATATCTGTCACAGATATTATAAATGCAATTTTTTGGCTTACTGTTTGAGACCCAGTCCAGACAACTATCTTTTATACCTTCCCTGTTCAAAGTTTGGTCCATATAACAGCAAAGTCAGTATTACTTTGGAGTTTGTAAGGAATGCAGATTCTAGGTTCCACAGTATATCTACTGAAACAGGTTTTGCACTTTAGCATGATCTCCCAGATGTAATCATAATCAATCTTTGAGAAACCTGGATTTCTCCTACACTTTGTGCAGCTCTTATATGTCCTGGTAAACTGAAACTTCATAAAACTCTACACACATCTTTGAAAAACTACACTGCTCAGTGTTTCATCAATAAAAAAATTTAAGAATATTTATTAAATTGGATTTAAAGTATTGGTCTCATTCACATGAAATCTTACCATTTGTAGCATCTTTTAAAAGTTGATCATTTTAGTCTAAAGTTAGTGATAATTCAGATCAAATCCCATCACCTGAAAAAAACAAACAAACAAACAAACAAAAACAGAGCTTGTCAGTGTTCTCATCCTTACTTTCCAATACTGAAAGGTTAGTTATTTGTCTCACAGAAGTAATACCTTCACCGTATTTTTCTAAAAAAGAGAAATCAAAGACTAATAGGATTTCTCTGTGTTAATCTTCTTGCTCAGACTAGATCCAATAAATGGTATACAGTATTATATCTGACAGTTTGTTACAACTTAAATGTGAAAATTATATCTGAAATGGAAATCTGAGTGAAGATTTTATTTGTACAGGATTTTCTTCCCTTTTTTTTTCATATTCTTAGAGCATTATTTTCTTGCTAAGTCAGTTCTGCACACATTCTTATTTAACTTCTATTCCTTCCTCATTGGTTGGATGGATATCACTAGAATATGAAAAATAGAAGCAAAGCGCACCTCATACAATTTTTAACATGAAATCTGTTGACATTTTCACAGAAATGACTAGACTTGCAAATTTCTGATCACTCCATAATTGCTCCAAAATGAAAGAATTCGAATTTTTTCTCTCAAAAGTATTGAGCTCTCTCTCTTTCTAATTCAATAACCATTTTAGTGAGAACTTCTCTGAGTGTATTGTTCAGAGAAGAAAACCAGTGTTTGTCTGACTGACACAGCACACAGAATTGCAAATGTGTCATTCCATTGCCTATAGGAGTTCTTGAAATCTCATGTTGTTTATAACACAAAAACGCTTTACAGGTAGAGAGATTTGTTAGGTTTCCCCTGGTACCAGGAGCATTTTACAAGCTTATTCTCTGGTGAGATTTTAGTAGATTCCCTGCTTATACTGTATTCGTTTTAAACTCATTACTGTTACACAAAACAAAGGAAACAGGCATTAACACTTCAAACTGCTACTCATCTTATATCCTATAAAAGACAAACTTACATAAAGGTTTGTATGAAATTTTCAAGCACTAAAGCATGAAATATGGAATTAAAACAAAAAGTCCTTTCGTTTTAAAGAAAAGAGGATAATAAACCGGGTTCTTACAAGAAAAGTGACTCAGTGCCCATGTACATAGAAAACATGTATTTGTTTCTTCACAAAATATTTGAGAGGCCACTATGAGCTCTATCCCACTGGGGATGGGTTTGGGAATCAATTTGCCCTCAAATATCTTACCTTTCAGGGAAGACATGAAAGATAAACAAGTGACAAACAAATAGTATATCCTTAAAATGTGTAAGGCATAGCCGCAAACCACCAAGGGCAAGTAAGTAAAAAGAGACTGTTAGGGAAGAATTTTCTGAGGAGATAGTACTTAAGGTGGGAGGTCACAGCCTGAGGTGGGCCACAGTTTTGAAATAATTAAAACCAGTGAGAAAGTAGAAGCGGCATGTGAAACAGTGGTATGAGATGAGACCACCCAGGGCCTTGCAAAAAGTGGTAGTATGGATTATATGTGAAACATAATTGTCAACTATCATGAGATGAGATTTAACATGAAGACAATTCTTTTCATATTCTTAGAGCATTATTTCTTGCTAAGTCAGTTCTGCACACATTCTTATTTAACTTCTATTCCTTCCTCATTGGTTGGATGGATATCACTAGAATATGAAAATAGAAGCAAAGCGCACCTCATACAATTTTAACATGAAATCTGTTGACATTTTCACAGAAATGACTAGACTTGCAAATTTCTGATCACTCCATAATTGCTCCAAAATGAAAGAATTCGAATTTTTTCTCTCAAAAGTATTGAGCTCTCTCTCTTTCTAATTCAATAACCATTTTAGTGAGAACTTCTCTGAGTGTATTGTTCAGAGAAGAAAACCAGTGTTTGTCTGACTGACACAGCACACAGAATTGCAAATGTGTCATTCCATTGCCTATAGGAGTTCTTGAAATCTCATGTTGTTTATAACACAAAAACGCTTTACAGGTAGAGAGATTTGTTGGGTTTTCCCCTGGTACCAGGAGCATTTTACAAGCTTATTCTCTGGTGAGATTTTAGTAGATTCCCTGCTTATACTGTATTCGTTTTAAACTCATTACTGTTACACAAAACAAAGGAAACAGGCATTAACACTTCAAACTGCTACTCATCTTATATCCTATAAAAGACAAACTTACATAAAGGTTTGTATGAAATTTTCAAGCACTAAAGCATGAAATATGGAATTAAAACAAAAAGTCCTTTCGTTTTAAAGAAAAGAGGATAATAAACCGGGTTCTTACAAGAAAAGTGACTCAGTGCCCATGTACATAGAAAACATGTATTTGTTTCTTCACAAAATATTTGAGAGGCCACTATGAGCTCTATCCCACTGGGGATGGGTTTGGGAATCAATTTGCCCTCAAATATCTTACCTTTCAGGGAAGACATGAAAGATAAACAAGTGACAAACAAATAGTATATCCTTAAAATGTGTAAGGCATAGCCGCAAACCACCAAGGGCAAGTAAGTAAAAAGAGACTGTTAGGGAAGAATTTTCTGAGGAGATAGTACTTAAGGTGGGAGGTCACAGCCTGAGGTGGGCCACAGTTTTGAAATAATTAAAACCAGTGAGAAAGTAGAAGCGGCATGTGAAACAGTGGTATGAGATGAGACCACCCAGGGCCTTGCAAAAAGTGGTAGTATGGATTATATGTGAAACATAATTGTCAACTATCAGAGAAGTTTAACAGAAAGTGGAATGATTGAATTTATATTTCTAAATCTTGTCCTTAGGTGTTAAGTGTATGTTAGATTGAAGTAAAAAAAAAAAAAAAAATGAGGAGTCAATAAAATTATGTGGCATCTGGTAACCAAAGAGAGCAAACAGTGGTCTGAACAAAGGTTTTAGAAGTCAGAATAGAAGCACCTTGGTAGGAGATTCATTTTGGGGAGGATGAACCATTAGACTTGTTAGCTGGTTAGACAGGGAAAGCAAATTGTATTAATAAAAAGAAATGCAGAAGCATCAGCCCTAATGAGGCAGCTGACTCTAGAACCTATCATAAAAAGTGAAGTCAGTCAGAAAGAGAAGGACAAGTACAATATACTAACGCATATCTATGGAATCTAGTAGGATGGTGATGATGGAACACACAGTGAAGTGACAGAAAGACAGACATGGACAGTGGACATATGGACATTGTAGGGAAGGAACAGTGGGGGAGAGGTGTAAAGGAAGTAGCATGAAGGACTGTACTATCATATGTGAAGAAAATAGCTATAGTCATTGCTCTGTGAAAAACAGATCCTTTAGGGGTGCTGTGTGGTGGTTGGGAGGGGTAGGAAGGGGGCTATATACATATGACTAATCTGGGAACATACATATCTGTAAACAACAAAACTCTGTAAAAGTTAAAAGCAAAATAAAAGTTTTTTAAAAAATGATCATCATCAAATTAGCCTTTCTTCACCTCAACAATATGTGATACTTCGATATGGAATTGTGTTTAATAAAACATGTGTTCAACTTACCAGTGAAATTTAGCTATTTATATCTGGCTTTAATTTTTTAGGAAGACATGAAAGATAAACAAGTGACAAACAAATAGTATATCCTTAAAATGTGTAAGGCATAGCCGCAAACCACCAAGGGCAAGTAAGTAAAAAGAGACTGTTAGGGAAGAATTTTCTGAGGAGATAGTACTTAAGGTGGGAGGTCACAGCCTGAGGTGGGCCACAGTTTTGAAATAATTAAAACCAGTGAGAAAGTAGAAGCGGCATGTGAAACAGTGGTATGAGATGAGACCACCCAGGGCCTTGCAAAAAGTGGTAGTATGGATTATATGTGAAACATAATTGTCAACTATCAGAGAAGTTTAACAGAAAGTGGAATGATTGAATTTATATTTCTAAATCATGTCCTTAGGTGTTAAGTGTATGTTAGATTGAAGTAAAAAAAAAAAAAAAAAATGAGGAGTCAATAAAATTATGTGGCATCTGGTAACCAAAGAGAGCAAACAGTGGTCTGAACAAAGGTTTTAGAAGTCAGAATAGAAGCACCTTGGTAGGAGATTCATTTTGGGGAGGATGAACCATTAGACTTGTTAGCTGGTTAGACAGGGAAAGCAAATTGTATTAATAAAAAGAAATGCAGAAGCATCAGCCCTAATGAGGCAGCTGACTCTAGAACCTATCATAAAAAGTGAAGTCAGTCAGAAAGAGAAGGACAAGTACAATATACTAACGCATATCTATGGAATCTAGTAGGATGGTGATGATGGAACACACAGTGAAGTGACAGAAAGACAGACATGGACAGTGGACATATGGACATTGTAGGGAAGGAACAGTGGGGGAGAGGTGTAAAGGAAGTAGCATGAAGGACTGTACTATCATATGTGAAGAAAATAGCTATAGTCATTGCTCTGTGAAAAACAGATCCTTTAGGGGTGCTGTGTGGTGGTTGGGAGGGGTAGGAAGGGGGCTATATACATATGACTAATCTGGGAACATACATATCTGTAAACAACAAAACTCTGTAAAAGTTAAAAGCAAAATAAAAGTTTTTTAAAAAATGATCATCATCAAATTAGCCTTTCTTCACCTCAACAATATGTGATACTTCGATATGGAATTGTGTTTAATAAAACATGTGTTCAACTTACCAGTGAAATTTAGCTATTTATATCTGGCTTTTTGAAACTTGTCCCTTTACTATTCTGGATACAAGCAATAGAAAGTGACCCTATTTAAATAAACACAAAATTAACTGAATATATATTAGAGATTTTATTAATACAGAGGTAATCTTAAAAACTAGGTTTAGGAGAGTCCTTGAAGTTCCAGAACTTATTAGAGCAGAATCTCCGCTTCAGTTCCTGGGGCACCATGAATAGAATAAAATCCAATCACCCTTTCCTTCTTTGGATTATTCACTCAAGTTCAGTGTCCCTAGAGAGGGTCTGCTTATATATTCTTTCACAATACTAGAGCTGAGAAAAAGAGAATTTAACAACGGAACTGCCAAAGACCTTTTCAGCTGCATAGTGAGACCCAAGCTATGCCTTAGATTATAGCCTAGCGATCACTGCATGAAATGAGGAGATAATTCCCCCAAGAAGATGGATGTGGGAAACCATGGACCTAAAAATACCCATGAACATAACAGAATAATCATCTGTTGACTTCTACCAGTAGATTTTATAGCTTCAATTTTCAATATTGATCTTAAAAAATATTTATTTTATTCCATTCATAGAATGGACTCTAGAAGATTCTCCATAAAATGTTAACATTAAGTGATTCAAAATACATTGAAGAGGGTGCTTTATTCAGTTGAGAAAATTAAACTGCAAGCTTTAGGAACACCTTCTTCCAGCTTTCACCTATGACAGTACTTGTGACATACAGATTTGCATAGCTATTGATGGTTTTTCAATAATTCCCTTTACTGGGGAGTTAAGTTCTTTGATCATTTTTATTTTGTTCCATTTGTCTTTCATCAACCTGATTAATCCAATTCTTCTATTAAAAGCAACACATGTTTTGACCTTTCCTATCACAACTTAAATCTTAAATTCTTTTTTCTTTTTTTTTTTTTTTGCAAATACTAGGAAATTTTAACATTCCTATGTGAGAAATTAATCAAATGAGCAAAGAAAAAAGGCAATCTTCATTTCATCGCTATACCTGCCTTTAAGAATATGTCCAGAATGACTATTTGAAAATCAATATCAAGTATAATTATACCAGTTGAATACTTGTCAAATTTGCATACCCATGAATGCAAATTTATTCTTCTTACCTCAGGCTAGATCATGGAGTATTTTTCCATAAGCTGGATGTCCAGGTGGGGGCTTGCTAAACATCAGATTTGCATCTCAAAGAAGTTTACCTAAATTTGTCCATTTAGCTTTTTTTTTTTAAAGATTTATTTATTTATTTATTTAGGTGGGGGTGGGGTGGGGAGGGAGTGGAGCAGGAGGGTCACTTCTATTGGTCTTTCATTTGTCTGTTTTCATCCGCCTTTGTTCCTTGGCTCCTGTAGGCCTCCCATCGCGGTGCCGTCTGTCATTGCTGAGCGCAACTCTGGGCACATGCGCTCCAGAGCTCTGGCTCAGCAACTGGACACATCGGTCCAGCCACTCTGCGGCACGTGGGATCTTCCCAGGCCAGGGATCGAACCGGCGCCCCTTGCACTGCAAGGCGGTGTCCTTACCCACTGGACCACCAGGGGAAGCCCTCATTTATCCATTTTTATCCGTCATTGTTCTTTGGCCCACGTGGGCCTCCCTTCGCGGTGGCCTCTGTTGTCGCAGAGCACTGGCTCTGGACGCATGCGCTCCGGAGCTCCGGCTCAGCAATTGGACTCATCAGTCCAGCCGCTCCATGGCATGTGGGATTTTCCCAGGCCAGGGATGGAACTGGCGCCCCTTGCACTGCAAGGTGGTGTCCTTACCCACTGGACCACCAGGGAAGCCCTGTCCATTTAGCTTTAACACTTGATATCTGGACACATTCATAGAAGTATGATTGAAAAGTGATGGTATTTGAACATCATAGTTAAGGTAGTATCACAGTGGTTAAAAGCCTTGTCTTTGGTTTCACACATGGGTTTGGATCTTATTTCTTCCATTGTGATTTTGAAGAAGTTAATCATTCTATGCAATTTGTATCATGTGAAATGAGCATAAAAACACTCAGAAGCATTTCTGATGATTAAATTATATTAACTGATAGATTTTAAGTGCTTGGTGATTGGTGATGATGAGGAGGAGGAGGAAACAGAGGAGGAGAATGATGAGCATGAAGGTAGGGAGGACACAAAGGAGCATGAGAGGGCGAGGGGAAATCCTTCCTTCTCAAGGCAATGGCTGCTCAAACCCCTACATCAAGGAGAGCAGAGAAGCAGCTGAAAGCCAGGGAGAATCACAGAGTCCAGTAATGTCTGTTCTCAGGAAATCTTTGCGCTTGACAGTTAGTAAGTGAACTTTAATATTACTTGAGAAAGTTCATTTTATTCCATCATATTAACCTTCTTCCTCCCATCAAAATTATTGAGGCAGGTGGTAGGATTGCTGGCCATGGGAAGCTCTCAGTACAGTATTGGACTGTTAGCTCCCAAAGGCATCTGAGGAGAACATAGAAGTAGTGATTTTCTCCCCCTGGTGAATTTCACAGCATGAAATCTCTGATAGTCTTTCCTACCATATCCAACTTCTTTAAAAAATAAAATAAAATAAAATTGTAGACTGCCTTTTTTTTTTTTTTTTTAATGAGAGTGCAGAATGCTGTCCACATCAGAGAGTAATCCTTTCCAGGCAGGAATACTGGATATAATTTTCTACATAAATGGAAAAAAGTAATCTTATCTCCAGTATATTTCTCTTCTGTGATATGCAGGTTTAGCCGGGCTAAAGCTGTTGACAGAAAATTCTCCACTCGGATGAGAAGCAAAGATGAGAAGAGGTATTGCAATGGAGATGGAAAAGCTTTATATAATGAGACAAATTCCAGCCCCTCCAGGGAACTCATTCCGTATGGAAACTATTTCATGTTTCTTTCATTATGGGAATGATACTCTGTCTATTAAAAGTACAGAAATGAGATTGTCCCGACAGTTATTTTAATAGGGTGACTTGCTTTGGATCGTCATTTGGTTTTGCAAACAACAGCATTGTAAGTGTATTTGTCTACAGCACCATGCTTCAAATAAGTCCAATCTAACATAGCATGGTGGCGTTAGCACCTCTTATTATATAAACCTGTCAGGGCATTACAGCATAAACAACACATTCTGCCCAGCTGCAAAACACTTATTCAAGGAGTCCATTTAGTTTCATAAACTTTTTCTAAGTCTCTGACACCTGAAACAAACTATGACAGGCATTTATATTGTATGCCTAACAGGAAGAATAGCTCACTATATAAAATGTATCTAGTGACTACTGCAAAACAGAAGGATATAGGATAAAATACATCTTCAGAGGAAAAATCAGATATATTAATAATCCCAAAGAAAATATTCAATTTCCTTTTCCTATTTTCAAAGCAGGCTGTGATAAAGGATAAAATTGAGCTCAGATGAAGACATGTTTTTCAACTTTGTTTTACATGACTATTTTCTCACTGCTAGGACTAGTCTCCTCTTGGTGGTGGTATCATATAGATTCCTGTGCTAGTCCATTTGATATGATGCTACTTAAAAACATATATTGAAATATACATATGTATAGTATATAACATATACACATCTATTTTGTGAATGTAAACATGTATATAGAAATGTGTATTCTCCAGAAATCATACTCCCATATGTATGTGAATATGTATGTGTATATGTATAAAGCAGGAAATAAAATCACAAACTAAGAAAAACTGTCTGGGCTTACATATCTATCTTCTGTAGAATAATTACTCTTAAGTAAACTTCCTAACTGAAATGTGCCCTAAGGCAATTCTGCATCACAGTCCTGTGATTTATAAAACTGATCCCAATTTCCTCCAACTATACCATTTAGAAATCTCCCCAAGTATTGACAAGGTGAGCTACAGCTGTTCACAGAGGAGAGCAAGCTTATATGAAGAGAGACAAGTAGACTTTCAAGGGACTAAGATTTGAAATATTGATATAGTCACATTAATTGAATTTTTGCCTTGAGAAGTGATTACAAAAATGTTGCTCCTTTTTAGGAAAAAGGGAATGACTCTGTCTATTAAAAGTACAGAAATGAGATTGTCCCGACAGTTATTTTAATAGGGTGACTTGCTTTGGATCGTCATTTGGTTTTGCAAACAACAGCATTGTAAGTGTATTTGTCTACAGCACCATGCTTCAAATAAGTCCAATCTAACATAGCATGGTGGCGTTAGCACCTCTTATTATATAAACCTGTCAGGGCATTACAGCATAAACAACACATTCTGCCCAGCTGCAAAACACTTATTGAAGGAGTCCATTTAGTTTCATAAACTTTTTCTAAGTCTCTGACACCTGAAACAAACTATGACAGGCATTTATATTGTATGCCTAACAGGAAGAATAGCTCACTATATAAAATGTATCTAGTGACTACTGCAAAACAGAAGGATATAGGATAAAATACATCTTCAGAGGAAAAATCAGATATATTAATAATCCCAAAGAAAATATTCAATTTCCTTTTCCTATTTTCAAAGCAGGCTGTGATAAAGGATAAAATTGAGCTCAGATGAAGACATGTTTTTCAACTTTGTTTTACATGACTATTTTCTCACTGCTAGGACTAGTCTCCTCTTGGTGGTGGTATCATATAGATTCCTGTGCTAGTCCATTTGATATGATGCTACTTAAAAACATATATTGAAATATACATATGTATAGTATATAACATATACACATCTATTTTGTGAATGTAAACATGTATATAGAAATGTGTATTCTCCAGAAATCATACTCCCATATGTATGTGAATATGTATGTGTATATGTATAAAGCAGGAAATAAAATCACAAACTAAGAAAAACTGTCTGGGCTTACATATCTATCTTCTGTAGAATAATTACTCTTAAGTAAACTTCCTAACTGAAATGTGCCCTAAGGCAATTCTGCATCACAGTCCTGTGATTTATAAAACTGATCCCAATTTCCTCCAACTATACCATTTAGAAATCTCCCCAAGTATTGACAAGGTGAGCTACAGCTGTTCACAGAGGAGAGCAAGCTTATATGAAGAGAGACAAGTAGACTTTCAAGGGACTAAGATTTGAAATATTGATATAGTCACATTAATTGAATTTTTGCCTTGAGAAGTGATTACAAAAATGTTGCTCCAATATTAATTTGTATCTGCTTTGGATAAGATTAACATTCATTTCTTCGCAGGTCCCCATTACTCTTTTATTATTCATTAGCATCTCTCTTTGCATGTGTAAGAGACCTTGATGAAGCATGTTTATTCATAGACTAACCTTTTTAAATAATTCTAACAGCTCTCTAACAGTAACCTTCCTGGCATGCAGAATATCTTGTCTTTGTTTCATTATTCAATGCTTGCACTCCATCCTCCACTTGAGATGCTGAACATGAATCATACCCCTCATCCTATTGCTCTCGTCCTCCCACTAAAATGTCCTCTGCAGCTCGATCCCACAGGAGAGCAGTGTTCACAAAATACTGCAGCAAAGGAGTCCCTTGGTTGGATCAGGGACAGTAAAATTTTGACAGATCTCAAGTGCAATTATCGATCAATCGTTTTCTGCAGCTCATTACATATTTGCTACCATGTTTTAGTTCATTGTGCTTTTATCTTTTGTTAGAATATTTAGTTTGAGTCTGCCTTTGATGAAAACTCTGGAGGTGACATTTTATCTTTTCTTTGTGTATGTAAGCTCTCGGGCTTATTTTTCTGAGCAGACAAAATGGACAAAGCTGTGGAAAGAAGAGGGAGAGAAAACCAGAAGGAAAGCAGAATCAGTTATATTTTTTCTACAAGTTGGAACATCATTGTCTTTAAGCCAGATAGGCTCTATGAATACTTGAAATGAGCAAATATGAGTTTTCATGGGAATAACAGGTTTAATGTTAAACATCTGCCTTAAAGTAAAACTTGGAACTACCTGTCACATAAAGTCATAGATTTTCTTCCTTTTGAGTTAGAGTTATTTATTCCTCCTGTGGAACAGACCAAAATATATGTTTGGATATTTCTGGCCTTAAACATACTGTTTATGATACTGAAGGGACAGTATGTACAAAATCTGTCCAAGAAACTTTTCTTATTGTTAGTAAAATAATGCTTAATTTACTGATTTTAAGGAAGGAAATTTGTTTATTTCCTGTTAATTACCAAAAAAGTATATTTTTACTCATACCTTTGTTTACTGTGTTGAAAAACAAAACTTAAAAAAAAAGGTCAGTAAACTGGCAAAATCCCTGAGAGTTGTTATTTGAAAGATTATAGAAATCATGTAATGTTACTTACCCTTTTTGTAAATGCACTAGATACAAGTCTAATTTGAAAAAAATTCCACTTTAAAAATTTTAATATACTTGGATTATACTAAGTAATTGAATAATCATTTTATTTGTAAGATGTTTTCTTTTAACTTTGAAAGCCAGCACCTGTACTGTCAGGCTCCATCAACGAAGGCAATGCACAGCAATTATGATTTCTTTTCACCAAAGGCAAAAGTCTCATGACAAAGACCTCATGAGGCCATAGTTTTTGCACTCCATCCTCCACTTGAGATGCTGAACATGAATCATACCCCTCATCCTATTGCTCTCGTCCTCCCACTAAAATGTCCTCTGCAGCTCGATCCCACAGGAGAGCAGTGTTCAAAAATACTGCAGCAAAGGAGTCCCTTGGTTGGATCAGGGACAGTAAAATTTTGACAGATCTCAAGTGCAATTATCGATCAATCGTTTTCTGCAGCTCATTACATATTTGCTACCATGTTTTAGTTCATTGTGCTTTTATCTTTTGTTAGAATATTTAGTTTGAGTCTGCCTTTGATGAAAACTCTGGAGGTGACATTTTATCTTTTCTTTGTGTATGTAAGCTCTCGGGCTTATTTTTCTGAGCAGACAAAATGGACAAAGCTGTGGAAAGAAGAGGGAGAGAAAACCAGAAGGAAAGCAGAATCAGTTATATTTTTTCTACAAGTTGGAACATCATTGTCTTTAAGCCAGATAGGCTCTATGAATACTTGAAATGAGCAAATATGAGTTTTCATGGGAATAACAGGTTTAATGTTAAACATCTGCCTTAAAGTAAAACTTGGAACTACCTGTCACATAAAGTCATAGATTTTCTTCCTTTTGAGTTAGAGTTATTTATTCCTCCTGTGGAACAGACCAAAATATATGTTTGGATATTTCTGGCCTTAAACATACTGTTTATGATACTGAAGGGACAGTATGTACAAAATCTGTCCAAGAAACTTTTCTTATTGTTAGTAAAATAATGCTTAATTTACTGATTTTAAGGAAGGAAATTTGTTTATTTCCTGTTAATTACCAAAAAAGTATTTTTTTACTCATACCTTTGTTTACTGTGTTGAAAAACAAAACTTAAAAAAAAAGGTCAGTAAACTGGCAAAATCCCTGAGAGTTGTTATTTGAAAGATTATAGAAATCATGTAATGTTACTTACCCTTTTTGTAAATGCACTAGATACAAGTCTAATTTGAAAAAAATTCCACTTTAAAAATTTTAATATACTTGGATTATACTAAGTAATTGAATAATCATTTTATTTGTAAGATGTTTTCTTTTAACTTTGAAAGCCAGCACCTGTACTGTCAGGCTCCATCAACGAAGGCAATGCACAGCAATTATGATTTCTTTTCACCAAACCTATGACTGTACAAGGAAGGTCTCATGACAAAGACCTCATGAGGCCATAGTAAACCAAAGGTCCTGAGTTTGAAATAACATTCAAAACAGAGTGGACACCTTTTACAGTTTGTTAGAGAAAAATTTAATTCAATTGAATGAATTAGTTAAATTTACTTTTAACTTCATCTTACTATAGAAAGTTTCCATCTGCAACCAAATAAACATACACAGACTACACAAATGGAGTAAATGAACTTCTGCGAAATAAACAGTTGTGGATCTAGCAACCTACAGTGTCAGGTAATGCACAAAAGACAGAAGAGAACAAAATCAGGGTGTAAAACATTGCCCCTTCATTAGAAAGTGAAGATAGGCTTCCATCTAAGGACTCCAGTGGGACAGAAGATTTATTAGGAAGTTGATGTCTTTCTTTAACAAGAACAAGGAGTGGAATGGGCTCTAGACATAGCATTGGCTTCATTTGGGAAAGACTTCAGAAAAATCCCAATTTAGAGAAGAGACTTGAGAGAGAGGGCATGAGTCCAAATTCTAAAATCCCACAGAACTAATTGAGTGATTAGATAAATGGCCAAAAATCCATGCCATATTTTCTTATCTCTCTTTCCCAAGAGAGAGACAGAGCAATAGAGACAGAGAGAAGGAGAGAAAGAAACACACATGCACACAGGCAGTTCAGGCTTTACATAGTCTTATAGTAAATCCTGGTTCATACAACATACCTATACAAATGTATGTACAAATATATATATACAAATACATATTTTATATATGTATGCATGTGTGTGCTCCTCTGTAAAATGTATACATGCATATTTGTGTACTCTAAAAATTTAAGTATATGCTGTGAACAGTTTTTCATGTCAGGTACAGATTTATTCCCTCAATCTTAATAACAGTTATATTTTTATTATCTCTCTGGAATACAACTATACTTAAACCAAACTCTTATTGTTAGACATTTAGGCTCTTTCCTGTCATTTTTCATTTTTTTAAAATATATAATCTCAACCACACTGAGATGAACAGCTTGAAGAGTGTATCTTTGTGAAATTTGTCATTATCTCCAAATGAAGTATTAGAAATAAGAATACAAGGAGGTTGAAAAGAAAGTTGGAGCCCAAAGGGTATACACAAATTGAACATTTCTGAAAATTACTGTTGAACATTTCTCCAGAAAATTTATTCCAACTGATATTATGGTTTGGCATCATTAACATAAGCTTTCTCCCGACACCCTACTTGCCTTGATTTAGTCCTTGTTATCAATACCAGTTATTGTACTGTGGTACAGTATTGACGTTTAGTGCATTGTTGTTGTTTAGGGACAAAGTCATGTCCAACTCCTTGTGACACCATGGACTGCAGCTTGCCAAGCTCCTCTGTCCATGGGATTTTCAAGGCATGAATACTGTAGCAAGTTGCCATTTCCTTCTCCTGGGGTCTTCCTGACCTAGTGATTGAACCCATGTCTCTTATGTCTCCTATTGCTGGCAAATTCTTAACTACTGGACCAATACTTGGACAAAACTCATTATACCTAGATGATTTTTCTGAATATTTATTTTATTTCATTTACTATGGCTGTTATTTTTATCACTACAGCACTTTTATAATTATTAATTGTTAATGAATTTCAATATCTGGCAGTACAAAAACTACTTCCTTACATCTTTCCATGGTTTTTAGCTATTTTATTTTAATTTTCCTACATAAGGTTTACAATTAATTTTTCACATTTATTTGAATACCAAAACTACTTCCTTACATGACTTTCCATGGTTTTATAGTAAATCCTGGCTCATACAACATACCTATACAAATGTATGTACAAATATATATATACAAATACATATTTTATATATGTATGCATGTGTGTGCTCCTCTGTAAAATGTATACATGCATATTTGTGTACTCTAAAAATTTAAGTATATGCTGTGAACAGTTTTTCATGTCAGGTACAGATTTATTCCCTCAATCTTAATAACAGTTATATTTTTATTATCTCTCTGGAATACAACTATACTTAAACCAAACTCTTATTGTTAGACATTTAGGCTCTTTCCTGTCATTTTTCATTTTTTTAAAATATATAATCTCAACCACACTGAGATGAACAGCTTGAAGAGTGTATCTTTGTGAAATTTGTCATTATCTCCAAATGAAGTATTAGAAATAAGAATACAAGGAGGTTGAAAAGAAAGTTGGAGCCCAAAGGGTATACACAAATTGAACATTTCTGAAAATTACTGTTGAACATTTCTCCAGAAAATTTATTCCAACTGATATTATGGTTTGGCATCATTAACATAAGCTTTCTCCCGACACCCTACTTGCCTTGATTTAGTCCTTGTTATCAATACCAGTTATTGTACTGTGGTACAGTATTGACGTTTAGTGCATTGTTGTTGTTTAGGGACAAAGTCATGTCCAACTCCTTGTGACACCATGGACTGCAGCTTGCCAAGCTCCTCTGTCCATGGGATTTTCAAGGCATGAATACTGTAGCAAGTTGCCATTTCCTTCTCCTGGGGTCTTCCTGACCTAGTGATTGAACCCATGTCTCTTATGTCTCCTATTGCTGGCAAATTCTTAACTACTGGACCAATACTTGGACAAAACTCATTATACCTAGATGATTTTTCTGAATATTTATTTTATTTCATTTACTATGGCTGTTATTTTTATCACTACAGCACTTTTATAATTATTAATTGTTAATGAATTTCAATATCTGGCAGTACAAAAACTACTTCCTTACATCTTTCCATGGTTTTTAGCTATTTTATTTTAATTTTCCTACATAAGGTTTACAATTAATTTTTCACATTTATTTGAATACCAGAAAGAAAATGGTATTTTGATTGAAGTAACTGTAAATTTTCTATTTGAGAAAAATTAAGTTCTTTACAATACTAAGTTGACTTATCTGGGAAAAATGACTTTCCTCTATATATTTTTGTAACAGTAAATATAGTGCAGTACTTTTTTTAACAAGGTATTCCTTGTTTCACTTTTGTACATCTCAAATGGTCATGTCTCCTGCCTCCTCCTTTTTATTGGGGATTTGAACCAATTTGCATGATTTGGGATTTCTCTAGTGGCTCAGTTGTAAAGACTCTTCCCACAATGCAGGGGATACATGAGATCCTAGTTCATTCCCTGAGTCGGGAAGATCCTCTGGAAGAGGGCATGGTAACCCACTCCAGTCTTCTTGCCTAGAGAATCCCAGGGACAGAGGAGCCTAGGGGGCTACAGTATATTGGGTCACAAAGAGTTGGACATGACTTAAACCACCGAACACCCCCATGCACATATAGTCTTTGCTTTATGAATATGCTTTCTCTGTTCATTAAAATTTTGTGCTTTCCTTCTATAAAAGGATTAAAGGTGATTCTATTTAAAGGGTTTTCATTAACATTAAGATTCTTTTACTAAGCTTTTTGTGATCAATTGACTATTCTCATTTTCCAATTTTTTATGGTTGAATTTTTGTAATTTATATTTTTCTAGGGAAATTACCTATTTTAATGCCCATAATTTCCTAATATGATGATTTTACAATGTTTAAATTACCTCTATCATAGCTATATGATCATTCTCATTTTCAGTGTTAGAAACTTTCTCTCATATATTTTTCGTTGTATTAGCTGGAGGAGTTTATTGATCTTTGCAAAGAACTAGCTCATTAGGTTACTGATTAATTTTAATTAATTATTGTTTATTCTAGTTGCTTTAAGTTATTAATATTTTATTCAGACTTTCCTATAATTATGTTATTTTTTAATATGTGGCCCCTGAAAGTCTATTTTATTTGTGTTCTTTATTTAGCATTTATCAATAAAAACTTACACAGAAGTGCATTTATTTGAATAACAGTTTGGTTGCCTCTTGCAAACTTTGATTCATTATGCTCCCAAATAAAAAACTCTCAATTTTTAAACAGTCATTCAAGCTAATCATTTTGTTATATTTTTTTGTTCTATTTTTGTTTTGGAGAGTGGGATCTGAAGAGTTTATTCATTGGTTATATTTATTGATTTGTCCCTACACAATCAACTTTTGTATATGGAAAAGTCGCAAGTAGATAATACCTCCAATTTTGTTCTAGATAACATAAAACAGGAAAAATATATTAATATTTTCATGCAGGTATGCTAAGTTGCTTCAGTGGTATCTGACTCTTCGTGCCTCCATATAGGCTGTAGCCCACCAAGCTCCTCTGTCCGTGGGATTCTCAGGGCAAGCATACTGGAGTAGGTTGCCATGCCTTCTCCAGGGGAATCTTCTTGACCCATGGATCTAACCCACTTCTTTTATATCTGGGCAGGTGGGTTTTTTACCTCTAGTAATACCTAGGAAACCTCATTAATATTTATATATTTATTAATATACCTCCTAACATCAAACATAGTACTTGTCACAAGGCTATTTGATGATATCTAAGTTAATCTTTTAGGATATTATTCTCATAAACTATATTTCTATTTATTTTTTGTCTAGAGACTTCATTAAGTATATTGGGCAGGCTATCTTTTATTTTAATCCAGCCTTGCTTCCTTGAAATACACCCATATTGATGATTACTGTTCTTAAATATTAGAAACTTTCTCTCATATATTTTTCGTTGTATTAGCTGGAGGAGTTTATTGATCTTTGCAAAGAACTAGCTCATTAGGTTACTGATTAATTTTAATTAATTATTGTTTATTCTAGTTGCTTTAAGTTATTAATATTTTATTCAGACTTTCCTATAATTATGTTATTTTTTAATATGTGGCCCCTGAAAGTCTATTTTATTTGTGTTCTTTATTTAGCATTTATCAATAAAAACTTACACAGAAGTGCATTTATTTGAATAACAGTTTGGTTGCCTCTTGCAAACTTTGATTCATTATGCTCCCAAATAAAAAACTCTCAATTTTTAAACAGTCATTCAAGCTAATCATTTTGTTATATTTTTTTGTTCTATTTTTGTTTTGGAGAGTGGGATCTGAAGAGTTTATTCATTGGTTATATTTATTGATTTGTCCCTACACAATCAACTTTTGTATATGGAAAAGTCGCAAGTAGATAATACCTCCAATTTTGTTCTAGATAACATAAAACAGGAAAAATATATTAATATTTTCATGCAGGTATGCTAAGTTGCTTCAGTGGTATCTGACTCTTCGTGCCTCCATATAGGCTGTAGCCCACCAAGCTCCTCTGTCCGTGGGATTCTCAGGGCAAGCATACTGGAGTAGGTTGCCATGCCTTCTCCAGGGGAATCTTCTTGACCCATGGATCTAACCCACTTCTTTTATATCTGGGCAGGTGGGTTTTTTACCTCTAGTAATACCTAGGAAACCTCATTAATATTTATATATTTATTAATATACCTCCTAACATCAAACATAGTACTTGTCACAAGGCTATTTGATGATATCTAAGTTAATCTTTTAGGATATTATTCTCATAAACTATATTTCTATTTATTTTTTGTCTAGAGACTTCATTAAGTATATTGGGCAGGCTATCTTTTATTTTAATCCAGCCTTGCTTCCTTGAAATACACCCATATTGATGATTACTGATCTTAAATATTAGAATATTACTTTCTATAGATTCTATTTTGTATCTATGCTGTGGATTTATATTTTATATGACTTCTGAATGACATTTAATTCAAATTCTCATGGCAACTATATCTTTACTGTGATCTTTCCAATTATGAATATAAATGTCTTTTGGAAATTTAATTAAATTTCTAAGATTATATTAGATAAAAATCTAATATAAATGTTATAGTTTGCTTTGACTTTTTTGCTCTATATATTATCCTTTAACTTTTAACCTTTTGGAAATTGAGTGTGTGTTTTCTTCATTATAACAGAAGATGATGCAGAAGATGTAAATTACACCGATAACAGAACTAATTCAGATGGAGCCTCTGCACAGCAGCTAAGACCACCATCTGAACTGTAGCTTTTACAAAATTTGAAAGACTGCTTTTGAAAAATGACAGCACACAAAATTTCTAGACATTATTTTTCCAGTCTGCAGAAATATTTACTACCCACATATTTTGATGAAATATCAAACCATTGGAATATGAAACATTTTCTACCTACAAAATAAATACGATTTTATATAGTTCATTCTTACCAATTTATGAATGGCGAAAACTATCAAAGTTACCTGTAGCAGAGGGGGATAGAATGGGTAGTCACCATGAGTCCAGAATTAGTATTACTATTTGTATCAAATTTTATCCAATCAACAACTGGCCATTTCAGACAAGTTACAAAGCATATCAAGTGATTTTACCTAAACAAAGCAACCACCTTCAAATGCAGTATTGGAAAGGGTATTAAGCTTTTTCTCCAAATTTCACAACTCACTTGTACTGATAAAGAATTAGAGATACAGAGCAGTGAATTTAGAGTGTCCCTTGAGCACTTATCAGGTAGAATGTTCCCTTCTCATCTGTGCTTGTTTCTAGGCAGCCGGGTAATTCTACTCAATTAAAAAGAACTACGAACTCTGCTATATAGAAGAGCTTCTTCTGCAATCCGTGCTCAAAAAGTATTTGATGATATCTAAGTTAATCTTTTAGGATATTATTCTCATAAACTATATTTCTATTTATTTTTTGTCTAGAGACTTCATTAAGTATATTGGGCAGGCTATCTTTTATTTTAATCCAGCCTTGCTTCCTTGAAATACACCCATATTGATGATTACTGATCTTAAATATTAGAATATTACTTTCTATAGATTCTATTTTGTATCTATGCTGTGGATTTATATTTTATATGACTTCTGAATGACATTTAATTCAAATTCTCATGGCAACTATATCTTTACTGTGATCTTTCCAATTATGAATATAAATGTCTTTTGGAAATTTAATTAAATTTCTAAGATTATATTAGATAAAAATCTAATATAAATGTTATAGTTTGCTTTGACTTTTTTGCTCTATATATTATCCTTTAACTTTTAACCTTTTGGAAATTGAGTGTGTGTTTTCTTCATTATAACAGAAGATGATGCAGAAGATGTAAATTACACCGATAACAGAACTAATTCAGATGGAGCCTCTGCACAGCAGCTAAGACCACCATCTGAACTGTAGCTTTTACAAAATTTGAAAGACTGCTTTTGAAAAATGACAGCACACAAAATTTCTAGACATTATTTTTCCAGTCTGCAGAAATATTTACTACCCACATATTTTGATGAAATATCAAACCATTGCAATATGAAACATTTTCTACCTACAAAATAAATACGATTTTATATAGTTCATTCTTACCAATTTATGAATGGCGAAAACTATCAAAGTTACCTGTAGCAGAGGGGGATAGAATGGGTAGTCACCATGAGTCCAGAATTAGTATTACTATTTGTATCAAATTTTATCCAATCAACAACTGGCCATTTCAGACAAGTTACAAAGCATATCAAGTGATTTTACCTAAACAAAGCAACCACCTTCAAATGCAGTATTGGAAAGGGTATTAAGCTTTTTCTCCAAATTTCACAACTCACTTGTACTGATAAAGAATTAGAGATACAGAGCAGTGAATTTAGAGTGTCCCTTGAGCACTTATCAGGTAGAATGTTCCCTTCTCATCTGTGCTTGTTTCTAGGCAGCCGGGTAATTCTACTCAATTAAAAAGAACTACGAACTCTGCTATATAGAAGAGCTTCTTCTGCAATCCGTGCTCAAAAAAGTATTTTATTCTGAAGATTACAATCCTTCACCTAAACAGTTTCTCTTCTCCCTCTGCTGAAGGCTACAGCTTAATTATCCTTGAAATTATGGGTATAACACCTATGATTGGAGATTACTTCCCTCCAAATTCTGTATGTATCGCTACATTGTTTTCAAATATTCAGAGTTGCTTTTGTAATGTCAAACTTGTAAGAATCGCAAAGACACGGCGGGCTGCAAGCTGTTAGGGAAGAAGTTTATTTGGGAAGAGTTCCCGGGCGAGATCCACAGGTCTGAGAGATGGGCCAGGGAAATCGCGCCCGGAGATGGGACGAGGAGGTTTTATTAGGGAGGAGGGGAGCAGGAGAAAATGGGAGGGGGATCCCTCAGGGCAGGCGCAGAAACGAGTTCTTTGTTTAAGTTTGGCGGGAAGTCCAGTGATGAGCCCACTATCCTTCAGGTGGCTGTGGGCGGGGGGTGTGAAATTCTTGACGCTTTGTGAGGAATTTTTATGGCCAAGGCTATCTCCTTATCGCAGGTCTAGGGAGATTCTCAGGCACCAGCAGGTAAGCAACTGACCCCCTGATTTGGTGCCGGGAGTCTGGTCGCGGTGTTGACCCTAACAACTTGGCCCTTTCTTATGATTATTTAGTGCTGGGGAATCTCCGGCCGCAGTGTTAACACTTTAATAGCCTATCACCCTAACAAAACTTTCACTGTGTTTTCTTATCCTGTAAAGTAAGTATTTGGTAGTTCCTCAGTTGTGTTTAAATCTGAGACCCCATGGACTGTAGTCTGCCAGGCTTCTCTGCCCATTGAATCTCCAGGCAAGAATACTGGAGTGGGTTGCCATTTCCTTCCTCAGGTCATTTTCCTGACGCAGAGATAGAACTCAGATTTCCTGGCTGTAGGCAGATGCTTTAATGTCTGAGCCACCAAATACAGTTTCCATGAGTTTGGTTCTCTTTGGAGTTCTCCTTTTCTCTTTTACCTTTGAGTGTTTCTGGTGTCTTCTATCCCCTATGACCTCCTTCTGAAATTTCACAATGACATAATTGGAGTAGTTGTTTCCCCGCTCCCCACCCCACTTTTGTGCTGAGTGATCTCTGGATCCTCTTCATCTCCGAACTCATGGTCTTCAGTTCAAGAAAGCTTGACTGAAATATTTGATAATTGGTCCCATATATTTTAGTAGTTATTTCAACCCCTTATATAAAAATACTAACAGTTCTATTGAATCCTAAATGACATATAATGAAATGTGTGAATCTGAAATCTACATTTTTTTTTATTTTTTGGCGGGGGTGGGGAGGGAGAGGGGTGGGCGGGCCACTTCCACTGGTCTTTCATTTGTCTAGTTTCATCCATCTTTGTTCTTTGGCCCATGTGGGCCTTCCATCGCGGTGGCATCTGTTGTCTCAGAGCACCGGCTCTGGGCACATGCGCTCCAGAGCTCTGGCTCGGTAATTGGACACATCGGTCCAGCTGCTCCGCGGCACGTGGGATCTTCCCAGGCCAGGGATCGAACTGGCGCCTCTTGCACTGCAAGGCAGTGTCCTTACCCACTGGACCACCAGGGAAGCCCCTGAAATCTACAATTTAAGTTACGACGTTTTTAAGCTACCATCACATTCAAGGTAATGACTCACTCTCAAGGGTATTCTCATGAACTTCTGCTGCCTTTCTGATGTTTATCTCATTGATTTTGCATTGATTCTAATTATTTTTCTTTGAGTTCTATTTGCTCTGTTCACAGTTTCTTAAGTTAATGTTTTTGCTTGGATAACTTTTGTCTTTAATACAAGTATTTACAACATTAAATTTCAGTACTACTTTAGAATCAGTCTAAAAATGATGATATATTGTGTCCATATTTTACATAGATTTCATGTTTGTGGATGTGCATTTAAAATTATGACTCCCTTGTTCTCGACCAGTTAATTTTATTTTTCTTTCATTTCCATGTTGTACATTTTTTGAACTACTTCAGAATAGTATTGAAAAATAGAATTTCTAGTGTACCTCAGAAAATTATTTTCTTGCCTTCACACATCAGTTACAAACTGGATTTTATTCTTAAATCACATCCATTGCTCCACTGTCTTCAGGCATTTAGTTCTGTAGATGTAAAATCGTAGCCAGTGGGAATTTCCCTTCTACTTTATAAACAGTGTGTTTTCATTTGGACTTTGTTTTCAACATATATATATATATATATATATATATATATATATTTTTTTTTTTTTTTTTTTGTAGTGTTTAAATTTTTTGTTGGGACATTATCTATAAGAAGCTAATACTTCTTCGTGAGACATTAAGCTTAAAATTTGTTTGCTATTCTCCTTGGCTTACATAGCCTCAACTTTATGGTCAACTAATAATTTTGGGACATCTAATACAATAGAGGAGAAATTCATACTATTAATCTACTTTTTGCCACAGGCTCAGTGGTTTTTTACATATATATATTATTTACATATATATATTATATATATATATATACACATATATACATATTATTTATATGTGTATCTATCTATCTATGTATCTATCTATGCTGTTGCAGGTGATTTTTTGTAGTGTTTAAATTTTTTGTAGTGTTTAAATTTTTTGTTGGGACATTATCTATAAGAAGCTAATACTTCTTCGTGAGACATTAAGCTTAAAATTTGTTTGCTATTCTCCTTGGCTTACATAGCCTCAACTTTATGGTCAACTAATAATTTTGGGACATCTAATACAATAGAGGAGAAATTCATACTATTAATCTACTTTTTGCCACAGGCTCAGTGGTTTTTTACATATATATATTATTTACATATATATATTATATATATATATATACACATATATACATATTATTTATATGTGTATCTATCTATCTATGTATCTATCTATGCTGTTGCAGGTGATTTTTTGTAGTGTTTAAATTTTTTGTAGTGTTTAAATTTTTTGTTGGGACATTATCTATAAGAAGCTAATACTTCTTCGTGAGACATTAAGCTTAAAATTTGTTTGCTATTCTCCTTCTTGGCTTACATAGACTCAACTTTATGGTCAACTAATAATTTTGGGACATATAATACAATAGAGGAGAAATTCATACTATTAATCTGCTTTTTGCCACAGGCTCAGTGGTTTTTTACATCCGAGGAACTGTATCTGGTCCTTGTCTCACAAAGCTTAGAAAAATCTGGTCCCTTACCTTTGAGGAATCTAGAAAAAAAGCAGTTTTTGACATCATTCTGGAGCCTAGATTGTGGAATCTCTCTTGCCTTTTCAATTCTGCTTGCAAAATGGCCAATTTTTTCCTCAATTCATCTCTTGTAATAATTTCAAAAATCAAATGTGAAAACAAACATGTTGATTCTTTTCAACTCTTTCTGCTATTTCTACAGGACCAGTAGGCAGCTGATCTGCTTCTCAAGCATCACAGGTAACAACCATTTCACCAAATGTCTTATATCACATAAATCTCCATCTTTTAAGTTGTTAATATCAATTTCCTTATCATCTACTCTTTGACCACTCAACCAGTGAGATACAATTTCGTTTCTGTTTTGGCAATACCACATTTCAACATACAATTCATTATCATTTTAGGCAATGAAACTGTTTAAAGGTATAAACCCAAGATTTTAAAATGTATACTGAATAATTTTATTTCTCATTCGTATGAAGTTTGCTATAGACTTTCTCTACTGGCCTTAAGTTCTTCTCCAAAAGATAATACAGGGATTTGTTTTCCTTCTGTTCATATATTTCTCATATCTAAGTTGGTGACTTCTAACATTACCAGAAGTCTTTTCTTCATGTCTGTGCTGGCATGAAGGAAGGTTTTGTGTAGGATGAGTTTTGTTATTTATTTATCTTTCTATTGCAGTGAGGGTGCTTATATGAGATCTACACTCACCGCATCTTTAAATGTACAATGTAGTATTGTTAACGATAGACACTATATTGTACAGGAGATACTTACAACCTATTTGTTTGACTGAGACTTTGTATCTATTAAACATTCCCTTATTTTCCCTCCCTTAGGCCTTGAAAAGCATCATTCTAATCTCTACTTCCACAAATGTTTAGGTACTTCATGTAAGTGAAATCATGTTAGGTGCCTTCTGTGATTGGTTACATAAGTGCATAATTTCCTCCAGGTTCATTCCATATTGTTGCATATGGCAGAATTTCCTTATTATTTTAAAACTGAATAACACTGTATGTATGTACAACATAATCTTTTTAATTTATTTTTAAATGGAGGATAACAGCTTTATAAATGTTGTGTTCCTTTCTTCTTAACAATAATGTATATCACCCATAAGTATACATATATTCCCTTTCTCCTCTTTTCTATAGTGATTATACCATTTCACATTCCTATCAATAGTACACCATTATTCTAATTTCTGCATATTCTCTCTAACACTTTTTTAAAAATGATAGTCATCTTAGCAGGTGTTAGGTGATTTTATCTTATTGCAGTTTTGATTTGCATCTTCCCAATGACTAGTACAATCAAGAATCTTTTTTAATGTGCTACAGGTTGGCCATTTATATGGAATAAAAACATAAGACTTGAAGCAAAGACTTCTACCAAGAAAAGCATAATGGAAAATCTTCTTGATATTGTTCTTAATATCAATTTCCTTATCATCTACTCTTTGACCACTCAACCAGTGAGATACAATTTCGTTTCTGTTTTGGCAATACCACATTTCAACATACAATTCATTATCATTTTAGGCAATGAAACTGTTTAAAGGTATAAACCCAAGATTTTAAAATGTATACTGAATAATTTTATTTCTCATTCGTATGAAGTTTGCTATAGACTTTCTCTACTGGCCTTAAGTTCTTCTCCAAAAGATAATACAGGGATTTGTTTTCCTTCTGTTCATATATTTCTCATATCTAAGTTGGTGACTTCTAACATTACCAGAAGTCTTTTCTTCATGTCTGTGCTGGCATGAAGGAAGGTTTTGTAGGATGAGTTTTGTTATTTATTTATCTTTCTATTGCAGTGAGGGTGCTTATATGAGATCTACACTCACCGCATCTTTAAATGTACAATGTAGTATTGTTAACGATAGACACTATATTGTACAGGAGATACTTACAACCTATTTGTTTGACTGAGACTTTGTATCTATTAAACATTCCCTTATTTTCCCTCCCTTAGGCCTTGAAAAGCATCATTCTAATCTCTACTTCCACAAATGTTTAGGTACTTCATGTAAGTGAAATCATGTTAGGTGCCTTCTGTGATTGGTTACATAAGTGCATAATTTCCTCCAGGTTCATTCCATATTGTTGCATATGGCAGAATTTCCTTATTATTTTAAAACTGAATAACACTGTATGTATGTACAACATAATCTTTTTAATTTATTTTTAAATGGAGGATAACAGCTTTATAAATGTTGTGTTCCTTTCTTCTTAACAATAATGTATATCACCCATAAGTATACATATATTCCCTTTCTCCTCTTTTCTATAGTGATTATACCATTTCACATTCCTATCAATAGTACACCATTATTCTAATTTCTGCATATTCTCTCTAACACTTTTTTAAAAATGATAGTCATCTTAGCAGGTGTTAGGTGATTTTATCTTATTGCAGTTTTGATTTGCATCTTCCCAATGACTAGTACAATCAAGAATCTTTTTTAATGTGCTACAGGTTGGCCATTTATATGGAATAAAAACATAAGACTTGAAGCAAAGACTTCTACCAAGAAAAGCATAATGGAAAATCTTCTTGATATTGTTCTTAGCAATAATTTATTTTTTTGGATGTGATACCAAAACCACAGGTAATAAAACCAAAAATAGAAAAGTGAGGTTACATTAAACTAAAAATCCTCATCACAGCATAGGATATAACCAATAACATGAAAAAGGCAGCTTGTGGAGTAACAGAACATATTTGTGAACCTGACAGCTGATAAACACTTAATATCCAAATTATATAAAGATCGTCTACAATTCAATAGCTTCATAAGAGAGGGACTTTCACAGACATTTCTCTAAAGATGATATACAAATAATCCACCAGAATAAGAGAAGATGCTCATTATCACTAATCAGAGGGAATTTCATAGGAGGATTTTGTGTGGAAATACTCCATGTAACTTCAGCTCAGAGTTCATTGGTTAGAGATCAATCATGTGAACTCTTTTACCTGCAAAGGAGACTGATAAAAAGTGGACTGATACATACCTAGGAAGAAGAAATGGTTGTGTTGTGTCTCTATCATACATGCATGCTCAATTGTGTCTAACTCATTTGGATACCCCAGGACTGTATCGGAATTCTGTGTCCATAGGATTATCCAAACAAGGATATAGGAGTGGGCTGCCATTTCCTTCTCCAAGGGATCTTCCCACCCCAGGGGTCAAACCCGTGTCCCCAGTGTCTCCTGTACTGGCAGGTGGATTCTTTACCAATTAGCCACCTGTCACGATAACCTATCCCAGCTTCCACTTCAGCTCCTTTACAGGAAGAACATGAATTGGAGCTTTGAGTCATCAAGATGAATCATCGTCTCCCCCTTGTGGCTGATTGAGGCCAGACTCATTACTGAGCAGACTATTCTATAAACAGGAATTAGACTTTTAGTTTCTGGCCCCAAGGAGCCATTCCTTTCTCCTCTTTTCTATAGTGATTATACCATTTCACATTCCATAAAGCCATTATTCTAATTTCTGCATATTCTCTCTAACACTTTTTTAAAAATGATAGTCATCTTAGCAGGTGTTAGGTGATTTTATCTTATTGCAGTTTTGATTTGCATCTTCCCAATGACTAGTACAATCAAGAATCTTTTTTAATGTGCTACAGGTTGGCCATTTATATGGAATAAAAACATAAGACTTGAAGCAAAGACTTCTACCAAGAAAAGCATAATGGAAAATCTTCTTGATATTGTTCTTAGCAATAATTTATTTTTTTGGATGTGATACCAAAACCACAGGTAATAAAACCAAAAATAGAAAAGTGAGGTTACATTAAACTAAAAATCCTCATCACAGCATAGGATATAACCAATAACATGAAAAAGGCAGCTTGTGGAGTAACAGAACATATTTGTGAACCTGACAGCTGATAAACACTTAATATCCAAATTATATAAAGATCGTCTACAATTCAATAGCTTCATAAGGGAGGGACTTTCACAGACATTTCTCTAAAGATGATATACAAATAATCCACCAGAATAAGAGAAGATGCTCATTATCACTAATCAGAGGGAATTTCATAGGAGGATTTTGTGTGTGGAAATACTCCATGTAACTTCAGCTCAGAGTTCATTGGTTAGAGATCAATCATGTGAACTCTTTTACCTGCAAAGGAGACTGATAAAAAGTGGACTGATACATACCTAGGAAGAAGAAATGGTTGTGTTGTGTCTCTATCATACATGCATGCTCAATTGTGTCTAACTCATTTGGATACCCCAGGACTGTATCGGAATTCTGTGTCCATAGGATTATCCAAACAAGGATATAGGAGTGGGCTGCCATTTCCTTCTCCAAGGGATCTTCCCACCCCAGGGGTCAAACCCGTGTCCCCAGTGTCTCCTGTACTGGCAGGTGGATTCTTTACCAATTAGCCACCTGTCACGATAACCTATCCCAGCTTCCACTTCAGCTCCTTTACAGGAAGAACATGAATTGGAGCTTTGAGTCATCAAGATGAATCATCGTCTCCCCCTTGTGGCTGATTGAGGCCAGACTCATTACTGAGCAGACTATTCTATAAACAGGAATTAGACTTTTAGTTTCTGGCCCCAAGGAGCCAGGCTTGTTGTGGATGACAACAGGAGATCAGACCAGAAGCAGACACACATGCACAACTTTTCCTAAGGTTTTGCTTTTCAGTTTGCATTTGGCAGTTTGCTCTAAAACTGAACAGTTCAGACAGGGACAAAATCTGATAAAAGCAACTAAAAAGAAAAGGTTTCTCCAGTCAAGGTGAAAGCCTGACTCTCTGGGAGGCTTGAAATCAGCAGGGTTTTCTGGAAACTATCAAAGGTCTATAAGAAGAAAAGAGAAAGTACACAAGAGGTCGGTGGCCACTTAAACATTTAGTGCGTGTGTAGTCACTCAGTCATGTCCAATTCGTTGCGACTTCTTTGCAGTGTAGCCCACCAGGCTCCTCTGTCCTGGGATCTCTCGGGCAAGAATACTGGAGTGGGTTGCATTCCTCTTCCAGGGGATCTTCCTGACCCAGGGATCAAATCTGGTCTCTTGCATGTCCTGCATTGGTAGGCAGATTCTTTACCCACTTAGCCATTGAGGGGTTCCCTAAACATGTAAAGTATCTCTTTATTCAGAGGAAAGCAGGGATATAAGTTCAAAGGTATATTTGTGCTACTATGGCCAAGGCATCATCCTATTCCAATCTGGACAAGTTTTCAATGACTTTCGGCCAGGACAATCGGGTCTGCTTTTCTGATGAAGTGTATCTGCTATTAGCGTGACTGCCTTTTGGGTCTACTGTCCATTTGAAATGTCCTGTGCTTTTGAGCCTCACTTTCCCTCAGGTGAGTAAAATCATCTAATTTGGGGGTTGAATCTCTTAGAATTTTTTATACATATTCTCTTTCAGCCACTACTAATTATAGGCCATATGTGGCAATGAAACCCTGTCAAGTTTCTACCTGTTATCTAAATATCCTCTGAAGATTTCTTATGTGTTTAAATGATCCTCTCAATGAAACACTGAAAAGGCAGTTTTGTTCTGGATGAACTCAGTCTCGGTTTAATTGAGAATTGGTCTTCCCTAGATCTATGTCAATGACATATTTGATAGTATTGCCTCTCTAAAGGATTTAAAAGATACTAGAGCCTGGATGTGAAGTTAACTTGCAGACAATTTTAAAGGACATAACTAGAGGCAATTTGGTGACTCCTGCTGTTGAGTATTCAATTCTGCTTACTGCATAGTCATCCCAATTGATCACTTTATAATTAATCATGAAGCCAGGCTAAAAGTTCAAATCAATAGACCTTGACCCAACTGGGTACATGGAGGGAATTTGAGTCTGCTTTAACTTTGTTCTGTTTTCAATGTTTATTTTATATTGGGGTTATATAACAGTGCTGTTGGTTTCAGGTGTACAGCAAAGTGATTCAGATATACATATACATATGCCTGTCCTTTTTCAAATTATTTTCTCATTTAGATTATTATACAATATTGCTTTAACTTTGTTCTGAGGAAAACTTCATAGTACTACTTAACAATTCAAAAGTTAATAAAGATTTCATGTGGATGATGTTGATGGTCATCATTGTAAAGGTGTAAAAATAATGAGCAGAAAATGAATTTTCAGTCAGGCTAACATTTTCTGCCTTTCAAACTAGGAGGATAGAATTTCTTGTCTCTGAAGTTTGGTTTCAACTCCATGTTAAGATGCCACCGATTGCATGTCCTGCATTGGTAGGCAGATTCTTTACCCACTTAGCCATTGAGGGGTTCCCTAAACATGTAAAGTATCTCTTTATTCAGAGGAAAGCAGGGATATAAGTTCAAAGGTATATTTGTGCTACTATGGCCAAGGCATCATCCTATTCCAATCTGGACAAGTTTTCAATGACTTTCGGCCAGGACAATCGGGTCTGCTTTTCTGATGAAGTGCATCTGCTATTAGCGTGACTGCCTTTTGGGTCTACTGTCCATTTGAAATTTCCTGTGCTTTTGAGCCTCACTTTCCCTCAGGTGAGTAAAATCATCTAATTTGGGGGTTGAATCTCTTAGAATTTTTTATACATATTCTCTTTCAGCCACTACTAATTATAGGCCATATGTGGCAATGAAACCCTGTCAAGTTTCTACCTGTTATCTAAATATCCTCTGAAGATTTCTTATGTGTTTAAATGATCCTCTCAATGAAACACTGAAAAGGCAGTTTTGTTCTGGATGAACTCAGTCTCGGTTTAATTGAGAATTGGTCTTCCCTAGATCTATGTCAATGACATATTTGATAGTATTGCCTCTCTAAAGGATTTAAAAGATACTAGAGCCTGGATGTGAAGTTAACTTGCAGACAATTTTAAAGGACATAACTAGAGGCAATTTGGTGACTCCTGCTGTTGAGTATTCAATTCTGCTTACTGCATAGTCATCCCAATTGATCACTTTATAATTAATCATGAAGCCAGGCTAAAAGTTCAAATCAATAGACCTTGACCCAACTGGGTACATGGAGGGAATTTGAGTCTGCTTTAACTTTGTTCTGTTTTCAATGTTTATTTTATATTGGGGTTATATAACAGTGCTGTTGGTTTCAGGTGTACAGCAAAGTGATTCAGATATACATATACATATGCCTGTCCTTTTTCAAATTATTTTCTCATTTAGATTATTATACAATATTGCTTTAACTTTGTTCTGAGGAAAACTTCATAGTACTACTTAACAATTCAAAAGTTAATAAAGATTTCATGTGGATGATGTTGATGGTCATCATTGTAAAGGTGTAAAAATAATGAGCAGAAAATGAATTTTCAGTCAGGCTAACATTTTCTGCCTTTCAAACTAGGAGGATAGAATTTCTTGTCTCTGAAGTTTGGTTTCAACTCCATGTTAAGATGCCACCGGATTAGCATCTCCATCAACACTGCTCAACGCTTAGAGAATGATCTCAGATGGAAAGTTGCAGTGGATTTCCAACATGCTGAGCTGTGTGATCTGTCACATTAGTCTAGGTGTCAGGTGCCTATGATTTCTCTGGGAGAAAGTATTTACCAAGGTTTTTGCTGAAGAACTCGTACAGAACATAAGTGGGAGATGGTTGTTTTTTAAGTTAGTGGATGGTAGCTATTATGATCTTTTGCAAAATTACAAACACCTACACTGATGAGTTCATATTTTGGATGAAAGGGATGATTTTCAAACCTCATTTTCTCTGATCAAATAGCTGTTTGTTAGGGAAACATGGCAAGCTGTCAAATGAGTGGAGTGTCTTTTTTTAATCCTGACATTTTAGGATAATTTTCCCCTTCAAGATAGGCAGCAAAAATATCCAGGGGAGCTATAATTGGCTATGAAATGAAACAGTCACCTCTGGCAATAGAGGTGAAATAGGTTGATTGTGGAAATGCGAGCCCTTATGTTTCACTGTTAGTTCGTGTTCCTCCTTTTGGGGAGGTTAAGCATCAGGTCCATGGTAAGAAACGCCATGGTCCTATGAACTTGTGCTTGAGCTCCATTCCTTTCTATGTAAACTTGGAAAAGGACTTTTTATTCCTCTAAGTATCAGTTTTCTCATTTGCAGACTGAAAATCATACCACCTTTCTTATTGAACTTTATTATAAAGAATTTAATTACCATATACAGAACATCTCCGTAAGAAAATAGACCCTCATTAAATGGCTGTCATTACTCTCAGTTGTTATTTTCTGGGCAATGATCATTTACCTGATTTGAATTGCACAGTAAAAGAACCCTACCCTCTCTCCCAGAGTATGACTGCATTTAATTCATGGTCAAAATATTAAACATCAATTTTGAGCCCAGAGTAAAATTTTATAACCAGTTATCAGCTCTAGAAAATGGACACAGATAATGAAAATGCTGACAAATCTTTTGATGTTTTCAGGAATGTAATGGCTTCTTAAGGAGCTGGAGTTGCAAGGTAAGCTGTTTACTCTTTTCTGCTAAGGAGGCAATTATGCAAGCCTGTTGGAGAAGTTTATAATATGATTAACAGTCAACATAACAAATGGTGATGAATCCCAGGGCAGTTTCAATGCTTAGTTCTGACGGTATTTTCTGCAATTTGGATTGTCCAACATGCTAGGGGCTGGGGTGTTTTCCTGTCACATTAGTCTAGGTGTCAGGTGCCTATGATTTCTCTGGGAGAAAGTATTTACCAAGGTTTTTGCTGAAGAACTCGTACAGAACATAAGTGGGAGATGGTTGTTTTTTAAGTTAGTGGATGGTAGCTATTATGATCTTTTGCAAAATTACAAACACCTACACTGATGAGTTCATATTTTGGATGAAAGGGATGATTTTCAAACCTCATTTTCTCTGATCAAATAGCTGTTTGTTAGGGAAACATGGCAAGCTGTCAAATGAGTGGAGTGTCTTTTTCTAATCCTGACATTTTAGGATAATTTTCCCCTTCAAGATAGGCAGCAAAAATATCCAGGGGAGCTATAATTGGCTATGAAATGAAACAGTCGCCTCTGGCAATAGAGGTGAAATAGGTTGATTGTGGAAATGCGAGCCCTTATGTTTCACTGTTAGTTCGTGTTCCTCCTTTTGGGGAGGTTAAGCATCAGGTCCATGGTAAGAAACGCCATGGTCCTATGAACTTGTGCTTGAGCCCCATTCCTTTTATTGTAAACTTGGAAAAGGACTTTTATTCCTCTAAGTATCAGTTTTCTCATTTGCAGACTGAAAATCATACCACCTTTCTTATTGAACTTTATTATAAAGAATTTAATTACCATATACAGAACATCTCCGTAAGAAAATAGACCCTCATTAAATGGCTGTCATTACTCTCAGTTGTTATTTTCTGGGCAATGATCATTTACCTGATTTGAATTGCACAGTAAAAGAACCCTACCCTCTCTCCCAGAGTATGACTGCATTTAATTCATGGTCAAAATATTAAACATCAATTTTGAGCCCAGAGTAAAATTTTATAACCAGTTATCAGCTCTAGAAAATGGACACAGATAATGAAAATGCTGACAAATCTTTTGATGTTTTCAGGAATGTAATGGCTTCTTAAGGAGCTGGAGTTGCAAGGTAAGCTGTTTACTCTTTTCTGCTAAGGAGGCAATTATGCAAGCCTGTTGGAGAAGTTTATAATATGATTAACTAGTCAACATTAAATCAAATGGTGATTGAATCCCCAAGAGGCAGTTAACGTTCACAGTGCACTTGAGTTACTGAACGGTATTTTCAGATGCCTTTGCCCTGGACAACTGGAAAGAAAATGCCAATGTCTTTAAGACAGTGTTAAAATAAAGATGGGTTGATGGCAAAATGATTTAAAAAACACAAATCCTTATTTGAATATTCAATAAATGAGAAAAATTTCTTCTATTTGCATTTTTAAAAGGCTTCAAAATAACTATAATCCAGATAACTGGTCCAGATAATCTATCGAATATTTGCTCCTGTTAATTTGCATCGGATTTATATTTCATACACTGCAAAGCAATTTGTGCTAACACATGTAGCTAACAAAGATTACACTTTAAATCTGTGTAATAATTCAATTTGCAATTTATTTCTAATATAGTAGTTATCAGTCATTTTACAAGCACTAAGAATATATTAAACATATGGCAAAGGAAGATTTTGTGTATTTGCTTTAGAAAATAAAATGCCGATAAATATTTATCAATCTGTAAATAATATAATTTTATATGTAACATTGGAATTATTTATTTGCTATCACTGAAAATCTGCAGTCTTCCATCTCCTGATATGCATGAAAAATGAATAATAACTTCTCAATTAGCAAATTTACACAAGTTTCTGGGTTTTTTTGATAAAAGTATAAGGAAAGGCTTCCCTGGTATCTCAGTGGTGAAGAGTTGGCCTGCCAATGCAGGAAACATGAGTTCGATCCCTAATCCAGGAAGACCCCACATGCTGTGGAGCAACTAAGCCCATGAGCCACAGCTATGGAGCCTGTGCTATAGAGCTTCAGAGTCACAACTATTGAGCCCATGTGCTGCAACTACTGAACCCTGTGTGCCCTAGAGACGGAGTTTTACAACAAGAGAAGTCACCACAACAAGAAGCCTGATCACCTCAACTAGAGAGTAGACCCCACTCTCTCCAACTAGAAAAGAACATGTGTAGCTGTTCTTAATTTCTTGATACATGCCATCTTGTCATGCGGTATCTGTTTGGTTCTGTCAATCTGTCAGTATGATTGAATCAATTCTCTTGAGCCTCAAAGAGCAAAAACTTATAATTTGGTTCAAATCTGTAAACTTACTCATTAGCATTTCCACAGCCAAAACTTAATCAAATGGTGATTGAATCCCCAGACATTCTTACAGTGCACTTGAGTTACTGAACGGTATTTTCAGATGCCTTTGCCCTGGACAACTGGAAAGAAAATGCCAATGTCTTTAAGACAGTGTTAAAATAAAGATGGGTTGATGGCAAAATGATTTAAAAAACACAAATCCTTATTTGAATATTCAATAAATGAGAAAAATTTCTTCTATTTGCATTTTTAAAAGGCTTCAAAATAACTATAATCCAGATAACTGGTCCAGATAATCTATCGAATATTTGCTCCTGTTAATTTGCATCGGATTTATATTTCATACACTGCAAAGCAATTTGTGCTAACACATGTAGCTAACAAAGATTACACTTTAAATCTGTGTAATAATTCAATTTGCAATTTATTTCTAATATAGTAGTTATCAGTCATTTTACAAGCACTAAGAATATATTAAACATATGGCAAAGGAAGATTTTGTGTATTTGCTTTAGAAAATAAAATGCCGATAAATATTTATCAATCTGTAAATAATATAATTTTATATGTAACATTGGAATTATTTATTTGCTATCACTGAAAATCTGCAGTCTTCCATCTCCTGATATGCATGAAAAATGAATAATAACTTCTCAATTAGCAAATTTACACAAGTTTCTGGGTTTTTTTGATAAAAGTATAAGGAAAGGCTTCCCTGGTATCTCAGTGGTGAAGAGTTGGCCTGCCAATGCAGGAAACATGAGTTCGATCCCTAATCCAGGAAGACCCCACATGCTGTGGAGCAACTAAGCCCATGAGCCACAGCTATGGAGCCTGTGCTATAGAGCTTCAGAGTCACAACTATTGAGCCCATGTGCTGCAACTACTGAACCCTGTGTGCCCTAGAGACGGAGTTTTACAACAAGAGAAGTCACCACAACAAGAAGCCTGATCACCTCAACTAGAGAGTAGACCCCACTCTCTGCAACTAGAAAAGAACCTGCAGCAGCTGTGAAAACCCAGAATAGCCCTAAAATAAATAAATTTTTTTTTTAGGAAAAGTATAAGGGAAAGCACATTCTCCTCAGAAACAGATCATCTCAAACAACGTAATCATTATTTGGAACAGAGAAAATCACATAGGCTCAATCAGTCTCTTAGTGTAAACTGGAAATAATTAAAAGTTAAATAAAACAAAAGGGGATGATGCTTCAAGTTTTACAGAAAATGTTCACCAGACATTTGATGACACAGCCACATTTTTTACAACAACATATATCTAAGAAGAGTGAGAGAATGCTTATTTAATAGGTAACATAAAGAAGTGGTTAAAAGTAGAGTCATATATCACCGGGCTCAAACCTCTGCTTTTTGCCAACTGGATTTGTGGTGTTGGATACATTAGTTAGACTCCTTTGGGCCTGACTTATAACCATGATGTGTAGAATGGAAAATAAGTAATATTTCTTTGTTTTGAGAATTGAATTGATATATGTAAAGGTCTTCAAACTATGCCTGGAAAAAAGTACTGAATTGCTAGATGTATGTATGTGTGTATGTATGTAGGTATGTGCATATATGTGCATATGTACACACGCACAGACATAATTATATGTATTTGAAAGCCAACATCACATGGGGCTATTTTCTAAAAATTTCAGATAGATGCTCATAATGAAAATTCACCTGTATTTATTCTGCAGTGCTTGTGCTCAGTCGCTTCAGTTGTGTCCAACTCTTTGTGACTGTATGGTCTGTAGCCCACCAGGCTCAGGGGTTCTCCAGGCAACAATACTGGAGTGGGTTGCCATTTCCTTCTCCATGTTCTGTAGTAGATATGATGAAAAGAGTAGTATACATTTCGGTTCCAAGTCTGACTATATTATGAAAAATGAACTCAGAATTGGTAGCCGTTAGATTAGTAGCTCCTCAAAACTAAGCATAAATCAAAATTATGTGGATGACTTGTTAAAACAAAGATGCTGGGTTTCAACACCAAAGGTTCCTATACTAGATCCTTGGTGAGACCTAAAATTTTCCTTTTTGCACAAATTCCCTAGTGATGTTGATGTGTTCCTCAAAAACGTAATCATTATTTGGAACAGAGAAAAAAAAAAAACCAAAACAGTTGAATATTATCTGAAGTACCTGTGATTTTTACAAGCAAACTACATTCGAAAGGAAAGAAATAGGCTTTAATATAATTATATTTGCATGTGGAGCCAACAGTATAATTATTTCAATTATTAGAGAAGTGATTTCAATTATGTACCCTCAAACATTGGATATTTGTATTAAAATGCAAAGATGCAATGATTCTTATTTCAAAATGTACAAAGAATTCGACTTTCTTGTGTTAATAAGACTAAATATCCAGTATTGCAAATAGTGTAACATAAAATGTTTACAGATTCTTTGACTTCAGTTATGGTCTTAATGCAACATAATGAAACTTGTACATTGACCAACACTGTAGTCTTTGAAACATACTATATATGGATAAAATATGCTTCATTCTGAAACAGATTGATATAAAAATGCATGCATACTATAAAAGAACAAAGACAAACTGTTTTCTAAAACATTAACTTTCTTATATTCACACATTTGGATATTGGTGAAAATAAACATTGAAAGCAATCTAACAAGCTGCCCAAACCTGCACAGTCCTTTTGTGTTTCAGCAGTGACAGAGGTAAGACTGAGTGAGTAATCCCTTTTGAAGACATATTTACAAAGTCAATGTTGCCAGAATTTTTATGTACTCTCTCATTGCTCAAATCAAAGGAAAATAAAATTTAAACAAAATGTGTAGCTGTTCTTAATTTCTTGATACATGCCATCTTGTCATGCGGTATCTGTTTGGTTCTGTCAATCTGTCAGTATGATTGAATCAATTTTCTTGAGCCTCAAAGAGCAAAACTTATAATTTGGTTCAAATCTGTAAACTTACTCATTAGCATTTCCACAGCCTACCTATAAAGCCTCAAAGTAATCATGCTCTTAAAATAATCATGTTTGGCTTGATTTTAGTAGATACAACAGACATTCCCAATTAAATTTGCATGTAAATACTTCACCAGTATTTGATGCTCAAGCTTAAATTACAATAAGACTCATTTTCCTATCAACTCTCTGGTTCTGCTTTTTCTCCTTCTACACCACTTCCTCCATGATCAGAAGAAGCAGCCCTGAGGACTCATGATCCAACTGTTCTCTAAAATTTTAAGAAGCTTTTACTCCTTCATGTTTCTTAATACTCTGACTTTTAACCTCATTAATACCAAAAGTCCTATGGAGTTAACAGGATAAGAAATAAATCTAGAATGAATTGAATAGCTGTGCTCAAGTACCAATTTGCAATCGCTGAGTTCCCAGACAAGATAACTTGCCATGAGTAATTTCTGAACAAACCTCTCCAATTTGGTGAGCATTAGATTATTTTGCCTAATTCAGACAAAAAGGATTATTTCTCCCCATATCTTTCTTTTATTATTGATTTATTGAGATGTAAATTAAATACAGGAAAATCCAGCCTAAACAGGTAGACAGTTTTGGAAAATCTTTAAAACTTATAAAGTCTGGTGACTACCACCACAATCAAGATGTAAAATATTTTCATCATCACAAAAAATTGTCTTATACCTTTATATCCAGTAACCGTCTCCCAATTCTGAGTTCATGGCAAACAAACACTGATCTGGTTTATGTCCCTATAGTTTTGCCTTTACCAGAATGTCAAACAAATGGAATTACAAAGAATGTGGTCTTTCTGGGTCTCTCACTTAACATAATGCTTTTTAAGTGCATTCATGCAACTGCATGTGTCAGTAGCTTGCCTTTTCCCTTGCTAAGTATAAATCACATAGGCTCAATCAGTCTCTTAGTGTAAACTGGAAATAATTAAAAGTTAAATAAAACAAAAGGGGATGATGCTTCAAGTTTTACAGAAAATGTTCACCAGACATTTGATGACACAGCCACATTTTTTACAACAACATATATCTAAGAAGAGTGAGAGAATGCTTATTTAATAGGTAACATAAAGAAGTGGTTAAAAGTAGAGTCATATATCACCGGGCTCAAACCTCTGCTTTTTGCCAACTGGATTTGTGGTGTTGGATACATTAGTTAGACTCCTTTGGGCCTGACTTATAACCATGATGTGTAGAATGGAAAATAAGTAATATTTCTTTGTTTTGAGAATTGAATTGATATATGTAAAGGTCTTCAAACTATGCCTGGAAAAAAGTACTGAATTGCTAGATGTATGTATGTGTGTATGTATGTAGGTATGTGCATATATGTGCATATGTACACACGCACAGACATAATTATATGTATTTGAAAGCCAACATCACATGGGGCTATTTTCTAAAAATTTCAGATAGATGCTCATAATGAAAATTCACCTGTATTTATTCTGCAGTGCTTGTGCTCAGTCGCTTCAGTTGTGTCCAACTCTTTGTGACTGTATGGTCTGTAGCCCACCAGGCTCAGGGGTTCTCCAGGCAACAATACTGGAGTGGGTTGCCATTTCCTTCTCCATGTTCTGTAGTAGATATGATGAAAAGAGTAGTATACATTTCGGTTCCAAGTCTGACTATATTATGAAAAATGAACTCAGAATTGGTAGCCGTTAGATTAGTAGCTCCTCAAAACTAAGCATAAATCAAAATTATGTGGATGACTTGTTAAAACAAAGATGCTGGGTTTCAACACCAAAGGTTCCTATACTAGATCCTTGGTGAGACCTAAAATTTTCCTTTTTGCACAAATTCCCTAGTGATGTTGATGTGTTCCTCCAGAGACCCAGTTCTGAGAATCAATGCTCAAACGGCAAGTTGGAAAAGGAGCCACTTCAATATATAATGTGTATAGAGAACAGAATGTATACATAGGATGTACATATAATTTATATATATATATGTGTGAATATATATATATATATATACACATATACATAAATGTATGATCTATTTAATTAAGAAAGAAATTCCATTAATGCAGTTTGTATTAACACTTGACTAGTTAGTTGTCTAGGATGTCTATTCACATATGTTAAAAAAAGGTATTCAGATGACTTGGATTTTGCTTCTTAAGAAGTCCCTGTTGGTCTGGAAACATCTTTAAGCATATCCAGTTAGGGAAAAGTCTCAGTCTTTCTGTAGCCGGAGATAACTAACAGAGAACAGGTGGGGAATGATGAAGAGAGTCCGTGATGTATTAGTGACTTGCACTGACAAGCTAATCATATTGCACTTCAAAGCTAAGGAGGGGGCAGTCAGTTCTCTTCAGCTTTAGGGCCTATGACCAGGCGAGTGTCATCTAAGCAATGTTTTGGGAAGATTAATTTTGTGGTAGAATAGTAGAGAATAGATATTAATGTAGCCTGGGAAGAGGCTATAATCATGGAACTCTTGTGAATGATGGCTAAAATAAAGAGAGAGAAATAGAGGGAGACCTCTGGAGGAAGTATTTTATGGGCTTCATATTGAATTACCTTTCTGATTTTAAACCAACAGGACCTGGCTTCGAGGGTAGCCATTTTTATTGTCCGACATCAACCTGGAAGCAAAAATCACCACTGGTTTTCATGTCTTAAATGAAAACTAATCTACCAGTGATTAGTTCAACCAGGATTTCACGTCTCACTCTCTCTTGTCAGTTTCTCCCCTCTCTCTCAAGCTTCCAAGACCATTCTTCTTCTTTCTTCACCCTCACCCACACAGGAGATGTCCTGTGAAACTTACGGGCAAAATGAAACAGAGTCAAGACAAATATTCTGGTACTGTTAAATTCTATGGACTTCTTTGGTTGATCTTATCTGATGAGCAGAGAATCAGGATGTACTACAATGTGGGGCAGGCTTCCCAGGTGGCTCAGTGGTAAAGAATACACCTTCTGATTAAGGAGATGTAAGATGTATAGGTTCGATGCCTGGGTCTGGAAGATCCTGTGGAGGAGGGCATGACATCCCACTCCACGTTTCTTGCCTGAAGAATCCCATGGACAGAGGAGCCTAGTAGGCCACAGTTCACTGGGTCACAATGAGTAAGACATGACTGAAGCAACTTAGCGTACACACATATTGTAGACAAGAGAGGAGAGAAATGAAAAGAAAGAATATTTTAAGAGAGCCCTCTTCAGGCCACATTGTAATCGCTTATCCTTTATCTTCTTGTTTAGAAAAGTGAAGGTAAAGCTCTGTGAGCACAGATGAAATGATAAGTTCTGGGGCTGGAGATGGAAAAGGAAAAGAAAAAAAATCTGGAATATAGTAAGAGAGAAAAGTCCTGACAGAGGGGTACTTAGGGTTACCAACCTCAGCACTTAATTGAGCTGGCATAAAACGTAATGAAATCAAGGAGAATGCAAGGTGACAAGTCACTTCAGTTTATCCAGCCATTCAAAATGGTAGAAACAGTTCCATTATGTAATAACATTGCACCTGCATTATTTACATTGAACAAAGAAAGTCAAAGGTGAAACGATGCAGTTGCATTGATTCTTTTGTTTAGAAAAGCTAAGATGTATGAGTAACATGTTACATGTTTGGCATTAACTAAGCTGCTCTTGTTGCCAATAAACACTATGAAGCCAAAGTGTAAAACAAACATTTAAAAGCAGAAAGGTAAGAGAAAGGGACTAGATCACAAAGCTCTGCATATTGAAGTTACAGAATTACCAAAGCTTGTATATCGTAGATATTAAGCATCTAATTGGAGGATTCTAGTCACTCTAAATTTGGAGAATCATTGTATAATGAGCACAGCAGCTAGAATCCATCTATGCTCCACGAGACAATGTCTAAATGACAAAGCTGTCTGCAAATGTCTGCTTCACTTTCGTGTGAGGCATTTTTAGGGTGAATCTCCATGACACAGTAATGACAGCTGATATCTTGGTAGTTGTAGGAGTCTTCAACATGTTGATACTAAATCCATTCTAATGCTTTATGAAATGCAGCATTTAAAGAGGCACAATCCAACACAATGTGTATATTATTTTGGCCATATTTTCTTTCAAGCTCCAAGACATCCCCAAAGGAGATGTCCTGTGAAACTTACGGCAAAATGAAACAGAGTCAAGACAAATATTCTGGTACTGTTAAATTCTATGGACTTCTTTGGTTGATCTTATCTGATGAGCAGAGAATCAGGATGTACTACAATGTGGGGCAGGCTTCCCAGGTGGCTCAGTGGTAAAGAATACACCTTCTGATTAAGGAGATGTAAGATGTATAGGTTCGATGCCTGGGTCTGGAAGATCCTGTGGAGGAGGGCATGACATCCCACTCCACGTTTCTTGCCTGAAGAATCCCATGGACAGAGGAGCCTAGTAGGCCACAGTTCACTGGGTCACAATGAGTAAGACATGACTGAAGCAACTTAGCGTACACACATATTGTAGACAAGAGAGGAGAGAAATGAAAAGAAAGAATATTTTAAGAGAGCCCTCTTCAGGCCACATTGTAATCGCTTATCCTTTATCTTCTTGTTTAGAAAAGTGAAGGTAAAGCTCTGTGAGCACAGATGAAATGATAAGTTCTGGGGCTGGAGATGGAAAAGGAAAAGAAAAAAAATCTGGAATATAGTAAAGAGAGAAAAGTCCTGACAGAGGGGTACTTAGGGTTACCAACCTCAGCACTTAATTGAGCTGGCATAAAACGTAATGAAATCAAGGAGAATGCAAGGTGACAAGTCACTTCAGTTTATCCAGCCATTCAAAATGGTAGAAACAGTTCCATTATGTAATAACATTGCACCTGCATTATTTACATTGAACAAAGAAAGTCAAAGGTGAAACGATGCAGATGCATTGATTCTTTTGTTTAGAAAAGCTAAGATGTATGAGTAACATGTTACATGTTTGGCATTAACTAAGCTGCTCTTGTTGCCAATAAACACTATGAAGCCAAAGTGTAAAACAAACATTTAAAAGCAGAAAGGTAAGAGAAAGGGACTAGATCACAAAGCTCTGCATATTGAAGTTAAAGAATTACCAAAGCTTGTATATCGTAGATATTAAGCATCTAATTGGAGGATTCTAGTCACTCTAAATTTGGAGAATCATTGTATAATGAGCACAGCAGCTAGAATCCATCTATGCTCCACGAGACAATGTCTAAATGACAAAGCTGTCTGCAAATGTCTGCTTCACTTTCGTGTGAGGCATTTTTAGGGGTGAATCTCCATGACACAGTAATGACAGCTGATATCTTGGTAGTTGTAGGAGTCTTCAACATGTTGATACTAAATCCATTCTAATGCTTTATGAAATGCAGCATTTAAAGAGGCACAATCCAACACAATGTGTATATTATTTTGGCCATATGCATTTTTCAAAGAGAAAATAATGAAAAGCTGAAAAAACATCCTCTTACTCATTATTAAGAAAATGTTCAATTTTGATGCTGCTGTAGATTTTTCACATTTGAGTTGCTATATATTCTTTTTTCTTTTTAGTCTTAATTATGAACTGAAATCCTGTAGCTATGTAGATCCATTGAAAAAGCAGTGATGAAATGAACCTTCTATTCAGATGGAATTTTTAAATGTGATATTTTTTCTGGGTGGTGGAGAAAGAGATCTGAATAGGAAGAAGAATAGTAGTATTCTATCTGGAGAGGAGACTGATATGACAAATGTCACTGGAAATTACAGAAATAGAAGCTCAAATGTTAACAGCCTTTGGAAGTTTAGAGAGCCCAGGCAAGGACAGTCATGAAAATGCTGCTGTTAGTCTGGGGGGCTCGCTCTCTGTAGGACAGCCCACTATTCCTTCCTTGACCTCTGCCTCTAGCCTTATTTCAGACAGTGAGAGAGAAAGACTACAAAGAAGTTAAGTTCCCCTATGATGATGTGGAGTAGAAGGAATATAAACTCTGTTCCAACTAGGAGTTTAGATCATTCAAATGTCCTCTTCCACAAAAGTATAGAAATTAGGACAAAATTATCTTATGCAAAGAATAGGAATTTGACATGTTGGCAATCGACACCCCAGAAGAACCTGTGTGCCTTTCCTGGTGTGGCAAATGACCTGCTATTGTAGACAGGGACATTTGCTTCTGGAAGTTTAAACATAAATTTTTTAAAAAAATGCATGCTATAAATGAAAGTCAAGCATAGTTGATGGGATAGTATTCTTCAGTAAAAATCTGGATGCATTAGACTGGCCTAAGGACTACCATACAGAACATCATTCCTGTAGGGAAATATCTTTTGAATTTCAAACAGTTGATTTGCTGGTAGGCTTCTGGTACAGTCGCAATCTGGGCCCCAAAGTGTCCGGAAAAGTACGAGAGAGTAGTGAGATGTATTTACTTGAATACATAAAATTTCAATGAGACAGTAGCCATGCATCTGGAGATAATCTAAAAGAGCCAAGCGCATGCTTGGTCATTTACCTACCTTCCGTATTAGCTCTTCTCAAGTTTATCCATATCATGGCCTCTCTCAAGCACTTATTGATACTCTTATCTGGTCTGCCTAATTAAGCACACTATTGACAAAACCTGGATCTTCATTTAATCTAGCCCAGTAGAAGTTAGAAGCACTCTTTCAATTACTGATGAAACTCAGCCAAAGCAAAATAGATACCTTAGAGTGATAAGTCAGCTAAGTTAATATTTTGGCATTTATTATGTGCCAGATGCTGTCCAACCTTATACCAATTATTGTCTGTTTAATCCTTCAAAAAACCCTATGAGATGAGTATTATTTTTATCCCCAGTTAACAGATATAGAAACAAAGGCCAACATTTCCAAAGCTAGTAACAAAACTAAGATTTAGATCCTGGCATTTTATTTCAAAAGCCTGCTCTTAATTGCTATGTTGTGTCGCTGGTTGTTTACATCTTTTCTCCCCTAAATGATAATGAAATTGTTTTTCATGAATTGATGCCTTTAACACATTTTATTATTTCTCAATCCATTTTAGAGTTTTGCATTTAGTTAGTCATTGACTGGCTCAAAACTAATACGCGCGTGTGTGTGTGTGTGTGATATTAGCTTTTTAGGATAAATCTTTCCAATCAGGATGATTAGTGATAACAAAGTCATCTTTGATTTCTTTCTTATTTTATGTGCTTACTTATCAAGAATATTTAGTCCATGTCATTCACTGGATTACTACTTGGAATATTCAATATGTATATTAGAAATATCTAAGGTTAATTTATTTTTCCTAAGGTTAATTTTAAAGTGAAATATACTTTTGAAAACAGGCACATAATAAAAGGCTAAAATATAATTCTAGTTCCATTTGCACTAACTGGAAGAAAACTAACACGTTTTTGAGTCAAATCTTGTTCTACGTTCTTTACATTCATCTCTTCATTTAACTTTTCCATGAGGGTAAGAATTACTAACATTCCATTTGACAGATGAGAAAACTGAGATTTGGGGAAGTTAATAAAGTTGTCTGTTTTCAAAATTGACTAATGACTGAGCTGGGATTTAAAACTAAGTATGTGGGCTACAGAGCCTTAGGTATTAAACATTTTGCACAACACTTGTTTTCTGCAGTCATAAATTATAAATTATATTTTCTTTGATATTTAATGTCTTTGAAGCTTTTCTCCCTTTTAGTCTGCATACTAACCAGTTGTACTACGTGTTTGGTGACTGTAAATTAGGAGGAATGTTCAGATTTTCATCAATATTACCTTTTTAGAAACAGAATGGAAAAAATTTGATTTTTACAATGTTTGCAGAGCACATGTTTGTCTCAAACATGTTATGCTGAAGAATGTAGGATATTCAAAGAGGTTCATCATGAATCCTTCCTGGGTGATTTTATTTTCTTTATCTATGTCTCCCAATGAGAATAAAGTTGAAAAGGGGTGGCCAGAGAGGGATACAAGCGTATAAGAAGCATTTTTGAACCTTGTAGTCGACACCCTTCCATACCTCTTCATATGAATATGATATTCCTATCTCCAGTTCAGAAGTGATACACATCTTTTGACTGGGAGGAGCAAAGTGTTTAAAAACTCCCTCCATCTCCACTGGATCTTTTCTCCTTAGATGTGAGTGAGGGAGCATAATACAGGGATTCCTCCCACTTCCTTTAATAGGCTAATTGTGAATAGGTTTCTATATAGGGGAAAGGAGGCTGAGAACAATCTCTTTTGGGCTGTTTGTAGTCTAGATGTAATCTATAGGCACAACGTGTGTTCCTGAGCTCATGGACTGTTCAGCCTATAACGCCAAAGAAATAATTCCCATAGGATTTTGAATTACAGGCCAAAACAAATCTGAGGTGCACTCTGAATCAGTTTACTCTGGAAACTAGAGAACATCTACACGTGCACAGGAGCCATGACCAGGTTATTTTCCATTTGAACTGTGACTGAGTTAAAATATCTCAAGATTTTTAAGCCTTTGTACAGTTAGTGGAACAAGGTTATTAGAATTTTCTGATTGGATTCTCATAATAATCCTGCAAATAAAAGAGTTTTTGTTTTACCAGTGGAAGAGAAAATGACTCTCTCTAGGAAATGGAGGATATCAGTATAAAAACAAAGCAAGTGCTAAGCACAGATGTGTTAAATGAATAATAAAAGCCATGTGGACTGACCTGCATGAGTGTGGTTTCCATGAGGGGAAATGAGGAATACAGGATAAAGTTTGACAAAGTAAGCAAGCTGGAAAATCACTTGATATACCAGTGAAGGGGGTGTTATTTCACTTTACCAGTTCACACAGTAAATGAAAGATACAAATCAAATATGAAAATCATAGGCTGCTATTGAATTACTAAAATATAATTTCCTCTATATGTTCATGTCTGTCAGGTTTAAGATTGTTTCTGATTCAAAAGCAGGTGTTGAAAGTAGGTCTGGATACTCTAATGTCAGAACATTAGAGTCTTCATGATCCCCAGTCCTGAAAAATCACCTGTGAAAGTTGTTCAGAAAATACCTAATTACCACTTGACATGTTCATACAACCATGATAAAATCAATACATTTTCTTCATAGAAAGCAGGCTTTCACTGGAGTCTGAATTCCATTTCTTCTCTCATTTTTAATTTAAAAAGTGAACAGAGAACAGATTTTCTATTTGAATGTTGAGAGGAAATGCCTGAAAATTTACTACATCTCTGGGGCTAACTTTTAGAAGTTCTTTATATTTAAAATGACTTTGAATGAACAATTTAAGTTGGTGGAACTTAATAACCAAAACAGTTGAATATTATCTGAAGTACCTGTGATTTTTACAAGCAAACTACATTCGAAAGGAAAGAAATAGGCTTTAATATAATTATATTTGCATGTGGAGCCAACAGTATAATTATTTCAATTATTAGAGAAGTGATTTCAATTATGTACCCTCAAACATTGGATATTTGTATTAAAATGCAAAGATGCAATGATTCTTATTTCAAAATGTACAAAGAATTCGACTTTCTTGTGTTAATAAGACTAAATATCCAGTATTGCAAATAGTGTAACATAAAAATGTTTTACAGATTCTTTGACTTCAGTTATGGTCTTAATGCAACATAATGAAACTTGTACATTGACCAACACTGTAGTCTTTGAAACATACTATATATGGATAAAATATGCTTCATTCTGAAACAGATTGATATAAAAATGCATGCATACTATAAAAGAACAAAGACAAACTGTTTTCTAAAACATTAACTTTCTTATATTCACACATTTGGATATTGGTGAAAATAAACATTGAAAGCAATCTAACAAGCTGCCCAAACCTGCACAGTCCTTTTGTGTTTCAGCAGTGACAGAGGTAAGACTGGAGAGTGAGTAATCCCCTTTTGAAGACATATTTACAAAGTCAATGTTGCCAGAATTTTTATGTACTCTCTCATTGCTCAAATCAAAGGAAAATAAAATTTAAAAACAAAATGTGTAGCTGTTCTTAATTTCTTGATACATGCCATCTTGTCATGCGGTATCTGTTTGGTTCTGTCAATCTGTCAGTATGATTGAATCAATTCTCTTGAGCCTCAAAGAGCAAAAACTTATAATTTGGTTCAAATCTGTAAACTTACTCATTAGCATTTCCACAGCCTACCTATAAAGCCTCAAAGTAATCATGCTCTTAAAAAATAATCATGTTTGGCTTGATTTTAGTAGATACAACAGACATTCCCAATTAAATTTGCATGTAAATACTTCACCAGTATTTGATGCTCAAGCTTAAATTACAATAAGACTCATTTTCCTATCAACTCTCTGGTTCTGCTTTTTCTCCTTCTACACCACTTCCTCCATGATCAGAAGAAGCAGCCCTGAGGACTCATGATCCAACTGTTCTCTAAAATTTTAAGAAGCTTTTACTCCTTCATGTTTCTTAATACTCTGACTTTTAACCTCATTAATACCAAAAGTCCTATGGAGTTAACAGGATAAGAAATAAATCTAGAATGAATTGAATAGCTGTGCTCAAGTACCAATTTGCAATCGCTGAGTTCCCAGACAAGATAACTTGCCATGAGTAATTTCTGAACAAACCTCTCCAATTTGGTGAGCATTAGATTATTTTGCCTAATTCAGACAAAAAGGATTATTTCTCCCCATATCTTTCTTTTATTATTGATTTATTGAGATGTAAATTAAATACAGGAAAATCCAGCCTAAACAGGTAGACAGTTTTGGAAAATCTTTAAAACTTATAAAGTCTGGTGACTACCACCACAATCAAGATGTAAAATATTTTCATCATCACAAAAAATTGTCTTATACCTTTTTATATCCAGTAACCGTCTCCCAATTCTGAGTTCATGGCAAACAAACACTGATCTGGTTTATGTCCCTATAGTTTTGCCTTTACCAGAATGTCAAACAAATGGAATTACAAAGAATGTGGTCTTTTTCTGGGGGTCTCTCACTTAACATAATGCTTTTTAAGTGCATTCATGCAACTGCATGTGTCAGTAGCTTGCTCCTTTTCCCTTGCTAAGTATTATTTCATTGTACAAATGAACCGTTTCCTTTTTCCACTCCCCTATAGGTGAACATTCAGATTGTTTACAACTTTTCATGATTATGAATAAAGCTTCCTTATAGATTTACCTTCAAGTTTTTATCTGAATCTAGCTTTACATTTCATTTGGGTGATAACCTTAGAGTGCTGGGTCTCATAGTAAGAATAGTTTTAACTTTATAAGAAACTGGAAATCTGTTTTCCATATCAAAACATCAGTCTATATTTCCATCAGAAATACGTAAGAATTCCAGTTACCTTGAATTCATGACAGCATTTGCTATTGTCTGGTTTCATTAATTGGTTTTCATTGGAACCATTGTAATAGTCAAGTCCTTTCTAAGAGTCAGACACAACTGAGTGACTGAACTGATTCTAATAGCTATGTAGTATTTTCTCACTGTGATTTTCATTTCTGTTTTTCTAATGATTAATAATGTTGAATGTCCTTTTATGTCCTTATTGGCCATTCATATATATTCCCTCCTGTTGGATCAGATATTTTACCCATTTTCAAAACCAGGTTGTCTTAGTACTGAATTTTAAAAGTTTTTATGTATGTCTACTTTTATACAACTCTTTGTATATTCTGGTATGGGAGGATTTTATTTTTTTTCAACTTTCTACATCCTAAGTGGAAATGGATATTATTTTTGTGAAGACAACAAATATACTATTTTCAGGTGACAGCTATATAAAACTCAAGTGGTAATAGGCTACTTATGACCATCTTGTTTACTGCACACTTCTTCTATGATTTTACTTGCCAAATTTATTTCAATAGAAGGCAAACACTCTCTACAGTTTCTGTAAGAAGCCTTCTTAACTTTTTCAAAAAGGAGTCACAGGCAGGCTGAACTGTTTGTAAAATTTCTGGTTAAGTTTGCTTTTTCATGTGAAGTTCTAGTAGAAAACAAATAGAGCTACTCTAATATACTGCTCTAATGATATAGCATATAGAGCAACCCAAATGATATACCATTCTTTAGAACACTCATAGCCTAAGATATGAATACACTTCACTAAGTATTCCTGCTTCATTTTTGATTAAATTTACCCTTCTCTCGGTCTTTCCTGGTGGTCCAATGGGTACAGTCCACCTTGCAGTGCAAGGGGCACCGGATCAATTCCTGGACCAGGAAGATCCCACGTGCCGCAGAATGGCTGGACTGGTGTGTCCAATCATGAGCCAGTGCTCTGGAGCATGTGCCTAGAGTTGGTGCTCTGCCATGAGAAAGGCCTCTGCAACAAGAGAGGTCACTGCAATGGAAAGCCCACACAGTTCAAAGAATAAAGTTACATGAATATACATAAATAAAAAACCAATAAAAGGGGTGAAAATTTAAAAAAAATTACCCTTTTCTCAAATATTACCAAAAATTAAAAATACAGGAAGAAAGATCTGTGAAGACTGGGGGAAGAGAAGGAAGAATGGGAATAAACCAAGGCTAAGATTTACATCTATTTTCCATTACTTGGTCAGAGATCAAAACTACTCAACTATATTCTCCACAAATATTTCTCCATAAATATTTCAAACTTCTGCCAAACATCTGTTGAGTAGTCCAATATATTCTAAGTGGTCTCTGTTGTAGGACAGAAAAAAAAGAGAAATGAGTCTTGGCAGGAGTAGCAAGTCAGGCAGTGAAATCAGTTCACCATGGTAATGAGTATTTTTAACAAGGTGAGTGTCAGCTTTTGAATGTTACAAGTTCCAACTGAGAATAAAAGAGCCTGGGAGTATAAAATGTGAGAGGAATAAATGATCTCCTAGATCTCATCTGATTATGGGAAAAAAACACTCGTGGCATCTGCAGGTATATCTCAAATGTCTGTATGGAAGGAGGTAGATGTCGTGCTTAGTTGCTCAGTTGCGTATGACTCTTTGTGACTCCATGAACTGTAGCCCACTAGGCTCCTCAGTCCGTGGGATTACCCAGGCAAGGATACTGGTGTGGTTTGCCATGCCCTCTTCCAGGGGATCTTCCCAAATCAGGGATCAAACCCAGCTCTCCTGTATTGCAGTCAGATTCTTTACCATGTGAGCCACCAGGGAGGTCCTGGAAGTAGGTATTAGACCCACTGTTTTCCTCATATCAGGCAATGACATTTTATACGAAACAACTTAAAAGTGAGGAATATGAAAGAGAAGATCTACAGCCTTCTAACTTCCTTCCAATACTCTTGGAAAGTTCCTACTTCAAGAACTTTTCTAATACCTGATATCATCAGAATGTTTATGAAATAGCTGTCTAAGCATGATTTAAAGCAAACAGGATTGAGATGCAGTTTCAGCTTAGGCTTCCTATGAGGTCACTTCATAAATACTGGCCACTTTAGAGGAGGCTAAGAAGGTTCCATTTCATGTTGAATTCTCTTCCATGGTCTATCGATATGATGATTTCACTTTTAGGCAAATCTGGTACTCAGCAACAAAAATAACCTATGATCCTCTTTTATCACATGCTCAACTCTTCTGGTTGGCTAAACCAAGGCAACAAATCAAAAATACCTCCCAAAATAGTCAGTGCATAAGTTCTGACAGTGGAAACACTACTATCTGAATTTTGGATCCCTTTCTGCCTGATTCCCTTCTGCATTTAGAGCGTGTACTTAAGAGGAGGTTTTGCCAAACTACAAAGAATACATAAGCGTAGTTTCTGAGCATATTTCCTAATGAATTCAGATATAAATGGGTAAAAATGGGTCTTCTTCTCATAAAGGTGTCCCCTCCATGTATAACCATATTCATAGTTCGGACCTTTCGACCCTCAACTCCTAATAGGCAAAGGGAGAGTCTGGAAAGGTAAAATAAAGATTTTGTACACTAATTCCTTTGTTTGGACAATATTTGAAATATGAACTTCTGTCCCCATCTGATAATTCTTCTCTTCCTCCCTCAGAATGGGAAAAAACATTCAGGTGTCCTATTCCTTCAACAGGGAAGTTTGCAATAGGCATATGCACTCTGAGAGTTTAGATTTACCTGTCAAAACTGTAAATCCTTTGATCGTCCTGGAAAGTCACAGAATTATTGAGAGTGCTCCAACTCCTGGAGAAGTCATGCCAGCAGGAGCTGGGAACACTTTGAAAGAGAACTACGATTTTTGAGATAATAGAATATGGTGGATAATGACAGAGTTAGCCAACACAATAATTCGAGTGCCACCCATCTCCAACAATTACTTGACACTATGTAACTCCCTGGAAATTAGACAACAGCCCCGTAAAGATAGAGAACTCCAACAGAATGAAATTTTTTCTCAACTTTTAGTGTTTTAAGAGAAAATTTAAGTATCAAACTATATTATCTACACATTTTTTTTATGGACTAAGAGTCATACCTGCTTGCAAAGCTATATTGGACAACTGACTGAGTTACCCCTTTCTTAAGAGATAGTTACCAATATCTTTGCTTACAAAGATAATTATATGTATAAGTAGAATAATAGTCATTGAATAATCATTTAAATTCACATTAACCTCCGTACTCACTTCTTCGTTTTCTTGAAATATGATGCTTAGAACCTAAAAACTTCAAACAAAAGTGTATGCTTCATAAACATACACTGATGTAAATTTCTGATTTTTATCAAGAATCGAAGTGTCAACTGGTACAATGGATCATGAGGCATTAGGTGGGACCACATATTAATCAGATACATTAAAAAAAAAAAAAAAAAAAAGACCAAGTACAAGCTTGATAGCCATGTTGGAGGGGAAAAAAAAAAAAAAATGATTCTACCACATTTCCCCAGAATGAATTCTTCATGCTACTGTGATAAAATTAAAAGGACAGTTAAGAGGAGAGGTAATTATAATGGTAGAAAAAAAAAAGCAGCAACAGATACTTTTTTTTTTTTTGCCTGTAAGTCATTGTTTATTTTACATTCATTTTTTTATTCTTTTACCTGTGTGGACCTCCCATTGCAGTGACCTCTCCTTGTAGAGCACTGGGTCTGGGTTCATGTGCTCCAGAGCGCCAGTTTGTATTTGGACACACCGGTCCAGCCACTCTGCAGCACGTGGGATCTTCCTGGGCCAGCGATGCAACCGGTGCCCCTCACACTGCAAGGCGGACTCTTTACCCCCTGGACCACCAGGGAAGCCCAATAGATACTTTTTCTTTTTAAAGATTTATTTATTTATTTATTATTGGTGGGGGTTGGGGTGGGGAGGGAGGGGAGCAGGCGGGCCACTTCTATTGGTTCTACGTTTATCAATTCTCATTCATCTGTTTTGTTCTTTGGCCCATGTGGAACTCCAATCGCGGTGGCGTCTGTCGTTGCAGAGCACCGGCTCTGGGCGCATGCTCTCCAGAGCTCCGGCTCGGTAATTGGACACATCGGTCCAGCCGCTCGGCGGCACATGGGATCTTCCCAGGCCAGGGATCGAACCGGCGCCCCTTGCACTGCAAGGCGATGTCCTTACCCACTGGACCACCAGGGAAGCCCCCCAAGTCCCCCACTAGATGTTTTTTAATTGCACATTTACTATGTGCCAGACACTGTGCTGCATATTTAAGACATTATTTTATTTAAACCTTATTATCTCCAGATTCCATGAGCCTCATCACTCTTCCACATTGCTATTTTTAACCACAAACAAGCTTTAAGATAGGTTTTCCAAAAGGAAAGAATCGGCACTAACTGCTTCCAATACACTGGAATACAATACAAAGTGAATTCAGTAGCCATTTTGAAATGTTAATGCTACCAGAAACAGAGATGGTAATTTCAATTCAACTTCTTCGAATTTTTCTGGATTTTTTTATCAATGCAACACTAGTATAAAGGGGAAAATGCTCCACCATTAAATACTTTTTTTAACTTAATAACTGCACGAATGTTTAATGAATTATCCAGAGAACATACTCTCTGTCACATGCTTTCAGGATAGTAAAACAGAATATCTACTTTCTGTATTTTACCTGACATGTTGGTTAGACTTAATACAAACTGAGTACGTTAAGGATAGAGAGTTGTGGGGTTTATACCCCCACATGACTGAAGTATACCTGGGAACAGACATTTCATCTGCACTCTTGTTTTTATATTTGTAAAGCAGTTCTTCATATTATCAGAGGAAATCTTCCATCTGCTACTTTCTATAGATGCAGGCTGAGAGCAGACGCTACAGACCTCCTTTAAAAATGCTTATTTGTTACAAGAAAATACATTTTCAAAATCCTCAACTATTGAACCAGGAAAGATATAGAAAACTCCATGCCAACAAGACCTACTAGAGATTACAAACATTCTACATAGGGGGAAACAAAAGCGTTATGAATATCCCTATTGGGTAAACTATCTCATTATTTAGTTTTGAAACACGGCTTGGATTTTTTTTTTCTCTATTGTCTCTGGAATAGTTTCAAAGTCAGGCAGATAATTGGTGAGTGGGAGGCAGAAAGCACGTAGTGTACATGGCAGGGGCACATAGGACTGCGTCTGGAAGAAGGCAAGAACACATCTAAGTTTAGGTTCTTTATGCCCCCCCCAAAATGACAATTTGTTAAAAGACAGGCATTTAAAGATGTATTGTGGGTTGTTTTCTTCAGAAAGTCATTTTAAACTCCTCTTTTCATTGTCTGTCAAAATGAATGATAAGTGACCCTGAAGTTTTTTAAGGAACATTTTGGTCATTACAAATTCTGCAAAATATGCTCACTTATTTATTTTCAAAATATAGAATAAAATGTATTTCCCGGCCAGTATACACTGTCGTATCATGGGAAATACATGCTGATTGACTTTCCTTTTCAAATGTGCATACTTGATGTCAGTATGTGGTGTGATACATTTAGGACAATATGAGCATGATTATTATTTATTTGTATTTCCATACTGCATTACCTATTATTTTTATATTGATTTTCTTTCACCTGTACCTATGAGGCTTATGGACTTGAAGAACCTTCCAGGAGAAAAAGCTCCTTTCATATGCTTGTTTTGTTGTTGCTGTTTTCCAGGAAGGTATTTTACTAGCCCCAAAGGTGCGCAAATTTCAAATAATTTAAGACTATCCTAGGCCTAGTCAATTGTAAATAAGTCTGCTGTATGGAAAAAATTGATGAAAAGTACGGTTAAGGATAGAGAGTTGTGGGGTTTATACCCCACATGACTGAAGTATACCTGGGAACAGACATTTCATCTGCACTGTTGTTTTTATATTTGTAAAGCAGTTCTTCATATTATCAGAGGAAATCTTCCATCTGCTACTTTCTATAGATGCAGGCTGAGAGCAGACGCTACAGACCTCCTTTAAAAATGCTTATTTGTTACAAGAAAATACATTTTCAAAATCCTCAACTATTGAACCAGGAAAGATATAGAAAACTCCATGCCAACAAGACCTACTAGAGATTACAAACATTCTACATAGGGGGAAACAAAAGCGTTATGAATATCCCTATTGAGTAAACTATCTCATTATTTAGTTTTGAAACACGGCTTGGATTTTTTTTTTCTCTATTGTCTCTGGAATAGTTTCAAAGTCAGGCAGATAATTGGTGAGTGGGAGAGCAGAAAGCACGTAGTGTACATGGCAGGGGCACATAGGACTGCGTCTGGAAGAAGGCAAGAACACATCTAAGTTTAGGTTCTTTATGCCCCCCCCAAAATGACAATTTGTTAAAAGACAGGCATTTAAAGATGTATTGTGGGTTGTTTTCTTCAGAAAGTCATTTTAAACTCCTCTTTTCATTGTCTGTCAAAATGAATGATAAGTGACCCTGAAGTTTTTTAAGGAACATTTTGGTCATTACAAATTCTGCAAAATATGCTCACTTATTTATTTTCAAAATATAGAATAAAATGTATTTCCCGGCCAGTATACACTGTCGTATCATGGGAAATACATGCTGATTGACTTTCCTTTTCAAATGTGCATACTTGATGTCAGTATGTGGTGTGATACATTTAGGACAATATGAGCATGATTATTATTTATTTGTATTTCCATACTGCATTACCTATTATTTTTTTTTTTATTTATTTATTTTTTTTTATTTATTTATTTATTTATTTATTTATTTATTTTTGTACATGTATGTTCCCAGATCAATCAGATGCATATCCCTTGGCCCTCCCCCCACCCAGGTTCCTCCCCCCCATCCCTCCAGACCATTGCTCCAAGTGGTTGTAGGTACTCCTATTCCCCTAGCACAATGACAATAGCTATCCTTTCTACACATGACAGTAAAGGTTCCCATGTTACTCCCTCCCATTGTTCGGTCTCCACAATGTCTTTATGTCTATTCTTTTTTCATGAGTTCACTGTGTGTATTATCATGACCATCTTACTAGATTCCATATATATGAGTTAGTATACTATACTTGTCTTTCTCTTTTTGACTTACTTCACTTTTTATGATAGGTTCTAAAGCCAGCCACCTCATTAGGACTGAGTCTTCTGCATTTCTTTTAACAGCTGAGTAGTATTCCATTGTATATATGTACCAGAGCTTCTGGATCCATTCATTTGTCGATGGACATCTAGGTTGCTTCCATGTTCTGGCTATTGTATAGAGAGCTGCAATGAACATTGGGGTACAGGTGCCTCTTTCAGTTTTGATTTCATCAGGATATAGGCCTAATAGTGGGATTGCTGGGTCATAGGGTGCTTCTATTTTTAGTTTTTTAAGGCATCTCCATATTGTCTTCCATAGAGGTTGTATTAATTTACATTCCCACCAGCAATGCAAGAGGGTTCCCTTTTCTCCACACCCTCTCCAGCATTTGTTGTCTGTCGATTTGTTGATGATGGCCATTCTGACAGGTGTGAGGTGGTATCTCATTGTGGTTTTAATTTGCATTTCTCTAATAATAAGCGAGGTTGAGCATCGTTTCATGTGCTTTTGGACCATTTGTATGTCCCCTTTGGAGAGGCGTCTCTTTAGATCTTTTTCCCATTTTTTGATTGGGCTGCTCATTTTCCCTGTGCTGAGTTGTCTGAGTTGCTTGTAGATTTTGGAGATTAATTCTTTGTCTGTTGTTTCATTTGCTATGATTTTCTCCCACTCTGTGGGGTGTCTGTTCAGCTTTTTTGTAGTTTCTTTAGCTGTACAAAAGCTTTTAAGTTTCATGAGGTCCCATATGTTCATTTTTCTTTTCAGTTCTGCTATTTTAGTTGGTGGGTCAGAGAAGATCTTGCTTTGATTGATGTCCTTGAGGGTTTTGCCTATATTCTCCTCTAAGAGTTTGATGGTTTCTGGTCTTACATTGAGGTCTTTAATCCATTTTGAGTTGATCTTAGTGTATGGCGTCAGGGAATGTTCCAATTTCATTTTTTTGCATGTAGCTGTCCAATTCTCCCAGCACCACTTGTTAAAGAGACTGTCTTTGTCCCATTTTATAGTTTCTCCTCCTTTATCAAAAATAAGGTACCCATAGGTGCGTGGGTTGATCTCTGGGTTCTCAATCTTGTTCCATTGATCTATAGTTCTGTTTTTGTGCCAGTACCATACTGTCTTGAGGACTGTTGCTTTGTAGTAGAGTCTGAAGTTAGGGAGGCTGATCCTCCAACTCCATTTTTCTTCCTCAGGATTGCTTTGGCTATTCGAGGTCTTCTGTGTTTCCATATGAACTGTGTTATTATTTGGTCTAGTTCTGTGAAAAATGTCAGTGGTAGTTGAATAGGTATTGCATTGAATCTGTAGATGATATTTGGAAGTATGGTCATTTTCACAATATTGATTCTTCCAGTCCAGGAACATGGAATATCTCTCCATCTGTTTAAGTCTTCTTTAATGTCTCTCATGAGTGTCTTGTAATTTTCTGTGTACAATTCTTTTGTTTCTTTGGGTAGGTTTATTCCTAGATATTTGATTCTTTTGGTTGCAATGGTGAAGGGGATTGCCTCTTTGATTTCATTTTCTGATTTTTCATTGTTTGTGTATAGGAATGCCAGTGACTTCTGTGTGTTGACTTTATATCCTGCAACTTTGCTGAATTCATTGATTAGTTCTAGTAGCTTTGTAACCGTGTCTTTGGGATTTTCTATGTATAATATCATGTCGTCTGCAAAAAGAGAGAGCTTGACTTCTTCCTTTCCAATCTGGATTCCTTTGATTTCTTTCTCTTGTCTTATTGCTGTTGCTAGGACTTCCAGGACTATGTTGAATAGCAGTGGTGAAAGTGGGCACCCCTGTCTTGTTCCTGATCTTAGAGGGAATGCTTTCAGTTTTTCCTGTGCTGAGTTGTCTGAGTTGCTTGTAGATTTTGGAGATTAATTCTTTGTCTGTTGTTTCATTTGCTATGATTTTCTCCCACTCTGTGGGGTGTCTGTTCAGCTTTTTTGTAGTTTCTTTAGCTGTACAAAAGCTTTTAAGTTTCATGAGGTCCCATATGTTCATTTTTCTTTTCAGTTCTGCTATTTTAGTTGGTGGGTCAGAGAAGATCTTGCTTTGATTGATGTCCTTGAGGGTTTTGCCTATATTCTCCTCTAAGAGTTTGATGGTTTCTGGTCTTACATTGAGGTCTTTAATCCATTTTGAGTTGATCTTAGTGTATGGCGTCAGGGAATGTTCCAATTTCATTTTTTTGCATGTAGCTGTCCAATTCTCCCAGCACCACTTGTTAAAGAGACTGTCTTTGTCCCATTTTATAGTTTCTCCTCCTTTATCAAAAATAAGGTACCCATAGGTGCGTGGGTTGATCTCTGGGTTCTCAATCTTGTTCCATTGATCTATAGTTCTGTTTTTGTGCCAGTACCATACTGTCTTGAGGACTGTTGCTTTGTAGTAGAGTCTGAAGTTAGGGAGGCTGATCCCTCCAACTCCATTTTTCTTCCTCAGGATTGCTTTGGCTATTCGAGGTCTTCTGTGTTTCCATATGAACTGTGTTATTATTTGGTCTAGTTCTGTGAAAAATGTCAGTGGTAGTTGAATAGGTATTGCATTGAATCTGTAGATGATATTTGGAAGTATGGTCATTTTCACAATATTGATTCTTCCAGTCCAGGAACATGGAATATCTCTCCATCTGTTTAAGTCTTCTTTAATGTCTCTCATGAGTGTCTTGTAATTTTCTGTGTACAATTCTTTTGTTTCTTTGGGTAGGTTTATTCCTAGATATTTGATTCTTTTGGTTGCAATGGTGAAGGGGATTGCCTCTTTGATTTCATTTTCTGATTTTTCATTGTTTGTGTATAGGAATGCCAGTGACTTCTGTGTGTTGACTTTATATCCTGCAACTTTGCTGAATTCATTGATTAGTTCTAGTAGCTTTGTAACCGTGTCTTTGGGATTTTCTATGTATAATATCATGTCGTCTGCAAAAGAGAGAGCTTGACTTCTTCCTTTCCAATCTGGATTCCTTTGATTTCTTTCTCTTGTCTTATTGCTGTTGCTAGGACTTCCAGGACTATGTTGAATAGCAGTGGTGAAAGTGGGCACCCCTGTCTTGTTCCTGATCTTAGAGGGAATGCTTTCAGTTTTTCACCATTAACAATAATGTTCGCTGTAGGTTTCTCATAGATGGCTTTTATTATGTTGAGATAGGTTCCTTCTATGCCCATTTTCTGAAGAGTTTTGATCATAAATGGATGTTGTACTTTGTCGAAGCCTTTTCTGCATCTATTGAGATGATCATGTGATTTTTGTCTTTCAACTTGTTGATATGGTGTATCACGTTGATTGATTTGCGGATGTTGAAGAAGCCTTGCATGCCTGGGATGAACCCAACTTGATCGTGATGTATGAGTTTTTTGACATGTCGTTGAATTCTGTTTGCTAGGATTTTGTTGAGGATCTTGGCATCTAAGTTCATCAGTGAAATTGGCCTATAGTTTTCCTTTTTTGTGTTGTCTTTGCCTGGTTTGGGTATCAGGGTGATGGTGGCCTCGTAGAATGTGTTTGGGAGTTTTCCTTCCTGTGCAATTTTTTGAAAGAGTTTTAGAAGGACAGGCATTAGCTCCTCTTTAAATGTTTGGTAGAATTCGGCTGTGAAGCCATCTGGTCCTGGGCTTTTATTTTGGGTAGATTTTTAATCACAAAGTTGATTTCTGAGCTTGTGATTGGGTTGTTCAAAGTTTCTGTTTCTTCCTGGCTCAGTCTTGGGAGATTAATCCTGTCCAAGAAACTGTCCATTTCTTCCAGGTTGTCCAGTTTGTTGCCATAGAGTTGCTCATAATAGTCTCTTAGAATCCTTTGGATTTCTGCATTATCTGTTGTAATCTCTCCTTTTTCGTTTTTGATTTTGTTGATCTGGTTCTTCTCTTTTTCTTAATGAGTCTGGCCAGTGGCTTGTCAATTTTGTTTACCTTTTCAAAGAACCAGCTTTTTGTTTTATTTATCTTTACTATTGTTTCTTTTGTTTCTTTCTCATTTATTTCTGCTCTGATCTTTATGATTTCTCTTCTTCTGCTGGCTCTGGGATGTTTTTGTTCTTCTTTCTCCAACTGTTTTAAGCGGAGGGTTAGGTCATCTGCTTCATATTTTCCTAGTTTCTTGAGGTGGGATTGTATTGCTATAAATTTCCCTCTTAGAACTGCTTTTGCTGTATCCCATAGGTTTTGCACTGTCGTGTGTTCATTGTCATTTTCTTCTAGGAATTGTTTAATTTCTCCTTTGATTTCCTCAATGATCAGTTGGTTTTTTAGGTAGGTATTGTTTAATCTCCATGTGTTTCTGTTTTTAGGGTTTTTTTTCTGGTAGTTGATCTCCAGTCTCATTGCATTGTGGTCCGAGAAGATGGTTGATATAATTTCGGTTTTCTTGAACTGACTGAGGTTAGATTTGTGGCCCAAGATGTGGTCTATCCTGGAGAATGTTCCGTGAGCGCTTGAGAAGAAAGTGTATTCTTCTGCTTTTGGATGGAACGTCCTAAAGATATCGATGAGGTCCATCTTTTCCAGTGTGGCATTTAAGGCTTGTGTTTCTTTATTAATTTTCTGTTTTGTTGATCTGTCCATTGGTGTGAGAGGAGTGTTAAAGTCTCCTACTATTATTGTGTTATTGTTGATTTCTTCTTTTATGTCTGAAAGTACCTGTCTTATGTATTGAGGTGCCCCTGTGTTGGGTGCGTAGATATTCATGACTGTTATGTCTTCCTCTTGGATAGATCCCTTAATCATGATGTAGTGACCTGCCTTGTCTCTTAGGATCTTCTTTACTTTAAAGTCTATTTTGTCTGATATAAGGATTGCTACTCCAGCTTTCTTTTGATTTCCATTTGCATGAAATATCTTTTTCCAGCCTTTCACTTTCAGTCTATGAGTGTCTCTAGGTCTGAAGTGGGTCTCTTGTAAACAGCATATATATGGGTCTTGCTTCTGGATCCATTCAGCCAGCCTGTGTCGTTTGGTTGGAGCATTTAGTCCATTTACATTCAAAGTAATTATTGATACGAATGTTCTTATTGTCATCTTCTTAGAAATTTGGGGTTTGTTTTGTAAGGCTTCTCCTACTCTTGAATTTATTGGCTATATCAGGTCCTTTAACACTTGTTGTAGGGCTGGTTTTGTGGTACAGAATTCTTTTAGTTTTTGCTTGTCTGTGAAGCTTTTGACTTCACCATCGATTTTGAATGAGATTCTTGCTGGGTAGAGAATTCGTGGTTGCAGGTTATTCTCTTTTAGCCGTTTAAATGTATCTTGCCATTCTCTTCTGGCCTGTAGGGTTTCTGTTGAGAGATCCGCAGTTAAACGTATGGGGTTTCCTTTATATGTTATTTGTTGTTTGCTCCTAGCTGCTTTTAGTAATCTGTCTTTATATTTAGTCTGCGTTAGTTTGATTAGTATGTGCCTTGGTGTGTTTCTTCTGGGGTTTCTCCTGTATGGAACTCTTTGTGCTTCCTGGACTTGGCTGACTATCTCCTTTCCCATGCTGGGGAAGTTTTCAACTATAACCTCTTCAAGAATTTTTTCATAGTCTTTCTTCTCTTCTTCTTCTTCTGGAACTCCTATAATTCTAATGTTGGTGCATTTAATATTGTCCCATAGGTCTCTGAGGCTATCCTCAGTTCTTTTAATTCTTTGGGCTTTGTTCTGTTCTTCAGTACTTATTTCCACCATTCTGTCTTCCAGCTCACTTATCCGTTCTTCAGCCTCTGATACTCTACTGTTGAGACCTTCTATAGTATTTTTGAGTTCAGCAATTGAGTTGGTGGTCTCTATTTGCTTATTTTTCATTTCCTGCATGTCTTTTCTCAATGCACTAATTTCCTCTAATATTCTGTTTTCGGTGTTTTGCATTCTCATTAGTATAGTTTTTCTGAATTCTCTTTCAGATAGTTTGTCTATCTCCTCCTCTGTCATTTGAAGTGGTGTTTCTCTAGCTTGGTCCTTCATTTGTACAGTGTTTCTCTGACGTTTCATTATTAGGTTAATTTTTGTTTCTTTGTGTGTGTCTGTGTGTATGGAGTTCTTATTCCCACCAGGCTTCTTGGTTGAATTCTCCCTTCCTTTGGGTTTTTGTCCTTGTAGAAGGGTTCAGTGGCTTGTGTCTTGGGTGGTGATAGACCTTGTTTACAGGTGAATAATCTGTAGTGTTGTATGTTCTTCGATAATCAGTGTGGGGTCTTGGAATCCGGGCTTCCGCTTCGAGGATCCTTGGTTTGATGATTGGTCAGGGAGTGTAGGCTCTATGTCTGGTTTGCTATGGTGTTCTGTGATACTAGTTCACACACTAGCATCTGAGGAACAAGAGGTGCATCCCTGATGGGTGACAGTCATAAAAGCATGCAGATGTTTTCTAACATAATCATAAGATACACATACATATACAGCAATCCCACAACTGACCAGTTTTACAGAGATAAGGCGCAGGAAATCTTTCTAGCAACTCATGCAATCACAGATGATACTTGCCCGTTAAGCTTTGAATTAATTAAAACAGTGCCTGAATAATAGATCTAGCACAAGGTCCTGGCTTGGATAATTACAATGAAAGCAATTTTAAATTAGGACATGTGCTCGGGGTGACAAGGAGGAGAGTCTATAAGTAATAAAAGGAAAAGATTTGTCTTGGAAGTATTTTATAGGATTAGGTAGCAAAGATTAGTGTGTGTACTGTTTAGTGCATTTGGAAGTGAATAGTGCAGACAGAAAGATAGGAAATAATTTGTCTAGAGGATATTGATAGCTAGGAAGATGTTTTACATTTAGAACATAGAGAAAGAAAGCAGTGGGAAAGAGGAAAGAGAAAAGAGAATTAGAGGTTTTCAAGAATTAAAATTAAAGTTAAAAAATATAATAAAAGTCAAAAGAAGGTTAAAAATTAAAAAGAGCAAAAAAAAAAAAAAAAAATAAAGAGACCGAAAAACAAAGAAAAAACACAAAGAAAAAAACAAACAAATGAAAACAACAAAAAAAAAATATATATATATAAAAAACCCCCAATAAACAAAGAAACTAATAAACCCCAAACCAATCAATTGAATAAGCAAAATAGTCCACCACAAACAAGCAGAAAAAAATGAAAAAAAAAAAAAAAAAAAGTTAAATACTGTCCTTGGTTTTTATCTTCATATCTGCCTGTTGGAAACCAATCTGCTCTTGATGGTGGTGTCTTGATGGCGTGGTCTTTCCCTTACAGTACCGGTTGCTGTGGTTTCTGTTTTTTTGTTCAGCAAAATGAGGGCCTTTCTGCCATACTTGGTTCTTGCCGGGACGGTTGGCTGATCCCAGTCAGTCGGGCGGAGGCGCGCCGCAGTCCCGTGTTGGAGGGGCGCCCGGCTCGACCGCGCCCGCCTGTCGCCTCCAATCCCTGCTCTTTCCCGGCTTCCTCCGCTGCTACTGCAGCTCTAGGGGAGGCGGGCTCCTCCGACACTGCCGGTTATGTGTCTAAGTACCAAAGGCGGACGCGAGCTTTCCCGTCCAACTCGTGCCCGGTCCCTGGTCAGCAACCCGTGGACGACTCATGCAATCACAGATGATACTTGCCCGTTAAGCTTTGAATTAATTAAAACAGTGCCTGAATAATAGATCTAGCACAAGGTCCTGGCTTGGATAATTACAATGAAAGCAATTTTAAATTAGGACATGTGCTCGGGGTGACAAGGAGGAGAGTCTATAAGTAATAAAAAGGAAAAGATTTGTCTTGGAAGTATTTTATAGGATTAGGTAGCAAAGATTAGTGTGTGTACTGTTTAGTGCATTTGGAAGTGAATAGTGCAGACAGAAAGATAGGAAATAATTTGTCTAGAGGATATTGATAGCTAGGAAGATGTTTTACATTTAGAACATAGAGAAAGAAAGCAGTGGGAAAGAGGAAAGAGAAAAGAGAATTAGAGGTTTTCAAGAATTAAAATTAAAGTTAAAAAAATATAATAAAAGACAAAAGAAGGTAAAAAATAAAAAAGAGCAAAAAAAAAAAAAATTAATGAGACCGAAAAACAAAGAAAAAACACATAGAATAAATCAAACAAATGAAAACTACAAAAAAAAAAAACAAAAAAAACCCCCCAATAAACAAAGAAACTAATAAACCCCAAACCAATCAATTGAATAAGCAAAATAGTCCACCACAAACAAGCAGAAAAAAAAAAAAAAAAAAAAAAAAAGTTAAATACTGTCCTTGGTTTTTATCTTCATATCTGCCTGTTGGAAACCAATCTGCTCTTGATGGTGGTGTCTTGATGGCGTGGTCTTTCCCTTACAGTACCGGTTGCTGTGGTTTCTGTTTTTGTTCAGCAAAATGAGGGCTTTGCTGCCATACTGGGTGCTGGCCGGGACGGTGGGCTGATCCCAGGCAGTCGGGCGGAGGCCGCGGCGCGCGCCGGCCCGGGTGGGAGGCGGGCGCCCCGGCTCTGCCGCGCACGGGCCTGGCGGCTCCAATCCCTGCTCTTTCCCCGGCTTCCTCCGCTGCTACTGCAGCTCTAGGGGAGCGCGGGCTCCTCCGACACTGCCGGTTATGTGTCTAAGTACCAAAGGCGGACGCGAGCTTTCCCGTCCAACTCGTGCCCGGTCCCTGGTCAGCAACCCGTGGACGACTTCCTCTCTCCGTTCAGCAAGCCCTCCAGTTGGAGTGGCTGAACTTACCCGCGCCGCGGCGGCCGCGGCGCTCCTCGCGGCGGCCGCGGCTCCGCGGCTCCTCGCGGCGGGCGGGTTCCGGCGGCTCCTCGCGGCGGGCGGGTTCCGGCGGCTCCTCGCGGCGGGCGGGTTCCGGCGGCTCCTCCTCTGGTACCTGGATGGTCAGGCCACTCAGGATGGTTCTCTTCTTGCTCTTGGTATGTCCTCTGCTGGAGTCGACTCTGCCTACCTATTATTTTTATATTGATTTTCTTTCACCTGTACCTATGAGGCTTATGGACTTGAAGAACCTTCCAGGAGAAAAAGCTCCTTTCATATGCTTGTTTTGTTGTTGCTGTTTTCCAGGAAGGTATTTTACTAGCCCCAAAGGTGCGCAAATTTCAAATAATTTAAGACTATCCTAGGCCTAGTCAATTGTAAATAAGTCTGCTGTATGGAAAAAATTGATGAAAAATTGCAGTTCAGCATCTTAGAATATGCAAATGTGTTTTGTAAGGTTCTTCATTTTTTTTAAACCAATACTTCCCACTGGATATGGTGAGAGCTAGAAAGAAAAACATTACATTCTGATGTAACATCATTCAAATGAGGGCAAAAATTGAAGACACGTTTCATAATATTTAAAGGTAATTCTAGTCCTTGTAGAAGTCTAAAATCAACAATTGACCAAAGCTTACCAAGATGACTTTGCTTATCAGGGGAATAACCTGTATTTAAAGTTGCTGTCATTTCCCACACTGAAGTGACCACCAAAAATGTCAGATGACTTACCTAAGATTTGACAAACGTTTTTTCTGTTAAAGAACAGATAGTAAGCATTTTTCACTTTATTGGACAATTCCTGATTTCACCATTGCTATGACTCACAAACAGCCATAAACCATAAATCACAAGACTTGATCACGTTGCAGTAAAGCTTAATTTACAAAAATCATGAAGTGGCTGCATTTGGCCTATGGATTAGAGTCTGACTGCTTTAACACTGAATAATCAAGAATCAATCATTTCTCTGAAAATGCAAGACTTTGGCTAACTTTTTATGAAAATAACTGTTTTAATTCAGATATTTGCAGAGTATCACAACTAGTCTTTTTGCCCCATTGTCAACACATCCTGTTTTCTGATTGAATTGATGGCCTAAGATAGTCATAAAAAATGCTTGTAAAATGGGAGTTTTAATTTCCTACATGCTTTCGTGTCCTTATCATTATTATTATTATTGTCTCAGATATATAAATGACTGCTATCTAACAGAATAAGTCTGTTTTCTTTTATTTTCCAATGATTTCCTTCATCAATCAACAGCTCAATGCAAAGCTTGGAGGGATGGAACCCACTCTCAGTGTTTAAAACCTTCCAGGAAAGAGTTTTTACCCATATGAATTATTAAAATACTGGTGCAAATAGAGCGAGCCACTCAAGTTCACATGCTCTGCGATGAAGGTATCATACTGAAGTTAATTGACTAAATAAACTAGGAAGAACAATTTTGAAAAAAGAAAAGCTTTGTCCTTTACATATGGCTTTAAAGTGTAGTATCATCTGATTCACAGCAATATACAACCAGCAATACATCAACTTGAATGTCTCTGTCTATCTCTTTTCTCCTCTTGATTTTACCAGGAGGTAGACAGCCCTTTATTTGAATTTTCAGCTGCATATAGAGCCTGTTTAGGGCCATTTACCAGAGTCAGAAGGACTCATAAAAAATTTAAAAAGGTAATTCTAGTCCTTGTAGAAGTCTAAAATCAACAATTGACCAAAGCTTACCAAGATGACTTTGCTTATCAGGGAATAACCTGTATTTAAAGTTGCTGTCTTTTCCCCACACTGAAGTGACCACCAAAATGTCAGATGACGTACCTAAGATTTGACAAACGTTTTTTCTGTTAAAGAACAGATAGTAAGCATTTTTCACTTTATTGGACAATTCCTGATTTCACCATTGCTATGACTCACAAACAGCCATAAACCATAAATCACAAGACTTGATCACGTTGCAGTAAAGCTTAATTTACAAAAATCATGAAGTGGCTGCATTTGGCCTATGGATTAGAGTCTGACTGCTTTAACACTGAATAATCAAGAATCAATCATTTCTCTGAAAATGCAAGACTTTGGCTAACTTTTATGAAAATAACTGTTTTAATTCAGATATTTGCAGAGTATCACAACTAGTCTTTTTGCCCCATTGTCAACACATCCTGTTTTCTGATTGAATTGATGGCCTAAGATAGTCATAAAAAATGCTTGTAAAATGGGAGTTTTAATTTCCTACATGCTTTCGTGTCCTTATCATTATTATTATTATTGTCTCAGATATATAAATGACTGCTATCTAACAGAATAAGTCTGTTTTCTTTTATTTTCCAATGATTTCCTTCATCAATCAACAGCTCAATGCAAAGCTTGGAGGGATGGAACCCACTCTCAGTGTTTAAAACCTTCCAGGAAAGAGTTTTTACCCATATGAATTATTAAAATACTGGTGCAAATAGAGCGAGCCACTCAAGTTCACATGCTCTGCGATGAAGGTATCATACTGAAGTTAATTGACTAAATAAACTAGGAAGAACAATTTTGAAAAAAGAAAAGCTTTGTCCTTTACATATGGCTTTAAAGTGTAGTATCATCTGATTCACAGCAATATACAACCAGCAATACATCAACTTGAATGTCTCTGTCTATCTCTTTTCTCCCCTCTTGATTTTACCAGGAGGTAGACAGCCCTTTATTTGAATTTTCAGCTGCATATAGAGCCTGTTTAGGGCCATTTACCAGAGTCAGAAGAGAGCTTTAGCTTGTTTTGTTGGATGCCTAAATTACCGCTGCTTGACGCTCTCCTTATGCAGACTCTGACAATGTTTTCTCTACTTTATCACCTTGTTATCCCTTAAAGCGTACTTTGCCCACTTTTATTAGCAGAAACCCATTTCCTTCTTTCACTAACAACAGCAAAGCAAATCGATTAAAACTTCTATAAGGGTAAGTAAGGAAGATCTACCAGGTAGCTTAAACTAAGAAAGGCACACTTTTTTTTTCTTTTTTTTAAGCGTTTATTTTACTTTTAACTTCTACAGAGTTTTGTTGTTGACAGATACTTATGCTCCCAGATTAGTCATACATATATCCCTCCATCCCATCCCTCCAGACTGTCACACAGCACCCCTGCAGGATCCCCTTTTCTCACAGAGCAATGATTATAGCTATTTTCTTCACATATGATAGTACAGGTATTCATGCTCCTTCCTTTATGCCTTGCACCCATTGTTCATTCCCCAGAATGTCCATATGTCTACTCTTCATGTCTGCTTTTCCCTCGCTTCACTGCATGTGTTATCATTACCATCCTACTAGATTCCATATATATGTGTTAGTATATTGTATTTGTCATTCTCTTTTTGACTGACTTCACTTTTTTTGATAGGTTCTAGATCCAGCCACCTCATTAGGGCTGATTTTTCTGCAGAAAGGCACACTTTTCACTGTTAATTTAAAGTCTTCCTTTGCCTACATTTCATTTAGCCTCTATGTTGCTGGCAAAGAAATACTGAAGAGCGCTTTACAGGTTTCATTTATGGTGCAACCCATTCTGTATCCAACCCTAACCCACCTCTCAGGATGTTAAATCTACCCAGTATCAAGAGTTCTATGCTTTGCGATGAAGGTATCATACTGAAGTTAATTGACTAAATAAACTAGGAAGAACAATTTTGAAAAAAGAAAAGCTTTGTCCTTTACATATGGCTTTAAAGTGTAGTATCATCTGATTCACAGCAATATACAACCAGCAATACATCAACTTGAATGTCTCTGTCTATCTCTTTTCTCCCCTCTTGATTTTACCAGGAGGTAGACAGCCCTTTATTTGAATTTTCAGCTGCATATAGAGCCTGTTTAGGGCCATTTACCAGAGTCAGAAGAGAGCTTTAGCTTGTTTTGTTGGATGCCTAAATTACCGCTGCTTGACGCTCTCCTTATGCAGACTCTGACAATGTTTTCTCTACTTTATCACCTTGTTATCCCTTAAAGCGTACTTTGCCCACTTTTATTAGCAGAAACCCATTTCCTTCTTTCACTAACAACAGCAAAGCAAATCGATTAAAACTTCTATAAGGGTAAGTAAGGAAGATCTACCAGGTAGCTTAAACTAAGAAAGGCACACTTTTTTTTTCTTTTTTTTAAGCGTTTATTTTACTTTTAACTTCTACAGAGTTTTGTTGTTGACAGATACTTATGCTCCCAGATTAGTCATACATATATCCCTCCATCCCATCCCTCCAGACTGTCACACAGCACCCCTGCAGGATCCCCTTTTCTCACAGAGCAATGATTATAGCTATTTTCTTCACATATGATAGTACAGGTATTCATGCTCCTTCCTTTATGCCTTGCACCCATTGTTCATTCCCCAGAATGTCCATATGTCTACTCTTCATGTCTGCTTTTCCCTCGCTTCACTGCATGTGTTATCATTACCATCCTACTAGATTCCATATATATGTGTTAGTATATTGTATTTGTCATTCTCTTTTTGACTGACTTCACTTTTTATGATAGGTTCTAGATCCAGCCACCTCATTAGGGCTGATTTTTCTGCAGAAAGGCACACTTTTCACTGTTAATTTAAAGTCTTCCTTTGCCTACATTTCATTTAGCCTCTATGTTGCTGGCAAAGAAATACTGAAGAGCGCTTTACAGGTTTCATTTATGGTGCAACCCATTCTGTATCCAACCCTAACCCACCTCTCAGGATGTTAAATCCACCCAGTATCAAGAGTTCTATGCTTTGTTCATTAATTACAAGTCTAATAGAAAAGAAAAACAGCCCGTCGCAATGACAAAACAGTAAGCATACATTGCCTTAATCATGGAGAAATGACTAAATCCTGTTCACCACAGGTGTGCAGGTTTATGTTACCAGCATCTGCAGTGAATCACATTAAGTTATTATTTTCATTCTTCAGCATCAATGGGTGCTTATGGAAATAACTGTACACTATAGAATTCTGATTGCACAGAGAGGAAAAATAGTTATTTGGAATGCAGTTGGCAATATTTCTTTTTTGTTGCTTCTCATTTGGCAGCTTATCCTACTCAGATATTATCATCAATATGTCATGCATAAACTTATATTCATCACTGGTACTTAGGCTTATTAACGAAGTGGCAATTACATTGTCGTAGGAGGGTTATGGACATGATTACAACCCTGTGTTGCAATATTTCCTTCTTTATAACACAATGTGGTTTTTTTTGGTGTTGTTATTGTTGTTGTTAACAGCAAACTATAATGCAAACAATCGGTGTGAAAAAGCAAAAAGTGTCATTAAAGGCTAAAGCAGCATTTTTACAAATATGCCCATTTATAGACATTCTTTTATAAAACTGTACAACCCAGCATGTTCTAACATCAATTTATATTGAATACAAACGGCAGAGAAGATTCATAGTATACATTTTTGCAAATTAATTAAGATTCAATTTAATGTAAAACTTCATCTTTACTTTTAAGGTAACTTTTAGAGTTATAACTGTAACACTTATCTTCTCCTAAGAAGCTAACGGTAATTTGTTACACAGCTTAGTCATCCTTTCTCTTTCTGCTGAGGCTCTTCAGCATGGGACCTAGACTCTTTGATTTCAGATCAGCTGGAGCAGAAGAAAGACAAGCAACTTCTCAGCATTACAATACCACTGCAGAAAATTTGTCCACCATATTGAGTTTCTCTTGATGACGCTCAGTATCTATAACAAGGGAAAGCTCATTCTTCCCTTATAACAAAATTTCTGAAGAGAGTCCAGAGGGAATATCCCTTCATGCCACCCACATGACTGAAACAGTAGGCTGCTAAAGAAATACTGAAGAGCGTTTCAAATCCCATTCTGTATCCAACCCTAACCCACCTCTCAGGATGTTAAATCCACCCAGTATCAAGAGTTCTATGCTTTGTTCATTAATTACAAGTCTAATAGAAAAGAAAAACAGCCCGTCGCAATGACAAAACAGTAAGCATACATTGCCTTAATCATGGAGAAATGACTAAATCCTGTTCACCACAGGTGTGCAGGTTTATGTTACCAGCATCTGCAGTGAATCACATTAAGTTATTATTTTCATTCTTCAGCATCAATGGGTGCTTATGGAAATAACTGTACACTATAAATTCTGATTGCACAGAGAGGAAAAATAGTTATTTGGAATGCAGTTGGCAATATTTCTTTTTTGTTGCTTCTCATTTGGCAGCTTATCCTACTCAGATATTATCATCAATATGTCATGCATAAACTTATATTCATCACTGGTACTTAGGCTTATTAACGAAGTGGCAATTTCATTGTCGTAGGAGGGTTATGGACATGATTACAACCCTGTGTTGCAATATTTCCTTCTTTATAACACAATGTGGTTTTTTTTGGTGTTGTTATTGTTGTTGTTAACAGCAAACTATAATGCAAACAATCGGTGTGAAAAAGCAAAAAGTGTCATTAAAGGCTAAAGCAGCATTTTTACAAATATGCCCATTTATAGACATTCTTTTATAAAACTGTACAACCCAGCATGTTCTAACATCAATTTATATTGAATACAAACGGCAGAGAAGATTCATAGTATACATTTTTGCAAATTAATTAAGATTCAATTTAATGTAAAACTTCATCTTTACTTTTAAGGTAACTTTTAGAGTTATAACTGTAACACTTATCTTCTCCTAAGAAGCTAACGGTAATTTGTTACACAGCTTAGTCATCCTTTCTCTTTCTGCTGAGGCTCTTCAGCATGGGACCTAGACTCTTTGATTTCAGATCAGCTGGAGCAGAAGAAAGACAAGCAACTTCTCAGCATTACAATACCACTGCAGAAAATTTGTCCACCATATTGAGTTTCTCTTGATGACGCTCAGTATCTATAACAAGGGAAAGCTCATTCTTCCCTTATAACAAAATTTCTGAAGAGAGTCCAGAGGGAATATCCCTTCATGCCACCCACATGACTGAAACAGTAGGCTGCTTTTCAGAGTCCAGAAAGGTTATTTCCCACAAACTTTAACATCATGGTGGACTCATTAAAGTGCACTACTTAAGTCTTACAGACATCAGTAGGATCAAAAAAGGTCCGATTTTATTTTTAAGTGTAGAATTGAATAAAAGAGTGTAAGATCTACTTTATGGAATGAAAGTAAGATGAGTCTTTTTTGATGAAAAATAAAATTCCCTAACAGGCTTCCCAGATGGAAAAGTGGTAAAGAACCCACCCACAAATGCAGGAGGCATAAGAGATGTAAGTTTGATTCCTGGGTGGGTAAGATCCTCTGGAGGAGGGCCTGGCAACCCACTCCAGTATTCTTGCCTGGAGAATCCCCTGGACAAAGGAGCCTGACTGGCTAAAGTTCATAGGGTTGCAGAGAGTTGGACATGACTGAAGCCACTTGGCATGCATGCATAATTTCCTAAACATATATAAATTTCTATGCTCATAAACAAAGAACAAGAATCAATTTCACTGGGGAGGAAAAAACACAATACACGTAGAATCCTCATCTGCTGCTATTACACTTGTGAATAGTACGTTATAATATTTGAAGTTATAAAGTCACATTAAGTACTTTTACCTGAATTAACTAGGATTATTGACATAATTGCAACTCTGCCTTAATTTACATATATCAATAGCGCTTTTGTATTCACTATCTAATGGCTTCATAAAACAATATGTGCAACCATAGGTGGGACTGGATATCAGGACCAGTCAAGAAAAAAATTCTGGCTTTCTAATCGAGCTTCAGACTTCCTGAATTTGGGTAAGATTTTTCCTCCACATCACTAGAGTTGCCATTCTTATCCCAGTGAATCCTCAGAGGGGTTAAGAATTTAGCCTTAGACGTTAAATAAATGCTACATGTCTTCAAGAGGAAAACAGGTCTATATAAAATGATAATGGATTTATATTTTCTCCATTTATATTATAACTTATATCTGACACACTGCCATCTTTGAAATGGATAACCAACAAAAATCTATTGTACAGCACATGGAACTCTGCTGAATGTTACGTACCAGCCTGGATGGGAGGGGGATTTGGGAGACAATGAATATGTATAGCCGAACCCCTTCACTGTTCACCTGAAACTATCACAAAGTTGTTGATTGGCTATATCCCAATAAAAATGTGTTTTGATGTAAAAATCTAAAAGTTATAATTGCAAACCTGCATTTTATACTAAAAATGTGTCAATGCTGTGTGGTCCAAATGTTGGGTCAATGTTCTCACTATTATCAAGAAATGATTCATTCTCCGCATGTGATATTACAATTCTCAGTCTATTTATTCTTTGAAGACTGCAAAATCCTGCTGATTTTTCACACTTTTGAATAGAGGAGGACATGAAAATAGAGAATAGAAGAAAGATGAAAAATAAAATTATCACTTCTTAAAGAAGAAATGTAGAATATTAAGAGTAGGTTTTCTCCAGAATGACTCTTCTCCAATTTAAGGCTGATCTTTCTCTCAGCACTCAATTAACAGAATTGATTAAGTTATAATTAAATATGCTACTTGAAGGAGGCTTTTTTAAACAACCCCAGATTGCTTAATTTGTTGAGTGCTCTGTATCTTTCTTGAAATAAATACTACATAATTTACCCTGAGATTTTTGCATGTGTTCATATTTAGTTGCTTAGTCATGTTTGACTCTTTGCTACCCTATGAACTGTAGCTTTCCAGGGTCTTCTGTCTGTGGGATTCTCCAGACAATAGTCCCAGAGTAGGTTGCTATGTTCTCCTCCATGGGATCTTCCCTATCCAGGGATTGAATCCACATCTTTTATGTCTCCTACGTTGGCCAGTGAGTTCTTTACCACTAGCACCACCTGGGAACCTGGGAAAGGTGTAAGAGGAGCAAACTTATGAGAACTGGGATAGGGGAAGGAAGAGAAGAAACAAATGTTTGCATTTTGATATTCTTTTCACCTGGGAACCTTGAGGAAAACAGGTCTATATAAAATGATAATGGATTTATATTTTCTCCATTTATATTATAACTTATATCTGACACACTGCCATCTTTGAAATGGATAACCAACAAAAATCTATTGTACAGCACATGGAACTCTGCTGAATGTTACGTACCAGCCTGGATGGGAGGGGGATTTGGGAGACAATGAATATGTATAGCCGAACCCCTTCACTGTTCACCTGAAACTATCACAAAGTTGTTGATTGGCTATATCCCAATAAAAATGTGTTTTGATGTAAAAATCTAAAAGTTATAATTGCAAACCTGCATTTTATACTAAAAATGTGTCAATGCTGTGTGGTCCAAATGTTGGGTCAATGTTCTCACTATTATCAAGAAATGATTCATTCTCCGCATGTGATATTACAATTCTCAGTCTATTTACTCTTTGAAGACTGCAAAATCCTGCTGATTTTTCACACTTTTTGAATAGAGGAGGACATGAAAATAGAGAATAGAAGAAAGATGAAAAATAAAATTATCACTTCTTAAAGAAGAAATGTAGAATATTAAGAGTAGGTTTTCTCCAGAATGACTCTTCTCCAATTTAAGGCTGATCTTTCTCTCAGCACTCAATTAACAGAATTGATTAAGTTATAATTAAATATGCTACTTGAAGGAGGCTTTTTTAAACAACCCCAGATTGCTTAATTTGTTGAGTGCTCTGTATCTTTCTTGAAATAAATACTACATAATTTACCCTGAGATTTTTGCATGTGTTCATATTTAGTTGCTTAGTCATGTTTGACTCTTTGCTACCCTATGAACTGTAGCTTTCCAGGGTCTTCTGTCTGTGGGATTCTCCAGACAATAGTCCCAGAGTAGGTTGCTATGTTCTCCTCCATGGGATCTTCCCTATCCAGGGATTGAATCCACATCTTTTATGTCTCCTACGTTGGCCAGTGAGTTCTTTACCACTAGCACCACCTGGGAACCTGGGAAAGGTGTAAGAGGAGCAAACTTATGAGAACTGGGATAGGGGAAGGAAGAGAAGAAACAAATGTTTGCATTTTGATATTCTAGGGTTGATGGGGTGTTGTAAACTGAATGTGTCTACTCCAGAAAGATGCTAACCCAAAGTACTTGTGAATGAGACCTTATTTAGAAACAGATCTTTGCAGATGATGAAGTTAAGATGAAGTCCTTTACTGTGGGCCCTAACTCAGTAGAACAATGAACTTATTAGAAGAAGAAATTAAAACACAGTGACACAGAGAGAATGCCATGCAAAGATAAAGGCAGGTTCCTGTGATACATATACAGAAAAACAAACACCCACAATTCCCAGAAAACCACATGAAACATGGACTATATTCTCCCTTGAAGACCGCAGAAGGAACCAGCCCTGCCAACTCCTCAGAATGATGGCCTCCAGAACTGAGACAACACATTTCTTTTGTTTAAGTCACTGGGGTGGTGCTTTGTTATAGCAACCTTAGAAAATGAATACAAGAGCATATACTCACCAGGTAGAAGGAGTTAAACAAGCAGTGGAATATATGAGTCTAAGTTTGGTGGAAAAACCTGGGCTTGATGTTATTTGAATAAAGCATGCAATAAAGTTTTATTAAAACAAGGAACACAAATCTGCATTTATTTTTATGAGATCCTGATTTTTAATTACAAAATAACCTATATCTATGTATAGTTTTCTATAAAATGAATCTTACATTTTTCAAATTAAGGCTACCATAAGTTAGCTTAATTTTACCTAGCATACATATCTGTTACCCTCCCCCTTTCTTATAACACCAACGTGAACATCTACTACTGTGTTATACACATGTGCATGTGTGCATGTTAGCATGTTATTGCTTAGTAGGAAAAGATGCATTTTTTATAGTTATCCAATCCATAACCAAGTATATTAGACAAAGTATTAATATGTGTGATGTCAAGTACATGGTAGGGTTTTCATATGTGTTCATTTGTATACCTGTATGGGTGGGTTATTCATCATAATAACCAGTAGTATTATCAAGAATGTATCAGTATAACCAAAATCATAGGGATCTTCCCTATCCAGGGATTGAATCCACATCTTTATGGCTCCTACGTTGGCCAGTGAGTTCTTTACCACTAGCACCACCTGGGAACCTGGGAAAGGTGTAAGAGGAGCAAACTTATGAGAACTGGGATAGGGGAAGGAAGAGAAGAAACAAATGTTTGCATTTTGATATTCTAGGGTTGATGGGGTGTTGTAAACTGAATGTGTCTACTCCAGAAAGATGCTAACCCAAAGTACTTGTGAATGAGACCTTATTTAGAAACAGATCTTTGCAGATGATGAAGTTAAGATGAAGTCCTTTACTGTGGGCCCTAACTCAGTAGAACAATGAACTTATTAGAAGAAGAAATTAAAACACAGTGACACAGAGAGAATGCCATGCAAAGATAAAGGCAGGTTCCTGTGATACATATACAGAAAAACAAACACCCACAATTCCCAGAAAACCACATGAAACATGGACTATATTCTCCCTTGAAGACCGCAGAAGGAACCAGCCCTGCCAACTCCTCAGAATGATGGCCTCCAGAACTGAGACAACACATTTCTTTTGTTTAAGTCACTGGGGTGGTGCTTTGTTATAGCAACCTTAGAAAATGAATACAAGAGCATATACTCACCAGGTAGAAGGAGTTAAACAAGCAGTGGAATATATGAGTCTAAGTTTGGTGGAAAAACCTGGGCTTGATGTTATTTGAATAAAGCATGCAATAAAGTTTTATTAAAACAAGGAACACAAATCTGCATTTATTTTTATGAGATCCTGATTTTTAATTACAAAATAACCTATATCTATGTATAGTTTTCTATAAAATGAATCTTACATTTTTCAAATTAAGGCTACCATAAGTTAGCTTAATTTTACCTAGCATACATATCTGTTACCCTCCCCCTTTCTTATAACACCAACGTGAACATCTACTACTGTGTTATACACATGTGCATGTGTGCATGTTAGCATGTTATTGCTTAGTAGGAAAAGATGCATTTTTTATAGTTATCCAATCCATAACCAAGTATATTAGACAAAGTATTAATATGTGTGATGTCAAGTACATGGTAGGGTTTTCATATGTGTTCATTTGTATACCTGTATGGGTGGGTTATTCATCATAATAACCAGTAGTATTATCAAGAATGTATCAGTATAACCAAAATCATAATAAGCGTGTGTCTTATCTTCTCACACAAGACTAAACTGTATGTGTATGTGAAGCTTTTTAGCAATAATCAACACTTCAATTTTGGATGATGGGAGAAGAAAGGAAGTTTCTTTGTTTTTAAAATCTCAATTTTTTAATTAATTAATTAATTTCTTTTAGCTGAGCAGGGTCTTACTTGGTTTATGCAAGTGTTCTTTAGTTGTGGTAAGCAGGGGCTACTTATTCTCTGTTGTGGTACTTGGACTTCTCTTTCTGGTGACCTGTCTTATTATAGAACACAGGCTTTAGGCACATGGGCTTCAGTAATTGTAGTGCAGGAGCCTACCAACTCCATGGCAGGTGGAACCCTTCCAGACCAGTGATCAAACTTGTGTCCCCTGAATTGGCAGGCAGTTTCCTATCCATTGTGCCACTAGGGAAGACTAGGTGTAGAAAAGATGTTTATTAAAAGCTATTGAGCTTGATTAAATGACAGGAAAGCAATAGAATCAGATCAATGAAGTCAAAGGAAACAGGCTTAACTTACGAAACCATGTTCAGAATGCATCTGGGGAGGAAAACCACTGTCACCTTTGGTGACCCATTACCAGGTATTATGACTATCTCCACTGCCATGACTTGCATGAGAAACACAGTTTTGCAGAATTCACCACTATTGCTTGCCTCCTGGAAGAGAATTCCATGCTCATTTTTCCCAATATCATTAGCTTCTGGGTTCAGAGTCAGCACTAACTTTATCAAGTGTCAGCTTCTCTGTTACAATCTGACATATTGATCTTCTGTTATAGGAAATGGTCTCTTACTATTAACAATTTCCTTAAGGTAAAATATTCCCAAATTTATCAATACAAAACAAATTTGGATGGTACGTTGTCAAAGGAATGGCAGGGACTGTGTCTTATTCATCTATATAATCCAACACCTAACCATAACCTACCAGTAAAATGAATAGGGGGCTTCCATGTTGGCTTAGATGGTAAAGAATCTTCATGTAGTGCAGGAGATGTGGGTTCAGTCCCTTGGCTGGGAAGACCCCCTGGAAAAGGCAACAGTTACCCATTCCAGTACTCTTGCCAGGAAGATCCCATGGACAGAGGGAGGTTGGCCAGCTACAGTCCTTGGGGTCACAAAGAGTCAGACACTACTGAGTGACTTTCTTTCTTTTTTTTTTTTTTCCTGGTGGTTCAGTGTTAAGGAATTTGTCTACCAATGGGGGAGACAAAGATTTGATCCCTGGTATGGGTGATCCCACATGTTGAAGGGCAATTGGGCCGTGCATAACTACTGAACCTGTGCTTTAGAGCTTAGGAGCCAAACTACTGAGCTCATGAGCCCTAGGGTCCATGCTTCAAAAGAGAAGCCACCACATTGGAAAGCACATGGACCACAACTGGAAAGAACTTTGCTCTCATCAGCTAGAGAAAGACCACCCAGTAATGGGCTTTCCATCGTAGTAAAAATAAATACACAAATAATTTTATAAAGAAAAAAAATCAAAATGCAGTGGACACAATTTAATAAAATCAAATAATATGAAACATTATTAATAATAATAAATGTCAAATGAACATTTTATGATGTACCTAAGAGTTATTTAGATACTTTTTTATTATTTATTCAAACTTTAGCAAGGATCACAATTTTGAAGTCACATCAAATATCATAATTGGACTTTTTATATACAATCTGGTTGGTTCTGTTTAGTACTGGACAACTAGTTAGATTGACACATATGCTCAATAAGTATTTTGAATACTTCAAATAAGTATTTTGTTCATTTAATGAATAATTGTGGCAAATTTATGAGATACATGTTATTCTCTGACCCCTGAAGCAACAATTTCTCATTTGATTTCAGTTGTCAGAGAGACAAAGCTAAAGCAAAATCAGTGTAATGTCAGTCACTTGGGAAAGAAAGTAATTAATAAGAAGATCTGGAGAAACACTTTGGCCAAACACTCTGAAGAAACTAACCAATTAACAGAGCATCTCACTCTGGTCTCTAAACATCATTCATTCATTATTCAGCACAGATTTATTGAAGAACTAGCATAACATGCCAGGAATGCTATTGGAGCTGAAGGTATATCCTGTATAAAAAAATAAAACAATATCACATCCCCCTTAAAGTGTGAAAAGTAGAGAAATTTTTCTTCCAGTAAATGTTATTGAAGTTCTTTAATGTTGAGCTAATCAGTTATTTTTGCCTAAATTATTATCCATGTTTCCATATCACTTCAAATGTAATTGTCAAGTACAGTTTGTGACTCTCCACTTTTTGATACATCCTTTCATTTGGCCTTTACTTCCATATGTTTGTCTCTCTCCTGCCTGTGGTTTTCTATTTCTATCTCCTTTAAAAGAGAGAGAGAGAAAAAAGATATTTTAGTTTAGTGACTCTCCACTATTTGATACATCCTTATCATTTGGCCTTTCTTTATGTTTGCAAGCCACCACATTGGAAAGCACATGGACCACAACTGGAAAGAACTTTGCTCTCATCAGCTAGAGAAAGACCACCCAGTAATGGGCTTTCCATCGTAGTAAAAATAAATACACAAATAATTTTATAAAGAAAAAAAATCAAAATGCAGTGGACACAATTTAATAAAATCAAATAATATGAAACATTATTAATAATAATAAATGTCAAATGAACATTTTATGATGTACCTAAGAGTTATTTAGATACTTTTTTATTATTTATTCAAACTTTAGCAAGGATCACAATTTTGAAGTCACATCAAATATCATAATTGGACTTTTTATATACAATCTGGTTGGTTCTGTTTAGTACTGGACAACTAGTTAGATTGACACATATGCTCAATAAGTATTTTGAATACTTCAAATAAGTATTTTGTTCATTTAATGAATAATTGTGGCAAATTTATGAGATACATGTTATTCTCTGACCCCTGAAGCAACAATTTCTCATTTGATTTCAGTTGTCAGAGAGACAAAGCTAAAGCAAAATCAGTGTAATGTCAGTCACTTGGGAAAGAAAGTAATTAATAAGAAGATCTGGAGAAACACTTTGGCCAAACACTCTGAAGAAACTAACCAATTAACAGAGCATCTCACTCTGGTCTCTAAACATCATTCATTCATTATTCAGCACAGATTTATTGAAGAACTAGCATAACATGCCAGGAATGCTATTGGAGCTGAAGGTATATCCTGTATAAAAAAATAAAACAATATCACATCCCCCTTAAAGTGTGAAAAGTAGAGAAATTTTTCTTCCAGTAAATGTTATTGAAGTTCTTTAATGTTGAGCTAATCAGTTATTTTTGCCTAAATTATTATCCATGTTTCCATATCACTTCAAATGTAATTGTCAAGTACAGTTTGTGACTCTCCACTTTTTGATACATCCTTTCATTTGGCCTTTACTTCCATATGTTTGTCTCTCTCCTGCCTGTGGTTTTCTATTTCTATCTCCTTTAAAAAAGGAGAGAGAGAGAGAGGGAAAAAAAAAAGATATCACTTTGCCTGCTATGTACTAAACTGAATAAGGAAATGATATCCATCAACTTTATCTCTTGGCACCATTCTTCCTGGTAATATATAGCATGCTACTAATTTTCAGGTGAATAAAATGCCCTTGCCACCTGACTGTGGATATATGGATATAATCTTTCCTTTTGTATGTGTTTTTCACTGCTTTATGGGACTTTCAAACCATAGTACTAGAAAAAGGAAAGAAAATCTAATCCATCCTTTGTCTTCTTGTCTCCTGAAAGACAAGAGATTAGAATACTTCTCCACTGCTGCACATTCAGGTTATTTTCAACGTCAATAACTCCTCTTTCAGGCTGTACTTTTGCAAGGTTCAGGAGGACCAGAATTAAAGAATTGGTGTGGGACAAAAGTGAACCAAGTCACTATTTATACCATCCACACGAGGTGTGTCCTAACTCACATAGTGCATCCATCACATAGCATCTGAAATCAGGCCAAGGGGAGGTCAAGTACAGATGCTGGGCAAGCTTTAATGCAGCAGTCAATTCCAGAGTTTCCCTGATAGTACTCCCCCTGTCAAGAACTGACTTTGCCAAGCCCTTCACCCCTTGTTAGCCAACTAGCAAACCTGGCAGTGGTATCACAAGCTTGGACACACTAATGAGTGTGAGAATGGTGATCATTTTGTTTACACTTTTCGAGTTTTGAAAAACTATGAGCATGCATGCTAAGTCGCTTCAGTCATGTCTGACTCTTTGCAACCCACCAGGCTCCACTCTCCATGGAATTCTCCAGGCAGGAATACAGGAGTGGATTGGTTGACAAGTATACGTAATTTTGTGTGAAAAGTAGAGAAATTTTTCTTCCAGTAAATGTTATTGAAGTTCTTTAATGTTGAGCTAATCAGTTATTTTTGCCTAAATTATTATCCATGTTTCCATATCACTTCAAATGTAATTGTCAAGTACAGTTTGTGACTCTCCACTTTTTGATACATCCTTTCATTTGGCCTTTACTTCCATATGTTTGTCTCTCTCCTGCCTGTGGTTTTCTATTTCTATCTCCTTTAAAAAAGGAGAGAGAGAGAGAGGGAAAAAAAAAAAAAGATATCACTTTGCCTGCTATGTACTAAACTGAATAAGGAAATGATATCCATCAACTTTATCTCTTGGCACCATTCTTCCTGGTAATATATAGCATGCTACTAATTTTCAGGTGAATAAAATGCCCTTGCCACCTGACTGTGGATATATGGATATAATCTTTCCTTTTGTATGTGTTTTTCACTGCTTTATGGGACTTTCAAACCATAGTACTAGAAAAAGGAAAGAAAATCTAATCCATCCTTTGTCTTCTTGTCTCCTGAAAGACAAGAGATTAGAATACTTCTCCACTGCTGCACATTCAGGTTATTTTCAACGTCAATAACTCCTCTTTCAGGCTGTACTTTTGCAAGGTTCAGGAGGACCAGAATTAAAGAATTGGTGTGGGACAAAAGTGAACCAAGTCACTATTTATACCATCCACACGAGGTGTGTCCTAACTCACATAGTGCATCCATCACATAGCATCTGAAATCAGGCCAAGGGGAGGTCAAGTACAGATGCTGGGCAAGCTTTAATGCAGCAGTCAATTCCAGAGTTTCCCTGATAGTACTCCCCCTGTCAAGAACTGACTTTGCCAAGCCCTTCACCCCTTGTTAGCCAACTAGCAAACCTGGCAGTGGTATCACAAGCTTGGACACACTAATGAGTGTGAGAATGGCGATCATTTTGTTTACACTTTTCGAGTTTTGAAAAACTATGAGCATGCATGCTAAGTCGCTTCAGTCATGTCTGACTCTTTGCAACCCACCAGGCTCCACTCTCCATGGAATTCTCCAGGCAGGAATACAGGAGTGGATTGGCATGCCCTCCTCCAGGGCATCTTCCCGACACAGGGATAGGACCACAAACTATAAATATAATCAAACAAAAACAGCACTGGAGGGCTTCCCTGGTGGTCCAGTGGGTAGGGACACCACCTTGCAGTGCAAGGGGTGCCGGTTCGAGCCCTAGCCTGGGAAGATCCCACGTGCCGCGGAAAGGCTGGACCGATGTGTCCAATTACCGAGTCGGAGCTCTGGAGCGCATGCGCCCAGAGCCAGTGCTCTAGGACAACAGAGGACACTGAGATGAGAGGCTCACACGGGCCAAAGGAAAAAGATGGATGAAAATGGACAAATGAAAGAACAATAGAAGTGGCCCGCCTGCTGCTCTCCCTCCCCACCCCACCCAAATAAATAAATAAATAAATAAATCTTTAAAAAAAAAAAACAAAACAGCACTGGAGGCATCAAACTTAGACTTGTACAGATATCTTCTATCAATTTTCTGAAGTAGTCTGATTCCTATCTGCATGCCAATGGCCAGATGCTACAACATCACCAACTCTGTAGCAAGTGCTAAAAAAAGGAATGTGATGTAATTGAGAATCCTGGGTGTTTGAAATCACCACCAGCTTCGATCCATACTTTATTTATCAGTTTTAAGTACAAATTCTGGGGACTAAATGTTAGAGTGGGTTTAGGAGCTAGACTTGCCATCTGTGAATTGAGGACAAAGCCAAACAAGCTCACCTATAGCGGGCAGCAGCTGGTCAGCTCTGACTCAATAGTGCCATGTGGAACTGAAAACTCAGGAATAGTGGGCCTGTGACTTTTTCATTTATATATTTAAACATAAATCAGAATATTTATGGAAAAACTGTGAATTTTTACATTTAAAACGCTTTTATATTTTGCTAAAACTTTCTTTTGCTAAAACTCTCTTTTGATTTTTAAATTATCAGTAGATAATTATAAATATTTTAAAGACTTTGCCAACCCTTCACCCTTGTTAGCCAACTAGCAAACCTGGCAGTGGTATCACAAGCTTGGACACACTAATGAGTGTGAGAATGGGATCATTTTGTTTACACTTTTCGAGTTTTGAAAAACTATGAGCATGCATGCTAAGTCGCTTCAGTCATGTCTGACTCTTTGCAACCCACCAGGCTCCACTCTCCATGGAATTCTCCAGGCAGGAATACAGGAGTGGATTGGCATGCCCTCCTCCAGGGCATCTTCCCGACACAGGGATAGGACCACAAACTATAAATATAATCAAACCACAAGAAGAAAGAGCCCAGGGCTTCCCCTGGTGGTCCAGTGGGTAAGGACACCACCTTGCAGTGCAAGGGGTGCCGGTTCGAGCCCTAGCCTGGGAAGATCCCACGTGCCGCGGAAAGGCTGGACCGATGTGTCCAATTACCGAGTCGGAGCTCTGGAGCGCATGCGCCCAGAGCCAGTGCTCTAGGACAACAGAGGACACTGAGATGAGAGGCTCACACGGGCCAAAGGAAAAAGATGGATGAAAATGGACAAATGAAAGAACAATAGAAGTGGCCCGCCTGCTGCTCTCCCTCCCCACCCCACCCAAATAAATAAATAAATAAATAAATCTTTAAAAAAAAAAAACAAAACAGCACTGGAGGCATCAAACTTAGACTTGTACAGATATCTTCTATCAATTTTCTGAAGTAGTCTGATTCCTATCTGCATGCCAATGGCCAGATGCTACAACATCACCAACTCTGTAGCAAGTGCTAAAAAAAGGAATGTGATGTAATTGAGAATCCTGGGTGTTTGAAATCACCACCAGCTTCGATCCATACTTTATTTATCAGTTTTAAGTACAAATTCTGGGGACTAAATGTTAGAGTGGGTTTAGGAGCTAGACTTGCCATCTGTGAATTGAGGACAAAGCCAAACAAGCTCACCTATAGCGGGCAGCAGCTGGTCAGCTCTGACTCAATAGTGCCATGTGGAACTGAAAACTCAGGAATAGTGGGCCTGTGACTTTTTCATTTATATATTTAAACATAAATCAGAATATTTATGGAAAAACTGTGAATTTTTACATTTAAAACGCTTTTATATTTTGCTAAAACTTTCTTTTGCTAAAACTCTCTTTTGATTTTTAAATTATCAGTAGATAATTATAAATATTTTAAAGATACACATCCACACTTCTGTAAGGGTCAGATTCTTAACTGCTAATGCAAAAATGTTTATTTCTTCTTTTTCGTGTGAGACGTAACTGGATTCTTATTTTGATTTTTTCACGTCTCCTCAGAGAATGGAAGCAAAATACCAACATTTTAACCTAATCCTTATATTAATGCATATGCCTTCAGTCAGTATCTTGGAAATTTCTAAAACTTCTGATCTGTGTCAGGGCAGCCAAGATGTATAAACTCTATTTCACTCCTCTGTAACATTTTCAACACTTTTCAAAGACACAATTTCTATAGATCTATGAGTCACTAAGCCAAGAAAAGGAAGTACATATGTTAAGACAGCCAACATTAACAAAGACATTTACATAATTACCTGAGGTAAACTCAATTCGAGAATATTCAGTTGGGGCTTCCTTGGTACTCCAGTGGGTAAAGAGTTCACCATACAGTGCAAAGGACACTGGTTTGATCCCTGGCCGGGGAAGATCCCACGTGCCGTGGAGCAGCTGGACCGGTGTGTCCAATGAAGAGCCAGCGATCTGGAGCACATGTGCCCAGAGCCGGTGTTCTGCAACAAGAGAGGCCACTGTGATGGGAGGCCCACACAGGTCAAACAATAAAGATGTAAGAAAATGCATAAGTAAAAAATCGACAAAAGAGGCTAAACTTTAAAAAAAAAAAATTGCAGGCACATTCCTAAAAAAAAAAAGAATATTCAGTTGGCATATAATTTTTTTAAGTTTATTTTTTCCCTGGTGAACACATAAAGCTTTCATATGTCCACTGTTTCCTTTGAAGCTATGATATAGGCAAATGCCTATATTAAACATTGATGAGTATTTCAATACATTCTGATAGTACAATGCTTTCATCATCTTGTGTGTCCATGTGAACTTCTGTTCATTTGAAAACTTTTAGAATTTCTAAATTCACTTATAATTTATATATTTAAATTTTTTAAATGTCATAGCACTAAGCATAGGCTTCCCTGGTGGTTCAGTGAAAGGTATGCCCCTGCAATGCAGAAGATCTGGGTTCAACCCCTGTGTGGCAAGATCCCTTGGAGGAGGGCATGGCAACCCATTCCAGTACTTCTGCCTGGAGAATTCCTTAGACAGAGGAGCTTGGGGGGCTACAGTCCACAGGGCTGCACAGAGTGGGACACGACTGAATCAACTTAATGGTAGCAGTAGCACTAAACACACTCTGGATGCCTCTCTCTGATATTCAAAGTAGTAACTATATAATGAGCATTTTTCATCATATAATTTATCCTCTAAATGAATTTTTGGGATAAGACTTAATGTTACAAGAATGTAATAAACCAGGAAAATGGAAAAAGTGATGGTGAAAATGACAACTACAGCAGACTCTTAGCAGTGGTCACACCAGTAGATGGTGGGTTACCATGTGCTTAACCTGCTTCCTTAGGTGTGACCCTAAATCAAATTAGCTACAAATGCATCCAATATAATAAATATAATTAGAAAATCTACTGAATATAAAACATAAAATATATTTTCCTGGAGACTTTTGTCTGCATAGTAACTCATACAAGGAAAATATGACTGAATTCCAAAAATTCAGCATAGCACTTTCTAACTCCCAAAAGACCTGTACAACGTGATACATTGCTTTGGGTGCAATTTACTCCTATTTTACTATGTCATGGATTCAGTTAACAAACACAATTACATGCATTCATTCCACCGTTGCTTCTATTGAAATGTATAACTTCCTAAGTAAATTCTTAGGATCAGTTTCTCTCATCTTTGGATGAGCCTGGGTATGACTTTGCATATGCACACATACTAAAGTTTCCCAATATGACATTTACTAATATCCACTAGGTCTTCCCTGGTAGGTCAGCTGGTAAAGAATCCACCTGGAATTCAGGAAACCCCATTTCAATTTCTGGGTTGGGAAAATGCTCTGGAGAAGGGATAGGCTACCTACATCAGGATTCTTGAGCTTCACTGGTGGCTCAGCTGGTAAAGAATCTGCCTGCAATGAACAAGGCTTGGATTCAATCCCAGTAAGCCATTAATTTAGTTTTAACAGCTTGTTAGTTTCATAATCAATGCCAAAATGACTGCATGCATAGTCTGGTGGCTATTTCTAAATAATTACTGGGTTCAACCCCTGTGTGGCAAGATCCCTTGGAGGAGGGCATGGCAACCCATTCCAGTACTTCTGCCTGGAGAATTCCTTAGACAGAGGAGCTTGGGGGGCTACAGTCCACAGGGCTGCACAGAGTGGGACACGACTGAATCAACTTAATGGTAGCAGTAGCACTAAACACACTCTGGATGCCTCTCTCTGATATTCAAAGTAGTAACTATATAATGAGCATTTTTCATCATATAATTTATCCTCTAAATGAATTTTTGGGATAAGACTTAATGTTACAAGAATGTAATAAACCAGGAAAATGGAAAAAGTGATGGTGAAAATGACAACTACAGCAGACTCTTAGCAGTGGTCACACCAGTAGATGGTGGGTTACCATGTGCTTAACCTGCTTCCTTAGGTGTGACCCTAAATCAAATTAGCTACAAATGCATCCAATATAATAAATATAATTAGAAAATCTACTGAATATAAAACATAAAATATATTTTCCTGGAGACTTTTGTCTGCATAGTAACTCATACAAGGAAAATATGACTGAATTCCAAAAATTCAGCATAGCACTTTCTAACTCCCAAAAGACCTGTACAACGTGATACATTGCTTTGGGTGCAATTTACTCCTATTTTACTATGTCATGGATTCAGTTAACAAACACAATTACATGCATTCATTCCACCGTTGCTTCTATTGAAATGTATAACTTCCTAAGTAAATTCTTAGGATCAGTTTCTCTCATCTTTGGATGAGCCTGGGTATGACTTTGCATATGCACACATACTAAAGTTTCCCAATATGACATTTACTAATATCCACTAGGTCTTCCCTGGTAGGTCAGCTGGTAAAGAATCCACCTGGAATTCAGGAAACCCCATTTCAATTTCTGGGTTGGGAAAATGCTCTGGAGAAGGGATAGGCTACCTACATCAGGATTCTTGAGCTTCACTGGTGGCTCAGCTGGTAAAGAATCTGCCTGCAATGAACAAGGCTTGGATTCAATCCCAGTAAGCCATTAATTTAGTTTTAACAGCTTGTTAGTTTCATAATCAATGCCAAAATGACTGCATGCATAGTCTGGTGGCTATTTCTAAATAATTACTCCTTCATAGAAGATACCATCTTCAAATATATTTAAATATGACCATGGATTTAATAAGAAAATTATAGATTTCAGAGTTATAAAGTCATATTATCTCTAAATTTTTCCTCCAAATTACTGAAAAATTCAACTTTGGGAGATTTAACCTCCATAACATTTGTTTCTTTCCTTTCCTTTTCTTCTTTCCTTTGTTTCTTTCTCTCTCTCTTTTCCAGTTTTATTGTGGATAATTGACAGATAAAATCATAATATATTGAAAGGGTATATTGTCATGATCTGATGTACTTATACTATGAAAGTTTTTCCCCTTCAACTCAGTTGGTTAATTGATGCATCATCTTTTATCTCTAATATTTTAACTTTTTTTTTTTTTTTGGTGTGAACATTTAAGTTATACTCTATTAAAGTTTTGATAGTCATGGTGCTGGACTTTGCAGGTGGCTCATTGTTAAAGAATCTGCCTGCCAATGCAAGGATATGCAAGGGTATGTAGGAGACATGGGTTTGGTTCCTGGGTCAGGAAGATCCCCTGGAGGAGTAAATGACAACCCACTCCATTATTCTTGCCTGGAGAATCCCATGGGCAGAGAAGCCTGCAGGCTACAGTCCATGGGGTCAGAAAGAGGCAGACATGACTGAAGCAACTATGCACCCATGCAGACAGTATGTGTGCTCTTCAGACCCTATTCATCTTGTAGCTGAAAGTCTGTACCATCCTCTGGCCTCTTTTGCTTCTGCCGTACTCTAGAGCCCAGAGATTGCTTTTCTAATTTTATTTTCTATAAGTTTGAGCCTTTTTCTTTCTTTTTAAGTTTCCACATATAATTGATACCAAGAAGTACTTTTTCCTCTTTATCTGTATTTTGGCTTAGAATAATATCCTCCATGTTCATCCATGTAGTCACAAATGTCAACATTCCTTTCCTTTTCAGGGCTTTGTAATATTTCATTGCATATAATAAATAATTTTTTTCCTCCCTCTGTCAGATATGGAGACAGTCTAAGTTTCTGTTGAAAGATGCACATATGGTGTTTTACAAAAAATCGAGTCATAACTGCAAGTCTGATTGCTCCCAAATTTGTCTACATTTTGGAATCACATAGCTTCAAAACGTGAATGACTTGGTTCTTTCCACTGAGATTGTGGTTTTATTGGTTTAGGGAGTGTCCAAAGATTTGGAATGCTTCATAATATTCCCAGAAAATTGTAATGCTCAGACACACCTTGGAAGTCAAGGTAAATAGCTTAACCTCATCACATCTTTATGGATATTTCCTAAGCATTAGCAATCTTGCCACGTGTCTGCATTTCAGTGCATGCAGATTTAGTTGCTGAGTTGTGTCTGACTCTTTGTGGTTCCATGAAGTGTAGTCTGCCAAGCTCCTCCATCCATGTGATTTTCCAAGCAAGAATATTGGAGTGGGTTGCCATTTCCTGTATCTCAGAGAAAATGCTAATTGCACAAAGATGTTTTAAAGAGTCTAGCTCTCCTAAAATACCATGGCTGAAAGGGCTTCCTAGAACTAAGTTTAAAAAGAGTTTGCAAAAGAAAAGTGGCATGGTTCTGAGACACACATCCCGCTGAAGTACTGTCTGTTCCAAAGAATTTGGAGACAGAAGACGTCCTTCCTTCTGGATAAAGCCTTGGGCTTATCCACACAATTGTGAGAACAAAACACTAATTCCAATAACGAGTTGAGCATAGTGTTTTGAGAAAATGTAGATAATAGTTCTATAAAGAAATACAGTATTTATAAGAACATTTCATTTAATGGTTTTTAATTTAGATGGCTGTATACAAGGAGCATAATAATTACATTGGTGCTTTATGTACTGGGGACCACATGACTGCAATTCTATACAAGAAAGCAAGTGTTGAAACAAAACAGCTTCATATGCAGTGTAAGATAAATGCATATTTTATTGTGCACCCTGGGTGCCTAATAAAAATGGAATTTTTTTGGTTATTTTTAGTTTGATACCAGGGATAATGTAATAGGTACTTGTGGGTGTCATGTCACAATTGTCTCTCTTTCTTCTACACAGCTTGAAACTCACTAAGTAAGGACATAGCCACTAACAAAGGAAGACTATGATATTTATTCATTATCCACTGCTATTTTGTTGCCCCTCTAACCACATAAATTATGAGGGGTACTTTAACAACTTCTGTTTCAACTAATAATAATGATGCTACACTTCAGCACAAAAATGTGTTGCATCCAGTAGAAGAGAGTTTTTCAAAATAGCTACTATTAGACCCAAACTCTAAACTTTTGAAAGTATATGTGCATTTATTTACACATTTTATATTTGGGGATAAGCATTGGAAAGAATAGTGTAACTTTCTTGCTGTATTCGATGCTGGTTTTCTTATCAAGACTTATATCTCTGTGTCTTTTCCAAAGGTCGATTTCTGAGAGCTATCATTCATTTGTGAAAATAAGCTTTATTTTATCTAGCTTACACTAATGAAGAATATATAGAATTATACACCATATGTAAATTGCTAATTTCTCAGTATTATTTATTTGAAATTTAAACATATTTTATGTGATCTGATAGACATTCAGTGTATGTCATATGAGTGGAATAGAGAAAATGCTAATTGCACAAAGATGTTTTAAAGAGTCTAGCTCTCCTAAAATACCATGGCTGAAAGGGCTTCCTAGAACTAAGTTTAAAAAGAGTTTGCAAAAGAAATGTGGCATGGTTCTGGGAACCAAGTCCCGCTGAAGTACTGTCTGTTCCAAAGAATTTGGAGACAGAAGACGTCCTTCCTTCTGGATAAAGCCTTGGGCTTATCCACACAATTGTGAGAACAAAACACTAATTCCAATAACGAGTTGAGCATAGTGTTTTGAGAAAATGTAGATAATAGTTCTATAAAGAAATACAGTATTTATAAGAACATTTCATTTAATGGTTTTTAATTTAGATGGCTGTATACAAGGAGCATAATAATTACATTGGTGCTTTATGTACTGGGGACCACATGACTGCAATTCTATACAAGAAAGCAAGTGTTGAAACAAAACAGCTTCATATGCAGTGTAAGATAAATGCATATTTTATTGTGCACCCTGGGTGCCTAATAAAAATGGAATTTTTTTGGTTATTTTTAGTTTGATACCAGGGATAATGTAATAGGTACTTGTGGGTGTCATGTCACAATTGTCTCTCTTTCTTCTACACAGCTTGAAACTCACTAAGTAAGGACATAGCCACTAACAAAGGAAGACTATGATATTTATTCATTATCCACTGCTATTTTGTTGCCCCTCTAACCACATAAATTATGAGGGGTACTTTAACAACTTCTGTTTCAACTAATAATAATGATGCTACACTTCAGCACAAAAATGTGTTGCATCCAGTAGAAGAGAGTTTTTCAAAATAGCTACTATTAGACCCAAACTCTAAACTTTTGAAAGTATATGTGCATTTATTTACACATTTTATATTTGGGGATAAGCATTGGAAAGAATAGTGTAACTTTCTTGCTGTATTCGATGCTGGTTTTCTTATCAAGACTTATATCTCTGTGTCTTTTCCAAAGGTCGATTTCTGAGAGCTATCATTCATTTGTGAAAATAAGCTTTATTTTATCTAGCTTACACTAATGAAGAATATATAGAATTATACACCATATGTAAATTGCTAATTTCTCAGTATTATTTATTTGAAATTTAAACATATTTTATGTGATCTGATAGACATTCAGTGAATATATGTCATATGAGTGAAAAGGCCAGAAAAGGCTAGAAGAGGCCAGAGACCATCTATTCCATTTCCTTCAACTTTTAGATAAATATATCGAACATTAATTCAACACATATTTATTGAGACTGCTCTGTTAAATGTAAGTATATTGACTTAGCTAAAACTTTCTTTGGAGCTTTGCCGTAAGTTGTTACAAAAAAACCAAATGAACATTTTCAACAATTCAATAGAGACTGAAGCTCAGAGCACCAAGATGATTCAGCCACCGGCCAAGCTAGAACAAACGATACTTGGCCTCCAGTTCAAGGGTGTTCACTCCTGTCACTACCACCACCTGCACTTGGTACTAGATCAACCTCGGTAAATTATTTTTTCTAGTATTTTTAATTAAAAATTTAAGCACACTGTTAAAGAATTTTAAAGTAAATTTTTACCTTTTTTTTTTTTTTTTTTAATAATTTGGTCACACTGTATGGCTTATGGGATCTTAGTTCCCTGACTAAGGATTGAATCCTGGCCATGGCAGTGAAAGTGCTGAGACCTGACCACTGGACCCCTAGTGAATTTCCTAAACCAAATTTTAAAGTGACTATTTATTTATTCATTTATGGTTGTTATTGGTACATTTCTACCATTATAACTATAGTATGGACTAGGCATGGTGACAGGAAGAAACCTAGCAAAGTCTATATGTTAAAATACCCCTCTGTGCTTCACTGGCTCTGCTGGCCCAAGAAACATTTATTTACCAAACATTTGCTCTTCCATCTCCCTGTCAACTTCCTTCTTCCAATCTGAACTCTCAAACTTCTATCCCCAGAAGCTCTTCTGTCTTTAGTTGAAGACATCATTTAACATGAAGGTTTTAGACATTTTGGTGAAGTATTCCGTTTTTCTGGGTCTCTTCCATGTGTACATGTAATGAAACTTTGTTTGGCTTTCTTCTGTTAATCTGTCATAGGTCAACTTAATTTTTAGGCTGGCCAGAAGAATCTTGAAGAATAGAAGAAACATCTTCCTCCCTGACATTTGGTGATAGAGTTGTGCATGGCCTATGCAGGATATCCACTGCTCTCCCATCCTTCCTCACAAAATTCCAGTTCATTCAGGATCGCCTGTCACTTACCTTACGAGTGTTGAGTCACACCACCTCCTAGAAAGTATCTAGTTGGCCTAAGGTAGCCTGATCTCAATGACTGATCCCAGTATGTCAGGAGACCAATACAATACTAGAAAGCTTTTAGCAGAGTTCTTCCTGGATAATTAAGAAGACCTTAGGTACACATTTTATTTTTCTTTACTCTTTGACAGGTAAAGAATTGACAACAGCTGCTATTTTGGTTATTTCACTACCATCCTGAGATACGCAATGTTATTACATCTTAGAGCATCTCAGAAGAAAGAGTGGATGGGTTAATTCATATCTGAGGCCTGATCTCCATCTTGAATTCTTGAATTATATACTATAACAAATTTAAACTACATTTGAACTAGATTTATGCTGGAAAAAGAACTAATATGAAGCTGTAAGATAAAGCATGATGGTAGAGATGGAAAGAATCAGGGGAAAAACAGCCCATTCAAGGAAATCAGGAAGTGCAGAAGTCACTGATGATGACATTCAGCTATCACAAAAGATGGTATTATCAGTGGAAAATTAAAAGAGGCCAGTGGGCTTGGGGAGAACGGTAGAGGATAAACTTCTATTGTTCAGCAAGGACTAGATTACCAAGGTACTAAAAGCAACTATAAAGAACTGGGATTTTCTTCTGCATGCAATGTGAAAACATTGACAAGCAGTAAATTGACATCAAGTATGTTTTAAAATTTTCATTCTGGTACTTTTGTGAAGAATGCATAATAAAGTAAGCCTTGATTACAATAGCATGAGATCTATATTTTGATAAATAACTGAGACATCACAGCTTTCAGGAAAAATTAACTAATAAAAGTGAAGGGGGTCATTTTGTATTATTATAAGTATACTCCACAATACAGGTATAGAATGATAAACATGTTCTGAACATCTTGACATCAAAATCTACAAATAAAAATATAATTAAAATTATGAAGAGGTATCTACAGAATGTCTCAGTCACTGAAAGATCAGATCTCAAATCTTATGAGTTTAGGGAACATTTGAACAGTATTATTAACAGTGTTGTTTAAAAAGCATGATAAACAAACCACTGACCAAAACTGTCCGCCCTGGTCAAGCACGACAGTAATCACTTGCAAGAGTTATCTTACAACAGGAAATCTTGGTAAAGAATGTGGAACTAACAAACTACTACCAATCAGAGCAACTGAGGAAAGGTCAGAAGGAGGGAGGATGCTCTGGTCCATACGTATTACTTACCCCCGCAAACTCTTCTCGCTGAAATCTGTCTTGGCTGACACATACACATGTCAGCAGAAAGGACTCTGAGTCAGAATGATGTCAGAAACAATACAGAAACTGACACAATTACCATAAAGCCTGGGACTGTGAGCCACATAGCAGAGCGTTTCTACTGGTTCCCTTACACTGCTGCTCTCTGCCTGGGCCCACCTTCTCCATAAAATCTCTTGTTTTGTCAACAGACATATTTTCTCAGACAATTCATTTGTGAGTGTTAGAAAGAGCCCATGCTCCAGCTCTCGAAATAATACCCTTTCCTGTAACAATAATACCAATTTATTGTTTCTTACATAAAGGAAGTCTGGAAGTTGTCAGTTGAATGCTAGTCTGATGACTTAAAGGAACCCAGTTTTCCCTTCTTTCCTGCAGTCTAAGTTTTCAGTCTGTCTTATTAATGGTCACAATAATGGCAGCTGTGATTTTAGTCATATGGTAGTTCTAGACCCCTAAGAGTGCTTGGTTTAAGACTGTAACCCACCAGGCTCCTACTAAAGCAACTATTAAAGAAACTGGGATTTTCTTCTGCATGCAATGTGAAAACTTTAACTAAATTGACATCAAGTATGTTTTAAAATTTTCATTCTGGTACTTTTGTGAAGAATGCATAATAAAGTAAGCCTTGATTACAATAGCATGAGATCTATATTTTGATAAATAACTGAGACATCACAGCTTTCAGGAAAAATTAACTAATAAAAGTGAAAGGGGTCATTTTGTATTATTATAAGTATACTCCACAATACAGGTATAGAATGATAAACATGTTCTGAACATCTTGACATCAAAATTTACAAATAAAAATATAATTAAAATTATGAAGAGGTATCTACAGAATGTCTCAGTCACTGAAAGATCAGATCTCAAATCTTATGAGTTTAGGGAACATTTGAACAGTATTATTAACAGTGTTGTTTAAAAAGCATGATAAACAAACCACTGACCAAAACTGTCCGCCCTGGTCAAGCACGACAGTAATCACTTGCAAGAGTTATCTTACAACAGGAAATCTTGGTAAAGAATGTGGAACTAACAAACTACTACCAATCAGAGCAACTGAGGAAAGGTCAGAAGGAGGGAGGATGCTCTGGTCCATACGTATTACTTACCCCCGCAAACTCTTCTCGCTGAAATCTGTCTTGGCTGACACATACACATGTCAGCAGAAAGGACTCTGAGTCAGAATGATGTCAGAAACAATACAGAAACTGACACAATTACCATAAAGCCTGGGACTGTGAGCCACATAGCAGAGCGTTTCTACTGGTTCCCTTACACTGCTGCTCTCTGCCTGGGCCCACCTTCTCCATAAAATCTCTTGTTTTGTCAACAGACATATTTTCTCAGACAATTCATTTGTGAGTGTTAGAAAGAGCCCATGCTCCAGCTCTCGAAATAATACCCTTTCCTGTAACAATAATACCAATTTATTGTTTCTTACATAAAGGAAGTCTGGAAGTTGTCAGTTGAATGCTAGTCTGATGACTTAAAGGAACCCAGTTTTCCCTTCTTTCCTGCAGTCTAAGTTTTCAGTCTGTCTTATTAATGGTCACAATAATGGCAGCTGTGATTTTAGTCATATGGTAGTTCTAGACTAAGAGAATGGCAAAGAGTTAAAGCTACTACGGCCATGGTTATCAAGGTGTGCGTGAGTGCTCAAGTCATGTCTGGCTCTTTGTGACCCCATGGACTGTAACCCACCAGGCTCCTCTGTCCATGGCAACCGGAACAGCTTGCTATTTCCTGCTGCAGGCGATCTTCCCCATCCAGGGACTGAATTCACATCTCTTGTATCTCCTGCCTTGGCAGGTGGGTTCTTTACCCAGCTAAGCCAGCTGGAAATAATTGTCAAAGTAAAGGCTTTATCACACACCTCTTAGCAGATGGGAGGTTTATTTCTGGCTGCAAGGAGGCCTGGGAAATTAATGATTTAGTTTTCCAAGGCATAGTGTCTAGCTCATAGATGAATTCACAGTAGAATATTTATAATTTTACTCAACTGAAAATTTTTAAGCATCTATAGAACAGTAACAATAATTTCCCATAAATCAGACCTTTGCTTTTCACAGTGAACTATGTTTCAAAAATGAAACAGTCAAAACACACAATTAAAAAAATAATAATTTTCCTTTTCTAATGTAGAAGTTTGAGTTTTAGAAGATGACTTCACATCAGCAATGGGCTTTTTGTTGGCTCTTCTTTCCCAATAACTTAAAAAGACTTTCACTTGTCATTTTATTTTCCAATTCACTCCTTTGCTAAAAGCCAATTCAGTTCCATACTTTCCTATTTCTAAAATAAACTGCACATGCTTTGAGCCTGATAGGATTTTATGGGAGGACAATACTTCTAGACTGTTTAGTTTTTCTAATATAATATCATCATTTACTTAACCACTTACCTAGCTGAAATGATTCACTGAATGCCATGTAAATCCAGTAAGGATTTTATAAGGGAAGGGTAGACATATTTTCTCAGACAATTCATTTGTGAGTGTTAGAAAGAGCCCATGCTCCAGCTCTCGAAATAATACCCTTTCCTGTAACAATAATACCAATTTATTGTTTCTTACATAAAGGAAGTCTGAAGTTGTCAGTTGAATGCTAGTCTGATGACTTAAAGGAACCCAGTTTTCCCTTCTTTCCTGCAGTCTAAGTTTTCAGTCTGTCTTATTAATGGTCACAATAATGGCAGCTGTGATTTTAGTCATATGGTAGTTCTAGACTAAGAGAATGGCAAAGAGTTAAAGCTACTACGGCCATGGTTATCAAGGTGTGCGTGAGTGCTCAAGTCATGTCTGGCTCTTTGTGACCCCATGGACTGTAACCCACCAGGCTCCTCTGTCCATGGCAACCGGAACAGCTTGCTATTTCCTGCTGCAGGCGATCTTCCCCATCCAGGGGCTGAATTCACATCTCTTGTATCTCCTGCCTTGGCAGGTGGGTTCTTTACCCAGCTAAGCCAGCTGGAAATAATTGTCAAAGTAAAGGCTTTATCACACACCTCTTAGCAGATGGGAGGTTTATTTCTGGCTGCAAGGAGGCCTGGGAAATTAATGATTTAGTTTTCCAAGGCATAGTGTCTAGCTCATAGATGAATTCACAGTAGAATATTTATAATTTTACTCAACTGAAAATTTTTAAGCATCTATAGAACAGTAACAATAATTTCCCATAAATCAGACCTTTGCTTTTCACAGTGAACTATGTTTCAAAAATGAAACAGTCAAAACACACAATTAAAAAAATAATAATTTTCCTTTTCTAATGTAGAAGTTTGAGTTTTAGAAGATGACTTCACATCAGCAATGGGCTTTTTGTTGGCTCTTCTTTCCCAATAACTTAAAAAGACTTTCACTTGTCATTTTATTTTCCAATTCACTCCTTTGCTAAAAGCCAATTCAGTTCCATACTTTCCTATTTCTAAAATAAACTGCACATGCTTTGAGCCTGATAGGATTTTATGGGAGGACAATACTTCTAGACTGTTTAGTTTTTCTAATATAATATCATCATTTACTTAACCACTTACCTAGCTGAAATGATTCACTGAATGCCATGTAAATCCAGTAAGGATTTTTATAAGGGAAGGGTGGCTTTTTTCTTGATCTAATGCTTGGCACTAAACTGAGTTTTAATTCACCCCTGACACTCAAAACATATTTAGTTTCATTTTTTATCAATTGGAGATAAGAATTAATTAAATCCTAAAAGTTTTGGGGAAAAAAAAAAAACCCTGAATTCCAGATCAGCTATAGCTCAAAAAAAAATCTTAACTATGATAGATAGCATGGAACCTTCTGTAGCTTCTGTGTCTTTAAGATTATTATTATTTTTTTGGACAATAAGAGAAGTTTGAAGAAACCTGCAATTTAATGTTGCAGGCAGCTGGTCTTCAAATTGAGATGCAAACTGACTTTTGTTAAGCTAATTTTGAGAGTTCTCCAGTTACACAGATGTGGAGAAAGCAAAGGATCTTTCCATTGTTCTTGGACAAAACACCACTAAGCAACCATTTTATTTATTTATTTATTTTCCTGGCCACTTCTATTGGTCTCACATTTATCTATTTCCTTGTTCTTTGGCCTGTGTGGGCTTCCCATTGCAGTGGGCTCTCTCTCTGCAGAGCATCCACTCTGGGTGCATGCACTCCAGAGCTCTGGCTTGGTAGTTGAACACATCCGTCCAGCCACTAGGTGGCATATGGGATCCTCCCAGGCCAGGGATCGAACCTGCGCCTCTTGCACTGCAAAGCAGTGTCCTTACCCACTGGACCACCAGGGAAGCCAGTGACCATTTTCTTAAACTCCAGTGTTAAGAGCTCTCCTTTGATAACATAAACTGCTTTGAGAGGCCAAGTGACCACGGAGGTAAATGACTTCAAGTCCAGGTCCCTGGAAAATGAATTTAAAATTATAAAACCCGGTTCATTAGAATTAAAAAAAGGAACTTTTCTAATGTAGAAGTTTGCGTTTTAGAAGATGACTTCACATCAGCAATGGGCTTTTTGTTGGCTCTTCTTTCCCAATAACTTAAAAAGACTTTCACTTGTCATTTTATTTTCCAATTCACTCCTTTGCTAAAAGCCAATTCAGTTCCATACTTTCCTATTTCTAAAATAAACTGCACATGCTTTGAGCCTGATAGGATTTTATGGGAGGACAATACTTCTAGACTGTTTAGTTTTTCTAATATAATATCATCATTTACTTAACCACTTACCTAGCTGAAATGATTCACTGAATGCCATGTAAATCCAGTAAGGATTTTTATAAGGGAAGGGTGGCTTTTTTCTTGATCTAATGCTTGGCACTAAACTGAGTTTTAATTCACCCCTGACACTCAAAACATATTTAGTTTCATTTTTTATCAATTGGAGATAAGAATTAATTAAATCCTAAAAGTTTTGGGGAAAAAAAAAAAACCCTGAATTCCAGATCAGCTATAGCTCAAAAAAAAATCTTAACTATGATAGATAGCATGGAACCTTCTGTAGCTTCTGTGACTTTAAGATTATTATTATTATTTTTTTGGACAATAAGAGAAGTTTGAAGAAACCTGCAATTTAATGTTGCAGGCAGCTGGTCTTCAAATTGAGATGCAAACTGACTTTTGTTAAGCTAATTTTGAGAGTTCTCCAGTTACACAGATGTGGAGAAAGCAAAGGATCTTTCCATTGTTCTTGGACAAAACACCACTAAGCAACCATTTTATTTATTTATTTATTTTCCTGGCCACTTCTATTGGTCTCACATTTATCTATTTCCTTGTTCTTTGGCCTGTGTGGGCTTCCCATTGCAGTGGGCTCTCTCTCTGCAGAGCATCCACTCTGGGTGCATGCACTCCAGAGCTCTGGCTTGGTAGTTGAACACATCCGTCCAGCCACTAGGTGGCATATGGGATCCTCCCAGGCCAGGGATCGAACCTGCGCCTCTTGCACTGCAAAGCAGTGTCCTTACCCACTGGACCACCAGGGAAGCCAGTGACCATTTTCTTAAACTCCAGTGTTAAGAGCTCTCCTTTGATAACATAAACTGCTTTGAGAGGCCAAGTGACCACGGAGGTAAATGACTTCAAGTCCAGGTCCCTGGAAATGATTTAATACCTGTTCATTAGAATCTATGTGATAGGAACCTAAGAAAACCTCTTTATTACACAGAGACAGTTCTGAGAGCTCAGGAAAGCTCTATTGAGAATTTAAAAGAAAGGGGAAATGATTGCTTACACATAGGCAGATGAGGCCTGTTGTTCAAGCTATAGTTCATTCTCAAGTATACAGATGTTAGAAATCGTGTTATTTTAAGACAGGACCTTTATCTCTTAGGTGTATGGGTGGAACTCCACTGCTTGAAGTACTTAAGCACATTAGTTAGTGTGAGTACTTAGCCTGTTAAATTAATAAATGAACAGATGAACAAATTTATAAAAACATAAAGAAAAGCCTATGTCCAAGACTAATGGAATACAGCCAAAGTTACAATGAGTGAAAAAGTCCATAAATTTAAGAGCTATAACTATTTTTTAATTGAAATTCAATGAATGAAGTATTCTACTTAAATATTAGAATAGGATGCAATCTTAAAAAGTTGATACAAAATAGACCTAAGATGAGATCTTAATGATACAAAAATCAGACTTATTCATAAAAACGAATATAAGAAAAGGATGTGGTTAAAGAAATAAAGTACCACTAAGTGCAGCAGATAATTACTTATAGGCATCATATTTCATTTTTTATTACTTCTAATGAAAGATTGCAAGCATTTATATAAACTTTATGATTAAATCAATGCTTTTAAAAAAATTTTGGACGTGTATTATAGAAATACAATTCTAGAGATAATTTAGACCAACTCTCCCATTTAAAAAAAATAATTAAAAATAAGATTCTGAAAATATAAGAATAAAGTATCTTGTTCAAAGTCACATTCTATTCAGAGACAGAGTTGAGATGAGATAATGAATTGAATTCAGCAAGTAATTTGTAAGAGTCTTTATATACCAGACATAGGGCTCTCAGGGCACATTGGTAAAGAATCAGCTGCTAATGCAGGAGAGGCAGGAGACTCGGGTTCAATCCCTGGGTTGGGAAGATCTCCTGGAGGAGAAAATGGCCACCCACTCCAGTATATTTGCCTGGAAAATTCCATGGACAGAGGAATACATAGGGCTACAGTCCATGGATCACAAAGAGTTGAACACACACATTCACTGGTAAGTCACATATCAAGCATTGCAATCAGTGCTGGTGAGAAAGGAAATAAGTGGGTTCCAGGAAATAAGTGGGTTCCACGTTAGACATTTACACAAAGCCTCCTGTTTACACTTCTAGGTAGAAATAACAACAAGACCCAGGATGCATAGCTGGGCTTTGTCTCTGTGGACACTCAAAGATAACAGTAATGACAGGGGCAGATTGGGGTCAAACCCTGCTTAATGAAATGTCCTTGGGGTCAGGGAGACACACAGAAAAACTCCTTGGTGGGTCAGAAAGGAAGAGCCCTGAGTCAAAGAACAAAGCAAGACTATTGGCCAGAGGAAACCAAAGACCCATGAGACTGCCCCTTTATAAATGATTTGGACTTCTCAAAGGTGTAATTTTTCCTCTGAGTTTGCCCTTACATCTGTCAACATGTGCTCTACTTTTGTTAGAAACACTTTTTTCCCTCTGTCTTCCTTCTCTTTGTTTGAATTCCTATATTTAAGGCAGACAAGGACTGGAAACCAGACTCTAGTTACAGGTCTTTAGGGTCTAGCAGTTAGGATTTGGCTTTCTTGACACCATGACCAGGGTTCCATCTCCAGTCAGAGAATGAAAGTCTCATTTTCAGCTACTGCTCACTGCTGTCTCTTTGAAATGACTGGAAATACAATCCTATTGTATTGATTGAGCCTATCGTACGGGTATGTGAGATTCTACATAAACTATTCATGAGATCTGTGAATAGTTTAGATAAACAACTAGATGAGAATTTGATATGTGCTCTAATGGGCTTCCTAGATGGCACAAGAGGTAACAAATTTGCCTGCAATAGAGAAAACTCTGGAGATGGCAGCTTGATCCTTGAGTTGGGAAGATCTCCTGGAGGAGGAAATGGCAATCCACTCCAGCATTCTTGCCTAGAGAACCCTATGGACAGAGAAGTCTGGTAGGCTACAGTCCATAGGGTCACAAAGAGTGAGACAAGACTGAGCATACATACTCTAATACAGGAGAAGACGTAGAGCCACAAAGGCATGGCAAAGGGCCCTTAGCCAGAACAATTGATTAAAAATAAATACACAAATGAAAATAAGTCTCTCAAGCTGATACTAAATATATGACATAGTTTGGTCTATCTCCACCTTAACATCAACGATCTTTCCAAAAATCAGATACTCTGAACAAAATCTTTAACCAACAACCTCTTTTCCATTATCAATAAGACTTCGCAGGAGAACAATGAGCTGCATTCCACAACATTTCTGTATGACACTTCATCTCCGTATTCCTTAGCTTACAAAGATACTCATTTATTTCTTATGTGTATAGATTGGGATTTGGTTAACCTGAACTGAGATGGACAGAGTTTGGTTCAGACTGTGAAATGAACCCAGCCTGCTCCAAGTCTCATGGTTCTCAGACCAGCACCTTCCCTGCTCATGACCTTCTCATGAAGAAAGACAGTGGCGGAGAGACCAAGACCAACAACACAAACTCTTCTGTGCTCTGTTCTATGATAGTCAGTAAGGTGTGACTGCACAAGGGGTCAGAGGAGAAGTTCAGGAAAATGAGAGTTTATTATATCACTCAGGCAGACAAGGACTGGAAACCAGGCTCTAGTTACAGGTCTTTAGGGTCTAGCAGTTAGGATTTGGCTTTCTTGACACCATGACCAGGGTTCCATCTCCAGTCAGAGAATGAAAGTCTCATTTTCAGCTACTGCTCACTGCTGTCTCTTTGAAATGACTGGAAATACAATCCTATTGTATTGATTGAGCCTATCGTACGGGTATGTGAGATTCTACATAAACTATTCATGAGATCTGTGAATAGTTTAGATAAACAACTAGATGAGAATTTGATATGTGCTCTAATGGGCTTCCTAGATGGCACAAGAGGTAGCAAATTTGCCTGCAATAGAAAACTCTGGAGATGGCAGCTTGATCCTTGAGTTGGGAAGATCTCCTGGAGGAGGAAATGGCAATCCACTCCAGCATTCTTGCCTAGAGAACCCTATGGACAGAGAAGTCTGGTAGGCTACAGTCCATAGGGTCACAAAGAGTGAGACAAGACTGAGCATACATACTCTAATACAGGAGAAGACGTAGAGCCACAAAGGCATGGCAAAGGGCCCTTAGCCAGAACAATTGATTAAAAATAAATACACAAATGAAAATAAGTCTCTCAAGCTGATACTAAATATATGACATAGTTTGGTCTATCTCCACCTTAACATCAACGATCTTTCCAAAAATCAGATACTCTGAACAAAATCTTTAACCAACAACCTCTTTTCCATTATCAATAAGACTTCGCAGGAGAACAATGAGCTGCATTCCACAACATTTCTGTATGACACTTCATCTCCGTATTCCTTAGCTTACAAAGATACTCATTTATTTCTTATGTGTATAGATTGGGATTTGGTTAACCTGAACTGAGATGGACAGAGTTTGGTTCAGACTGTGAAATGAACCCAGCCTGCTCCAAGTCTCATGGTTCTCAGACCAGCACCTTCCCTGCTCATGACCTTCTCATGAAGAAAGACAGTGGCGGAGAGACCAAGACCAACAACACAAACTCTTCTGTGCTCTGTTCTATGATAGTCAGTAAGGTGTGACTGCACAAGGGGTCAGAGGAGAAGTTCAGGAAAATGAGAGTTTATTATATCACTCAGGCAAGAATACTGGAGTGGGTTGCCATTTCCTTCTCCAGGAGATCTTCTGGACTCAGGGGTCAGATCAGTCTCCACATTCCAGGCCGATTCTTTCCCCCCTGAGCCACCCGAGAAACCTCCATGTTACGTTATAGGTTTTAGAAACAGGAGGCACATAGCAGGCCATGCAAGGCCCCAGGGGGGAGATGGAGGGTGCTCGGAAAGCAGGAAGCAGGGGAAACTGGCTGCAGGAGGGTAAATAGTGTAGAGGACAAATCTGAATCTTCTAACTGGCTATGAAACTGTCCCATTGTGGGGGTACCTAATTCTGGGATGATAAAGGCAGGGGAATATTGCATCCAAAGTTGTATGGAACAGAGAGAGGAGGCAGGCAGGCTCTGAACTGATTCCTTGGCCTATCAAAAGAGGCTCCAGGCTGAGCGCTTTCCTCTGTCTAAGAACTGGCTAGCGCATGGAAGGTCAGTCTATCATCAGCTAGAAGGGAGTTTAAGATGCTAAAATATCATAATGTTCAGAAATATTTTTTTCAAAAAATATAATGAATACACAGGCATATTTTAAGTCTCTGCCATGTATCTATAGCTGTATTATCCACTGGCCAAAGCCAAACACTTGTCTGTGTCTACACGTGATGATAGATGTCCAGTTATTACTTCAACAGGATACTGAAGAATCTGCCGCACTTCTCAACCCTAATGCTCAGGCAATTTCCTCAACCATAACTAAGACTCGATGACAGACTGTGTCACAAAATGATCATTTCTACACTGCAAACTGTTGAAAAGTTGCTCATCACCAATTAACATGATTTCAATATGTTTCTCAACACTCTTTGAATATGCAGTCACATCTTCCTTTTTTATCATCTTTCTCAATCTTCTTACTTCTCCAGGGCATTCTGTAAGACTTTCACATCATCTATGCAAGAATAAGGGCTACATGGAAAATCAGCTGTGGAAACACAATCAGGACAAATAGTCAATCCCAGTGAATTGTTCACACTGAGGAGACACTGGGCATATCTTTCTCTGGCAGCAGTTTCTGAAGAACACATACACTTTTTGACATTTGGCACATTTTTCAGTTTGTATGAAAGTGGATTTGGCATTCTAGCAGCTGTGTTTGTATTATAACTGAAGAATCGCCCCACAAGTTATTTTGTTAAAATAATATTTCATTGAACTATAATAAATAAATACTTCTTTTTCTTATACAAACATTGTTATAAGAGAACTTACATATATATTATCTCATTGCTATGGGAGAAATATGTTTTAGCAACCTGGGACAATAAAAGCAAAGGGACAGTCCTGTACAAAAGTGTTAATCAAGTAGATATTCTGGAAGGTTTCTTATATATGTCAGCATCTAGAATTTTAAAGTCCAGGATTAAAATACCATTTTGTCTATACTTTTAGATTCATATTGAACATAAAATGAATCATAATGTTGTGTGCATGCTATGCTCAGTCATTTCAATTGTATCTAATTCTTTGGAACTCTATGGAGAGTAGCCTGCCAGGCTTCCATATCCATGGGAGTTTCCAGGCAAGCATGCTGGAGTGGGTTGCTATGACCTCCTCCAGGGGATCTTCCCAACCCAGGGGATCAAGCCTGCCATCTCTTGCACCTCCCGCATTGCAGGCAGGTTCTTTGCCACTGAGACAATGGGGAAGCCCCATTAGGAAAAGAAAAACTGCAATGATATCATTGACTGAGTTTGGGGTTAACAGGCAAAAAAAAATATGTGTCCTAAAATTGATGCAATGGTATGGCTGAATTATATAATACAAACATGATGGCTGGAGGTGATAATGCCATTGATTTAGCTGCATTATCTTGGGTATTATATACCAAATACACAAACTGAAAACTGGATTGTACAAACAAGAGACATAAAAAGTCATTGGACAGTTCTAAATTGGGAATTATCTTGATAAAATTTTTCTTTTCAAAAAATGCAATTTTGCTTGCCATAGAGAAAAAAGGGACAGGGATTCAGGCAAGAGCATGAGCCACAACTCCTAGTTGCAGAGCTGGAGGAGTAATCCAGGTGAGAAAAGATGGTGGCCCAAACAAAGATCATGTCATGGACTTGGGAAAGCAAACAGATTTCAAGATCACACAGGAGGTAAAGCCAGGGCAAGGACCAGAACATTCATTCATTTAGTGGTGACACCTAGATGCTAAGTATAAAATAAAAGACTCTCATGACATACTCTTGTTCCTTGAGGAGCTCTTGTTCTGGAGAACCAAATCTAGCTAGAAAGATTCATTTCAGTCAGCAGTGGCTGGGCTTTCCTGCTGGCTCAAGTACAAACATTGTTATAAGAGAACTTACATATATATTATCTCATTGCTATGGGAGAAATATGTTTTAGCAACCTGGGACAATAAAAGCAAAGGGACAGTCCTGTACAAAAGTGTTAATCAAGTAGATATTCTGGAAGGTTTCTTATATATGTCAGCATCTAGAATTTTAAAGTCCAGGATTAAAATACCATTTTGTCTATACTTTTAGATTCATATTGAACATAAAATGAATCATAATGTTGTGTGCATGCTATGCTCAGTCATTTCAATTGTATCTAATTCTTTGGAACTCTATGGAGAGTAGCCTGCCAGGCTTCCATATCCATGGGAGTTTCCAGGCAAGCATGCTGGAGTGGGTTGCTATGACCTCCTCCAGGGGATCTTCCCAACCCAGGGGATCAAGCCTGCCATCTCTTGCACCTCCCGCATTGCAGGCAGGTTCTTTGCCACTGAGACAATGGGGAAGCCCCATTAGGAAAAGAAAAACTGCAATGATATCATTGACTGAGTTTGGGGTTAACAGGCAAAAAAATATGTGTCCTAAAATTGATGCAATGGTATGGCTGAATTATATAATACAAACATGATGGCTGGAGGTGATAATGCCATTGATTTAGCTGCATTATCTTGGGTATTATATACCAAATACACAAACTGAAAACTGGATTGTACAAACAAGAGACATAAAAAGTCATTGGACAGTTCTAAATTGGGAATTATCTTGATAAAATTTTTCTTTTCAAAAAATGCAATTTTGCTTGCCATAGAGAAAAAAGGGACAGGGATTCAGGCAAGAGCATGAGCCACAACTCCTAGTTGCAGAGCTGGAGGAGTAATCCAGGTGAGAAAAGATGGTGGCCCAAACAAAGATCATGTCATGGACTTGGGAAAGCAAACAGATTTCAAGATCACACAGGAGGTAAAGCCAGGGCAAGGACCAGAACATTCATTCATTTAGTGGTGACACCTAGATGCTAAGTATAAAATAAAAGACTCTCATGACATACTCTTGTTCCTTGAGGAGCTCTTGTTCTGGAGAACCAAATCTAGCTAGAAAGATTCATTTCAGTCAGCAGTGGCTGGGCTTTCCTGCTGGCTCAAGTGATAAAGAATCTGCCTGCAATGCAGGCGACCTGGGTTCCACCCCTTGATCTGAAAGATTCCCTGGAGAAAAGAATGGCTATCAACTCCAATATTCTTTTTTTTTTTTTTAAAGATTTATTTATTTATTTATTTTGGGGGAGTGGGGTGGAGAGGAAGGGGAGCAGGCGGGCTACTTCTATTAGTCTTTTCATTTGTCTATTTTCATCCATCTTTGTTCTTTGGCCCGCGTGGGCCTTTCATCGCAGTGGCCTCTGTTGTCGCAGAGCACCGGCTCTGTGCGCACGTGCTCCAGAGTTCCAGCTCGGTAATTGGACAAATCGGTCCACTGGCTCCCCTGCACGTGGGACCTTCCCAGGCAAGGGATCGAACTGACGCCCCTTGCACTGCAAGGTGGTGTCCCCCCACTGGACCACCAGGGAAGCCCTACTCCAATATTCTTGCTTGAGAAATCACATGGACAGAAGAGCCTGATGGGCTACAGTTTGCGGGGTTGCAGAGTTGTACACGACTGAGGGACTAACACTTTCACTTTTTTAACTGTGAAGTTTTAGCTCCCAATTTTTGAGAGAAAAGGGTTTGGGATCTTGATACCTTGTAAGATAAAAATTGGGGCCTAAACATCTCCATCATTTTCTCTAAAGTAATCCTCCCTGGAGTTGCCTCTCTAGTCTGACCTTCAGGTGGGAAAGGAGTGGAATCAAAGGTAACTTGTGTTCTTTTTGATGACTCTTCTTCCCACAGTAGGTGGAAGAAGCTGACTAGGAATATGCAGCACAGGCTCCGTCAGTGCAGACTTTGACATCAGCTTAGTTCTTGAAGTCTCCGTTGGCTGTCTGTATTCTCTTTATTTTATACCGCTTGTTATCTTCACTATTATTGCTACATTAGTAATAGAAATAAATGATGGCTTCATTTCAAATGATGGTGCAAGGTTGTGGAAGTTCTGACTCAAAATTACATCTCTTATGTGATTAAAATCCTTATCTGATTTCACCAGGTTTCTTTACATTTTCCCCCAGATGGGATGGGAGAAGGTGGAGTTTGGTTAGTTTGTTATATGGTCTTGCTGTTTGAGATGAAAAGAATCAAGTCATTTGTTATTATTCCCTACTGTTTCCTCCTGAGGTGTCTAAAGTTAAATGGCGAAGAGGAACAGCTGTAGCCAATGTAGCAGCAATCCCTCTTTTAGACAAATCTAAACATCCCCAAAATAAAAACCGCATTACCCACATGTTCTATAAAAATCTTCACTAATCCACTGCCCTAAAGCAGCTGAATTGGCAATTTCAGGCCTCCAATGTTAAAAGGTGAGGGGGGAAAATGACAAAGAATAGAAAGAGATTCATAAGAAAATAAAGCCAAAAATCTCATATAGTGAGCCTCTCTGCATCTGTTTGTATATCTGGAGGCAGAAAAAAAGCTGTGACTAATCTAATTTGATTCATCCGAGTTTCACTGAACACTTAGTGAACTTAACACTTGGCACTATCTCATTTTCACTGAGCTGCATAGGACTGTGAATCACTTAGGATTAAAACCACACCTACCATGCCCAACATCCACAGGACTAGAGCAGTGCACATATCAGTCACACATAAAACGATCTCATGGTTTTTAAGTTGATGATGTTATCCACTAGAAAAACATTCTGTCTCATCCAATGTGTCACTCAAGATCAATGAAAGGGGAAAAGGATACAACAAACTCTGGCCTATTGTTTCCAAAATACTGTTAAGTAACAAATTTTCAAAATTAAACAATAAAAGAAAGAAAATACACATTTATAATGTACCAGACACTGTTCTCAGCAAAATGTGTATTATGCCATGTTATTTCTGTGAAGTTTCTGTGAGATAGGTAACATTTTGGATAAATTAAGGTAAAGCTCAACTAACTATTTTAGGTCACAAAATTTGAAGTTGCAATGTAAACTTATACAGCTTTCACACCACAAAATTGTTCCTTTCCATCAATTAAGACAAGAAAGAAAGCTTTGAACATATTCTGAAGTAGTTTATGTATCTTTGTTATCAAACTTGGTTTTTATTTCATGTGAAACCTTCCATATGTAAAGCCCTTTCGACAATTTTGATTAAAATCCTTATCTGATTTCACCAGGTTTCTTTACATTTTCCCCCAGATGGGATGGGAGAAGGTGGAGTTTGGTTAGTTTGTTATATGGTCTTGCTGTTTGAGATGAAAAGAATCAAGTCATTTGTTATTATTCCCTACTGTTTCCTCCTGAGGTGTCTAAAGTTAAATGGCGAAGAGGAACAGCTGTAGCCAATGTAGCAGCAATCCCTCTTTTAGACAAATCTAAACATCCCCAAAATAAAAACCGCATTACCCACATGTTCTATAAAAATCTTCACTAATCCACTGCCCTAAAGCAGCTGAATTGGCAATTTCAGGCCTCCAATGTTAAAAGGTGAGGGGGGAAAATGACAAAGAATAGAAAGAGATTCATAAGAAAATAAAGCCAAAAATCTCATATAGTGAGCCTCTCTGCATCTGTTTGTATATCTGGAGGCAGAAAAAAAGCTGTGACTAATCTAATTTGATTCATCCGAGTTTCACTGAACACTTAGTGAACTTAACACTTGGCACTATCTCATTTTCACTGAGCTGCATAGGACTGTGAATCACTTAGGATTAAAACCACACCTACCATGCCCAACATCCACAGGACTAGAGCAGTGCACATATCAGTCACACATAAAACGATCTCATGGTTTTTAAGTTGATGATGTTATCCACTAGAAAAACATTCTGTCTCATCCAATGTGTCACTCAAGATCAATGAAAGGGGAAAAGGATACAACAAACTCTGGCCTATTGTTTCCAAAATACTGTTAAGTAACAAATTTTCAAAATTAAACAATAAAAGAAAGAAAATACACATTTATAATGTACCAGACACTGTTCTCAGCAAAATGTGTATTATGCCATGTTATTTCTGTGAAGTTTCTGTGAGATAGGTAACATTTTGGATAAATTAAGGTAAAGCTCAACTAACTATTTTAGGTCACAAAATTTGAAGTTGCAATGTAAACTTATACAGCTTTCACACCACAAAATTGTTCCTTTCCATCAATTAAGACAAGAAAGAAAGCTTTGAACATATTCTGAAGTAGTTTATGTATCTTTGTTATCAAACTTGGTTTTTATTTCATGTGAAACCTTCCATATGTAAAGCCCTGGAAGATAGAGATGATTGACTGCTTAAATTAATTCATTTATTCATTCAACAGAGCTTTCATTCATTCAACACTGGTCTTTCCTTGTAGTTCAGCTGGTAAAGAATCCTTCTGCAAGGTAGGAGACCCTGGTTCAATTCTTAGGTCAGAAAGACCCTCTGGAGAAGGGATAGGCTACCCACTCCAGTATTCTTATCTGCAGAATTCCATGGCTCATCCATGGGTTGCAGAGGGTCAGACACAACTGAGCAACTTACCTTGACTTGAATACTCTTACTGTGTGATCTATACTTTCCCAGGGTTTCGGGATAAAGGAGGGATCACTAGAGTTTCTCTATATGGTGGCAACATGCTTAGAGTATTGGAAAATGCCTACCAGAAAATAAGGTGTGTAATATTTGTTGTCACTTAGAAAGAAAGGTAAAACATGATCTTTGGAATGGGAGTGGGAGGGTGAAAAGTTGATTTAGATCAAGTAGTATGTACAGGCCTCTCTATAGAGTTGTGATATGACCTAAAGTCATGAACTATGCACATATCCAGAGAATGAACACTTTAGGTCAATGAAGGATAGCTCTGTTGGTTGCAAGGTTAGAGTAGGCTTGATATGTTCAAGGAACAAGAAGAGTTCAATGAAGAGAAGGAAGAGAAGAGGACAATGAAGAGAAGGAAGAGAAGGAACAAGAAGAAGGTAATGAAGAAGAAGAGAGAAAAAAGAGAAGAAGAGAAAAGAGGAAAAGCCTGAGGAGGAAGGGGATTTATGGAGAACACAGCTATAACACCCTAGGTGTGCTAGCCATGGGAAGGGTAGTGTCTTCTCTTCTAGGTTTTAGGGAAGACTACTGGAGAAATCTGGGTTTCCCTGGTGGGTCAGATGGTAAAGAATCTACCCGCAGTGCAGAAAACCCTGGTTGGGAAGGTCGCCTGGAGAAGGGAATGGCTACCCACTCCAATATTCTTGCCTAGAGAATACTATCAACAGAAGAGCCTGGTGGGCTATAGTCTGCTATCACCAAGAGTCTGACAGGGCTAAGAGACTAGCACCCTTCACCTTTGGAGAGATCTAATTGTTGAAACTATCTGGTTCATGACTAATATGATAATTACAATTCCTCTGCAGAGAATAGTGAAAGTAATTCAGTCATGTCTGATTCTTTACAGCCCATGAATGAGTCATGGAATTCTCTAGGCAAAAATACTGGAATGGACAGCCTTTCTCTTCTCCAGGAAATCTTCCCAACCCAAGGATCAAACCCAGGTCTCCCTCATTGCAGGTGGATTGTTTACTGTCTGATCCCCCAGGGAAACCCTCTGTGGAGAATAAATTGTAACACATGTGACTGGAAGCAAGGAACACAGTAAAGAGGCTATTGTCAAATTCTAAGCCCTTGATGGCAGTGGCTTGGTCTAAAACAGCAGAGATGTTAAGTGAAAAGCTGAGATTCAGAACAGATTTTAAGAATAAAGCTGAAGGAATTTGGAGTACAAGAAAAGAACACATTGAGAATAGCTGCAAAGCTTTTGGTCTGAGCAGCTAGAACTATAAGGGAGCTATTACTTGAAATAGGAGACTCTGGGCAACACAGATTTGTTTTTGTACAGGTCTGTGCATGCATAAGTACATGCGTATGAGTGGGGATGGGTGTTTGGAGAATCAAGGGTTCTGATTTGGAATAGATTCTGAGACACCTTTTAGCTCCCTGGAATGGAAACTCCACGGATGCAAAGGCACAATGTTACTCATTGTGATAGCAACAAAGCAAGGCCTGGCAATTATTAGTAGTTGAAAAAAATGTTTGCTGCATGAGAGAGTAAATAAATAAATGCATGAACGAAAATTGAGACGTTGTAAACAATTGAATCTAAAAATTTGAAATTCAGAGGAGTTATTTGCATAGAGTTGCTGTAAAACCACAGGACTGAATGAAATCCTGTTAGGAGTCCATGCAATCAGGGGAATAAAAAGAAATTTCTCTGAGGGCTGCTTCGCATGGCACCCAATCTAATATGTTCATAGAAATAAGAGGAAGAGTCAGCAAAGAAGGTGAAGAATGTTCATTAAGTAAATAGAAAACTAGTAGCACGCCATTTCCCAGAAGCCAAGTGAAGAAAGTATTTCAATTGAGAATGGGTTTTTTTTTATTTGAACATATGGGAACTATTCTATTTGTTTAAAGAATTATTTTCTAGATATAAATAGAAAATGTTACTAATATCTGTCTTATGGTAGTTTAAAAATCTTGTGTTGAAGTCACATGCAGAATTTTTAATTTTTTTTTCTTAAAATACATATATCTACAGGCTTCCCTGGTGGTCCAGTGGGTAAGGACATCACCTTGCTGTGCAAGGGGTTTAGGTTCTATCCCTGGTCTGGGACTATCCCAAATGCCGTGAAGCGGCTGGACTGATGTGTCCAACTGCCCATCCAGAACTCTGGAGCGCATGAGCCGGTGCTTTGAAGCAAGAGAGGCCACTGCTCTGGGAGGCTCACACAGGCCAAAAAACAAAGATGGAAATAAATGAAAGACCAGTGGAAATTTGGAGTACAAGAAAAGAACACATTGAGAATAGCTGCAAAGCTTTTGGTCTGAGCAGCTAGAACTATAAGGGAGCTATTACTTGAAATAGGAGACTCTGGGCAACACAGATTTGTTTTTGTACAGGTCTGTGCATGCATAAGTACATGCGTATGAGTGGGGATGGGTGTTTGGAGAATCAAGGGTTCTGATTTGGAATAGATTCTGAGACACCTTTTAGCTCCCTGGAATGGAAACTCCACGGATGCAAAGGCACAATGTTACTCATTGTGATAGCAACAAAGCAAGGCCTGGCAATTATTAGTAGTTGAAAAAAATGTTTGCTGCATGAGAGAGTAAATAAATAAATGCATGAACGAAAATTGAGACGTTGTAAACAATTGAATCTAAAAATTTGAAATTCAGAGGAGTTATTTGCATAGAGTTGCTGTAAAACCACAGGACTGAATGAAATCCTGTTAGGAGTCCATGCAATCAGGGGAATAAAAAGAAATTTCTCTGAGGGCTGCTTCGCATGGCACCCAATCTAATATGTTCATAGAAATAAGAGGAAGAGTCAGCAAAGAAGGTGAAGAATGTTCATTAAGTAAATAGAAAACTAGTAGCACGCCATTTCCCAGAAGCCAAGTGAAGAAAGTATTTCAATTGAGAATGGGTTTTTTTTTATTTGAACATATGGGAACTATTCTATTTGTTTAAAGAATTATTTTCTAGATATAAATAGAAAATGTTACTAATATCTGTCTTATGGTAGTTTAAAAATCTTGTGTTGAAGTCACATGCAGAATTTTTAATTTTTTTTTCTTAAAATACATATATCTACAGGCTTCCCTGGTGGTCCAGTGGGTAAGGACATCACCTTGCTGTGCAAGGGGTTTAGGTTCTATCCCTGGTCTGGGACTATCCCAAATGCCGTGAAGCGGCTGGACTGATGTGTCCAACTGCCCATCCAGAACTCTGGAGCGCATGAGCCGGTGCTTTGAAGCAAGAGAGGCCACTGCTCTGGGAGGCTCACACAGGCCAAAAAACAAAGATGGAAATAAATGAAAGACCAGTGGAAGTGGCCAAAAAAAGAACCCCCAAAAAACAAGAAAACCTCATATATCTAACTCATGTGTGGATTTCTGAGAGAGTATCGGCTAGAAGATTATTCGATATGCCTTTATTCTCTCCGTCAAGTGCATTCATTAATTCATCAGAGCATCCTGTGTAAGGCAATCATTTGCATTTTTGAAAAGCTGTGACAATTGTAAAAGGGGGCACCATTTTTCCCTATGCCAGGACAGGAGAGATCTTCCTGATTTTCTCAGACAAAACAGGATGATGATCACCCTGTACCTCTTAGACATGATCCAAAAAGAGAAATGAAGGTGTGCATTTCCTTGAGGCAAAAATAAATGTCCTGGGTTGTCTGCAGCCAGCAGAAAGTAGTATTCAATGCGGACAAAGCCTGGTTGAGTCCAGTAGCATGAGGTCCCAGGCTCTGAAAGAGGGGTGTGATGTGTTTGCATATCCAGAGGGAGAAACAGAGAGGTGTCAACAGAAATAGCAACAGATGAGCACTCTCAAATGCTAATATGCTTGAAAGGAAACAATCTTGGGTGAGTGAAAACAAACAGTGACTTCTATACAGTTCTGCCATAGATGGTTTCTTTTTCTTATTATCTTTTGCTTATCATTTACCTCCAAGAGATTTTGCACCCAAGAAATTCACAACTGGATTGTTTTCCAAAACACTGGACAGGGGTTCCAACTATTCATTTTCTCATCTTCAGCTCATCTCTGAGATAAATTACTTATGGTTCTTAAGCAAATCATTTGCTATTTCAATTTTTCAAGTCCTTCCGGTGCAAACTTCAAAATATATAAGACTGATATCACTCATAAATTTTCTTAAAATACATATATCTACAGGCTTCCTGGTGGTCCAGTGGGTAGGACATCACCTTGCTGTGCAAGGGGTTTAGGTTCTATCCCTGGTCTGGGACTATCCCAAATGCCGTGAAGCGGCTGGACTGATGTGTCCAACTGCCCATCCAGAACTCTGGAGCGCATGAGCCGGTGCTTTGAAGCAAGAGAGGCCACTGCTCTGGGAGGCTCACACAGGCCAAAAAACAAAGATGGAAATAAATGAAAGACCAGTGGAAGTGGCCAAAAAAAGAACCCCCAAAAAACAAGAAAACCTCATATATCTAACTCATGTGTGGATTTCTGAGAGAGTATCGGCTAGAAGATTATTCGATATGCCTTTATTCTCTCCGTCAAGTGCATTCATTAATTCATCAGAGCATCCTGTGTAAGGCAATCATTTGCATTTTTGAAAAGCTGTGACAATTGTAAAAGGGGGCACCATTTTTCCCTATGCCAGGACAGGAGAGATCTTCCTGATTTTCTCAGACAAAACAGGATGATGATCACCCTGTACCTCTTAGACATGATCCAAAAAGAGAAATGAAGGTGTGCATTTCCTTGAGGCAAAAATAAATGTCCTGGGTTGTCTGCAGCCAGCAGAAAGTAGTATTCAATGCGGACAAAGCCTGGTTGAGTCCAGTAGCATGAGGTCCCAGGCTCTGAAAGAGGGGTGTGATGTGTTTGCATATCCAGAGGGAGAAACAGAGAGGTGTCAACAGAAATAGCAACAGATGAGCACTCTCAAATGCTAATATGCTTGAAAGGAAACAATCTTGGGTGAGTGAAAACAAACAGTGACTTCTATACAGTTCTGCCATAGATGGTTTCTTTTTCTTATTATCTTTTGCTTATCATTTACCTCCAAGAGATTTTGCACCCAAGAAATTCACAACTGGATTGTTTTCCAAAACACTGGACAGGGGTTCCAACTATTCATTTTCTCATCTTCAGCTCATCTCTGAGATAAATTACTTATGGTTCTTAAGCAAATCATTTGCTATTTCAATTTTTCAAGTCCTTCCGGTGCAAACTTCAAAATATATAAGACTGATATCACTCATAGGATTATGGTAAGGTTTGGGTAACATTATTTGTGCAACTTCTTTATTATTTATAAAACCTCTTAAAATTAGAGGTTTTAATATATTCTAAAATGAGTGACTTATTTTGATGTTTCCTAGACAGAAGGCTTCTAAGGTAGTTCTGTGGTAAAGAAGCTACCTGCTATGCAGGAGACACAAGTGCAAGTTCGATTCCTGGGTCAGGCAGATTCCCTGGAGTAGGAAATGACAACTCATTCCTATGCTTTTGTCTGGAGAATCCCGCGGACAGAGGGTTCTGGCAGGCTACAGCCCATGGTGTCACAAGAGTTGGATGTGCCTGAGCATACATGAATGCACACAGACAAACAACTAAAAGCGTCACTTAAGAATGAATTATCCATGCTCTAGCTGTTAATATTCCTAGTAATTCTTAACAGAAATCACAGACCAAATCCTTCTGTGCCTACAATACTATGCCATGTGAATTTTCAGAAGTTAGTCATTGAGTTTCCACTTTAAGGCAGAATCCTGCTCTGTTTATGAGTTTTGGATTTGGAAAGATAAGCATGTTGTTGCATAATGCCTCTCTTAGGGGTCCTTTGGCACTAGTTAATTCTGCCTAGATATTATTTCCTTCTTTCTCTTAAAAACTAGTCATTGCTTAATTATGTGTAAAGGTCCAGATAAAAGAATTAACTTTTACCTTGTCAAGACCATTCAGGACAAGTGCAAAGACATAGTGATGGCTGGGGGTGATGGTGGTGGGTACCAACCCAATGAAGATGCTTATCTTTCCCAGTTTCCTTGCAGCAAGATATGGAAGAAAAGGAGAAAAGTGGAAGTGAAGTCATTCAGTTGTGTCTGACTCTTTGTGATCCATGGATGAGCCATGGAGTTCTCCAGGCAAGAATGCTAGAGTGGGTAGTCTTTCCCAAGGGATTTTCACAATACAAGGATCAAACCCACACCAGGAAACTCTATAGCACCTGGGGGTCTCTTGCTCTTGCTGTGTGACTGATCTTTTTGTCAGGAGTCAGAACACCTAGCTACTCATTTTTGCCCCATAACTTGCTAGAGGTGTGGTTATGGACAAGTCACTTAACTGTCACCTTAATAAAATGGAAATAATGTCCCTGTATTCCATGTCATATAATAGATATAAGGATCTCTGGTGACCTCAAAATGGGTTAAATTATAGTCAGTTGATATGAGGTATGATATTCTTCTTGAGTACTAACTTCTTTTTTCTGAGTACTAACTTTAGCAATGTGCTTTATACATTAAAATTGATTCTTTTATTTCATCTTTCTGTAAACTTTAGAAATAGAGCAACATATGACTTGAGGAGGACATGCAGTTAGAATGCATTTTGTCAACTGTTACTTAGAAAACCCACTTTCCACCAAGTACTCCATTTGCAAAAGGCCAGCAGAGAGAGACTGACTAACAGATGTGTGAATTTTTACAACTAGAATGGTGGCAGCTGGGCCAAGCTACACATTTCACTCAGAGACCCACAGGCAGGAGAGAGGCCAAATGGGAAAAAACAGGCCTCTACAGAGTATAGACAGGAGGGCGTAAAGGTGAAGTTAAATTATGAGAACTGGTTCTGGAGTGAAACATTTGCCTATTTTATCTGGACGTGCTGAAAGCATGCTGTAAATAAGTAGGGGGCCCAAGTATGAGATGTCATAATAAATCTTGAGAGCCCTCAGGCATCAGATTGGATGCGTGAGATGGTTTAAAGGACAAAGTGGGTCAAAGGGCAAAATATCATCATGTTTAATGCATTCAGCAAAGACAGACATTTTTCTGCCAACTGGTTAGATGCAGACATTAACAAATGGTGAGCAGAAAAAAAAAAAAAAAAAAGACACAGCACTCTGTTCAAATAAAGCACAAACCAAGTTACAGAGGTGATAGGCTATTGGAAATACAGAGAACCCTATCGCTGGTTTGGGAATCACAAGTTAAGGGGTAAGATGTATATCCTCAGGTACCTGTGGAAAGACAAATACTCAGGGATGCATCTAAACAGAAAGATGCCTGGCTTTGTGGGGTACAAATATAAAGGTTTTTACCAAAATGCAGTTGTTCTTTGCTTTTTCTTCCTGAGTAAAAATTCAAAGAAAGAAATGTAGAATGTTAGCTTCAGGAAGAACTCTTTATTTTAATCAAAATTGCACAGATATAGGGGCAGGTACAATGTTGTAGGAACTTCATACTCTAGAAAATACTATTACTTATGATTATTTCTCAGATTTGATTAACTCCAGAGTTCTATCATTCTATTAATAAAAGGAGGATATTTTGTGAGGCTGACCAATAGAGGAAAATAGGAGTAGCCTTCACAGTCTTGTTTTATTTGGGAGGTGTGGTGTGGGGGGGTATTTTTGTTGCCATTTTTTTGCACTTAATTTGCCGTGATTGCCCTCAGTCAGCTTTTCTCTGCATGTTCTTGGTGAATATAAATTGATGCTCTGTCTCTCTGAAAATTGTTACGTAAAAGCTTAAACTGGTTTAAGCTGGCTTGCAACAAATTCTTTAATTCTTGAGGCCTTGTGTATAATTTTTCAATATACATTTGCTCAGAAGACCTAGCAGAGCCTCACCAGTCACACTGTTTGCTGGGCATGGAAGCTGGATCTCTCATAATAGCCCCAAAGACATCTGCATGATTTCTACACCTCTCCTTCCAGGTTTGCCCAATTTGTCTCTCTCCTGGAGGTCTCTAAGCCCTCTGCTTGTCTCATTCTTTCTGAAACTTGCTTTCCTCCGTTAATTAGCCTCCTTTGACATATTTCATAGACTCTGGGATTCCCAAGTTTGGATAGAACGAAAATCACATAGGGAGCTTGCTAAATAGAAATAGCCAGACCTTACCTTGAAACAACTGGCTCAAGCCATGCAGTCAGGGAGGAAATGGGAAACTGTGTATTTAACCTACATTCTGATATCCTCGTCACTCCCTGGAGTTTATTGTCATCAAGCCCTTAGGAATCCAGGAAACAGACTGGTTTCATATCCAATTACTAAAAATGATTTATTCTAAGTTTTGTTTCCGTACTTTCAAATGCCAACGTATTGCCTGTCACTTAGTATGGGCAATCACAAGTTAAGGGGTAAGATGTATATCCTCAGGTACCTGTGGAAAGACAAATACTCAGGGATGCATCTAAACAGAAAGATGCCTGGCTTTGTGGGGTACAAATATAAAGGTTTTTACCAAAATGCAGTTGTTCTTTGCTTTTTCTTCCTGAGTAAAAATTCAAAGAAAGAAATGTAGAATGTTAGCTTCAGGAAGAACTCTTTATTTTAATCAAAATTGCACAGATATAGGGGCAGGTACAATGTTGTAGGAACTTCATACTCTAGAAAATACTATTACTTATGATTATTTCTCAGATTTGATTAACTCCAGAGTTCTATCATTCTATTAATAAAAGGAGGATATTTTGTGAGGCTGACCAATAGAGGAAAATAGGAGTAGCCTTCACAGTCTTGTTTTATTTGGGAGGTGTGGTGTGGGGGGGTATTTTTGTTGCCATTTTTTTGCACTTAATTTGCCGTGATTGCCCTCAGTCAGCTTTTCTCTGCATGTTCTTGGTGAATATAAATTGATGCTCTGTCTCTCTGAAAATTGTTACGTAAAAGCTTAAACTGGTTTAAGCTGGCTTGCCAAGCAAATTCTTTAATTCTTGAGGCCTTGTGTATAATTTTTCAATATACATTTGCTCAGAAGACCTAGCAGAGCCTCACCAGTCACACTGTTTGCTGGGCATGGAAGCTGGATCTCTCATAATAGCCCCAAAGACATCTGCATGATTTCTACACCTCTCCTTCCAGGTTTGCCCAATTTGTCTCTCTCCTGGAGGTCTCTAAGCCCTCTGCTTGTCTCATTCTTTCTGAAACTTGCTTTCCTCCGTTAATTAGCCTCCTTTGACATATTTCATAGACTCTGGGATTCCCAAGTTTGGATAGAACGAAAATCACATAGGGAGCTTGCTAAATAGAAATAGCCAGACCTTACCTTGAAACAACTGGCTCAAGCCATGCAGTCAGGGAGGAAATGGGAAACTGTGTATTTAACCTACATTCTGATATCCTCGTCACTCCCTGGAGTTTATTGTCATCAAGCCCTTAGGAATCCAGGAAACAGACTGGTTTCATATCCAATTACTAAAAATGATTTATTCTAAGTTTTGTTTCCCGTACTTTCAAATGCCAACGTATTGCCTGTCACTTAGTATGGGCCCAGGAAAAAGTTTATGTTATCATTCTTATTCTTTTTTTCTAAAGTATTCACTTAATTTTGGATGTCAATCTAGTTTGTTTTCTTTCTGAGGAATAGCTATGAGAAGTTTTATGAAACCAATAACAATAATGATATTACCAGCAATAATAATGGTAATAGTAATAATAATGGTATGGGCATGCTCAGTTGCTTGAATTATGTCTGACCCTGTGTGACCCTATGGAATGTAGCCTGCCAGGTTCCTTTATCCATGGGGATTCTCCAAGAGAGAATATCAGGTTGGGTTGCCATGTGTTCCTCCAGGGGATCTTCCCAACCCAAGAATTGAACTCCCATCTCTTATTCATTGGCAGATGGATTCTCTACCACTAGAACCACCTGAGAGGCCTGATAATAATGGTAGATAGCATCTATTGAGATAAGTACAATGCCAGACACTGTTCAATCACTGTACATTTAATCTTCATTACAATCCTCTAAGGAAAGTACAGTTACTATCCCCATTTTGTAAATGAAACAATTGAGACTGAGTGTTCTCCGCAGGGTTTTGAAAGTGAGGAGTAAACCTAAAATTCAACCCCAGGGCATCTGAGCTCACTATGCTGCTAACCATCATCTGTGCAGAAGTGAGGTTCATTGCCACACCATAGAGGTAATAAAGCAGGAACTTTCTCCAAGGGCTTTACTTTCCATTAAGTCTAGCGTAAACTCATAAAATAGCCCCAAAAAATGAGTTTCTACCTCTCCTTCCAGGTTTGCCCAATTTGTCTCTCTCGGGGCTTGTCTCCATTCTTTCTGAAACTTGCTTTCCTCCGTTAATTAGCCTCCTTTGACATATTTCATAGACTCTGGGATTCCCAAGTTTGGATAGAACGAAAATCACATAGGAGCTTGCTAAATAGAAATAGCCAGACCTTACCTTGAAACAACTGGCTCAAGCCATGCAGTCAGGGAGGAAATGGGAAACTGTGTATTTAACCTACATTCTGATATTCTCGTCACTCCCTGGAGTTTATTGTCATCAAGCCCTTAGGAATCCAGGAAACAGACTGGTTTCATATCCAATTACTAAAAATGATTTATTCTAAGTTTTGTTTCCCGTACTTTCAAATGCCAACGTATTGCCTGTCACTTAGTATGGGCCCAGGAAAAAGTTTATGTTATCATTCTTATTCTTTTTTTCTAAAGTATTCACTTAATTTTGGATGTCAATCTAGTTTGTTTTCTTTCTGAGGAATAGCTATGAGAAGTTTTATGAAACCAATAACAATAATGATATTACCAGCAATAATAATGGTAATAGTAATAATAATGGTATGGGCATGCTCAGTTGCTTGAATTATGTCTGACCCTGTGTGACCCTATGGAATGTAGCCTGCCAGGTTCCTTTATCCATGGGGATTCTCCAAGAGAGAATATCAGGTTGGGTTGCCATGTGTTCCTCCAGGGGATCTTCCCAACCCAAGAATTGAACTCCCATCTCTTATTCATTGGCAGATGGATTCTCTACCACTAGAACCACCTGAGAGGCCTGATAATAATGGTAGATAGCATCTATTGAGATAAGTACAATGCCAGACACTGTTCAATCACTGTACATTTAATCTTCATTACAATCCTCTAAGGAAAGTACAGTTACTATCCCCATTTTGTAAATGAAACAATTGAGACTGAGTGTTCTCCGCAGGGTTTTGAAAGTGAGGAGTAAACCTAAAATTCAACCCCAGGGCATCTGAGCTCACTATGCTGCTAACCATCATCTGTGCAGAAGTGAGGTTCATTGCCACACCATAGAGGTAATAAAGCAGGAACTTTCTCCAAGTTTTGTCGAATGATTCACTATGTAGCCAGTCTCAGGAGTCTAGCCCTACAAAATCCTAATAGTGATTGTCTGATAAGATATCTTAAGCATAGAGGTGCAAGGTTGAAGATGGATTGTCCTTACCTGACTATGGTAAGACCAGGTAGTATAGTCTATGGGGAGTATAGCTTAATATCTAAGAACGTGGAACTAGAGCTAAGATTACTTTGGTCTCAATCTTGTGTTTGTCCCTTACTGTAGCTTTGACTTGATATAAGGCTACTTAATTTCTTTGAGGCTCAGTTACCTCTTCTAAAGTAGACATAATGAAAAATACCTCATAATGTTTTTGTAAAGTATATGCAATATTGCTTAGTAAGTTCTTGATAAGAGGAAGTCATCATCATTATCATTATTATGCATCTGGAAAGACCCAAAAGAACTTTAAGGCTACACTAGCTGCCAGTGACACTAAAGACAGAAATGTAGGGGAGCTTTCCCTTATTTATGCATTCAAGCTTAAAGAGTTTTAATAAGAGAACAACAGGACAGCAATAGAGAAAATGAAGACAGAAGGCAACGTGTTTGTTAAAGGAAACCTCATTAACATGTACAAGTATTTAGAGATTCTGCATATTTATTTCAGAGTGAAAGATTTTACTATTAAAAACATTAATAGATGTTTAGGAGGGCAAACATAGTGCCCAATGGAAACATTTCACAGTTCAGTTATATCTAAGTAGTTGTCACTGGTTTTAGTTGTACTAACCTTAATTTTATAATTTAATAGGTCTTCATGCTAAAGAACAAAGGAAGAAATACTTTAAACAAAATATTTGCCATATTTCTTCATTTTTATTTGCTTTTTTGCTCTCTAGTGATTAGAATTTGATGGCTATACTATTTGACATAAATACATGGGTGAGTCCTTAAGCTAATCATCAAAATCCTATTGAAAAATATTTTAAAAGTCACCTGTAAATAAAATACCTAATTACAATGCTGGACATCATTAATCATTTAAGCTTAATTTATAGTTTCTTTTAAACATTAACTTTTAAGTCAAAAAATGTTGAGCGTATTAAAATACTGGTCTGACATAAACCCTGAGGGAAAGATAGAGAAATACTCTCTGTAGAAGATCAAATAACCCAGAAAGGATTTGATGTCCTGGGACCAGGGCTCTGATAACATGCTAAGAAGATGGACGTTTCCCAACAACTCCCTGCAGCAAGTAGTATGAATTGATCATTGGTTGTTATATTAACTATTAAAGTTTGTGAAATAGGAACTCAGATCTCTAGTTCATACTTACATACATAATTCTCCTATTAGTAAACTCTGGTTCACATGAAACAGAAACCATAAGAGACACTGGAGGAAAATTGTTGTTGACCTTTGGAGATCAATCAGTGTTCTGATTGATTTTGCCTTTCTATATCAAGTGCTATAAATTTTTCTAATAGTAACTCAGGTAGAGCCCACTGTAGGCCTCAAGTCATTCCTTTGTTCCACAGATACCTACTCTATGGAACCCATTGTAAAGAAAATTCAGATATAAAGTATTCTGAATAAACATTCACTCCTGTAATAAATAATGAGGTATATGTATAGCTTGAATTACAGTTTTCTGCAGATATATAGCAGGAGTGGGAATTGCAGGATGTTCATTGCAGTACTGTTTACAAGAGCCAAGACATGAAGCAACCTAAACATCCATTGACAGATGAATAGATACAGGAGATGTGTTATATACAATGGAATATTACTCAACCATAAATAAGAATGAAATAATGCCACTTGCAGCAAAATAGATGAACCTACAGTTTATCATATTAAGTGAATAAGTAAAAAAAAAAGAAAGAAACGCAAATGCCATATGATATTGCTTATATGTGGAATATTATTGAATTCATTTACAAAACAGAAAGATGGTCATAGGCATAGAAAACAAATTCATGGTTGTCAAGGGGGAAAATGGAAAAAGAATAAATTGGGAGTTTGGGATTAATATATCCATAGTGTGCTCTTTGCAACCCTATGGACCATAGGTTGCCAGGCAGGTATGTTCATAGAATTATCCAGCCAAGAGTACTGAAGTGGGTTGCCATGCCCCCCTCCAGGCCATCTTCCCTAGCCAGGGATCAAACCTGGGTCTCTTATGTCTCCTGCTTTAACAGGAGGGTTCTTTGCCACTAGTGGCACCTGGGAAGCCCAGCATATACATAAAACTGTCTATAAAATAGATAACCAACAGGGACCTACTCTATAGCACAGGGAACTATACTCAATATTTTGTAATAACCTATAAGGGAAAAGAATTTGAAAAATAATAGATTATAGATAATGTATAACTGAATCACTCTTCTGTACACCTGAAACTAACATGACATTGTAAATCAGCTATAGTTCAATAGAAAAAACATTAAAAAACAAGAAAATATTTCACTCCTGGATTATTACTATTAAATGTTTAAGATTTATCAGGGGACATTTAATCTATCAGAGAGGTTTGAGGAGATTCCATCAGAAAGTTACAACTGGTCTGTACAAGTTTGCTTACTTTCTGAGTGATCCAGTCATGTCTGATGCTTTGTAGCCTTAGGTCTGCAGCCCTCCAGGCTTCTTTGTTTATGGGATTTTTTTCAGGCAAGAATAGTGGTGTGGTTTGCCATTTCCTCCTTCAGGGAATCTTCCCAGCCAGGGACTGAACCCACATCTCCTGTGTCTCCTGCACTGCAGTCAAACGCTTTCTTTACCTGCTGAGCCATCAGGGAAGCCTAATGTATGTGGTGAGAATCAGAGAGAAGGACATTCACAACCATGAAAACAACACAGGCAAGAGACCTGTGGAGGAAGGAAGCCTGGCAAATACAAATGGCAGAACAAGGGTGAGTAGGGCTGGAGGCAGAAGGGCACATGGTACAGCAAGCTGGGAGGGGAGTAGAGGAGGTAGATCACCCAGGGAGGGAAAGTGACAAAGGACACCATTAAATGATTTCAATAGGTGAGCAAACTGACAAGTTTGGTCTTTTGAGAGAATCTCTTGGCTGCTGAATGAAGAATGGATCCAAGGTTGCCAAAATGAATGTGCATTGATTATTCAGGAGGATTTGACAGAATCTAGGCAGGAAATAATGATGATCTTGACCTTCACACTGTTGGCATTTGAACTTTCTGTGATGATCTTCTAATCTGCACAGACACAGTTGCCATTAACGATTCAACATGTAAATGTAGCTAGTGAGACCAAGAAATTGTTTTATTTAATATCATTTTGAATTTATGTTTATAAAGTCACATCACATCAAGAAAAGCCATAAGCAGCTAGTCACCAGTGTATTGGACAGTATGGTTCTAAGGGGTGAGAATCTTGGATGTTAAATTCTTCCAAAACTCTGTAAAATGAACCAGATCCTATAGTTCACAATGAGGAAGGAGACAGAAATGATGTGAATGATGCTATCTGGCTACTATTTGGAAGAAACTAGATTTTAACCAACTTACTTAGTCTCCAGACCTTATTCTCATTCTCTCTCTCTCTTTTTCTGTCTCTCTTTCTTTCATAAAAGGTTAAAGGTTAAAAAATGTGACCTTTCCTGACCTGATCAGTTTTGGGATGTCCGTAAGTTGTGGTGTCTCAGGGTTGTCTGGTTTCACACTAGTAATCCTAAAATAATATTAATAGCATCCCTTCACAATCTCCACAGTGTCCTGGTTTGGATGATAAATTATATGGTCATCCTTGCCAACTGCTACTGAAGATGTCAGATTTATTGCACCAAATACATTTGAAAAAATAAGTCATGGAAGATAAAATACAGCCTCAAATTCCTTGGTGAAAGTTTCTACTAGAAAGTTTTAAAGCATTGTAGAGTACAAAATAAATTACACTTGTTGAATAATAAACTGTAACACTGCATGAAGCTGACGACTATTAAAACTACTTGAAAAGTTAAGTTTTGTCAGGTTCCCTTTAGTAATGTCAGTTAAGTGTTTTTCTACTCAGAAAGTTATCAAATACAAAGGGAAAATGATCTTGACAGCAAGCTGGGAGGGGAGTAGAGGAGGTAGATCACCCAGGGAGGGAAAGTGACAAAGGACACCATTAAATGATTTCAATAGGTGAGCAAACTGACAAGTTTGGTCTTTTGAGAGAATCTCTTGGCTGCTGAATGAAGAATGGATCCAAGGTTGCCAAAATGAATGTGCATTGATTATTCAGGAGGATTTGACAGAATCTAGGCAGGAAATAATGATGATCTTGACCTTCACACTGTTGGCATTTGAACTTTCTGTGATGATCTTCTAATCTGCACAGACACAGTTGCCATTAACGATTCAACATGTAAATGTAGCTAGTGAGACCAAGAAATTGTTTTATTTAATATCATTTTGAATTTATGTTTATAAAGTCACATCACATCAAGAAAAGCCATAAGCAGCTAGTCACCAGTGTATTGGACAGTATGGTTCTAAGGGGTGAGAATCTTGGATGTTAAATTCTTCCAAAACTCTGTAAAATGAACCAGATCCTATAGTTCACAATGAGGAAGGAGACAGAAATGATGTGAATGATGCTATCTGGCTACTATTTGGAAGAAACTAGATTTTAACCAACTTACTTAGTCTCCAGACCTTATTCTCTTTCTCTCTCTCTTTTTCTGTCTCTCTTTCTTTCATAAAAGGTTAAAGGTTAAAAAATGTGACCTTTCCTGACCTGATCAGTTTTGGGATGTCCGTAAGTTGTGGTGTCTCAGGGTTGTCTGGTTTCACACTAGTAATCCTAAAATAATATTAATAGCATCCCTTCACAATCTCCACAGTGTCCTGGTTTGGATGATAAATTATATGGTCATCCTTGCCAACTGCTACTGAAGATGTCAGATTTATTGCACCAAATACATTTGAAAAAATAAGTCATGGAAGATAAAATACAGCCTCAAATTCCTTGGTGAAAGTTTCTACTAGAAAGTTTTAAAGCATTGTAGAGTACAAAATAAATTACACTTGTTGAATAATAAACTGTAACACTGCATGAAGCTGACGACTATTAAAACTACTTGAAAAGTTAAGTTTTGTCAGGTTCCCTTTAGTAATGTCAGTTAAGTGTCTTTCATTAATTCTTATTTGCCTCACTTTTTCTGTAAATAACTTATTAACCACCCACTACTTCTACTGTGACTGATTAAATGGTATAAACGCTGAGAAAAACAACATGAATGACATAAATGCCAAGAATCATTTGAAATGTGAAAATATCTTTAATACAGACATTCTGTTTATGACTCTTACAAACATACTTAAGGAAGTACACAGTTAAATAGCATCAATGATTAAATAGGATTGGTAGAAATTCTTCATTTTCTTAATTCTTTAAATATGGTATATACTCAGGAACTTAATATAGGAAACAAAAGTAGGTCAAACTGGTCTCCCAGGTGGTTCAGTGGTAAATAATTCATCTACCTATGAAAGAGAAGCAGGTTCAGTCCCGGATGCTGGAAAATGTCACAGAGGAGGAAATGGCAACACACTCCAGTATTCTTGCCTGAGAAATCCCACAGACAGAGGAGCTTGGTGGGCTACCGTACACAGTGTCATAAAGAGTTGGACACAACTTAGCAATTAACAACAAAGTAATTCAAAGAGAATCAGAAAATATGCTGTGGCAAGCCAATATCAAATAATTGCACTGGTGTCAAATCTGATCAGGACTGAGACGATTCAGAGCAGGAGGATGTAGAAGACTCTAGAAAATAATAAAACGAGAGACGTGAAGCTCTGACTCAGTTTGCCATGCTGATGGTATCTTCACGCCTCATAATCCTTCCTGCATTCTGAACACTGGTGACATTTTCCAAAGCAATGGAGTACATTATGGAGTGAATTTTTAAGTCTTCAGTTTCCTAATGTACTGCCTCAATTTGAGAGAAAGTTGAATTTAGTAGTCACAAAGGAAAGAATCATCCTTGTCTAGATAGAGATGCTCCAGGAATATAGGTCTTTTTTTCCTTGCCAACTGCTACTGAAGATGTCAGATTTATTGCACCAAATACATTTGAAAAAATAAGTCATGGAAGATAAAATACAGCCTCAAATTCCTTGGTGAAAGTTTCTACTAGAAAGTTTTAAAGCATTGTAGAGTACAAAATAAATTACACTTGTTGAATAATAAACTGTAACACTGCATGAAGCTGACGACTATTAAAACTACTTGAAAAGTTAAGTTTTGTCAGGTTCCCTTTAGTAATGTCAGTTAAGTGTCTTTCATTAATTCTTATTTGCCTCACTTTTTCTGTAAATAACTTATTAACCACCCACTACTTCTACTGTGACTGATTAAATGGTATAAACGCTGAGAAAAACAACATGAATGACATAAATGCCAAGAATCATTTGAAATGTGAAAATATCTTTAATACAGACATTCTGTTTATGACTCTTACAAACATACTTAAGGAAGTACACAGTTAAATAGCATCAATGATTAAATAGGATTGGTAGAAATTCTTCATTTTCTTAATTCTTTAAATATGGTATATACTCAGGAACTTAATATAGGAAACAAAAGTAGGTCAAACTGGTCTCCCAGGTGGTTCAGTGGTAAATAATTCATCTACCTATGAAAGAGAAGCAGGTTCAGTCCCGGATGCTGGAAAATGTCACAGAGGAGGAAATGGCAACACACTCCAGTATTCTTGCCTGAGAAATCCCACAGACAGAGGAGCTTGGTGGGCTACCGTACACAGTGTCATAAAGAGTTGGACACAACTTAGCAATTAACAACAAAGTAATTCAAAGAGAATCAGAAAATATGCTGTGGCAAGCCAATATCAAATAATTGCACTGGTGTCAAATCTGATCAGGACTGAGACGATTCAGAGCAGGAGGATGTAGAAGACTCTAGAAAATAATAAAACGAGAGACGTGAAGCTCTGACTCAGTTTGCCATGCTGATGGTATCTTCACGCCTCATAATCCTTCCTGCATTCTGAACACTGGTGACATTTTCCAAAGCAATGGAGTACATTATGGAGTGAATTTTTAAGTCTTCAGTTTCCTAATGTACTGCCTCAATTTGAGAGAAAGTTGAATTTAGTAGTCACAAAGGAAAGAATCATCCTTGTCTAGATAGAGATGCTCCAGGAAGCTGTAGAAATACGTACAAAGATTGGTTATACAAGCTCCCCAATTATAACACTGAAAGAAATGACCAAAAGATCAAGAGGCAGCAAGCAGGCAATTTAATCCATAGCTGCATCCTTGGGGGTTACTTCTGGTCAGGACTCACAGGATGTAACCATGGAATAAAGGGCTTTAGTCAAGTGAAGAATACCTCTCCCAGTAGCAATCCAGAACAAAAGATGCACTCCCACAAAATCTTGGATGCTAAATAGAACTCCTCCAAACATGTCACCCCCCCATGTGCATGCATGCACACACACATATACACGCACACAATTGTTTGGATTAGAAGAATAGTTTCCTGTGTTTTCATGGATTTTTGCAGAAGCAAACAGAAGTGAAATCCACCATTGTGGAACATAGATTATGACTCAGATGGTAAAGAATATGCCTGCAATATAGGAGACTCAGGTCGAATACCTGGGTCAGAAAGATCCCCTGGAGAAGGGAATGATTATCCACTCCAATATTCTTGCCTGGAGAACTCCATCGACAGAGGAGCCTGACAGGCTAGGGCCATGGGTCACAACACGTCAGACATGACTGAGTAACTAGCATTTCATTTCAGATTAATGAAAAGCTTCATTTAAATCTCACTTATGTTAGATGCAATGCAATGTACATTGCTTTACCATGTTCAATTTTCTGTTCACACCAGATTAGGTATAAATTGGTGTGAATTGACTGAGTAACACCAGAAAATATGCTGTGGCAAGCAAATATCAAATAATTGCACTGGTGTCAAATCTGATCAGGACTGAGACAATTCAGAGCAGGAGGATGTAGAAGACTCTAGAAAATAATAAAACGAGAGACGTGAAGCTCTGACTCAGTTTGCCATGCTGATGGTATCTTCACGCCTCATAATCCTTCCTGCATTCTGAACACTGGTGACATTTTCCAAAGCAATGGAGTACATTATGGAGTGAATTTTTAAGTCTTCAGTTTCCTAATGTACTGCCTCAATTTGAGAGAAAGTTGAATTTAGTAGTCACAAAGGAAAGAATCATCCTTGTCTAGATAGAGATGCTCCAGGAAGCTGTAGAAATACGTACAAAGATTGGTTATACAAGCTCCCCAATTATAACACTGAAAGAAATGACCAAAAGATCAAGAGGCAGCAAGCAGGCAATTTAATCCATAGCTGCATCCTTGGGGGTTACTTCTGGTCAGGACTCACAGGATGTAACCATGGAATAAAGGGCTTTAGTCAAGTGAAGAATACCTCTCCCAGTAGCAATCCAGAACAAAAGATGCACTCCCACAAAATCTTGGATGCTAAATAGAACTCCTCCAAACATGTCACCCCCCCATGTGCATGCATGCACACACACATATACACGCACACAATTGTTTGGATTAGAAGAATAGTTTCCTGTGTTTTCATGGATTTTTGCAGAAGCAAACAGAAGTGAAATCCACCATTGTGGAACATAGATTATGACTCAGATGGTAAAGAATATGCCTGCAATATAGGAGACTCAGGTCGAATACCTGGGTCAGAAAGATCCCCTGGAGAAGGAAATGATTATCCACTCCAATATTCTTGCCTGGAGAACTCCATCGACAGAGGAGCCTGACAGGCTAGGGCCATGGGTCACAACACGTCAGACATGACTGAGTAACTAGCATTTCATTTCAGATTAATGAAAAGCTTCATTTAAATCTCACTTATGTTAGATGCAATGCAATGTACATTGCTTTACCATGTCTCAATTTTCTGTTCCCACACCAGATTAGGTATAAATTGGTGTGAATTGTAGACTGATGTCAGCCACAGAATAGGATCAGTCCATCACACACATCCAAGGACAAAAAAAAACCTTGGTGAGAATCACATCATAAATTTTTCTGTATTCATGACTGTCATCTTTTTACAATATCCTGGTAAGCAGAGATTGGAAATTACCATCAAATACACTCTTGGTGATAGCTGTAAATTACTTGTAATCAAGGCACATAGTTATTTTTTAATACCTCAGATGTTCAGGACTGATTTCAACATGATTCTGCTCATGTAGGTTGGACTCTGAGTGGTCAAGGTGAGGCTGAGGTGTTCAGGCATTTTTACCAACCTCCCTCAAGACTCAGACCACAATGTTTCTGTCATCTCACACTAACCTGTGCTTTCTAGCTATGATGAGGGGTTTCTTGTTGTTTTGTTTAGATTCAGTTTCTCTGAATATCATTATTGCTGACCTGGATTCCACATAAAACTTCTGCTACCAACATTGTGCAGAATCTATTTCTCACTTACAGTGTGTGATGTTAGTTTTAGCTGTAATTCTATGTGACTCTTTTAAGAGTGGTGCCCTGGTCTCATGTGACACATGTCTCACACTGATTGTTATTTTATCTTATTTATCCTTTTTAATAAGGATGAATTCTTTAGACACTCAGGGTAAATAAGCAGCATTTCTTATAGAACGGTTTCTGAGCTGTGCTCTTTCCTATTTCAATGTGCAATATAACACAAAGAAAGGTGTGTACAAGGAATAATCTATCATAAGACTTGGGAGAGGAAATGAAATACTGCTAAAACACTGATAGGGACTTCCCTTGTGGCCTAGTGGTTAAGAAACTACCTTCCAATGTAGGGGACATCAGTTCAATCCCTGGTTGAAAAACTAAGATCCCACAAGAAGCAGGGAAACTAAGCCCATGCATCACAACTGAGACCTAGCACAGCCAAAAATAAATAAATAAATAAATAACGTCTGATATCTAGTATATGTAGTATGAATCAACAGAAAATTAAAATGATCAGGACTGCAATCTTGCTTTTCTTTAAATTTTATTTATTTATTTATTTCTGGCTATTCTGGGTTTTCACTGCTGCCACAGGCTCTTCTCTAGTTGCAAGGAGTGGGGACTGCTCTCTAGTTGAGGTAAGCAGGCTTCTTGTTGCGATGACATCCCTTGCTGTGGAAGTCAGGCTCTAGAGCACACGGGCTTCAATAGTTGTGACACATGGGCTCCATAGTTGTGGCTTGGAGATTCTAGAGCACAGGCTTAATAGTTGTGGCTCATGGGCTTAGTTGCTGCACAGCATATGGGATCATCCCGGATTAGGGATTGAACCCACGTCTCCTTTATTGGCAGGTGAACTCTTCACCAGTGAGCTAACAGGGAAGCTCCTAATCTTGCTGTTTTTGCACCACAGACTATAACATGGGCCTGTGTAAATACAATTAAGGGCAGAAATGATTCATTACAATAAGAGTGGTATGGCAATGTGATACAGTTTTCAAGGAAATGTGAACACAATTGAAAGTATGGTCAATGGTGATTAGCACTAAAAAATCCTGTCCTTTTTGCTACCAACATTGTGCAGAATCTATTTCTCACTTACAGTGTGTGATGTTAGTTTTAGCTGTAATTCTATGTGACTCTTTTAAGAGTGGTGCCCTGGTCTCATGTGACACATGTCTCACACTGATTGTTATTTTATCTTATTTATCCTTTTTAATAAGGATGAATTCTTTAGACACTCAGGGTAAATAAGCAGCATTTCTTATAGAACGGTTTCTGAGCTGTGCTCTTTCCTATTTCAATGTGCAATATAACACAAAGAAAGGTGTGTACAAGGAATAATCTATCATAAGACTTGGGAGAGGAAATGAAATACTGCTAAAACACTGATAGGGACTTCCCTTGTGGCCTAGTGGTTAAGAAACTACCTTCCAATGTAGGGGACATCAGTTCAATCCCTGGTTGAAAAACTAAGATCCCACAAGAAGCAGGGAAACTAAGCCCATGCATCACAACTGAGACCTAGCACAGCCAAAAATAAATAAATAAATAAATAACGTCTGATATCTAGTATATGTAGTATGAATCAACAGAAAATTAAAATGATCAGGACTGCAATCTTGCTTTTCTTTAAATTTTATTTATTTATTTATTTCTGGCTATTCTGGGTTTTCACTGCTGCCACAGGCTCTTCTCTAGTTGCAAGGAGTGGGGACTGCTCTCTAGTTGAGGTAAGCAGGCTTCTTGTTGCGATGACATCCCTTGCTGTGGAAGTCAGGCTCTAGAGCACACGGGCTTCAATAGTTGTGACACATGGGCTCCATAGTTGTGGCTTGGAGATTCTAGAGCACAGGCTTAATAGTTGTGGCTCATGGGCTTAGTTGCTGCACAGCATATGGGATCATCCCGGATTAGGGATTGAACCCACGTCTCCTTTATTGGCAGGTGAACTCTTCACCAGTGAGCTAACAGGGAAGCTCCTAATCTTGCTGTTTTTGCACCACAGACTATAACATGGGCCTGTGTAAATACAATTAAGGGCAGAAATGATTCATTACAATAAGAGTGGTATGGCAATGTGATACAGTTTTCAAGGAAATGTGAACACATAAATTGAGAATTCAAAGAAAACTTCAAGCTGATTGTCTAGTATTGGTGGAATTCTGACAGCTCGGTGTGAAGTGAAGAAGCATTTCATGTGAAGCGAGTAGCATCAAAAAGATGGGAAAGTACTGGTAATGTCAAGTTGTCAGGTTACACAGAAGCATGGAGATATATTATGGAAAGGATGGAATAAAAATTGCAAATATATACTGAGACCAGAGCATAGAAGTTCTTGAATTTTATATCAAGACATATGAACTTATTTAGTAAATAATGGGAGTCTTTTCAATATGTTTAACTATGACCATGTACGTGCTTTAGGATGGGACAGTGACATGCAGAATGGACTAGAGCAGACGTAAAAAGAAGATTGGCAGTCTGAATTAGAAGTAAGAAGTAAGACGAAGCCTCAAGCATGGTAGCGTCTCTTTTTGTTTTAATTAAATTATGACTGATTTACAGTGTTTCAGATGTACATCAGTGATTCAGAATACATACATATATATATATATATATATATATATGTATATATTTTGTTTTTCTTATTATTTGAAATTACAGGATATTATAAAATATTGAGTATAGTTCACTGTGCCATGTAGTATGCCCTTACTGTTTATATAGTTTTCATATAGTAGTGTGTAGCTGTTAATCCTCAGAACTCCCAGTTTACCCCTCCCCTTTCCCTTTTGATAACCGCAAGTTTGTTTTCTATGTCTGTGAGTCTCTTTCTGTTTCACAAATGAGTTCAGTTGTACTTTTTTTTCTATTCCACCTTTCTGACCCAGAGATTAAACCCGAGTCTCCTGCTTGGCAGGTGGATTCTTTGCCACTGCACCACTTGGGAAGTACCTTGTTGCTGTCCAGTCACTATGTCTTACTTTTTGGGACCCCATGAACTGCAGCACACCAGGCTTCCCTGTCCTTCGCTATCTCCCAGAGTTTGCTCCAACTCATGTTCATTGAGTCAGTGATGCCATCCTATCATCTGATTCTCTGTTGTCCTCTTCTCTTTCTCTCAATCTTTCCCAGTATCAGAGTCTTTTCCAGTGAATCGACTATTCACATCAGATGGCTAAAGTATTGCAGCTTCAGCATCCTTCCTCCCAATAAATATTCAGGATTGATTTCCTTCAGGACTGACTGTTTTGATCTCTTTGCTGTCCAAGGGGCTCTCAAGAGTCTTCTCCAGCACCACAGTTTGAAAAGATGTTTTCATCACTCAGCCTTCTTTTATGAGCCAAGTCTCATTCAACCCTGACTATTGGAAAAACCATAGCATTTGCTATATGAATCTTTGTCATCAAAATGATGTCTCTGTTTTTTAATTAGCTGTCTAGGTTTGTCATAGCTCTTAGACTCCACATCTAAGTGATAGTGGGTTTCCCAAGTGGCACTAGTAGTAAAGAATCTGCCTGCCAATACAGGACATGTTCAATCCTTCTATGTGGGAAGATTCCCCTGGAGTAGGAAATGGCAACACACTAGGGTAGTTCCTGGAAAATTCCATGGGTAGAGGAACATGGCAGGCACTGCAAGGAATTGGACATGGTCGAGAACACGCAAGCACATAAGTGATATAATATGACATTTGTCTTTCTCTATAACCTTAAAAGATCATAACATCTGAGGACCTCAGTTAACACATTAGTAAAGGATGGCTGAATTCAAAATAGTGGAAAGAATGTCATCCCTGGTTATATGAGAGGGGAAGAGAGAACTGGATAAAGACTAATAGATGAAGCACATACTTGATTATTAGAAGAATAGAAAAATCCTTAGTAAAAATAGTAGGAGAATTCTGGGCTTTGGGAAACATGGCAATACATTGAAATGCCATAAACACAATCTTAGTCTAAATTATACTAATTTTTCCAATTTTATGGTGATCTGTCAATTAGCTAGAAGTCCTGACTTTTAAAGACATTTAACGTGGTTCATAAAAATGTCATGATTTTTTTAAACACACTCATTTGCACCGTGATTAAATGAACAAAAGCAGAGTTGGAAAACACAAATGGCAGATAGAAATTATCAATTTTAATTAAAGAAACAAAACACCTTTAGTCATTATACATTCAGCACTTTAAGAAAATTGCAAATTGCAAAAAAGTGCAAATTAGTAAATAAAATATGCCCTCTATTCTACAAAAACAATGCCTGTTTATTTGGAAAAGTCACGTGCTTTCCATAAAAATGAGCTTGAGCATGAGGAATACAACTTTCAAAAAACTCATTATCTCTGATCTTGGTTTTGGTTTTCTGTATTTATTTGGTTCTTTTAATATGTTTCTTTGAAGTCATATGCTTAGCAACTTTTTTGCTGTCCAAGGGGCTCTCAAGAGTCTTCTCCAGCACCACAGTTTGAAAAGCATTTTTGCCAAGTCTCATTCAACCCTGACTATTGGAAAAACCATAGCATTTGCTATATGAATCTTTGTCATCAAAATGATGTCTCTGTTTTTTAATTAGCTGTCTAGGTTTGTCATAGCTCTTAGACTCCACATCTAAGTGATAGTGGGTTTCCCAAGTGGCACTAGTAGTAAAGAATCTGCCTGCCAATACAGGACATGTTCAATCCTTCTATGTGGGAAGATTCCCCTGGAGTAGGAAATGGCAACACACTAGGGTAGTTCCTGGAAAATTCCATGGGTAGAGGAACATGGCAGGCACTGCAAGGAATTGGACATGGTCGAGAACACGCAAGCACATAAGTGATATAATATGACATTTGTCTTTCTCTATAACCTTAAAAGATCATAACATCTGAGGACCTCAGTTAACACATTAGTAAAGGATGGCTGAATTCAAAATAGTGGAAAGAATGTCATCCCTGGTTATATGAGAGGGGAAGAGAGAACTGGATAAAGACTAATAGATGAAGCACATACTTGATTATTAGAAGAATAGAAAAATCCTTAGTAAAAATAGTAGGAGAATTCTGGGCTTTGGGAAACATGGCAATACATTGAAATGCCATAAACACAATCTTAGTCTAAATTATACTAATTTTTCCAATTTTATGGTGATCTGTCAATTAGCTAGAAGTCCTGACTTTTAAAGACATTTAACGTGGTTCATAAAAATGTCATGATTTTTTTAAACACACTCATTTGCACCGTGATTAAATGAACAAAAGCAGAGTTGGAAAACACAAATGGCAGATAGAAATTATCAATTTTAATTAAAGAAACAAAACACCTTTAGTCATTATACATTCAGCACTTTAAGAAAATTGCAAATTGCAAAAAAGTGCAAATTAGTAAATAAAATATGCCCTCTATTCTACAAAAACAATGCCTGTTTATTTGGAAAAGTCACGTGCTTTCCATAAAAATGAGCTTGAGCATGAGGAATACAACTTTCAAAAAACTCATTATCTCTGATCTTGGTTTTGGTTTTCTGTATTTATTTGGTTCTTTTAATATGTTTCTTTGAAGTCATATGCTTAGCAACTTTATGAAAATCAGTGTCAATATTATCACATTGATCAGCTTAAAGTTCTCAGGACTGTCATTAATGATAGATTTTATGAAGTATACAACTGTCCACAATTTTCAGTAGAGCATAATCTCTGGTGATTTTTTCTAAATAAAGCATTGCCACATACATTCTATTTAATTCTCGTGATGACACTTTGAGGTAGCCCTCTCTTACAGATGAAGTGTTGGACTTCAAGGTATTAATTTCCAAACATCACTGAGTTCTTTGTAGAATCCAAGAGGCTACTCACCTGCTATCACCTGACAGGTTCACTGCCATTGTTGTCAGAAGCTCTTTCTCTATGGGATCCTCTTCAGTAGTGTAATATCGCCAAATCAGTGTAACATTGCCACACAAATTATAGTCAGTACATAAATCACAAGTCCTCCTGTGAAGAAGAAATGTGTACATTTATCTGAATCTACTTGAGAAAAAATGGTCCACCCTGAATTATCTCTTACAAAATACCCTGGATAATGACATTACTGATATTATAAGTGTGGAATCAGAAGAGACCAATGAGTATCAATCATCACTGCTTTTCAACTAAGTTAAAAAAAAGAAAAGAAAAGAAACTGTGTATCATGCTCATGACATAGGAACTCTGTGGGAGAAATTGGGGTAAACTTGGGTGTTAGAGTCAGGTTTACCATAAACATATTGGGTAGACTTGGACATCTGGGTTTAACATAAAATCTTATAATGATCACGTTGCCCTGAGACATCACTTAGCCTTTCAGAGCCCCGGTTTCCTAAACAGTAGAGTAAGGGCTTGAATGCATTGATGTGTACTTAGTCACTCAGTCATGTTCAACTCTGTGATTCCATGAACTGAAGCCTGCCAGGCTCCTCTGTCCATGGGGATTAATCCAGGCAAGAATACTGGTGTGGGTTGCCATGCCGTCCTGCAAGGGACCTTCCCAGCTCACCAAACTAGGGTCTCTAACATTGTAGCCGGATTCTTTACTATCTGAGCCACCAGAGAAGCCCAAACTCATTGAGGGTGGGGATTAATTCTCCATGAGTCTCTATTCTTTCTTTACATCTTGGAGCAAAGGCACTAATGGCCTTTGTGTCACACTGTCACTACAAGTATGAGTGTGAGCAGCCTAGGGTTTCCCAGGTGGCACTAGTGGTAAAGAACCCACCTGCCAATGCAGGAGATACGAGACACAGTTCAATCCCTGACAGTCTGGGCAATGCCCTGATTCTGTGAGAAAACTCCTAGGAGGGTCACAAAAGTTCAACAGGCTTGAAGTGACTGAGCACCAGGCACAAGTAAACATCACTGAGTTCTTTGTAGAATCCAAGAGGCTACTCACCTGCTATCACCTGACAGGTTCACTGCCATTGTTGTCAGAAGCTCTTTCTCTATGGGATCCTCTTCAGTAGTGTAATATCGCCAAATCAGTGTAACATTGCCACACAAATTATAGTCAGTACATAAATCACAAGTCCTCCTGTGAAGAAGAAATGTGTACATTTATCTGAATCTACTTGAGAAAAATGGTCCACCCTGAATTATCTCTTACAAAATACCCTGGATAATGACATTACTGATATTATAAGTGTGGAATCAGAAGAGACCAATGAGTATCAATCATCACTGCTTTTCAACTAAGTTAAAAAAAAGAAAAGAAAAGAAACTGTGTATCATGCTCATGACATAGGAACTCTGTGGGAGAAATTGGGGTAAACTTGGGTGTTAGAGTCAGGTTTACCATAAACATATTGGGTAGACTTGGACATCTGGGTTTAACATAAAATCTTATAATGATCACGTTGCCCTGAGACATCACTTAGCCTTTCAGAGCCCCGGTTTCCTAAACAGTAGAGTAAGGGCTTGAATGCATTGATGTGTACTTAGTCACTCAGTCATGTTCAACTCTGTGATTCCATGAACTGAAGCCTGCCAGGCTCCTCTGTCCATGGGGATTAATCCAGGCAAGAATACTGGTGTGGGTTGCCATGCCGTCCTGCAAGGGACCTTCCCAGCTCACCAAACTAGGGTCTCTAACATTGTAGCCGGATTCTTTACTATCTGAGCCACCAGAGAAGCCCAAACTCATTGAGGGTGGGGATTAATTCTCCATGAGTCTCTATTCTTTCTTTACATCTTGGAGCAAAGGCACTAATGGCCTTTGTGTCACACTGTCACTACAAGTATGAGTGTGAGCAGCCTAGGGTTTCCCAGGTGGCACTAGTGGTAAAGAACCCACCTGCCAATGCAGGAGATACGAGAGACACAGTTCAATCCCTGAGTCTGTGAGATCTCCTGGAGGACGAAATGGCAACCCACTCCAGTATTCTTGCCTAGAGAATCCCATGAACAGAGGGTCCAGGTGAGCTACATGCCATAGGGTCACAAAAAGTTCAACAGGCTTGAAGTGACTGAGCACCAGGCACAAGTAAACAGCCTTGGAATACAGGGGTTTTATCTTTCTCCAGAATGCTGGGTAGGCTTTCCACATGTTAATAGCTTCCTAAATTCATAATTCCACTTCTGCAGCTCAACCTACTGTGTGAATAGCTATAACTTGGCCCTCTTCATCTTGTTCCCTGGGAACTAGGGCTCAGTGAACTGGCACAAGTTCACTATTGGTGTTACCATGAGTAATGGAAGCATTTGTCTCTGACCCCATGCATCACCTTGTCTTTGTAGCACCCACAAAACTGCAGCAGGCTAAGTAGTTTGATTGAAAGTACAGTCAATCCTCAGATCCTTCACAAGTCTTGAAGGTAATGTGCATAGTCTTCTTGAATTCTTTTAAGGTTCTATCTGCCCCTAGCCCTCATATCTCTGTAACTGGACATTCTAACCTCTGTGTTCAGCTCCAGACAAGCTCAGTCTTGATCATGATGCCCTCTGCATGTGTAATTTACATGGAAAAATACTTGATAGAAAGGAAGTGCAAGGACGTCCAATAAACTTGTCTTATGTGCATTTTCCCCTGCCCCAACTTGGGCTTCTTCTGACTATTGAAAAATCCAGCAGCACTGATTCTAAACCTGTCAGAAGCATCATCAACTTGATTCCTGCTGGTCTCTTTTTGCCCCAGCTCCCCGCCTCTGCTCCATCCCACTGCCAAGTGAAGCAGCCTCTCTTCTGCAGTTAATCTAATCTCAGCAGCTTCTCTCTCATCCCTTCTCTGCACATCATCCCCCTGTTCCTCATGATTAGGACTGCCTCACTGCCTCTGCGGTGCTGTGCTCACTGTCTGACACAGCCCACATGTCTTTGAGGTAATGCATGACTCAAGGCTCATCTATCTGAGGAAAATGGTACACGCCAGGTGCTCCATTTAAAGAAGAAGTTCAGATTATGTTCACTTCCAATTATACTAAGTGAGTGTCAGTGGATACTTAATTGTGCATTACCACTGACATGTTGAAAAATATGAGGCATTTCAACAAAAACATTTTAGTTTTTTTAAAGTATCTTCTCATCAGCCAGTTATAAGACAGTCTTAGAAGTATCATAATCATGATTTAAAAAAAAGAAACAAGAGTGAGACTCCCCTGGCTGTCCCAGGTAAGGGCTCCACTTTCTTACTGCCAGATTCAATCCTCAGTCAGGGAACTAAGATTCCACAAGCTGAGCGATGTGGTCACACACACACAAAAGAGTGAGATTTAGAAAGTGACTTTAAACTTGAGGAAATTTCTTAATAAAATGTAATATGGAATGGGAAAGAAAATGGGAGGATCTTTATTTATAAATGGCTAGTAAACATTCCAAATCTGTTTGAAAAATAAAAAACAGATTCAGACTACATGAATCAGCTATCATTATTTTGTATATATTTTTGAAGGGAGAAAAGCTTGTTTAAAGGATAAATTTAAAAATATGCATACACCATGATATTTCATTATTCAGTAGTCTCTTCCCCATGCTAATCCTATAGTCTCCTCCCTCCATCCCTTCCTCCCTTCTTTTCTTCCTTGCTTTTTTTTTTTCATCTTTCTTTGTTTTCTCTCTCCTTTTTTAATGAAAATTTTTCCTTTTTGGTAAATATTGAAATACTTGAAATATTTTCATGAGTCTAGAGGCATATCCTCACTCTTACTCCCTTGATCTGAATTGGGAGATATGTTCTACATGAGTAGCACTTAGTAGGTAACATTATTAACTACAAAGGAAGTTTAGTATTAATATACTTTATATGTACAGCATTATTGAGAAAGACATTTCCATGGTAGCATCCTGCCTCACTGCCAAGTGAAGCAGCCTCTCTTCTGCAGTTAATCTAATCTCAGCAGCTTCTCTCTCATCCCTTCTCTGCACATCATCCCCCTGTTCCTCATGATTAGGACTGCCTCACTGCCTCTGCGGTGCTGTGCTCACTGTCTGACACAGCCCACATGTCTTTGAGGTAATGCATGACTCAAGGCTCATCTATCTGAGGAAAATGGTACACGCCAGGTGCTCCATTTAAAGAAGAAGTTCAGATTATGTTCACTTCCAATTATACTAAGTGAGTGTCAGTGGATACTTAATTGTGCATTACCACTGACATGTTGAAAAATATGAGGCATTTCAACAAAAACATTTTAGTTTTTTTAAAGTATCTTCTCATCAGCCAGTTATAAGACAGTCTTAGAAGTATCATAATCATGATTTTAAAAAAAGAAACAAGAGTGAGACTCCCCTGGCTGTCCCAGGTAAGGGCTCCACTTTCTTACTGCCAGATTCAATCCTCAGTCAGGGAACTAAGATTCCACAAGCTGAGCGATGTGGTCACACACACACAAAAGAGTGAGATTTAGAAAGTGACTTTAAACTTGAGGAAATTTCTTAATAAAATGTAATATGGAATGGGAAAGAAAATGGGAGGATCTTTATTTATAAATGGCTAGTAAACATTCCAAATCTGTTTGAAAAATAAAAAACAGATTCAGACTACATGAATCAGCTATCATTATTTTGTATATATTTTTGAAGGGAGAAAAGCTTGTTTAAAGGATAAATTTAAAAATATGCATACACCATGATATTTCATTATTCAGTAGTCTCTTCCCCATGCTAATCCTATAGTCTCCTCCCTCCATCCCTTCCTCCCTTCTTTTCTTCCTTGCTTTTTTTTTTTTCATCTTTCTTTGTTTTCTCTCTCCTTTTTTAATGAAAATTTTTCCTTTTTGGTAAATATTGAAATACTTGAAATATTTTCATGAGTCTAGAGGCATATCCTCACTCTTACTCCCTTGATCTGAATTGGGAGATATGTTCTACATGAGTAGCACTTAGTAGGTAACATTATTAACTACAAAGGAAGTTTAGTATTAATATACTTTATATGTACAGCATTATTGAGAAAGACATTTCCATGGTACTTTCAGGAATTCCTACTTATGTCTCTTGCCCCAAAGTGATTATTTCCTCTGAGATATCTACTTGGAAGATATATAGATAGATATATAGATAGAATACAATATATATACATATACTATATATATACTATTCCAAGGATATATATATATATATATATATATATATATATATATGTATATTTGTATTTGTATATGTATATGTATGTGTATATAGTATTCCATGGATATAATATAGAGAGAGATAGCCAGACAGACAGATAGACTTCCCTGGTGTTCCAGTAGTAAAGAATCCACCAGCCAGTGCAGGAGATGCAGGAGACATGGGTTCGATTCCTGAATCTGGAGGTCCCCTGGAGGAGGAAATGGCAATCTTATCCAGTATTCTTGCCTGGGAAATTCCATGGACATGGGAGCCTGGAAAGCTATAATCCATAAGGTCATGAAAATGTCAGATATGACTTCAGATCTAAATAAGAATATATTCCTCCTTCCATGATTATTGGCCTTAGTAACTGCCATGGATTTGTAATAGCTGTTAGACACTTTGCTTAGATTTGTTCATTATAGCTCCATTTAGTGTTCCACAATCTCCTCAGAAACTAGGTTTTCAAGACCTTATAAAGTTTCCCCAATCTTTAGTCAGCAATCATTCCCTGCCCATATGCTTCTCTTTCCTGAAGGAATGCCTAATTCAGAACAGAGTCATCCCCAGCCTCTAGACCAGTCCTTGGGAGCCATGTGGGTGAAGGAGCTATGGCCTCATTGCCTGCCTAGCTCATGACCAACGTGGTTCAACCATCTGATCTGAAAAAAGACTAGTCTAAGGTTGTCTAGTAGAAAGGAAATATAGCCAGACTTCATCCTCCTCGAGCTATCTGCCCTTCAGTATTATTTTCATGCCCTGAATTATCTGTCTGTCATGTTCGTGATTGGGATAGGTCAAGTCAATGAGGCTAGAATGAAGGTTCTCCTTCACATTTCTAGGACTTTTCACATAGATTTCTCTGTCTTGTCTGCATCTTTGATGTTTTGCTTGAATTATCCCTCTGTGGCCCCAGGAGGAAACACTGACCCACCGGCTTCTTTATAGGCAACATCAGATCTCCAGATCCCCCAGCCCTGCAAGTACCGCCATATTGATATGACCCACACCTTTGGCCATGAAAGAAGACAATAGTCCTCAAACTCCCAGAGGCTCAGTGAAGCTACCTTAGTGAAAGACACCACCTGTGATTTCAAGACAGTAAGAACAAGGTCATGAAGGGAAAGACCACCAGCCCTGCCAGCTGCAGCAATGCCAGGCAAGCTGTGCCCATGGTCATCAAGAGCCTTGTGACGGGTGGGCAGCCTTTGCACAGGGCTGAACAGGATCCTTCATTTTCTCATGTGATCTCGTGCCAATTCCATTTAAAAAATAAATTTTAGCTGTAAAAATCTCACTTACAGTTTTCAAAAGTTCCTGTTTTCCTTGCTGAAAGTAACTGAAAAGAGTTGTCAGGCTATTTGGGATGACATGGCCCCAGCTCTGACTTATTAACTGTGTGATCTTGAAGAACTCAAGCAGCAACTCTGACCTCAAGTTCCTCCCTTACATTTGAATAAAAATAGCAACTTCTTCACCTTAAAAGTCACTTCTAAGGATCACATTCCCCGGATTCAGAAACTGACATCAAGGAACTTACCATAAAGGTAGAATAAAAACCCTGCGCCTAACTCGATGTCACTCTTCTGGCTCCTCAGATCAAATTAATTTCCAAACTTTGCTGAATCTACTGCCTTCAGACCCTTCAGTTCACCCACGTGTCTCTGTATCCCTGTTCACCCACTGCAGCTGGGTGAAGGAGCTATGGCCTCATTGCCTGCCTAGCTCATGACCAACGTGGTTCAACCATCTGATCTGAAAAAAGACTAGTCTAAGGTTGTCTAGTAGAAAGGAAATATAGCCAGACTTCATCCTCCTCGAGCTATCTGCCCTTCAGTATTATTTTCATGCCCTGAATTATCTGTCTGTCATGTTCGTGATTGGGATAGGTCAAGTCAATGAGGCTAGAATGAAGGTTCTCCTTCACATTTCTAGGACTTTTCACATAGATTTCTCTGTCTTGTCTGCATCTTTGATGTTTTGCTTGAATTATCCCTCTGTGGCCCCAGGAGGAAACACTGACCCACCGGCTTCTTTATAGGCAACATCAGATCTCCAGATCCCCCAGCCCTGCAAGTACCGCCATATTGATATGACCCACACCTTTGGCCATGAAAGAAGACAATAGTCCTCAAACTCCCAGAGGCTCAGTGAAGCTACCTTAGTGAAAGACACCACCTGTGATTTCAAGACAGTAAGAACAAGGTCATGAAGGGAAAGACCACCAGCCCTGCCAGCTGCAGCAATGCCAGGCAAGCTGTGCCCATGGTCATCAAGAGCCTTGTGACGGTGGGCAGCCTTTGCACAGGGCTGAACAGGATCCTTCATTTTCTCATGTGATCTCGTGCCAATTCCATTTAAAAAATAAATTTTAGCTGTAAAAATCTCACTTACAGTTTTCAAAAGTTCCTGTTTTCCTTGCTGAAAGTAACTGAAAAGAGTTGTCAGGCTATTTGGGATGACATGGCCCCAGCTCTGACTTATTAACTGTGTGATCTTGAAGAACTCAAGCAGCAACTCTGACCTCAAGTTCCTCCCTTACATTTGAATAAAAATAGCAACTTCTTCACCTTAAAAGTCACTTCTAAGGATCACATTCCCCGGATTCAGAAACTGACATCAAGGAACTTACCATAAAGGTAGAATAAAAACCCTGCGCCTAACTCGATGTCACTCTTCTGGCTCCTCAGATCAAATTAATTTCCAAACTTTGCTGAATCTACTGCCTTCAGACCCTTCAGTTCACCCACGTGTCTCTGTATCCCTGTTCACCCACTGCAGCCAGCAGCCCACCTCTTCTTCTGATGCAAAATAGCGCTAACTGGTTTTCATCCCTTGTTCGTTTCCAGGTCATTTTCTGCACAGAGTGATCCTCATCTAAAATGCAAACATATCACTCTCCTCTTGAAAATCCTTCCAGTTTCCAAATTTCCCTCAGTTTGCTTAACACAATTTAAGAGTCCATTGTGACCAAACCTTGCCACTCTCCCTGTGTGTGTATGTGGGTGCTCAGGTGCTTGTCGTGTCTGACACTTTTCAATCCCATAGACTATATCCTGGGGCACTATTTGTAAAGAACCTGCCTGCCAATGCAGGAGATGTAAGAGACTTGGGTTCAATCCCTGCGTCAGAAAGCTCCCCTGGAAAAGGAACTTGCAACACTCCTCAGTATTCTTGTGGGGATAATCCCATGGACAAAGAAGCCTGGCAAGTTATAGTCTACGAGGTCACAAAAGACTCCAGCAACATTGAAATGATTTCGCTTCAACACATGGATGACACCCTGCCAGGCTCCTCTGTCCATAGGATTTTCCAGGCAAGAACACTGAAGGAGATTGCCATTTCCTCCTCCCAAGTGTCTTCCCAATCCAGGAATAGAACCTATATCAAATGCCATGTTTTTTCCCATTTCAAGAACAGAAGTGTTACTCCAGACAGAAGGAAGAGCACAGGCAAGGTTTCAGAAATATTCTGAGTCAGTGTGGAGGTGGGTAAACAATGTCTCTCTGTGACTTGAGGGTACAGATGAAGGAACGAAGAAAAAAAAAAAAAGAAGAAGCTGCATTAAGATTGTAAGAGGTGTGGATTGCAGCAGGAAAGAGTGTGGAATTCCTGGTCAGCTGTTAGGAGTCCTCAACCCATGACCACTGGGATACTGCTGTGATTAGAACTGCATTTCAGAATGTCAACTCCAGGAGCCACAGAGTACACACAGGGAAGTAGCAATCTGGAATCCCCAAGAGAAGTCAGAGTTAAATAAAATTCTCTGCAAGAAAAATCAGAGCCAAACAAAGGCCACAAGGGTGGAAATGGAAAGAACATAAAACCTTTCAGAGATAGTTTGAAAACTGTAGGGGGTTAGAACAGGACGAGTATCTGAATGACACAGGAGTGCTAATTTAGGTGAATAGGTGGATGATGTTTCCAAAAGTAGAGAACAAAGATATTTCACAGAGATTAAAATTGAGGTTTTTTTTGTCTGAAAGCATCCGGAAAACTGTAAACACCATCTTGTGTAAGATACTGTCGTCATTATGATTAAGCAGTGCTGTCTTAATAGCCCTTTGGGTCTGGAGTTTGAATGATGGGTGCTTCATGTACCCGGAAGAAGCTGCATTGCAAGTTGTCCAGATGGATATTACCTCTCCTGCTTTAACATCCTCCAGGGACCAGTCACCTTACCGAGCCCAAGAAAACGTCTCTTCCTAACAATGAAATAGCCTTCTAAATATCTTATCCCTGGCATCTCCCCTCTATATATTGTAGAGTCCACTTGGACAATTTTTAAAGGAATTTGTGACATTCAGATAGAAGAGAATGAGGATTTTTTGAGCCCTTTAAAATTCAAATAGAGGAAAAAAGTAAGTCTTCTGTTTGATCACAAAAGCTATAAAGATACAAAGAGAGAAAAGTCTGTCCTAGCATTATAATAATATCTGTTTTTACCAGAAACCTGAGCTGACTTTAATTATCTATACTTCAGCCCTAACCAATATCTCAGAAAGCTGCAAATTTGGTGCAAGATCTTACACTAATATAAACCTCTTTAGAAATTTCCCCAAGATATGCAAAAACATATTTTCTCTCTTTATTTCTGTTTCTTGTGTGTGTGTGTGTGTGTGTGTGTGTGTGTGTGTCTCTCTTTCTCTCTCACACACAGGAGTATCTTTAATTACTTAGTGTATTTCACTGCAGACAGGATAAATCTTTCAATTAATATAATATGTTTCATATTAAAAATGCTTCATCCATTAAATATTTAAAGAGTTAGTTCAATCAATATTTATAATTGCAGATTTAAGCAGATCTGGAATCCCCAAGAGAAGTCAGAGTTAAATAAAATTCTCTGCAAGAAAAATCAGAGCCAAACAAAGGCCACAAGGGTGGAAATGGAAAGAACATAAAACCTTTCAGAGATAGTTTGAAAACTGTAGGGGGTTAGAACAGGACGAGTATCTGAATGACACAGGAGTGCTAATTTAGGTGAATAGGTGGATGATGTTTCCAAAAGTAGAGAACAAAGATATTTCACAGAGATTAAAATTGAGGTTTTTTTTGTCTGAAAGCATCCGGAAAACTGTAAACACCATCTTGTGTAAGATACTGTCGTCATTATGATTAAGCAGTGCTGTCTTAATAGCCCTTTGGGTCTGGAGTTTGAATGATGGGTGCTTCATGTACCCGGAAGAAGCTGCATTGCAAGTTGTCCAGATGGATATTACCTCTCCTGCTTTAACATCCTCCAGGGACCAGTCACCTTACCGAGCCCAAGAAAACGTCTCTTCCTAACAATGAAATAGCCTTCTAAATATCTTATCCCTGGCATCTCCCCTCTATATATTGTAGAGTCCACTTGGACAATTTTTAAAGGAATTTGTGACATTCAGATAGAAGAGAATGAGGATTTTTAGAGCCCTTTAAAATTCAAATAGAGGAAAAAAGTAAGTCTTCTGTTTGATCACAAAAGCTATAAAGATACAAAGAGAGAAAAGTCTGTCCTAGCATTATAATAATATCTGTTTTTACCAGAAACCTGAGCTGACTTTAATTATCTATACTTCAGCCCTAACCAATATCTCAGAAAGCTGCAAATTTGGTGCAAGATCTTACACTAATATAAACCTCTTTAGAAATTTCCCCAAGATATGCAAAAACATATTTTCTCTCTTTATTTCTGTTTCTTGTGTGTGTGTGTGTGTGTGTGTGTGTGTGTGTGTGTCTCTCTCTTTCTCTCTCACACACAGGAGTATCTTTAATTACTTAGTGTATTTCACTGCAGACAGGATAAATCTTTCAATTAATATAATATGTTTCATATTAAAAATGCTTCATCCATTAAAGATACTTATTGTAATGAGTTAGTTCAATCAATATTTATAATTGCAGATTTAAGCAGATAAGAGAGAAATGTAGCAAGAAGGGAGGAGAGAGCAGTGTGTCTTTATACATTCTGTGAGGTTGGAGAGACAAAATAAAAACATGAAGAACACTACCAGTCAACACTGTTTGGCATATGAAAATAGCCCCTACTATTGCATCATGCAGAGAAATCATTCACAAACTTTTTCAACTGTATTTATTTTGTGTGCTGTCATCAGAACATGGGGTATTTTCTTACTTAATTTCTTACTTAAAGCAATGTTTCCAAAAAAAAGAATTTTAAATACAGGGAAAAATCCCTTTGCGCTGAAAAAAATCTTCTTTATCACTTTCATGCTTAAATGGCTGTCCAACTTGACATTACTTTCATTGAGAATAATAAGCCTCAATAGAACATCTATTATCCAGCCTACCATGAGTATGCGGCACTTAAGTTGAACGAAGAGTATTCCATTTTCATCTTTTCTGGAACACCAGAGGAAAAGCTCGAGCATTGTCACATTTCATTTGCAGGTAAACCTGTATTCATCTTAGGCTAACGGGTTACCACTACTCACTTTTCATCTAATGGTTCCATATTTTTTTCTTACAGAGTGATGTCTACTTTTATTTCAGGATGAATCATTTGTGGCTACTTGACTTTTTATGGCTCATGGATTCCTAATGAATATCCAAATTGTGGTTGCATTTTCCAGTATACAATCCTATCTAAGTGTCAAGATTTTCATTTTACATGTGTAGCTTGATGCCCTTTCTTAAATACTGGGAGGGAATGTCTCCTTGGCTTATTCGTGAACAAGTGAGTGATGGATTTCCCACAGCGTGTAGACTTGATATTATTCAACTTTTTTTAATTGAGAGTTTTACTACCATATGAGAAGAAAATACAGTGGAAAACAACCTCCTTACAGGTCTTCTGCATATTTTTTTCAATTTTATTTTTTATTTTTAGTTGCATTAGAATGTTGTGTCAGTTTTAGGTGTACAGCAGAGTGATTCCGTTATGTGTATGCATGTGTGTCTGTGTGTACATACATATATGCATGCATGTATGTATTCTTTTAAAGATTGTTTTCCTTCATAGCTTAGTACAAAATACTATGCATAGTTCCTGTGCCACACAACAGGTTCTTGTTGGTTATCTATTTTATTGATCGTAGTGTGCATCTGTTAATTGCAAACTCATAATTTACCCCTCCCCATTTTCCCCTTTGGTAATCATATGTTTGTTTGCTATATCTTTTATTTATTTCTGTTTTCTGTACAAATTTGTTGGTATCATATTTTTAGAGTCCACATATAACTGATATCATATGACATTTGTCTTTTTCTGACTTACTTCACTTAGTATGATCATATCTAAGTCCATCCATGTTGCTGAAAATGGCATTATTTCATTCTTTTTATGATTAAGTTATATTTTATTGCACATTTTTATCTTGCTTACAGAATAGCACCTGAAATATGATTTTCTACAAATAAAAGTTCGAAAAAATTAGCAAAGAGACATATTGTTCTCTCGATAAGGTAGTATAGTGTGGCTCTTCCTGCTTAAATAAAACTTATTAGGGTGAGATAAAGTGATAGCCAAGAAGGATAAAAGTATCTTTTTACATATTTTTTAAAATGTGCTGAAGATTAAAGCAATGGAATCCTGTGGGAAGCAATGATAGGAACACAGCAAGGGGAGACTAGTAATAGTCAATCATTAAAAATTATAGCAAGAAAGGGAAATAAAATATTTAGGACACAGTTCCATAAAAGATACAGGATTATTTCTAAATTTTAGATAATATTCACTGATCCAGCTCTACCACTTTTGAGGACAGATATGTAAATTATACATCCTCAGAGGTATAATTTCACACTGATATCCAGTCGTTTGCCTCTAAAACAGATTATCCACAGAAAGTATTTACCTAGAAATGAGCTACTGACTTCACCTGCTAATGCTTGTTTTCACATTCCTAGATTTACATTTGAGAATAATCTAGATACAGAGAAGCATGAAGTATTGGGTATTTAATCACTGCTTCTTAACCTAGTTAATTCCACGTCCTAATCCTCTGAGTTCTAGCAAGATACATGGGTGATGAGATTTTTGTTTGCTGTGTGTATATGCATAAGCATTGAAGAAAATGTGTCAAAGTTTGAGCTGCATGGTTTTTAATGAATAAAACAATTGTATTTGTTTTGATAGCTATTTTTGCCTTGTCCTTTAGATTATGCTTTCTCTCTCTCTTTTTTTTTTTTCTTTTAGTAGAAAGAAGGTTTTTTGTTTCACTAACTCAATTCTTGCGCAGTCTCTTCTCTCAGTTTCTCGTTTACCCTCCTCTGTGAAGGGAATGTTGATGGGAGGAAGTGGAAATTTTTCAAAGACTTGAGAGGCAAAGCAACTCCAGAATGACTTGCTTCTGTTCTTCCTCATTTATCCTACTCAGGAGCATAACAGAATCAAATCTCAATAGTAAGTACTTACCTTGCACTAAACAGATCAATCTTTTTCCATTAGATTTGTCACATGAGACATGAACTCGACTGTAATTGATTTCAAAGTCATGGGGCACAACAGCCACTATAGTAATTTTCTATGACGGTCTCAATCAATAGGCCTAGCAGCTTAACAAAAATAATTACATCAACATATCTGATTTCCTGACACCATTTTGTTCTCAGTTGTTAGAAACAGTCTGGTATTAGAAGAAATCCAATAAGCGAAAAGCAAGAAGGCTGAGTCCAGGTACCTAAGTGCTCCCACCTCCTGGGCTCCAATGATACCCATTCCCTCGTTCTCTGAATCTTTTCACAGTTCACAGCACAGTCCATCAGGCTTACAAGCAGTTCTAATAGTTCCTGGATTTGGAGTTTGATGCAGGCTTTGTATGAGCAGATGCTTATATAAAAGCTAAAATGCAAAAAAGCTTTGTTAAAAGAGGGGTGCCCTTACCACTTTTGAGGACAGATATGTAAATTATACATCCTCAGAGGTATAATTTCACACTGATATCCAGTCGTTTGCCTCTAAAACAGATTATCCACAGAAAGTATTTACCTAGAAATGAGCTACTGACTTCACCTGCTAATGCTTGTTTTCACATTCCTAGATTTACATTTGAGAATAATCTAGATACAGAGAAGCATGAAGTATTGGGTATTTAATCACTGCTTCTTAACCTAGTTAATTCCACGTCCTAATCCTCTGAGTTCTAGCAAGATACATGGGTGATGAGATTTTTGTTTGCTGTGTGTATATGCATAAGCATTGAAGAAAATGTGTCAAAGTTTGAGCTGCATGGTTTTTAATGAATAAAACAATTGTATTTGTTTTGATAGCTATTTTTGCCTTGTCCTTTAGATTATGCTTTCTCTCTCTCTTTTTTTTTTTTCTTTTAGTAGAAAGAAGGTTTTTTGTTTCACTAACTCAATTCTTGCGCAGTCTCTTCTCTCAGTTTCTCGTTTACCCTCCTCTGTGAAGGGAATGTTGATGGGAGGAAGTGGAAATTTTTCAAAGACTTGAGAGGCAAAGCAACTCCAGAATGACTTGCTTCTGTTCTTCCTCATTTATCCTACTCAGGAGCATAACAGAATCAAATCTCAATAGTAAGTACTTACCTTGCACTAAACAGATCAATCTTTTTCCATTAGATTTGTCACATGAGACATGAACTCGACTGTAATTGATTTCAAAGTCATGGGGCACAACAGCCACTATAGTAATTTTCTATGACGGTCTCAATCAATAGGCCTAGCAGCTTAACAAAAATAATTACATCAACATATCTGATTTCCTGACACCATTTTGTTCTCAGTTGTTAGAAACAGTCTGGTATTAGAAGAAATCCAATAAGCGAAAAGCAAGAAGGCTGAGTCCAGGTACCTAAGTGCTCCCACCTCCTGGGCTCCAATGATACCCATTCCCTCGTTCTCTGAATCTTTTCACAGTTCACAGCACAGTCCATCAGGCTTACAAGCAGTTCTAATAGTTCCTGGATTTGGAGTTTGATGCAGGCTTTGTATGAGCAGATGCTTATATAAAAGCTAAAATAGGCAGGTATTAAAAGGATTAAGTGATTCAGTAGAGTATCTCAGCCAGCCATAATTCAAGGCACAATAGTTCAAATCTTTCATTGCTGTTTCCTTTGATAAAATGTAGGTTTTAACCTTTGGAGAAGTCTTTTTCTACTGTGTCAGCAGCAACTCCAGACCTGTCAACTCAAAAATACTTTACAACGAATGCTTTTCACAATGTCTCAGGCAGAGAAAGGAATTGCAACAATAGGGTCCAGGATTCTGTGAGATTGGAAATGTAATAGCATATATTGGCAAGTTACTTTGTGTATGGAAATAGATGAGTCGGCAATGACACGGTGGTGCTGGGAGGAGGAAATGCCTGCCATAGAAAAGCAAGTCATGGGAAAGAATAAAAGTATTCTATCAGAGAATGTCAAAGACTCTCACATGCCATGTCTGAATTAAAATGATAATCTATTAGCACGTCATTTTAGTGTTTATCTGTAGAGTTTCCAAAGACTCATTTTTGTTTGCATTAAAGTTGCAAATATTAATTCAGTCACTAAAAGGTTGAGAATTATTTCTAGTTTTCCTGTTTCTGTTTATACTAATCATTTATTCATTTGTAGATGCCTGTTTTGTTCTGTTAACCTCATAGGATGTGGATATCAATGGACTTTAATTTGACTCATTCACTATGCAAATCCTCACTTTGCATATTTCTTTTGCCTGGATCAAAACATACTTTCATTGACAAAAAGAAGAATATTCCACACAAAACTGTGTTGGCTCAAGTTATCCTTCATTTATGAGATCTAACCCCACACTCTTCACTCTTTCAACAGACATTTACTGATCTGTTGTTACCTTTTGCTATTGTATTATATAGCACAATGAGCAAACAGATGCACTCTCTTCTGAGAAAGGGCTGTATCACTTAACACTGAAAAATAGACAAATGAACAAAAAATCTTGACATAAGAAATGATTTAGAAACAGATGAATAAATTTCCTATGTCTAATGGTGAGAATAAGCGAACAAATAGGTGGCAATAGTAATTTAATCCAGCTCCTAAAGTGGAAAGAAAATTTGGCCCAGCTGTCTGACTTTTCTGTTCAGTAGATTAGCTCAGGTATGTTATATGATTTGTAAATTTCCAGAAGGACTCCACTTTGTAAGGATATATCCTATACAAGTATATATCCTATGCATATGAAATCTATATTTCAGATTTTCATAAAATTTCATTGTGGCTAAAACAAATTATCTTTTCACATGCAAAATTATCTAGAAGAGCAACATTAATACTGATAGCTATTTGTCTCTTACTTGAATACTTTGGGATTGTTTAATTACATTCAACTGAAACAAAAGCATGATTTTTCAATCGGGAAAAACCCTATAGCAATGTTTGGAAGGTCTTACATACTGAGTTCACTAGATAGCAGCTTAGGGCAGAATGATATACAAAATAAGGAGTTATGACCCCATAAAGGAACTTTTCTTGCTTTTATAATTATAGTCAAAGTGATACTAACAAAGTTGTGAATAAGATCTAGTGTTGAGCTTTTTCTAAGAATGACACATGGATTGATTTTAGATAATGTCTTCTCCGAGAAACACAATGTTGGTAAGCTGTACTCATAGATGGATGATAAAAAGATAGATGGTTGGCTGGATGGATAGATACTGATAGATGATAGATAGATGGATAGATAGGAATGAACAGAAGCATATCAGTCAGATAACTGGCAATATTATTCTCATTATCAAGAAAATATCAAGTAGATTCAAACCCATGTCTCCTGAATTGCAGGTAGATTCTTTACCATCTGAGTCACAAAAGAAGCCCATATGACTAATGTATAACAGCAAATAAATGAAAAGATGAGAGAAACCTATCTTTCATAATAATGCTTTGCTTTAGAATAATAAGGACTTCCTCCTTTTAGTTAATGTATAATTTCTTCCCTACACCTTCTTTTCTTCCACTCTTTCTTCTCTGCTCTTTCATCTTCTTCACTGTCTAGTCATTATCATCACCTTCTTCTTTCCCTACCCTTGTCTTCACCCTCCTTCTCTTTGCCCTTTTCCTGCTTCTTCTTCACCTCCATCTTCGTTTTTTTTCTTTGTCTTCTTCATAGTCACCATCTAGTTATGAGATTCCAGGAATTCTGTAATTAGTAGATCCTATGGAAAAATCTCAAATATTTGATTAAAGAGATGGATTTAATCTAGAGAAAAAATGTTTAATACTTTTGGATTAGTTTTTGTATGTAGTTAATCTTTATTAGACTTCATTTTTTTAATTTTTTTTTTTTCCGGCCACTTCTATTGGTCTTTCACGTTATCTATTTTCATCCATCTTTGCTCTTTGGCCAGTTTGGGCCTCCCATCGCAGTGGCCTCTGTCACTGCAGAGTACCGGCTCTGGGCACATATGCTCCAGAGCTCCTGCTCGGTAGTTGGACACATAGTAATCCAGCTGCTCCGAGGCATGTGGGATCTTCCCCGGCTAGGGATCAAGCCGGAGCACTGCAAGGTGGTGTCCTTACCCACTGGACCACCTAGGGCAGAATGATATACAAAATAAGGAGTTATGACCCCATAAAGGAACTTTTCTTGCTTTTATAATTATAGTCAAAGTGATACTAACAAAGTTGTGAATAAGATCTAGTGTTGAGCTTTTTCTAAGAATGACACATGGATTGATTTTAGATAATGTCTTCTCCGAGAAACACAATGTTGGTAAGCTGTACTCATAGATGGATGATAAAAAGATAGATGGTTGGCTGGATGGATAGATACTGATAGATGATAGATAGATGGATAGATAGGAATGAACAGAAGCATATCAGTCAGATAACTGGCAATATTATTCTCATTATCAAGAAAATATCAAGTAGATTCAAACCCATGTCTCCTGAATTGCAGGTAGATTCTTTACCATCTGAGTCACAAAAGAAGCCCATATGACTAATGTATAACAGCAAATAAATGAAAAGATGAGAGAAACCTATCTTTCATAATAATGCTTTGCTTTAGAATAATAAGGACTTCCTCCTTTTAGTTAATGTATAATTTCTTCCCTACACCTTCTTTTCTTCCACTCTTTCTTCTCTGCTCTTTCATCTTCTTCACTGTCTAGTCATTATCATCACCTTCTTCTTTCCCTACCCTTGTCTTCACCCTCCTTCTCTTTGCCCTTTTCCTGCTTCTTCTTCACCTCCATCTTCGTTTTTTTTCTTTGTCTTCTTCATAGTCACCATCTAGTTATGAGATTCCAGGAATTCTGTAATTAGTAGATCCTATGGAAAAATCTCAAATATTTGATTAAAGAGATGGATTTAATCTAGAGAAAAAATGTTTAATACTTTTGGATTAGTTTTTGTATGTAGTTAATCTTTATTAGACTTCATTTTTTTAATTTTTTTTTTTTTCCGGCCACTTCTATTGGTCTTTCACGTTATCTATTTTCATCCATCTTTGCTCTTTGGCCAGTTTGGGCCTCCCATCGCAGTGGCCTCTGTCACTGCAGAGTACCGGCTCTGGGCACATATGCTCCAGAGCTCCTGCTCGGTAGTTGGACACATAGTAATCCAGCTGCTCCGAGGCATGTGGGATCTTCCCCGGCTAGGGATCAAGCCGGAGCACTGCAAGGTGGTGTCCTTACCCACTGGACCACCAGGAAAGCCCTAGACTTAATTTTTGTAAAGCAAATTTAGGTTCAGAATTTTTTCAAATACATCAAGAGGTTCTTTTGCAAGAGTTTTGTTTAGCATTATTATTCAATATATTAAAGTCAGCATTGTTTAAAAATATCGGTTAGAAATCAATTCCTGGAAAAACCATAAAACTTATGATATAAACAATTGCTGTTGAATGTGTAAGACACAGATAAATAATTTTGCATTAGACATTATTTTCTTTATGATTATATTAGCAGAACAAATGTACTTTTAGATAAAACTTAAATCTGCATTTAGATAAAAATAAATATTCTTGTGGCTCAGTGGTAAAGAATTTCCCTGTCAAGCAAGAAATGTGGGTTCGATTCCCAAGTCAGGAAGATCCCCTGGAGAAGGAAATGACCACACTCTTCATTATTCCTTTTTTTTTTCTTTTTTAACTTTTGCCCTCTTTTATTTGTCCTTCATTTATTTATCTTCATCCATCTTAATTCTTTGACCTCCTATGGGCCTCCCATCATAGTGGCCTCTCTCATTTCAGAGCACAGGCTCTGGCTGCATGCACTCCAGAGCAGTGGCTTGTAATTGGACACACTGGTCCAGCTGCTCAGCAGCACATGAGATCTTCCCAAGACAGGGATTGAAACCACACCCTGGACTCTTTACCCACTGGACAACCAGGGAAGCCTCCTCTCCATTATTCTTGACTGGAAAATATGGTGGCAGAAGAACCTGGTGGGCTGCAGTCTGTGGAGTTGGAAAGAGCCAGACAGGACTTAGCAACTAAGCATCAATAGCAGCATTCTATCTTTATAAAAACAAGTATTTATTGTATTTGTTTAGGTAATTTTATTTTTTTTAATGTCTGACAGTTATTCTTTAACTCTAGAAATGACTGAAAATTTGAATTGCTTACAAAGTTGTTTTTGTCTTAGAGTTTTTAATATGCATTTTGAAACTAAGTGTTTTTGTCTTATTTACATTTTTAATGTTTAATTCTAACCTTCAGGGGGTATTCTGTATCCCAAAAAAGGTATTGTCTTATAAATTTAAGATGATGATTGTAGATTTTTTTTGTGTCTTTTTTCCAAGTGGCAGAATTTTCATTATTGATAATTATGTTTGTGGAAATATAGATTATGCAAAATAAATCCCTAATTTCAGCACGTTTGAGGTATACTATAATTTTTTCAGTGACAAGATTAGTGCTGGATTCATCATTTTTCTAATAGACATAGTAATAGGTACTAATGATGAATTTAGCTCTCATGATTGAATCAAGACTGTGGTGGAAAAATTGTTTTACTTTAATGCATTTCTATTTCCATAATTATTTTAATTATGCATTATATAAATAAATATTTTATATAAGAATTATAAGATTGTAACTAAAAGAATATCTTTAGCTTGAAGAAAAATATATATAAATGCAAACTTTTACTAATGCTTTTGCATACTCTCTCCAGTTTCGTAATGAGAAATGAAAAGTCTTCATGGTCAAGGGCATTGAATGACTTTTTTTGTCTAGATTTTCTTCTTCTTTTGATAAATATTTTCCAGCTTTAGTTTTCTGTTCATAGGTTTAATTTATATTTCATCTTATTTAGATTTTCTATTGAAGGGCAGTTGAGAGAGAGGTTAAAAGTATTGCAGTTCTGGTCAATAGTATTTATTGGATGTCCACAGAGTATGTGATTCTGTATTAAGAAACTGAAGAAATAAAAAGCACAGTTTCATCTCTTTGAGAAGCAAAATTTTTATTCATACAACTGCATTTCACTTTGAAATGGGATAGACATCTTAAAAGTCCCATGTAAAACAAGCTGTAACCGTACTCCATTATTCTTGACTGGAAAATAGGGGCAGAAGAACCTGGTGGGCTGCAGTCTGTGGAGTTGGAAAGAGCCAGACAGGACTTAGCAACTAAGCATCAATAGCAGCATTCTATCTTTATAAAACAAGTATTTATTGTATTTGTTTAGGTAATTTTATTTTTTTTAATGTCTGACAGTTATTCTTTAACTCTAGAAATGACTGAAAATTTGAATTGCTTACAAAGTTGTTTTTGTCTTAGAGTTTTTAATATGCATTTTGAAACTAAGTGTTTTTGTCTTATTTACATTTTTAATGTTTAATTCTAACCTTCAGGGGGTATTCTGTATCCCAAAAAAGGTATTGTCTTATAAATTTAAGATGATGATTGTAGATTTTTTTTGTGTCTTTTTTCCAAGTGGCAGAATTTTCATTATTGATAATTATGTTTGTGGAAATATAGATTATGCAAAATAAATCCCTAATTTCAGCACGTTTGAGGTATACTATAATTTTTTCAGTGACAAGATTAGTGCTGGATTCATCATTTTTCTAATAGACATAGTAATAGGTACTAATGATGAATTTAGCTCTCATGATTGAATCAAGACTGTGGTGGAAAAATTGTTTTACTTTAATGCATTTCTATTTCCATAATTATTTTAATTATGCATTATATAAATAAATATTTTATATAAGAATTATAAGATGGTAACTAAAAGAATATCTTTAGCTTGAAGAAAAATATATATAAATGCAAACTTTTACTAATGCTTTTGCATACTCTCTCCAGTTTCGTAATGAGAAATGAAAAGTCTTCATGGTCAAGGGCATTGAATGACTTTTTTTGTCTAGATTTTCTTCTTCTTTTGATAAATATTTTCCAGCTTTAGTTTTCTGTTCATAGGTTTAATTTATATTTCATCTTATTTAGATTTTCTATTGAAGGGCAGTTGAGAGAGAGGTTAAAAGTATTGCAGTTCTGGTCAATAGTATTTATTGGATGTCCACAGAGTATGTGATTCTGTATTAAGAAACTGAAGAAATAAAAAGCACAGTTTCATCTCTTTGAGAAGCAAAATTTTTATTCATACAACTGCATTTCACTTTGAAATGGGATAGACATCTTAAAAGTCCCATGTAAAACAAGCTGTAACCGTACATAAATGCGTATTTAAATACCTAAGAAGAGCTCGTTATTAAGAGATTCCTAGGTCAATTTAAAATAGGTCCTTTTGGGACCTAAACAGATACCTCTCCAACGACGACATACAGATGGCCCAAAAGCACATGAAACGATGCTCAACTTCACTTATAATTAGAGAAATGCAAATCAAAACTACAATGAGATATCACCTCACATCCATCAGAATGGCCATCTTCAAAAAATCTGCAGACAATAAATGCTGGAGAGTGTGCGGAGAAAAGGGAACACTCCTGCATTGCTGGTGGGAATGGAAATTGATACAGCATCTATGGAAGACAGTATGGAGATTTCTTAAAAAACTAAAAATAGAAGCACCATACAACCCAGCAATCCCACTCTAAGGCTTATACCCTGAGGAAATCAAATCTGAAAGAAGCACCTGTACCCTAATGTTCATTGCAGCTCTCTATACAATAGCTAGAACATGGAAGCAACGTAGATGCCCGTCGATGAACGAATGGATCCAAAAGCTCTGGTACATATACACAATGGAATACTACACAGCTGTAAAGAGAAATGCAGAAGAATCACCCCTAATGAGGTGGCTGACTCTAGAACCTATCATAAAAAGTGAAGTCAGTCAGAAAGAGAAGGACAAATACAGTATATTAACACATATATATGGAATCTAGTAGGATGGTGATGATGGCACACGCAGTGAAGCAACGGAAAGACAGACATGGACAGTGGACATATGGACATTGTGGGGAAGGAACAGAAGATGGGAGGCTTAAAGGAAGTAGCATGAAGGCCTGTGCTATCATAAGTGAAGGAAATAGCTACAGTCATTGCTTTGTGAGAAAAGCTGATCCTTCAGGGGTGCTGTGTGATGGTTGGGAGGGGTGGGACGGTGGGGGATATACATATGACTAATCTGGGAACATACATATCTGTAAACAACAAAACTCTGTAAAAGTTAAAAGCAAAATAAAGGTTTAAAAAATAAATAAATACATAAAATAGGTCTTTTTGCAAGCAAGTGATGTTTTAATAATTACTTTCTCAACACTTTTTTGATTTATTAACTTCATGAAACTTAGATTGCTATGTCAGAGCAATATACTATGCTGTATAGGAGTAGAGTCTATATTTCACGATTACTTTGCATGTTGTGTCATTTGTAAAAAATTTGCATCACTCTGCTGTACATCTAAAACTAATATAGCATTGTAAGTCAACTATGTTTCAATATGAAATGATGATTTCCTGAAGAAAAAAATGAAATTACCGAAAAATAGCCAATTATTAACAGAAGACAAAATATATTTGAGAAAAATTTTACTGGTGTGTATAATGGAGCACATCTCATAATCTCCCCTTTTTGTTTTGTTTTCTTTTTGCTTTAAGGTCAACTGTGTGTTTGAATGTCCTACTGTTAGAAACTAGAAGTCACAAATCAGAGCCCTAAAAGGATTTTATTTGGCATTTGTTGTGTTCTTCAAAGTTCAATAAATTTATCTGGGGCAAACACTGTCCCCAGTTTACTTAGTTCCTGAACTCCACTGTGTTTTACATTCCTTATATTAATTCAAAGTCTAGTAGATATTGCATCAGTATAGAAGAGAAACTGTAGTTCTTACCTTCATTTGGAGCTTATGATCCATTCGTAGTGTAGATAGTAGACAAATGATTACATAATTGAGTTGATGTTAAATACCTCAAAGGAAATTACAGATTAAATGAGAAGTTTAACAATAGGGTTTAAGTTAGTAATGTGATACTTCAGCTAACACTTGAAGAGTTAGTTAACCAGAGGAAGGGCTACTCAAGCAGTGTCTCCATGTCCTCCTGAGGAAACTGAGTTCTGAAAAGGTCAAATGACATTCGTGACCAGAGAAGAAAGGAAGAGTCAGGTGTCCTGGCTGCCAAATGGAATTTTTTTCATTGTCAATGTTTTTATCATCCATTAAAGATTTATTTATTTATTTATTTATTTATTTTGGGTGGGGGTCGGGTTGGGGAGGGAGAGGAGCGGGCGGGCCACTTCTATTGGTCTTTCATTTCTCCATTTTCATCTGTCTTTGTTCTTTGGCTTGTGTGGGCCTCCCATCACGGTGGCCTCTGTTGTTGCAGAGCACCGGCTCTGGGCGCATGCGCTCCAGAGCTCCGGCTCGGTAATTGGACACATCAGTCCAGCCGCTCCACAGCACGTGGGATCTTCCCAGGCCAGGGATCAAACCAGTGCCCCTTGCACTGCAAGGCGGTGTCCTTACCCACTGAACCACCAGGGGAAGCCCTTTATCATCCATTAAAAAAAAGTATCAAGACCTATAAATTCAATGTATTTGGATGCTGAAATTTACATAATTAACACTTCAAAAAAATCAAATGGGCAGAGACATTTTAGTACTTTTCACCCTTTTATTGATTTTCTCTTGTCACAGCTAAAGATGATGGGAAAGAATAACAAGAAAATTCATTAATTAGGATCGTTTTTATTGCCTTTAAATAGTTAAATCATTTGAGAAAAATTTTACTGGTGTGTATAATGGAGCACATCTCATAATCTCCCTTTTGTTTTGTTTTCTTTTTGCTTTAAGGTCAACTGTGTGTTTGAATGTCCTACTGTTAGAAACTAGAAGTCACAAATCAGAGCCCTAAAAGGATTTTATTTGGCATTTGTTGTGTTCTTCAAAGTTCAATAAATTTATCTGGGGCAAACACTGTCCCCAGTTTACTTAGTTCCTGAACTCCACTGTGTTTTACATTCCTTATATTAATTCAAAGTCTAGTAGATATTGCATCAGTATAGAAGAGAAACTGTAGTTCTTACCTTCATTTGGAGCTTATGATCCATTCGTAGTGTAGATAGTAGACAAATGATTACATAATTGAGTTGATGTTAAATACCTCAAAGGAAATTACAGATTAAATGAGAAGTTTAACAATAGGGTTTAAGTTAGTAATGTGATACTTCAGCTAACACTTGAAGAGTTAGTTAACCAGAGGAAGGGCTACTCAAGCAGTGTCTCCATGTCCTCCTGAGGAAACTGAGTTCTGAAAAGGTCAAATGACATTCGTGACCAGAGAAGAAAGGAAGAGTCAGGTGTCCTGGCTGCCAAATGGAATTTTTTTCATTGTCAATGTTTTTATCATCCATTAAAGATTTATTTATTTATTTATTTATTTATTTTGGGTGGGGGTCGGGTTGGGGAGGGAGAGGGGCGGGCCACTTCTATTGGTCTTTCATTTCTCCATTTTCATCTGTCTTTGTTCTTTGGCTTGTGTGGGCCTCCCATCACGGTGGCCTCTGTTGTTGCAGAGCACCGGCTCTGGGCGCATGCGCTCCAGAGCTCCGGCTCGGTAATTGGACACATCAGTCCAGCCGCTCCACAGCACGTGGGATCTTCCCAGGCCAGGGATCAAACCAGTGCCCCTTGCACTGCAAGGCGGTGTCCTTACCCACTGAACCACCAGGGGAAGCCCTTTATCATCCATTAAAAAAAAGTATCAAGACCTATAAATTCAATGTATTTGGATGCTGAAATTTACATAATTAACACTTCAAAAAAATCAAATGGGCAGAGACATTTTAGTACTTTTCACCCTTTTATTGATTTTCTCTTGTCACAGCTAAAGATGATGGGAAAGAATAACAAGAAAATTCATTAATTAGGATCGTTTTTATTGCCTTTAAATAGTTAAATCATTTGTTTAACTCTGATCTACCTTCATTGGCACTTGAAATAAGAGTGTATGTTGTGTGTAGTATTTCCTCTTTTTAAAAACTAATAAAATTTGAATTTGGACACAGAGAGTGTTTTGGGCATATTTACATGCCAAAATCAGAAACAATATGAAGGGTGTGCTTCAGTGAGCATACTATCTATGATAAGAGAGAAAAAAAAAAAAAAGCTCTAATGAATTGGTCAAGTTTTCTTTGCTATGGCCTTTGGATATCATCTTCATTTGGCTTTAAAATGTGATTATATGTAAAAAGCATTGGTCTCAAGAGGTCAAAACCTCTATTTTGCTATGTGCACTTGGAAAAGAACCAAGTATAATCAGCCAGGACACTGGTAATAATTATTTCTGTCAGATCCCCAATGGCAATTTTTCTAGTCTTGGACTTCCTTTCTTGCCCTGAGGATTCTTTTTCTCATTCAAGGGAGATCTTTAAATCAGAGCAACTTTAAAAATCTTGTGATCTGGGCAAAAGAAATTATCTACACTGGGATATGATGGGGCCAATTCCTTTGTCCACTTTGCTCTGCCTGATTCAGGCAAATAGTAGACAGAGATTCTAAAACTACATGTGTCTAAATCTACTCAATGCCCTATTTATAAAGTGGATGTGGGTAGACATTTAAATGAAAAATGTTAACAGAAATAGACTGCTAGGTCTTATGCTTTTTTTTGCAAAAATAGCTAGACAGAGATTTCTATAGACGATTATCCCCGTTAAACGCCTCCCATCACCTTTTCCACCCCCATTGGACACATCAGTCCAGCCGCTCCACAGCACGTGGGATCTTCCCAGGCCAGGGATCAAACCAGTGCCCCTTGCACTGCAAGGCGGTGTCCTTACCCACTGAACCACCAGGGGAAGCCCTTTATCATCCATTAAAAAAAAGTATCAAGACCTATAAATTCAATGTATTTGGATGCTGAAATTTACATAATTAACACTTCAAAAAAATCAAATGGGCAGAGACATTTTAGTACTTTTCACCCTTTTATTGATTTTCTCTTGTCACAGCTAAAGATGATGGGAAAGAATAACAAGAAAATTCATTAATTAGGATCGTTTTTATTGCCTTTAAATAGTTAAATCATTTGTTTAACTCTGATCTACCTTCATTGGCACTTGAAATAAGAGTGTATGTTGTGTGTAGTATTTCCTCTTTTTAAAAACTAATAAAATTTGAATTTGGACACAGAGAGTGTTTTGGGCATATTTACATGCCAAAATCAGAAACAATATGAAGGGTGTGCTTCAGTGAGCATACTATCTATGATAAGAGAGAAAAAAAAAAAAAAAGCTCTAATGAATTGGTCAAGTTTTCTTTGCTATGGCCTTTGGATATCATCTTCATTTGGCTTTAAAATGTGATTATATGTAAAAAGCATTGGTCTCAAGAGGTCAAAACCTCTATTTTGCTATGTGCACTTGGAAAAGAACCAAGTATAATCAGCCAGGACACTGGTAATAATTATTTCTGTCAGATCCCCAATGGCAATTTTTCTAGTCTTGGACTTCCTTTCTTGCCCTGAGGATTCTTTTTCTCATTAAAGGGGAGATCTTTAAATCAGAGCAACTTTAAAAATCTTGTGATCTGGGCAAAAGAAATTATCTACACTGGGATATGATGGGGCCAATTCCTTTGTCCACTTTGCTCTGCCTGATTCAGGCAAATAGTAGACAGAGATTCTAAAACTACATGTGTCTAAATCTACTCAATGCCCTATTTATAAAGTGGATGTGGGTAGACATTTAAATGAAAAATGTTAACAGAAATAGACTGCTAGGTCTTATGCTTGATACTAAATTTCTATTAACTTTTAAAAACTTTGTTCTATACTTATAAAGGAAATAGATTGAGAGGGATTAACATTCAGACAGATGGTTCCAGAGTCGGTGTTTACTATAGACGTTATCTTGGGAATCAGTCCCCAGTTAAATCTGGATTGTAAACTTTAGGTGGCTCAGTGGTGAAGAATCTGACTGCAGTGCATGAGACCACTTGAAATACACGAGGTGAAGTTTCAATCCCTGGATCAGAAAGATCCCCTGGAGAAGGAAATGCAACTCACTGCAGTTTTCTTGCCTGAGAAATTTCCATTGGATAGATGGGATCACAAGAGTCTGACGTGATGTAGCCACTAAACCACCAGCGCCAGACTTCGGTTTATTTAATTCTCCTCTCTGAAAATCACTTTCTTCATCTATAAAGTAAAGATAATAATAGTACTCAGATCACAGGATTACCACAAATATTGATTACGAGACTCTATAAAAAAGTCTTAGCGAAGCGACTGATACACAGAAACCTCTCTAAGTACTTAGCTCATATAATTATTGTTCCTATATGATTTCAGGCTGGGGAAATCCTTATCAGCTGTCTATCTACTGAGGCCAAGAAAGATACATATATATCCTTTATTAGACCATGGCATAGACAGTAGTCAAATTCTGAATTATCTCCTAATGAAAAATCTTCAGGTTGAAGTCACAAGACATAAAACCATTTTTTAAACCTTTCAGATTAAGCAAATAAACAAAAACAGCAACAAAACACTTTCATTGATTGATCTAAGTTCTGGAAGGAATTCCCTGACATGTGAACTAGCTATTGTTTCAATTCTTTGCCTCAGGTTTCCTGTCCATCCTGAACAAAGGCTTATTATTCTAAAGAATTATCTTTTATTGAAATATAGTTGATTTACAGTGTCTCTGGTGTACAGCAAAGTGATTCAGTTATACATATACATGTATATTCTTTTTGGATTCTTTTCCATTATGGGCTATTATAAAATATTGAATATAACTCTCTGTGCTAGGCAGTAGGTCCTTATTGTTTATTTTATACATAGTAGAGTGCATCTGCTAATGCCAAATTCTCAATTTATTCTCCTGCATTTCTTTTGGTAACCATAAGATGGCTATTTTTGTCCGTGACTCTATTTAATTTGTAAATAAAGTAATGTTTTTAAAATTTAACTTAAATTGGTTTTTTCAGACAGATGGTTCCAGAGTCGGTGTTTACTATAGACGTTATCTTGGGAATCAGTCCCCAGTTAAATCTGGATTGTAAACTTTAGGTGGCTCAGTGGTGAAGAATCTGACTGCAGTGCATGAGACCACTTGAAATACACGAGGTGAAGTTTCAATCCCTGGATCAGAAAGATCCCCTGGAGAAGGAAATGCAACTCACTGCAGTTTTCTTGCCTGAGAAATTTCCATTGGATAGATGGGATCACAAGAGTCTGACGTGATGTAGCCACTAAACCACCAGCGCCAGACTTCGGTTTATTTAATTCTCCTCTCTGAAAATCACTTTCTTCATCTATAAAGTAAAGATAATAATAGTACTCAGATCACAGGATTACCACAAATATTGATTACGAGACTCTATAAAAACGTCTTAGCAAAGCGACTGATACACAGAAACCTCTCTAAGTACTTAGCTCATATAATTATTGTTCCTATATGATTTCAGGCTGGGGAAATCCTTATCAGCTGTCTATCTACTGAGGCCAAGAAAGATACATATATATCCTTTATTAGACCATGGCATAGACAGTAGTCAAATTCTGAATTATCTCCTAATGAAAAATCTTCAGGTTGAAGTCACAAGACATAAAACCATTTTTGAAACCTTTCAGATTAAGCAAATAAACAAAAACAGCAACAAAACACTTTCATTGATTGATCTAAGTTCTGGAAGGAATTCCCTGACATGTGAACTAGCTATTGTTTCAATTCTTTGCCTCAGGTTTCCTGTCCATCCTGAACAAAGGCTTATTATTCTAAAGAATTATCTTTTATTGAAATATAGTTGATTTACAGTGTCTCTGGTGTACAGCAAAGTGATTCAGTTATACATATACATGTATATTCTTTTTGGATTCTTTTCCATTATGGGCTATTATAAAATATTGAATATAACTCTCTGTGCTAGGCAGTAGGTCCTTATTGTTTATTTTATACATAGTAGAGTGCATCTGCTAATGCCAAATTCTCAATTTATTCTCCTGCATTTCCCTTTTGGTAACCATAAGATGGCTATTTTTGTCCGTGACTCTATTTAAGTTTTGTAAACACGTTCCTTTGTATAATTGTTTAAGATTCCACTTATAAGACATATCATGATATTTGTCTTTCTTTATCTGGCTTACTTAATTTAGTATGATAATCTCTAAAGTTCACCCCTGTGACTACAAATGGCATTATTTTGTTCTTTTTTAGGGCTGAGCAATGTTTCATTGTTTATGAATACCACATCTTCTTTACCCATTCATCTGTCAATCCACATTTAGGTTGCTTCTATGTCTTGGTTATTACAAACAGTGCTTCTAAGAACACTGGAGTAAATGTATCTTATTGAATTAGAATTTTCTCCAGGTATTTGCCCAGGAATGGAATTGCAGGATTATAGTCTTCCAAAGAATTATCTTGACGAGAGACATAAACTTATTATCCTTTTCACGGACACATTTCTTACCTGGGCATGGGGGTGTTCACTGTGCTCTATGGAAGAGACAATGAGGACATCCAGTGTAGTGACAGCAGTCAAGAAGGAAAGAGAAGTTAGAGGTGCAACATGAATAGGTCTTTGTTCCAAGAGTCCTGGGGGATAACAGGGAGTTAATAGTATGACATGAAGGAAAGCAATTGATGTTCCTTACTTAGAACAAATGAATGATGATACCAATATTAAGATGAAAGGACAAGAGAGAGAAAAGATGGAAATAAATGCATTTTCTCCAAAATATGCTGAAGGTGTTTCATCTCATGTCAAGATAAATGTAGAGACTGAAGATAAAGACTGAGTCACCAACTGTGTGTAGATGTTTTTGTGAATGGAGCAAATGAAACTTCCTACAATTCCAACAATACTTGCTCCAGAATTTCGTGTTCTTTGCATTCTGTACCTATTTATTAAATGGACTAATTTTTTTTTCCAGTCCCATCATGTGGGGCTCCTCCTATTTAACCCTCATAAAAAGAAAAAGAGAATCCCAATCATTGGGAACCATCAACAACCAGAAAATCAAAACAAGGTTTATGGAATGATCCTTTACCAACTTTTGTATCCCATTTTAGCTGAGTCTGTTAAACATCTCTATTAAGGGTGAATGACCTTCTTGCACCTTTTTGCCTGGTTTCATGTGTGTATCAGTTATAGTTTACAGAAAGTGGTGAGAGAGGCATGCAGCGTGAGTTTCTCTGATTTCAGTATCCCTCCGGGTTGGTCCGTGTGACAAAACTTGGGATGGGACAGCATACTACTGCTGAACTAATATTTCATTTATCCACAGTTTGACCTATGCCACTGCTTCATCTCATTCCTGCAGAGGCACTGTCCTGACTTTTTTTTTTCCAACTGGCATATAATCAATAGTAAGGTCATTATTCATGTTTTCAACACCTATGTGAAGTCAAAAGTTCCTAAGGTCACTACAAATCTGCAGGCCTCCCACGGACAAGATCTGAACTCTTACATTTAGACTGTCTTCTGTTAAAATATTTAATATCAAGTTGATTTCTTGGCGGTGGCCTAGTCCTAAAGTGTCAAAGCACATTTTCTAAGAAATGTATTTTAAACGGAATTGCTCAAGAACTATCTCCTTTTCTATTCCCTAGGCAAAGTTATTTCTTTAATCAGTTTTAAAATATGATAATTATATTGGTTGTACAAAACCATCCAGTCACTCTGTAAGGTTATACTAATAAAACTAAGGAGTTTCAGTTTATAAATTCCATCATTTGACTGGCTCTGAATTACAAATGCCAATTTTTATCCTAAAAATGCAAATTCACCAAGGGAATATCAATGGAAAACAATTGCTAGGTGGATTTTTATGCTCTGATTCTACAAAATAAAATATACTTAGTTTTTTCAAATCAATGCTGAAGGAAATGTCAAAACATGGGCTCATATTTACTCATTTTGTAGAGATATCCAAAGCTATTAACTTTTGCATGTTAATTAGAAAAGCAACTCAGACTATTCTCTTGCTCAGCTATGGGAAATTCAAGATATCAGGTGCTGGGAAAGAGTCCTGAGGTTGTGAAATCTTATAGATCCAAATGTATTTTTAGAATAATGGCAATAATTACTAAAAATACATTTCTATTTTTATGGCTATAGCTTGATTCTTTCTAAGCACAAACCCAAGGTGTATGAAGATAATGGATATTGAAAGTGGAAGATAATTATAGGAAAATTAAGATGCTTAGGCAGCTTTAAAAATAGTATAATTTAAATTTTATTGAACAATGTATGTAACTGATGGATATTAAACTAGTTTTAGGGTAGAGATTGCCATGGATGCTGAACTACTTTCTTAGAGATCATTATTAACAGATGGTGGGTATTCCTGTTTATTTAAATTATGTTTTCTTTCCTTCCACATGCAATTATTTAAAAATGAAACATCCTTCTGATGTTAAATCACACTGAGAGAATTACTATGCCTTAAGGCTAGACACTTGCAGTTACTATGTATGCTCAGATTATAAATACAGGGAAAGGAAATGAGAATATTTTATACCTCATGGTAATTCCTGTTCTTTTATCAAAGCTTTTATTCTAATATTAAGCCTTTTAGATGAGCAATGGAAATAAATGGAGACATGGGAAGAGACAAAAATAAACAGAATTAAAAAACATACTTTGGATATTCATAAAAAGAATCCCAGATGTCACAGGAGATTAGGAGGTCCTGGCTCATTCCTGCTGATCTCCAAAGTGGTTGTCTGTTAATGATAATAATTTCTTTAACTGAGTAGAGAAAAATCAGGCTACAGATTACCCTACTCCCCTTTTAAGGTAATGTTGTTGATCTAGAGTGTGAGATAAAACCAACAGATCTCTAAATATATGTCCATGGGAAAGAACCATTTCCTTGGAGATAAATAAAAATGTTCTGTTTAATTCATTCAAATTCAATAACTGCAGAATTCTAACTGTGGACCAGGTATTGTGTTCAGGTAAAGATAAATATCTCCAAGTTTCTGCATTTTTTAAACTTATGCCAGGAATTCTGGTGGAATTCTAAGTTCTGACCCATGTCATGCAGCTAATGGAGTCAGAGACTGAATTTCTAAGTCCATATTGTTTGCTTGCTTTTCTTTGTATTTTAAGTTTAATGAAAAGAGCAGATTTTGGAGTTAAATGATCCTGATCATTTTACCAACCTTCTCAGCACCCATGTTCCCATCCATAAAATAAAACTGCTGTCTGTGGTACTCTGTAGGATTGACTTGGAATGATTATTTGTTTTTAATATATCTCCTGTTTTTAATAATATAACCCAAAATGGTGTTGTAAGAGAGTAAACAAATGTACATAGCAAAACCCTTATCATGAAATAGTCTCCTTTATTTTTTTTTCTCCTTTACTTTCGTCACTCCCTACTCCCTAGAGTTAACTTTGCCAAACTGGAGTACATTGGCCTTCGTTTAAAAATCAGCGTCTGAACAGATAAGAACATATATACTGCACAGATTTTTTCATTGATCTAGCATTTACTAGAAATCCTTCAAAGTGGAAAGATAAAATACTGCAATTATTGTATGTAGTCTAAAACGTAATAAAGGTTATTTGTTATATACAAATATGTACATACTGTTTAAAATCATGGTAATTCCTGTTCTTTTATCAAAGCTTTTATTCTAATATTAAGCCTTTTAGATGAGCAATGGAAATAAATGGAGACATGGGAAGAGACAAAAATAAACAGAATTAAAAAACATACTTTGGATATTCATAAAAAGAATCCCAGATGTCACAGGAGATTAGGAGGTCCTGGCTCATTCCTGCTGATCTCCAAAGTGGTTGTCTGTTAATGATAATAATTTCTTTAACTGAGTAGAGAAAAATCAGGCTACAGATTACCCTACTCCCCTTTTAAGGTAATGTTGTTGATCTAGAGTGTGAGATAAAACCAACAGATCTCTAAATATATGTCCATGGGAAAGAACCATTTCCTTGGAGATAAATAAAAATGTTCTGTTTAATTCATTCAAATTCAATAACTGCAGAATTCTAACTGTGGACCAGGTATTGTGTTCAGGTAAAGATAAATATCTCCAAGTTTCTGCATTTTTTAAACTTATGCCAGGAATTCTGGTGGAATTCTAAGTTCTGACCCATGTCATGCAGCTAATGGAGTCAGAGACTGAATTTCTAAGTCCATATTGTTTGCTTGCTTTTCTTTGTATTTTAAGTTTAATGAAAAGAGCAGATTTTGGAGTTAAATGATCCTGATCATTTTACCAACCTTCTCAGCACCCATGTTCCCATCCATAAAATAAAACTGCTGTCTGTGGTACTCTGTAGGATTGACTTGGAATGATTATTTGTTTTTAATATATCTCCTGTTTTTAATAATATAACCCAAAATGGTGTTGTAAGAGAGTAAACAAATGTACATAGCAAAACCCTTATCATGAAATAGTCTCCTTTATTTTTTTTTCTCCTTTACTTTCGTCACTCCCTACTCCCTAGAGTTAACTTTGCCAAACTGGGGTACATTGGCCTTCGTTTAAAAATCAGCGTCTGAACAGATAAGAACATATATACTGCACAGATTTTTTCATTGATCTAGCATTTACTAGAAATCCTTCAAAGTGGAAAGATAAAATACTGCAATTATTGTATGTAGTCTAAAACGTAATAAAGGTTATTTGTTATATACAAATATGTACATACTGTTTAAAATAGGATTCTCCTTTTATAACTTAAATATTAGGTCTTCGAGAGGAAATTTCTTTTATCTCCTGAGGATGGATGGATGGATGGATATATATATATATATATATATATATTTAAATTTAATGTAGTTGTTAAAATGTCTGCCTCAGAAAAAAAATAGCCTAGATTCACCCTTCAACACATCCACTTAAGAAACATATGAATTGGGGAGATGTGCCTTACCTCTCTGTTTCTTAGTTTCCTCATTATGTAATCATGTAATAGTGACACTAATTTCATAAAGTCAATGTGAATGTTAAATTACTCAGTATGTAAAACAATAGCCTAAAGGAAACAATCATTAAATGTTAGCAATTATTTCCTCTAATAAAATTTAACTTATAAAACTGAATATAGTAAAATAATGCATCCTAAAAATGTCCCTTTTCTCCTTTCAAATGCTATGAAGACTTCCACCTTCAAAAATTTATATTAATATAATAAAACATGTTTAAAATATGTGTATAAACCAACATTTTAAAGTATTTTATTTCACATTTTAGGAAGTTCACATTGATTTAGTTTCAAGGCAGCAAATGGAATCTTTTCCCTTTGAGCTCTTACTACAGCTTTCTCATACATCTGATTTACCTATTTAAGTTATGCTACAAATAAAAGCATTTCTAATGCATGGGCAATGTGTCTATTTGAATCATTTCAGTACTTTAGGATCATTCTGTCCTTTTGATGTGAAAAATTTATTACACTGTTTGATTTTTCTCTTGCCACTAGAGTTGTATCAGAATGTTGTTTTTTCTCCTAGACCCAATCAAGAAGCTGTCATATTTACTAACTCATGCAACCGATTATAAACTAAGCCCACAATATAATGACAGGAGATCAATCTAAAATTGTAGACAATATGGACATAATAATTTTGTGTCCTTGAACACCAAGAATCATTTTGTAAGATAAGGGATTATTTAGTACTTAAAACTGAACAACGGCATCTATTTAGTTTATGTTCTCAGTCCACAATCACCACTTGAAAGAAATAAAATATGCAATTATTGTATGTAGTCTAAAACGTAATAAAGGTTATTTGTTATATACAAATATGTACATACTGTTTAAAATAGGATTCTCCTTTTATAACTTAAATATTAGGTCTTCGAGAGGAAATTTCTTTTATCTCCTGAGGATGGATGGATGGATGGATATATATATATATATATATATATATATATATATTTAAATTTAATGTAGTTGTTAAAATGTCTGCCTCAGAAAAAAAATAGCCTAGATTCACCCTTCAACACATCCACTTAAGAAACATATGAATTGGGGAGATGTGCCTTACCTCTCTGTTTCTTAGTTTCCTCATTATGTAATCATGTAATAGTGACACTAATTTCATAAAGTCAATGTGAATGTTAAATTACTCAGTATGTAAAACAATAGCCTAAAGGAAACAATCATTAAATGTTAGCAATTATTTCCTCTAATAAAATTTAACTTATAAAACTGAATATAGTAAAATAATGCATCCTAAAAATGTCCCTTTTCTCCTTTCAAATGCTATGAAGACTTCCACCTTCAAAAATTTATATTAATATAATAAAACATGTTTAAAATATGTGTATAAACCAACATTTTAAAGTATTTTATTTCACATTTTAGGAAGTTCACATTGATTTAGTTTCAAGGCAGCAAATGGAATCTTTTCCCTTTGAGCTCTTACTACAGCTTTCTCATACATCTGATTTACCTATTTAAGTTATGCTACAAATAAAAGCATTTCTAATGCATGGGCAATGTGTCTATTTGAATCATTTCAGTACTTTAGGATCATTCTGTCCTTTTGATGTGAAAAATTTATTACACTGTTTGATTTTTCTCTTGCCACTAGAGTTGTATCAGAATGTTGTTTTTTCTCCTAGACCCAATCAAGAAGCTGTCATATTTACTAACTCATGCAACCGATTATAAACTAAGCCCACAATATAATGACAGGAGATCAATCTAAAATTGTAGACAATATGGACATAATAATTTTGTGTCCTTGAACACCAAGAATCATTTTGTAAGATAAGGGATTATTTAGTACTTAAAACTGAACAACGGCCATAACTGTATTTGAAGATAAAAAATAGAGTTTTATGTTCTCAGTCCACAATCACCACTTGTATCTTATAAATCTTTGTACATATAAATATAAAACAATTTGTTCTGATGGTTGAACTAAAAATTCAAAGTCTGGCTACTTAAATCTGTCTGGTGGTTCTGCATCTTGATAACTTGCAATAACTAAAACATAGATAAGACTGACATCATATAAAGTGACATATTTCAACAGTATTGCTTTATGTACACAAAGACAGAGAATCTAGGCAATGGTGGGTCAGATCATAGACCTACTACTGTCCACCTCTGTGAACATTTAGGAAATTACTAGATTACTGTCTCAGTCTTTTTTTTTTTTTTTTACTTCTATAAAATGAAGATGGTAAGAGTAACTTTTTTTTTTTTTTTAAAAGATTTATTTATTTTATTTATTTTGGGCGTGGGTCGGGTTGGGGAGGGAGGGGGGCAGGTCAAGTCACTTCTATTGGTCTTTCATTTCTCTATTTTCATCCGTCTTTGTTCTTTGGCTCCTGTGGGCCTCCCATCGCGGTGGCGCATGCGCTCCAGAGCTCCGACTCAGTAATTGGACGCATAGGTCCAGCCGCTCCGCGGCACGTGGGATCTTCCCAGGCCAGGGATCGAACCGGCGCCCCTTGCACTGCAAGGCAGTGTCCGTACCCACTGGACCACCAGGGGAAGCCCAAGAGTAACTTTTTGAGAGATTCGCACAAAGTATTTAAAGTATTAGGGCATGCTAAATGTTTTGTTTATATCTGCTACAATTATTATATTCGGATGTGTACAATTTATTGTTATTCTTTCTGTGGCAGAGGATCTTGTACCTCAGTTTATTGCACCCGGGGGCTTCCTGGGTGGCTCAGCTGGTAAAGAATTTGACTGCAGCGTAGGAGACCTAGGTCTGAGCCCTAGGCTGGTAAGATCCCTGGAGAAGGGAACAGTTACCCACTCCAGTGTTCTTGTCCGGCGAACTCCATGGACAGAAAGAAGATCCTGTAGGTTATACCCCATAGGATTGCAGAGTTGGACACGACTGACAGAGTAACACACTTATTGCACCCGGAATACATGTACTTCAGCTAATGGTCAATTTCCATCCATGTCCATGTAATTAATTACCCTCCCAACCTTTGTGTAGTCAGTACTCATGATTAAGAATTTTGAAAATCATATTCTAAAATCTTCTTTCTGAAATGTTTGAATTTGCTGTTGAAGTTCAAGCTTTATCTTTGGCAATCATCTTTACTACACAGTAGTAGATTTCATAGAGAACATTTCTTGGTAGTGGATAATTGGGTTGGAAAATTCCAGCAGAACTTCTCTGGTGGAGGAAGTTTTTGTTGGTGTGGAAATATAGATAGAAAATATTGAAATGTGCAATTGTTCAGAGAACAGAAGGAATCCATACTGCATTCAAATCACTGAAATAAAATTCAGAAGTCCTGGATTTTTATTTCAGCTTGATAAATTGTCTATTAAATTATCTGAGCTCAATTTTTTCTACATGATACACTTATCCCATGGTGAGTGAGTTTACCATCATTTACCCACAGGAAATATTCATGTGCATTCAATCATGTCCACTTTGCGACCTTATGAACTGTAACAAGTCAGGCTCCTCTGTCCATGCAATTTTCCAGGCAAGAATACTGGAGTGAGATATCATTTCCTTCTCCAAGGGATCTTCCTTACTCACGGATTGCATCTCCTGCATTTGCAGGCAGATTCTTCACCAGCTGCGTCACCTGGGGAAGTGCCTGCTTACCAATTTTCCATATAATGGAACCAAATATTGCTCTTTAATGAATCACTATGTTACTTAAGACTTAAAACTCCTCAATGAGTCTTACTGTTTTTTGCCTGAAATGCAAATTTCTCCTTGTGGCCCACAGGCTGTATGTGACCTGGCCCCTCTCACCGATACTCAACTCTATTGAATATCTTAGGTTTATCCAATTTAAAGGGAATCAAGCACTTCTTATCACATTTTCCAATATATATTTTTACTTGAATTTTTATTCCTTCAATGGAATATTTAGTGCCTTTTGACCAGGACAATATGAGTTTTATTCAAATGTTTATTCTTAGTTTTAAGCACAAAGCCTAATGCACAATAAATGCATAATATGTAATATTTTAAAACTCATTAACTTATCAATGACCATTGCTTTGAATATCAAATTCAGTTTGATACATCCCAAAGGTTTGTTTCCAGCCCTCTCCCAAGCTTCATATTTGTTTATCTGAATTTCTGTTCAACTGTGCATCTAAAAGCTCACTGTTATCACAAAGGCCTTCACAAAAGCATCAAAGTTATCACATCTAAATTAATGGATAGTTATTTCCTCTTTCTCTTCCTTCTATATCAAGTCAATTGGGGGTACTCATATTCCTAAAGAGTCAGTCAAGAAAGAAAATAATAGGAGACATTGCTTTTTTTTTTTTTTAACCTGAAAAATGAACAATGGAAAAAATTTTGTTGGTGTGGAAATATAGATAGAAAATATTGAAATGTGCAATTGTTCAGAGAACAGAAGGAATCCATACTGCATTCAAATCACTGAAATAAAATTCAGAAGTCCTGGATTTTTATTTCAGCTTGATAAATTGTCTATTAAATTATCTGAGCTCAATTTTTTCTACATGATACACTTATCCCATGGTGAGTGAGTTTACCATCATTTACCCACAGGAAATATTCATGTGCATTCAATCATGTCCACTTTGCGACCTTATGAACTGTAACAAGTCAGGCTCCTCTGTCCATGCAATTTTCCAGGCAAGAATACTGGAGTGAGATATCATTTCCTTCTCCAAGGGATCTTCCTTACTCACGGATTGCATCTCCTGCATTTGCAGGCAGATTCTTCACCAGCTGCGTCACCTGGGGAAGTGCCTGCTTACCAATTTTCCATATAATGGAACCAAATATTGCTCTTTAATGAATCACTATGTTACTTAAGACTTAAAAACTCCTCAATGAGTCTTACTGTTTTTTGCCTGAAATGCAAATTTCTCCTTGTGGCCCACAGGCTGTATGTGACCTGGCCCCTCTCACCGATACTCAACTCTATTGAATATCTTAGGTTTATCCAATTTAAAGGGAATCAAGCACTTCTTATCACATTTTCCAATATATATTTTTACTTGAATTTTTATTCCTTCAATGGAATATTTAGTGCCTTTTGACCAGGACAATATGAGTTTTATTCAAATGTTTATTCTTAGTTTTAAGCACAAAGCCTAATGCACAATAAATGCATAATATGTAATATTTTAAAACTCATTAACTTATCAATGACCATTGCTTTGAATATCAAATTCAGTTTGATACATCCCAAAGGTTTGTTTCCAGCCCTCTCCCAAGCTTCATATTTGTTTATCTGAATTTCTGTTCAACTGTGCATCTAAAAGCTCACTGTTATCACAAAGGCCTTCACAAAAGCATCAAAGTTATCACATCTAAATTAATGGATAGTTATTTCCTCTTTCTCTTCCTTCTATATCAAGTCAATTGGGGGTACTCATATTCCTAAAGAGTCAGTCAAGAAAGAAAATAATAGGAGACATTGCTTTTTTTTTTTTTTTTTTTAACCTGATTCTTTCATCACTTATATTGGAACAATGGAAAAAAATTACAAAAGACTATCTTCACGTTTGGTCATACCATGTCATTAAATAAGATCTGTTAGTGGATCTCAAAGGCAAAATAAAATAAAATTAAAGTGATTAAATCTTCTCAGAGAAAAGTAAAATCGGAAGAGATAGTGGAGGCTTCCCTGGTGGTCCAGTGGGTAAGGACACCGCCTTGCAGTGCAAGGGGCGCCGGTTCCATCCCTGGCCTGGGAATATCCCACGTGCTGCGGAGCGGCTGGACCAATGTGTCCAAACACCGAGCCAGATCTCTGGAGTGCATGTGCCCAGAGCCAGTGCTCTGTGACAACAGTGGCCGCCACGATGGGAGGCCTACATGGGCCAAAGAACAAAGATGGATGAAAATAGACAAATGAAAGATCAATAGAAGTGGCTCGTCCACCCTCCTCCCTCCCCACCCCATCCCCCCCAAATAAATAAATAAATGTTAAAAAAAAAAAAAGATTGCAGTTTCTTTAAAAAAAAAAAAAGAAGAAGAGATAGTGGAAAGTAGTCCACTTTAGAGTTAATTTTCGTGTGGAAGTCAAGAAAGCAGAATGAACTATGCATGACTGCTTTAATAAAAGTAGAGAGAAAGAAAAAGCAAACAAAACCATGGCATCCAACTGAAATATGAGATGGTAGTGAAGGGCCAGAAAAGAGACTCTAGAGGAAACAGAAATAATTAATATTTTCAGAACATTTATTTTGTGCCAAGTGCTTTAAATATATTACCTTATCTTTCATCACAATAAAACATTCTTCTCTATTTCCCAGGAGTGAAGGGATGTCACAGCATACACTATTCTAGTACATAAAATGGACAATGTTCCCAACGTTGTCTTTTGAAAGAATAAATAAATTCAAGTTGACAAGAAAGATATAGGTTAAGTAAGGTTAAGCAATATTTCTACGTTCTTGCAGCTTAAGTTACTGCAGAATTCAAACCAAAGTCTCTCTTGTATCAAAGTCTTCCTTACAATTACCGCAATGAATTATCACCTCCTTTGGAGTAAGTGCCTTCTCTGTTCAAGAGGTCCTGGGATTCCTGAGATTTCTATAAAAGATTGTTCTAATGGGCTTCCCTGATGGTTCAGCGGGTAAAAAATCTCCTTGTGGTGGGGGAGACATAGATGATGTAGATTTGATGTCTGGGTCATGAAGATCCTCTGGAAAAGGAAATAGCAACCCATTCCAGTATTCTTGCCTTAGAAATCCATGAACAGGAGAGCCTGGTGTGTTACAGTTTGTGGGGTCACAGAGTTGGACATAACTGAGTGACTAAGCATGAAACACACAAGTAGTAGTAAATCATCCCAGAAGTCAAAGGTGTTTCTTGGAACAGTGCAAACACCGAGCCAGAATATCCCACGTGCTGCGGAGCGGCTGGACCAATGTGTCCAAACACCGAGCCAGATCTCTGGAGTGCATGTGCCCAGAGCCAGTGCTCTGTGACAACAGTGGCCGCCACGATGGGAGGCCTACATGGGCCAAAGAACAAAGATGGATGAAAATAGACAAATGAAAGATCAATAGAAGTGGCTCGTCCACCCTCCTCCCTCCCCACCCCACCCCCCAAAAAAAAAAAAAAAAATTTTAAAAAAAAAAAAAGATTGCAGTTTCTTTAAAAAAAAAAAAAGAAGAAGAGATAGTGGAAAGTAGTCCACTTTAGAGTTAATTTTCGTGTGGAAGTCAAGAAAGCAGAATGAACTATGCATGACTGCTTTAATAAAAGTAGAGAGAAAGAAAAAGCAAACAAAACCATGGCATCCAACTGAAATATGAGATGGTAGTGAAGGGCCAGAAAAGAGACTCTAGAGGAAACAGAAATAATTAATATTTTCAGAACATTTATTTTGTGCCAAGTGCTTTAAATATATTACCTTATCTTTCATCACAATAAAACATTCTTCTCTATTTCCCAGGAGTGAAGGGATGTCACAGCATACACTATTCTAGTACATAAAATGGACAATGTTCCCAACGTTGTCTTTTGAAAGAATAAATAAATTCAAGTTGACAAGAAAGATATAGGTTAAGTAAGGTTAAGCAATATTTCTACGTTCTTGCAGCTTAAGTTACTGCAGAATTCAAACCAAAGTCTCTCTTGTATCAAAGTCTTCCTTACAATTACCGCAATGAATTATCACCTCCTTTGGAGTAAGTGCCTTCTCTGTTCAAGAGGTCCTGGGATTCCTGAGATTTCTATAAAAGATTGTTCTAATGGGCTTCCCTGATGGTTCAGCGGGTAAAAAATCTCCTTGTGGTGGGGGAGACATAGATGATGTAGATTTGATGTCTGGGTCATGAAGATCCTCTGGAAAAGGAAATAGCAACCCATTCCAGTATTCTTGCCTTAGAAATCCATGAACAGGAGAGCCTGGTGTGTTACAGTTTGTGGGGTCACAGAGTTGGACATAACTGAGTGACTAAGCATGAAACACACAAGTAGTAGTAAATCATCCCAGAAGTCAAAGGGGATCAACGTTTCTAAACTGTGGAACTTGGCAGATGCAGATACCACTGAGGAAAGAGGCCAAATTTGGGTACAGATTTCTTTTTCCTCTTTTTTTCCCGGTAAGAAAATATGCTCCAGATTAGATTTGCACAGGTCGAGGCAAATTTGTGATCACATGGGCAGGTGAGCCTGTTGATAGCAGTGAAAAATGGCTCTCAGTTTTCTAAAGGGATTAAAGCTCAGGACAAACAGTTGAACATCCTAACTTGGAGCTGCTGATTGAAGCTATAGAAAGTGATGGCTTCTCCTTGACAGAGAAGGTAGTGGGAGAAAGAGATCAAGAATAACACATTAAGCAGTAGCTACACAGGGAAGATGGGAAAAGAAAATGAAATCAATAGGGAACCCAGAGGGAAGGTAGTCAGACATACAGCACTGCTTCTCATCAGATGACAGTGGAATTGGCAGAAGGACAGTGGTTCAGGTCAACAGAGTTTACAAAGGTACAGGTGTGCCAAGGTAGCTTCATTCATCCAAGTAAAATAGTGAAGAGATGCTTTTTCTTAGTTCTAAGACTGAATATGGACCAGTAGTACCCTCTGGAGTATGCTGTGTGAGCAACCAAGAGAGTGTCTATGCTCTTGATTCCACGGGCAGTCATGTGGGTGTTTCAAGTCACTGTGCTGTGTGCTCTGTCACTCAGTCACGTCTGACTCTTCGTGACCTCATGGACTACAGCCCACCAGGCAGGGAGACTGGACAGGGTTGCTTCAGGCAGGAAGACTGGAGGGGGCTGTTTCAGACAGGGAGACTGGAGGGGGCTGTTTCAGGCAGGAAGACTGGAGGGGGCTGTTTCAGGCAGGAAGACCAGAGTGGGTTGCCATATCCTCCTTCAGGGGATCTTCATGACCCAGGAATTGAACCCATGTCTCCTGCAACTCCTGCATTTACAGGTGGGTTCTTTACCATTAGCATTATCTCAAACCCTAAGCAAATATTTTCTTTGCTCCTGGGGTATTCTCATATCTAGCAAATAGGCCAAAAGTGTGACTGTCACACCTACGGGATGATAAATTAATACGTGCATGTGGATTGAAGTAGTTCTATCCTACCAGCCAGTCATATTGTGCCTGAATGACAGATGCCTGAGATAGCTGAAGAACTAAAGAATCTGGAAAAATTAATACTTTCATGCTAGACAATCAGAGAATTCAACTATTGGAATCACCTATGATATTTGTTAAAATCCTAACTATAGGCCTCATCCCTAGAAATTCTAGTTCATGGCTCTTCTTTGGGCAAACTACCTGCATCTCTGAAAAGCTTATGAATGTTTCTGTTCATAGATTGCATTTTGAGCATATAAATATGTATGTATATATGTTATATTATATATATATATATTTTTATTTTTTAGGTAATAGTTGCTCAGAAAATCTTGATGGTACCTTGCAGCTGGATTGAAATGTATACTGATAGATGTACTCTTTTTTGATTTACAGGCACCATTTTGGTTATTAATATTTGTGATTGTATTATTTGCTCCAATATGAATGATTAGTGTGCATATATTATCACATTTCATTTAATGATATTAAGTGTTATTAAATGCACTATTGTTTTCTGTCCTAGAAAAAAACATGACCAAAATTAATCAAATTTTGAGAAGTCTGAGGGTGTTATAAATCATAACCTCAACTCTCTCTTATTTTCACTTTGATAGATTACTGAGTGAAGCATGTTCAGGAGACAAGAGTTCTCCACTGAGACCGTTCCACTTCAGATCTAAATCTAAGAATTAATAAGATGAGAGCCAGCTGCAACTGACATGACATGGTATGGGAAGTACAGTACTTTCAGAAATAATTAGGCCTCCACACACTCAGAATTTTATAAATAACAAACACAACCTTGAATTGTCTAAAGAAACAAAATTGGCTAACATGAGAGCACAGGTGTTTTGTGTTTGGTATTCCTCATCTTGCCCATCAGGCAAGCAGATACACTCCATACAACTTAATGAATCTTCTGGGAAGGCCCCAAATAGATTACCTCACAGGAGCTCAGCACAGGGAGTGTCAAAGACAGGCTAACTGTAGCACAATGTTTAGTTGAGGAAAAAAGATACACTTTTGAACATTATTGACTATAGAAGCAGAGTAGAGTCACTGTCATGCGCAGAAGTTCAGATGGATCCATTAAGAGCTTTAGTTTCGGAGCTTCCCTGGTGGTCCAGTGGGTAAGGCCACAGCCTTGCAGTGCAAGGGATGCCGGTTCGATCCCTGGCCTGGGAAGTCAGAGAATTCAACTATTGGAATGACCTATGATATTTGTTAAAATCCTAACTATAGGCCTCATCCCTAGAAATTCTAGTTCATGGCTCTTCTTTGGGCAAACTACCTGCATCTCTGAAAAGCTTATGAATGTTTCTGTTCATAGATTGCATTTTGAGCATATAAATATGTATGTATATATGTTATATTATATATATATATTTTTTTATTTTTTAGGTAATAGTTGCTCAGAAAATCTTGATGGTACCTTGCAGCTGGATTGAAATGTATACTGATAGATGTACTCTTTTTTGATTTACAGGCACCATTTTGGTTATTAATATTTGTGATTGTATTATTTGCTCCAATATGAATGATTAGTGTGCATATATTATCACATTTCATTTAATGATATTAAGTGTTATTAAATGCACTATTGTTTTCTGTCCTAGAAAAAAACATGACCAAAATTAATCAAATTTTGAGAAGTCTGAGGGTGTTATAAATCATAACCTCAACTCTCTCTTATTTTCACTTTGATAGATTACTGAGTGAAGCATGTTCAGGAGACAAGAGTTCTCCACTGAGACCGTTCCACTTCAGATCTAAATCTAAGAATTAATAAGATGAGAGCCAGCTGCAACTGACATGACATGGTATGGGAAGTACAGTACTTTCAGAAATAATTAGGCCTCCACACACTCAGAATTTTATAAATAACAAACACAACCTTGAATTGTCTAAAGAAACAAAATTGGCTAACATGAGAGCACAGGTGTTTTGTGTTTGGTATTCCTCATCTTGCCCATCAGGCAAGCAGATACACTCCATACAACTTAATGAATCTTCTGGGAAGGCCCCAAATAGATTACCTCACAGGAGCTCAGCACAGGGAGTGTCAAAGACAGGCTAACTGTAGCACAATGTTTAGTTGAGGAAAAAAGATACACTTTTGAACATTATTGACTATAGAAGCAGAGTAGAGTCACTGTCATGCACAGAAGTTCAGATGGATCCATTAAGAGCTTTAGTTTCGGAGCTTCTCTGGTGGTCCAGTGGGTAAGGCCACAGCCTTGCAGTGCAAGGGATGCCGGTTCGATCCCTGGCCTGGGAAGATCCCATGTGCCACGGAGCAGTTGGACCAATGTGGCCAACTACCAAGCCGGAGCTCTGGAGCGCATGCACCCAGAGCCGGTGCTTTGTGACAACAGAGGCCGCTGCACTGGGAGGCCCACACAGGCCAAAGAACAAGAAAGGTAAGTGAATGAAAGATGAACAGAAATGGCGAAAAAAAAAAAAAAAAGAACTTTAGTTTCTATACTCCAGAACACCAAACAAGATTGCTACCTAGTCATGTATGTATGTGGTATTGCTTATCGTCCTTCAATTTTATGTGCATTAAAAGCTTTTGTACAGCAAAAGAAATTGCAAAAAAGCTCAACAGACACCCCACAGAGTGGGAGAAAATCATAGCAAATGAAACAACAGACAAAGAACTAATCTCCAAAATCTACAAGCAAATCAGACAACTCAGCACCGGAAAAACGAACAACCCAATCAAAAAATGAGAAAAAGATCTAAAGACACACCTCTCCAAAGAGGACATACAGATGGCCCAAAAGCACATGAAACGATGCTCAACCTTGCTTATTATTAGAGAAATGCAAATTAAAACTACAATGAGATATCACCTCACACCCATCAGAATGGCCATCTTCAAAAAATCTGCAGACAATAAATGCCGGAGGGGTGCGGAGAAAAGGGAACCCTCTTGCATTGCTGGTGGGAATGTCAATTGATATAGCCTCTATGGAAGACAGTATGGAGATTTCTTAAAAACTAAAAACAGAAGTACCCTATGACCCAGCAATCCCACTCTTAGGCTTATATCCTGATGAAATCAAAACTGAAAGAAGCACCTGTACCCCAGTGTTCATTGCACCTCTCTATACAATAGCCAGAACATGGAATCTAGATGTCCATCAATGAACGAATGGATACAGAAGCCCTGGTACATATATACAATGGCATATTACTCAGCTGTTAAAAGAAATGCAAAACTCAGTCCTAATGATGTAGCTGGCTCTAGAACCTTTAAGCAGAGTCAGCATGCATTCAGATGGATCCATTAAGCTTTAGTTTCGAGCTTCTCTGGTGGTCCAGTGGGTAAGGCCACAGCCTTGCAGTGCAAGGGATGCCGGTTCGATCCCTGGCCTGGGAAGATCCCATGTGCCACGGAGCAGTTGGACCAATGTGGCCAACTACCAAGCCGGAGCTCTGGAGCGCATGCACCCAGAGCCGGTGCTTTGTGACAACAGAGGCCGCTGCACTGGGAGGCCCACACAGGCCAAAGAACAAGAAAGGTAAGTGAATGAAAGATGAACAGAAATGGCGAAAAAAAAAAAAAAAAGAACTTTAGTTTCTATACTCCAGAACACCAAACAAGATTGCTACCTAGTCATGTATGTATGTGGTATTGCTTATCGTCCTTCAATTTTATGTGCATTAAAAGCTTTTGTACAGCAAAAGAAATTGCAAAAAAGCTCAACAGACACCCCACAGAGTGGGAGAAAATCATAGCAAATGAAACAACAGACAAAGAACTAATCTCCAAAATCTACAAGCAAATCAGACAACTCAGCACCGGAAAAACGAACAACCCAATCAAAAAATGAGAAAAAGATCTAAAGACACACCTCTCCAAAGAGGACATACAGATGGCCCAAAAGCACATGAAACGATGCTCAACCTTGCTTATTATTAGAGAAATGCAAATTAAAACTACAATGAGATATCACCTCACACCCATCAGAATGGCCATCTTCAAAAAATCTGCAGACAATAAATGCCGGAGAGGGTGTGGAGAAAAGGGAACCCTCTTGCATTGCTGGTGGGAATGTCAATTGATATAGCCTCTATGGAAGACAGTATGGAGATTTCTTAAAAACTAAAAACAGAAGTACCCTATGACCCAGCAATCCCACTCTTAGGCTTATATCCTGATGAAATCAAAACTGAAAGAAGCACCTGTACCCCAGTGTTCATTGCACCTCTCTATACAATAGCCAGAACATGGAATCTAGATGTCCATCAATGAACGAATGGATACAGAAGCCCTGGTACATATATACAATGGCATATTACTCAGCTGTTAAAAGAAATGCAGAAGACTCAGTCCTAATGATGTAGCTGGCTCTAGAACCTATCATAAAAAGTGAAGTAAGTCAAAAAGAGAAAGACAAATGCAGTATACTAACACACATATATGGAATCTAGTAGGACAGTCGTGATAACACATGCAGTGAACTCATGGAAAAACAGACAGAGCATAGACATAGGGACATTGTGGAGAAGAAATAGGGAGGGGGAGGCATGGAGGGAGTAACATGGAAACCTATGCTGTCATGTGTGGAAAAGATAGCTATTGTCATTGTGCTAAAGGAATAGGAGTGCTCACAATGGCATGGGGCGACGGTCCGGAGCAGTGGGATGGGAGGAACTGGGGGGGTGTGGACCAGGGATATGCGTATGACTGATTTGGGAACATACATGTCTGTGAACAACAAAACTCTGCAAAACCTTTAAAAGAAAGAATTAAAAATATATATATATATGGGCAATGTTGTTTTATTAAGGTGATAATCTTACTTAGTCTACAAAGACTTGAATCATATTTATCATGTGCCAGACATTGTCCCAAATACTTTACAAACATTTACTCATTTATTTCTCATAACCATTTTAAGGACAAAGAAACTAAAGCCAAAGAGATTAACTAACTTGCCCAAGGTCACAAAGCAATAAATCATGTAATAGATCTGGGATCCCACCTCAAGGTCAGTCTTCATGAACACTGTCTGTGTATTATGGTGCTCTTGCTGAGTTCTATTTTCAAAGCTCCCAGTAACCGGGGACTCAAAGTTTATATGCTTATGTCTTTTATAAACATTCTGTAGACAAATAAGTTTTTTAGAGTATCTCTCGTGCAGTAGATTTAATTAGATATGGTAATGCCAGTGGTAAGGAATCTGCGTGCCAATGGAGGAGACACATGATACGCAGGTTCGATCCCTGGGTCATGAAGATTCCCTGGGGTAGGAAATGGCACCCTACTTTAATATTCTTGTCAGGAAAACTCCATGAGTGGAGCAGCCTGGTGGGTTGCAGAACCAAGTTGGAACCGACTGAGTGCCTAAGCAAACCCGTTCAGCAAAATGATCAACCATGGCATATTACTCAGCTGTTAAAAGAAATGCAGAAGACTCAGTCCTAATGATGTAGCTGGCTCTAGAACCTATCATAAAAAGTGAAGTAAGTCAAAAAGAGAAAGACAAATGCAGTATACTAACACACATATATGGAATCTAGTAGGACAGTCGTGATAACACATGCAGTGAACTCATGGAAAAACAGACAGAGCATAGACATAGGGACATTGTGGAGAAGAAATAGGGAGGGGGAGGCATGGAGGGAGTAACATGGAAACCTATGCTGTCATGTGTGGAAAAGATAGCTATTGTCATTGTGCTAAAGGAATAGGAGTGCTCACAATGGCATGGGGCGACGGTCCGGAGCAGTGGGATGGGAGGAACTGGGGGGGTGTGGACCAGGGATATGCGTATGACTGATTTGGGAACATACATGTCTGTGAACAACAAAACTCTGCAAAACCTTTAAAAGAAAGAATTAAAAATATATATATATGGGCAATGTTGTTTTATTAAGGTGATAATCTTACTTAGTCTACAAAGACTTGAATCATATTTATCATGTGCCAGACATTGTCCCAAATACTTTACAAACATTTACTCATTTATTTCTCATAACCATTTTAAGGACAAAGAAACTAAAGCCAAAGAGATTAACTAACTTGCCCAAGGTCACAAAGCAATAAATCATGTAATAGATCTGGGATCCCACCTCAAGGTCAGTCTTCATGAACACTGTCTGTGTATTATGGTGCTCTTGCTGAGTTCTATTCTCAAAGCTCCCAGTAACCGGGGACTCAAAGTTTATATGCTTATGTCTTTTATAAACATTCTGTAGACAAATAAGTTTTTTAGAGTATCTCTCGTGCAGTAGATTTAATTAGATATGGTAATGCCAGTGGTAAGGAATCTGCGTGCCAATGGAGGAGACACATGATACGCAGGTTCGATCCCTGGGTCATGAAGATTCCCTGGGGTAGGAAATGGCACCCTACTTTAATATTCTTGTCAGGAAAACTCCATGAGTGGAGCAGCCTGGTGGGTTGCAGAACATGGGGTTTCAGAGTTGGAACCGACTGAGTGCCTAAGCACAGCACACACAGTTCCAAGCAAAATTGAATCACACCATGGATGAAATTTGTGCTGATGTAGGTCAGCAGTTTAGATCTGCCAGACTAATGAAAATTATATAGGCTTCTTTCTCACTTCTAGTCGTGTTCTCTGACTGAAGACAATGTGGTAGGGCAAAAACACTCGAATCAAACTAAAGAGACTCTAGTTGTTTCTCATTTCTGATGTTCCTGGTTACAGATGGGTAACTTTGGGTGGTCTCTTTTCTGAATAATTCAATGAGAGAGAAACATGAATAATAGCATTTGCATGTTATTTTCAGCAGAACTCTATTTTCCAAAAAAAAAAGAAATCTATATTTTATGCAGAATAAACTGTAAACAAATTAGAGCAGAATCATTAAGTTTGGGAGGGGAGTGCATAGTGAAAGACAGCAAATTGCTTACCCTGCTTTGATGGTGATTTTCACATTCCACAACCAACTGTACCTCTAACTGGATTCGAAAGTTCTGTACTTCCCTGGATTGTTTATAACCTCATTATTTTCATTTGTCCCGTAGTTACATTTCGTAACTACGGTTAGTCTTCTGAATTTGACAAGGATAGAAGTTCTCTTCCCAGAGCTCAGCAACAACCATTGAAAAACTGAAAACTATACAAAGACTAGTCTTTATAGACATAACATAAGTCTTTGAAGTCATTGATTAAAGATGTTGTGAAAGAACAAACTTTTAAGAGCTTTCCTTCCAAAGTATCCTCAGTGTATGCTTGGTAATATTAGACAGTGCCCAAAGATACAACAAAATTGCTTTGGGCATGACCTTAATTTATTGTAAAGTTATCACTAGAGATGCCAGGGCATTATTGGCAAGTACTAATGAGTCTCATAGATTTAGAGAAAGTAGGGACAAGGGAGTTAACTTTCTACTTTTTTCTCAATAGAATTCTCAGTAAGGTGGTAGATTCATTGAATTATATAGAAACATGCAATAATAAATGCCAACAAATAAAATCAAAATGTATCTTATGACATGAATCTATTGCCAGAAAATAAAGTTCAAATTTTATTAGTTACATACACTTTTATCTTTTCATTTTTATTCACAGAACCACAGCTAGAGGCCTAGCTGAGCTGAGATTCCATGACTGTAGTGGTAGCATTCTTGCAACAGCACTGTAATTGCAAAGGGGAATGTTAGCATCCCAGTGGGGACAGATTCCAAAAAATCGGTCAGCAGTTTAGATCTGCCAGACTAATGAAAATTATATAGGCTTCTTTCTCACTTCTAGTCGTGTTCTCTGACTGAAGACAATGTGGTAGGGCAAAAACACTCGAATCAAACTAAAGAGACTCTAGTTGTTTCTCATTTCTGATGTTCCTGGTTACAGATGGGTAACTTTGGGTGGTCTCTTTTCTGAATAATTCAATGAGAGAGAAACATGAATAATAGCATTTGCATGTTATTTTCAGCAGAACTCTATTTTCCAAAAAAAAAAGAAATCTATATTTTATGCAGAATAAACTGTAAACAAATTAGAGCAGAATCATTAAGTTTGGGAGGGGAGTGCATAGTGAAAGACAGCAAATTGCTTACCCTGCTTTGATGGTGATTTTCACATTCCACAACCAACTGTACCTCTAACTGGATTCGAAAGTTCTGTACTTCCCTGGATTGTTTATAACCTCATTATTTTCATTTGTCCCGTAGTTACATTTCGTAACTACGGTTAGTCTTCTGAATTTGACAAGGATAGAAGTTCTCTTCCCAGAGCTCAGCAACAACCATTGAAAAACTGAAAACTATACAAAGACTAGTCTTTATAGACATAACATAAGTCTTTGAAGTCATTGATTAAAGATGTTGTGAAAGAACAAACTTTTAAGAGCTTTCCTTCCAAAGTATCCTCAGTGTATGCTTGGTAATATTAGACAGTGCCCAAAGATACAACAAAATTGCTTTGGGCATGACCTTAATTTATTGTAAAGTTATCACTAGAGATGCCAGGGCATTATTGGCAAGTACTAATGAGTCTCATAGATTTAGAGAAAGTAGGGACAAGGGAGTTAACTTTCTACTTTTTTCTCAATAGAATTCTCAGTAAGGTGGTAGATTCATTGAATTATATAGAAACATGCAATAATAAATGCCAACAAATAAAATCAAAATGTATCTTATGACATGAATCTATTGCCAGAAAATAAAGTTCAAATTTTATTAGTTACATACACTTTTATCTTTTCATTTTTATTCACAGAACCACAGCTAGAGGCCTAGCTGAGCTGAGATTCCATGACTGTAGTGGTAGCATTCTTGCAACAGCACTGTAATTGCAAAGGGGAATGTTAGCATCCCAGTGGGGACAGATTCCATATCAAATAAAAATTCAGAAGCTTTTGTAATAGAGCATGCTACATGTATACCATTATTATATGTTGCTCAGTATTATGGAAGTTGATACGTTAGAAGAAAAGTCTCCTAGCATTAAGACACAGTGAATATGTCTTTTAATTTTATCATATTTGAATTCTTACATGTGGATTTTCTTGGGAGAATTCTGATATTGCCAACAGTATATTATAAGCACAAGTATTCTTTCAGGTTGAGCTTTAACATGTTAGTTTTACCAAAAACTTAATCTGAAGTCAAACAGGCAATTCACCTCAGTGAAGGACCTTAGAGAATTGACTACGTGGTATTCATAAGTCCTAAGTATTTCACTTGATTGTATGTATGCTTGACTCTCCTGTGACCGAAATTTATGCCATTTATATAAATCCTCTCTCATAGGTAAATGCCTACAGAGTTCTGTGGCAAATTGGTATATAATTCCTTGCATGTGAAGGGAAGTTAAGCAGGATGGAAACCATAAAAAGGAAGCTCATGACTTAAACTGACTTCAGAGCTAGATGTTTTTTTTCCATCTTCTGGGTCTCTAGGATTCTCAGGGAGGCTGAAAACTCTCAAATGATTATGCACTGGATGAGTACAGCATAAAAACTTGTAATACTCTATGTTGGAGTTTGACTGTATTTCCCTCTAGTCATCTGGAGTCGCAACTCATCTATATATACATTTTAAAACAAAACAAGGTTCATTATTTTCTAAGATATTTTGAAATTGAAGAAATCTCTCATATACATATGAATACCATATTAATCACATTATTCATAATTTACATAAAAATTGTGTTATAGTATTTTGAAACATAACTATTTTGTACTGTTTGATTCATATTAATATATATTACAACAAGAGAGATTTCTTAAGTGACCGTAGTGGTAAAGAATCCACTTGCCAATAGAATATGACAACCCTCTCCAATAGATTTGCCTGGAGAATCCTTTGGAGAGAGAGAAGTCTGATAGGCTATGGTCCATAGGCTTGCAAAGAGTCGGACATGACTGAAGTGACTTAACACAGACCCACAAGAGAAGAAATTACAGAATTTTTTTTTTTTATCTAATTTGGTTGTATCATTACCTCAACTTCTGCTAGTAATAATTCATTGAAGAATCTGAATTATATGTCTTCAAGTTTCCCATATATTAGTTTTGAAAGTTGATTAAAATATTTTGTTGAAAAATGTGCATATAAATTTGTTTATTGTGAGAAAGTATCAGATTTTATGTATATAATTAAACAAAGTTAACCACATGCTGTGTGCCTGCTTGGTTTTATAATTATAGAAGAAATGACAGTTGGGATAAATATGGTTTCTAAAACATGAAAAATATTTTGGGATAAGCCTCAACTCTGAGTAATAGCCAAGATTTCTTTGGAAGGTAAAATATGACCAAAATACTAAGAGAAATAAGAATTATTCTTATAATCTCAGTGTATACATAAGAAAAAATACAGTAATATTTTGGAGACAGTGTGAGTTTAATTCCAGACAACCACAATAAATGGAATATTGCAATGAAACAAGTCACATGAATTTTTCAGTTTCTCAGTTGACATAAAATTTATGCTTACATATACTGTCGTCTACTAAGTGTGCAGAGTATACGTCTAAAAAATTAATGCTCATGACTTAAACTGACTTCAGAGCTAGATGTTTTTCCATCTTCTGGGTCTCTAGGATTCTCAGGAGGCTGAAAACTCTCAAATGATTATGCACTGGATGAGTACAGCATAAAACTTGTAATACTCTATGTTGGAGTTTGACTGTATTTCCCTCTAGTCATCTGGAGTCGCAACTCATCTATATATACATTTTAAAACAAAACAAGGTTCATTATTTTCTAAGATATTTTGAAATTGAAGAAATCTCTCATATACATATGAATACCATATTAATCACATTATTCATAATTTACATAAAAATTGTGTTATAGTATTTTGAAACATAACTATTTTGTACTGTTTGATTCATATTAATATATATTACAACAAGAGAGATTTCTTAAGTGACCGTAGTGGTAAAGAATCCACTTGCCAATAGAATATGACAACCCTCTCCAATAGATTTGCCTGGAGAATCCTTTGGAGAGAGAGAAGTCTGATAGGCTATGGTCCATAGGCTTGCAAAGAGTCGGACATGACTGAAGTGACTTAACACAGACCCACAAGAGAAGAAATTACAGAATTTTTTTTTTTTATCTAATTTGGTTGTATCATTACCTCAACTTCTGCTAGTAATAATTCATTGAAGAATCTGAATTATATGTCTTCAAGTTTCCCATATATTAGTTTTGAAAGTTGATTAAAATATTTTGTTGAAAAATGTGCATATAAATTTGTTTATTGTGAGAAAGTATCAGATTTTATGTATATAATTAAACAAAGTTAACCACATGCTGTGTGCCTGCTTGGTTTTATAATTATAGAAGAAATGACAGTTGGGATAAATATGGTTTCTAAAACATGAAAAATATTTTGGGATAAGCCTCAACTCTGAGTAATAGCCAAGATTTCTTTGGAAGGTAAAATATGACCAAAATACTAAGAGAAATAAGAATTATTCTTATAATCTCAGTGTATACATAAGAAAAAATACAGTAATATTTTGGAGACAGTGTGAGTTTAATTCCAGACAACCACAATAAATGGAATATTGCAATGAAACAAGTCACATGAATTTTTCAGTTTCTCAGTTGACATAAAATTTATGCTTACATATACTGTCGTCTACTAAGTGTGCAGAGTATACGTCTAAAAAATTAATGTATATACCTTACTTTAAAAAAGGCTTCATGGCTAAAAAATGCCAAACCTTTTCTGAGTCTTTAGCAAGTCAAAATCTTTTTGCAATAGTAACATCAAAGCACTGATCACAGACCACCATAACAGATAAACAGTAATAATGGAAAAGTTAGAAATACTGTAAACATTACCAAAACATGGCACAGAGTCAGAAAGTGAATTGATGCTGTTGAAAAAGATGGAGCCAATAGCCTTGCCCAATGCAGGGTTGCCACCAGCCTTCAATCCATAAAAAGTGCAATTTTTTGAAGTACTATAACACTACACACACTAAATATAGGTGTACTTGCATGTACATCATGTAGGACAAAAGATTTGGGTGAAGTATAAATAAGATTTTGACAGTTACAAAATGAGTAAGCTGCCATATGAAATAAAAAAGTTCCCTTTTCCATATTTTTCAACTCTGATGAGCAGTGAGAGAATGCCAGAAAAAGATTCATCTGTATATATTCATGAATGGAAAGACTTGCTTACCAGGGACTAGACTAGGAGTGGGTGTTTTCAAGGACCAGCACCTGTTTCTTCCCTAATGTAACCCCCAGTTAGGACACAGGTTCTGTGATCAATAAAGCTGCCAAGTGAGCTTCCTACAAGGGGGTTTGAATAGGAAGGGCACACTATGTGTGAGGTGGTCTCAGGATGGTACAAAGAAACATGAGCTGGGAATGTTCTTTCTCAGGAACTTGCATTTCAGTTGACAGAAAGTCGCACAAACAACAAAAATGGAGACTGTTTAGATACTTCTGGATAGAAGAGAAGTGATGTTAACTGTGATGAAACAGAGGTTAAGGGTAAACTGGCAGTAGATTAAAAATGGTATCCTTTTCCTTTAACCTCTAGGTGCCTTAGGGAGGACTTTTATTTTAAAAGAGAGTTAAGCTTGTATAACCACTAAATTCTTTTTTTTTTTAATTTAAATCAAGATAGAAAAAAAAGTACACATAATGCAAATTGTACTATCGTTGTAAATGACATAATTTCTTGCTATATATAAGCTGGAATTTCCACTGACTATCCCATTTATATGAAAATTTCCATAGTGAAGTGAAATGCATGAATTCCCTATTTCAGATGCATTCAGCTGTAGTAGCTCGAAAAAAAAATACTATTCATTGAAGGTCATTCTTGCCTGTTGTAGAGCTCTGGAAGCTGTAGCTCTGAGGCCATGAATCCTATCTCTTGAATTAGGATGACACCTTTGGGGAATGGGCCTGCTTTAGACTATGCTTTACATTTAAAGAAGGATATTTCTCTGAGGATATAAGTCCAATTCCCTGCTAAACTTTAAATTTAATGTAACTTTTTTTTTTTTTGCAGCTCTTCTTTATCTCTCGATTTACTTTCAATTAAACTACATTGAGATATTTGAAATTCTCTAATCTATGCAAACTGATGGACTTTATTGACTTCTTATTTAGTAATCAAATGCTAACACACAATTACTCAGAATCTCATTGTCTATCTCTAGTGCTAAAACAATTTATGCATGATTTCACATCATTAGTACAAGTTCTATTATTTCTAGGCCTTAGAAATAGAAGTAAAATCTTTAACACATTTAATTCAAATGAATGATACAACTTCCTTTAAAAACTTTCAAGTGAACCTGCTCTTTTAAAGGTCTTACATTGATTTGAAGCTTAGTACCTGTATTTCCCAACACTTTATCAATAAAAATGCTAATAATAAACCCACTAATGTAAATGAATACCTTCATTGTATTAAACTAAAAAAGAACAGAATAAGTTAGGAAAACAAAATAGTTCATTCCTTAACCTTTAACATTGACTAACACTAATAAAGTTTATATAATTTTAAAAGAAACATATATGGTAATTGTATCTCAAATGTTACAGTTTTCATTGCATGGAATCTATGAATTTAGCTCGTAGAGGGACGTTATAGTGTTTCAAGAATATGCGTTCCTGATGGCTCTTTTTGAAACAATAGATGACTTATTTATAGAGGCATATAGACAAATGCACAAACAAAGACGTGTGATTTTATATCCAGGTTTTTAAGAGGTTATTGATATGTTCATTAACATATTAGTTACAAAGATACATACTTTGTATTGTTCTTTATAAATCTATTTGGCCATATATATCATTTGAGACATTTTCAGTCACATGGAATAGAAAACATAACTAAAAATGCCTTAAAAATTAAAGAAGGATGGGCTTCCCTGGTGGTGCAGTGGGTAAAGAGTCCACCTTGCAGTGCAAGGGGCGCCAGTTTGATCCCTGGCCGAGAAGATCCCACGTGCCACGGAGTGGCTGGGCCAGTGTGTCTAGTTACTAGCCAACGCTCTGGAGTGCATGCGCCCAGAGCTGGTGCTCTGCAACCAAAGAGGCCACTGCAATGGGAGAATAAAGATGGATGAAAAATAAATGATGACTTACAAGCAAAAAAGTCTTTTAAAAAAATTAAAGAAGGAGAACTTCTGCTTTTTACCTCCTTATGTAAAAATCTTATAGCTGTCACACTGTCCTAACAATACATAAAGAGCTGAACAGACTTGAAAAATCAACTCTTCTTAGATCCTGAAAAGAAGGGTGGACACAGGACAAACCACTGCCCCCCAGTATTAGAGAGACCCAAGAAGATTCAGGGAGTTGTGATTTATCAGACCAGATATTCACAAACAGAACCCCCCCTGGGAACCAGTGCCAGAGTAGGAAAACGTGACTGTAACTAAAAAATTGTTGGAGGTTCAGTATGGACAACTCAGAATTTTCTGAGATTTACCTTCAAAGGTTTGACTAGCTTTTCACAGTAAACATCAAAGAAAAATCCCTAGGGCTTCAGGCAGAGGAAGGGGAACTGGACACATTCTGAATTACACTGAAGTATCCATTTCTTCTTAACAAGGTCAGCCTTCATGGGAAACAAACTGAACAGAGTATTACCAGGGGGAGTGTTAATCTCACCTGGGGAAAGGCAACATCCAATTCCAGTCATCATTAGCCTACCATGTGTGAGAAGGGAGAAGCCAATTCCAGGCCAGTCTACTCATCCTCTTTCACCTAAGGAGGGAGAGTGACTGGAGAAACCCTCCTGAAGTTCACAGTTGAGAGCTGTGGGCTCACTGAAGGATGGAGACCTCATCATAGGAATATAGCACACTTCCTCTCTTCTTGACTTCACCACTCACTGTTATTTTTAAGTCACTGTCTTTTTTTTTCTTTCTTTTTTTTTTTTATTATTTATTTTAAAGGTTTTACAGAGTTTTGTTGTTCACAGACATGTATGTTCCCAGATCAGTCATATGCATACCCATGGTCCCCACCCGCCCAGATTCCCCCATCCCACCCCTCCAGACCTTTGCCCCAAGCCATTGTAAGCACTCCTATTCCCTTAGCACTATGACACTAGCTATCTTTTCCACACATAACACTATAGGTTTCCTTGTTACTTCCTCCATGCTTCTCCCTGCCTATTTCTTCGCCACGATGTCCCTATGTCTATACTCTGTCTGTTTTTCCATGAGTTCCCTGTGTGCGATATCAAGACCGTCCTACTAGATTCCATATATGTGTGTTAGTATACTGCATTTGTCTTTCTCTTTTTGACTTACTTCACTTTTTATGATAGGTTCTAGAGCCAGCCACATCATTAGGACTGAGTCTTCTGCATTTCTTTTAACAGCTGAGTAGTATTCCATTATATATATGTACCAGGGCTTCTGGATCTATTCATTCGTCGATGGACATCTAGGTTGCTTCCATGTTTTGGCTATTGTATAGAGAGGTGCAATGAACACTGGGGGACAGGTGCTTCTTTCAGTTTTGATTTCATCAGGATATAAGCCTAAGAGTGGGATTGCTGGGTCATAGGGTGCTCCTATTTTTAGTTTTTTAAGAAATCTCCATACTGTCTTCCATAGAGGCTGTATCAATTGACATTCCCACCAGCAATGCAAGAGGGTTCTCTTTTCTCTGCACCCTCTCCAGCATTTATTGTCTGCAGATTTTTTGAAGATGGCCATTCTGATGGGTGTGAGGTGATATCTCATTGTAGTTTTAATTTGCATTTCTCTAATAATAAGCAAGGTTGAGCATTGTTTGAGAAGGGAGAAGCCAATTCCAGGCCAGTCTACTCATCCTCTTTCACCTAAGGAGGGAGAGTGACTGGAGAAACCCTCCTGAAGTTCACAGTTGAGAGCTGTGGGCTCACTGAAGGATGGAGACCTCATCATAGGAATATAGCACACTTCCTCTCTTCTTGACTTCACCACTCACTGTTATTTTTAAGTCACTGTCTTTTTTTTTCTTTCTTTTTTTTTTTATTATTTATTTTAAAGGTTTTACAGAGTTTTGTTGTTCACAGACATGTATGTTCCCAGATCAGTCATATGCATACCCATGGTCCCCACCCGCCCAGATCCCCCCATCCCACCCCTCCAGACCTTTGCCCCAAGCCATTGTAAGCACTCCTATTCCCTTAGCACTATGACACTAGCTATCTTTTCCACACATAACACTATAGATTTCCTTGTTACTTCCTCCATGCTTCTCCCTGCCTATTTCTTCGCCACGATGTCCCTATGTCTATACTCTGTCTGTTTTTCCATGAGTTCCCTGTGTGCGATATCAAGACCGTCCTACTAGATTCCATATATGTGTGTTAGTATACTGCATTTGTCTTTCTCTTTTTGACTTACTTCACTTTTTATGATAGGTTCTAGAGCCAGCCACATCATTAGGACTGAGTCTTCTGCATTTCTTTTAACAGCTGAGTAGTATTCCATTATATATATGTACCAGGGCTTCTGGATCTATTCATTCGTCGATGGACATCTAGGTTGCTTCCATGTTTTGGCTATTGTATAGAGAGGTGCAATGAACACTGGGGGACAGGTGCTTCTTTCAGTTTTGATTTCATCAGGATATAAGCCTAAGAGTGGGATTGCTGGGTCATAGGGTGCTCCTATTTTTAGTTTTTTAAGAAATCTCCATACTGTCTTCCATAGAGGCTGTATCAATTGACATTCCCACCAGCAATGCAAGAGGGTTCTCTTTTCTCTGCACCCTCTCCAGCATTTATTGTCTGCAGATTTTTTGAAGATGGCCATTCTGACGGGTGTGAGGTGATATCTCATTGTAGTTTTAATTTGCATTTCTCTAATAATAAGCAAGGTTGAGCATTGTTTCATGTGCTTTTGGACCATTTGTATGTCCTCTTTGGAGAGGCGTCTCTTTAGATCTTTTTCCCATTTTTTGATTGGGTTGTTCGTTTTTCCGGTGCTGAGTTGTCTGATTTGCTTGTAGATTTTGGAGATGAATTCTTTGTCTGTTGTTTCATTTGCTATGATTTTCTCCCACTCTGTGGGGTGTCTGTTCAACTTTTTGGTGATTTCTTTTGCTGTACAAAAGCTTTTAAGTTTCATGAGGTCCCATATGTTCATTTTTCTTTTCAGTTCTGCTATTTTAGTTGGTGGGTCAGAGAAGATCTTGCTTTGATTGATGTCCTTGAGGGTTTTGCCTATATTCTCCTCTAAGAGTTTGATGGTTTCTGGTCTTGCATTTAGGTCTTTAATACATTTTGAGTTGATCTTTGTGTATGGTGTCAGGGAATGTTCCAATTTCATTTTTTTGCATGTAGCTGTCCAATTCTTCCAGCACCACTTGTTGAAGAGGTTGTCTTTGTCCTATTCTATAGTTTCTCCTCCTTTATCAAAAATAAGGTACCCAAAGGTGCGTGGGTTTATCTCTGGGTTCTCTATCTTTTTCCATTGGTCTATAGTTCTGTTTTTGTGCCAGTCGCATACTGTCTTGAAGACTGTTGCTTTGTAGTAGAGTCTGAAGTTAGGGAGGCTGATCCCTCCAACTCGGTTTTTCTTTCTAAGGATTGCTTTGGCTATTCGAGGTCTTTTGTGTTTCCATATGAACTGTGTTATTCTTTGGTCTAGTTCTGTGAAAAATGTCAATGGAAGTTGAATAGGTATTGCATTGAATTTGTAGATGATATTTGGTAGTATGGTCATTTTCACAATATTGATTCTTCTGACCCAGGAACATGGACTATCTCTCCATCTGTTTAAGTCTTCTTTAATTTCTTTCATGAGTGTCTTGTAATTTTCTGTGTACAATTCTTTTGTTTCTTTGGGTAGGTTTATTCCTAGATATTTGATTCTTTTGGTTGCAATGGTGAAGGGGACTGCCTCTTTGATTTCATTTTCTGATTTTTCATTGTTTGTGTATAGGAATGCCAGTGAATTCTGTGTGTTGACTTTGTATCTTGCATAAGTCACTAAGTCTTGTCTGACTCTTTGAAATCTGATAGCCTACAGCCCATCAGGCCTCCCTGGCCATTGTATTTCCCAGACAAGAATATTAGAGTGGGTCCTATTTCCTTCTTCTTTCCCAATTCAAGGATCAAACCCACATTCTCTGCATTGGCAGGTGGATTCTTTACTTCTCAGCCATCAGGGGAGCCCCCATAACACATTACTAAGGCTTATTTATAGCAGTTTTTTTGTTTTCTTTGTACATCATGCCAGGGTATCAGGAAAAGTTTAAAGACATACCAAAAATATTAACAAAATACTATAACAGAAATAAAGAATGCCTTTGATAGATTTATTAATAGACTGAGCACAGGTGAGGAAAGAGTCTCCTACTTAGAGGATATATCAATAGAAGTCTTAAAAACTGAAAAGCAAAGTGAACAAAGACTGGAAAAAAAAAAAAAACAGAACAGAATATTCCAGGACAGGGGGACAACTACAAAATGTGTAATATGCACAAACAGGAGTATCAGAGGGTAGATAAAGGAAGAGAAGAACTATTTGAATCAATAACAACTAGGAGTGTCTCTGAGTTAATGTCAGATTCCAAACCACAGATCCAGGGGAGCTTGAAGAAGCAGAATAAATGTCAATACAAATCTAGGCATGTTATTTTCATGCTACAGTAAATAAAAGATAAAGAAAAAATCCTGGAAAAAAAAATTTGAAAGAAGTGAAGTGGGAACACTTTTCCTATATCTGAACAAAGAATTACATCCAAGTTCTTTTCAGAAATCATGCAAGAATGAAAAGAGTGAAATGGAATATCATGTTCAGAGAAAAAAAGCTATTAACTTAGAATTCTGTGTTCTGCAAAATTATTCTTCAAAAGTGAAGGAAAAATAAAGTCCTACTCTGACAAAACAAAACTTCAGAGAATTTGTTGCCAGTAGACTTGCAAGAAATGTTAAAAAAATTAGAGAGAAAACAAATGAAAACATTTCTTTTTTTTATTCATAGTTAATGTAACAAATGATAGTCTTTCATATTCATAATAATAATAATACCAAATATATAGTAATTTATGTCTATTTTTATATATATGTTTCTTACTTTTATATCTAATATATATGTTTATGCATGTTTATATTTAAGAAAAATTATGAAAACAGTGATACAAGGATTCAAAAGAGGAATTAAGCTTCCTTATTATAAAGAATTTACATTGTATGGAAAGTGGTATAGTGTGATTTGAAAGTGGACTTGAATCAGCTATAAATATATATATATATATGGCAAATTCTAGAGAACATACTAAAAGAAGCAAAAAAAGAAGATTGCTAAGAAAACAGAGAAAATGAAATCATATAAAACCACATAAAGTAGGAAAATAAACACAAAAGGCAGACAAAAAGTAGAAAACTAAAGTGGGAACAAAGAATGATAACAACCAATAAAAAACAGTAAGGAATATGGTATTAATAAATATTAACCCAAATCCAACTATATCAATAATCACTTTCAACATGAATGGTCTAAATACACACCTCAAAAGACAGAGAGTGTAAGAGAGGATCAAAAAAAAAGACTCACCACTGTGATGCTTATAAGAAATATATTTTAAATATAAAGTCACAAAATAATAAATATAAAATCACTTATAGATGAAAAATAAATTGATAGTGGAAAATATCCCATGCCAAACCTAATCCAAAGAAAGAAAGATTAGCTACAGTAATAACAGACAGAGCCAATGCCAAAACAAGGAAAGTTGGCATCACTAAAGAAGGGTATTGCATAAAAATAAAGGGGTTGATTATGTAAAGTTTTACAGTTTTTCAATGATTATAAAAAATAACTATTGGTGAAGTGATGGAGAAACAGACATTGACAGTGGACGTATGGACCTTGTGGGGAAGGAAAAGTGGGTGGGAGGTGTACGGGAAGTAGCATGAAGGCCTGTACTATCATATGTGAAGAAAATAGCTATAGTCATTGCTCTGTGAGAAAAGGGACTGCCTGTGACAGTCTTGGGAGGGTTGTTGCCAGTAGACTTGCAAGACATGTTAAAAAAATTAGAGAGAAAACAAATGAAAACATTTCTTTTTTTTATTCATAGTTAATGTAACAAATGATAGTCTTTCATATTCATAATAATAATAATACCAAATATATAGTAATTTATGTCTATTTTTATATATATGTTTCTTACTTTTATATCTAATATATATGTTTATGCATGTTTATATTTAAGAAAAATTATGAAAACAGTGATACAAGGATTCAAAAGAGGAATTAAGCTTCCTTATTATAAAGAATTTACATTGTATGGAAAGTGGTATAGTGTGATTTGAAAGTGGACTTGAATCAGCTATAAATATATATATATATATGGCAAATTCTAGAGAACATACTAAAAGAAGCAAAAAAAGAAGATTGCTAAGAAAACAGAGAAAATGAAATCATATAAAACCACATAAAGTAGGAAAATAAACACAAAAGGCAGACAAAAAGTAGAAAACTAAAGTGGGAACAAAGAATGATAACAACCAATAAAAAACAGTAAGGAATATGGTATTAATAAATATTAACCCAAATCCAACTATATCAATAATCACTTTCAACATGAATGGTCTAAATACACACCTCAAAAGACAGAGAGTGTAAGAGAGGATCAAAAAAAAAGACTCACCACTGTGATGCTTATAAGAAATATATTTTAAATATAAAGTCACTAAATAATAAATATAAAATCACTTATAGATGAAAAATAAATTGATAGTGGAAAATATCCCATGCCAAACCTAATCCAAAGAAAGAAAGATTAGCTACAGTAATAACAGACAGAGCCAATGCCAAAACAAGGAAAGTTGGCATCACTAAAGAAGGGTATTGCATAAAAATAAAGGGGTTGATTATGTAAAGTTTTACAGTTTTTCAATGATTATAAAAAATAACTATTGGTGAAGTGATGGAGAAACAGACATTGACAGTGGACGTATGGACCTTGTGGGGAAGGAAAAGTGGGTGGGAGGTGTACGGGAAGTAGCATGAAGGCCTGTACTATCATATGTGAAGAAAATAGCTATAGTCATTGCTCTGTGAGAAAAGGGGATCCTGCAGGGGTGCTGTGTGACAGTCTGGAGGGGTGGGATGGGGGGGATATACATATGACTAATCTGGGAACATGCATATCTGTAAACAACAAAACTCTGTAAAAGCTAAAAGTAAAATAAAAGTTTTTTTAGAAAAATAACAATCATTTTTTTTAGGGAATGAGGAAATGCCTCAAGAATTTGCTGAATGATCTATCTTTGTAGCTTATTGACTCTGATTAGACCATCTGACTACTGGCAAGGAGGCTGAATGATCATGAAAGGTTTACATTAATCATCTGTGTTGTGATGAGACTCTGAGGTCAACCATTTGGGGCCCTCCCAGAATGACTCAAGACTCAAGTTCTGCGGAGACACTTAGGGAAATGGTGATGAACAGGATCAATATAACCTAAGAATTATGCACCTGTGTCTGCATTCTAGAGATCTGAGGAAACAGGACCCTTTGTTTTGGGGGACCTTGCATTCCATGTTTGGTGTTAAGCATCTGTGAACACTACAATTGTATAATTAAGAAGGAAACCAATCAATACTAGTAACGTCTTTGGATTTTCTCATTTAAAAGCCAACTTCTTTTCCCTTTTCTCTCCATAAAGCTAAATGCAATAATACCATATTTCCATTGAAAACTACATAGAAGAAAAAGGTGATATAGCAGAAAAATGATGATTGGAAATTACAGGTTTTGTTCTTAATTATTTGACTGGACTAAATACAGTGTAAATATTTAATACATATATCTTTTGCATATTAAATGTTTTCCTGGGAAAAATATTTTAAATTCTTAATCACTTCTTTTGACTATAGTTCTAAAATTAAAATTCTATTCATCTGGGAAACAGATGGTCCTAGTATATAAAAAATAAAATTGAGAACACAATAATTATTTTAAAATGAGACATTTAAATAGAAAATTTTATGGCTTTTATGTTTTAGTATGATACAAGCACAGGTACTGTAAGTAAATATGCAAAATTGGGTCTAAAATGTGGTGGCCATCTTGCAGCAGAATGAACTGTACCCTAGATACTATTGATCCATCCGAGTATTATGACCCTTTTTTTTCCCCTTACTTTAGACATCACATACTTATTTGATGATAAGTGTCATGTTCGAAGTGATAATATTTCCTCTGTAAAAATGACTTAATCCATTTAGTCAAATAATTTCTCCATCATCTGAAGTTAATATATTTAAAACACATAGTTTAAATATGGGAAATACTATTATTAACATAAAATGCCTTGCATTAAAAAAAATGCCTTGCATTAAAGTTGGTATTTTAGAATCCATTGTAATAGAATGTCTAGCATAAAACTGTGAATAAAATAGTTGCTTTAAATATATTTGGTGAATTGAATTCATTCTCTTAAAAATTTTAGGACCTCAACTTATAGTCAAAGACATTTATCTTATCTAGCTTATCACATTTTTCTTAAAACATTCATTATTTAGTATGATTTAACCTTATTAGAAACACTGGCTAATAGGATTTCTTCAAAAAGCCTACCCATGCTCCACAGGAAGAGTGTCGCTCTGTGCTCACTTCAGGAAAACTTGAATCAGAGAATACTAGCTTTTGGGTGAGACATGATGCTTACAAAATTTTGGTGGCATTAAGGAACGAGCTTCTTTCTTGAATTATGAAAATTTCCATATGTAGAGAAAGATTGGATGAGGGAAACATTCAAAGGTAAGATGTAGAAGTAAGATGACTTCTGAAAAAAGCAATCAGTTCACTGCAGCAAAGGGTACAGGACTTGAAGACGAGCTTAGAGATATTCATTGAGATCAAGTTGTGAGGACCATATACCTTGAGCACATGTTTGGTTTTCTTGCTAATATTTCCACATAAATGTAATCAACTGATTTTTTTCATCTTTCTTTATCTAAGAACTGCTACTTGTTTCTAAATGTTTTCAATATTTCTTCTTAATTCAGCAACTCAAATAATGCCTCTTCTGTGTTCCACATCTCTAATTCTTTTTTGGGGTATAAATTCCTCTTGATATATTTCTACCTTTTGGTGTGAACAGGAATAGTAGTAACGAAAGGTTTCTGGTTTTGTAGAAAACACATGAGATACCCATATAACAGAAGGTCATCATAAGACATTTTAGGTAGAAATAAACTTATATCTAGTTTACACTTTTTGCTTTCTTGTTTGAAAGGATCATTTTAAGATATGGTGGGAAGATTTATAGGCAAATCCTCCTGCTATCAACTCTCAAAGAATGAGTCCCTGCTTCTTTTTTATAGTTCTTGGTGCACTCCTATATAGGTAATAAGTAGATAACAGACAGGAAGATAACACTGGGTGTAAAAAAGAGGTTTAATATACAATTATTTCTGAATCAGGGCAGATATGGATCTGATTTCAGGACAAAATAATAAACCACCATTTACAATAAAACAATGGCAATATTTTTACATACAAATATCAAAATAGAAAAGTCTTTATATATATATGAACAGAAATAGGCTACCGTTTCACTGACTTTAAAATGATATATTTTATTTGGAATAAATAGTTTGTCTTCTTAATGCTAAACTAGGTACTACATATTTTATGCTTAAGATATTTATTATTTATTTTGCTTCACAGAATTGGGGTCGCTCTGTGCTCACTTCAGGAAAACTTGAATCAGAGAATACTAGCTTTTGGGTGAGACATGATGCTTACAAAATTTTGGTGGCATTAAGGAACGAGCTTCTTTCTTGAATTATGAAAATTTCCATATGTAGAGAAAGATTGGATGAGGGAAACATTCAAAGGTAAGATGTAGAAGTAAGATGACTTCTGAAAAAAGCAATCAGTTCACTGCAGCAAAGGGTACAGGACTTGAAGACGAGCTTAGAGATATTCATTGAGATCAAGTTGTGAGGACCATATACCTTGAGCACATGTTTGGTTTTCTTGCTAATATTTCCACATAAATGTAATCAACTGATTTTTTTCATCTTTCTTTATCTAAGAACTGCTACTTGTTTCTAAATGTTTTCAATATTTCTTCTTAATTCAGCAACTCAAATAATGCCTCTTCTGTGTTCCACATCTCTAATTCTTTTTGGTGTATAAATTCCTCTTGATATATTTCTACCTTTTGGTGTGAACAGGAATAGTAGTAACGAAAGGTTTCTGGTTTTGTAGAAAACACATGAGATACCCATATAACAGAAGGTCATCATAAGACATTTTAGGTAGAAATAAACTTATATCTAGTTTACACTTTTTGCTTTCTTGTTTGAAAGGATCATTTTAAGATATGGTGGGAAGATTTATAGGCAAATCCTCCTGCTATCAACTCTCAAAGAATGAGTCCCTGCTTCTTTTTTATAGTTCTTGGTGCACTCCTATATAGGTAATAAGTAGATAACAGACAGGAAGATAACACTGGGTGTAAAAAAGAGGTTTAATATACAATTATTTCTGAATCAGGGCAGATATGGATCTGATTTCAGGACAAAATAATAAACCACCATTTACAATAAAACAATGGCAATATTTTTACATACAAATATCAAAATAGAAAAGTCTTTATATATATATGAACAGAAATAGGCTACCGTTTCACTGACTTTAAAATGATATATTTTATTTGGAATAAATAGTTTGTCTTCTTAATGCTAAACTAGGTACTACATATTTTATGCTTAAGTAATATTGTCACTTTTCATTTGCTGTCTTATCTGTTTTGCCTATAACATTTCTAGGTATCCATTCATTTGTAGTGAACCAAACCAAAACAATAGGATCCTTCAGCCAGGTACTTTATCATGCTCATGGTAAAAAAAGAACTTAAATATTCAGAAACTAGGTTAGATGATCTTTCATTATTCAAACCTTACCAATAGGCAACATATTTCTGAGTCATGAAAATCACGTTGAATATATATAAATAAGGCCCATTTCTTGTAAGTCACTTAGACTATAGTTAAATTTTCTCAAAGATTCTGAGCCCATATATTCTTTTTCATCTTCTTTTCCTTTTTACAATTTGGCCCAGTAATCATGCATTCGGGTATATATTTTAAAATTTCAAACGTTGGAAAAAGCTATATGTATTAAATATTTATTTCAGTGTTAACATAGTGAAGAATGAGAATCACTCTAAAGACCCAAAAATAGAGTGTGATGAATTAAAGTAGGGCACAGTCTCAACTTAATTTACACTTTGAAAGTACAATTACAGAGATTCTATGACAACATAGAAATACATTCAAACTGGGTAAAATTTTGATATAGACTCTGTCTACAACTATATATATTCTGTTCTAGAAAAATGGTTTTGAATGATAATTTGAAAAAATGAAGACTCATACATAATCATAAGAAAATAAAGACAGAAAAAGGAAACAATGATACACAACAGCTGTGTTTAAAAAGGTAAAATTGTAAGCAATTCTATTTTTCTATGGTGGGAAGATTTATAGGCAAATCCTCCTGCTATCAACTCTCAAAGAATGAGTCCCTGCTTCTTTTTTATAGTTCTTGGTGCACTCCTATATAGGTAATAAGTAGATAACAGACAGGAAGATAACACTGGGTGTAAAAAAGAGGTTTAATATACAATTATTTCTGAATCAGGGCAGATATGGATCTGATTTCAGGACAAAATAATAAACCACCATTTACAATAAAACAATGGCAATATTTTTACATACAAATATCAAAATAGAAAAGTCTTTATATATATATGAACAGAAATAGGCTACCGTTTCACTGACTTTAAAATGATATATTTTATTTGGAATAAATAGTTTGTCTTCTTAATGCTAAACTAGGTACTACATATTTTATGCTTAAGTAATATTGTCACTTTTCATTTGCTGTCTTATCTGTTTTGCCTATAACATTTCTAGGTATCCATTCATTTGTAGTGAACCAAACCAAAACAATAGGATCCTTCAGCCAGGTACTTTATCATGCTCATGGTAAAAAAAGAACTTAAATATTCAGAAACTAGGTTAGATGATCTTTCATTATTCAAACCTTACCAATAGGCAACATATTTCTGAGTCATGAAAATCACGTTGAATATATATAAATAAGGCCCATTTCTTGTAAGTCACTTAGACTATAGTTAAATTTTCTCAAAGATTCTGAGCCCATATATTCTTTTTTCATCTTCTTTTTCCTTTTTACAATTTGGCCCAGTAATCATGCATTTGGGTATATATTTTAAAATTTCAAACGTTGGAAAAAGCTATATGTATTAAATATTTATTTCAGTGTTAACATAGTGAAGAATGAGAATCACTCTAAAGACCCAAAAATAGAGTGTGATGAATTAAAGTAGGGCACAGTCTCAACTTAATTTACACTTTGAAAGTACAATTACAGAGATTCTATGACAACATAGAAATACATTCAAACTGGGTAAAATTTTGATATAGACTCTGTCTACAACTATATATATTCTGTTCTAGAAAAATGGTTTTGAATGATAATTTGAAAAAATGAAGACTCATACATAATCATAAGAAAATAAAGACAGAAAAAGGAAACAATGATACACAACAGCTGTGTTTAAAAAGGTAAAATTGTAAGCAATTCTATTTTTCTGCACTACTATGATGTTGTTGAAAATACTTTGTATTGAAGTAGTTAAAACTACAGTCACTTTTACAGTTATTTAATGTTCTATCATTGATGATATTAGATTTAAAGCATTTGGTAAATATAATGATATCCTTAGGCAACTTGCCAAAACTTATTTAAAAAGTACAAAACATGACACAGATTTTTCCATCTACAGTTTTATATGGTGAGTATCATGTGTGTTGAGATGGTATGAAATATTTCCATAACTTAAAGGCAACAAACTACTTATATTTGTGATTATTAGGATTGGTTAATGGGGCAGGGGGTGCATAAAGTGAACTGGCTGAAAAATGGGTAATATTTCAAAAAAAAACCTCTTAATCTCGGGCCATTTCATCTTAAATAAAAAATTTTTTGTAAGAGTGTCACAAAAATGTACTTTCCACTTGTTTAGGGCATACCAAATCAATACTGGTTTTGAGACATAATTTTTAATAATGCCTTTTGTCTGTCTCAGAATGTACAAATTTAAATGTTAAATTATGTGGTCAATTTATCATTCTATTTAGGGGATTAGAGATAGTTTATCAATCTCACAAATCACTCTTAAGTTTCATCTGTAGAGTAGAAAATCATCTTAGAAGCAACTGTGAAAAATTATAGGAAACACAAATTTGACAGTCTGCAGTAGATGGTCTTAGGTTCATTTCAGATGCAGGTCTTATTTACCTGAGTTCTTACAACCTTCTAATGGAAATGACATTATGGGGACCATGCTTTTTCAACACTCAGCTCTCTCTCTCTATCTTTGAAGTTTCTGGGTTTTACTTTGATCTTGAAATAATTTTTTCTCAGTGTTTTGATGATTACTAATGGCATAAGTCACAAAATCAGAACATAATTTTACTTATTCCTTTTTGTAGGTTCACTGAGAATGCCATAGCTAAATTCCTAAGTCCCTGTTTGGTAATATATCCAAAGTTGTTTGCTCAAACTCATTTTCCCATTTTTACTGAAAATAAAAGAAAGAAATGCACACATGTGTGGTGGTGGGGAAACTAAACAGCCCTTGGAATTTTTCTTTTCTCAAATAAAGCTTGTGTTATCATAGAAACACAAGCATGCCAGGAGGGTAGCCATGTATGTTAGCTAATTTAAATTTACAAAAAAGATTAAACTATATTTGCTAGAATTTTAGTTGTTGGTTCTAGAACCAGATTAAAGAAAAATTCAGAGGATTTCAAATAGAAGTCTGGGTAATTAAATCTGAGATTCAAATACCCTAGAAGATTTTCACCAACTAACCTCTCTTAAATGGAATTTTCTAGATGATCTGAGGAAATAATCCATTTTCTATGCCCTGCTTTTATTGAAGAAATTCTAAGGGATTTCCTTTATAAAAATGATGGTTCATTATCATATGTGCCAAATAGAACATAAATTCCTTAAAACTCATGCAAATGTGCTATGATCTGAGAGGTGGATGAGATGGACATAGTCATTGACCATGTATTCTTTTTTTAAATTTCACCCCAGGTGACAATTGTTGGCAAGCAGTGTTGACCAAGTGATGTCCTTTCACTCAGGGGGAAGCAAGAATGCAAACAAATGACCACTTAATTGTGTTTACAATGTTTCTGGAAATACCAAAGAAGTTTCTTGGAGCTAAAATTGTTTCCATGGTTCAACAGTCACTTAATTGAGAAATCTATACGGCAGAAATGAAATTTAAAAGAAAAGGCATTCTGAGCACACAAAGAAGCAGGTGTATGGATTAAACATCAAGTAAACAGCATACAAAGTAGGGAAAATTTGTGAACATCAGTGATACAGGGTGCCTTTCAATAGAGAAGTTTATCATGACACCCATTGTAGCTCATGGTTTCCAAACAGAAATGCAAGTTAAAGATAATGGGGTCTCTCTCTATCTTTGAAGTTTCTGGGTTTTACTTTGATCTTGAAATAATTTTTCTCAGTGTTTTGATGATTACTAATGGCATAAGTCACAAAATCAGAACATAATTTTACTTATTCCTTTTTGTAGGTTCACTGAGAATGCCATAGCTAAATTCCTAAGTCCCTGTTTGGTAATATATCCAAAGTTGTTTGCTCAAACTCATTTTCCCATTTTTACTGAAAATAAAAGAAAGAAATGCACACATGTGTGGTGGTGGGGAAACTAAACAGCCCTTGGAATTTTTCTTTTCTCAAATAAAGCTTGTGTTATCATAGAAACACAAGCATGCCAGGAGGGTAGCCATGTATGTTAGCTAATTTAAATTTACAAAAAAGATTAAACTATATTTGCTAGAATTTTAGTTGTTGGTTCTAGAACCAGATTAAAGAAAAATTCAGAGGATTTCAAATAGAAGTCTGGGTAATTAAATCTGAGATTCAAATACCCTAGAAGATTTTCACCAACTAACCTCTCTTAAATGGAATTTTCTAGATGATCTGAGGAAATAATCCATTTTCTATGCCCTGCTTTTATTGAAGAAATTCTAAGGGATTTCCTTTATAAAAATGATGGTTCATTATCATATGTGCCAAATAGAACATAAATTCCTTAAAACTCATGCAAATGTGCTATGATCTGAGAGGTGGATGAGATGGACATAGTCATTGACCATGTATTCTTTTTTTAAATTTCACCCCAGGTGACAATTGTTGGCAAGCAGTGTTGACCAAGTGATGTCCTTTCACTCAGGGGGAAGCAAGAATGCAAACAAATGACCACTTAATTGTGTTTACAATGTTTCTGGAAATACCAAAGAAGTTTCTTGGAGCTAAAATTGTTTCCATGGTTCAACAGTCACTTAATTGAGAAATCTATACGGCAGAAATGAAATTTAAAAGAAAAGGCATTCTGAGCACACAAAGAAGCAGGTGTATGGATTAAACATCAAGTAAACAGCATACAAAGTAGGGAAAATTTGTGAACATCAGTGATACAGGGTGCCTTTCAATAGAGAAGTTTATCATGACACCCATTGTAGCTCATGGTTTCCAAACAGAAATGCAAGTTAAAGATAATGGGGTGCAAAACAACTCGTAGCAATTATCTATCCCTGCTTCTGTCTACAGCCAATTATTCCACCTGTGGCATTGATCTCATTCTCTGCTAGCTTCTCTGGGGTTTGCCTCCCTTTTCTTCCTGCTTGCTCTTGGTCATGAGTTTTTTCCATCCTTTTAATAAACATTCTCAAGTCTATCCCATATGTCAACTCAATGAAAGAAAATAATTTTTTTTCACCCTGCATTCCAGTTTCCTGTAACTCCATGACTTTCTATTGTCACTACTTATGGATAGTCTGTTCAAAGTCAGGCTGGACTAAGTGTCCTATTTCTTCGTGTTTCATTTTATTATATTTTATAGAAATGTGTCTAGTTTTGTAATATTAAGCTTGTGATAAAGACCAGTTGCTGCTCTGGTCACTTTACTGTTAATTTATTTAACTTTCATAATTACACATTGAGGGAGATACTGCTATTAGCTCCATTGCAAAGATCAGGAAAAAAAGAGGCACAGTGAGGATAAGAAATATGTCTGTCTAGTCAAAAAAATATGGAAAGAGGATTCTAGTTGCCGCACTCTGTCTTCAGAGTTCCTGCTTTAACTGCTATACCATGACACCTTTCAGAGAATTCTCTGTCAGGTGCCTTAGAAATGGCCAGACTGGCAGGAATTCTGAAGCACAGGTTAGGAGCTCTAAAAATTGATGTTAGAGAATTAGCAAGCCACGTACTGAGTCTAAACTCAAGCAGTGTTGACCAAGTGATGTCCCCCTGTTGGCAAGCAGTGTTGACCAAGGGGGGAAGCAAGAATGCAAACAAATGACCACTTAATTGTGTTTACAATGTTTCTGGAAATACCAAAGAAGTTTCTTGGAGCTAAAATTGTTTCCATGGTTCAACAGTCACTTAATTGAGAAATCTATACGGCAGAAATGAAATTTAAAAGAAAAGGCATTCTGAGCACACAAAGAAGCAGGTGTATGGATTAAACATCAAGTAAACAGCATACAAAGTAGGGAAAATTTGTGAACATCAGTGATACAGGGTGCCTTTCAATAGAGAAGTTTATCATGACACCCATTGTAGCTCATGGTTTCCAAACAGAAATGCAAGTTAAAGATAATGGGGTGCAAAACAACTCGTAGCAATTATCTATCCCTGCTTCTGTCTACAGCCAATTATTCCACCTGTGGCATTGATCTCATTCTCTGCAAGCTTCTCTGGGGTTTGCCACCCTTTTCTTCCTGCTTGCTCTTGGTCATGAGTTTTTTCCATCCTTTTAATAAACATTCTCAAGTCTATCCCATATGTCAACTCAATGAAAGAAAATAATTTGTTTTCACCCTGCATTCCAGTTTCCTGTAACTCCATGACTTTCTATTGTCACTACTTATGGATAGTCTGTTCAAAGTCAGGCTGGACTAAGTGTCCTATTTCTTCGTGTTTCATTTTATTATATTTTATAGAAATGTGTCTAGTTTTGTAATATTAAGCTTGTGATAAAGACCAGTTGCTGCTCTGGTCACTTTACTGTTAATTTATTTAACTTTCATAATTACACATTGAGGGAGATACTGCTATTAGCTCCATTGCAAAGATCAGGAAAAAAAGAGGCACAGTGAGGATAAGAAATATGTCTGTCTAGTCAAAAAAATATGGAAAGAGGATTCTAGTTGCCGCACTCTGTCTTCAGAGTTCCTGCTTTAACTGCTATACCATGACACCTTTCAGAGAATTCTCTGTCAGGTGCCTTAGAAATGGCCAGACTGGCAGGAATTCTGAAGCACAGGTTAGGAGCTCTAAAAATTGATGTTAGAGAATTAGACAAGGCCCAGACTGTTACTGAGTCTAAACTCATACTGCTAACCACACAACAAACTAATATATTGACAGACAAGGTGTGGGTGGCAAGGAAGACTGCCTTTATTCAGAAAGTAAGCAGACCAAGAACATGGACTGGTGTCCCAAAAAACTATCTTGCCCAGGTTTGGATGCTAGTAACTTTTATGGAATAGATAAGGGGAGATGGAGAGGTAACGTAAAAAGATGATTTGTTGTTTTGTTTAGCAGCAATATCTGACTCTTTGCAACCCCATGGACTGTAGACCGCCAGTTTCTGCTGTCCAGGAGATTTCCCAGGCAAGAATTCTAGAGTGCATGACCATTTCCTTCTAAGGGATCTTCCTAACCCAAGGATCGAACATGTGTCTCCTGCTGGGCAGGTGGAATCTTTACCACTGAGTCACCATGGAACCTCTAGTGAACCCCCCAGGAAGCTGGTGGCTTAAAAGAGATAGAGTTACAACAGATGATACATTGTTACAAATATTTCCTGGCTGAGGCCAGAGTTGTTCATTTCTTCTTTACTGCAGCCATTCACTTGTGAACCTTACCAGGTTGTTTCCTGTCAGCCTAAACAGAGGGATTTTAGTTTAACATTCAAAGATCTGAGGCAGGGGCCTGAAAGATAGGCTATTCTATATACTTTAAGCTATATACACATCCATTTATTTAATAATTTGTAACAAAAGCAATAGAACGCAAGGGTTAGAGTGAAGTAAAAGAGCTCATATGGAGTCAGATTTGTTCTTCTACAGGACCATACTGCTTTGTGGGTGACATTGTCAATTCAAAATTTAATTAATTTATTTATTTAAAAAAAATTTGGCCTCTTTTATTGATTTCTTGTATATTTATTTTTCATCCATCTGTATCCTTTGGCTTGTGTGGGCCTCTCATTTAAGGAATGCGCCTGCAATTTTTTTTTTTTTAATTTTGGCCTCTTTTATTGATTTTTTATTTATGTATTCTCATTGATCTGTATTCTTCCATCTGTGTCAGCCCCCCATCACCGTGGCCTCTCTTGTTGCAGAGTACCTGCTCTGGCTGCATGCACCACAGAGCGCTGGCTCATAATTGGACACACTGGTCCAGCTGCTCCATGGCATGTGGGATCTTCCTGGGCCATGGATTGAACCGATGCCCCTTATACTGCAAGGTGGACTCTCTACTCACTGGACCACCAGGGAAGCCCCAAAGATTTATTTTTTAAAGCGACCAGAAGGACAGCGTAAGCTCTCAGTAGATTCAAGGAAGAATAGGGTACCATGGTCCTGCAGCCCTTTTTGAACCGTGAAATTCACTAGATATTTATTTATTCGTTCTTTCTTTTTTTTTTAATTCTTTATCTGTTGAATGTGTAATTACTAAGCACCTAATTTAAAACAAAAAAAAAGTAACATGAGATTTACCCTGATTTGTAGGTCTACTGGAGAATATCTTGATATTCTGATATCTAATAAATGGAGACAATGACCTCGCTACACATTCTGTCACCTTCCATAACACAGGAATACATCCCTAGCCAAAGACAAGGGGAAGCAATCTCAGTAACTTTCCCTTTTCTGGTTCTACATCTTGTGCCCCACCTGGAAGTCCTTTTTCTTTTCTTTTCTTTTTTTTCCCTCTTTACTTGCCAAGAACTTCTCTGTGTTTCGGTTCCAATCAAGGTTTTGTGATATCTTAGTCTATTGAACTTGGATGTTCCTTCCATTTCCCTAAAGATAATTTCCATTTTTTTCCCACTCTCTTGCTGAGTTTCTTTGATGATAACTGGTATTTCTTTGTTGATTGCACCATAATCTGAGATCTTTTTCATACCTCTGGAAGTTTCCCATAACTACTGTTTCATCTCAGAGAATCTAAGAAGGAAAAAAGAAAGGGGGGAATCTCACTGTATTTTAAATGCCACAAATCTTTGGCTTGGGCGCCATTTACACAAGTGTGTAAATATTACCCTTTATCTCACTGAGAGTATAATCTTTTATTGAATTGTTTCTAGGAACAAATAAAAAGTACAGGATAACAAATGGATTATGAAATCAACATAGTTGATCTTTTTTTCATATCATAAATTTCCCCAATCTGATAAAAATGGCATATGCCCCCACAATCTCAAGCTTACAGAACATATTTAATAGATGTTAATGTCTCATGATTATAGAAATAATGCCAACTTATCTAGGTTATATTCCTTTTGATAGTCACATAAAGTCATACTTTGTTGTTAGTAATGTTGTTCACTTAACAAATGCTCTATACATAGTCCTGTCGGGGGGTGGAGGGGGGTTGGAAATTACCTACCTCAGTAAAGATGACTGCTAATTTATTAATAAATAAAATTGGTTCAGCATTATGGCCAGAAACATGGAGCTCTCTTCACTTAGCTAGATGAGTAGAAAGAATTTGAATTGTGTTGTCAAAATGGATTAAAATTCCTTATTTTTGGGTGCATGCTATGATTGTAAATAAAGTTTCCCAACATTTCTGAAATTCTATTTTATCTCTAAAGCAAAGATAGCATTGTCTAGCTTTTAGTCTTTACATTATTATGAAATTTAGATATTTTGTCTACAGTGCTTGATATATTACCTTGTACAGCTTGATATAATACATGGTGATCATGACTCACAATGTTGTAACCATAAGTCACTGAAAAATTACATTGTTTTTTCAAAAATATCATTTTTAATAAGGCATAGATGTTTCTGTTTGTTTTACTCAGAATTTGCTTTAGCTTCTCATTATACATAAAAGAAAATTCAAAATACTCTTTAGAACAAATATTTTAATCCAAATAAGTTCAACTTGAACCATAAACAAACCTTGCTCTCCCTTTTCCCTATTTATGCTGTCCAACCTGCTGAGAATCCAATTGTCCTTTATGCTTACATTCTACCATTTGTTTTCAAGGCTGAGATCAAGTCCACCCTGCCTATGAATCCTTTCGGTCCTACTTCAGTCCACAATGATCTCGTTCTTGAACGCTTTGTTTTCTCTCAAGTCACTGTATAGACACAATAGCTGTAGACATTGTTTATCACACTGTGGGATTAGCAATATATTCTCATATGTGGCCATGACTTGTCAATACAATATTATTTTGAGTTCTTATTTTGATGACAATAAAAATAATTCTCATTCTGAACGACCTCAGTGAGCATCTTCTAACCAATTAGTATATAAGGCTTCATGGCTCATACTTATGTTAGTATGTTAGTATTCAGTTGGGTCAAGAGAGCACCCATGCAAATGGCATTTATTGCTTAGCTTTGCTTGTACTTAAAAAACTCTACATCTTATTGTTCATAGTTCTAATGTAAAAGCAATAGCAATAATCAGTGTCTACTCTTGCACTTATGTTTCATAATTCACCAGTAATAGAACTAAATTTAGTTTTTAATTCATGTTTTTAATAAAATTGGTTCCGCATTATGGCCAGAAACATGGAGCTCTCTTCACTTAGCTAGATGAGTAGAAAGAATTTGAATTGTGTTGTCAAAATGGATTAAAATTCCTTATTTTTGGGTGCATGCTATGATTGTAAATAAAGTTTCCCAACATTTCTGAAATTCTATTTTATCTCTAAAGCAAAGATAGCATTGTCTAGCTTTTAGTCTTTACATTATTATGAAATTTAGATATTTTGTCTACAGTGCTTGATATATTACCTTGTACAGCTTGATATAATACATGGTGATCATGACTCACAATGTTGTAACCATAAGTCACTGAAAAATTACATTGTTTTTTCAAAAATATCATTTTTAATAAGGCATAGATGTTTCTGTTTGTTTTACTCAGAATTTGCTTTAGCTTCTCATTATACATAAAAGAAAATTCAAAATACTCTTTAGAACAAATATTTTAATCCAAATAAGTTCAACTTGAACCATAAACAAACCTTGCTCTCCTTTTCCCTATTTATGCTGTCCAACCTGCTGAGAATCCAATTGTCCTTTATGCTTACATTCTACCATTTGTTTTCAAGGCTGAGATCAAGTCCACCCTGCCTATGAATCCTTTCGGTCCTACTTCAGTCCACAATGATCTCGTTCTTGAACGCTTTGTTTTCTCTCAAGTCACTGTATAGACACAATAGCTGTAGACATTGTTTATCACACTGTGGGATTAGCAATATATTCTCATATGTGGCCATGACTTGTCAATACAATATTATTTTGAGTTCTTATTTTGATGACAATAAAAATAATTCTCATTCTGAACGACCTCAGTGAGCATCTTCTAACCAATTAGTATATAAGGCTTCATGGCTCATACTTATGTTAGTATGTTAGTATTCAGTTGGGTCAAGAGAGCACCCATGCAAATGGCATTTATTGCTTAGCTTTGCTTGTACTTAAAAAACTCTACATCTTATTGTTCATAGTTCTAATGTAAAAGCAATAGCAATAATCAGTGTCTACTCTTGCACTTATGTTTCATAATTCACCAGTAATAGAACTAAATTTAGTTTTTAATTGTGCATGATAACTTAAAAAATTTAATAAACAGAAAACCTCAGTTAAATAGACTTGAGAGACTAGAATAGGGAAATCTCTTGCACATTAATGATAGAAGTGCCCAATTGCTTCTTTATGGCAAGAAGTCAGCTAACGAAAGTCATAGGTGTTTTGTTTACCATAGCCTGCCCAACTCCCTTTTTTTTCCTGTATAAAAGCCATCTCTTTCCCTTGATATGTGAAGATTTGCATGTGACTCATCATGATTTCAGGCCCCAAACTGCCGTTCTCTATTGATCCCTATCCATTTTACTGATGAAAGATTTTGTAATCTATATGTTTTAGGTCAACATAACTCATGATTTTAAAATGTTTTGGAGCAAAATGCTTCAGTTTTGAGACTATAATAGTCATTGTCTGCAGTCAGTATTATCTAATGCGATGTTGTCCTTGAACCCACAATAGCCCACAATTTCCAGTCCTGTAACTAGTTGTAATCAATATTCAAGACTGAAGCAGTAAAAATCCCTCTATATCATTTAGAATATTTCTCTGCCTTGATAGCAAGAATAGAAATCCTGAATTTAAATGGTGAAAGTTATCCTAGAGAGTCACCTAACATACAGTATACAATAGAACTTTAAGTCAATGGATTTAGGGTTTGTTGTCATTGAAGCATAATTTAAACTTTAAAGACTGATAGAGGGTTTGGACTACAGTCATTAATATACAACGTGAATTTTATTAACTTTATATACAAAAACATGTCACAGTAAAACTGTTACTTTGAAGTTACCTTTTCTATTTTTGTCTTTAATCTGTAAAATTTGTAAAACCAAATATTGTTTTATTTTGATGACAATAAAAATAATTCTCATTCTGAACGACCTCAGTGAGCATCTTCTAACCAATTAGTATATAAGGCTTCATGGCTCATACTTATGTTAGTATGTTAGTATTCAGTTGGGTCAAGAGAGCACCCATGCAAATGGCATTTATTGCTTAGCTTTGCTTGTACTTAAAAAACTCTACATCTTATTGTTCATAGTTCTAATGTAAAAGCAATAGCAATAATCAGTGTCTACTCTTGCACTTATGTTTCATAATTCACCAGTAATAGAACTAAATTTAGTTTTTAATTGTGCATGATAACTTAAAAAATTTAATAAACAGAAAACCTCAGTTAAATAGACTTGAGAGACTAGAATAGGGAAATCTCTTGCACATTAATGATAGAAGTGCCCAATTGCTTCTTTATGGCAAGAAGTCAGCTAACGAAAGTCATAGGTGTTTTGTTTACCATAGCCTGCCCAACTCCCTTTTTTTTCTCCTGTATAAAAGCCATCTCTTTCCCTTGATATGTGAAGATTTGCATGTGACTCATCATGATTTCAGGCCCCAAACTGCCGTTCTCTATTGATCCCTATCCATTTTACTGATGAAAGATTTTGTAATCTATATGTTTTAGGTCAACATAACTCATGATTTTAAAATGTTTTGGAGCAAAATGCTTCAGTTTTGAGACTATAATAGTCATTGTCTGCAGTCAGTATTATCTAATGCGATGTTGTCCTTGAACCCACAATAGCCCACAATTTCCAGTCCTGTAACTAGTTGTAATCAATATTCAAGACTGAAGCAGTAAAAATCCCTCTATATCATTTAGAATATTTCTCTGCCTTGATAGCAAGAATAGAAATCCTGAATTTAAATGGTGAAAGTTATCCTAGAGAGTCACCTAACATACAGTATACAATAGAACTTTAAGTCAATGGATTTAGGGTTTGTTGTCATTGAAGCATAATTTAAACTTTAAAGACTGATAGAGGGTTTGGACTACAGTCATTAATATACAACGTGAATTTTATTAACTTTATATACAAAAACATGTCACAGTAAAACTGTTACTTTGAAGTTACCTTTTCTATTTTTGTCTTTAATCTGTAAAATTTGTAAAACCAAATATTGTTTTATTTTTGTAGTTCTAGAAATTTACAAGTAAAATAATTTTATAGTCATTTATGTGTTTAGAGAATGATGTCATAATGCAAATTTAATTCTACAGCAAAAAAAAAATTCAGGAACATTTAAATTTTTTACTGAGAGTTCATATATTACTAAAATTTGACAAGCACTGGTTTTAATCATGAATTAAATGATTTTTAAAATCAGATAGACCTGAAGTATATTCAAAACAGTTCACTTTCTAGATGTGTGGACTAGGATATAATTCACATTCTTTTTTAATTTTTATTTTACTTTTTACTTTTACAGAGTTTTGTAGTTTAGAGATATATATGATTCCAGATTAGTCATATGTATATCCCCCTCATCCCACCCCTCCAGCCTGTTGCACAGTGCTCCTGCAGGATCCCCTTTTCTCACAGCACAATGAAAATAGCTATGACGATAGTATAGGTTTTCATGCTACTGCCATTACACTTCCCATCCACTGTTGATTCCCCAAAATGTTCATATGTCTATTTTGCATGTCTGTTTTTTCATCGCTTCACTGCATGTGTTATCATTATCATCCTACTAGATTCCATATATATGTGATAGTACATTGTACTTGTCTTTCTTTTTTAAAAAAATTCTTTATTTTAAAGTTTTTACAGAGTTTTGTTGTTCATAGACATGCACATTCCCAGATCAGTCATCTGCATATCCCTGGTCCCCTCCCCCCTCACAAATCCCCCATCCCACCCCTCCAGGCCATCGCCACCAAGCCCATTGTCAAGCACTTTCCCCCACAATAGCCCACAATTTCCAGTCCTGTAACTAGTTGTAATCAATATTCAAGACTGAAGCAGTAAAAATCCCTCTATATCATTTAGAATATTTCTCTGCCTTGATAGCAAGAATAGAAATCCTGAATTTAAATGGTGAAAGTTATCCTAGAGAGTCACCTAACATACAGTATACAATAGAACTTTAAGTCAATGGATTTAGGGTTTGTTGTCATTGAAGCATAATTTAAACTTTAAAGACTGATAGAGGGTTTGGACTACAGTCATTAATATACAACGTGAATTTTATTAACTTTATATACAAAAACATGTCACAGTAAAACTGTTACTTTGAAGTTACCTTTTCTATTTTTGTCTTTAATCTGTAAAATTTGTAAAACCAAATATTGTTTTATTTTTGTAGTTCTAGAAATTTACAAGTAAAATAATTTTATAGTCATTTATGTGTTTAGAGAATGATGTCATAATGCAAATTTAATTCTACAGCAAAAAAAAAATTCAGGAACATTTAAATTTTTTACTGAGAGTTCATATATTACTAAAATTTGACAAGCACTGGTTTTAATCATGAATTAAATGATTTTTAAAATCAGATAGACCTGAAGTATATTCAAAACAGTTCACTTTCTAGATGTGTGGACTAGGATATAATTCACATTCTTTTTTAATTTTTATTTTACTTTTTACTTTTACAGAGTTTTGTAGTTTAGAGATATATATGATTCCAGATTAGTCATATGTATATCCCCCTCATCCCACCCCTCCAGCCTGTTGCACAGTGCTCCTGCAGGATCCCCTTTTCTCACAGCACAATGAAAATAGCTATGACGATAGTATAGGTTTTCATGCTACTGCCATTACACTTCCCATCCACTGTTGATTCCCCAAAATGTTCATATGTCTATTTTGCATGTCTGTTTTTTCATCGCTTCACTGCATGTGTTATCATTATCATCCTACTAGATTCCATATATATGTGATAGTACATTGTACTTGTCTTTCTTTTTTAAAAAAATTCTTTATTTTAAAGTTTTTACAGAGTTTTGTTGTTCATAGACATGCACATTCCCAGATCAGTCATCTGCATATCCCTGGTCCCCTCCCCCCTCACAAATCCCCCCATCCCACCCCTCCAGGCCATCGCACCAAGCCATTGTAAGCACTCCTATTCCCTTGGCACATCAACAATAGCTATCTTTTTCGCACATGACAGTATAGGTTTCCATGTTACTCCCTCCATGCTTCCCACCCACTGTTTCTTCCCAACAATGTCCATATGTTTATTGTCTGTCTGTTTTTCCATGAGGTCACTGCGTGTGTTATCATCACCATTCTACTAGATTCCATATATATGTGTTAATATACTGTACTTGTCTTTCTATTTTTGACTTACTTCACTTTTTATGATAGGTTCTAGAGCCAGCCACTTCATTAGGACTGAGTCTTCTGCGTTTCTTTTAACAGCTGAGTAGTATTCCATTATATATATGTACCAGTGCTTCCGTATCCATTCATTCATCGATGGACATCTAGGTTGCTTCCATGTTCTGGCTATTGTATAGAGAGATGCAATGAACATTGGGGTACAGGTGTTTCTTTCAGTTTTGATTTCATCAGGATATAAGCCTAAGAGTGGGATTGCTGGGTCATAGGGTGCTTCTATTTTTAGCTTTTTAAGAAATCTGCAGACTGTCTTCCATAGAGGCTGTATCAATTGACATTTCTACTAGCAATGTAAGAGGATTCCCCTTTCTCCGCACCCTCTCCAGCATTTATTGTCTGTCGATTTATTGACGATGGCCATTCTGACTGGTATGAATTGATATATCATTGTAGTTTTGATTTGCATTTCTCTAATAATAAGTGAGGTTGAACATCGTTTCATGTGCTTTTGGGCCATCTGTATGTCCTCTTTGGAGAGGTGTCTCTTTAGGTCTTTTTCCCATTTTTTGATTGGGTTGTTCATTTTTCCAGTGCTGAGTTGTCTGAGTTGCTTGTAGATTTTGGAGATTAATTCTTTGTCTGTTATTGCATTTGCTATGATTTTCTCGCAATCTGTGGGGTGTCTGTTGAGTTTTTTTGTAATTTCTTTTGCTGTACAAAAGCTTTTAAGTTTCATTAGGTCTCACATGTTACTTTTTTTTTTTAGTCCCGCTATTCTAGTAGGTGGGTCAGAGAAGATCTTGCTTTGATTTATGTCCTTTAGGGTTTTGACTATATTCTCCTCTAGGAGTTTGATGGTTTCTGGTCTTGCATTTAGGTCTTTAATCCATTTTGAGTTGATCTTTGTGTATGGTGTCAGGGAATGTTCCAACTTCATTTTTTTTGCATGTAACTGTCCAATTTTCCCAGTACCACTAGTTGAAGAGTCTGTCTTTGTCCCATTTTATAGTTTCGCCTCCTTTGTCAAAAATAAGGTACCCATAGGTGTGTGGCTTTCTCGCTGGGTTCTCTATCTTGTTCCATTGGTCTATAGTTCTGTTTTTGTGCCAGTCGCATACTGTCTTGATGACTGTTGCTTTGTAGTAGAGTCTGAAGTTGGGGAGGCTGATCCCTCCAGCTCCATTTTTCTTTCTAAGGATTGCTTTGGCTATTCGAGGTCTTTTGTGTTTCCATATGAACTGTGTTATTCTTTGGTCTAGTTCTGTGAAGAATGTCGTTGGTAGTTTGATAAGGATTGCATTGAATCTGTAGATGATATTTGGTATTATGGTCATTTTCACAATACTGATTCTTCCGATCCAGGAACATGGACTATCTCTCCATCTGTTTAAGTCTTCTTTAATGTCTCTCATGAGTGTCTTGTAATTTTCAGTGTACAGTTCTTTTGTTTCTTTGGGAAGGTTTATTCCTAGATATTTGATTCTTTTGGTTGTGATGGTGAAGGGAATGGACTTATTGATTTCATTTTCTAATTTTTCATTGTTTGCATATAGGAATGCCAGTGATTTCTGTGTATTGACTTTGTATCCCACAACTTTACTGAATTCATTGATTAGCTCTAGTAGCTTTCTAATTGTGTTTGGAGTTTTCTATGTATAAGATCACGTCACCTGCAAATATAGATTTTTACTTCTTCTTTTCCAATCTGGATTCCTTTTATTTCTTTTTTTTTTTTTCTCTTATTGCTGTTGCTAGAACTTCCAGGACTATGTTGAATAATAGTGGTGAAAGTAGACACCCTTGTCTTGTTCCTGATCTTAGAGGGAATGATTTCAGTTTTTCACCATTGAGCATAATGTTTGCTGTGGACTTCTCATAAATGGCTTTCACTATGTGGGATAAGATCATTCTGTGCCCATTTTTTGAAGAAGTTTTACCATAAATGGGTGTTGTATTTTATCAAAGGCTTTTTCTGCATCTACTGAGGTTATAATGTGGTTTTTGTGTCTCAGTTTATTGATATGGTATATCACATTGATTGATTTTCAGATATTGAAGAATCCTTGCATGCCTGAGATGAACCCAACTTGATCATGATGTATGAGCTTTTCGATGTGTTGTTGAATTCTGTTTGCTTGGATTTTGTTGAGGAATTTGGAGTCAAAATTCATCAAGGAGACTGGTCTATAAGTTTCTTTTTTTGTGTTGTCTTTTCCTGGCTTTGGTATCAAGGTGATGGCGGCCTTCCAGAATGGGTTTCTGTCTTGATGACTGTTGCTTTGTAGTAGAGTCTGAAGTTGGGGAGGCTGATCCCTCCAGCTCCATTTTTCTTTCTAAGGATTGCTTTGGCTATTCGAGGTCTTTTGTGTTTCCATATGAACTGTGTTATTCTTTGGTCTAGTTCTGTGAAGAATGTCGTTGGTAGTTTGATAAGGATTGCATTGAATCTGTAGATGATATTTGGTATTATGGTCATTTTCACAATACTGATTCTTCCGATCCAGGAACATGGACTATCTCTCCATCTGTTTAAGTCTTCTTTAATGTCTCTCATGAGTGTCTTGTAATTTTCAGTGTACAGTTCTTTTGTTTCTTTGGGAAGGTTTATTCCTAGATATTTGATTCTTTTGGTTGTGATGGTGAAGGGAATGGACTTATTGATTTCATTTTCTAATTTTTCATTGTTTGCATATAGGAATGCCAGTGATTTCTGTGTATTGACTTTGTATCCCACAACTTTACTGAATTCATTGATTAGCTCTAGTAGCTTTCTAATTGTGTTTGGAGTTTTCTATGTATAAGATCACGTCACCTGCAAATATAGATTTTTACTTCTTCTTTTCCAATCTGGATTCCTTTTATTTCTTTTTTTTTTTTTCTCTTATTGCTGTTGCTAGAACTTCCAGGACTATGTTGAATAATAGTGGTGAAAGTAGACACCCTTGTCTTGTTCCTGATCTTAGAGGGAATGATTTCAGTTTTTCACCATTGAGCATAATGTTTGCTGTGGACTTCTCATAAATGGCTTTCACTATGTGGGATAAGATCATTCTGTGCCCATTTTTTGAAGAAGTTTTACCATAAATGGGTGTTGTATTTTATCAAAGGCTTTTTCTGCATCTACTGAGGTTATAATGTGGTTTTTGTGTCTCAGTTTATTGATATGGTATATCACATTGATTGATTTTCAGATATTGAAGAATCCTTGCATGCCTGAGATGAACCCAACTTGATCATGATGTATGAGCTTTTTGATGTGTTGTTGAATTCTGTTTGCTTGGATTTTGTTGAGGAATTTGGAGTCAAAATTCATCAATGAAACTGGTCTATAATTTTCTTTTTTTGTGTTGTCTTTTCCTGGCTTTGGTATCAAGGTGATGGCGGCCTTCCAGAATGGGTTTGGAACTGTTCCTTCCTGTGCAAATTTTTTGAAGAGTTTTACAAGGACAGGCATTACCTCTTCTTTAAGTGTTTGGGAGAATTCACCTGTAAAGCCATCTGGCCCTGGGATTTTATTTTTGGGTAGTTTTTTTTTAATCACAAATTAGATTTCTGAGCTTGTGATTGGGTTGTTCATAGTTTCTATTTCTTCCAGGTTGAGTCTTAGAAGATCAATTTTCTCCAAGAAACTATCCATTTCTTTCAGGTTGTCCAGTTTGTTGCTATATAGTTATTCATAATGGTCTCTTATAATCCTTTGGATTTCTACATTATCTGTTGTAACTTCTCCTTTTTCATTTTTGATTTTGTTGATCTGGTTCTGATGAGTCAGGCCTGCGGCTTGTCAGTTCTGTTTATGTTTTTGAAGAACCAGCTTCTTGTTTTGTTTATCTTTACTATTATTTCTTTCATTTCTTTTTCATGTATTTCTGCTCTGATGTTTATGATTTCTCTTCTGCTAACTTTGTGGTGTTTTTGTTCTTCTTTCTCCAACTGTTTTAAGCATAGGGTTGGTTCATCTGTTTGAAATTTTTCTTGTTTCTTGAGGTAGGATTGTATTACTATAAACTTCCCTCTTATAGGTTTTGCACTGTTCTGTGTTCATTGTTATTTTCTTCTTGGAACGTTTTTATTTCTCCTTTGATTTGCTCAGTAATCAGTTTGTTTTTTAGGTATGTGTTGTTTAGTCTCCATGTGCTTGTGTTGTTAGCAGGTTTTTCCTGTAGTTGATCTCTAGTCTCACTGCATTGTGGTCAGAGAAGATGATTGATATAATTTCAATTGTCTTGAATTGACTGAGATTTGATTTGTGGCCCAAGATGTGGTCTATCCTAGAGAATGTTCCATGAGCACTTGAGAAGAAAGTGAATTCTTCTGCTTTTGGATGGAAGGTCCTAAAAATATCCACGAGGTCCATCTCTTCTAGTGTGCCATTTAAGGCTTGTGTTTCTTTATTAATTCTCTGTTTTGTCTATTGGTGTGAGAGGAGCGTTAAAGTCTCCTACTATTACTGTGTTATTGTCAATTTCTTCTTTTATGTCTGAAAATGTTTGTTTTTTTTGTATTAGGGTGCTCTTGTGTTGGGTGCATAGATATTTATGATTGCTATGTCTTGCTCTTGGACTGATACTTTGATCATTATGTAGTGTTCTGTGTTGTCTCTTATAATATTCTTTATTTAAGGTCTATTTTGTCTGATATGAGGATTGTTACTCCAGCTTTGTTTTGATTTCCATTGCATGGAATATCTTTTTCCATCCTCTCACTTTCAGTCTATGAGTGTCTCTAGGTCTGAAGTGAGTTTCTTGTAGGCAGCATATGTGTGGCTCTTGTTTTTGGATGCATTTAACCAGTTTGTGTCTTTTCATTGGGACATTTTGTCCATTTACATTTTTTTTCTCTTTTTTTGGGGGGGGAGAGGGCGGGTTGAGGAGGGAGCAGGGTAGGTGGGCCACTTCTACTGGTCTTTCATTTATCTATTTTCATCCATCTTTGCTCTTTGGCCAGGGTGGGGCTCCCATCGCAGTGGCCTCTGTTGTCATAGAGCACCGGCTCTGGGTGCATGCACTCCAGAGTTCCGGCTCGGTAATGGGACACATTGGTCCAGCTGCTCCATGGCACGTGGAATCTTTCCAGGCCAGGGATCGAACCGGCACCCCTTGCACTGCAAGGTGGTGTCCTTACCCAATGGACCACCAGGGAAGCCCCATTTTGTTCATTTATATTTAAAACAATTATTGATACAAATGATCTTATTGCCATCTTCTTAGATGTTATGATGGCTTTGTTTTGTAGATCTTCTTCTTCTTCTCTTATACTTGGTGTCTATATAAGTCCCTTTAATACTTATTATAAGTCTGGTTTGGTATTACTACATTTTTTAAATTTTTGCTTATCTGTAATGCTTTGGATTTCTCCATCAAGTTTGAATGAGATCCTTGCAGGGTAGAGAACTCTTGGTTGCAGGTTATTCTGTTTCAGAGCTTTAAATGTGTCTTGCCATTCTTTTCTGGCCTGTAGAGTTTCTGTTGAAAGATCAACTGTTAAACATATGGTTTTTTGTCACTAGTTGCTTTTCCCTTGCTGCTTTTAGACCTTTTCTAATCTGTGTCAATTTCTTCTTTTATGTCTGAAAATGTTTGTTTTTTTTGTATTAGGGTGCTCTTGTGTTGGGTGCATAGATATTTATGATTGCTATGTCTTGCTCTTGGACTGATACTTTGATCATTATGTAGTGTTCTGTGTTGTCTCTTATAATATTCTTTATTTAAGGTCTATTTTGTCTGATATGAGGATTGTTACTCCAGCTTTGTTTTGATTTCCATTGCATGGAATATCTTTTTCCATCCTCTCACTTTCAGTCTATGAGTGTCTCTAGGTCTGAAGTGAGTTTCTTGTAGGCAGCATATGTGTGGCTCTTGTTTTTGGATGCATTTAACCAGTTTGTGTCTTTTCATTGGGACATTTTGTCCATTTACATTTTTTTTCTCTTTTTTTGGGGGGGGAGAGGGCAGGTTGAGGAGGGAGCAGGGTAGGTGGGCCACTTCTACTGGTCTTTCATTTATCTATTTTCATCCATCTTTGCTCTTTGGCCAGGGTGGGGCTCCCATCGCAGTGGCCTCTGTTGTCATAGAGCACCGGCTCTGGGTGCATGCACTCCAGAGTTCCGGCTCGGTAATGGGACACATTGGTCCAGCTGCTCCATGGCACGTGGAATCTTTCCAGGCCAGGGATCGAACCGGCACCCCTTGCACTGCAAGGTGGTGTCCTACCCAATGGACCACCAGGGAAGCCCCATTTTGTTCATTTATATTTAAAACAATTATTGATACAAATGATCTTATTGCCATCTTCTTAGATGTTATGATGGCTTTGTTTTGTAGATCTTCTTCTTCTTCTCTTATACTTGGTGTCTATATAAGTCCCTTTAATACTTATTATAAGTCTGGTTTGGTATTACTACATTTTTTAAATTTTTGCTTATCTGTAATGCTTTGGATTTCTCCATCAAGTTTGAATGAGATCCTTGCAGGGTAGAGAACTCTTGGTTGCAGGTTATTCTGTTTCAGAGCTTTAAATGTGTCTTGCCATTCTTTTCTGGCCTGTAGAGTTTCTGTTGAAAGATCAACTGTTAAACATATGGGATTTCCCTCATATGTCACTAGTTGCTTTTCCCTTGCTGCTTTTAGAATTCTGTCTTTGTGTCTAATCTGTGTTATCTTAATTAATATGCGTCTTGGTGTGTTTCTTCTCAAATTATTCTGTATGGTACTCTTTGTGCTTTTTGGACCTGATTGACTATTTGTTTTCCCATGTTGGGGAAATTTTCAACTATAATCTCTTCAAAAATTTTCTCATAACATTTTTTTCTTTCTTCTTCTTCTAGAACCCCTATAATTCAAATTTTGCTGCGGTTGATATTATCTCAAAGGTCTCTGAGGCTATCCTCTGATCTTTTCATTCTTTGAGCTTGATTCTGTTCTTCAGCCATTACTTCCACCATTCTCTCTTTCAGCTCACTTATTTGGTTGTCTGCCTCAGATGTTCTGCTCTTGATTCCTTCAACAGTTTTTTTAAGTTCAGAAATTGAGTTGTTTGTCTCTGGTGTTTTTGAAGTTCTTGTATTTCTTTATTCATTGTGTTAGTTGATTCTTGCAGTTTCTCTAAAATTCTGTTTTTGGTGATTTGGATCATCATTACTATCATTCTTCGGAATTTGCTGTCAGAAATTTTGTCTAATTCCACTTCATTTATTTGCCCTTGTGTGCTTGTAGGTTGTCCCTTTACTTGTGTGGTATTTCTCTGCTGTTTCATTGTTATTATTAATTGTTTAACTATATTTGAGATTTCTTTTTTCCAGACTTTGAGTTACATCCATTTGTGTTTGTTGTTTGGATGAGGTGTCTTATTCTGGGTGATGCTGGTGGTTGGGTCATGTCAGGACTTCCATACAAGTGCTTGCCTTTGTTGGAGTTTTCACTATTTAATGCTCTCTAGTGTTAAGTGTTCTCTGGAACTGTAAGGTTTTGGAGTCCGTGCTCCTGCCTAAAGCCCTTGGGATTTGTTGCCCGGGGAAAAGGAAAAAACAAAATTTAAAGCTTATCTGTAATGCTTTGGATTTCTCCATCAAGTTTGAATGAGATCCTTGCAGGGTAGAGAACTCTTGGTTGCAGGTTATTCTGTTTCAGAGCTTTAAATGTGTCTTGCCATTCTTTTCTGGCCTGTAGAGTTTCTGTTGAAAGATCAACTGTTAAACATATGGGATTTCCCTCATATGTCACTAGTTGCTTTTCCCTTGCTGCTTTTAGAATTCTGTCTTTGTGTCTAATCTGTGTTATCTTAATTAATATGCGTCTTGGTGTGTTTCTTCTCAAATTATTCTGTATGGTACTCTTTGTGCTTTTGGACCTGATTGACTATTTGTTTTCCCATGTTGGGGAAATTTTCAACTATAATCTCTTCAAAAATTTTCTCATAACATTTTTTTCTTTCTTCTTCTTCTAGAACCCCTATAATTCAAATTTTGCTGCGGTTGATATTATCTCAAAGGTCTCTGAGGCTATCCTCTGATCTTTTCATTCTTTGAGCTTGATTCTGTTCTTCAGCCATTACTTCCACCATTCTCTCTTTCAGCTCACTTATTTGGTTGTCTGCCTCAGATGTTCTGCTCTTGATTCCTTCAACAGTTTTTTTAAGTTCAGAAATTGAGTTGTTTGTCTCTGGTGTTTTTGAAGTTCTTGTATTTCTTTATTCATTGTGTTAGTTGATTCTTGCAGTTTCTCTAAAATTCTGTTTTTGGTGATTTGGATCATCATTACTATCATTCTTCGGAATTTGCTGTCAGAAATTTTGTCTAATTCCACTTCATTTATTTGCCCTTGTGTGCTTGTAGGTTGTCCCTTTACTTGTGTGGTATTTCTCTGCTGTTTCATTGTTATTATTAATTGTTTAACTATATTTGAGATTTCTTTTTTCCAGACTTTGAGTTACATCCATTTGTGTTTGTTGTTTGGATGAGGTGTCTTATTCTGGGTGATGCTGGTGGTTGGGTCATGTCAGGACTTCCATACAAGTGCTTGCCTTTGTTGGAGTTTTCACTATTTAATGCTCTCTAGTGTTAAGTGTTCTCTGGAACTGTAAGGTTTTGGAGTCCGTGCTCCCTGCCTAAAGCCCTTGGGATTGTTGCATGACCACTGAATGAAGATTTCACGGATGGTTTGTTATGGTATTAATGGTATTAAAACATATACACGCAAATGAGAAACAGAAGGTAAACCTTTGAAAAATGGCAATTAAAATATCATGCAAATACTGTCTAGCATACTGAATTATACACAGAAACATATGCAACCATAACATAACCCAAACATTCCAACAAAAACTACAGTACAATTCATTAGCATGGCGCGAAGATAAAACCAAGAATGATATCCACCAGTTAATAGCCAAACTAACTAGAACACACATTGGAAAATAATGCTAGAGCAGGGTCCCAGTTAGGGACAAGGCAATGAAGACTGAACAGATTAAGAAATACGGTGGGGAAAGGGAAAAAGAGAAAGGGAGGATAGAAGAGGAATATAGAATAATAATGCAAAGTTAATCATAGGGAGATAAAGATCTGTACGTATTAAGGGTTTAGTGCTGTAGGAAAAGAGCATCAGAGAAAGCAAACAAATAGTTGTAGAGGACATAGTAATACATAAAAAAAATTAAAAATTAAAATAGAGATAAGTATACATAAATATATAGAAAAACAAGCAAAAACAATACAAATAAACAAAACCGCCACAGAACCATAAAAGGCCAATGTGGAATGAGAAGTATATACCAAAAATAAAATGTCATTTAAAAGAAAAAAAAAAATGGTGTAAACTTGAGTATATTCAGTCTTATTGATAAAATTGGTAGCTTCAATAGAGCTCAATGATGGAAAGAAAAAAAAAAAAATTGAAGTGGCTGGGGGGATGAGTAAAAAGGAAACAAAAAGAGTGGAAAAAACAGAATAACAAAAAGAAAGAAAGAAAAATATATATATATAAAACAATTAAAAAACCCAGCAGTGAAGCCAGCTCCAGTCAAAATGTGAAAATAGTGAACATTTTTATTCTTTTCTCTCTTGTTGACTATTCAGGAATTATCAGTCTTTTTCTTGCCTTTGGTAGTGGTTGGATCCAAAGGCCTCTTTCACTGTTTGTTTATTACTGCCTACTCCAGAACTAAAAGGCCCTTCCAGGCTGGCCCTGGTAGTTTCTTAAAATCATTAATCCAGGTAGCTTTGTTTCTCAGTGGAGCTAAATTGCCTCCCTGTAGTTTGGCCCACAGCATAACTACGGTAGGGGTAATGGTGTCTCTCTCACAAAGGATTTGTTCCCACATGCTCCATGAGAAGCACTTCCACAGTGTTCCCGTCCCTGCTGCAGGCCATCATTGGCCCCCGCCACCATGGGAGACGTCAGAATACTCCGAGGCAAATCTGGCTCAGTCTCAAGCAGGATGGCTATTCCCCACTCCCGGATCTCGATGGGAACAGAGTCTCGAGTCCTACTCAGGGTTTCTATGATAGGATTAATGACAACCTCCTTCAAAGGGAATTAGGTGCCATCTTTCCGAGGACTGCTCAAGGGCACTTCTAGCTTAAGGGGGCACTTGGATCCTCTAAAGTAGGTCTGGCTCAGGCCATTGTGCAGGTCACTGCTCCTTTCCTGTGTCTTGATGTGCATCAAGCTTTGTGTATTTGACCCACCCAGCCTCACTGGTGGGTATAACGTTTGATTTTAAAAGCGTGATTGCACCCCTCCTATCATCTTGTTGTGGCTTCTTCTTTGCTCTTCGATGTGGGGTATCCTTTTTGTGATCAGATCCAACCTCCTCCTGTGGAGGTTTTTCAGGAACTCGTCACAATTCAGGCGATTTTGCAGGAGAGATGAGTGCTCGTTCCTTTATGCCACCACCTTAGCTCCACCCCTATAATTCACATTTTGAGACCTCAATTTTCTTTGCTTTAAAATCAGTATATTCTATCAGACCTATGAGCATTGAGTGAGATATTTTGAGGATTTATTATGATGCATATGTATAGCAAATATTCTATTAAATTCAAGTAAAAATACTGTTTATTCATTTACTTCTGTCATGTTTCCAATAGTTTTCATAAGCTTTTAAGATTTATAAAACAGAGTTTATTTATTCTTTAGTTTTTTTATACATTTATTATATTTATACTGTTCAGTACAAAGAAGCTATAGATGAAACTCCATTTAATTGAAGTATTACTTCCATAAAAACAGAAGATAAAACCACTACCATTTACCTTCTAACACGGAAGCTGCCTAACTGTTCTGAAGATCCTTGCAAAGTTCAGCATACCCATATGTTTCTCCAGTCCATTTCCCCCAAACCTTATTCTTAGTACTGAGACTGAAAAACATTATGAAATCCACACTCATGCAACAGTCAATGGATGACTGCTCTAGGTAACATAAGTCATTCATTCAACATCTAGAAATCAAAATGCTGAAGCAAAGGAGAGAATGCTCCTGTCGTTGTGAAACTTATTATTGACTGCAGAGACAGGTAAATCAGGACTCCTGGAATTATATTTGTGGTAGATTCTACTAGAGAATGCTTCTAAAGGAGAGGCATATGGGGCTAAAACAGCTTACACCTGGAGGAATTCACTGTCAGAACACTCAAGTCAGGAAGAGTTTTCTGAGAAAGTCACAATTAACCAAAGGAGGACTGAGCATGAGCTGCCTGAGGATTGATGGAAAAGGCAGAGATTTCAGGAGGAAAGGAAAACACTATCCAAAGCCCTGAGGTGGGAAGAAGCATTTAAATGCAGAAATGAATGGAAACCACTCTGACTCAAGTGGAGACAATAAAGGAAAGAGGAGTGTGTAAAGAGGTTGGAGAAATAGGAAGGGTTCTCTCTACAGCAACACTGCAGTGTCTTGCCTTTATTCTGACACCGTTAGAAAGTGATTCGATTATCTTAAATAAGGTAGAAAAAGCTGGCACTATTTGAGGTTTTTTTTAAACTGGAGATGTAATATAAAGTATGGGAACCAATATGGATGCAGGTAAATACATAGAGAGGCTATAACTATAAACCAGGAAAGAGGTAACTATTTTGGACAAAGAACATCCAAAACTGGTTTAATGGGAAAACCGAAAGAACTTCCTGACGAGGAAAAAAGATGTCACAGATGGCACCTACATTTTTGGCTTTTATATATGTAGACATGAGATTGAATAGCTAATGGTACATTTATCAATGTAGCGAATATTAGAGCCGAAGAGAATGAAAGGAAAGATCACACATTAAATTTTAGACATGTTGAGTTTAAAATAGATTAAGACAGCTAAAGGAAGACAGAAGTACACAATCATGAATTTGTATGAATTTTTCCTAGTATGAGATTTTTCAGGGAAAATTCAGTGGACCAAGTCTAAGATGTGGAAAAACTCCAATTTTTAATATCCAGGGAGATGGTATGGAACTGCAAAATTAGTCAATAAAGCTATTGAAATGAGAGAGTGTTCCATCAAGGAAGAAAGAGTAAACAGAAGTCAAGTAGGATGAATGCTGAAAAGGGGCCATTTGAACTTAAGGGCCCAGATTTGTGAATAAATGTTCTAGGAGAAATCTTTTCATCTGAATGATGGAAGTGAAAAGCGGATTGAGGCGGCTGAAGAGATGAGCAGGAAATAAAGAAAGTAAAAGCTGGTATATGGAATTCTTTCTTGAAAATGAATGGAAAAATATAAGAAAAGGAATGGAATTTAAGTATCTAAAGGAAATCATTAAATATACATTCTAGGATAGCTCTGCGTTTGCGTGTGTTTTCTAAAATAAAAATTGCCTATTTTATTTTAAATGAACTGCATCTCATCCTACATGTTGTTCAAGGTGTATATAAGTATGGTGCTGGAGAAGACTCTTGAGAGTCCTTAGACTGGAAGGAGATCAAACCAGTCAATCCTAAAGGCAATCAACCTTGAGTATTCACTGGAAGGACTGATGCTAAAGCTGAAGCTCCAAGACTTTGGGTACCTAATGCAAACAGCCAGCGTGCAAACCTGGTGCTGGGAGAGACTGAAGACAAAAGGAGAAGTGGGTGGTAAAGGATGAAATGGTTAGCTAGAACCACCAGCTCAATGGAGCTAAATCTGAGCAAACTTCAGGAGATAATGAAGGACAGGGATAATAAATGCTGCAGTCCATGGAGTCACATTCAATCAAACATGACTTAACGACTGAACAAATATATTCTTATTAGTATATTCTTCAAAAGTAAAGACGTATTCTTGAAAAGTATATTCTTGAAGATATATTCTTCAAAAGCAAACATGAGTCTAGATCTTGTTAAAGTGTTTTAGATACAATAGAAAAATCAGGAATCTTTTGATGCATCACTGATTACTTTTGAACACCTCAAAAATTACATCTATAACCACTGGAGAACTCTTTCTCTTTGCTTGTTTAATTATTTTCAATCAACCACACCCACCGACATTCATGTGCACTGAACAGAGCCTTTCTATAAGCTCATAACTTTTAATGCTATTCTCCCAATTCTAGTGTTTTCTGAATTTATTTGCTATTAACTTTGAACCCAATTCTGTTATTGATTAGTGTAATGATTTTATAGCCCAGATAAGGCTCAGCAAATAATATTTTCAGTTAAGAAAAGGAAGGTTTGGATCTCTTGGAAAAATCATAGAGATATAATTTAACTTCTCTGATGCTAGTAGTATTAAATGTATTAACTATTATTAAATATCCTTCCACTTCATCTTCCTATGCACATTTTTGTAATGGCTTTTAATATCGAAACAAAGGAATCCAATTTCTCACACTAGAAACAGGCATGTAATCATGAACTACAGTAGGAAAATATGCTCAACCCTTAATAATGAAAAATAATTTAATGGCTAAATAAATCAGACCTTACATGTAGAATTTCGAGGAGAGGCTTAAAAGAAAGCCACAAATTCATGGGATTGTAGTAAAATATTACCAATCCATGGAAAGTGATGCATGGGTACAAATTAGTTTTCCCTTTGATCAATCTGAAATCTCCTCAAGCTGCACTTCATCATTCCCCAAGGTAACTGAAATACTCCTCGAAGCTATTCACGGGGAATGCTAAAGCTGAGTCCAAAGCGGTCAACCTGGTGCTGGGAGAGACTGAAGACAAAAGGAGAAGTGGGTGGTAAAGGATGAAATGGTTAGCTAGAACCACCAGCTCAATGGAGCTAAATCTGAGCAAACTTCAGGAGATAATGAAGGACAGGGATAATGAATGCTGCAGTACATGGAGTCACATTCAATCAAACATGACTTAACGACTGAACAAATATATTCTTATTAGTATATTCTTCAAAAGTAAAGACGTATTCTTGAAAAGTATATTCTTGAAGATATATTCTTCAAAAGCAAACATGAGTCTAGATCTTGTTAAAGTGTTTTAGATACAATAGAAAAATCAGGAATCTTTTGATGCATCACTGATTACTTTTGAACACCTCAAAAATTACATCTATAACCACTGGAGAACTCTTTCTCTTTGCTTGTTTAATTATTTTCAATCAACCACACCCACCGACATTCATGTGCACTGAACAGAGCCTTTCTATAAGCTCATAACTTTTAATGCTATTCTCCCAATTCTAGTGTTTTCTGAATTTATTTGCTATTAACTTTGAACCCAATTCTGTTATTGATTAGTGTAATGATTTTATAGCCCAGATAAGGCTCAGCAAATAATATTTTCAGTTAAGAAAAGGAAGGTTTGGATCTCTTGGAAAAATCATAGAGATATAATTTAACTTCTCTGATGCTAGTAGTATTAAATGTATTAACTATTATTAAATATCCTTCCACTTCATCTTCCTATGCACATTTTTGTAATGGCTTTTAATATCGAAACAAAGGAATCCAATTTCTCACACTAGAAACAGGCATGTAATCATGAACTACAGTAGGAAAATATGCTCAACCCTTAATAATGAAAAATAATTTAATGGCTAAATAAATCAGACCTTACATGTAGAATTTCGAGGAGAGGCTTAAAAGAAAGCCACAAATTCATGGGATTGTAGTAAAATATTACCAATCCATGGAAAGTGATGCATGGGTACAAATTAGTTCTTCCTTTTGATCAATCTGAAATCTCCTCAAGCTGCACTTCATCATTCCCCAAGGTAACAAAATGAGTCTGCCTGTATCTCACCTACTAACTTGCTCCTTGAATGTTTTTAGGCAGTCTATCTTGCCCCTCGTATTCTGTTTCCCTAGTATTCTAGGATTTATGCCTAGTATTCTATTTCCCTCATCTAAGACTCCACGCCTACTTTAAATAGATCCTCCAATCTTCTCCATCTCTTGCTCTTTCATTCTCTGACACGTTCCAAGTTTCTTTTATTCCAACTGAAATATGATGGTCAGACTATAATATAGCGTTCTATGAAGTAATTAATTGTTAAATAATTAGCTAACTAATGAACAATCATTTACTGATTAGTTAGTAAATTACTGATTGAAAGTCATTAACTAATTAATAATCATTTATATAAACACTTCCTGAGTACTTTCTAGCATCTCTGTAGGCACTGAGAATAGTAAACGAAGTAGAGGAAAGATCTCTGTCTTCATCAGCTTACATATCATATTTTTCTCATTTTAATTCAGAAATGGAGTTGACCATTTCAACTCCTTCTCTCATCATTTCTCAAAGTAGTTACTTAAATTTGTAGGTAGGTTTATTTGGGCTCTTTTCAGTGCATTTTTGTCCCAGTCACCAGTTTTTCCCTCCTGAATGTATAGAGCATGGAACAAGGAAAAATTATGGTGGCAGGTACATTGCATGTGTGCTGAGTTGCTTCAGTCATGACCACCGCTGTGCATTAACTAGCTCTTATTTCCACAGAAGCTACCTAGTTTACTTGAAAGATTCCCAGGGTACGCCTCCATTTCCTTGCCCTTTCACTCTAATTACCAGTACACTTCCACTTTGAAATGTGTCCCATTTGGTCTATTGCAAGTATAGTCAGGTTTCTCACCCTCGTAGTCTACATGGAGTGTTTGTTTCTGGATTTATTAATTGTTGGTAATTTGTTCGTGTGGTCTTTTGTTTAATCTTCTATTTGTTTAGTATGCTGTCTTCTATTTGTTTAGTATGCTGTTTCTGAACAAGTCTAACTGTTGGAAGTGTGGTATTTCCTACATATGAGAAATTCTTTTGGCTCATTGTTAATTATTTACCTGCTGTATTCACTAATAACATGAAACAGATCTGTCATCTTGTCACATTAGTTAAAATTAAGGATAAACAGTGGCGCCATTCAAAGTACTGTTGAATTTTAGCTCTCTTTTAGTTAAAAAATTCTTTAAAAAAAGTAGTGAACAATTTTGAATTTAAAACAGAAACACAAATCATTTTATCTATGGGGCAATTAGTGCATAATTACATAATTGCTTTATTGTATGGCTGTGATCAAATAATTATATGTGGCCTTTAAGCAAGCTTTCGGTGCTCTGTGAGGTTAACATACATGTTCATTTGTAGGGAAAAGAAAGGTTTATGGTAAAAGAAAGTTTATCTACTAGATGTTGTTTAACATTAAATAATTATGTGCTCAAATATAGTTTAGATAATTGGTTCATTGATTTTCAATAGATGGCCACACTTCTCTATCCTTCTCTATACCAAGCATTCTATAATGTGCTTTTGCAGATTTTCCCATCAAGAGGTAGAACCCATATCCTCATTTTTTGAATTTGGGTTGGATCTGAGACCTGCTTTATCTAACAGAATATCACAGATCTAAGGTTAATCTTCAAGGGAATTTCTGTGCCTGTATTTACTTTCTTGGAATTCTGCTCAGCTACCATGAGAACAAGCACAGACTAGCCTGAAGAGTTAAAATACCACAACCATCTCAGTGAATAGCCAGATATATACCAGGTATGTGAATGAAATCATCCTATAACACCATGATCTCTAAAAATACATGAGGAAACCCATGTAACATCAACTGACCCTAGTTAAGATCACTAAAACTACCCAGTGGACTCATAAATGACTGTGTAATAATAAATGCTTGTTGTAATAAGACATTAAGTTTTGGAGTAGGTTGTCACAAAGAAATGACTCATGCAATACCTTTTAGATATTTTTTACTGCAATAAATGAAAAATTTTCAAAATAATATAATATTACTTCCAATTCCTTGCTAAATTACTCAGTCTAATTGTCCATGTGGCACTTAAATTGAAGTTGTCTGAAAATAAGCTATTGTGTTACTGCAAACATTTTTCTTTTCTCCAAATTGTATCCTATTATGTTTGATCACTCTACTTAAGCTAAGAAAATTTATTATTTCTTATTGCATTTGCTTGTTTCCTATTTATTTATGTACTCTAACCAATGGATTCTCCATTTAAACATTAATCAAATATACTCCCAACTATCCATTCACACCACTGTGGCTGTATTTCCAAATTATATCATATCTCCTGAATTAATTGCTTTGTCTTGAGTATCTCTCTACAAGTCAATTCTATTAGAGATTTTTCATAATTACATAATTGCTTTATTGTATGGCTGTGATCAAATAATTATATGTGGCCTTTAAGCAAGCTTTCGGTGCTCTGTGAGGTTAACATACATGTTCATTTGTAGGGAAAAGAAAGGTTTATGGTAAAAGAAAGTTTATCTACTAGATGTTGTTTAACATTAAATAATTATGTGCTCAAATATAGTTTAGATAATTGGTTCATTGATTTTCAATAGATGGCCACACTTCTCTATCCTTCTCTATACCAAGCATTCTATAATGTGCTTTTGCAGATTTTCCCATCAAGAGGTAGAACCCATATCCTCATTTTTTGAATTTGGGTTGGATCTGAGACCTGCTTTATCTAACAGAATATCACAGATCTAAGGTTAATCTTCAAGGGAATTTCTGTGCCTGTATTTACTTTCTTGGAATTCTGCTCAGCTACCATGAGAACAAGCACAGACTAGCCTGAAGAGTTAAAATACCACAACCATCTCAGTGAATAGCCAGATATATAACAGGTATGTGAATGAAATCATCCTATAACACCATGATCTCTAAAAATACATGAGGAAACCCATGTAACATCAACTGACCCTAGTTAAGATCACTAAAACTACCCAGTGGACTCATAAATGACTGTGTAATAATAAATGCTTGTTGTAATAAGACATTAAGTTTTGGAGTAGGTTGTCACAAAGAAATGACTCATGCAATACCTTTTAGATATTTTTTACTGCAATAAATGAAAAATTTTCAAAATAATATAATATTACTTCCAATTCCTTGCTAAATTACTCAGTCTAATTGTCCATGTGGCACTTAAATTGAAGTTGTCTGAAAATAAGCTATTGTGTTACTGCAAACATTTTTCTTTTCTCCAAATTGTATCCTATTATGTTTGATCACTCTACTTAAGCTAAGAAAATTTATTATTTCTTATTGCATTTGCTTGTTTCCCCTATTTATTTATGTACTCTAACCAATGGATTCTCCATTTAAACATTAATCAAATATACTCCCAACTATCCATTCACACCACTGTGGCTGTATTTCCAAATTATATCATATCTCCTGAATTAATTGCTTTGTCTTGAGTATCTCTCTACAAGTCAATTCTATTAGAGATTTTTCTTGGTTTCTGTGGCATATACCTAATTGTGTTTTTTTATGTTTTTTGTGTTCTGTGTGGTGAAAACACAAAGGTCCCCAACATATTGATAGACAAAATAATATTCACTGCCATATCAGTAGCTTTTTTATTTTCAAGAGTTATGTGGGTAGTGAAGTTATGGACCATTAAGAAAAGTCTTCTTTGTATTTTAACATATTCAAGAATAGCAATCACATTCATAGATTACATGGTGTGAGTTCAAAACAGTTTTCTTCCTACTTTCTGCAAAGAGGCTATAGTTCATATGGTTTTGCACATGCAGTATTAAATTCTGTCATTTTCATTCTTGTCCCAGACACAACAGTTCTCCTAAACTGTCTTCTACCTTTACTGAAGATGGGTTTTATGCATCAAATATGCTCATTCTCCATTAGAAAAATTCAGTTTATCCTACGAAACAGCATTTAAAGGACATCATCTTCATGATGCTGTGTCTGATATTGTAATCAAAAGTAAATCTGCCATTAATGTGCTCTCATGGCACATTTGCTAATACTAACATTGTACTTAATCCACTGTAGGCAGCTGTAAATGATTTGTCCTCTCTACTTGATTGTGTGCTTCTTGAAAGTAAAAAAGCGAAAGTGAATGTTCACCATTCAATCGTGTCCTTCCCTTTGGAACCTCATGATTTGTAACCTGCCAGGCTCCTCTTTCCATGGAATTCTCTAGGTAAGAATACTGGATCTTCCTGACCCAAGGATCAAAGTTGGGTCTCCTGAATTGCAGAGAGATTGTTTACTGTCTGAGTCACCAGAGAAGTCTCGCTTATAGCATGTAATAAAGTGTGTGGTAGTAAATATAAGGTGACAGTCTCTCTGTATGTCAACAATAGCATATTTTAGGCAGTTATAGAACACTTCCTTATTAGTTCTTAGTATACATCTCTACAGAGGGATTACAATGGGGAGATTCATGAGCAAACTGTTGCATTTAAAATCATTTTCATATTCACATTATACTTTACCATAAAATCAATATTCATATAGACATTGTTATTCCTAGTTTGTAAATGAAGACTGTTGGAGATGTAAAGTAGCTTGGAGCCAATGAAGGTCACAAAGGTCTTTTAATTCCACAACTTGGTATTTTTTTTAAATCAGACTAGAATGTTTTAGATTTAAGAAAATTTTATTGCAATATAGCATAAATTAAAATCTCCAAAGTATTCAACTAACTTCTGTGTTCATATATAATGAAAGGTTAAAAGTGTGCATGAATATTTTAAGATACGGTTTTCCCCACACAGGCTTATTAAAGTGCAATGTTTTCCTGCATATAAGCTCATTGTAACTCTAGTGTCTTACTAACCTGAACAAAATCACTCCTACTAAAAAATTTTTTATGGGAAACACCACAATACTTGAAAATCATTTCATATTTTTTCAAAAAATGAAATGAGTCAAAAAAAAACCTCTTGATTTTAGGTATAATTCTCATATGGCAGCAATAAAACTTCAGTCTGAATTTGGAAAAACTTCCTCAGACTTTTTACGAATTCTTACTGCCTAGCAGCCATCTATCCTCATTTCCTTGACAAAATTTTCTTTGCTTTCAGTTTGTTTTCTTTGTCAAGTTAAACATTCAAAAGCAAAAGGAAGAGATTTCTCTCAAATGCTGATTCTGCAATACCATTCTTTCCAGACAATGAAAGGTAAATAACTATATTGCTGATGACCTGTACTAATAAAAGAAATGATGGCACTTCCCTGCTGGTCCAGTGGGTAAAGAGTCCACCTTGCAGTGCAAGGCAGAGCAACTGTATCCCTGACCCAGGAAGATCCCACATACCAAGGAGTGACTGGACTGGTTGTGTCCAATTATGAACCAGTGCTCTGGAGCGCATGCACCTAGAGCTGGTACTCCACAACGAGAGAGACCACTATGATGGGAGGCCCGCACAGGCCAAAAAAAGAAAAAAAGACAGATGGAATAAAAGTAATGATGATATTGACAGCACACAGTAAGAAAACCCATAGAAAGATGTCATTGGTGATTTTTCAGTGACATAATCTACAGAGGGATTACAATGGGGAGATTCATGAGCAAACTGTTGCATTTAAAATCATTTTCATATTCACATTATACTTTACCATAAAATCAATATTCATATAGACATTGTTATTCCTAGTTTGTAAATGAAGACTGTTGGAGATGTAAAGTAGCTTGGAGCCAATGAAGGTCACAAAGGTCTTTTAATTCCACAACTTGGTATTTTTTTTAAATCAGACTAGAATGTTTTAGATTTAAGAAAATTTTATTGCAATATAGCATAAATTAAAATCTCCAAAGTATTCAACTAACTTCTGTGTTCATATATAATGAAAGGTTAAAAGTGTGCATGAATATTTTAAGATACGGTTTTCCCCACACAGGCTTATTAAAGTGCAATGTTTTCCTGCATATAAGCTCATTGTAACTCTAGTGTCTTACTAACCTGAACAAAATCACTCCTACTAAAAAATTTTTTATGGGAAACACCACAATACTTGAAAATCATTTCATATTTTTTCAAAAAATGAAATGAGTCAAAAAAAAACCTCTTGATTTTAGGTATAATTCTCATATGGCAGCAATAAAACTTCAGTCTGAATTTGGAAAAACTTCCTCAGACTTTTTACGAATTCTTACTGCCTAGCAGCCATCTATCCTCACTTCCTTGACAAAATTTTCTTTGCTTTCAGTTTGTTTTCTTTGTCAAGTTAAACATTCAAAAGCAAAAGGAAGAGATTTCTCTCAAATGCTGATTCTGCAATACCATTCTTTCCAGACAATGAAAGGTAAATAACTATATTGCTGATGACCTGTACTAATAAAAGAAATGATGGCACTTCCCTGCTGGTCCAGTGGGTAAAGAGTCCACCTTGCAGTGCAAGGCAGAGCAACTGTATCCCTGACCCAGGAAGATCCCACATACCAAGGAGTGACTGGACTGGTTGTGTCCAATTATGAACCAGTGCTCTGGAGCGCATGCACCTAGAGCTGGTACTCCACAACGAGAGAGACCACTATGATGGGAGGCCCGCACAGGCCAAAGAATAAAGACAGATGGAAAATATATGATGACTCAGAGGAAAAAAAAGAAATGTAAAAAAAAGAAAGGAATAAAAGTGTGAATAAAAAAAGTAATGATGATATTGACAGCACACAGTAAGAAAACACTGGCTCTATAGAAAGATGTCATTGGTGATTTTTCAGTGACATAAGTGCTGTATTTCTTTTCAAATGATTTCAGTCACCTTTCATTGTTTTTTAATTTTATTGTGGTGAGAACATTTAAAGAGATCTACTCTCTTAACAAATGTTTCAGTGTGTGAAATGTTATTGTTGGCTATTAGTCCAGTTGTAAAGCAGATAATTTAAAACTTATTCATCTTAACTGAAATCTTAAGTCCATTAATAATTGACTTGCTTCTCCATTTCACTAGCCTCTGGAAATCACTATTCTACTCTCCTGTTTCTATGAATTTGACTGCTTTACATACCTCATATAAGTGGAGTTACACAGTATTTATCTTTCCATGGCAAGTTTATTTCATTTAGCATAAAGTCCTCAAGGTTTACTCATGGAATTACATATTCCTATTTAGAGAAATATTCAATATTCTTTTGTATGTATATAACATCTATTGTATGTATATAACACGTAATTATCTTCTGTCAAAGGACATTTAGGTCATTTTATATCTTGACTATCCTGTAATGAATGTGATAATGCTAATAATCTCTTTGAGATCCTGATTATAGCTCTTTAGGATAAGAATGCTAAATTGGGATTGTGGGATAACATGGTAGATCTATTTTTTATTTATTTATTTATTTATTTTGGGCGGGGGTCGGGTTGGGGAGGGAGGGAAGTGGGCGGGCCACTTCTATTGGTCTTTCCTTTCTCTATTTTTCATCCGTCTTTGTTCTTTGGCTCCTGTGGGCCTCCCATCGAGGTGGTCTCTGTCATCGCAGATCACCGGCTCTGGGCGCATGCGCTCCAGAGCTCCGGCTCCGTAATTGGACACATCGGTCCAACCGCTCCACGGCACGTGGGATCTTCCCAGGCCAGGGATCGAACCGGCGCCCCTTGCACTGCAAGGCAGTGTCCTTACCCTCTGGACCACCAAGGGAAGCCCGGTAGATCTATTTTTAAATTTTTGAGGAATCATCATACTGTTTTCCATAGGAGTTACGTCTTTTTGCATTTCCACCTATTTTACGTTTTAAACAATTTGGCTCTGACATGCTACATGAGGCATATAATTGCTCCTTTAAGTAAACTATCTCCTAGTATTTTGTATACACAAAATTTATTTTCCCTTCTACCAGGGAAGCCCAATTGGAAGTGTACTGAGTATTTAATGTTTCTTTTGTGCTCCAGAATGATGCAAGGACTTCTAAAGACTTTAAGGATATCACTGTGCTAGACTCTGTGGAAAAGACATTTAACTGATACTAGAAACTGGTTGACAAAATTAGCTACATTTTTAATGAGAATTCAGAACTATTTGTTTGCAAACTTGATGCCTGAAGTCACTTTTATCTCCATGATTTTCTTTAAATATTCTTCACGTCATTTGTGGTTTGAGGCATATATCAGTGTAATTTGTATTATACTAAGTATAAGCTGAATGGGCTACAGAATGTTCCACGTTCCATAGTTTGCTTTCAGTTTAAAAGCTCCTGAAAAAAAGGCATTATTTCTCAAAGCAATATCTAGTATTACAATCCAGTGAGATGTGGAGAGCCCAATGCACCTGCAAATAATGACAGCTTCTACTAGCGACTTTGCTTAGGATGTCTTTGTCAGGAGAAAAAAAAAAAACAAAAAACAAAAATGCCCTTTGATCTGATTATCATCATTTCCATTGATTATGGTGGTTTTCAAAGAATTACACTGAAACAGAGTGTTGCTTACATGATGAGATCAAATAACAACAAAGGCAAACAGGCAAAATGTATTTGATCTCAATAACAGACTAAACCTTCCAAATTGTTGGTCATTAAAGATGCCATATTGGGAAAGGTTTTATGTAGCACAGATTGAAAGTTTTAGCATGAAATTTGGATGAAACAACATTTTTGAATGACTAACTTACATCAGAAAACTGTCAACACAATTGTATTTTTGTACCTGGATAGCATTTGAGGTTTTAGAAAAGATGATTAAACCTGGAGAGTGAGACTATAGGCAATCTTTGATGTCAGGTAGGGTGCCCACATCAAAAAGAAGTTGATTCATCTGATAAAGTTCAAAACCAGTTGAACACATATTCAAACCATTTCTTCGTGAGGCTTTTCTTCTAAAATCAATTTCCACCCTGGAAGCAGCATTGTTATTCTTTGCATTAACATTTTCATGAGGCTGTATGCTTATGCACAGGCTCTGTTTGTTTCCCCTTGCTCAGCACTTAGTTGAAACATCACTTTGAAAACTATGTTTCAGTTTTCCTTTTATTAATGGATTACTTTCCTTTTTCATTTTCCCTGCTGTCTCTATTTGAAAGTATACTTTATGTAGATCTTGTATACACTGTGTTGGGTTGTCACATGTTAAGTCGTTTCAGTTATGTCTGACTCTTTGCAACCCTATGGACTGTAGCCCTCCAGGATCCTCTGTCCAGGGGATTCTCCAGGCAAGATGAATGGAGTGGGTAGCCATGCTTTCCTACAGAGGAATTTCCTGACGCAGAGATTGAACCCACAGTCTCTTATTCTCCTGGATTGGCAGACAGGTTCTTTACCATAAACACCACCTGGGAAACACAGTTAAGTTTATTCATGTATCTTTTATTCATTTATTTATTCATTTATTTGGCTCTGCTGGGTCTTAATTGTGGAATGTGGGATCTAGTTTCCTGAGCAAGAATCAAGCCCTGGCCCCCTGCATTCAGAACACAGAGTCTTAACTGCGCGGATCACCAAGGAAGTCCCAACATTATTCATCTCTCTCTTAATTTTGTTTTTCAAGTTTTCATCTTTGGTTCTACTTTCTTTTGCATCTTTTAAACTTTTTCCACAACTTCAGTGCTAACTTACATAACATGCTTCTTTGAAACTCCTCCTGCTTTAAACCAAATGCATACACACATAAAGATAGTGGCAGGCAGAAGGGATTCTTAAGTCTATTTTTATTTTAATTTCGGCAGTAACATTTTGAATTGCTCACATTTTATTTTTGTTTTCAGAATTATTCTTTATCTTAGTGAAAATGAAAGTTTTACTCTCTCAGTTGTGTCTCTTTATGACCCCATGATCTGTAGACTTCCAAGCTCTTCTGTCCATGGAATTCTCTAGAATACTAGAATACTAGAGTGGTAGCCATTTTCTTCTCAAGGGGGTCTCCCTGACCCAAAGATTGAACCTGGATGTCCTGCATTTCAAGTGGATTCTTTACAGTCTGAGACACCAGAGAAGCCCAGTAACTTCTTTTAATTTTTAGGAATATACTATCATGGCTAGTCTTTGTGGGAATGCTAATTGGAATTTTTAAAGATATTTTCACATAGCAAATTCTCTCTGTAGTTTATACAGTTCCATGTGTCCTGAAATATGACAGAGCTTTATAATCACAACAGTAATCATGACACAAAACAGTTTTCTCACCCCTCCAAAATCTGCTTTTGGTATTCTCCTGCTCCTAACCCTTGGCAGCCAGGCTATGTTTTCTGTTTCTACAGCTTTGTCTGTTCTAGATTATAATATAAATGGAATCATGTGGCATTTTGCTCTTTGATGTCTTCCTTTAGCAAAATGCACCTTTCCTTTATTATGTAATTGTATGAACCCACAGTTTCTCTAATTATGTTTATGGAAAATTTTTCTTATTTAACCAAAAGCACATTTTTGAGATCAATTGTTCTGTTTGTTAGTTTTAGCTTTTTGTTGTGTGGTAATAGTTCACACACATGTCTGCAGGCTCTGTCAATCAGTAAAGCCCAACTCTTTGTCACCATGAACTGTGACCCACCAGGCTCCACTGTCCATGGGATTTAAGAGTCTTAACTCATAAAGGAAGTCCCAACATTATTCATCTCTCTCTTAATTTTGTTTTTCAAGTTTTCATCTTTGGTTCTACTTTCTTTTGCATCTTTTAAACTTTTTCCACAACTTCAGTGCTAACTTACATAACATGCTTCTTTGAAACTCCTCCTGCTTTAAACCAAATGCATACACACATAAAGATAGTGGCAGGCAGAAGGGATTCTTAAGTCTATTTTTATTTTAATTTCGGCAGTAACATTTTGAATTGCTCACATTTTATTTTTGTTTTCAGAATTATTCTTTATCTTAGTGAAAATGAAAGTTTTACTCTCTCAGTTGTGTCTCTTTATGACCCCATGATCTGTAGACTTCCAAGCTCTTCTGTCCATGGAATTCTCTAGAATACTAGAATACTAGAGTGGTAGCCATTTTCTTCTCAAGGGGGTCTCCCTGACCCAAAGATTGAACCTGGATGTCCTGCATTTCAAGTGGATTCTTTACAGTCTGAGACACCAGAGAAGCCCAGTAACTTCTTTTAATTTTTAGGAATATACTATCATGGCTAGTCTTTGTGGGAATGCTAATTGGAATTTTTAAAGATATTTTCACATAGCAAATTCTCTCTGTAGTTTATACAGTTCCATGTGTCCTGAAATATGACAGAGCTTTATAATCACAACAGTAATCATGACACAAAACAGTTTTCTCACCCCTCCAAAATCTGCTTTTGGTATTCTCCTGCTCCTAACCCTTGGCAGCCAGGCTATGTTTTCTGTTTCTACAGCTTTGTCTGTTCTAGATTATAATATAAATGGAATCATGTGGCATTTTGCTCTTTGATGTCTTCCTTTAGCAAAATGCACCTTTCCTTTATTATGTAATTGTATGAACCCACAGTTTCTCTAATTATGTTTATGGAAAATTTTTCTTATTTAACCAAAAGCACATTTTTGAGATCAATTGTTCTGTTTGTTAGTTTTAGCTTTTTGTTGTGTGGTAATAGTTCACACACATGTCTGCAGGCTCTGTCAATCAGTAAAGCCCAACTCTTTGTCACCATGAACTGTGACCCACCAGGCTCCACTGTCCATGGGATTTCTAAGGCAAGAGTACTGGAGGATTATCATTTCCTTCTCCAAGGGATCTTCCTGACCCAGGGAATGAACTCACATCTCTTGTGTCTCCTACGCTGGTAGCCAGATTCTTTACCACTGCAATATCGGATGGCTCTTAATTGCTATGTATTTGTTATGAATGCACAGCCACATTGTCAATAGAAGTCACAGTTTTTCTTTCTGGTGTAGATCTTTTTTTACTATCTCCAAGTCCTGGTGGGAGCAGTGGGGTCTAATGACTACCAAGCATTTTAGGGGTGAAATGGAGACTGCACATATTGGTTGGAGAGAAGCAGGTGGTTTTCACACCCATTCAGATGCCAAAAAGAACTTCAGCAAGGTACCAGACATAATACTCAAAACTTGGTTTCCCCTGGTAGATTAGCCAGTTTCTTTATAGAGCAGTTTTGTTTGCTTTTAACTAGGAGCAAAGCCCAGCACTGCTATTTCCTTCCTCTCTCTCTTCTCTCTCTGGCAGTGTGTGTACATGTGTGTGTGTGTGTGTGTTGAAATAGGACATGATGAGGAAAATGGGTGTTAGGTGGCATAGCCCCATGGTTAAGGAAAGACAAAGTCTGCCCATTTCAAGTTTGATGTCCATTCACAGTTTTGATGGAAAAGGGCATCTTCTGGTTTAATAGTAATATCTAAATACGCTTAGTCACTCAGTCATGTTATACTCTTTGTGGTCCCATGGATTGCAGCTCTCCAGCTTTCCCTGCCCTTCACCATCTCCAGGAGCTTGCTCAAACTCTTGCCCATTGAGTCAGTGATGGCCATCCAACCATCGCATCCTCTGTCATCTCCTTCTCTTCCTGTCTTTCTATTTTTCCAATGAGTCAGACATTTATATAAAGTGGCCAAAGTTGGGAATCATGTGGCATTTTGCTCTTTGATGTCTTCCTTTAGCAAAATGCACCTTTCCTTTATTATGTAATTGTATGAACCCACAGTTTCTCTAATTATGTTTATGGAAAATTTTTCTTATTTAACCAAAAGCACATTTTTGAGATCAATTGTTCTGTTTGTTAGTTTTAGCTTTTTGTTGTGTGGTAATAGTTCACACACATGTCTGCAGGCTCTGTCAATCAGTAAAGCCCAACTCTTTGTCACCATGAACTGTGACCCACCAGGCTCCACTGTCCATGGGATTTCTAAGGCAAGAGTACTGGAGGATTATCATTTCCTTCTCCAAGGGATCTTCCTGACCCAGGGAATGAACTCACATCTCTTGTGTCTCCTACGCTGGTAGCCAGATTCTTTACCACTGCAATATCGGATGGCTCTTAATTGCTATGTATTTGTTATGAATGCACAGCCACATTGTCAATAGAAGTCACAGTTTTTCTTTCTGGTGTAGATCTTTTTTTACTATCTCCAAGTCCTGGTGGGAGCAGTGGGGTCTAATGACTACCAAGCATTTTAGGGGTGAAATGGAGACTGCACATATTGGTTGGAGAGAAGCAGGTGGTTTTCACACCCATTCAGATGCCAAAAAGAACTTCAGCAAGGTACCAGACATAATACTCAAAACTTGGTTTCCCCTGGTAGATTAGCCAGTTTCTTTATAGAGCAGTTTTGTTTGCTTTTAACTAGGAGCAAAGCCCAGCACTGCTATTTCCTTCCCTCTCTCTCTTTCTCTCTCTGGCAGTGTGTGTACATGTGTGTGTGTGTGTGTGTTGAAATAGGACATGATGAGGAAAATGGGTGTTAGGTGGCATAGCCCCATGGTTAAGGAAAGACAAAGTCTGCCCATTTCAAGTTTGATGTCCATTCACAGTTTTGATGGAAAAGGGCATCTTCTGGTTTAATAGTAATATCTAAATACGCTTAGTCACTCAGTCATGTTATACTCTTTGTGGTCCCATGGATTGCAGCTCTCCAGCTTTCCCTGCCCTTCACCATCTCCAGGAGCTTGCTCAAACTCTTGCCCATTGAGTCAGTGATGGCCATCCAACCATCGCATCCTCTGTCATCTCCTTCTCTTCCTGTCTTCTATTTTTCCCAGCATCAGTGTCTTTTCCAATGAGTCAGACATTTATATAAAGTGGCCAAAGTATTGGAGCCTCAGATTTAGCATCAGCCCTCCCAAGGAATATTCATGGTTGATTTCCTTTAAGATTGACTAGTTTGACCTCCTTGCAGTCCAAGAGACTCTCGAGTCTTTTGCCCTCTAGTTTGTCCAGCAACATCAACCCATTAGTTTTTGTTCCTGAAATTCCTAATTTCTGAAACACTCATGATTTGTTTCTGTTCCCGGTGCTATTATGAATCATCTCTTCTGTATGTTTATTATCCATTCACTGAAATTTGGGGAGGAAGTGGAGTTTAAATTGTATGCACTCTCAGACGCATTACCAGAGAGTCCTGCCATGGTGGGAATGGTTGATCTCATGTAAGAACTGTGTGATCCTGCACAGAAAGTCTTCCATTACTTGCCACAGAAAGGACTGTTTCCCCAATAACTTTCTATTTCTATTTATTTTATTAATGAACTTGGGGTTAGTACTCTGAAGAAAGAGAATATATAAGATAATTTATTTGTATTGCAACAAGTTAATGTAACCTATGTCTCTCTCTAAAGCATAATTTTCAAAATTTACTTCACTGTCCTATAATGCTTTTGTGTTTAATATGCACCTCAGCTCTAGCTCCACCGCATGGCTTTTTTTTTGTTGTTTCCTCACTAGAAAGTGGACTCCTAGGGAATAGTGTCTATCCATAAAGATCTTTGTATTGGCACACTTTAGGGAAAAAATCCTTTATCTGGATATTGCAAGGTGATGTAAAGTTACTGAAAGGGGAAGTAAACATCTGAAGTTTTCAGCTAACTAAAAATAAGTATTTTTAGTAATTATCAGCACCAATAATGATTTGAAAAGAACTGTAGCAGTAATATAAATGTAAATGTTTTTGGAATGGGTTGTCATTAAATATGTCCCTTTTGTCTTTGCCATATTCAGCATTGATTATTCCACCTGGTGTGGGCTTTACAGAGTGCAATTGTTAGCTTCACATTCCTGAGTCAAAGAATTCTAAGGTGGCTCACTGGTAAAGAATCTGCCTTTCGACGCAGAAGACACAAAAGACGTGGGTTTGATCCCTGGGTCTGGAAGATCCCCTGAAGAAGGAAATAGCAACCCACTCCTGTATTGTTGCCTGGGAAGTTCCATGGATGGAAGAGGTTAGCAGGTTATAGTCCATGGGGTGCAGATATGCCTGAGCAGCTGAGCACACACACACACACACACGCACACACACACACCCACCCTGGGTCAAAACCTAGAAAGTAACTTAGTAGTAGTTCTTCTTTTATTACTTTCTCTTTGTTACACACACACACACACACACACCCTGGGTCAAAACCTAGAAAGTAACTTAGTAGTAGTGCTTCTTTTATTACTTTCTCTTTGTTACACACACACACACACACACACAGGTTAAAAAAAGTGCAATCTTGAATGGAATGCTAGAAAACTGTAAATGATATATGCGACAAAAAAGTACCCTTGTCTTAAAACCACCACACACAGTACAAATGTTCTTGAACTGTTCTTTGTAAGAGTAAGCCCTGACAACTGTCTCCTTTAAATAATGTACTGTCTTGTTTTTTTGTAAAGGAAAGCCAAAGAAATAGAGGGACGAACTTTCTAATTTCTTTAGAAGTTGGTTATTATTGTTTTCTAGAGAAGTATTCAGTAACTTTCTCAATGGAAGTATCATGCATCAGGAACACTAATCAATATTCAAGCTAAATCTTGCATATAGGGACAGATTTCATTGCATTTAGTGTATTCAAGTGCTAGGAAGTGAATTCTACTGTGAAACCTTTCAAGTGTCAAACTGAGAAACTACTATACCTGGCCTAGATATGGCAACAATTTTTATGTATAACCTTTTCTCCTTTGGTGTGTATTTATGCATGTCTGTATTGACTCTTTACCTATATTATTATAATTTGCAAATATTCACATTATAATCCACATGTACAATCTCTGAGACCTTTCAGAGATCCTACATATGTATAATCCACATATGCATTATCTTTTAAATGTACTAAAAAGCACCCTATGGACATAAGTTTGAACAATACAGTATATGTTTTGGGGCATTAAATATGTCCCTTTTGTCTTTGCCATATTCAGCATTGATTATTCCACCTGGTGTGGGCTTTACAGAGTGCAATTGTTAGCTTCACATTCCTGAGTCAAAGAATTCTAAGGTGGCTCACTGGTAAAGAATCTGCCTTCGACGCAGAAGACACAAAAGACGTGGGTTTGATCCCTGGGTCTGGAAGATCCCCTGAAGAAGGAAATAGCAACCCACTCCTGTATTGTTGCCTGGGAAGTTCCATGGATGGAAGAGGTTAGCAGGTTATAGTCCATGGGGTGCAGATATGCCTGAGCAGCTGAGCACACACACACACACACACGCACACACACACACCCACCCTGGGTCAAAACCTAGAAAGTAACTTAGTAGTAGTTCTTCTTTTATTACTTTCTCTTTGTTACACACACACACACACACACACCCTGGGTCAAAACCTAGAAAGTAACTTAGTAGTAGTGCTTCTTTTATTACTTTCTCTTTGTTACACACACACACACACACACACAGGTTAAAAAAAGTGCAATCTTGAATGGAATGCTAGAAAACTGTAAATGATATATGCGACAAAAAAGTACCCTTGTCTTAAAACCACCACACACAGTACAAATGTTCTTGAACTGTTCTTTGTAAGAGTAAGCCCTGACAACTGTCTCCTTTAAATAATGTACTGTCTTGTTTTTTTGTAAAGGAAAGCCAAAGAAATAGAGGGACGAACTTTCTAATTTCTTTAGAAGTTGGTTATTATTGTTTTCTAGAGAAGTATTCAGTAACTTTCTCAATGGAAGTATCATGCATCAGGAACACTAATCAATATTCAAGCTAAATCTTGCATATAGGGACAGATTTCATTGCATTTAGTGTATTCAAGTGCTAGGAAGTGAATTCTACTGTGAAACCTTTCAAGTGTCAAACTGAGAAACTACTATACCTGGCCTAGATATGGCAACAATTTTTATGTATAACCTTTTCTCCTTTGGTGTGTATTTATGCATGTCTGTATTGACTCTTTACCTATATTATTATAATTTGCAAATATTCACATTATAATCCACATGTACAATCTCTGAGACCTTTCAGAGATCCTACATATGTATAATCCACATATGCATTATCTTTTAAATGTACTAAAAAGCACCCTATGGACATAAGTTTGAACAAACTCCAGCAGATGATGAAGGACAGGGAACCTTGGTGTGCTGCAGTTCATGAGGTCACAAAGGTCGGACATGACTGAGTGATCAAACAACAACAAAAGCACTAAATAAGATGGAAGCAAATTCAATGTGTGAGGATCAAAAATAAATGTGTACATTATATTTTAACTTATAGGACAGAAATGATCCTTATAAAATAGCTTTTATTTGATATCAATATTCTCATTTCTTCTTCCTATGACATTCACCGTAAGGAAGAAATTGATATTCTGGACACATCCCCATGATGTAACTTGTTTTTTAAACTATTGTGGTATTTTTGCTAGAGGCAAATAAGAGGCAAGTGATGCACATTTCCAAGCTAACTGTCTAGATATTTTTTCCAGTAATTAAGGGCTCATCTATGTGTTATACCATATGGTCAATCAGGTAGTGAGTTGCTAGCCTAGATCAAATGCCAGCCTGGTCAACTGTAGTAAATGGGAAATAACAAAGCTGTTCCAATGGGGGCTGAATACTTCCAGTTTCTTCCCTAAGTCTTGCCCTTGAAAGAATCTCTGACAGGTCTCAGGATTTATTGACAAGGACTGTAAGTAGAAGATTTTCCTTTTCTACCATCCAGCAACATGGAGGAAGGAATTACTGGGAATTCAATGAGTTTAGGTAAATAGCTCTTATTCTATCAACCTGGCACCAAAATGCATTTTCCTACAGAAATACACTGGGCGAAGCTTGGTGATACTGGATTGACCAGACTATAATTGAGTGCAACGTTGGTTAAATAGCAATTTTCTATACTTTAATATCTAACCATCATTCATATTTTTTTTTCTGAGGGAAAATATAAACCAAATACAATCAAGCCACTTGAAAGAGGACTTTTGTAATGCAACGAAAATATAAAAGTGAGATGGAAGTCCCTTAGGAAAATAATTCTGTTACTTTGTATTAATTCTTCATATATTTCAGAAGGCTATTCAAAAATTTTTAAAGGCTTTGAAATACATTTATGAAAGAAGGTTGAAAGCTTTGCATACAGCTAAGAGAGGCAAAGAAGCAAAGAGAATAAAAATCTTAGAATTTTAATTTGAAAGCACATGATCTCTGGAGTCTGATGATAGTTGTTACTTTGTATTATCTTTGTTTTCTGGATGAAATTCAAGTATTTTATTTAATTTTATGTTACTTCATCTAAAATAAAGATAATAATACTGTTATCAAAAGGAAGTTATAGGTTTAAAGGAGATAATGTGAAATTTATCACATTATCTGGCATGAAACAATTCTTTAAAATTTCAATTCCCTGCCTCGCTTTCCTGAAAGCTTCTCTGAGAGTATTATTTGGGGGATTAGCCAGTTGTATGACTTTTATTTAGAGACCTATATTGCTGTGTTGTGGTAGTCATTAGGCATCCTTGACTTACCAGAAACAAGGCTGCCCTGCCAAGCCAGTTGGCCTATTTGCAGAAAGCTGACTAGAAAACCACTAGAAATCTTCATTGATGGCCCAATAAACAGATTATCTATCATTCCTAACAAAGTCATCTATCTGATACTCTGAATGACATTAGTTATTTGTGGACTGACTCAGTGGTAAAGAATCTTCCTGCCAATTTAGGAGTGGATTCAATCCCTGAGAGTGGGGAGATCCCCTGGAGAAGGGAATGGCAACCCACTCCAGTATTCTTGCCTGGGAAATCCCAAGGATAGAATAACCTCATGGGCTGCAGTCCATGGAATCCCCAACTGAGTGACTGAGCACACATGCAGTGATTATTTGTAGCCACATTCTATCAACCTGGCACCAAAATGCATTTTCCTACAGAAATACACTGGGCGAAGCTTGGTGATACTGGATTGACCAGACTATAATTGAGTGCAACGTTGGTTAAATAGCAATTTTCTATACTTTAATATCTAACCATCATTCATATTTTTTTTTCTGAGGGAAAATATAAACCAAATACAATCAAGCCACTTGAAAGAGGACTTTTGTAATGCAACGAAAATATAAAAGTGAGATGGAAGTCCCTTAGGAAAATAATTCTGTTACTTTGTATTAATTCTTCATATATTTCAGAAGGCTATTCAAAAATTTTTAAAGGCTTTGAAATACATTTATGAAAGAAGGTTGAAAGCTTTGCATACAGCTAAGAGAGGCAAAGAAGCAAAGAGAATAAAAATCTTAGAATTTTAATTTGAAAGCACATGATCTCTGGAGTCTGATGATAGTTGTTACTTTGTATTATCTTTGTTTTCTGGATGAAATTCAAGTATTTTATTTAATTTTATGTTACTTCATCTAAAATAAAGATAATAATACTGTTATCAAAAGGAAGTTATAGGTTTAAAGGAGATAATGTGAAATTTATCACATTATCTGGCATGAAACAATTCTTTAAAATTTCAATTCCCTGCCTCGCTTTCCTGAAAGCTTCTCTGAGAGTATTATTTGGGGGATTAGCCAGTTGTATGACTTTTATTTAGAGACCTATATTGCTGTGTTGTGGTAGTCATTAGGCATCCTTGACTTACCAGAAACAAGGCTGCCCTGCCAAGCCAGTTGGCCTATTTGCAGAAAGCTGACTAGAAAACCACTAGAAATCTTCATTGATGGCCCAATAAACAGATTATCTATCATTCCTAACAAAGTCATCTATCTGATACTCTGAATGACATTAGTTATTTGTGGACTGACTCAGTGGTAAAGAATCTTCCTGCCAATTTAGGAGTGGATTCAATCCCTGAGAGTGGGGAGATCCCCTGGAATAGGAAATGGCAACCCATTCCAGCATTGTTGCCTGGGAAATCCCAAGGATAGAATAACCTCATGGGCTGCAGTCCATGGAATCACAAAGAGCTAGACACAACTGAGTGACTGAGCACACATGCAGTGATTATTTGTAGCCCACACATGTGTTGTTTGCCAATAGACAGTAATTCTGTTGGTGTCATTGCCAAGCATTCAGGAATCTGTATTTATGACAAAGCCTCACGTCTCTTTAATATCAATATCTTTAGATGTCATATTCTCATTATTCCTGTGACTAGGTTCTATAAAGTCCCCATGAACACTGAATTAGTGAATCCTGAACCATATATTCTGAACGAAAAGACAGAGTTAGATTCCTATAATCATCTGGTCACAATATTTTCATCAACCAATCAATGCATTATCTTGTTTTATATATATTCTGTTTAAATAGTTTATTTATTAGACACTGGTGATTCGTGCATACTGACCTCAGGAGTAACAGTAATATAACTCATATCTGAACATACCTTATCTAACACATGTATTTTCTGTACACAGCACATTATGACCTTCTGGGCATAGAAACCCTAGTTAGGATGTCAGCATGATAACTGGAGGCATTTCACACAGTGAAATCGCCAACCAAAACTGTAAAAAAAATGGTACTAAAGCACCACAGACGGACCCTTGTTTAGAGTATTAAACCTGCAATAAGAAGACAGTGTCTCCTTGTTCCTCCCAGGTGACAATGCATATGCTTCATCATCAAAAATTGTGCTCCATTGTTCAAGCCCTCAAATGACTGCAAAAGCCCTGAGTGTTGATTTGGGCATGACAAAAATATTTTAACAAGTAGATGAATTTGCAAATAGTGATTTCACAAATAATAATGATCACTGTATTTTTTAGAAGGTATAATTTGAAAAATGTCTGCCCCTGTATTTATTTCATCTCCTCTCATATTTTTAAATTGAATTTGGCATTTTAAACTTTAAAATTTGTAATTTACCACAATCAAAACTTTCTAGATATATGGGATGACACAAGGTCAACCATGGTATGACTGCTTTGTGTTTGGATCCTTGTAAATTCTTGAAATTGATATAAATATTATGATAATGGCATATATTATTTCTGTTCCCAGTGAAGAAAAATCATCAGCCTTTTGGGGTTCTGTAAGGGATCCCAGAAAGAGATTTGGGAAGAGCGATGAGTATTTGGAAGAGTTTTCTGCAAGAAAGGATGATGACCATAAATAACTGAACTTGATTTAGAAATAGTCCTAACAAACCAAGAGTAAAAATCTTGAGCTGGAATAATTCCAAACCACTAGCCATGTGATCTTCTCCAACAGTGCTTAGTTAGCCCAGGTGTAAGATAAGACATGTTGAATATCTGTGTTGATCTATGTTGATCCAATCAAAGAAGTTACCATAAGTACAGTAGAAAATAGAGTACAAAGAATAGAATAATAGAATCATTGTGTTGTAGCATGATGTCTCTGGTAGTTAGGAGGTTGAGAGTAGTTGAGTTGAAGAAACTTAAATCTTCAGCGAAATCTGAGATTTACTTAGAAAGATTAATGAAGTTGTGATCAAAGATTATACTTTAGAGCTAAAATTCACAGAGATATAATGTTCAGTAGGTTGGGCTGCTGAAAAAGCCCTGAGCTTCCCCAAAGGTGTGAAGATAAAATTAAATTGATTAATTCCTGGTAAATAAAATTTTGAAGTGTGGACAATTGGACTGCTATCATTTATTCTAACAATTGAAGTTCTTGGTGTAGAGAATAATCCAAAGTAGATGCCAATGCCCACTCTGAATAAGGAATGTGAACCATGCAGAAGAAGTAACAAGATGCTAAGTCTGAAGGCATAAACTTCAGAAGGGAGGTATCTATAAGCAAGGAAAGTACAATAACCATCTGAGATTGGAAATAGGAAACTAGGAGGATACCAGCGTCATCTCAGATTCCCATGTTCCCATAAGTGTAGGTGAATGAGAGAATTCTCTGTTCCCTTAGGAGAGACGTAAGGAGATTAGTAAACTGAGGCTGGGAGCCAAACCTAAATTATGTCAGCTATGCTCAGAGAAAGTGCTGTGCAGAGACTTAGGGTTTTAGATGCATGTTTATAATGAAAGATGGATTCTAAAGAACAAGGTGAAAAAAATGCTAAATTCTTGGATTTTAAATTTTGATAATGGCATATATTATTTCTGTTCCCAGTGAAGAAAAATCATCAGCCTTTTGGGGTTCTGTAAGGGATCCCAGAAAGAGATTTGGGAAGAGCGATGAGTATTTGGAAGAGTTTTCTGCAAGAAAGGATGATGACCATAAATAACTGAACTTGATTTAGAAATAGTCCTAACAAACCAAGAGTAAAAATCTTGAGCTGGAATAATTCCAAACCACTAGCCATGTGATCTTCTCCAACAGTGCTTAGTTAGCCCAGGTGTAAGATAAGACATGTTGAATATCTGTGTTGATCTATGTTGATCCAATCAAAGAAGTTACCATAAGTACAGTAGAAAATAGAGTACAAAGAATAGAATAATAGAATCATTGTGTTGTAGCATGATGTCTCTGGTAGTTAGGAGGTTGAGAGTAGTTGAGTTGAAGAAACTTAAATCTTCAGCGAAATCTGAGATTTACTTAGAAAGATTAATGAAGTTGTGATCAAAGATTATACTTTAGAGCTAAAATTCACAGAGATATAATGTTCAGTAGGTTGGGCTGCTGAAAAAGCCCTGAGCTTCCCAAAGGTGTGAAGATAAAATTAAATTGATTAATTCCTGGTAAATAAAATTTTGAAGTGTGGACAATTGGACTGCTATCATTTATTCTAACAATTGAAGTTCTTGGTGTAGAGAATAATCCAAAGTAGATGCCAATGCCCACTCTGAATAAGGAATGTGAACCATGCAGAAGAAGTAACAAGATGCTAAGTCTGAAGGCATAAACTTCAGAAGGGAGGTATCTATAAGCAAGGAAAGTACAATAACCATCTGAGATTGGAAATAGGAAACTAGGAGGATACCAGCGTCATCTCAGATTCCCATGTTCCCATAAGTGTAGGTGAATGAGAGAATTCTCTGTTCCCTTAGGAGAGACGTAAGGAGATTAGTAAACTGAGGCTGGGAGCCAAACCTAAATTATGTCAGCTATGCTCAGAGAAAGTGCTGTGCAGAGACTTAGGGTTTTAGATGCATGTTTATAATGAAAGATGGATTCTAAAGAACAAGGTGAAAAAAATGCTAAAGAGTGTTGGGAGTGGCAGTGTAAGGAAGAGACAGAAGACAAGAAGGAGGATGCTGGGCAAGGAAAAAGATTCAATAGGAGGATGTGTATACTTATTAGTGTTAAAAAATTACTGGAATAAATGGACTTGGTGGATTTGCACAAGTAACCTGATTCTCAAGAGAATCTAGTGGCAAATCCAGGTAGCATTAGAGACCCATATCCTGGTTCACCATTCTGATGTCTCTTCCCCATCCATGTGACTGCAGCAGGACCAACTGCTGAGCATATATACACAATGAGAAAAAAAAAAATCTGTGTTAATTGAGACAGAAATAATCAAGAGATCCAAACTTTTCCCTGGAGATTTTTGAGCAGCTGATAAAGACTGCCAGTGTGCAACTGATAGTTAGAACTGTATGATGCCATATTCAGGGACTGGTAGTAGCCTGAAGTTTTGTTCTGTAAACCAGAAGAGGGGAAATTTCACTTTATTTTAAAAGAGAATCAGCATCGTTGTTCGAGAAAGGTGATTCCTTTTAAAGTTAAGAGAGAATGCAAGTGTGCATGAGTGTCCAGTTCAGTCACTCAGTTGTGTCTGACTCTTTGCGACCTCATGGACTACAGCCTGCCGGGATCTTTTGTCCCTGGAATTTTCCAGGTAAGGTTAGTGGGAATGTTTGTCAGTTCCTCTTCCACAGGATCTTCCCAACCTTCCAGAGCTCTGCATTGGTAGCAATAATGAATTCTTGTTCCAAAGTAGATGCCAATGCCCACTCTAAAAGGAAGTAAGGGGTAACAAGATGCTAAGTCTGAAGGCATAAACTTCAGAAGGGAGGTATCTATAAGCAAGGAAAGTACAATAACCATCTGAGATTGGAAATAGGAAACTAGGAGGATACCAGCGTCATCTCAGATTCCCATGTTCCCATAAGTGTAGGTGAATGAGAGAATTCTCTGTTCCCTTAGGAGAGACGTAAGGAGATTAGTAAACTGAGGCTGGGAGCCAAACCTAAATTATGTCAGCTATGCTCAGAGAAAGTGCTGTGCAGAGACTTAGGGTTTTAGATGCATGTTTATAATGAAAGATGGATTCTAAAGAACAAGGTGAAAAAAATGCTAAAGAGTGTTGGGAGTGGCAGTGTAAGGAAGAGACAGAAGACAAGAAGGAGGATGCTGGGCAAGGAAAAAGATTCAATAGGAGGATGTGTATACTTATTAGTGTTAAAAAATTACTGGAATAAATGGACTTGGTGGATTTGCACAAGTAACCTGATTCTCAAGAGAATCTAGTGGCAAATCCAGGTAGCATTAGAGACCCATATCCTGGTTCACCATTCTGATGTCTCTTCCCCATCCATGTGACTGCAGCAGGACCAACTGCTGAGCATATATACACAATGAGAAAAAAAAAAATCTGTGTTAATTGAGACAGAAATAATCAAGAGATCCAAACTTTTCCCTGGAGATTTTTGAGCAGCTGATAAAGACTGCCAGTGTGCAACTGATAGTTAGAACTGTATGATGCCATATTCAGGGACTGGTAGTAGCCTGAAGTTTTGTTCTGTAAACCAGAAGAGGGGAAATTTCACTTTATTTTAAAAGAGAATCAGCATCGTTGTTCGAGAAAGGTGATTCCTTTTAAAGTTAAGAGAGAATGCAAGTGTGCATGAGTGTCCAGTTCAGTCACTCAGTTGTGTCTGACTCTTTGCGACCTCATGGACTACAGCCTGCCGGGATCTTTTGTCCCTGGAATTTTCCAGGTAAGGTTAGTGGGAATGTTTGTCAGTTCCTCTTCCACAGGATCTTCCCAACCTAGTGATCGAACCTGCATCTCCTGAGTCTACTGCATTGGTAGGCAGATACTTTACCACTGAGCCACCTGGGAAGCCCAAGAGGGAATATATAAGAGGATAAATAACAAAAATATTAAGAATTTGTGATTATGTGTTTATTTTTAGTAGTAAACAATCAATTAGTTATTTGCTGTAAAACAAAAAGAAATGACAAATTTTACTATTGATTTTGTTATGTACTTGTATGTGCATACATATATATTACATGTGCTTATATATATTAATACTATGTGCGCATAGACACAAGTGTGTGCATTTGTATATGTTACAAGCATATGTATACTGTATAGTGGAGAAGGAAATAGCAAATTGCTCCAATATTCTTGCCTGGGAAATCCCATGGGAAAAAGAGTCTGACAGGCTAACAGCCATGGGTCAGAGGAGTTGGGCGCAACTGATCAACTAAACCGCCACAGCCCTCACTGCATACATATGCATATACACACCACATTAATACAGCTTTATGCTATTCTGTTATCTTACCTATAAACTGATATTTTAAATTCATGATTTTGTTATGCTTTTTTTCTATGTCTTGAATTATTGCTTTCTCTAGATTATATTCTTTAGTTTTTTTAATAGTATGTTTCTCTTCTCTTCCTCTTCTTTTCTATTTCTTCTCTTCTTATACATTTATAAAAAAAGCATAACTTTTATTTGGCCCAGGAAAAATTCAATTGGTTTCTCCTTGACGTTTCCTGCTTTATCAGAATCTTTTTTTTTTTCAATTTTTTTTCTAATCTGTAACTTGAAATCTGTTCACGTTTCTTGCTTGTCTGTAATCTGAAGGCAAAGGGAGAGCTGTCATAGAAAAGATGGAACTAACGCTATGCATAGACCTGTGGGGAGCTCTAAGTGCAGAATGTTCTAGAAAGGTGTTGACAAATATCAAAGTCTATCATATTTCTAAGGGCAATGCCCCTGAATCTGACTATCTCCAGCACAGAGCCTTGAAAACGGCAGACTTCAATAGCTTGTTCTGCATCAATTTCTAGATATCAAGCACTAAGAAGCACCAAGATATCAAGATAACGACATCCTTAGTGATTGGTAGGATATTCTAATTTTAAGTGATTTCCATTTATCTTTCCAGTCTGCCCTAATTGGCAGTTCCTCTTCCACAGGATCTTCCCAACCTAGTGATCGAACCTGCATCTCCTGAGTCTACTGCATTGGTAGGCAGATACTTTACCACTGAGCCACCTGGGAAGCCCAAGAGGGAATATATAAGAGGATAAATAACAAAAATATTAAGAATTTGTGATTATGTGTTTATTTTTAGTAGTAAACAATCAATTAGTTATTTGCTGTAAAACAAAAAGAAATGACAAATTTTACTATTGATTTTGTTATGTACTTGTATGTGCATACATATATATTACATGTGCTTATATATATTAATACTATGTGCGCATAGACACAAGTGTGTGCATTTGTATATGTTACAAGCATATGTATACTGTATAGTGGAGAAGGAAATAGCAAATTGCTCCAATATTCTTGCCTGGGAAATCCCATGGGAAAAAGAGTCTGACAGGCTAACAGCCATGGGTCAGAGGAGTTGGGCGCAACTGATCAACTAAACCGCCACAGCCCTCACTGCATACATATGCATATACACACCACATTAATACAGCTTTATGCTATTCTGTTATCTTACCTATAAACTGATATTTTAAATTCATGATTTTGTTATGCTTTTTTTCTATGTCTTGAATTATTGCTTTCTCTAGATTATATTCTTTAGTTTTTTTAATAGTATGTTTCTCTTCTCTTCCTCTTCTTTTCTATTTCTTCTCTTCTTATACATTTATAAAAAAAGCATAACTTTTATTTGGCCCAGGAAAAATTCAATTGGTTTCTCCTTGACGTTTCCTGCTTTATCAGAATCTTTTTTTTTTTCAATTTTTTTTCTAATCTGTAACTTGAAATCTGTTCACGTTTCTTGCTTGTCTGTAATCTGAAGGCAAAGGGAGAGCTGTCATAGAAAAGATGGAACTAACGCTATGCATAGACCTGTGGGGAGCTCTAAGTGCAGAATGTTCTAGAAAGGTGTTGACAAATATCAAAGTCTATCATATTTCTAAGGGCAATGCCCCTGAATCTGACTATCTCCAGCACAGAGCCTTGAAAACGGCAGACTTCAATAGCTTGTTCTGCATCTATTTCTAGATATCAAGCACTAAGAAGCACCAAGATATCAAGATAACGACATCCTTAGTGATTGGTAGGATATTCTAATTTTAAGTGATTTCCATTTATCTTTCCAGTCTGCTTCTCTTCTAATTGGTTCCCTTTCTCTCACTCTTTTACTGTGTGTGTGTTAAGAAGGAGAGCAAATTAATGAGGACTCGGAAAGATTTTCCCACTTATATCTTTTTCCCTGTATGGCATCTGGAGATTGGGACAGAGTTAGGATCCAATTAGACCAGTAAGAGTTTTCTATTTCTTTTCTGACCCACCATTTTAGGTAAAATAACCATACACCAATGATGGAAGTTTTGATAAACCCCACTCATATGCATTTATATCTGTCAAATTTGGTGAGATACCTTCTGTGATCTGATTTTATTCTGCCTCCATTTCCCTGGGATATATAACACTTACTTTAAATACAGAAATACATTGAGGCCAAAGGTGTTGCTTAAATTACCCAAGTTTAATCGGTAAATAAAAGAGTGTTTTTCACTTACAGGATCTATAGAACATCTTAGTGAATCTATTTCAGTCAAAAATTTTAGTGAAATACAACACATGCCAAAAAGAATAAAGACAGATAAAAAATAAACAATGACTTAGAGGCAAAAAATTTTTTAAAAAAATTAGTGAAATACATTTAGAAAAATGTAACAATGATCATTTAGAAAATATATAAATTCACAAGTAAAGATTAAGTAAAACTTCTAGGATGTTATTTTTATATGCATCTGATTTCTTCAAGAAAGAGACTGAATTGAATATGCATCTAGATATTAAAGGTCAAAATTTCACATGTCAAGTGAAAGATAAAATCTCTAAACCTACTTCCTACTTTCTAGCATCAGTAAACCAAATATACCCCCAAATAATAAGCTTCACCTGAATTGATCAATAATACAAAATAATTATAGTACTCTACCCAGAAATTTATTAAGCTCCAGAAATGTAACCAAACAAACAAACAAAAAAGTTAAAGCAAATAAGGCTACAGTTTTTAGGTATATCAGTTGTCTAAATATCTGAAATATGCACATATGCACATATGTATGTATACATGAACGTATGTATTTAGTACAACATACTAAGGTTTTCATCATTCTTTTCTCAAATATAGAATTAAGGCTCACTAAATCTAACCATAAGACCAGAGTCTGCAGTACGTTGTTTATCAAATGATTCAGGTTCCTTCCCTCTACAGAAAAGAGCGCTAGATCCTTACAACAGCTGTTTGGGGAATTTTTCAGCAATTGATTTAAAAAATAAAAACAAACTTCTTCTGGTAGATGTTAGATGTTTTCCTTTAAATTGTACTGGTATGGAAACATTCTAAAGGTCACCTTTAGTGGAAAAACCCCTTTACCCTTTGGAGCTGTAGTCATCTTTAAGGTCTTAGAGACTCTCTTTTTCATTTTTTCCATCTAACTTTTTTTTATATATATTTTGCTTAGACCTTCAGACTAGTGCTACTCTGCTTCTCATTCAGTTCCCAACTGAGTCTTTTATTCTTAGCCAGTGAGGTTGGCTGCTTCCCAATTTCTTTTTGTTCTTAGGGAAAAAAAATCTTTTTCTTGGCCCAGCTGGTCCACTGTCTGCCAGTCTTTAGAAACGATCTCTTCCATTATTATTTTATGTGTGCTGGATTGGTAACTATTGTAACTACAACTGTTGCCTATATTGAGCTCCTCTTTTTCACTGACAAGAACTGTGTTGCATCATTCACCACTGAAACAGCCACCCACAGCTCACAGTATCTATTTTCTGAGTTGTATTTTTTTCATGGGGGAGAAAAACCCATTCTGATCACAATATGTTTCCATATTTCTTACAACTGTTACTTTATTAGACAAAACACTAACACAATTTTTTCAGACCATTTCCACAAATTTGAACTCATATTTCACATCTAACTCTATCCAAAAGGGTCTAAACATGCAGGTCGATACGAATCAGAGAAATGTACAATATAAGAAAAGATTATACTAAGATTATACTAAGATTCACAAGTTATACTAAGGAATTGATGGGATAGAATCCAGAGAATTAACATGTGGCTATAATCCGTGATGTTCCCACAGTAGTGACCAAGGGCCAGGTTGACATGGATTTTACACTACTCTGTCAGATCCCATTAGGGCATACCCCCAGCTGTTGGATCACCAGGGTCTAGCAGGCATAATGACAGCCTGTCTACTGTCATTGTTTCCTATCCAATGCCTGAAAATGTGCTCAAAGGCCTTAGCTTGAACAGAGGACAACTTATCCACCAAAATTCAACTCATCCACTGAAACTCAACTCATTCACCAAAACTCAACTCAACCGTAACTTCTTCAGGAAGGTCCTCTTCAGTCCTCAGGCAAAGATAGATGGTCCTGCTCCAGGTTTCTAACAGAAGCTGAGGTGTATGGCTGATGTGACACGTATCACATGCTATTTTCATTATGTTTCAACTGGCGGAGTCTCACCCACAGGACTACAGTGGGAGATGGACAGAGAAGAGATATAAGGATCTTTTATTGAATTTTCAAACCATAAGCACCTGTACAACTGCAGCAAAACAATTTTTCTTAGTCTGCCAAGACCCACAATACACTCCTGAGTGTGTGTTAGTTGCTCAGTCATGTCCAATTCTTTTGTGACCCCATGGACTGTGTAGCCCACCAGGCTCCTCTGTCCAAAAGGACAAGAATACTGGAGTGGGTAGCCATTCCCTTCTTGAGGGGAACTTCCCACCCCAGGGATCGAACCCAGATCTCTTGCATTGCAGGCATCTGATTCAGCAGGGGAGCCAACTCCCTTCTACACAAACATTTTTCTTTCAACTGTGCTTTCCATGTGTATTGATTTAATAGTTTGCCTTTACTGCCACACTGCCAGAACTACAGAAATGAAATCTTTGTTTATAAGTTACAGTGACAAAAATAAAAACAACTCTGATTTTTTTCAGATAAATGAAATTTTTCTTCTCAACAAGAATTTGAGTATATGATACTGTGCAAGCTAGCATACAGTATTAAATGCCAGCCTTTATACACAGCCCAAACTTCTGAAATCTAGAAAAAACAAAGCTGTGAGGTTTTTTTCATTATTAATTAAAAAAAAAAAGTCTTATTTGGCAATACAACCTAACTTCAGCAGGACTCATAGCCTGGCAAAACCTACCTAATTTTTGATTAAGTGACTAAATGCCATCTTTCTCCTATTGTATTTGAAAAAAATAAACTACTATATGAATAAGCAATAATGTGTTCATTATAGGATGTTGTTCCAGTTCCCACCAAGATCTTATATACAATAAAGTAAATTTTCCAGGTTAATTTCATAAAATCTGAAAGATTATAACTTTCCATATGCATCTTTTAAAATTAATTTTGTTGGAGTATAGCTGCTTTACAATGTTGTGTTAGTTCTTACTGTACAGCAAATTGAATCAGCTACACATTTATGTCCCTTCTTTTTTGGATTTCCTTCCCATTTAAGTGAAGCTGAGGTGTATGGCTGATGTGACACGTATCACATGCTATTTTCATTATGTTTCAACTGGCGGAGTCTCACCCACAGGACTACAGTGGGAGATGGACAGAGAAGAGATATAAGGATCTTTTATTGAATTTTCAAACCATAAGCACCTGTACAACTGCAGCAAAACAATTTTTCTTAGTCTGCCAAGACCCACAATACACTCCTGAGTGTGTGTTAGTTGCTCAGTCATGTCCAATTCTTTTGTGACCCCATGGACTGTGTAGCCCACCAGGCTCCTCTGTCCAAAAGGACAAGAATACTGGAGTGGGTAGCCATTCCCTTCTTGAGGGGAACTTCCCACCCCAGGGATCGAACCCAGATCTCTTGCATTGCAGGCATCTGATTCAGCAGGGGAGCCAACTCCCTTCTACACAAACATTTTTCTTTCAACTGTGCTTTCCATGTGTATTGATTTAATAGTTTGCCTTTACTGCCACACTGCCAGAACTACAGAAATGAAATCTTTGTTTATAAGTTACAGTGACAAAAATAAAAACAACTCTGATTTTTTTCAGATAAATGAAATTTTTCTTCTCAACAAGAATTTGAGTATATGATACTGTGCAAGCTAGCATACAGTATTAAATGCCAGCCTTTATACACAGCCCAAACTTCTGAAATCTAGAAAAAACAAAGCTGTGAGGTTTTTTTCATTATTAATTAAAAAAAAAAAGTCTTATTTGGCAATACAACCTAACTTCAGCAGGACTCATAGCCTGGCAAAACCTACCTAATTTTTGATTAAGTGACTAAATGCCATCTTTCTCCTATTGTATTTGAAAAAAATAAACTACTATATGAATAAGCAATAATGTGTTCATTATAGGATGTTGTTCCAGTTCCCACCAAGATCTTATATACAATAAAGTAAATTTTCCAGGTTAATTTCATAAAATCTGAAAGATTATAACTTTCCATATGCATCTTTTAAAATTAATTTTGTTGGAGTATAGCTGCTTTACAATGTTGTGTTAGTTCTTACTGTACAGCAAATTGAATCAGCTACACATTTATGTCCCTTCTTTTTTGGATTTCCTTCCCATTTAAGTCATTAAAGAGTACTGGGCACAGTTTCCTGAGCTAGTTTCTCAATAGTGATCTATTTTATTCAGAGTATAAATAGTGCATATACATTAATTACAACCTTTCAATTCATCCCATCTCTCTTCCCCTCATCCTTGATGTCCATTCGCTTATTCTCCATGTCTTTGTCTCTATTTCTGCTTTGCAAATAAAATCATTTTCACTATTTTTTCTAGATTCTACATATGTGTCATAAGATATGATATCTGATTTTCTCTTTGTGACTTATTTCACTCTGCATGACAGTCTCTAGGTCCATCCACATCTCTATAAATGACCCAATTTAATTCTTTTTTGGGGATGAGTAATATTCTATTGTATATATGCACCATATCTTCTTTATACATTCCTCTATTAACAGACATTTAGGTTGTTCCCAAGCCCTAGCTATTATGAATAGTGCTGCAGTGAACATTGGGTTGCATGTGTGTTTTAGAATTATGGCTTTTCTCAGGGAATATGCCCAGGAGTGGTATTGCTGGATCATATGGTACTTCAAATTTTAAATTGTTAAGGAATTTTCATACTGTTCTTCATAGTGGCCATATCAATTGACATCATTGATATCAATTGACATCATTTCCCTATAAATACATATATCTCTTGCCTCAACTGTTTTGTGTAGGAAATTGTGGATCTGAAGATATCAAATCAATGTTTTGTTAAATTGATCACTTCTTTCTATGTTCACCTCAAAACTCAAAATTGCTTCATAAAGTGACTGATGTCTTCACTCTGCAGACATCAGTCTGAACCTCATCCTGTCTTCCTTCTCCTTTTTTCATTTATATCTTGCCTTGATGGATTCTTTTGAACTGTACAATATGGAATAAGTGTTTTCACTCCTTTCTATGGCTTCCGTTTCTATATAAACCTGCAAAAGGTATGTTTTAATGCACATATTAACTGGTTGTATTTCAACTTCTCCAGGGCAGGAATCTGAAGTAGAAATGGGGTGATTTTTATATGCAGCTCATACATCCTTCCCAGTGACACTGGTTAGTTGACTTAATAGTGATGGTTTTTTGCAAATTATCACAATATGTCACATATTTTTGAAAAGAAAATCTTCTAAGAACACTCAGTATTTTTTTTTTTAAACCTTTATTCTACTTTTAACTTTTACAGAGTTTTGTTGTTCACAGACATGCATGTTCTCAGATTAGTCACATGTATATCCCCCCCTTCCCTCCCATCCCGACCATCACACAGCACCCCTGAAGGATCCCCTTTTCTCACAGAGCAATGACTAGAGCTATTTTCTTCACTTATGATAGTACAGGCCTTTATGCTACTTCCCTTACGCCTCTCACCCACTGTTCCTTCCTCAAAATGTCCATATGTCCACTGTCCATGTCTGTCTTTCTGTCGCTTCACTGCATGTGCCATCATCACCATCCTACTAGATTCCATATATATGTGTTAATATACTGTATTTGTCCTTCTCTTTCTGACTGACTTCACTTTTTAGGATACGTTCTAGATCCAGCCACCTCATGAGGGCTGATTGTTCTGCATTTCTCTTTACAGCTGTGTAGTATTCCATTGTATATATGTACCAGGGCTTTTGGATCCATTCGTTCGTCGATGGGCATCTAGGTTCCTTCCATGTTCTAGCTATTGTATAGAGAGCTGCAATGAACATTGGGGTACAGGTGCCTCTTTCAGTTTTGATTTCATCAGGGTATAAGCCTAAGAGTGGGATTGCTGGGTCATATGGTGCTTCTATTTTTAGTTTTTTAAGAAATCTCCATACTGTCTTCCATAGAGGCTGTATCAATTTACACTCCCACCAGCAATGCAGGAGTGTTCCCTTTTCTCCGCAGCCTCTCCAGCATTTATTGTCTGTCGATTTGTGGATGATGGCCATTCTGACGGGTGTGAGGTGATATCTCATTGTACTTTTGATTTGCATTTCTCTAATTATTAGTGAAGTTGAGCATCGTTTCATGTGTTTTTGGGCCATCTGTATGTCATCGTTGGAGAGGTGTCTGTTTAGGTCCTTTTCCCATTTTTTGATTGGGTTGTTCGTTTTTCCAGTGCTGAGTTCTCTGAGTTGCTTGTAGATTTTGGAGATTAATTCTTTGTCTGTTGTTTCATTTGCTATGATTTTCTCCCACTCTGTGGGCTGTCTGTTCAGCTTTTTTGTAATTTCTTTAGCTGTACAAAAGCTTTTAAGTTTCATTAGGTCCCACATGTTCATTTGTCTTTTTAGTTCCATTCTTAACATAGTGAAAGCCATATATGAGAAGCCCACAGCGAACATTATCCTCAATGGTGAAAAACTCAAAGCATTCCCTCTAAGATCAGGAACAAGACAAGGGTGTCCACTTTCACCACTACTATTCAACATAGTCCTGGAAGTTCTAGCAATAGCAATAAGAGAAGAGAAAGAAATCAAAGGAATCCAGATTGGAAAAGAAGAAGTCAAACTCTCTCTATTTGCAGATGACATGATATTATACATAGAAAATCCCAAAGACACTATTACAAAACTACTAGAGTTAATCAGCAAATTCAGCAAAGTCGCAGGATACAAAATCAATATACAGAAATCACTGGCATTCCTATACACAAACAATGAAAAATCAGAAAATGAAATCAAAGAGGCAATCCCCTTCACCATCGCAACCAAAAGAATCAAATATCTAGGAATAAACCTACCCAAAGAAACAAAAGAACTGTACACAGAAAATTACAAGACACTCATGAGAGACATTAAAGAAGAGTTAAACAGATGGAGAAATATTCCGTGTTCCTGGGTCGGGAGAATCAATATTGTGAAAATGACCATACTACCAAATGTCATCTATAGATTCAATGCGATCCCTATCAAACTTCCAATAACATTCTTTACAGAACTAGATCAACGAATAACACAGTTCATATGGAAACACAAAAGACCTCGAATAGCCAAAGCAATCCTCAGGAAGAAGAATGGAGCTGGGGGGATCAGCCTCCCCAACTTCAGACTCTACTACAAAGCAACAGTCATCAAGACAGTATGGTACTGGCACAAAAACAGAAATATCGACCAATGGAACAAGATTGAGAACCCAGAGATAAAGCCACGCAACTATGGGTACCTTATTTTTGACAAAGGAGGCGAACATATAAAATGGGACAAAGACAGCCTCTTCAACAAATGGTGCTGGGAAAATTGGACAGCTACATGCAAGAAAATGAAGTTGGAACATTCCCTGACACCATACACAAAGATCAACTCAAAATGGATTAAAGACTTAAATGTAAGGCCAGAACACTCAGTATTTAAACGCCTTTATAAAGGCTTTTCTAAAACAGGATATCTTCTAAAAGCAATTATCTAAATTATGCATGGGTAGCTCAATAATTGAATGTCTACTTATTTTTACTAAAACAATTTGTTTCGGTGCATTTGTTAGTGCTTTGAAAATTCTAAATAACAAAATAAAATAGATGAAACAATTATTTCTGCAAGGAATATGCTTAAAATTGACTTTCACACTTAAAAACTTTGCATAGACTTAATGACAAATAACAAGCACCTTTACAATTATGCATTAGTGGGGAAGTGATATTTAAATAAAATATACTTTAAATATTAGGTTATTTATAAGTGAGTACTGAAATGAATACAAGGAAGGGGAATTTTAATGGATAATGATTCAAATTTATTTTCATAATTTTAGTGTTATTGTTTAATTGTGGTACAGAGTTTCTTTTAAGATGTCTTACTTTATAGCAGTAAGTTATCTAAAAAAGAAATGCAAGTTTTCTTTTTCTTATCGTAAAAAATGTTTCTTTTTATATAAAACAGAAAAAAAAGAATTAATAACAAGACACTCATGAGAGACATTAAAGAAGAGTTAAACAGATGGAGAAATATTCCGTGTTCCTGGGTCGGGAGAATCAATATTGTGAAAATGACCATACTACCAAATGTCATCTATAGATTCAATGCGATCCCTATCAAACTTCCAATAACATTCTTTACAGAACTAGATCAACGAATAACACAGTTCATATGGAAACACAAAAGACCTCGAATAGCCAAAGCAATCCTCAGGAAGAAGAATGGAGCTGGGGGGATCAGCCTCCCCAACTTCAGACTCTACTACAAAGCAACAGTCATCAAGACAGTATGGTACTGGCACAAAAACAGAAATATCGACCAATGGAACAAGATTGAGAACCCAGAGATAAAGCCACGCAACTATGGGTACCTTATTTTTGACAAAGGAGGCGAACATATAAAATGGGACAAAGACAGCCTCTTCAACAAATGGTGCTGGGAAAATTGGACAGCTACATGCAAGAAAATGAAGTTGGAACATTCCCTGACACCATACACAAAGATCAACTCAAAATGGATTAAAGACTTAAATGTAAGGCCAGAACACTCAGTATTTAAACGCCTTTATAAAGGCTTTTCTAAAACAGGATATCTTCTAAAAGCAATTATCTAAATTATGCATGGGTAGCTCAATAATTGAATGTCTACTTATTTTTACTAAAACAATTTGTTTCGGTGCATTTGTTAGTGCTTTGAAAATTCTAAATAACAAAATAAAATAGATGAAACAATTATTTCTGCAAGGAATATGCTTAAAATTGACTTTCACACTTAAAAACTTTGCATAGACTTAATGACAAATAACAAGCACCTTTACAATTATGCATTAGTGGGGAAGTGATATTTAAATAAAATATACTTTAAATATTAGGTTATTTATAAGTGAGTACTGAAATGAATACAAGGAAGGGGAATTTTAATGGATAATGATTCAAATTTATTTTCATAATTTTAGTGTTATTGTTTAATTGGGGTACAGAGTTTCTTTTAAGATGTCTTACTTTATAGCAGTAAGTTATCTAAAAAAGAAATGCAGTACTGCTTATCGTAAAATGTTTCTGAATGATACAACGATGCATAAAGAGCAAACATATAGCATATAAGATCGATGGCTTTTTTTAAGTGATGTGTTCATTTTATCTCATGACTTGTAGTAGAAAATTGGCAAGTGAAGTTGTAATATATACTTATTCTTTCCTATATTCATCAAAAGTACTAATATATACCAAACTTTTTCTAAAAGTTCAGTTACGGAATGAATCAAAGTCTCTGTTATTGAAAATTAATATCAGTATTGTGAGATTTGATATATATTATTAGATAAAATATTCTAGGTAGAAAATGTTAGAGGTTGAGTAGGAAGAAGCAGAGGACTTGAGGAGGAATAGAAAAGCAGATAGTGCGACAGAAGATTTAGACCGGTGGGTTATTGAAATGGGTGATGGAAGGCCTATAGGTAGAATGGGCCATATATGTGTACTCATTTGTTTTGTTTGTGGGGTAGGGCAGGGTGGTGGGTATTTAATACAAAAGCAAGTATGCATATTTAAACAAGGGACCATAAGACATTGAATGTTAGCTGCTTTGTTATGTTGGATAATAAAATGAGCTAGGCCTAGGAGGTTTTTGTGCAGTTGACAAGGATAGGGACATAGGCAAAGGGGGTCAAACTATGGAAGGAACTGTGGCTTTGGTAAGTAAATTGAGCTTTGTTGTGTGGAAATGTAGGGTCATTTAAGGGATTTTAGCCCAAGCTGAACTAGGATCAGATTTACATTGTAAAAAAAAAAAAAAACTATGTAGATGCATAATGCATGATAAAATTGAGCCCTTTAAGACTATACTTTAAGAGGATGGCCCTAAGAGCTCATGTGAAATATAAAGGCAGTCCAAGAAAAGGCAATAGGAGTTGGCTGGGAGGAATGGAATTTGAAGAATAAAGATACAAACACCTCAATATTCAGCACAGAACTATTGACAATAACCAAGACAAGAAGCCAACCTAATGTCCATTTACAGATGATTAGACTGAACAAATGTGGATCATATCTAATGGATATTGCTCAGTCATAAAAAAAAGAATGAAATTAAGTCAATTTAGAGACATGAATGGACCTAAAGACTGTCATACAGAGTGAAGGATATCAGAAAGAGAGAAACATACATTGTATATTAATGAATGTATATGGAAGCTAGGAAGCATATAAGATCGATGGCTTTTTTTAAGTGATGTGTTCATTTTATCTCATGACTTGTAGTAGAAAATTGGCAAGTGAAGTTGTAATATATACTTATTCTTTCCTATATTCATCAAAAGTACTAATATATACCAAACTTTTTCTAAAAGTTCAGTTACGGAATGAATCAAAGTCTCTGTTATTGAAAATTAATATCAGTATTGTGAGATTTGATATATATTATTAGATAAAATATTCTAGGTAGAAAATGTTAGAGGTTGAGTAGGAAGAAGCAGAGGACTTGAGGAGGAATAGAAAAGCAGATAGTGCGACAGAAGATTTAGACCGGTGGGTTATTGAAATGGGTGATGGAAGGCCTATAGGTAGAATGGGCCATATATGTGTACTCATTTGTTTTGTTTGTGGGGTAGGGCAGGGTGGTGGGTATTTAATACAAAAGCAAGTATGCATATTTAAACAAGGGACCATAAGACATTGAATGTTAGCTGCTTTGTTATGTTGGATAATAAAATGAGCTAGGCCTAGGAGGTTTTTGTGCAGTTGACAAGGATAGGGACATAGGCAAAGGGGGTCAAACTATGGAAGGAACTGTGGCTTTGGTAAGTAAATTGAGCTTTGTTGTGTGGAAATGTAGGGTCATTTAAGGGATTTTAGCCCAAGCTGAACTAGGATCAGATTTACATTGTAAAAAAAAAAAAAAACTATGTAGATGCATAATGCATGATAAAATTGAGCCCTTTAAGACTATACTTTAAGAGGATGGCCCTAAGAGCTCATGTGAAATATAAAGGCAGTCCAAGAAAAGGCAATAGGAGTTGGCTGGGAGGAATGGAATTTGAAGAATAAAGATACAAACACCTCAATATTCAGCACAGAACTATTGACAATAACCAAGACAAGAAGCCAACCTAATGTCCATTTACAGATGATTAGACTGAACAAATGTGGATCATATCTAATGGATATTGCTCAGTCATAAAAAAAAGAATGAAATTAAGTCAATTTAGAGACATGAATGGACCTAAAGACTGTCATACAGAGTGAAGGATATCAGAAAGAGAGAAACATACATTGTATATTAATGAATGTATATGGAAGCTAGGAAAATGATACAGATGAACCTATCTGAAGGCTGGAAATAAAGACATAGGTGTAGAAAACAAATGAGTGGACACGGGGTGGGGTGGGGAGGGGAGGGTGGGAAGAATCGGGAGGATGAGATTGATGTGTGTACATGACTATGCGTGAAATAGATAACCAGTGGGGGGATGATATGTAGGGCCAGGCACTCAGTTCAATACTCTCTGGTGACATAGATGTGTGGGACAGAGTGGTTGGGAAGGAGGTCCAGGACAGAGGGAACATATGTATACATGCAGCTGATTCACTTCATTGTACAGCAGAAATTAGCACAACATTGTAATGAAATTATACTCCAAGTTAAAATAATCAACAGAATAAAAAATGTCACATGTTTTTCCTTCAGGCATATGTATGCTTGAGTGCTGAATGTGTCTACTACTTAGACAGCAAAATGTTTGAAAAATGACTTCACCTGTCTACTCTTGGATTTTCATTTGTAAAACGAGAATAACGATAGTACATATTCATACACTTATTATGTTGATTAAATGAAATAATGCTTGTAAAGTGCTAGGATAGACTTGCTACATTCTATGCCTTGGTAAATGTAAACAGTTTCTATTATTAGGAACATTTCAAATGAACAAAAGTGCAAGCAGAAACAAAAATGGCAAATAAGTAAATATTTAAGAAATGTTTCAACTGCATAAGTTCAAAGATATGAAAAATAAATTGATACCAAGGAATAATTTGCACCCAGAAGATCAACCAACATTAAAAGAACGATGATGCTCAGTGTGGGCAGGTAAGGCCAGGAATACTCAAGCTTCAATGGAAAAGCGTGCTTGTCCTTGAGGGTTTGTGCTTAATTGTGTCCAACTTGTTGCAGCCCCATAGATTGTACACACCAGGCTCCTCTGTCCATGGGATTTCCCAAGCCAGAATACTGGAACAAATGTGGATCATATCTATATAGCTCAGTCATAAAAAGAATGAAATTAAGTCAATTTAGAGACATGAATGGACCTAAAGACTGTCATACAGAGTGAAGGATATCAGAAAGAGAGAAACATACATTGTATATTAATGAATGTATATGGAAGCTAGGAAAATGATACAGATGAACCTATCTGAAGGCTGGAAATAAAGACATAGGTGTAGAAAACAAATGAGTGGACACGGGGTGGGGTGGGGAGGGGAGGGTGGGAAGAATCGGGAGGATGAGATTGATGTGTGTACATGACTATGCGTGAAATAGATAACCAGTGGGGGGATGATATGTAGGGCCAGGCACTCAGTTCAATACTCTCTGGTGACATAGATGTGTGGGACAGAGTGGTTGGGAAGGAGGTCCAGGACAGAGGGAACATATGTATACATGCAGCTGATTCACTTCATTGTACAGCAGAAATTAGCACAACATTGTAATGAAATTATACTCCAAGTTAAAATAATCAACAGAATAAAAAATGTCACATGTTTTTCCTTCAGGCATATGTATGCTTGAGTGCTGAATGTGTCTACTACTTAGACAGCAAAATGTTTGAAAAATGACTTCACCTGTCTACTCTTGGATTTTCATTTGTAAAACGAGAATAACGATAGTACATATTCATACACTTATTATGTTGATTAAATGAAATAATGCTTGTAAAGTGCTAGGATAGACTTGCTACATTCTATGCCTTGGTAAATGTAAACAGTTTCTATTATTAGGAACATTTCAAATGAACAAAAGTGCAAGCAGAAACAAAAATGGCAAATAAGTAAATATTTAAGAAATGTTTCAACTGCATAAGTTCAAAGATATGAAAAATAAATTGATACCAAGGAATAATTTGCACCCAGAAGATCAACCAACATTAAAAGAACGATGATGCTCAGTGTGGGCAGGTAAGGCCAGGAATACTCAAGCTTCAATGGAAAAGCGTGCTTGTCCTTGAGGGTTTTTGTGCTTAATTGTGTCCAACTTGTTGCAGCCCCATAGATTGTGCACACCAGGCTCCTCTGTCCATGGGATTTCCCAAGCCAGAATACTGGAGTGGGTTGCAATTTCCTACTCCCCAGGATCTTCCAGACCCAGGGGTCAAATCCATGTCACCTGTATTTTCATAAAGCAGTCGGATTCTTTAGTGCTTGAGCCACTGGAGAACATAGATCAAAAACTGAAAAACACATATGCTTTGATCCAGCAATTTCACAACTTGAATTTTATACTATAGAACAGATAAATATGAAAAATATAAATAATTTAGGATGTTGTTCGTGACATTGTTTATGGCCACAAAATATTGTGAGCAACTTAAATGTTCAACAGCTAGGAAATGTTTAAATATTTTATGTTGTAATTTACAGAGTGAAATGGTTTTCCGCCTTTAAAATGATGAAATAAATGAATATTTATTGCTGTGTAACTATCAATGTGGCGTTTAGTATTTTTTTTAAAAAAAGAAAACCAGATACAGCGTAAGCTAATTTTTGATTGAACTCATAAATGTCCAATCACATATGGTAAATTGGATAGATCTCACTAAGTTTATAGACTTATTAAAAGTTGTTAGAGTGAAAGAATGAGGGCACAAATAGAGAAACGTGAAGGGAACATTAATTAATGAAATTCCCTCTGTAACAAGAACACTTTGCATGGCATTAGTGTTATGAAAAAAACCATTTTTCTCACAAATTGAAATAAAGGAGGTGAGGATATATCATATGTTGTGATACAATAATTCTCTGACTCCAGAGAAAACAGTTTCAGGTTTTCCTTTATTTTTATGGGATTTTTGGTTGGTTTTTGGTTTCTTTCTTTCTTTGTTCTGGTTTTGCTAGCCAGTATAAACTACTCTTTTTAGCCAGTCTAAACTACTCTAAACTACTCTCTACTCTTTTCATCTCCAGGACTCTTGCTTTCTACAAAATATGTATATTTAGAATATGCTTATTTTGACTATGTGTTTAAGCCAAGCAGTGAGAGGTAGCTTGCTTTATAACCACAGCTGTCTGTTACTTTTTGGTTGTTAAATTATCAACAAGAACATTTTACTAAGAGAGAGGAGCAGAAGTGTGAGAGAGTTTTAAAAGTATAGCAAAGAAGAACTTGCATCCCTTGTAGTTCAGTCAGTCAAGAATCTGCCTGCAGTGCAGGAGACCTGTGTTCAATTCCCGGGCTGGGAAAATGGAGAAGGAAATGACAACCACTCAGGTATTCTTGCCTGGAGAACTGCATGGACTGAGGAGCTTAGCAGACTACAGTCTATGGGGTTGCAGGGCTGGAGAACATAGATCAAAAACTGAAAAACACATATGCTTTGATCCAGCAATTTCACAACTTGAATTTTATACTATAGAACAGATAAATATGAAAAATATAAATAATTTAGGATGTTGTTCGTGACATTGTTTATGGCCACAAAATATTGTGAGCAACTTAAATGTTCAACAGCTAGGAAATGTTTAAATATTTTATGTTGTAATTTACAGAGTGAAATGGTTTTCCGCCTTTAAAATGATGAAATAAATGAATATTTATTGCTGTGTAACTATCAATGTGGCGTTTAGTATTTTTTTTAAAAAAAGAAAACCAGATACAGCGTAAGCTAATTTTTGATTGAACTCATAAATGTCCAATCACATATGGTAAATTGGATAGATCTCACTAAGTTTATAGACTTATTAAAAGTTGTTAGAGTGAAAGAATGAGGGCACAAATAGAGAAACGTGAAGGGAACATTAATTAATGAAATTCCCTCTGTAACAAGAACACTTTGCATGGCATTAGTGTTATGAAAAAAACCATTTTTCTCACAAATTGAAATAAAGGAGGTGAGGATATATCATATGTTGTGATACAATAATTCTCTGACTCCAGAGAAAACAGTTTCAGGTTTTCCTTTATTTTTATGGGATTTTTGGTTGGTTTTTGGTTTCTTTCTTTCTTTGTTCTGGTTTTGCTAGCCAGTATAAACTACTCTTTTTAGCCAGTCTAAACTACTCTAAACTACTCTCTACTCTTTTCATCTCCAGGACTCTTGCTTTCTACAAAATATGTATATTTAGAATATGCTTCTTTTGACTATGTGTTTAAGCCAAGCAGTGAGAGGTAGCTTGCTTTATAACCACAGCTGTCTGTTACTTTTTGGTTGTTAAATTATCAACAAGAACATTTTACTAAGAGAGAGGAGCAGAAGTGTGAGAGAGTTTTAAAAGTATAGCAAAGAAGAACTTGCATCCCTTGTAGTTCAGTCAGTCAAGAATCTGCCTGCAGTGCAGGAGACCTGTGTTCAATTCCCGGGCTGGGAAAATGGAGAAGGAAATGACAACCACTCAGGTATTCTTGCCTGGAGAACTGCATGGACTGAGGAGCTTAGCAGACTACAGTCTATGGGGTTGCAAGGGTCACACACAATTTAGGGACTAAATTGCTCCTAAAGAGTGACGTGACTTTGGTTAAGACTTTGCACTTCTGCTGCAGGGGCCAAAGATTCACTCTCTGGTTGAGAAACTAAGATTCTGCATGTCTTACGCAATGCTCCTCCCCGCAAAAAGAGCCTAGCAAAAAGGTGCAAAATACACTGCAGAGGACATAAATCTAATTCATCACTTCTTATTGCAGCCTTTCTCCTTTGCTGGTCCCCAGTAATACCACTCAATTCACTTCTCCAGAGTAAGGCAGACTCTTCTAAATTATTTCCTTGAAATTATGGCAAAACGCAACTTTTTTACTTGCAAGCATATGAGTTTAAAGAAGATAACTAATCCTGTAGCTCCTGGTTCCATGCTTTCTATCATGAAATAAGCTATTGCTTGAAAAATTAAGTCAATACAGAGGAAGAAACAGAGGGAAAATAGAGATACTCTTATGACATATTCGAGGAACTTAATCCCAAAATTTTTGAAGAGAATTCTATTCTTAGACCAATGGATCTCAAAGTGTGATTCCCACTCCTAGGTGTTTGTTAGAAAATCATGTTATAAGTCCACATCATAAATCTAGTAAATCAGAAACTTGAAGTGGGACACAGAATTTCTATTTTAACAAGCCCTACAGAGAATTTTCATGGATCCTAAAGGTCTAGAGACATGACCCAAACCTTTCAAACAGATCAGCCATTTACTGATATATTTCTGTCTCTTTCAAATGGAAAACCTCTAATAACATGGCTACCGTTATAGAATAGGTAAGGTTATGATGGCTGATCAGTAGTATTATAGACCCAAAGAGAATCAAAATTATTTTTAGTAGCACCATAATGTATGGTTTTGTGACTTTGTGAGGCATTTTTTTTTTTGCTGTCTAACTATATGAATACAGATAGTAAATGGTGAGAGATTTGGGGACAATTGTCTCAGAAAAACAAGCTCAAGGAGTGGTGCCTCAGCTGAAAGTTCAAGAAGGTAATAAAGCCAGAAATAAAATGATAAATGGAGATGCACATGTGAGACTAAGTGATAGGTATCAGGATGATATCAAAGAAAATGTGCAGAGAGGAAAGCAGTAAGAAAGAGTACAAGAGTCTATGGTCAGACATTTTCATACCTAAATTCAAGGTACAGCAGTTCTAAGGGAAACCAGCATCCAATTGATGGCAAGGTTGTTGATGCCGAGAAAATCAACAGTTCTGGATTCCTGGGTCAAGCATGGACATCCACAGAAGTTTAGCCAAGTGCCAATTCTGTAATGAAAAGGGAATCGGATATTGGTAAATGAGGCAATTAAGCTTGTTGAGAGTATCAGAGTTGGATTAAGTGGGTCTTAGAAATGAAAGCAATTCTGTAAGTGGGAAGTTGTGGTCAAGAAGGAAACAGGTGGGTATGAGATCTGTAATGCAGTATTACAAGTCTCCACTAAGGAAAACCGAGAGAAGTGGAGGTGAGTGGTGGGGAGGGGAGACAGAAATTCATGAATACACAGAATTTGAGGCATTATCTTGAGATGCTCACTAAGAAGTGATGCATCCATTGTCTGGAGAGAGGGCTGTGAATTTCAAAGATGAAGGAAAGGAAGTGGAAAGAGAAAGAAGTTAACTTTGATGGTCTCTACTAAGAATATTCAAAATGGAAGCAAAGTGAAGAAGATATTGAAGATGAAGAGCATTTTATGCTGTTATTGTACATTAATATTTACCTGAGTAAATCTAAGATTACAATTGATAAATGATTTGTAGAAACTCTTCATAGGTTATTCGTTTTTCGAGTGTGAACACTGGTAAACATTTTCTTGCCATTAGATAAATTGCGGTGTTGGAGAATATTCCTAGAGTCCTTTGGTTTGCAAGGAGATCAGATCAAACCAGTCAGTCCTAAAGGAAATTGATCCTGAATTTTCATCATAACAACTGATGCTGAAGTTGAAGCTGCAATACTTTGGCCACCTGATGTGAAGAGCCAGCTCATTGGAAAAGACCCTGATGCTGGGAAAGATTGAGGGCAAAAGGAGATGGTTAGACAGCATCACAGACTCAATGAACATTTGAGCACCCTCAGGGAGATAGTGAAGGACAGAGGAGCCTGGAATGCTGCAGTTCATAGGGTCTCAAAGAGTCAGACATGACTTAGCGACTGAACAAGAACAAGAAGATAAATTAACCTTGGTGTTGAGTGTGTAGTAAACGCATACTACATTTCTGTCAGTTCTTCTTCCGTGGCATGCAGGGGCTATCATTTCATGACCTTTTCCTACCTTTGTACCTGAAACTGCCTTCACTGTGGACTAATACATTGACTGTAAGTAGGATGCTTTGTTTCTAAATAGTGCCTGTCGAGGTGAACATTAGTACCTCATTACCATGCTAAGGAACTTGGTCCATGTTGTGAACATAAATGCTCATTTGAAAATGGTATTACCTATAAGAAATCTTTAAATTTGTCAATGTGTCCAAATATTCTCTGGATTAATTGTTAATAGTCATTTCTCTATTTCTTTCCACTCAGAGAATATATTATTTAAAATATCCTGGCTCAGTGACACAATCACCCTAGGAAAATGAAGTATTTTATTTTCATATGTGGATTAGGTATTCCACAATTTCAGGTTCTTGAGAAAATGATAAAAATAAAATTTGATGCCAACACAAATCACAGAAACATGGATTTTGATTTTTTTCCTTCATATTGTTCTATGTTCAATGATCTTTGAGTTTTGATCTGGTTTGTTTATTTTTGACAGTAATGGATACTTTCGTTATTAGGTTTCAGTTCTATAAACCCAGACCAAGAGGGCAAATGAAATAATAAAGTACATCTTATGCTGAAAGCTTTATTTAAGACGGATTCTTTTCTGTTACATTTTCTTGCCATTAGATAAATTGCGGTGTTGGAGAATATTCCTAGAGTCCTTTGGTTTGCAAGGAGATCAGATCAAACCAGTCAGTCCTAAAGGAAATTGATCCTGAATTTTCATCATAACAACTGATGCTGAAGTTGAAGCTGCAATACTTTGGCCACCTGATGTGAAGAGCCAGCTCATTGGAAAAGACCCTGATGCTGGGAAAGATTGAGGGCAAAAGGAGATGGTTAGACAGCATCACAGACTCAATGAACATTTGAGCACCCTCAGGGAGATAGTGAAGGACAGAGGAGCCTGGAATGCTGCAGTTCATAGGGTCTCAAAGAGTCAGACATGACTTAGCGACTGAACAAGAACAAGAAGATAAATTAACCTTGGTGTTGAGTGTGTAGTAAACGCATACTACATTTCTGTCAGTTCTTCTTCCGTGGCATGCAGGGGCTATCATTTCATGACCTTTTCCTACCTTTGTACCTGAAACTGCCTTCACTGTGGACTAATACATTGACTGTAAGTAGGATGCTTTGTTTCTAAATAGTGCCTGTCGAGGTGAACATTAGTACCTCATTACCATGCTAAGGAACTTGGTCCATGTTGTGAACATAAATGCTCATTTGAAAATGGTATTACCTATAAGAAATCTTTAAATTTGTCAATGTGTCCAAATATTCTCTGGATTAATTGTTAATAGTCATTTCTCTATTTCTTTCCACTCAGAGAATATATTATTTAAAATATCCTGGCTCAGTGACACAATCACCCTAGGAAAATGAAGTATTTTATTTTCATATGTGGATTAGGTATTCCACAATTTCAGGTTCTTGAGAAAATGATAAAAATAAAATTTGATGCCAACACAAATCACAGAAACATGGATTTTGATTTTTTTCCTTCATATTGTTCTATGTTCAATGATCTTTGAGTTTTGATCTGGTTTGTTTATTTTTGACAGTAATGGATACTTTCGTTATTAGGTTTCAGTTCTATAAACCCAGACCAAGAGGGCAAATGAAATAATAAAGTACATCTTATGCTGAAAGCTTTATTTAAGACGGATTCTTTTCTGTTACATATTCATGTGTCTACTTGTCATTAAAAAATGTTTTTTTTTCACATTCAGTCAAACAACCGCCTATGTAAATCTAGTTCCAGCACATTAAAAATCACATATATTAAGAACATGAATCATTTTCTATACATTAAAAAAAAAAACTGCTTCTGGGTGACTCCCAGCAGAGTATATCTATCTCCAGCTAATGAGTCTGAATGTATGATTTCCCCGCACCTCGTCTCTCTTTACACATCAATCTGTTCATGGCACCTGCCATGCAAACAGTAACAGAGAAGCCTCTGGGACTGTCAAGGAAACGACACCTTTCTCCTTTACCAGAACCTGAAAATGATGCCCAGATTTTTCTGAAATTCTCCAGGCAAACTATGTCTTTTAAATCTAATACCATCTGTCCAGGCAGATATTTCTGAGCGAATTGTCACATAAAAGATTTTAGCTGATTTCTGATGTTCAAGCTTGTTATATGAAGTGATTATGCTTTCACTTAACTAGATGACATACCCATTTCAAACTGAAGATGTGTATTATAGATTACAAAGGCATGCGTTAATTTTAGGCAAACTACATAGTAGTAAAACAAGCAGCCTTGACTTGTATTTTAAAGAATCCCACTCAACATTTGTTTCAATTTGCATATGTACACAGCTTCTGAATTTTTAAGATGTTTTCTTTTGGAATAAAACTTGAAAGCATAAAAAAGTACATAATCAATGGGCACAAATGAGTAATGTACATTTTCACGTTTATTGATTAATATTTTTCAGATTAAAACTCAACTGATGCAATATAATTGAGTACAATCTCTTAAATACTCAGCTACTATAAAATGATCCCCATTTAATCATTTATATTCCATAGCTAATTATATTCAGCAGATCGTTCACGAGTGTACACTTTTACACTTACTTCAGCTAATTCAATTAATCTAATTATTTTCCATAATCTATCAATTTACTCATATATTCATCATCCTAAAGAAAAAATATAGACATACATATGTATTGCATATGCATAAGTGTACATATGTACCTTATATATAATTTTGGAAATTTTTTCACTTAAAATCATTGATATCATCCTGTTTAAATGTACATGTATAGTAGAAGTTCAATGATATGCAGGATTTCACTCTACGCATGTACCACATATGTACTGTTTAAAGAACTGTTAAGAAGTTGCAATGTGAACAACAAAACTCTGTAAAACCTTTAAAATAAAGAATTAAAAAAAAACAAATAAGAAAAAAAAAAGAAGTTGCAATGTTTTATTGTTGCTAAAAGCATTTTGATGAAATTTTTACTGATGTATTTTTATAAGCTTGCACATTCCTGCTCATCTTTATAACTGCCTAGGTTTATAAGCAGTCATTAGGAAGGCAGGAATATTTTGATGATTTTTTAAAAAAAATTTTATTTTACTTTTTACTTTTACAGAGTTTTGTTGTTTACAGACATGTAGGATCCCAGATTAGTCATATGTATATCCACACCATCCCACACCTCCAGGCCATTGCACAGCACCCCTGCAGGATCTCCTTTTCTCACAGTGTAATGACAATAGCCTTTTTTTTCACATATGATAGTATAGGTTTTCATGCTACTTCGTTTAAATCTCCCACCCACTGTTCATTCCCCACAATGTCCATATGTCTACTGTTCATGTCTGTTTTTCCATCGCTTCACTGCATGTGGTATCATTACCATCCTACTAGATTCCATATATATATGTTAGTGTATTGTACTTGTGCTTCTCTTTTTGACTTACTTCACTTTTTATGATAGGTTCTAGATCCAGTCACCTCATTAGGACTTATTCTTCTTCATTTCTTTCTACAGCTGTGTAGTATTCCATTGTATATATGTACCAGAGCTTCTGTATCCATTCATTCGTCGATGGACATCTGGGTTGCTTCCATGTTCAAGCTATTGTATAGAGAGCTGCAATGAACATTGGGGTACAGGTGCTTCTTTCAATTATCATTTCATCAGGGTATAGGCCTAATAGTGGGATTGCGGGGTCGCATGGTGCTTCTATTTTTAGTTTTTTAAGGAATCTCCATTACTGTCTACCATAGAGACTGTATCAATTTACATTCCAACCAGCAATGCAAGAGTGTTCTCTTTTCTCCGCACCCTCTCCAGCATTTATTGTCTGTAGATTTTTTGAAGATGGCCATTCTGACGGATGTGAGGTGATATCTCATTGTACTTTTGATTTGCATTTCTATAATTATAAGTGAGGTTGAACATTGTTTCATGTGTCTTTTGGCCATCTATATGTCTTCGTCAAGGAATGTTCCAACTTCATTTTTTCGCGTGTGGCTGTCCAGTTTTCCCAGCACCATTTGTTGACGAGACTGTCTTGGTCCCTTTTTATAGGTTCACCTCCTTTGTCAAAAATAAGGTACCCATAGGTGGGTGGATTTATCTCTGGGTTCTCTATCTTGTTCCATTGGTCTATATTTCAGTTTTTGTGCCAGTCCCATACTGTCTTAATGACTGTTGCTTTGTAGAAGAGTCTGAAGTTAGGGAGGGTTATGCCTCCAGCTCCATTCTTCTTCCTCAAGATTGCTTTGACTATTCAAGATCTTTTGTGTTTCCATATGAACTGTGTTATTCTTTTGTCTAGTTCTGTGAAGAATGTCATTGGTAGTTTGATAGGGCTTGAATTGAATCTGTAGATGATATTTGGTAGTACAGTCATTTTCACGATATTGATTCATCCAACCCAGGAACATGGAATATCTCTCCATCTGTTTAAGTCTTCTTTAATTTCTCTCATGAGTGTCTTGTAATTTTCTGTGTACAATTCTTTTGTTTCTTTGGGCAGGTTTATTCTTAGATACTTGATTCTTTTCATTGTGATGGAGAAGGGGATGGCCTTATTGATTTCATTTTCTAATTTTTCATTGTTTGTATATAGGCATGCCCAAGATTTCTGTGTATTGATTTTGTATCCTGTGACTTTGCTGAATTTGTTGATTAGCTCTAGTAGTTTTGTAGTAGTGTCTTTGGAATTTTCTATGCATAATATCATGTTGTCAGTGAATATAGAGAGTTTCTCTAGTAGTTTTGTAATAGTGTCTTTGGGGTTTTCTATGTATAATAACATGTCATCTGCAAAAAGAGAGCGCTTTACTTCTTTTCCAATTTTCTCTCTTGTTCCTATTGGGACCAGGATTTTTAGTTTTTTAAGGAATCTCCATTACTGTCTACCATAGAGACTGTATCAATTTACATTCCAACCAGCAATGCAAGAGTGTTCTCTTTTCTCCGCACCCTCTCCAGCATTTATTGTCTGTAGATTTTTTGAAGATGGCCATTCTGACGGATGTGAGGTGATATCTCATTGTACTTTTGATTTGCATTTCTATAATTATAAGTGAGGTTGAACATTGTTTCATGTGTCTTTTGGCCATCTATATGTCTTCGTCAAGGAATGTTCCAACTTCATTTTTTCGCGTGTGGCTGTCCAGTTTTCCCAGCACCATTTGTTGACGAGACTGTCTTGGTCCCTTTTTATAGGTTCACCTCCTTTGTCAAAAATAAGGTACCCATAGGTGGGTGGATTTATCTCTGGGTTCTCTATCTTGTTCCATTGGTCTATATTTCAGTTTTTGTGCCAGTCCCATACTGTCTTAATGACTGTTGCTTTGTAGAAGAGTCTGAAGTTAGGGAGGGTTATGCCTCCAGCTCCATTCTTCTTCCTCAAGATTGCTTTGACTATTCAAGATCTTTTGTGTTTCCATATGAACTGTGTTATTCTTTTGTCTAGTTCTGTGAAGAATGTCATTGGTAGTTTGATAGGGCTTGAATTGAATCTGTAGATGATATTTGGTAGTACAGTCATTTTCACGATATTGATTCATCCAACCCAGGAACATGGAATATCTCTCCATCTGTTTAAGTCTTCTTTAATTTCTCTCATGAGTGTCTTGTAATTTTCTGTGTACAATTCTTTTGTTTCTTTGGGCAGGTTTATTCTTAGATACTTGATTCTTTTCATTGTGATGGAGAAGGGGATGGCCTTATTGATTTCATTTTCTAATTTTTCATTGTTTGTATATAGGCATGCCCAAGATTTCTGTGTATTGATTTTGTATCCTGTGACTTTGCTGAATTTGTTGATTAGCTCTAGTAGTTTTGTAGTAGTGTCTTTGGAATTTTCTATGCATAATATCATGTTGTCAGTGAATATAGAGAGTTTCTCTAGTAGTTTTGTAATAGTGTCTTTGGGGTTTTCTATGTATAATAACATGTCATCTGCAAAAAGAGAGAGCTTTACTTCTTTTCCAATCTGGATTCCTTTTATTTCTTTTGCTTCTCTTGTTGTTGCTAAAGCTTCCATGACTATGTTGAGTAATAGTGGTGAAAGTGGGCACCCTTGTCTTGTTCCTGATCTTAGAGGGAATGCTTTCAGTTTTTCACCATTTAGAATAATGTTCCCTGTGGACTTTTCATAGATGGCTTTCACTATGTTAAGATGGGTTCCTTCTATGCCCATTTTCTGAAGAGTTTTTATCATAAATGGGTGTTGGATTTTGTCAAAGGCTTTTTCTGCATCTATTGAGATGATCATGTGATTTTTGTCTATCAATTTGTTGATATGGTGTATCACATTGGTTTATTTGCATATATTAAAGAATCCTTGCATGCCTGGGATGAACCCAACTTGATCATGATGTATGAGCTTTTTGATGTGTTGTTGAATTCTGTTTGCTAGGATTTTGTTGAGGATTTTGGCGTCTAAATTCATCAGTGAAATTGGCCTATAATTTTATTTTTTTGTGCTGTCTTTGCCTGGCTTTGATATCAGGGTGATAGCAGCCTCATAGAATGCGTATGGAAGTGTTCCTTCCTGTGCAATTTTTTTGAAAGAGTTTTAGAAGGACAGGCATTATTTCACCTGTGAAGCCATCTGGCTCTGGGCTTTTATTTTTGGGTAGGTTTTTGATCACAAATTCAATTTCTGAGCTTGTGTTTGGGTTGTTTGCAGTTTCTATTTCTTCCTGGTTGTGTCTTGGGAGATTAATCTTCTCCAAGAAACTGTCCATTTCTTCCAGGTTGTCCAGTTTGTTGCCATAGAATTGTCCATAATAGTCTCTTATAATCCTTTGGATTTCTGCATTATCTATTGTGACTTCTCCTTTTTCACTTTTGATTTTATTAATCTGGTTCTTCTCTCTTTTTTTCTTGATGAGTCTGGCCACTGGTTTGTCAATTTTATTGACCTTTTTGAAGAACCAGCTTTTCGTTTTACTTATCTTTACTATTGCTTCTTTCGTTTCTTTTTCATTTATTTCTGCTCTGATTCTTATGATTTCTCTTCTTCTGCTGGCTTTGGGTGTTTTTGTTCTCCTTTTTCCAGTTGTTTTAAGTGTAGGGTTAATTCATCTGTTTGATATTTTTCTTGTTTCTTGAGGTAGGATTGTATTGCTATAAGCTTCCCTGTTAGAACTGCTTTTGTGGTGTCCCATAGATTTTGCACTGTCGTGTGTTCATTGTCATTTTCTTCTAGGAATTTTTTTATTTCTCCTTTGATTTGTTTGGTAATCAGTTTGTTTCTTAGGCATGTGTTGTTTAATCTCCATGTGTTTGTGTTTTTAGCGGTTTTTTTTCCTGTAGTTGATCTCTAGTCTCACTGCATTGTGGTCCGAGAAGATGGTTGATATAATTTCAGTTTTCTTAAATTGACTGAGCTTTGATTTGTTGGCCAAGATGTGGTCTATCCTGGAGAATGTTCTATGAGCACTAGAGAAAAAAGTGTATTATTCTGCTTTTGGATGGAAAGTCTTAAAGTTATCCATGAGGTCCATCTCTTCTAGTGTGGCATTTAAGGCTTGTGTTTCTTTATTAATTCTCTGTTTTAGTCAATTGGTGTGAGAGGAGTGTTAAAGTCTCCTACTATTACTGTGTTATTGTTGATTTCTTCTTTTATGTCTGAAAGTGTTTGTCCTCTGTGTTGGGGTGCTCCTGTGTTGGGTGCATAGATATTTATAATTGTTATGTCTTCCTCTTGGATTGATCCCTTAAAGATTATGTAGTGTCCTGCCTTGTCTCTTATAATCTTTACTTTGAGGTCCATTTTGTCTGATATGAGGATTGCTACTCCAGCTTTCTTTTGCTTTCCATTTGCATGGAATATCTTTTTCCATCCTCTCACTTTCAGTCTATGAGTGTCTCTAGGTCTGAAGTGAGTTTCTTGTAGGCAGCAGATGTGTGGGTTTTGCATTTGTATCCATCCAGCCAGTCTGTGTCTTTTGGTTGGAGCATTTAGTAAATTTACATTGGAAGTAATTATTGATACAAATGATCCTATTGTCAGCTTCTTAGATGTTATTATGGCTTTGATTGGTAGACTTTTCTTTCTTCTTTTACACTTGTTTAAATTTTAGGGTTAATTCATCTGTTTGATATTTTTCTTGTTTCTTGAGGTAGGATTGTATTGCTATAAGCTTCCCTGTTAGAACTGCTTTTGTGGTGTCCCATAGATTTTGCACTGTCGTGTGTTCATTGTCATTTTCTTCTAGGAATTTTTTTATTTCTCCTTTGATTTGTTTGGTAATCAGTTTGTTTCTTAGGCATGTGTTGTTTAATCTCCATGTGTTTGTGTTTTTAGCGGTTTTTTTTCCTGTAGTTGATCTCTAGTCTCACTGCATTGTGGTCCGAGAAGATGGTTGATATAATTTCAGTTTTCTTAAATTGACTGAGCTTTGATTTGTTGGCCAAGATGTGGTCTATCCTGGAGAATGTTCTATGAGCACTAGAGAAAAAAGTGTATTATTCTGCTTTTGGATGGAAAGTCTTAAAGTTATCCATGAGGTCCATCTCTTCTAGTGTGGCATTTAAGGCTTGTGTTTCTTTATTAATTCTCTGTTTTAGTCAATTGGTGTGAGAGGAGTGTTAAAGTCTCCTACTATTACTGTGTTATTGTTGATTTCTTCTTTTATGTCTGAAAGTGTTTGTCCTCTGTGTTGGGGTGCTCCTGTGTTGGGTGCATAGATATTTATAATTGTTATGTCTTCCTCTTGGATTGATCCCTTAAAGATTATGTAGTGTCCTGCCTTGTCTCTTATAATCTTTACTTTGAGGTCCATTTTGTCTGATATGAGGATTGCTACTCCAGCTTTCTTTTGCTTTCCATTTGCATGGAATATCTTTTTCCATCCTCTCACTTTCAGTCTATGAGTGTCTCTAGGTCTGAAGTGAGTTTCTTGTAGGCAGCAGATGTGTGGGTTTTGCATTTGTATCCATCCAGCCAGTCTGTGTCTTTTGGTTGGAGCATTTAGTAAATTTACATTGGAAGTAATTATTGATACAAATGATCCTATTGTCAGCTTCTTAGATGTTATTATGGCTTTGATTGGTAGACTTTTCTTTCTTCTTTTACACTTGTTTTCTACATAAGTCCCTTTAACACTTGTTGTAAGGTTGGTTTGGTGTTACTAAATTCTTTTAATTTTTGCTTATCTGTAAAGCATTGGATTTCTCTATCAAGAATGAGACCCTTGCAGTGCAGAGTATTTTGGGCTGCAGATTATTCTGTTTTAGCACTTTAAATGTGTCTTACCATTCCATTCTGGCCTGCAGACTTTCTCTTTTTTTTTTTCCTTTTTTTTTTATTCTTTATTTTAAAGATTTTACAGAGTTTTGTTGTTCACCAACATGTATGTTCCCAGATCATTCATATGCATATCCCTGGGCCCTCCCCCCACCCAGTTCCCCTCCCACCCCTCCAGACCATCGCCCCAAGTGATTGTAGGTACTCCTATTCCCTTAGCACAATGGCCATAGCTATCTTTTCCACACATACCAGTATAGGTTTCAATGTTACTTCCTTTATTCCTCCCTCTCACTGTTCGGTCTCCACAATGTCCTTATGTCTATTCTCTGTTTTTCGATGAGTTCACTGTGTGTGTTATCATGACCATCTTACTAGATCCCATATATATGAGTTAGTATACTGTACTTGTCTTTCTCTTTTTGACTTACTTCACTTTTTATGATAGGTTCTAGAGCTAGCCACCTCATTAGGACTGAATCTTCTGCATTTCTTTTAATAGCTGAGTGGTATTCCATTGTATATATGTACCAGAGCTTCTGTATCCATTCATTATGCATAGATATTTATAATTGTTATGTCTTCCTCTTGGATTGATCCCTTAAAGATTATGTAGTGTCCTGCCTTGTCTCTTATAATCTTTACTTTGAGGTCCATTTTGTCTGATATGAGGATTGCTACTCCAGCTTTCTTTTGCTTTCCATTTGCATGGAATATCTTTTTCCATCCTCTCACTTTCAGTCTATGAGTGTCTCTAGGTCTGAAGTGAGTTTCTTGTAGGCAGCAGATGTGTGGGTTTTGCATTTGTATCCATCCAGCCAGTCTGTGTCTTTTGGTTGGAGCATTTAGTAAATTTACATTGGAAGTAATTATTGATACAAATGATCCTATTGTCAGCTTCTTAGATGTTATTATGGCTTTGATTGGTAGACTTTTCTTTCTTCTTTTACACTTGTTTTCTACATAAGTCCCTTTAACACTTGTTGTAAGGTTGGTTTGGTGTTACTAAATTCTTTTAATTTTTGCTTATCTGTAAAGCATTGGATTTCTCTATCAAGAATGAGACCCTTGCAGTGCAGAGTATTTTGGGCTGCAGATTATTCTGTTTTAGCACTTTAAATGTGTCTTACCATTCCATTCTGGCCTGCAGACTTTCTCTTTTTTTTTTTCCTTTTTTTTTTATTCTTTATTTTAAAGATTTTACAGAGTTTTGTTGTTCACCAACATGTATGTTCCCAGATCATTCATATGCATATCCCTGGGCCCTCCCCCCACCCAGTTCCCCCCTCCCACCCCTCCAGACCATCGCCCCAAGTGATTGTAGGTACTCCTATTCCCTTAGCACAATGGCCATAGCTATCTTTTCCACACATACCAGTATAGGTTTCAATGTTACTTCCTTTATTCCTCCCTCTCACTGTTCGGTCTCCACAATGTCCTTATGTCTATTCTCTGTTTTTCGATGAGTTCACTGTGTGTGTTATCATGACCATCTTACTAGATCCCATATATATGAGTTAGTATACTGTACTTGTCTTTCTCTTTTTGACTTACTTCACTTTTTATGATAGGTTCTAGAGCTAGCCACCTCATTAGGACTGAATCTTCTGCATTTCTTTTAATAGCTGAGTGGTATTCCATTGTATATATGTACCAGAGCTTCTGTATCCATTCATTTGTCAATGGACATCTAGGTTGCTTCCATGTTCTGGCTATTGTATAGAGAGCCCTGCAGACTTTCTGTTGAAAGATCAGCTGTTAAACTTATAGGGTTTCCCTTGTATGTCACTGGTTACTTTTCCCTTGCTGCTTTTAGAATTCTGTCTTTGTGTTTCATTTGTGTTACCTTGATTAATATGTGTCTTGGTGTGTTTCTTCTCAGGTTTACTTTGTATGGTACTCTTTGTGTTTCTTGGACTTGACTGACTATTTGTTTTCCCATGTTGGAGAAATTTTCAACTATAATCTCTTCAAAAAATTTTCTCATATTCTTTCTTTTTTTTCTTCTTTTTCTGGAACCCCTATAATTTGAATATTGGTGCATTTGATATTATCCCAGAGGTCTCTGAGGTCATCCTCTGCTCTTTTCATTCTTTGAGCTAGGTTCTGTTCTTCAGCAGTTACTTCCACCATGCTATCTTCCAGCTCACTTATCTGGTCTTCTGTTTCAGGTACCCTGTTCTTGATTCCTTCCACAGTGTTTTTAAGTTCACCAAGTGAGCTGTTTGTCTCTATTAGTTGTTTTTTTAGTTTTTGTATTTCTTTATTCATTGTGTTAGTTGCTTCATGCAATTTTTCTAAAATTCTGTTTTTGGTGTTTTGGATCATCGTTACTATCATTCCTATCATTCCTACTATCATTTAATTAAAATTAATTCACTGTCAGAAAGTTTGCCTAATTCTTCTTCGTTTATTTGACCTTGTGTGTTTGTAGATTGTTCTTTCACTTGTGTGGTATTTCTCTGCCATTTCATTGTTACTAATTTTTTAACTAACTATGTTTGGGGTTTCCCTTTCCTAGACTTTGAGCTACGTCTTTCAGTATTTATTGTTTGGATGGGGCATCTTATTCTGTGTAATGCTGGTGGTTGGGTGATGTCAGGACTTGCATACAAGTGCTTGCCTTTGTTGGAGTTCTCTCTGTTTATTGCTCTGTAATGTTAGGCATTCTCTGGTACTGTAGAGTTGTGGAGTCAGTTTTCCCTCTCTACACCCCTGGGCTTATTGCCTGACCAGTGAATGAAGATTTCATGGTTGGTTTGTTATGGAATTAAATGGTATTAAAACATACATACTGGGCTTCCCTGGTGGTCCAGTGGGTAAGGACACCGCCTTGTAGTGTAAGGGGCACTGGTTGGATCCCTGGCCTGGGAAGACTCCACGTGCAGCGGAGCGGCTGGACCAATGTGTCCAATTACCAAGCCGGAGCTCTGGGGTGCATGTGCCCAGAGCTGGTGCTCTGTGACAACAGAGGCCACCGTGATAGGAGGCCCACACAGGCCAAAGAACAAAGATGGATGAAAATAGATAAATGAAAGACCAATAGAAGTGACCCGCCTGCCCCTTCCCTCCTCCACCCGCCCCCTCCAAAAAGAAAAATAAAGAAAAGGCAATTAAAAAAAAACATACATACTCGAATGTGAAACAGAAGGTATACTTTTAATAAATGGCATTTAAAATATCATGCAAATGCTATCCAGAGCAATGAATTATGTACACAAATGTATACAGCCATAACATAACAAAACTTTCCAACAAAAAATACAGTACAACACACCAGCATGGCAAATAGAGAAGACCGAGAATGATATCCACCAGTTAATAACCAAACTAACTAGAACATAAATTGGAGAATAATGCTAGAGCAGGGTCCCATTTGGGGATAAGGCAATGAGGACAGAACAGACTAAGAAATATGGTGGGAAAAGGGAAAAAGGGGTATCATTTAATTAAAATTAATTCACTGTCAGAAAGTTTGCCTAATTCTTCTTCGTTTATTTGACCTTGTGTGTTTGTAGATTGTTCTTTCACTTGTGTGGTATTTCTCTGCCATTTCATTGTTACTAATTTTTTAACTAACTATGTTTGGGGTTTCCCTTTCCTAGACTTTGAGCTACGTCTTTCAGTATTTATTGTTTGGATGGGGCATCTTATTCTGTGTAATGCTGGTGGTTGGGTGATGTCAGGACTTGCATACAAGTGCTTGCCTTTGTTGGAGTTCTCTCTGTTTATTGCTCTGTAATGTTAGGCATTCTCTGGTACTGTAGAGTTGTGGAGTCAGTTTTCCCTCTCTACACCCCTGGGCTTATTGCCTGACCAGTGAATGAAGATTTCATGGTTGGTTTGTTATGGAATTAAATGGTATTAAAACATACATACTGGGCTTCCCTGGTGGTCCAGTGGGTAAGGACACCGCCTTGTAGTGTAAGGGGCACTGGTTGGATCCCTGGCCTGGGAAGACTCCACGTGCAGCGGAGCGGCTGGACCAATGTGTCCAATTACCAAGCCGGAGCTCTGGGGTGCATGTGCCCAGAGCTGGTGCTCTGTGACAACAGAGGCCACCGTGATAGGAGGCCCACACAGGCCAAAGAACAAAGATGGATGAAAATAGATAAATGAAAGACCAATAGAAGTGACCCGCCTGCCCCTTCCCTCCTCCACCCGCCCCCTCCAAAAAGAAAAATAAAGAAAAGGCAATTAAAAAAAAAATACATACTCGAATGTGAAACAGAAGGTATACTTTTAATAAATGGCATTTAAAATATCATGCAAATGCTATCCAGAGCAATGAATTATGTACACAAATGTATACAGCCATAACATAACAAAACTTTCCAACAAAAAATACAGTACAACACACCAGCATGGCAAATAGAGAAGACCGAGAATGATATCCACCAGTTAATAACCAAACTAACTAGAACATAAATTGGAGAATAATGCTAGAGCAGGGTCCCATTTGGGGATAAGGCAATGAGGACAGAACAGACTAAGAAATATGGTGGGAAAAGGGAAAAAGAGAAAGGGAGGATAGAAGAGGAATATATAATAATACTGCAAAGTTAAAAATAGGGATGATAAACTCCGTTTCCCCAATGGGAGTGAGCAGAGATCTCCAGGGGGTCCCCGAGACTCAAAGACCAGACCAAGAGCTGCAAAAGCAAGAGTAGTATTTTATTGAGTGAGTGTGCACTCGGGTGTCAGCCTGGTCGAACAAGCTGCATACCCTCGCCGAGGATTCCGCGGTTTTTATAGGGCAAAGTTTCAAATTAACGCAAGTACATTAGGCAACATACGATTGGCTATGTTTGGCGGGCACATCAGGCATTACACGATTGGCTATATGTTTGGCAGGAAGTCCAGTGATGAGCCCACTATCCTTGAGGTGTCCGCGGGCTGGGGGTGTGAAGTCCTTGACACTTTCCAGAGGAATCTTTATGGCCAAGGCTATCTCTTTATCGTAGGTTTTCTTATGACTATTTAGAGCTGGGGAATCTCCGGCTGCTGTGTTAACGCTTTAATAGCCTACCAACCTAACATTCCAGCCTTTTTGGTGATATAGGGCGTCGAACTTTGTCTGGCTACTTCTTGCTGAGTCTTTGTTTGGGCATGGGGAGTCTAAGGCTGGTCTGAGGGTGATGGGCTGGTGGGCAGTCGGGAATAGGGCTGAAGGAGCATCTGATGAATAGCGACCTGTGAGATTTCTTTCATTCGGCTCAGTAGAAATTCCAGGGATTGCCGCCGAGCGTTGGAATTTGGTGGGAGGAGGCCTCGTATCGGGAGTGCCATTCGGCGGGAGGGGGCCTCAGGGAGGATGTTTGCCTGCCTTTGGGTGGAACAACCTAGTCGGTTGAAATCAGGTTATCTGATTTTCCAGTCTTTCAGGGAGATAAAGATTTGTATGTATTAGAGTTTAGTCCTGTAGGAAAAGAGCATCAGGGAAAGCAAGGAAATAGTTGTAGAAGAAATAGTAATACATGTAAAAAATTTAGAAATTAAAACAGAGATAAGTATATAGAAAAATATAGAAAAACAAAGCAAAAACAGTAAAAACAAACAAAACCCACACAGAACCATAAAAGGCCAATGTGGAATCAGAAGTCTATACCAAAATAAAATGTGTGGTTTAAAAGAAAAAAAATTATGCATGCTTGAATATATTTAGTCTTAGTGATAAGATTAGTAGCTTCAATAGAGTTCAATGGTGGAAACAAACAAACAAACAAAGAAACAAACAAACAAAAAGAAATGAGGAGGCTGAGTGGGTTTGAACAAAAGGAAAAAATGATTAAAAAAGAAAAAAAAGCAATAAGAAAGAATAAAATATAAAATGAAATAATAATTTTAAAAATCCAGCAGTAAAGCCAACTCCAGTCAAAAACGTGAAAATATTGAATGTTTATATTCTTCTCTCTCTTGCTGACTATTCAGGAATTATCAACCTTTTTCTTGCCTTTGGCTGTGGTTGAATCCAAAGGCCTCTTTTACTGTATGTTTAATTCTGCCTATTCCAGAACTAAAAGGCCTACCCAGGCTAGCCCTGATATTTTCTTAATCATTAATCCAGATCCCTTTTTTGCTAGGTGGAACTAAGTTCCCTCCCTGTAGTTTGACCAGCAGCCAAACTACAGTAGTGGTAATGGCATCTCTCTCACAAAGGATTTATTCACACGTGCTCTATGAGAAGCACTTCCACAGTGACCCTGACCCTGCTGCAGGCCACCATCGACCCCCGCCACCATGGGATCACTCACAGGTGAGTCTGGCTCAGTCTCATGCAGGATCATTATTCCCCTCTTCCAGATCTCGGTGGGCAGAGACTCTCCAGTCCTACTCAGCAGCTCTATGATCGAGTTAATGGTAACCTCCTTCAAAGGGAATTGAGTGCCGTCTTTCCAAGGACTGCTCAAGGGCACTTCTAGCTTAAGGGGGCACTCGGACCCTCTAAAACAGGTATGGCTCAGTCCCTTGTAGGGGTCATTGCTCCTTCCCTGGGTCTTGATTTGCATCAGGCTTTGTGTATTTGGCCCACCCAGCCTCTCTGGCTGGTATAAGTTTTGACTATTAAAAGTGCAATTGCGCTCCTCCTACCATCTTGTTGTGGCTTCTCCTTTGTTCTTCGATGTGGGGTATCTTTTTTGTGATCGGATTCAACCTCCTCCTGTTGATGGTTTTTCAGGAACTTGTTGCAATTTAGGCAATTTTGCAGGAGAGATGAGTGCATGTCCTTCTATGCTGTATTCTTAATTCCACCCCCTATTTTGATGATTTTGATGTATATTTTTCTAAAAAATTATAACATTAAACCCCTTTCAGCATATGAAAGTTTCTACTTCACAACATTCAACATTAAACAGTTTTATTAGTTACTTCCTCACTCTTTTGTTTCTTTGATAACTGAAATCATTCTGCCTTGACATTGGGACTTAAGTACAAAAGCCAGCTTGGAAGTTGAAGCCACATGGCTGAGAATGGAACCAGCCAAAACCCTGCCTGGAACTTGAATCCAAGTGGCTAGGACTCAAATCCAACCAAAATCCACCATACCTGGTTTCAGGATCTAACGGAGCTCAGGATCTTCATGTCTTTTGCAGAGAAGAATTCAGCGAGAGACAAAGTGATAGATAAGAAATGTATTTATTCAGATTCAGAGAAAAGCACACTCCACAGACAGAGTATTGGCCATCTCAGCAGGCGAATCCAGCAGCCCCCAAAACATGGCTTTGTTAGTTTCTATGTGTTGGGTAATTCAAAAAATTCAGGAAAAGGGGACACTCAAAACGTTTTGCTCTATTTGAGAAGCTACAGTAGTGGTAATGGCATCTCTCACAAAGGATTTATTCACACGTGCTCTATGAGAAGCACTTCCCCCGTGTCCCCGACCCTGCTGCAGGCCACCATCGACCCCCGCCACCATGGGATCACTCACAGGTGAGTCTGGCTCAGTCTCATGCAGGATCATTATTCCCCTCTTCCAGATCTCGGTGGGCAGAGACTCTCCAGTCCTACTCAGCAGCTCTATGATCGAGTTAATGGTAACCTCCTTCAAAGGGAATTGAGTGCCGTCTTTCCAAGGACTGCTCAAGGGCACTTCTAGCTTAAGGGGGCACTCGGACCCTCTAAAACAGGTATGGCTCAGTCCCTTGTAGGGGTCATTGCTCCTTCCCTGGGTCTTGATTTGCATCAGGCTTTGTGTATTTGGCCCACCCAGCCTCTCTGGCTGGTATAAGTTTTGACTATTAAAAGTGCAATTGCGCTCCTCCTACCATCTTGTTGTGGCTTCTCCTTTGTTCTTCGATGTGGGGTATCTTTTTTGTGATCGGATTCAACCTCCTCCTGTTGATGGTTTTTCAGGAACTTGTTGCAATTTAGGCAATTTTGCAGGAGAGATGAGTGCATGTCCTTCTATGCTGTATTCTTAATTCCACCCCCTATTTTGATGATTTTGATGTATATTTTTCTAAAAAATTATAACATTAAACCCCTTTCAGCATATGAAAGTTTCTACTTCACAACATTCAACATTAAACAGTTTTATTAGTTACTTCCTCACTCTTTTGTTTCTTTGATAACTGAAATCATTCTGCCTTGACATTGGGACTTAAGTACAAAAGCCAGCTTGGAAGTTGAAGCCACATGGCTGAGAATGGAACCAGCCAAAACCCTGCCTGGAACTTGAATCCAAGTGGCTAGGACTCAAATCCAACCAAAATCCACCATACCTGGTTTCAGGATCTAACGGAGCTCAGGATCTTCATGTCTTTTTGCAGAGAAGAATTCAGCGAGAGACAAAGTGATAGATAAGAAATGTATTTATTCAGATTCAGAGAAAAGCACACTCCACAGACAGAGTATTGGCCATCTCAGCAGGCGAATCCAGCAGCCCCCAAAACATGGCTTTGTTAGTTTCTATGTGTTGGGTAATTTCATATGTTAATAAGAGAATTATTCCAACTTGGGGAAAAGGCAAAACTGATACGGCACCTCTGGGTGTGTCATTTAGCTTTCTGACTGAGGATCAAGATCTAGTCTGCCATCTTGGACACATTTTATTCTAATAGGTTTATGTTGTGTCCTTTGGCTGTCATTCTTTCAAATTATCATGCCCTGCTGCTTTCTCTACTGTTAGGTAACTACCAAAGCTTAACATTCTCCCATAGGTTTCTAGAATATTCTATGTTTTCTTCTGTGATTTATGTCCTTTGCCATTTATTCCAAAAACAGTGTTGTTCTTTTTTCTCATTCATTTGGAATGAGTGTACACTTTTAAAATATATAAATTCTTTATATAACTTACATGAATTTTCCAGATTTCCATTTGCATTTTAGTAAGATTTCTCGTCATTGTTCACTTGCAATGTTTATCAGTCATTTATATAAAATTTTACTTTTTGACCTCTATTACTCTGTTTTGTTTCACTCTTAGAAAAACTCCCCTGCTCCAATACTATACATATTTTCAAATCTAATTCTTTCTAGAAATTTTATAGTTTTGTATGCATATTATTTAAACTGATCTCTCCCAGGCAATAATAGTGTTAAGAAACCTGTCTGTCATTGCTGGAGACATAAGAGACATGGGTTCAATCTTTGGGTCAGGAACATCACCTGGAGAAGAGAATGGCAACCAACTCCAGTATTCTTGCGTGAAGAATCCCACGGACAGAAAAGCCTGGCCAGCTAAGGTCTGGGGGGTCACAAGGAGCCTGACACAACTGAGGATCTAACACACACACGTGCCTTTCTTTCTTTCTTTTTTTAAATTGGAGGATAATTGCTGTACAATATTGTGTTAATTTCTGCGGTACAACAATGTGAATCAACTGTTAAGTATGCATATACTTGCAGGGGATGCATATATCCCTTTTTATTGAGCCCAATTTTTAATGAATATAGTTTAGTTTAGTAATGATTCTCCTTGAAGGAGGGAAAGAACTCCTTCTCCTACTCCAACTTGTAAGAAAACTTTCCCCTGCAACTGCAGTGAGCTTTGAACTATGTTTAAAACTATACAAACCTGGAGTTAGAAAATGTGTAACCATAGGAACAGAAGTCATAGCTCCAGAGATAACTCAGAGCCCACAAGACTTGTGTAAAATGAAACTTACATGTTGACTAAAACTAGGCTTCATGTTGGAATGTAACCTGTGACTTTCTCTAATCATATTTTTCATTGGCAATACTTATAAAAAAATCTTTGGAAGATTTGAAGAGGTGGATTTGAGCAGGTGTAAAAGGTTGTCACAAAATTCAGTTGGGGTCCTTGTCTAAGAGAAGACTGCCAAAGGGCCTGCTGGCGAGATTAAAACTGCACTCTACTATCAGCTCTGACCCTCTGTGTGAGTTTGTTTCCTGGGAATCAGCTACAACATCCTAATATTCTAACCACTTTACTTGAAACAGTATCTTTATTATAATGCTATTTTTTTCTGTAGTATAGCCTTGCCTATCCTTATTTTAGTAACATATTTTTATTTTATAAATATAAATCTCTCAAATATTTTTCAGAGAAAATTATTTTCCCAATATTATTTCAACTATATTATTTCAGGTCAATTATACAATGATTTAATGACAGTGTTACAAGGATTGAAAAGGTTTCATCAGTTTTTTAACTGGATATCATGGAAATTTTTCACCATCTCATATTATCCATTCCCCTTTTCTTTGTTTTATAATAGAAACCCAAAATGTTAGCTGGTACAGGATGCCTAGGCTTGCTACAGTTATGGAATTAAACTAGTGGCTGAGTGAGTGAGTGCAAGTGACAAGTAAGGCCTCTGAGCCATTTCCTCCAAAACTGCTGCCCTACACCAACAAACTTTGAATTGAAAGGTGAGAGAAAAAACAAACTTCTCTTTTATTTAAGACTGTGTATGACAGGATATTTATTATAGTAGTTTAGCCTGAAACGTAACAAATAGAATTGTCTTCTGGGATGTTGGGATACTGACAAAAATGTAGAATATGAAGGATTGCCTTAGCGGTTGTTTAATATCTAGAAAGAACACAGGTATCATTATAGTCCTGCAATCTAGTCACCAACTTTATGGCAAGGTTAAGAACTTGGCAGAATGCTTTCTTGTAATAACCTGGATGTCAGACCCATGAGAACTGGTTGGAAAAATATAGAATGTTTGCAATGGCTATCTCTTGTTGCTTTTAACAACAGAGAGAGAAAGAGACATTCATACAGAAACTGACTGGTTTGCAAGCAGAGATAGAAAGAAAACAAGCTCTGCTTAGGGGCAGTTTTGACATTTAAATTGAATGAATGTCCATAAGTTCAAGGCCTTAAAGGATTTGAAGTTCCAACTGCTTCTGTATAGGAATTTAAATTGAGCGAGTGTCCAGAAGTTTAGCCTTAATGAATCTGAAGTTTCAACTGCTTCTGTATTGAAAAAGCAGGAAGTACATTTCCTGCTTTCGAAAGTCAACTGGAAGGAAAAAGCAAATAAAAGGTGTTGCTGTCCTATATGAACTCCCGGCTACGAATCCCTCCAGGGAGCTCCCATTACAAGACAGACAGAGATGATTTAGTTCAGAAACCATCCAATATAAGAAGAGACTCTGCAAGTTTAGGAACTGTAAACAAGAGGAGATCTATGTGCATGGTTATTTCATATAAAACTGACTGGAAGAAAGTAGACCAGAGACTACTAAACTTTGGAGGAAATTGAATTGCCAAATAAATTACAGACCTAAGCACAGTAGCCTATGATTGCTCTGGCTACAAAGCAACCCTCAAGTCATCAAACCTCCGTATCTGCATCACCCACTGAAGCGGTGACTGTCGAGCAGAGTAGGTGAGGGAGAGTTTGCAGTGGACGCCATGGGCACTGCGAAGGACTGAGAAAAAGGAAGTCTTTGGAGAAGCATCAGTGTTGGTAGGATGGGATTAAGCAAAGAAATTACTCCCTCTGGGGCAAGGAGACTTCTGTCAAGTTGGGTTTGATGCCTTGATAGACAACCGAATATTTCCAAACGTCCTTTTTCCTAAATAGTAATGCATATATTTTAGTGTTCTTTTTTTCTCAATTTTCTGTGATTTTGCTGTGTTTATCGTTGACATTATTAGTTCCCAACTCCTAGGACCCATTCTTAGAATTAATACAAGTAACAGGGCATTCAACGTTTTGATTTGAGCTATATGCAAACAATGGGGTGGGGAGGAACTTGAATTCACTTCCTAAGTGTGAGTGTATGTTTGAAGGGGGGTGTGGGGTGGTCTGTGGGATAGGGGCGCCTTGGCAGAGACTAAGAAGCATTTCTCTGCTTCTTCTATGCTATTCTTCCTTTTAAAAAGCATAAAAGTTGTAAGGTTTTGGGAGGAAAGGAAATCAGGAGACAGCTGGGCTGCCAGAACAATCCAACTTTATTCAGGAGAACAGCCGGGCTTCCTCTAAAGGAGAGAACATCAATGGGTTTTACAGCAGGGGTTATATACATGATCAGGGTGGGAAAAGCTAGGCAAGGAGGGGAAAGCTAAGGTAGAAAAAATGTTTTTCATAGGTCAGGTGATGTCATTCTAGGAAGGGGGTCTTCTCAGAATCAGGAGCCTGGTCATAGTGCCTCAGCAGGATGTGCACCACCAGCTCAGTTGTGATGCACTGTTCCCCTTCTTATGGGACCTTCACAGGGACATGTAGTCTTGCAAGAGGGGATGGGACCTTAGCAAGAGCAGTGTTTTGCAAGGATGATGGGGGCCCCCTGGCAGTCCTGACAAAACTTTTTATGTTTTACCCAAAGCTTTTGATGCTAGTCCACTCAGTTGGGTTCTATGTCTTCTCTTGAATCTGATGGCCTTTGTCTGTGTTCATCAGTAGAGGGAAATAAAGACATTAGGCGATTTCTTGAGGCTTCCTAAGGCAACCTTGACTATTCATTGGAAAGACTGATGCAAAAACTGAAGCTCCACTACTTTGGCCACCTGATCCAACGAGCCATCTTATTGGAAAAGACCCTGACATTGGGAAACATTGAGGGCAGGAGGAAAAGCGGATTGCGTAGGATAAGATAGTTGGATGGTATCATCAACTCAATGGACATGAATTTGAGCAAACTCTGGGAGATAATGAAGAACAGTGAAGCCTGGTATACTGTAATCCCTGGGATTGCAAAGAGTTGGACACGATTTAGCAATTTAACTGTTGTGAGGAGAAGAAACAGAGACCACTCTTAGCAGAGAAAAGCCAAATCAGGAGTCTTTATTGCTGGCTGGTGACTGTAAACAGCATAATAGCAGCTCAAATGTGCAGCCCCAACTGAAAGGATGTACATGGTTTTATAGGCAATCATCGTGTCTTTCATACAGTCTTGAATTTTCCACTTCCCTATTTTCCACCGCATAAGCTGTTTACAGACATTAAGAAGTGGATGACACAGGTATGCTTATCTGTAGTCACATCAGCTCCAGTGGTACTAGCTTAACAAAGGTTGTGGATTCTAAGACTGAGGGGCTAGGTCTGAGGTCTGTCACATTGCTGCTGAGTCACCAGTCCTTGTGGTCAATCGACCCTTGCTGAGGGAGTCATGAAACTAGGTGAAAGGGCAGAATAATTTGAATAAAGTATTTCTTCTATTTTCTAGCCTTCCATAACAACAAAGGCAGTTAAATTTTCTGCCCCTTCCTTAGAAACTTCTTCCTAAGGACTAAGGACTTGATATGTAAACAGTTCAACTACCCAAAGACTGCCGTCTTGGGAGAAAGCCCCAGCCAGTATATCAGGACCATATGGGAAAGTTATGAAAGGTTTCAATAATGTTTTCATGATTGCTGGCATAAATTAAGTTTGGAACCCAAGCTTCAGTTAAGGTTGAAGGATGACATAGTCATCATTTCTTGTATTTATTACCATGTGAATTTTGTGAAGAGATGCTACATACATACAAAACAAATATCACATCCAAATGTCAACTCTCCTTTCCATGTTTCACTTAGGATGTTGATATCTGCTTAGATTTGATTTATTGATATGTGTTCTAAATTTTTGCATCTTCCTTCATGTGATATTTGTCCCTAGCAATTCTTGACATTTCTAATCTCACTTTTGGTAGGTTTTTCAAAGATAGGTCTATTTGGCAAAGACATTTTTAATGTCACTATATTCTGAAAGATAATGAGGATAAGATAGTTGGATGGTATCATCCAATGGACATGAATTTGAGCAAACTCTGGGAGATAATGAAGAACAGTGAAGCCTGGTATACTGTAATCCCTGGGATTGCAAAGAGTTGGACACGATTTAGCAATTTAACTGTTGTGAGGAGAAGAAACAGAGACCACTCTTAGCAGAGAAAAGCCAAATCAGGAGTCTTTATTGCTGGCTGGTGACTGTAAACAGCATAATAGCAGCTCAAATGTGCAGCCCCAACTGAAAGGATGTACATGGTTTTATAGGCAATCATCGTGTCTTTCATACAGTCTTGAATTTTCCACTTCCCTATTTTCCACCGCATAAGCTGTTTACAGACATTAAGAAGTGGATGACACAGGTATGCTTATCTGTAGTCACATCAGCTCCAGTGGTACTAGCTTAACAAAGGTTGTGGATTCTAAGACTGAGGGGCTAGGTCTGAGGTCTGTCACATTGCTGCTGAGTCACCAGTCCTTGTGGTCAATCGACCCTTGCTGAGGGAGTCATGAAACTAGGTGAAAGGGCAGAATAATTTGAATAAAGTATTTCTTCTATTTTCTAGCCTTCCATAACAACAAAGGCAGTTAAATTTTCTGCCCCTTCCTTAGAAACTTCTTCCTAAGGACTAAGGACTTGATATGTAAACAGTTCAACTACCCAAAGACTGCCGTCTTGGGAGAAAGCCCCAGCCAGTATATCAGGACCATATGGGAAAGTTATGAAAGGTTTCAATAATGTTTTCATGATTGCTGGCATAAATTAAGTTTGGAACCCAAGCTTCAGTTAAGGTTGAAGGATGACATAGTCATCATTTCTTGTATTTATTACCATGTGAATTTTGTGAAGAGATGCTACATACATACAAAACAAATATCACATCCAAATGTCAACTCTCCTTTCCATGTTTCACTTAGGATGTTGATATCTGCTTAGATTTGATTTATTGATATGTGTTCTAAATTTTTGCATCTTCCTTCATGTGATATTTGTCCCTAGCAATTCTTGACATTTCTAATCTCACTTTTGGTAGGTTTTTTTTCAAAGATAGGTCTATTTGGCAAAGACATTTTTTAATGTCACTATATTCTGAAAGATAATGAAAAAGTTCAATTCAGAAAGATTTGAATGAGCATATTTATGGGACTTAGTGCACTAAGTACAATTCTGAACAATTTGGACATGCTTCTGAATATCGTTAGGTATAGGGGCTGTTTTAGGTTTTCTAGATCCTGTCAAGTCATTTGTCACATATGTTTTTCTTAAAAAGTTCCCCATTTCTTTGATTTTTTTTCTATAAAATTAAAAAATAAATGCTTTTATTCAGAGAAAAAAATTAATAGAAATAACAAATCATTTAGAAAATCACATATTAAAGCTGGGTATGGTCAAATCTGTAGAAAAAGTGATTTAACTATGCATATTTATCAAACTTCTCTAATGGCTCAGTTTGTAAAGAATTTGCCTGCAATGCAGGAGATCTGGGTTTGATTTCTTGATTGGGAAGATCCTCTGAAGAAGGAAATGACATCCTACTCCAGTATTATTGCCTAGGAAATCTCATCGATAGATGAGCCTAGCAGGCTATAGTCTATGGGGTTGGAAGAGTCAGACAGGATTTTCTGACTAAATCACCACTACCACAGCCATAAGTGTTTGTGTGTATGTGTGTGTGTGTATGTGTGTGCATGTGATTTCTAACAGGTATAATATGATACCAATCTTTTTATAAAAAATTGGAGCTTATTTATTTTCTATTTGCTACAGGCTCTGAGTTTTTCAATATTTGTATCATTCTGTTGTCAATCAGATCAATTTGGTTGTGTCATAGGATGTTTTAAATCTTATTATAATTGAGCTGGTCCATTGCACTTCCATCTGTACTATTTCTGCTTAGTAAATGGTCAATGACTTGGTCTCATGGTTTAAAAAAATTAGATCAATGACTCTGATATGATTTGGATGAGTGAGTACACAGTGGCCACATATTCTTAGGTATGTATATTTTTATGTATGTTGAAAGTCATCTGAGTATTATTTTTTATTCTCTTCTGAAATGTGAATTGTCCCTGTTTCTCTGGATATCTTCCATCTTATGACTCTAAATCATTAATCTTGTGCCCTAGCAATTCTTGACATTTCTAATCTCACTTTTGGTAGGTTTTTTTTCAAAGATAGGTCTATTTGGCAAAGACATTTTTTAATGTCACTATATTCTGAAAGATAATGAAAAAGTTCAATTCAGAAAGATTTGAATGAGCATATTTATGGGACTTAGTGCACTAAGTACAATTCTGAACAATTTGGACATGCTTCTGAATATCGTTAGGTATAGGGGCTGTTTTAGGTTTTCTAGATCCTGTCAAGTCATTTGTCACATATGTTTTTCTTAAAAAGTTCCCCATTTCTTTGATTTTTTTTCTATAAAATTAAAAAATAAATGCTTTTATTCAGAGAAAAAAATCAATAGAAATAACAAATCATTTAGAAAATCACATATTAAAGCTGGGTATGGTCAAATCTGTAGAAAAAGTGATTTAACTATGCATATTTATCAAACTTCTCTAATGGCTCAGTTTGTAAAGAATTTGCCTGCAATGCAGGAGATCTGGGTTTGATTTCTTGATTGGGAAGATCCTCTGAAGAAGGAAATGACATCCTACTCCAGTATTATTGCCTAGGAAATCTCATCGATAGATGAGCCTAGCAGGCTATAGTCTATGGGGTTGGAAGAGTCAGACAGGATTTTCTGACTAAATCACCACTACCACAGCCATAAGTGTTTGTGTGTATGTGTGTGTGTGTGTATGTGTGTGCATGTGATTTCTAACAGGTATAATATGATACCAATCTTTTTATAAAAAATTGGAGCTTATTTATTTTCTATTTGCTACAGGCTCTGAGTTTTTCAATATTTGTATCATTCTGTTGTCAATCAGATCAATTTGGTTGTGTCATAGGATGTTTTAAATCTTATTATAATTGAGCTGGTCCATTGCACTTCCATCTGTACTATTTCTGCTTAGTAAATGGTCAATGACTTGGTCTCATGGTTTAAAAAAATTAGATCAATGACTCTGATATGATTTGGATGAGTGAGTACACAGTGGCCACATATTCTTAGGTATGTATATTTTTATGTATGTTGAAAGTCATCTGAGTATTATTTTTTATTCTCTTCTGAAATGTGAATTGTCCCTGTTTCTCTGGATATCTTCCATCTTATGACTCTAAATCATTAATCTTGACTTTATAACTTTTCTACCTCTTAAACCATTAGTAAGAGATACTGTTATACACAGGAATTTTGTTTAGTTTTCAGCATCACTTCCTCATAATTTCAAATTGTAAAAAATTGTATTTCTTACAAAATTTAAATGAATGTATATTAGAAATACAAGGAATACCAGTGCCATAATTATAAGGGAAAAAATCTACCTAAAGAAAACTATAAAACTTTTCTCTGTTTTTTTTTTTTTTTACTTTTTCTGCAAACTCAAATGACAATAAAAATTCATAATCTTGTCAATTTGTTTAGAGGTTGTACTTTTTGCAGGAAAACAAACTGAAACTGGGACAGTCAACTTATTTCCACAACCTGCTTTAAGAATCAGTACCATATAATAGAAAGCAAACTGAAATTAAGACATAACTGGGGGAAAATGTACATCCTCTGGAGTAGATTCCATGGTAAATATGAAAATGAAAGTGGTTGTCACTCAGTAATGTCCAACTCTTTGCAACCCCATGAACTGTAGTCTTCCAGGCTTCTATGTCCAGAAACTCTCCAAACAAGAATACTGGAGTGGGTTGCCATTACCTTCTCTGGGGTATCTTCCCAACCAAGGGATTGAACCTTGGCCACCTGCATTGGCAGGCAAATTGTTTACCATCTGAGCCAACAGGGAAGCCCTTCCATGGTAAATATAGATTCACCCGAACAATTTTCTACCAATGAAATCTAAGCTACCTTGCTTAGCTCATTAGAGAGCACAAACTGAGAGTCAGGTGTAGCCAAGGAAAGCAGCCCTGAATAAATGCACCGTTTATTTTGTTGATTTTTTTTATGTAGCCCCAAAGGGGCAATACTTTTGTTGATTTATTTTTTTACTTTAAACAATATTGAAGAGAAATTTTCTTTAGTCTTCTAGGTTTGTTTTCTTGGGAATATCTGCTTTACATATTCAAAAGCATCTCCCTATAGCATTAATATGGCATATTCATCTACAAAGATGCTATGCTTTTTCACGCGCTATAACAGCCAATACTGAAATGAAAGCTTTTAAGTTTGTTGACTCTGGAACTATTTTGATTTTCCTTTCCACGCTGCCATAAATGTCCTTTTTCTGATTTGACACTGAGAATAAAAAAAGCAATTTCTGTCAGAATAAGTCACCTGAGGAACAACATCCGTGCTTGTCTCACTCAGAGTTCTCTAGTTCTCTGGATATTCAGAATAACTGAATTTACTGCACTCCTACCAAGTTCTCTATCTCTGATGGCCACTGTGCTGTAAATTTATCCTGAAAACTATGATTTTCTTCTGAATTGCTGCAGTTCCCTCAATAAAATGAGAACTCTTCCACAGATTTTCCTGTCAGCTTCAACTTGGAGGTAGGATTTAGGAAGGTTGCCTGCCTTAGTCTACGGACAGAGAATGATTTCCTCGTAGTCTTCAGAGTACACCCTTCCTCAAACTCAGCATTAAAAAAGCATAAAACACAGAGATACTGGTAATAAGGTTTTGCTGTAACTGTTCCAGAAAGTTGTCTTTAGGCACTTTCATTTTTTTTTAAGTCCTGATAAGTTGGCTTGGCAAGGACTCACAGCAGTTTCTTGTTAAGTAGCCTTCTAGCATACTGTCTAGCAATTTGGCAGTTATCATCTCCCAGACTCATTAGTTTATCCTCTAAGTCACTCATTTGTAGATTTAAGTTTGAGTTTCTTAGGGTGAAAAATAGCTTCTACGTTCTACTTGAGAAAGTCTAACATTTCTTTGAACTTATACTTCAAAGGGTCTTGGCAAATGGGTATCACCATCTACTGACACTGTCTACCTGTGCTCAGTATTACTGCTCAGAAACAATTCCAGTTTGATTAAATACTTACTGATTAGCATGAAGCTTGGTTAGAGTGTTGAAAACTTTATATAGAGTGATAAAAACCAAATCAGAGAAGGAAAAGAGGAGTGGGGGATCAATGTCCCCAGTTCCTGGATGTGTTACTTCCTGCTAAAATGAGGAAAGTCCCAGGCAAACCAAATGAACTGATAACCATAAGTCTTTTATGTTATGTTATAGTTTAATTTAATTTTATTTCAGTTTATTTTGCCCTATTTGATTCTGCTTTATTTTATTTTATCTCAACTTTATTGATGTGTGATTGACAAAAATTGCATGTTTTTAAAGTACACAATGTTATATTTTGATATACTTGTACATTGGGAAATGATTAGTACAATCGAACTAATTGCCTTATCTATCACCTCACATAGTTACTATCTCTTTGCTGTTGTATACTTGAAATTGGTTATCCGAATTGGGAATCCTTAAGTGACCTTAGAATTAACTCTACCCCACCTATTTAGGAAAAATAACATTTGCCCTTTCAGAAAATAAGCTACATAGACAAAAAAATAAACATCCTCATGATTTTCTTCTGAATTGCTGCAGTTCCCTCAATAAAATGAGAACTCTTCCACAGATTTTCCTGTCAGCTTCAACTTGGAGGTAGGATTTAGGAAGGTTGCCTGCCTTAGTCTACGGACAGAGAATGATTTCCTCGTAGTCTTCAGAGTACACCCTTCCTCAAACTCAGCATTAAAAAAGCATAAAACACAGAGATACTGGTAATAAGGTTTTGCTGTAACTGTTCCAGAAAGTTGTCTTTAGGCACTTTCATTTTTTTTTAAGTCCTGATAAGTTGGCTTGGCAAGGACTCACAGCAGTTTCTTGTTAAGTAGCCTTCTAGCATACTGTCTAGCAATTTGGCAGTTATCATCTCCCAGACTCATTAGTTTATCCTCTAAGTCACTCATTTGTAGATTTAAGTTTGAGTTTCTTAGGGTGAAAAATAGCTTCTACGTTCTACTTGAGAAAGTCTAACATTTCTTTGAACTTATACTTCAAAGGGTCTTGGCAAATGGGTATCACCATCTACTGACACTGTCTACCTGTGCTCAGTATTACTGCTCAGAAACAATTCCAGTTTGATTAAATACTTACTGATTAGCATGAAGCTTGGTTAGAGTGTTGAAAACTTTATATAGAGTGATAAAAACCAAATCAGAGAAGGAAAAGAGGAGTGGGGGATCAATGTCCCCAGTTCCTGGATGTGTTACTTCCTGCTAAAATGAGGAAAGTCCCAGGCAAACCAAATGAACTGATAACCATAAGTCTTTTATGTTATGTTATAGTTTAATTTAATTTTATTTCAGTTTATTTTGCCCTATTTGATTCTGCTTTATTTTATTTTATCTCAACTTTATTGATGTGTGATTGACAAAAATTGCATGTTTTTAAAGTACACAATGTTATATTTTGATATACTTGTACATTGGGAAATGATTAGTACAATCGAACTAATTGCCTTATCTATCACCTCACATAGTTACTATCTCTTTGCTGTTGTATACTTGAAATTGGTTATCCGAATTGGGAATCCTTAAGTGACCTTAGAATTAACTCTACCCCACCTATTTAGGAAAAAATAACATTTGCCCTTTCAGAAAATAAGCTACATAGACAGGAATAAAATAAAATTTTCATCTCTCAGTCCCACTAATTAACAAACATAGTTACAATCTCTTTTTTTAATTTAAATATTTTCCAAAAGAATTTTTCAAATGAAATTGTTGCTAAGTGGGTAAAAGACAGTCTAATTTACAGTGGTTTAAATTCAAAATCTGTTCCACATGCCAGCGCAGACCCATATTCAGATCCCAGACTGGCTAAGAAAGTTCTAGTCTTCCCTGTGTTCTCAAATAAGTTCCCAAATCCATAGTACAGAATATATGGATTTGTGTTAATGTCACTTCAAGAAGAAAGAAAGAAGACCTGGATATTTTATAGGCTATCAGTTTTGACAGTGAAAGTAAGGGCTTCACCCTCCCTGTTGCTACTGCCTTAAGGTATACTTGTATAAAATAAACAAAAATCATTTCCATAGGTAAAGCTTAGGTAATAAAAAACAAAGCAACATCTGTGCCAAAGGAAACTCTGAGAAAGTTAAGTCTGCATAGTTTGACCTGAAAATGACCACAGCTTGCTTGAATTACATGGCCACCTGTCACAACCATGCTCCAGATTCTTCTAAAACAGTAGGAGTTTGTCACATAAAAGGAATGTGCAGGATTTAAATTATTGGCGACCAGGAGGCCATCCCAAATAATGTGACAGTTTTCAAAACAGAAACAGAAATGACAGGGTTCAATGTCTCCAAAAGTCATGTAATACTCCCTGTTGAGAGGAAAGTCCCAGGCAAACCAAATGAACTGATAACCATAAGTCTTTTATGTTATGTTATAGTTTAATTTAATTTTATTTCAGTTTATTTTGCCCTATTTGATTCTGCTTTATTTTATTTTATCTCAACTTTATTGATGTGTGATTGACAAAAATTGCATGTTTTTAAAGTACACAATGTTATATTTTGATATACTTGTACATTGGGAAATGATTAGTACAATCGAACTAATTGCCTTATCTATCACCTCACATAGTTACTATCTCTTTGCTGTTGTATACTTGAAATTGGTTATCCGAATTGGGAATCCTTAAGTGACCTTAGAATTAACTCTACCCCACCTATTTAGGAAAAATAACATTTGCCCTTTCAGAAAATAAGCTACATAGACAGGAATAAAATAAAATTTTCATCTCTCAGTCCCACTAATTAACAAACATAGTTACAATCTCTTTTTTTAATTTAAATATTTTCCAAAAGAATTTTTCAAATGAAATTGTTGCTAAGTGGGTAAAAGACAGTCTAATTTACAGTGGTTTAAATTCAAAATCTGTTCCACATGCCAGCGCAGACCCATATTCAGATCCCAGACTGGCTAAGAAAGTTCTAGTCTTCCCTGTGTTCTCAAATAAGTTCCCAAATCCATAGTACAGAATATATGGATTTGTGTTAATGTCACTTCAAGAAGAAAGAAAGAAGACCTGGATATTTTATAGGCTATCAGTTTTGACAGTGAAAGTAAGGGCTTCACCCTCCCTGTTGCTACTGCCTTAAGGTATACTTGTATAAAATAAACAAAAATCATTTCCATAGGTAAAGCTTAGGTAATAAAAAACAAAGCAACATCTGTGCCAAAGGAAACTCTGAGAAAGTTAAGTCTGCATAGTTTGACCTGAAAATGACCACAGCTTGCTTGAATTACATGGCCACCTGTCACAACCATGCTCCAGATTCTTCTAAAACAGTAGGAGTTTGTCACATAAAAGGAATGTGCAGGATTTAAATTATTGGCGACCAGGAGGCCATCCCAAATAATGTGACAGTTTTCAAAACAGAAACAGAAATGACAGGGTTCAATGTCTCCAAAAGTCATGTAATACTCCCTGTTGAGAGAATTCCCATAGAGAAACTGAAGATTAAAATGAGAGTATTGTCACTGGATTTCTAACAAGCTAACTTGTACCAATTAATAAGATTAAATTGGTGAATACCTACTTTGCAGATACATAAATCATCTACCAATGATACATACTTGATTACCAAGTCAGCTTTTTGTGGGAGCATTGAAGGCTGTCCACTGGATGGCGCTACTAGAGATGTTGATAGAGATATTTCTCTGAAACACATTATTTGTCTTATCATAGTCATCATGGAAGGCTTCCCAGGTAATTCAGTGGCAAAGGATCTGCCTGCCAATACAGGAGATACAGGAGGCACCATTTTGATTCTTGAGGTGGGAGGATTCCCCTGAGAATGGAATGGCAGTCCATTCTAGTATTCTTGCCTGGGAAATGCTGTGAACTGAGCAACTGGTGGGATACAGTCCATGGGATCACAAAGAGTAGGACATGATTGAATGACTTAGCATGGCAGCATGCAACCTCCAGAGAAGGCTGGAATTCCACAATCCATGAGCCAATCCTTCAAAGACTGCCTCTTCTTATGTTCCTTTTTCAAGTTACCTTAGAAAGGTGACAATCAAATTTACTGACACTCAGAGGTATTTGCTTTAAGAAAATGCTTACTCTTTGGCTCGCCTTACCAAATACCTCAGAGTTCCTAGGGATGTTAAAACTAATACCTAAGGATTAGGGTATGAGCAAGAAGAAAATAATATCTTATCAGTAGCTTCATCTGAGAAAATTTTTACATGTCCATCCCTAACATCACTGCTTTCCAAAGACACACTCAAAGTTCCTTATGAGGTTTCAGCTGTAACTCCCTCCAAATGAAGCACATCTCACCCTACAGTGTGCTGTACACTGAACTTCTCTACTTGCCTTAAAAAACACTTAGTTCACATTGTATCTTGGACCAGGTTTTCACTTCCTGAAATACCCCTTTTAGATTTCTATTACCCTCAAATTCAATGTTTCTCTTTTTTTTAATGGATAGTCTATTTGTTATTATTTGTAAGTTAATCTGCATTTTATAGTATAGTTCATTTACAGTACTGTGTTAGTTTCAGGTGTACAGCAAAGTGATTTAGTAATGCATATACATGCATCCTTTATTTTTTCAGATTTTTTTCCATATAAGTTATTATAGAATATTGAGTAGAGTTCCCTGTGCTGTGTTACCTATTTTATATGTTATTACCTATTTTATTACCTATTTTATATGCTATTACTGTTCAGTCACTAAGACATATCTGACTCTTTGTGACCCTATGGATTATAGCCCACCAGGCTCCTCTGTCCAATGGGATTTATGTGTATGCTAAACCGAAACTCCTAATTTAACCCATTCCATCTTCCTTTGGTGACCATGAGTTTGTTTTCCAAGTCTGTGAGCCTACTTTTTAAATGAGTTAATTTATATCATCATTGTAGTTTCCACATGTAAGTGGTATCATAAAACATTTGTCTTTCTCTGTCTGACTTACTTCACTTAGTATGGTAGTCTCTAGGTAAATATGTGTTGTTGCAAAATGACATTATTTCATTCTGTCTTATGGCTGAAAGGAGTACAATAAGACTGTATCTTGTCACCCTGTTTTTTTTTTAAAAACTTATATACGGTACAATCAAATTTACTGATCCTTTTCAAGTTACCTTAGAAAGGTGACAATCAAATTTACTGACACTCAGAGGTATTTGCTTTAAGAAAATGCTTACTCTTTGGCTCGCCTTACCAAATACCTCAGAGTTCCTAGGGATGTTAAAACTAATACCTAAGGATTAGGGTATGAGCAAGAAGAAAATAATATCTTATCAGTAGCTTCATCTGAGAAAATTTTTACATGTCCATCCCTAACATCACTGCTTTCCAAAGACACACTCAAAGTTCCTTATGAGGTTTCAGCTGTAACTCCCTCCAAATGAAGCACATCTCACCCTACAGTGTGCTGTACACTGAACTTCTCTACTTGCCTTAAAAAACACTTAGTTCACATTGTATCTTGGACCAGGTTTTCACTTCCTGAAATACCCCTTTTAGATTTCTATTACCCTCAAATTCAATGTTTCTCTTTTTTTTAATGGATAGTCTATTTGTTATTATTTGTAAGTTAATCTGCATTTTATAGTATAGTTCATTTACAGTACTGTGTTAGTTTCAGGTGTACAGCAAAGTGATTTAGTAATGCATATACATGCATCCTTTATTTTTTCAGATTTTTTTCCATATAAGTTATTATAGAATATTGAGTAGAGTTCCCTGTGCTGTGTTACCTATTTTATATGTTATTACCTATTTTATTACCTATTTTATATGCTATTACTGTTCAGTCACTAAGACATATCTGACTCTTTGTGACCCTATGGATTATAGCCCACCAGGCTCCTCTGTCCAATGGGATTTATGTGTATGCTAAACCGAAACTCCTAATTTAACCCATTCCATCTTCCTTTGGTGACCATGAGTTTGTTTTCCAAGTCTGTGAGCCTACTTTTTAAATGAGTTAATTTATATCATCATTGTAGTTTCCACATGTAAGTGGTATCATAAAACATTTGTCTTTCTCTGTCTGACTTACTTCACTTAGTATGGTAGTCTCTAGGTAAATATGTGTTGTTGCAAAATGACATTATTTCATTCTGTCTTATGGCTGAAAGGAGTACAATAAGACTGTATATTGTCACCCTGTTTATTTAACTTATATACAGAGTACACCATACAAAATGCAGGGCTGGATGAATCACAAAATGGAATCAGGATTGCAGGGAGAAATATCAACAGTCTCAAAAATGCAGATGATACCGCTCTAATGGCAGAAAGTGAAGAGAAACAAAAGAACCTCCAAAGGAGGGTTAAAAAGGAGTATGAAAAAGCTGGCTTAAAAGTCAACATTCAGGGGCTTTCCTGGTGGTCCAGTGGGTAGGGACACTGCCTTGCAGTGCCAGGGGCGCCAGTTCGATCCCTGTCCTGGGAAGATCCCACCATGCCACGGAACGGCTGGACCAATGTGTCCAACTACCGAGCCGGAGCTCTGGAGCGCATGCACCCATAGCCGGTGCTTTGCAACAGAGGCCATTGCGATGGGAGGCCCACACGGGCCAAAGAACAATAACAACAGAAAAGATAGGTGAAACTGAATAAATGAAAGACGAATAGAAGTGATCTGCCTGTCCCCTCCCTCTCCAACCCGCCCCCAACCCACCCCCGCCAAAAAGTCAACATTCAAAAAATGAAGATCATGGCATCTTGTTCAAGCACTTCATGGCAAATAGACTGGGGAAAAGTGGAAACAGTGACAGACTTTATTTTCTTGGTCTTCAGAATCACTGTGGATGGTGACTGCAACCATAAAATAAAAAGACACTTGCTCCTTGTAAGAAAAGCAATGGTAAATCTAGCCAGAGTATTAAAATGCAGAGACATCGTTTTTGCCAACAAAGATTTGTATAACAAAAGCTATTGTTTTTCCAACATCACATATGGATGTGAGAGTTGGACCATAAAGAAGGTTAAGTGTTGAAGAAGGGGTACTTCTAAATTGTGCTCGAGGAGACTCTTGAGACTCCTTTGGACTGCAAAGAGATCAAATCAGTCAATCTTAAGGAAGCTATCCCTGAATACTCATTGGAAAGACTGATGCTTAAACTTGAAGTTCTAATACTTTGGCCGCCTGACATAAAGAACTGACTCATTGGAAAAGTCTCTGATGCTGGGGAAGACTGAAAGCAAAAGGAGAAGGGGGCAGCAGAGAATGAGATGGTTTAATAGCGTCACCCACTCAATGGACATGAATTTGAGCAAGGTCTGGGAGATGATGAAAGACAGGGAAGCCTTGTGTGCTTCAGTTAATGAGTTCACAAAGAGTCAGACATGATGTAGTGACTAAGCAGCAATATTCCATTGCATGTATTTTATTTATTCATTCTTTACACACATATTCTTTTTTTTTTTTAACTTTGGCCTCTATCATTGTTTTTTGATGTTTATCGGTCTTCATTCTTTGGCCTGTGTGGGCCTCCCAAATCAGTGGCCTCTCTCTTTGCAGAGCACCGGCTCTGGGTGCCTGTGCTCCAGAGTACTGGCTTGTGATTGGACACACCGGTCCAGCTGCTCCAGGGCACACAGTTCTTCCCGGGCCAGGGATTGAACCAGTGCCCCTTGCACTGCAAGACGGACTCTTTACCCACTGGATCACCAGGGAACCCCTATACACTTGTTCTTTATCTATTATTCTGTTGATGGATATTTAGATTGCTCCCATGTCTTGGCTATAATAAGTAGTGTATATTTTCAAATTATGATTTTCTTTAAAGACCAAAGTCATTGTCCCCTGTGGTTATGTCTTTCCCAGTGCTTTCTTAGCTCTTTCATGATATCTATTGCTTTATTTATGAATGTTAAATGTAATAAATGGTCAACTCAAAATATCAAGAAAAACTAATAACATATATTTAATTTTCTTGTTCTCATACTCTGCATATACACACTTATTCTGTGATATGGACCTGTTGTAAAAAAGTGTCTAGCCAGAGTATTAAAATGCAGAGACATCGTTTTGCCAACAAAGATTTGTATAACAAAAGCTATTGTTTTTCCAACATCACATATGGATGTGAGAGTTGGACCATAAAGAAGGTTAAGTGTTGAAGAAGGGGTACTTCTAAATTGTGCTCGAGGAGACTCTTGAGACTCCTTTGGACTGCAAAGAGATCAAATCAGTCAATCTTAAGGAAGCTATCCCTGAATACTCATTGGAAAGACTGATGCTTAAACTTGAAGTTCTAATACTTTGGCCGCCTGACATAAAGAACTGACTCATTGGAAAAGTCTCTGATGCTGGGGAAGACTGAAAGCAAAAGGAGAAGGGGGCAGCAGAGAATGAGATGGTTTAATAGCGTCACCCACTCAATGGACATGAATTTGAGCAAGGTCTGGGAGATGATGAAAGACAGGGAAGCCTTGTGTGCTTCAGTTAATGAGTTCACAAAGAGTCAGACATGATGTAGTGACTAAGCAGCAATATTCCATTGCATGTATTTTATTTATTCATTCTTTACACACATATTCTTTTTTTTTTTTAACTTTGGCCTCTATCATTGTTTTTTGATGTTTATCGGTCTTCATTCTTTGGCCTGTGTGGGCCTCCCAAATCAGTGGCCTCTCTCTTTGCAGAGCACCGGCTCTGGGTGCCTGTGCTCCAGAGTACTGGCTTGTGATTGGACACACCGGTCCAGCTGCTCCAGGGCACACAGTTCTTCCCGGGCCAGGGATTGAACCAGTGCCCCTTGCACTGCAAGACGGACTCTTTACCCACTGGATCACCAGGGAACCCCTATACACTTGTTCTTTATCTATTATTCTGTTGATGGATATTTAGATTGCTCCCATGTCTTGGCTATAATAAGTAGTGTATATTTTCAAATTATGATTTTCTTTAAAGACCAAAGTCATTGTCCCCTGTGGTTATGTCTTTCCCAGTGCTTTCTTAGCTCTTTCATGATATCTATTGCTTTATTTATGAATGTTAAATGTAATAAATGGTCAACTCAAAATATCAAGAAAAACTAATAACATATATTTAATTTTCTTGTTCTCATACTCTGCATATACACACTTATTCTTAGGTGTTCTGTAAATTTACAACATAAGAAAAATCACTGTTTATATTTAGTCTATATCTTCTCAACCTATATATGAATATATGTTTTTTCTCTTATTATTTTTAGAAAACAGCATTCAGACATATTACAAATTTTTGGTTGACACTTCTCTGTGCTTTGAGATGCTTTGTGGCACATAGAAGTTATACCTACAAGGGGCCTTGGAAATCAGAATATAATTACTTTTTGTACAGATGAGTGAAGTAAGGACAAAAGATATTTACTGCTTCATCCTATAATCATGCAGATTGTAAGGGACAGCATTAGAATTTGATTCCCGTAAGGCCAGAACACTCAGTTACGTATTTTGCAATGTATAGGGAAGCCTGTACATTCACCAAGCCATGCACCAAGGCTCAGTCCTGCATCTTCTAGAGAAGGAGGCACAAAAACAAGATCCACTTACAATGAACTTGCAGGACTTCCAGTGCCAAGGGTCGCAGGAGATGATAAATAGGAAGGGAATAAAAGAGTGTTTCTTATTCAACAGATGGCACTGTGGAAGCAAGCAGTGGAGGCTGAATCCAGGCTTATTATATCCTAAACTCGTGAGTTTTTCAGGACTTTTTGTTCTCACTGCATGTTTCTTCCAAATATGACATATGAAAAACAATCACTCCAAGTTAGATATTCCTCTATAATTTGATAGTATTTGTCATATATTTGTGTCATATAACATATAGTGTGAAATGTGTATATACACTTCAGTTATGTTTGACTTTTTTATAGTTTGATCTGGCACCAGGGAACCCCTATACACTTGTTCTTTATCTATTATTCTGTTGATGGATATTTAGATTGCTCCCATGTCTTGGCTATAATAAGTAGTGTATATTTTCAAATTATGATTTTCTTTAAAGACCAAAGTCATTGTCCCCTGTGGTTATGTCTTTCCCAGTGCTTTCTTAGCTCTTTCATGATATCTATTGCTTTATTTATGAATGTTAAATGTAATAAATGGTCAACTCAAAATATCAAGAAAAACTAATAACATATATTTAATTTTCTTGTTCTCATACTCTGCATATACACACTTATTCTTAGGTGTTCTGTAAATTTACAACATAAGAAAAATCACTGTTTATATTTAGTCTATATCTTCTCAACCTATATATGAATATATGTTTTTTCTCTTATTATTTTTAGAAAACAGCATTCAGACATATTACAAATTTTTGGTTGACACTTCTCTGTGCTTTGAGATGCTTTGTGGCACATAGAAGTTATACCTACAAGGGGCCTTGGAAATCAGAATATAATTACTTTTTGTACAGATGAGTGAAGTAAGGACAAAAGATATTTACTGCTTCATCCTATAATCATGCAGATTGTAAGGGACAGCATTAGAATTTGATTCCCGTAAGGCCAGAACACTCAGTTACGTATTTTGCAATGTATAGGGAAGCCTGTACATTCACCAAGCCATGCACCAAGGCTCAGTCCTGCATCTTCTAGAGAAGGAGGCACAAAAACAAGATCCACTTACAATGAACTTGCAGGACTTCCAGTGCCAAGGGTCGCAGGAGATGATAAATAGGAAGGGAATAAAAGAGTGTTTCTTATTCAACAGATGGCACTGTGGAAGCAAGCAGTGGAGGCTGAATCCAGGCTTATTATATCCTAAACTCGTGAGTTTTTCAGGACTTTTTGTTCTCACTGCATGTTTCTTCCAAATATGACATATGAAAAACAATCACTCCAAGTTAGATATTCCTCTATAATTTGATAGTATTTGTCATATATTTGTGTCATATAACATATAGTGTGAAATGTGTATATACACTTCAGTTATGTTTGACTCTTTGTGATCTCTGGCACCGTAGTTTGCCAGGCTCCTCTGTCCATGGGATGCTCCAGGCAAGAAAACTGGAGTGGGCTGCCATTAGCTTCTCCAGGGGATCTTCCTGACCCAGGGATTTAACCCACATCTCTCTCTTTTTCATGATGCCCTAGCAATATTTATGTATTTATTTTACACGAAAAACATTTTTATTGGGCTATAGCCAATTAAAAACTGTGTGATAGTTTCAGGTGAACAGTGAAGGGGCTCAGCCATACATCTATATGTATCCATTCTCCCCAAAATCCCCTCCCATCCAGGCTGATGCATAACCCACAACTCATTTCTCCCACATATGCAGGTGGGTTCTTTGCCACTAGCGCCACTTGGGAAGTCCATATATATATGCAGCACACCCCCCCCACCCCCACACACACACATGAATATGAAATCCACCCAATCTCATGATTATTATTTCCTATAGCCTGAAAAAGATACAGCAGTAAACAATGGATTTGATTGATTATTGAAGGGGATAATTGAAGAGAAGACTTAACAGTGTGTCAGTAACCTTTACTAAAAGTATTAGCTATGACAATAATCTTCACCTTGCCTCCTGAACATACAGTAAAGTACCTTAGATTTTGAAGATATTCATTTAAATTAGCTCTTATACCAGCTAATAGGAGATGTCAATGCTTGAGATAAAATAAAGGTACCAGTATAACTGTGTTTGTGTTAGTTGCTCAGTCATGTACCCACTCTTTGTGACCCCATGGATTGTAGTCTGTCAGGCTATTCTGTCTGTTGAATCTCCAGGCAAGAATACTGGAGTGGGTAGCCATTCCCTTCTTCAGGAGACCTTCCCAGTCCAGGGTTTGAGCCTGGGTCTCCCTTAATCTGAGCAGATTCTTTACCATCAGAGCCACCAGGGAAGCCCCTAATTCTTTGGCCATGCACCATCGTATACAGGATCTTAGTTCCCTGACCAAGGATTGAACTCACCTGCATTAGAAGGATACAGTCTTAAACATTGGAACTCCAGGGAAAGACAGTAAAATCGGAAGCATTCCATTTACTGAATGAATAAAGTTATTAGGCTTTGGTGGCCTGGACTATGCTGCTGCTTTCAAAGATAGAAGAGACACTTTATACCATATTACAGAGTGATTCTTGATATGTGATATAAAGAGCAGAACAGTGTAATGGAATGATATGTTTTGTGTAAAGTAGGATGAAATAAAGAAGCATATTTTCTTAGACAAAATTTTCCAGAGGAATATATAAGAAATTGCTAATATTGAGTTTCCATAGACAGCGCATGAATGATTGGGAAACATGCATGGCAGAGAGACTTCAGTGAATATCTTTCATGTTTTGAACAATGTGACAGCCCTGCTTATTGAAAAAATAAATGAGATTAAAGTAAAAGCTTCTTTTACACTTTTTCTCAAACACCATCTTTTTATGACACAATTATGGCCTATTGACTTGTTTGTTTTCTTCTAAATATCCTAATGAATGCTCTGTGTCTTATGGATGTCTATATCATTGCCTTACAAACAATAACCCCTTCTAGTAAAAATGTCTCTGAGGCCACAGGAGGCTATATATAATTCAAGTATTAAAATTTCATCAACATTTCATATCAGAATCCTGATATTTACCTATATTTTTCAGCCTGATATATTATGAAACTTTCTCCTTTTCTGAAGACCCAGAGCCAGAGTCTTCCTAGACCCTGAACTGTGATTTATTTTCTTTGTCCTACTTTGACCCATTTCTGCTTCTTGGAGACTTGCTAACTCTACGCCCTTGAGGATGAGAAAAAATAAATCCTTGCAGGTTCTCGGAATATAAATTACAAGAAGTGAACAAGATAAGTGTGCTATAGAAAATTGACTTCCCTTTCTCCAGTGTATGCTTTCAGAATTCTTTTCTTTGTTTTTTTTCCCCCTAACCCTTGAATTAAAGAATTGAGGATTTGTGGCAATATTTCAAATAGCATATTTTTTGTTTGTTTCCTAATATGTTAGATAATTATTTTCAACTGTTTTCAATGAGGTACTTTTTAGAAAAGGAGATAACAAATTCATTCCCTAGAACATATGGGAATGTGGGAAATATTCAGTTTGTATTATCCAAAGATAATCACATTTCAAATATATAAATATTTATGTATATAACTTAGCTTGAATAAGTATGGAAGTTTTGCAATCTACATCACTCCATAGTGATTAATGTGTATCACTCCATAGTGTTTAATGGCTGCCCTCGGCCCGTGACCCACATCTGTGCACCCTTTAGTGAAGGGAATTCACATGTTAGTTTTGAAAGTAAGGTGATACCTGAGAAATAACCCATATTAGAGAATAATTGCTCCTCATATATTACTTAACACTTTGTAAAATCCTAAGATATAAATCTCTGATCTGCTGAAAGCACACCTGAGATAGATAGGTCAAGGACCATTCAGTAAGAACCTCTTCTATGTATAAGTTGTTGTTCATTTGTTACCCAACCCTCACAACCAATCCTATAAATCATTATTAGCGCTCCCATTTTACTGATGAAGATAAAGTCAGAGTAAGTAAGTCACAATCCCTGTCTGGAGAATGAAGGAATTCCAATGGCCCTCTATGAATAAGGATTGTACCTCTAGTCCAACTAATTGTAGAGAATTTGGGTCAAGATTCTATTAAGCACATGCCTGCTACAATAGAGCAACTTGAAAGGGAGGTCTCAGAAGAGGTGAGATCTCTCAACATTTTTCATTTTTAAAAAAAGAATCCTGATATTTACCTATATTTTTCAGCCTGATATATTATGAAACTTTCTCCTTTTCTGAAGACCCAGAGCCAGAGTCTTCCTAGACCCTGAACTGTGATTTATTTTCTTTGTCCTACTTTGACCCATTTCTGCTTCTTGGAGACTTGCTAACTCTACGCCCTTGAGGATGAGAAAAAATAAATCCTTGCAGGTTCTCGGAATATAAATTACAAGAAGTGAACAAGATAAGTGTGCTATAGAAAATTGACTTCCCTTTCTCCAGTGTATGCTTTCAGAATTCTTTTCTTTGTTTTTTTCCCCCTAACCCTTGAATTAAAGAATTGAGGATTTGTGGCAATATTTCAAATAGCATATTTTTTGTTTGTTTCCTAATATGTTAGATAATTATTTTCAACTGTTTTCAATGAGGTACGTTTTAGAAAAGGAGATAACAAATTCATTCCCTAGAACATATGGGAATGTGGGAAATATTCAGTTTGTATTATCCAAAGATAATCACATTTCAAATATATAAATATTTATGTATATAACTTAGCTTGAATAAGTATGGAAGTTTTGCAATCTACATCACTCCATAGTGATTAATGTGTATCACTCCATAGTGTTTAATGGCTGCCCTCGGCCCGTGACCCACATCTGTGCACCCTTTAGTGAAGGGAATTCACATGTTAGTTTTGAAAGTAAGGTGATACCTGAGAAATAACCCATATTAGAGAATAATTGCTCCTCATATATTACTTAACACTTTGTAAAATCCTAAGATATAAATCTCTGATCTGCTGAAAGCACACCTGAGATAGATAGGTCAAGGACCATTCAGTAAGAACCTCTTCTATGTATAAGTTGTTGTTCATTTGTTACCCAACCCTCACAACCAATCCTATAAATCATTATTAGCGCTCCCATTTTACTGATGAAGATAAAGTCAGAGTAAGTAAGTCACAATCCCTGTCTGGAGAATGAAGGAATTCCAATGGCCCTCTATGAATAAGGATTGTACCTCTAGTCCAACTAATTGTAGAGAATTTGGGTCAAGATTCTATTAAGCACATGCCTGCTACAATAGAGCAACTTGAAAGGGAGGTCTCAGAAGAGGTGAGAGGTTGTAGACACACAGAATGTTTATAGTATAGAGCGTAAAGTCACACAGTTGTGAAACATAGCAGCCAAGACCCTACCCTTTCTGCTCTGCCTTGAAATCTCACTGCATCCAGGATTAATATGAAAATAGAAACCCTCTGCCTCAAGACAAGGAAGAATATGGAGCACTACTCACTAGGTAGCTGATGCTTATACCAGGTTTAGAGAATGAAAGGATGTGGATCAGACCATAGGGACAACACATGCTCCTGATTAGAGAGCATATCAGAGCGACAGGCTCACTAGAGAAAGAGTATGTTCATAACTGCTCAGTGAATGAGTACACTAAACAGTGTGGCTTTGTAGAAATATAAGTGTGACTGGAGGAAGGCTGGGGTAGAAAGGAAAGATAGTACTCGATGTAGGGTTTTCCATGGCTTAAGCCACCATGTTGAAAGTGGAAGCTGAAACTAATGGGAGTTAATACTAGACCTGAAATGGGGAAAATAAATACCGTTTTGTCTTTTTGAAAAAATTATTTTGAAATCATGTTGAAAGTCAAATTGCACAGAAGTAAAATAAAGACAAAATGCCATTTGGGATATTATTAAAATACTTTAGGCAAGAAGAGCTGAAGATAAGGGGCTTCCTGGTGGTTCACATGTTAGTTTTGAAAGTAAGGTGATACCTGAGAAATAACCCATATTAGAGAATAATTGCTCCTCATATATTACTTAACACTTTGTAAAATCCTAAGATATAAATCTCTGATCTGCTGAAAGCACACCTGAGATAGATAGGTCAAGGACCATTCAGTAAGAACCTCTTCTATGTATAAGTTGTTGTTCATTTGTTACCCAACCCTCACAACCAATCCTATAAATCATTATTAGCGCTCCCATTTTACTGATGAAGATAAAGTCAGAGTAAGTAAGTCACAATCCCTGTCTGGAGAATGAAGGAATTCCAATGGCCCTCTATGAATAAGGATTGTACCTCTAGTCCAACTAATTGTAGAGAATTTGGGTCAAGATTCTATTAAGCACATGCCTGCTACAATAGAGCAACTTGAAAGGGAGGTCTCAGAAGAGGTGAGAGGTTGTAGACACACAGAATGTTTATAGTATAGAGCGTAAAGTCACACAGTTGTGAAACATAGCAGCCAAGACCCTACCCTTTCTGCTCTGCCTTGAAATCTCACTGCATCCAGGATTAATATGAAAATAGAAACCCTCTGCCTCAAGACAAGGAAGAATATGGAGCACTACTCACTAGGTAGCTGATGCTTATACCAGGTTTAGAGAATGAAAGGATGTGGATCAGACCATAGGGACAACACATGCTCCTGATTAGAGAGCATATCAGAGCGACAGGCTCACTAGAGAAAGAGTATGTTCATAACTGCTCAGTGAATGAGTACACTAAACAGTGTGGCTTTGTAGAAATATAAGTGTGACTGGAGGAAGGCTGGGGTAGAAAGGAAAGATAGTACTCGATGTAGGGTTTTCCATGGCTTAAGCCACCATGTTGAAAGTGGAAGCTGAAACTAATGGGAGTTAATACTAGACCTGAAATGGGGAAAATAAATACCGTTTTGTCTTTTTGAAAAAAAATTATTTTGAAATCATGTTGAAAGTCAAATTGCACAGAAGTAAAATAAAGACAAAATGCCATTTGGGATATTGTTAAAATACTTTAGGCAAGAAGAGCTGAAGATAAGGGGCTTCCCTGGTGGTTCAGTGGGTAAAGAGCCCACCTGGAGTGCAAGGGGCACCTGTTCAACACCTGGCCCCAGAGGATCCCACATGCCGCGGAGCAGCTGGACTGGTGCAACCAAGTACAAGTCAGTGCTCTAGAGCACATACACCCGGAGCTGCTGCTCTGCAGTGAGAGGCCACTGCAATGGGAGACCCACACAGGCCAAAGAAAAGAGACGGATGAAAATAAATAAATAAATAATCAATAAAAGAGGTCAAAATTTTAAAAAAATATAAAAGAGTTGAGGGTAAGTGAAAGCGATGACAGCAGTAAGGAAGAGAGGTGACTCAGGTACAAAAAGCAGTGTTGGCAAGGCTTGGCACTTCCTTTTATTTTTAGGGACATAAAGATGTTACCTCCCTACAAATGACTATTTCTATCATTGTGAACAGGTTAAAGGGGCATAATTTACCCTTTAATATAAACCCCTGGTTTTACAGATAGATTGGTATTCACAAAAAAGTTATTATTGGCATTAAAGAATGTTGATTGGAATTTCGTATTTTAAATTTATTTTCCCCTGATTAGAATGCTTGTATTTATCAATTCTGACCAGCTATAAACAGGATGAATTATTCTCTGCTCTCCCCAAAGACTGAACCTAAAATCGTATCCATATTCATTTCAATGAAGAGTTAATTTTCTAAAGTTTAATGTTAAAAAATAGTAACTCAGCTGTTTTTCCTTTTGTTCCACAGGATAGATTTTAAAATAAATAAATAAAAGGAGGGGAGGAAATTCTTTCCAAAGGTTGTCTGAAAGAAAAACAACTTCACAGATTAAATCTTGCCTTCATTTAGATCTAAGAGGAGAGTTATGATAGTTTGTCTCCATGGAGGCAGAACATATCTCTGGGACTTATGTTTTGTTAACTTGTTTGCTGGGCTTTTTTTCCAATCTGCTCATTTGTTTTCCTTATTTTATTTATCTATTTGTGGATGGATAATTATCCACCACCCTTTTGTCCCCTAACTGCGGATGTTCTGTTTTTGTCAGATTTGTTTTCCCTTGATTGTTTTCTTGCTGCAACCATCATGCAATAGGGTGATACATTTTTCATCTAATTATAATTTTCTTTATTATGCAAATTTCAAGCTTAATAATGGCACAAACAGATAAGAAAAAGTCTCTGGAGTTTCTGTGGTTTTACCACATAATGACACATTATTTAGACCAAATCTCTCAGATCATTTCTGGGCATACATTGAAATCATCAGAAAGAAGTCAAAATATCATTTCAGCTAAAAAAAAGAAAAGCTCAGTAAGGCCCAATATTGATACCCTAGTGCAGGTAGCAGTAAAGTTAAAATATGCACAGTGTTTCAATGAGGTATAGTTCTCTACTGAATTAAGAACCTAAAATATTATTTGTTTTAGTTCATGTCTCCTCTGTGTTTGAGATATCAATTACCATTAAACCCATAATTAGTATATACTAGCTTTATTTGTAAATATTTATATTTGCAAATATTAAAGTTGGAACTCCTTGGAACTGACAGCTTTTAATTTTTTTCTGGAAAACCTAGCCTACTACCCAGTGACTCAAATGGAGTAATTTAAATTGTATGATAGAATGACCAATGAACATTATTGCTTAATTGCTTCTTTTTAATTTTGGCTTTCTTCATTGGTTTTTTATTTGTTTATTTTCATCCATCTTTATTCTTTGGCATGCATGGGTCTCCCATTGCAGTGGCCTCTCTCGTGGCAGAGCACCAGCTCTGGGTGCATGTGCTCCAGGGAAGCCCTACTGCTTAATTTTGACAGGTGAATATTTGGAGATCAATCAGCATAGCAAGTTTTTAAGCTGTCAAAATAAGGAAATTGATTTCCTTATATGAATTTATGTATGAAAGGAAACTCTTTGGGGTTTATCTATCTGCTATACCATCTTTGCAGGAAATGTGTATGATCATTTATGGAGATCTTCATGATATAGTCAAACATAAACAATGCAGAAAAAGACAGTGCTACATTTTATGAAGTATGTTGTATTAGTTTTCTAATGCTAATGTAACAAGTTACCATAAATTTAATGGTTTAAAAAAACAAGAAATTACTGTCTTATGTTTATTTGGGCTAGAAATCCAACAAGGATCTCAGAGGACTAAACCAAGGCATCAGCAGGCTGCATTCCTTTCTGCTGGCTCTATGGAAGAGTACATTTGCTTGTCTTCCCAACTTCTACAGGTTGCCCACACTCCTTGACCCATGCCCCCCTTCCTTCTTCTTTAAAATCAGTAATGGCAGGTTGAGACTTACACCTATAACCTCCGTCTTCCGTTTTTTTTTCTCCCTCTTCCATTTTTAAGAACCCTTATGATTACCATTGCACCCACCTGAATGATTCAGAACATTCTCCCTACTTAAAATCAGACAATTCATAGCTTTAATTCCATCTGCCATGGGATTCCTCCTTGCCATGTAAATGAACAAATTCATAGGTTACAGGGATTAAGACATAGGTACCTTTGTTGGGAGTGGGGGCCATTTTCTATGTAAAACACATACATTTTGTGCATTTCCTCTAATAATTTTGTAATAACATGTAAATTACACAGTCATGTAATGTTTTGTCAAATAACAAACATTTCCAATTTGTATACATTTGCATTTATTTGAATAAGTAAATGGTATAGCATTAATGTAAATTATCTGTATTCTTAAAATAGTTAATAACAATAAAGAGGGAAAACATTTATACTCCTAAAACCAATGACCATGTATTTTAATAAATACAGTGAAGGAATAGGATCATTAAGGCCAACTTCTGAGAGGTTAATCAAGATTTAAAAAAAAACTGTATTTTTAGTGAAAAAGTCTTCCGTGTAATTCTAGGATTAGATTTTAGAATTCCAGAGGCAGTATCTGTCTATTTATATCAGTCTTCTCCAAGGGTATGAGGTGATATAGAATATAATGTCATCCAGATTAGTACATTGTTAATCATCTTTTGATTTGAAAAATATGAGAAATTTACATGGATAAGTATGTTTAATATGAAAAAGTTACATGGGTATATGTACTTGTATGTGTGTACACATGTGTATACAACAGATAATTTGTTTCCTCAAAAGTAATTGAGTTGAAATTACTTCAATAAATAGTGTCTTTGTAAATATTAAGCAGCATGACTCTAGCTGTGCCATTATGGGCCAAGTTTACATTATCAGTGCAATAAAACATGGAAAAACTGAGACACACAACAGATCTCTAGATGTATGGTTTTCTTTACAGAGATTTTGTTGAGCAGTTTTGGATGTTATTGTTCTCTATTATTTTTATGAAAACTCCCAGGTTTCTCTTTGTGAAATAATAAGTAAAAACCTATAATAGAATCGACTGGAAATGAAAGAAATGGACAATAAATGTGTATCAGTGGCTACTCACATATGCATCCTTATAACTTGAATAGTTATCCTGAAGGATGATATTTCAAAGTACTAGCAAGACAAGAATAACGACTAACCACAGAGCACTTAAAGACAGACTTTGGTTTAGTAGTTAAAAGTTTTCCTTTGGGGAGAGACATATCTTATTCTCAACTCTAATATTGACAGATAGATTCACCATTAGCAATGAGTCTTGAACAACAACGTCACACGACTTTGTCGGATAGCCTCAGGAAAATTAACACCTTTACTACACCTTTATCTTATCTTCCCAAATTACTTAGTATATAATGGGGAGACACTATGTAAATAGTTTCAAGTTTTTCAAGAAAGATGATCAATGAGGGAAAATGTGACATAAATGCAGGATCAAACATGAAAATAATATATATTGGTGTTGCCATGTGGTAAAAATAAATTATAAGTTTCAATCTCTCAGAAGACAAGTTTGTATGACTCCTCAAGGTCAACCAATGTCATGTACACTATCTCTTCATAACATGAAAGGTGATTATGTTTCTCTATCACTAAACAGGTTTTAAGACCAGAGTATCTGCTTATTTTTCCTCTATTTTATTTACTTTGATTATATTTTATCAGAATTGATTTAAAAACTAAAGTAATCATATTCAAGGAACTATTTCTTAGAGCTTCTCAATTACTTCCTCCAAAAATTTCAAAGCCTCAACAAAAAACCATAAAAAACCAAAAAGGCCAATTTTTGGTCTAATTTGATTTTTCCACGCTCGTATAGACACAGTCACAGTCTCGAGTTGAAATTACTTCAATAAATAGTGTCTTTGTAAATATTAAGCAGCAAGACTCTAGCTGTGCCATTATGGGCCAAGTTTACATTATCAGTGCAATAAAACATGGAAAAACTGAGACACACAACAGATCTCTAGATGTATGGTTTTCTTTACAGAGATTTTGTTGAGCAGTTTTGGATGTTATTGTTCTCTATTATTTTTATGAAAACTCCCAGGTTTCTCTTTGTGAAATAATAAGTAAAAACCTATAATAGAATCGACTGGAAATGAAAGAAATGGACAATAAATGTGTATCAGTGGCTACTCACATATGCATCCTTATAACTTGAATAGTTATCCTGAAGGATGATATTTCAAAGTACTAGCAAGACAAGAATAACGACTAACCACAGAGCACTTAAAGACAGACTTTGGTTTAGTAGTTAAAAGTTTTCCTTTGGGGAGAGACATATCTTATTCTCAACTCTAATATTGACAGATAGATTCACCATTAGCAATGAGTCTTGAACAACAACGTCACACGACTTTGTCGGATAGCCTCAGGAAAATTAACACCTTTACTACACCTTTATCTTATCTTCCCAAATTACTTAGTATATAATGGAGAGACACTATGTAAATAGTTTCAAGTTTTTCAAGAAAGATGATCAATGAGGGAAAATGTGACATAAATGCAGGATCAAACATGAAAATAATATATATTGGTGTTGCCATGTGGTAAAAATAAATTATAAGTTTCAATCTCTCAGAAGACAAGTTTGTATGACTCCTCAAGGTCAACCAATGTCATGTACACTATCTCTTCATAACATGAAAGGTGATTATGTTTCTCTATCACTAAACAGGTTTTAAGACCAGAGTATCTGCTTATTTTTCCTCTATTTTATTTACTTTGATTATATTTTATCAGAATTGATTTAAAAACTAAAGTAATCATATTCAAGGAACTATTTCTTAGAGCTTCTCAATTACTTCCTCCAAAAATTTCAAAGCCTCAACACCATAAAACATGCAATAGAAAGTCTTGCTTAGCACATTTTTCTCTCTTAATGTAAATTGAATGGGCCAAATTTTATGGTCTAATTTGATTTTTCCACGCTCGTATAGACACAGTCACAGTCTCAAAGGGGTTTCATCACATTGAATTAGTACAAACCAAAGTGCATTAAATGATAGGCACTGCAGAAGTCCTATTTCAGATAAAAACACAGCATTTTCAATAAAAGGATATCTACTTTCCTGCCTAGTACGTTCACAGAGAGACAAATTGTAGGCTTTTAGCATTACACCTTAAGGTATGAAAGTCAAAAGCTCTATTCTTGTTCAGTGATAGCTTTTTAAATGAAAGAAGAGGTTTTGGTTTTCAGTGACAATTGTCATAGCATATTAGAGGACCTTGAAAACTCAGAGCTAGTCATTCTTACCTGCCTTAAAATATAACGCAACTAACATCAGATTTGATAACTCAGGCTTTAGCTCAAGGCCTCATGACTATTGTCACAAGGATTTCTATCCAGATGGTTAAAGCAAGAACACCTAAAATCTGGTTAGTATATAGTAGTATCATTTTCTGGAGGGAGGAAGGCTTCCCTGGTGGCTCAGCTCTAGAGCTACATAAAGACTTTCACTCTGGCATGAGTTCCGACTTCCAAGTTATTGGCGGAAGACTCATAATTGATTATTTCCATAATGTAACAAGCCTACTATATTTCTTCCTTATTATCCTCTACTTGCCCTCTAGAGTTCTCATGTGGCTCAGTGGTAAAGAGTACACCCACAAATGCAGGAGACACAGGTACAATCCTTGGGTCAGGAAAATCCTCTGGAGGAGGACACAGCAACCCACTCCAGTATTCTTCCCTTGGAAATCCCATGGACAGAGTCACCTGGTGAGCTGCAGTACACAGGTTTGCAAAGAGTCAGTATAATTTAGCAGCTGAGCAGATACATACACATGTGTCCTCTAAATCAATATCATATATTTCAGATATTTTTTAAGGATTTTACTTTCAGGCAAAAAAATTGTTATTTCAGTAATGGTGAAGTTCCTATGTTGGTGTTCAGTAGCTAAGTCGTGTCTGACTCAATGCAACCCCATAGACTATAGTCTGCTGGGCTCTTCTGTCCATAGGATTTCCCAGTTAAGAACACTGGACTGGGTTGCTATTTCCTTCTCCTGGGGATCTTTCTGGATCAGGAATCAGACTAGTCTCCTGCAATGGCAGGCTTATTCCTTCCAGTTAAGCCACCAGGGAAGCTCCTGTTTCATATAGTACATGAGTATTCCAGTTGACTTGGATCTCTGTTCCACGTTGTCCTTTAGAGATTCAGGTTCTTCCATCTCTTCTCCCTACTTACTAAGGTGTTTTCTCTTACCTAATATGTCAAAATGGAGTCATCTCACACATTAAAACCAGACTCTACTGTTTCAAGGATGAGATCTAGAAATCTATTTCACTTTTAGTTTTGTTCTGTTGACTGAAACTCAATTACATGCCTATTCCTAACTGAAAGGACCTATTTTCATATTTCATATGTTGAGACACTTTGACTCTAGCTGAATAGTCATGTTCCTCTGTACGTTCATGGCTTTATCACAAAAACAAAGAAGAAAACTATAGTGAGGCTACTATTAGCTGTCTCTTTCTATGATCTAGTAAAATAAGGCAGTACCTTGTATGCTTAAAATGTTGAAGCAAGTAGAAGATTGGTAGATAGATAAATATAATATATTGAAGTAAATAGAAAATAGCATAAAGCCAGAAAAACAATGATATCCCATATTAAAAAAAAAAAAAAGCTTAAATGCTCCAATACGGAGAAAAACTATCATTTAGAAAGCTCATAAGTTTAAGTTTCAGACTCTTAAATTTTAAAAAGATAGCCAATAGAGAAGTTATATAAAAATGATAGTAGAAGATACATTCATCCTGTTCTTACTATCGTCTGTCATTGTTTGAAGTGCTTTACATATGCTTGCCTAGTAAATATGGACAGATTCGAAACAGCTTAAAAAGAGATTAGTGAATTAAAAGCCATTTACACGGAGCTTCCCAGGTGGCCCAAGTGGTAAAAAACTGCCTGCTAATGCACGTTAGAATTAAGAGATGTGGGTTCCATGCCTGGGTTGGGAAGATCCCCTGGAGGAGAGCACCGCAGCCCAGCCTGGTATTCTTGCCTGCAGACTCCCCTTCATGGAGCCTTGGGCAGTCTCCATCCATAGGCTCACACAGAGTCTGACTCAACTGGAGCACCTTAGCACAAACATACGTGATACACTGGAGATGGAGAATAAGGAAAAGGTAGGAGATACAAAAGTAGCATGTAAAATTGCACTTACGACTAGTAACAAAAGTGGTTTTAAAACTCAGTGGTTGGTGGTGGCCTTAATGTGGACAAAGCAGGAAACTACATTGCATGAAGGTAACATATTTAATCCATATAAGTACTAGTTCTATTGTTCTCTTCTTCCTCTTCTACTTTCCTGACTCTTTTAAACTCCGATGCTTTTAAGTGAATTTCCCTAGGAATCCCAAACTCATTGCTCTTTTCATTTCTCTCCCTTCATTTTAACTACTTTTAGTATTTCAACCAACTTTTCCCTTTATGTAAATAATTGCCAAGTATACATCTCTTGTCTTATTTTTATTGTTGAGTTTCTGTTATGATTTCAGACTTTTTCAATAATGTTCATGGAATTCTCCAGTTAACATAAAGCTCATCATGCCAACAAACAGACTAGTCCTTCCTTATTAAATGTACTCAGTTTTCTACTCATTTTTCAGTCTTCTCATTAAGCATGTTTCGCTTAGCCAATCATGAAATTTGTATTCATTTGTTCAGTTATCAAATATATATTTAATAACTCCTGTGAGATAGGTACTGGGAATAAGATGGAATGTGAGAGAGTCAGTATGTCTGTACCTGGAATGTAACATAGAACAACACACAACTCTAGATCTTGGCTGTGTGTGTCAGTGGGCATGGATGTACACTTTGTAGAAAAGACAGGGTATATGATGCAGATCACCAGTGGTAAACCACAGGGGCTGTCGGGGAAGTCTACTAGCTTGAAAGGCCAGTCATAAAATGATCCCAGGAGACGTATTGGAAGCAGAAGGCAAAGTCAGCACAACTATTCTGACATGGGAGAGAGCATTTGATTCTGTTCTAAGATGAGAGAAAATAACTGGATGGAAAGAAGAGATTGGTATGAAAAAGGTTGGAGAGTTTGGCAAAGTCTAAAGAATGGAAGTTTTCAAGATAGGGGTTTGGATTTAATTTGCAGTGCAAAAACACATCTGCCCTGAAGACAAAAATTTGGGGATCATTATCACCTAAAGTTTGGTAATAAGTGGCATATCCTTTGGGGACTATGGACAGGGTATAGCTTACGTCAGAAACCCTCTTTTTTTTCAATATTTAATGATCAAAATGAAGGCTCTTCCATATGGATGAAAAGGGAGTTAAAAGACTATTCAGTAAGACAGAATGATATCAGGAAGAATTTTAAAAAGGTAAGAGAGTATTTCAAGGAGAAAGAGTTAACTGAATATGATATTATTGAAAGAGAAAATTAGGATAAAACTGAAAAAGAACATTTTGAACTAGAATGGATGAAATAGATCCCTGATGACCTGGGCAATATCGCATTTGGAAAGGGAAGCCTCTCTCCTTCATTTTAACAAACCCTATTGCTCTTTTCATTTCTCTCCCTTCATTTTAACTACTTTTAGTATTTCAACCAACTTTTCCCTTTATGTAAATAATTGCCAAGTATACATCTCTTGTCTTATTTTTATTGTTGAGTTTCTGTTATGATTTCAGACTTTTTCAATAATGTTCATGGAATTCTCCAGTTAACATAAAGCTCATCATGCCAACAAACAGACTAGTCCTTCCTTATTAAATGTACTCAGTTTTCTACTCATTTTTCAGTCTTCTCATTAAGCATGTTTCGCTTAGCCAATCATGAAATTTGTATTCATTTGTTCAGTTATCAAATATATATTTAATAACTCCTGTGAGATAGGTACTGGGAATAAGATGGAATGTGAGAGAGTCAGTATGTCTGTACCTGGAATGTAACATAGAACAACACACAACTCTAGATCTTGGCTGTGTGTGTCAGTGGGCATGGATGTACACTTTGTAGAAAAGACAGGGTATATGATGCAGATCACCAGTGGTAAACCACAGGGGCTGTCGGGGAAGTCTACTAGCTTGAAAGGCCAGTCATAAAATGATCCCAGGAGACGTATTGGAAGCAGAAGGCAAAGTCAGCACAACTATTCTGACATGGGAGAGAGCATTTGATTCTGTTCTAAGATGAGAGAAAATAACTGGATGGAAAGAAGAGATTGGTATGAAAAAGGTTGGAGAGTTTGGCAAAGTCTAAAGAATGGAAGTTTTCAAGATAGGGGTTTGGATTTAATTTGCAGTGCAAAAACACATCTGCCCTGAAGACAAAAATTTGGGGATCATTATCACCTAAAGTTTGGTAATAAGTGGCATATCCTTTGGGGACTATGGACAGGGTATAGCTTACGTCAGAAACCCTCTTTTTTTTCAATATTTAATGATCAAAATGAAGGCTCTTCCATATGGATGAAAAGGGAGTTAAAAGACTATTCAGTAAGACAGAATGATATCAGGAAGAATTTTAAAAAGGTAAGAGAGTATTTCAAGGAGAAAGAGTTAACTGAATATGATATTATTGAAAGAGAAAATTAGGATAAAACTGAAAAAGAACATTTTGAACTAGAATGGATGAAATAGATCCCTGATGACCTGGGCAATATCGCATTTGGAAAGGGAAGAATATTTCATTCAAAGGATCCAGGATTTTATCTTTACTAAATATTTATATGAAATTATTTCTAAAGTATTTTCTTTTCTATTTTCTTAAAGTAAATGCAGACATAGAGAACAGAGCATGGACAAGGGCAGGTGAGAGAAAGGAGAGTGTGAGATGAGTGAAGACAGTAACGTGGAAGCATACACAGTGCCACAGTAAAACAGATAGCTAATGGAAATTTGCTGTGTGAATCAGGGAATTCAGTCTGGGCTCTGTAACAATCTAGAGGGTAGGAAAATGTGGGAGGTTGGAGGGAGGTTCCAGAGGGAAGGCACGTATGTACACCTATGGCTAATTCATGTTGATGTATGGCAAAACTTAAACCAATATTCTAAAGCAATCATAAATCAATTTAAAACAAATACAATTTTAAAAAGAGATCTGAATAATTTAATATTTCTTTAAAGGCTCAATCATCATAAAGTAAATTATTGTTTTAATGTTTTATATTGTTGTCATTTGATGTTTTGGAGATATGGGAGACTGTTTATTCCCACTCTATCTCTAGATAGGGATATGTGTGCCTGCATCTACATGTGTGTCTCGGTGTGTGTAATGGTTGTCTTGTTGGTTAGTTTTCTAATTTATTGGCTTTTAAGCTTTTTCATTCTCCTCTCTTTACATTGGGCTACATAGCATAACTTCTTGCTTTGTTGGCCTAGTTAAATAAATACATACTTGATTAAAAACAAACAAACAAAAAAGAACTTTGTTCATGTTTCAGTTAATGTATAACTTTGTATAATTTATTGAAATAAAAGGTTTGGGGATCATTATCACCTAAAGTTTGGGGGAACTATGGACAGGGTATAGCTTACGTCAGAAACCCTCTTTTTTTTCAATATTTAATGATCAAAATGAAGGCTCTTCCATATGGATGAAAAGGGAGTTAAAAGACTATTCAGTAAGACAGAATGATATCAGGAAGAATTTTAAAAAGGTAAGAGAGTATTTCAAGGAGAAAGAGTTAACTGAATATGATATTATTGAAAGAGAAAATTAGGATAAAACTGAAAAAGAACATTTTGAACTAGAATGGATGAAATAGATCCCTGATGACCTGGGCAATATCGCATTTGGAAAGGGAAGAATATTTCATTCAAAGGATCCAGGATTTTATCTTTACTAAATATTTATATGAAATTATTTCTAAAGTATTTTCTTTTCTATTTTCTTAAAGTAAATGCAGACATAGAGAACAGAGCATGGACAAGGGCAGGTGAGAGAAAGGAGAGTGTGAGATGAGTGAAGACAGTAACGTGGAAGCATACACAGTGCCACAGTAAAACAGATAGCTAATGGAAATTTGCTGTGTGAATCAGGGAATTCAGTCTGGGCTCTGTAACAATCTAGAGGGTAGGAAAATGTGGGAGGTTGGAGGGAGGTTCCAGAGGGAAGGCACGTATGTACACCTATGGCTAATTCATGTTGATGTATGGCAAAACTTAAACCAATATTCTAAAGCAATCATAAATCAATTAAAAACAAATACAATTTTAAAAAGAGATCTGAATAATTTAATATTTCTTTAAAGGCTCAATCATCATAAAGTAAATTATTGTTTTAATGTTTTATATTGTTGTCATTTGATGTTTTGGAGATATGGGAGACTGTTTATTCCCACTCTATCTCTAGATAGGGATATGTGTGCCTGCATCTACATGTGTGTCTCGGTGTGTGTAATGGTTGTCTTGTTGGTTAGTTTTCTAATTTATTGGCTTTTAAGCTTTTTCATTCTCCTCTCTTTACGTTGGGCTACATAGCATAACTTCTTGCTTTGTTGGCCTAGTTAAATAAATACATACTTGATTAAAAACAAACAAACAAAAAAGAACTTTGTTCATGTTTCAGTTAATGTATAACTTTGTATAATTTATTGAAATAAAAGGTTAAGACAAGATTTCTAATCAATAAAGATCCCATACCATCATTTTATAAGATGGTTGGGAGAAGCAAATAAAGTTGATGGAATCATTGATAAGACCATAAAACACTGTGCAATTATAGATACTAGTATTGCTAGATATATACTAATATTAATTCTAGAAGCCTCATCTCAATTAATTTACTCTTCATACTCTTCTCTGAGCTATAAGTTTTGGTGTAGATTTTTTATTATGAGTAGTCTAAAATATAAGAAATGGTTTGTAGATTGGAAAAGCTGTTACTGTGTTCTAACTACAAATGTTATTTTGGTCACACACCATTCCCTTTCCCTTTTTGAAAGTGTTGTTAGATCTTCTAGGTCACCTCTAAGTAATATCTGACAGTAAGGGGTGGCTGTACACAGACATTGTTGAATATTATGTAACCAGGTTTACTAAAATGAATGGCATTTTCCCTTTTGTTTTACTGTTGTATATTCTCTTTAATTCCAAAAATGATCACACATTATAGAAGACAAGCTGTATCAGTGACAGTTATGTTAAAACATATTTTCTAACTCAAAATACACATACTGTGATCTCAGGAATTTTGTAGCACAGTTTTCTACTTAAGAAAATAATTGTTCAATATGCTAAAAAACTCAAAATTTGAATTGTCTAGACAATTGTCAAGACTTCCCCAGTGGCTCAGCAACAGAATCTGCCTGCAATGCAGGAGATTGTTTTATGGTTTTTTTTTTTTAAGATTTATTTATTTATTTATTTTGGGAGGGGTCAGGTTGGAGAGGGAGGGGAGTGGGCGGGCCACTTCTATTGGACTTCCATTACTCTATTTTCATCCGTCTTTGTTCTTTGGCTCCTGTGGGCCTCCCATCGCAGTGGTCTCTCTCGTTGCAAAGCAGCGGTTCAGGGTACATGCGCTCCAGAGCTCTGGCTTGTAATTGGCCACACTGGTCTAATTGCTCCACAGCATATGGGATCTTCCTGTGCCAGGGATAGAACCTGTCGCCCTTGAGTTGCAAGTAGACTCTTTACCCACTGGACCACCAGGAAAGGCCCCAAAGTCTCTCCTTTCTCAGCTTATATCACTTCTTGATTTTGCATTATAAAGTATGATTAAAGATTTGCAATCCAAATAAAAATACTCTAAGGCTTAATTTTCTAAAATCATTGAAGGTAATTGTTTACTGACAGCAGTACTGGGCTGCAGACAACCAGTAAACTCCAAAATGTGGTAATAATTTTGAAATTATTATTATAAGTACTATTTTTGAAGAAGTAGTTTGTATGTGACAGTAAGAACCTTTCCTTCTTCTAGATAAATGTGATCCCAGCTTAGCCTAACAAGGTCTACAAAGATGACTCTAATGTTAGGGAACTAGTATGCTCTCCTAAAAAGAAGTTTTGTCTTTGGTTTTTCTACATTATCAGAGTATTCACTGAAAATGAGGCTTTGTAAATTTTTACCTCAATTGCATTAATGTTTGCAAATGGTCTAGAAACATATGAAATCTATCAAGAATGTCAAGTTCCTGAAGATCAATGGTGGCCATTCTAATCATACTCAAGTCCTAAAAAGTCCACTACAGAAAGATTGTCTTATGTGGGAAGAATTTTACCAAAATCATGAGAAAAAAACTAGACTCTTCACTTTTTTGTTTGTGTTTCTTTGATTTGTTAAGCAAAGGAAAACCACTTAGCTGCTCATGAAAGGATAGGAATAATCCTTGAGAACATCTCAGGTACTCTGAAACCAAACTATTCAGAAATTTTAAGTATGATATATTAGAAATAAGTGGAGAAATATCTTGGTGAAATGACAATAAATTTGAGTTTTATCTTTCTAGTCTTAAATATTACCTTTATCATCCACTAAATACACGCAGTACTTTCTGATATATTCTTTAGGGTTTGTCATGTTTTAAACAAGTGAGACAGCAAAACTACAAGAGTTCAAAGTGTGGAAAAGTACACACATTTGGTATTATTTGCATTTAATTCACTAGGAAAGATATACCTAAAAATGTATCATAAACATCTGTTCAGGGGCTTCCCTCTTGGTTCAGTGGTTAAGAATCTGCCTGCTAATCCAGGGGACATGGGTTCGATTCCTGGTCTGGGAAGATCCCATATGCCTCAGGGCAACTAAGTCTACATGCCACAACTACTGAGCCCATGTGCCGCAACTACTAAAGCCCTTACACCTAGAGCCTGTGCTCTACAACAAAAGAAGCCACTGCAATGAGAAGCCCAAGCACAACAACTAGAGAGTGGCCCCCACTCACTATAACTAGAGAACACTCACACAGCAATGAAGACCCAGCATGGCTAAAATTAAATGAATATTTTTTAAAAATCTGTTCAAGTTTTCTTGTCTTACTTTCAATCTGGACTTGAGGAAATATATTTATGGAGATGATTGTTACCTTCCATATTTAATTTTTTACAATCATCAATTTTATGTATTGATGCAGTATTTATGATGTTTAGTAGAGATAAGAATATGTATTTGTTTTTCCCTAAGGTTAAATACATCTTAATAACTGTGGGTTTTACGTCACTAATTTTCCTTCCAATTCTAAATGAGCAGAATAGTTATTCACTTTCACTTTGGACAGAGAGAAATTAAGTCATGAAGAACAATAGTTACTGCTAGAAGATCAGAGTGTGGCAGGTAGAAAATACTAGAGGGAAATTTCTACCTTCATTTATATTCAGCCATAGCTCTTAAGTTGCTGTTAACACTTGAGTGAAAATTTCCCTTAAGTCTTATCTTTCTTCAAGGGGTAGAACGAAACATTTTGCAATACTGAAGCATGTTTGTAGGTATTTCCCAGGTGGAAAAAACTAGACTCTTCACTTTTTGTTTGTGTTTCTTTGATTTGTTAAGCAAAGGAAAACCACTTAGCTGCTCATGAAAGGATAGGAATAATCCTTGAGAACATCTCAGGTACTCTGAAACCAAACTATTCAGAAATTTTAAGTATGATATATTAGAAATAAGTGGAGAAATATCTTGGTGAAATGACAATAAATTTGAGTTTTATCTTTCTAGTCTTAAATATTACCTTTATCATCCACTAAATACACGCAGTACTTTCTGATATATTCTTTAGGGTTTGTCATGTTTTAAACAAGTGAGACAGCAAAACTACAAGAGTTCAAAGTGTGGAAAAGTACACACATTTGGTATTATTTGCATTTAATTCACTAGGAAAGATATACCTAAAAATGTATCATAAACATCTGTTCAGGGGCTTCCCTCTTGGTTCAGTGGTTAAGAATCTGCCTGCTAATCCAGGGGACATGGGTTCGATTCCTGGTCTGGGAAGATCCCATATGCCTCAGGGCAACTAAGTCTACATGCCACAACTACTGAGCCCATGTGCCGCAACTACTAAAGCCCTTACACCTAGAGCCTGTGCTCTACAACAAAAGAAGCCACTGCAATGAGAAGCCCAAGCACAACAACTAGAGAGTGGCCCCTACTCACTATAACTAGAGAACACTCACACAGCAATGAAGACCCAGCATGGCTAAAATTAAATGAATATTTTTTAAAAATCTGTTCAAGTTTTCTTGTCTTACTTTCAATCTGGACTTGAGGAAATATATTTATGGAGATGATTGTTACCTTCCATATTTAATTTTTTACAATCATCAATTTTATGTATTGATGCAGTATTTATGATGTTTAGTAGAGATAAGAATATGTATTTGTTTTTCCCTAAGGTTAAATACATCTTAATAACTGTGGGTTTTACGTCACTAATTTTCCTTCCAATTCTAAATGAGCAGAATAGTTATTCACTTTCACTTTGGACAGAGAGAAATTAAGTCATGAAGAACAATAGTTACTGCTAGAAGATCAGAGTGTGGCAGGTAGAAAATACTAGAGGGAAATTTCTACCTTCATTTATATTCAGCCATAGCTCTTAAGTTGCTGTTAACACTTGAGTGAAAATTTCCCTTAAGTCTTATCTTTCTTCAAGGGGTAGAACGAAACATTTTGCAATACTGAAGCATGTTTGTAGGTATTTCCCAGGTGGAAAGTAAGGTCAATGTCTAACAAGGCTATTCAGAAGGAAAAAGAAAGATAAATAGCAAGTAATTCATAATTTGTAGAATAAAATAAGAATTAAACTTAATAAATTTACTGTTTGTTTTCAAATTCTAAAATCCTATGAATATGAAAAATAGTGAAATTAAAGTTAGCATTGGGTGAATATCGAAGGTAAACAATGCAAAATGCTTATGTATAAATTATTTTTCAGAATTTATTTAACATATGTCAAAGCTTATATATATAGTCAAAATTTTAGGATATTTTATAGAGTATAGTAAAAGAAATTTGAAGTTTTAGATACTTTCATGTGGGGCTCTGAATTGAAAGAGGACTGTTTTAAGCATAAAGAAGCTTAAGCACATGTTTACAGTTTGGAGCTAAGATGGCCCCTACAGGGAGGGGTGTGGGAGTGAAAAGAAGCTTAAGCACATTGTTTCAGCTTGGAGCTAAGATGGCGCCTACAGGAAGGGACATGGAAATGAAGGTAAGCTTAAGTGCATTGTTTAAAGAAGTTTAAGCACATGTTTGCAGCTAAGATGGCGCCTACAGGAAGAGACAGGGCGTGATCTAAATTGTTAATTGATAGTCAAAATTTCTGATTGGTTCCCCTGGCTGCCGCGCTCGTGAATGATTGCTTGGCCTTTAGCTTGATTGGTGTAATCTATAGGAAGTCCCGTGCAAAACCCCCTTCACTTGCCTATAAAAGCTGTGGATCTTCATTAATAAAGCGGAACTACTTCGATGGAACCCCTGTCGCGTCTGATTGTCCCTTGCCTCAGCCGAGGGGCTGCGGGGCGGACAGTTCAAGGTTTGCCTCTCTCCGAGATCTCCCGGTTCCGCTGGGAGTAATCCCTGCTGCCTTCCCTTTCTGCGGAAGGTCCCCGCACTTTCATTCTCCAATTCATATTTATTCTTCCAGCAAATATCTTAGTCCATAGGGTATCACTATTTTCACCAGAAAAAATAAAGGCCTTAAACAGATTAAGTCATTTTATTTGAGAGTACTTGTTTGTTAAAGACATCCTCAAGGTAAGAATGTTCCAAGTCTTAATTCATTGCTCTTTCTAGTACATAAAACTGACCCACAGCCACAATATTGTTCTCCCTGAAAAACATTTCATTCAAACTAGAAAGCAATCAGTGTGTGATTTTGACTAGGGTGAAGTAAAAAAGCAAGCAAATTTTATCCCTACAAAACAGGTACACAACTGGATCAAATTGTCAAAAACAAGCATTTTAGTGGATCATTGATAAGACAGGGGACAAATCTTGAGATTGTTCAGTCCCTGGAAGGGCCCTGGCCAATCAAACCACAGGCTTAACAACATTCTGAGTTGTTAAGACAAAACAAACATCATTAGCATGAAAAGAGAGCTGCAATTTGCTCAGGGTTTGATGATGATATCAATTTGCATTTTGGGATTATAAACAGAAACTGAACTGCAGTCTTTGAAGTCTCACCCAGCCTGGGACCTTGACCCAACTGGGACTCCAGATGTGCTGTCACATGGGACTTTCAGCTCTATTTGAGTCTGGATGTTGGTCAGAACCCAAATTAGTGATGTATCTTCTGCTGTTTCTATTTCTCTTTTCTTTTCTGTTAGTATATTGAAAGTCAGCTAGATAATTCTCTTATAAATATTGTTATATAATATTGGTAAATAATAATATTAGTATCATTTATTTGTATAGAACTACGATTTTGTTAACAAATCTTTTGAATCTGAGACAAAAGTAAAAACTTTCAACAAAACATTACATCATGAATGCAATCAACACCCTTATAAAAGAGAATCCAGAGAACTTTTTTGCTCCTTCTGCCATGTGAGGATACACTGCAAAGATAGCTGTCTATGTACCAGGAAGTAGGTCATCACCAGATACCAAATGCCCTGGTACTTAGACCATAGGACTTCTTAGCCCCCATAAGTGTGAGAAATATACATTTATTCTTTATAAAACATCCCGTCTACGGTATTCTGTTATAGTAGTTCAAATATACTATGACATGCTGTGGAGGGGACAAAATTCTAAAGATGGTCCCTCCCCACATAGGCCCTCCTCCGGTTATTCAAACTACAACTGAAGTAGTTTTAAAAATGCAATTTATGTCCCAAATCAGTTGCCCTAAAAATACTCAGAAAATCCAGGTGGCCTGAATCAATTCACATGGACTCTTTCAAAGCAGTTTTCTCCAGCTGGTAGCAGAATTCACAGAGAAGTCTCCTGGTGACCTTGAAAAAGAAAATGAAACAGTTATTTTGTAAACTGCAGATGGAAAAGGATAGCCCTCTAGATGTTGAGACTGACCCTCAGTTAACAGTCAGCAATAAAATAGGGAGCACACCGCTTCAACAGCAAGGAAGTGACTTTTGCCCATAGTCTTAGAGATTGCAGAAGACTTGAACCCTTGGAGACCTTAGTACCAACAGACATCTTGATTTCTGCTTGTGAGATCTGAATAGAGGGTTTAGTCAACTGATCTTCTAACACAGGAAAAAATATGTCAATATGTATGGCATTGTGTACATATATATAGCATATGTGCAGTATGTATAGATAGAAAATATGCATAGCATTAAGCCAATAAATGCATAGTAATTTGTTATGGGGTGTGTGTGTGTGCTCAGTTGTGTCTGACTCTGCAGTCCCATGGATTGTAGCCCACCAGGGTCCTCTCTCCATGGGATTTTCCAGGCAAGAATTTTTTAGGGTAGTAATAGAAAATTAAAACACTCTGACAGCAAAGCCAAAGATATCAATAAAAGAGGAATCAGCAGAACAATCCCTCACGAATATAAATCCTTAATAACCTATTACTAAATTAAATGCAACACTATACAGAAAGGACTATGAATCACTAACAAATAAGATTTACTCTTCAGGGCTTTCCTGGTGGTCCAGTGGGTAAAAAGTTCACCTTGCAGTGCAGGGGGCACAGGTTTGATCCCTGGCCCAGGAAGATCCTACATGCCAAAGAATGGCTGGACTTTTTGTGGGTTAGTCATGTGCCCAGAGCTGGTGTTCTGTGGTGAGAGGGCCACTGCAATGGGGCCAGTCTTTATAAAACATCCCGTCTACGGTATTCTGTTATAGTAGTTCAAATATACTATGACATGCTGTGGAGGGGACAAAATTCTAAAGATGGTCCCTCCCCACATAGGCCCTCCTCCGGTTATTCAAACTACAACTGAAGTAGTTTTAAAAATGCAATTTATGTCCCAAATCAGTTGCCCTAAAAATACTCAGAAAATCCAGGTGGCCTGAATCAATTCACATGGACTCTTTCAAAGCAGTTTTCTCCAGCTGGTAGCAGAATTCACAGAGAAGTCTCCTGGTGACCTTGAAAAAGAAAATGAAACAGTTATTTTGTAAACTGCAGATGGAAAAGGATAGCCCTCTAGATGTTGAGACTGACCCTCAGTTAACAGTCAGCAATAAAATAGGGAGCACACCGCTTCAACAGCAAGGAAGTGACTTTTGCCCATAGTCTTAGAGATTGCAGAAGACTTGAACCCTTGGAGACCTTAGTACCAACAGACATCTTGATTTCTGCTTGTGAGATCTGAATAGAGGGTTTAGTCAACTGATCTTCTAACACAGGAAAAAATATGTCAATATGTATGGCATTGTGTACATATATATAGCATATGTGCAGTATGTATAGATAGAAAATATGCATAGCATTAAGCCAATAAATGCATAGTAATTTGTTATGGGGTGTGTGTGTGTGCTCAGTTGTGTCTGACTCTGCAGTCCCATGGATTGTAGCCCACCAGGGTCCTCTCTCCATGGGATTTTCCAGGCAAGAATTTTTTAGGGTAGTAATAGAAAATTAAAACACTCTGACAGCAAAGCCAAAGATATCAATAAAAGAGGAATCAGCAGAACAATCCCTCACGAATATAAATCCTTAATAACCTATTACTAAATTAAATGCAACACTATACAGAAAGGACTATGAATCACTAACAAATAAGATTTACTCTTCAGGGCTTTCCTGGTGGTCCAGTGGGTAAAAAGTTCACCTTGCAGTGCAGGGGACACAGGTTTGATCCCTGGCCCAGGAAGATCCTACATGCCAAAGAATGGCTGGACTGGTGTGTCTAATTGTGAGCCAGAGTTCTGGAGTACATGTGCCCAGAGCTGGTGTTCTGTGGTGAGAGGGGCCACTGCAATGGGAGGCCAACACAAGCCAAAAGAGTAAAGATGGTTGAAAATAAATAAATAAGAAACAAATGAAAGAGGCCAAAAATAAAATTAAAAAATAAAAAGATTTATTCTTCAAATAAAATGTTGGCATCATATCATATATCTCCTACCAGGACCCTGACATCTCACAGTCAACCACGGTGACATATTGCAAGATCCTGAGCTCCCCTCCTCCCATGAATACTCCAAATGTATAGCTACACTTGAAGGGATTCCTTCTGAAAGAAATGAAGAAACTATCCGAGTGATTCCTAAACATCATATGAATAGAGAAATATCCACATGGAAACATGTGGGAAAGGCTGAAACATGCTCTCACCATAAAGTCCAATCCCCACACAGTGTCATCCATTAGAAGAGAACCCCCAAACCAGGCTCTCTTGGAAGAGCAAAGGGATTGGACGTACATCTAGCACCCCAACTTTTAAGATTTCTCAAATGGACAGGCTTCCAAAACACCTAGCTCTGAAAGACAGCAATGCTTGTGTTCACAACATGCATGAGATCATAGCAAACAGAAGTGACATTATTAAGCTGGTAACATAGGCTGTTCCTGTCTTGACACCCTAACAAAAGAAAAACAAGCAAGTGAAATTCAAGAATAAGATACTACTGAAAGAATTCTAGAACATGGGAGCGAAACTGAAGTGCTCCCTAGAACATATAGATCAAGATGGACTCTATTATAAGGCTAAGAGAAGCAGCTTCATACTGACAATATTACACTCCCCCAAGGCCAGTGTGGAACCGCATGGAGAGCTTTCCTCTGAGCCTACTGTACCTACAATGAGAAAAGAGAGCTCAGCAGATATAATCAGCCCTCACTTTATCATTATGGTTGCTCTCTGGGAGCAACCTGATCTTGCACCATAGAAGTTGCAGGGGAATCTGTAGGACTCAACCCTGGTAATCTTACTTTTGCAGTTTGACCCTGGCCCAGGAAGATCCTACATGCCAAAGAATGGCTGGACTGGTGTGTCTAATTGTGAGCCAGAGTTCTGGAGTACATGTGCCCAGAGCTGGTGTTCTGTGGTGAGAGGGGCCACTGCAATGGGAGGCCAACACAAGCCAAAAGAGTAAAGATGGTTGAAAATAAATAAATAAGAAACAAATGAAAGAGGCCAAAAATAAAATTAAAAAATAAAAAGATTTATTCTTCAAATAAAATGTTGGCATCATATCATATATCTCCTACCAGGACCCTGACATCTCACAGTCAACCACGGTGACATATTGCAAGATCCTGAGCTCCCCTCCTCCCATGAATACTCCAAATGTATAGCTACACTTGAAGGGATTCCTTCTGAAAGAAATGAAGAAACTATCCGAGTGATTCCTAAACATCATATGAATAGAGAAATATCCACATGGAAACATGTGGGAAAGGCTGAAACATGCTCTCACCATAAAGTCCAATCCCCACACAGTGTCATCCATTAGAAGAGAACCCCCAAACCAGGCTCTCTTGGAAGAGCAAAGGGATTGGACGTACATCTAGCACCCCAACTTTTAAGATTTCTCAAATGGACAGGCTTCCAAAACACCTAGCTCTGAAAGACAGCAATGCTTGTGTTCACAACATGCATGAGATCATAGCAAACAGAAGTGACATTATTAAGCTGGTAACATAGGCTGTTCCTGTCTTGACACCCTAACAAAAGAAAAACAAGCAAGTGAAATTCAAGAATAAGATACTACTGAAAGAATTCTAGAACATGGGAGCGAAACTGAAGTGCTCCCTAGAACATATAGATCAAGATGGACTCTATTATAAGGCTAAGAGAAGCAGCTTCATACTGACAATATTACACTCCCCCAAGGCCAGTGTGGAACCGCATGGAGAGCTTTCCTCTGAGCCTACTGTACCTACAATGAGAAAAGAGAGCTCAGCAGATATAATCAGCCCTCACTTTATCATTATGGTTGCTCTCTGGGAGCAACCTGATCTTGCACCATAGAAGTTGCAGGGGAATCTGTAGGACTCAACCCCTGGTAATCTTACTGTGATGAAGATGTAAGGATGGGCTTGAAATAATCACTGCAATGATTCTGATGGACCAGGCTCCTACTTGCAGTGTCCAAGCAGGATGCCAAACCAGCATCCAGTATTAGTCATCCACAGAAACAAGTTAGGGACACAGTCTGATCAGGGAACATAGCAAGGTACACATCTGTCTGATTCAGGTCTTCAAACAAGTTGAGTTGTGTTGGTTCTAGAGCCTTGTTTGCCCATGCTCAGGCTGAATTACAGCCCCCTTCCCCCACCATCCAATCTAGAGAGTTTTCTGACACCATCTGACAAGGAGGACTGGCACCAACTCCTGAAAGTAGTGTGGCTCAGTAGCACGTATGCCAAGGTTGACAGAGGCAATAGTTTGCAGAGAAAGCCAGTGTCCCAGCTCAGTAGGAAATTTGGAGGAGGGGGACAAGTCAGCCTGAGTTAAGACAGCAACAAGGTTTACTACTGGCTTTAGAGCTTCACTGCTGTGCCCAGGCAGGGGACCTAGTTCATAGCCCTGTTTACACCCGAATACAGGTCTCAGTCGTTCCAACCAGAGAACTTAATCAGAACATATAGGAAGCTGCATAGCCCACTCAACAGCTCCATAGTCAGTGTTAATAAAGGACTTAGCCTGTGCACGGTAAAATCAGCAGCCTCATCTGACCAGGAAACACAATGTACACTCTGGCCTAACTCAGATTTCACCAAAATGTACAGCTGTACAAGTCCTGGATTATATCCTATTTTCCTACCAAGGTAGGGAAGCTGATTCATAGCCCCAGTTACTACTGAATACAATAACCCATTCTGAGTATGTAGTAAGCCTGACCACAAAATCCAGATAATGAAAGATCCCATCCTGCAGCCCCAGTTGAGTAGAGAAATGTGATAATAGCTCTATCCAACTGTCCTCAACAATTGTAACACCTGTATCCACATGCTCAGAGCTTAAACTTTTGTCTTTCCTCATAATAGACCATAATAGCAAATCCCATCTGCCCAAGGACGTTTCCAGCAAACATGCCCAGTAACCCAACCTGCAATGATTGGTGAAGAACTATCTTTGCAAGGCAAATCTCTAAAGTTTTGAAAAGGAGCCTGATTACTCACATGTACAAGTATCAGTACAAGGAATCAAGGATTATAAAAAGTCAGGTAAATATGACACAGCCAAAAGCAACTAATATATCTCCAAAAATTGTCCCTAAAGAAATGTAAACCTATGGACTATCAAAGTATTAAGACTAATTCACTTAAGAAAGGTACACATCTACCTGATTCACATCTAGTGAACTATAAGGACACAAAGGACCCATAGAACATTAAATGAAATTAAGAAAACAGTACATGAACAAAATGATAAATTTTTCAAGAAAACTGCAACTGTAAAAAAAGATTAGAAATCCTTATTTGAAAAATACAGTAACTAAACCAAAGATTCAGTAGAAAGTTCCAAAAGTATAATCAATCATGCAAGACAAAGAATCAGTGACCAGGAGTAAAAAACAATGGAAACTACTGAGTCAGAGGAAGAAAGAAATATGAATGAAACAGAAGGAAGAAAGTCTATGGAAATTATGAGATACAATGAAAAGGAACAAATTCTCATTGTGGGAATTCCAGAAGGATAGTAGAAATAGAAAGGGAAAGAAAACATACTTCAGGCAATAATGGTTGAAAACTTCTTGAACCTGGATTGAAAAAATGGACTTCCAGACCTAGGAGATCTAAAGGAATTCAAATAGGTTGAACCTAAATTGAGCATAATTGATTATTATATGGACAAAAATCAAAGAAAGATTTTTAAGAGCAGCAAGAGAAAAGAGAAAAGGTGCATACAAGGAATCTGCTTAAGACTACTGATGGGGCTTCCCTGGTGGTCCAGCGGGTAAGGACACCGCCTTGCAATGCAAGGGACGCCGGTTCAATCCATGGCCTGGGAAGATTCCACCTGCCGCGGAGCGGCTGGACCGATGTGTCCAATTACCAAGCCAGAGCTCTGGAGCTCATGTGCCCAGAGCCAGTGCTCTGTGATAACAGAGGCCACTGTGATGGGAGGCCCACATAGGCTAAAGAACAAAGATGGATGGAAATAAATAAATGAAAGAGCAACAGAAGTGACCCACCCGTCCCCCTCCCTCCCCAGTGCACCCACCCACCACACACAAAAAAGACTACTGATGGGTTTATAAATGGAAATTTTTCAGGTCAGGAGAGAATGGGATGACATAATTAAAATACTGCTGAAATAAAAAAATTGCCAAGAATTCTATACCTGGCAAAACCATCCTGTAGAAATGAAAGGAATAAAGACTCCCTCACACAAACAAAAGCAGAAGGAGTTCATTACCACTAGACTTTCCTTACAGTCTTGCTAAAGGGAATTGAGAGGAAGTAAAAGAACACTAATTAACGTCACGAAAACATAGAAGAGTAATGTAAATGTCACTACTTGAGGTAAATACATAGTCATAATTAAATTCTGCAATTTAGTAATAGTGGTGCATAATTCACTTTACATTCCTATTTGAAAGATTTTTAAAATTAGCATAATAGAAATAACCATAACTACAACCAATTGTTTTTAGTAACACAATATTAAAAACACATAAATTGTAGCAGCAATAATCTAAATTGAGGGAAACAAGAGAAGTAAATGTGTAAAATGTATAAACTTCTATTGAAATTATTATCAGTTAACACACACAAAATAACCTGATAAAGAGATCAGCATAGGATATCAAAATACATTGAAACACAGAAAAAGGCAGCAGGGTAAGGAACAATATTTTAATTAATAAAATGGGAATAGAAAGATTTTTCTTATCAGCAATTAATTTAAATATAAATAAATTAAATTCTCCAATAAAAAAAAAAAGACATAGAATGGTTGAACAGGCTTGGGGAAAAAAAAGACAAGCTCCAATCATATGTGTCTATAAGATACTGTCTTTAGTCTGAAGGACACAAGGAGACTGAGAATGAAGGGATGGTAAAAGACATATCAAGTAAATGCTAATTTTAAATAAGCTGGGTTAGCTATATACTATACTACAGACAAAAGAGTTTTTAAATATTAAAAACAGAAAATAAGGTTATACTATTATACAATGATAAAAGATTAAATGCATCATACATATGGAATCTAGAAAAATGGTACTTTTGAACTTAGTTTAGGCTAAAGAACAAAGATGGATGAAAATAAATAAATGAAAGAGCAACAGAAGTGACCCACCCGTCCCCCTCCCTCCCCAGTGCACCCACCCACCACACACAAAAAAGACTACTGATGGGTTTATAAATGGAAATTTTTCAGGTCAGGAGAGAATGGGATGACATAATTAAAATACTGCTGAAATAAAAAAATTGCCAAGAATTCTATACCTGGCAAAACCATCCTGTAGAAATGAAAGGAATAAAGACTCCCTCACACAAACAAAAGCAGAAGGAGTTCATTACCACTAGACTTTCCTTACAGTCTTGCTAAAGGGAATTGAGAGGAAGTAAAAGAACACTAATTAACGTCACGAAAACATAGAAGAGTAATGTAAATGTCACTACTTGAGGTAAATACATAGTCATAATTAAATTCTGCAATTTAGTAATAGTGGTGCATAATTCACTTTACATTCCTATTTGAAAGATTTTTAAAATTAGCATAATAGAAATAACCATAACTACAACCAATTGTTTTTAGTAACACAATATTAAAAACACATAAATTGTAGCAGCAATAATCTAAATTGAGGGAAACAAGAGAAGTAAATGTGTAAAATGTATAAACTTCTATTGAAATTATTATCAGTTAACACACACAAAATAACCTGATAAAGAGATCAGCATAGGATATCAAAATACATTGAAACACAGAAAAAGGCAGCAGGGTAAGGAACAATATTTTAATTAATAAAATGGGAATAGAAAGATTTTTCTTATCAGCAATTAATTTAAATATAAATAAATTAAATTCTCCAATAAAAAAAAAAAGACATAGAATGGTTGAACAGGCTTGGGGAAAAAAAAGACAAGCTCCAATCATATGTGTCTATAAGATACTGTCTTTAGTCTGAAGGACACAAGGAGACTGAGAATGAAGGGATGGTAAAAGACATATCAAGTAAATGCTAATTTTAAATAAGCTGGGTTAGCTATATACTATACTACAGACAAAAGAGTTTTTAAATATTAAAAACAGAAAATAAGGTTATACTATTATACAATGATAAAAGATTAAATGCATCATACATATGGAATCTAGAAAAATGGTACTTTTGAACTTAGTTTCAGGACAGGAACAGTGATGCATACATAGAGAACAGACTTATGGATACCAGGGAGAAGGAGAGAGTAGGACAAAATGCGAGAGTAGTATTGGAGGAAACACACATTACCCTACGTAAATCAGATAGCTAGTGGGAAGTTGCTGTGTAATACAGGAAGCTCAAACGGGTGCTCTGTGAAAACCAAGAGGGCTGAGATAGAGTCGGAGGTGGGAGGGAATTTCAAGAAGGAATTGGCATATGTATACTTACTGCTGATTCACGTTGTTGTAACCAACACAACATTGCAAGGCAATCATCCTCCAATTTAAAATAAATTTAAAAATATCCATCAGGAAGATATAAAAATTAAAACTACTGTAAATATTTCTTCATTCAAATACTATAGAATTTTAATATATAAAATGAAACTAACCAAGCTTAAAGGAGAGAGAAACCAGAATACGATAATAGTTGGGGACTAAAATATCCCAGTCTCAAAAATGGATATATCACACATTTATTTAATAGAATTGAAAGACAAGAAGCATATGATCATCTCAAAAGACATAAAAAAATCATTTCACAAAATTCAGCTTACACTCATGATAGATATTCTTGAATATTAGTCAAATATATCTGATAAGGGGTTAATATACAAAATATACAGAAAAAATACCTTCATACACTTCAATAGCAACAAAGCAAATAATCTAAATAAAAGTGGGCAAGGTATCATTTCCCCTCAAAAACATGAGACGCCAACAAGAACATGAAAAAATGTTCAACATCATTCGCTAGTCATTAGAGAAATGCAAATTAAATCCACAGTGAGATACGATCTCACATCTATTAGAACCATCATCATTAAAAAGACAAGAGACAGCAAATGCTGTGAGGAAATGGAGAAAAGGGAGCCCTGTGCACTGGTGGTGGGATTGTAAGTTAGTACAACTATTATGGAAAACAGCATGAGAAATCATCAAAAAATTAAAAATTTCATATGACCTGAAAATTTATACTATACATAAAAAAATTGCATCATACATATGGAATCTAGAAAAATGGTACTTTTGAACTTAGTTTCAGGACAGGAACAGTGATGCATACATAGAGAACAGACTTATGGATACCAGGGAGAAGGAGAGAGTAGGACAAAATGCGAGAGTAGTATTGGAGGAAACACACATTACCCTACGTAAATCAGATAGCTAGTGGGAAGTTGCTGTGTAATACAGGAAGCTCAAACGGGTGCTCTGTGAAAACCAAGAGGGCTGAGATAGAGTCGGAGGTGGGAGGGAATTTCAAGAAGGAATTGGCATATGTATACTTACTGCTGATTCACGTTGTTGTAACCAACACAACATTGCAAGGCAATCATCCTCCAATTTAAAATAAATTTAAAAATATCCATCAGGAAGATATAAAAATTAAAACTACTGTAAATATTTCTTCATTCAAATACTATAGAATTTTAATATATAAAATGAAACTAACCAAGCTTAAAGGAGAGAGAAACCAGAATACGATAATAGTTGGGGACTAAAATATCCCAGTCTCAAAAATGGATATATCACACATTTATTTAATAGAATTGAAAGACAAGAAGCATATGATCATCTCAAAAGACATAAAAAAATCATTTCACAAAATTCAGCTTACACTCATGATAGATATTCTTGAATATTAGTCAAATATATCTGATAAGGGGTTAATATACAAAATATACAGAAAAAATACCTTCATACACTTCAATAGCAACAAAGCAAATAATCTAAATAAAAGTGGGCAAGGTATCATTTCCCCTCAAAAACATGAGACGCCAACAAGAACATGAAAAAATGTTCAACATCATTCGCTAGTCATTAGAGAAATGCAAATTAAATCCACAGTGAGATACGATCTCACATCTATTAGAACCATCATCATTAAAAAGACAAGAGACAGCAAATGCTGTGAGGAAATGGAGAAAAGGGAGCCCTGTGCACTGGTGGTGGGATTGTAAGTTAGTACAACTATTATGGAAAACAGCATGAGAAATCATCAAAAAATTAAAAATTTCATATGACCTGAAAATTTATACTTATGGGAACATATTTCAAATGAAATGAAAATACTTACTTGAAAAGATATTTGTACCCCATGTTCATAGCAACATTGTTTACAATAACCAAAATATGGAGACACTCTAAGTGCCCATTGATGAATAAAAAAAGAAGTTGTGTTGTATAAATATAATGGACTTTTCTTCAGCCATAAAAGATGAAGAGATTCTTCCATTTGTGACAAGGATGGACGTTAAAGGCATTAGAAAGACAAAAACTAATTGATTTCATTCATACATAGACTCTAAAAAAACAAACAAAAGCAAATCCCTAAGTTCACAGAATGTGTTAATAAATGCTTTTATAATGTATACACCTTTTGCAATGAATCTTCTAATTATATACTGTATGTTACAATTTTTTTTGTCAATTATACCTCTGTACACTGAAAAACTATGTTTTACAAGCTGGTATCATAATTTGAAGATGAAATTTTAAAAATAAGAAAAGCACTATACACTGAAGACAACAAAGTATTATTGACAGAAAATCAGATATTTAAACAAATAGTGCAACATACTATTCTTATCAATAGGAAAACTCAGTATCATTAAGAGAACAATACTTCGTGCAATGAGCCATTGATTCAGCATAATTCTTACCAAAGTTATGTCAGGCTTTATTCATATTAGCTGGTAAGTTGCTCTAAAATATGTAGGATCTGGTTGCTGCTGATTTGCCTGCTTCGTCTGTGACCATACTTTCCAAACTCTCTTAAGTTCTTGTCAAATTAGCCTTTTTAAGACTCAGTTCTATATTTTGACCTACTGCAAAGTTGTCTGTATCTTAAAAATCTAAATAAAAGTGGCAAGGTATCATTTCTCAAAAACATGAGACGCCAACAAGAACATGAAAAAATGTTCAACATCATTCGCTAGTCATTAGAGAAATGCAAATTAAATCCACAGTGAGATACGATCTCACATCTATTAGAACCATCATCATTAAAAAGACAAGAGACAGCAAATGCTGTGAGGAAATGGAGAAAAGGGAGCCCTGTGCACTGGTGGTGGGATTGTAAGTTAGTACAACTATTATGGAAAACAGCATGAGAAATCATCAAAAAATTAAAAATTTCATATGACCTGAAAATTTATACTTATGGGAACATATTTCAAATGAAATGAAAATACTTACTTGAAAAGATATTTGTACCCCATGTTCATAGCAACATTGTTTACAATAACCAAAATATGGAGACACTCTAAGTGCCCATTGATGAATAAAAAAAGAAGTTGTGTTGTATAAATATAATGGACTTTTCTTCAGCCATAAAAGATGAAGAGATTCTTCCATTTGTGACAAGGATGGACGTTAAAGGCATTAGAAAGACAAAAACTAATTGATTTCATTCATACATAGACTCTAAAAAAACAAACAAAAGCAAATCCCTAAGTTCACAGAATGTGTTAATAAATGCTTTTATAATGTATACACCTTTTGCAATGAATCTTCTAATTATATACTGTATGTTACAATTTTTTTTGTCAATTATACCTCTGTACACTGAAAAACTATGTTTTACAAGCTGGTATCATAATTTGAAGATGAAATTTTAAAAATAAGAAAAGCACTATACACTGAAGACAACAAAGTATTATTGACAGAAAATCAGATATTTAAACAAATAGTGCAACATACTATTCTTATCAATAGGAAAACTCAGTATCATTAAGAGAACAATACTTCGTGCAATGAGCCATTGATTCAGCATAATTCTTACCAAAGTTATGTCAGGCTTTATTCATATTAGCTGGTAAGTTGCTCTAAAATATGTAGGATCTGGTTGCTGCTGATTTGCCTGCTTCGTCTGTGACCATACTTTCCAAACTCTCTTAAGTTCTTGTCAAATTAGCCTTTTTAAGACTCAGTTCTATATTTTGACCTACTGCAAAGTTGTCTGTATCTTCCGATTCCTTGCTCTGGGAAGTTCACTCCTACATTCTTCTAGTGCCCCTTCAGGTTTCTGATGAAATGTCTTTTCCCTGGCCTAGCTCCTGTCTCTGTTGTGTTCTCTCTTATCACCACTTAGACCTTCTTTGGATCGCTCACTGTATTTATACTTAGATAATCAATAGATTATTTGTTTAATGTCAGTTTCTCCTATTAAACTGTGAGCTTCAGAAACCCTAAAAAGAACTTCCAAGTTTTCATTCTGATGCACTAGGAATCACTGATGCTGTGGGTTGTGACTAGAAGTTGAATAGGTGTTTCTCTTAGAGTTGGATGTTAGTTGCAGAGTTTCTGCTCTCAATTTCCCTATGTGCATGGCAGTTTCAGGTCGAGAGTTTATTACTTAGAAAGCACACACATGTTTGTGTGTTTGATTAGAAAAAGTGTATCATCTGAAAACCATCTCCATTTACAGTGGACTACTTTATACACAAGATGATTGTCATTGATTCCAAATTTAAAATAACAGAATACAATTATATTCCTCTTAGAATAATAAATGCACATAGAAAAAAAATAGTTTCATTATATCAGGAATTTCAAGATATCTTCTATCTATTGAACTACATATTAGTTTCTTGTAATGAAAAAAAAGGTATGAATTTGGAAATAAGAAACTTGGCACTTAGTCATTGCATCCCATATATAAAATATGTCATATCTTAAAAGTCCTTCCTTACAGGTTTATAGTGAGGATTAAATAAGATAATATGTTTGGAATGTCTTTATAAACACGAAAGCACCATACTATTCTTATCAAGTGAAAAAATACTTCGTGCAATGAGCCATTGATTCAGCATAATTCTTACCAAAGTTATGTCAGGCTTTATTCATATTAGCTGGTAAGTTGCTCTAAAATATGTAGGATCTGGTTGCTGCTGATTTGCCTGCTTCGTCTGTGACCATACTTTCCAAACTCTCTTAAGTTCTTGTCAAATTAGCCTTTTTAAGACTCAGTTCTATATTTTGACCTACTGCAAAGTTGTCTGTATCTTCCGATTCCTTGCTCTGGGAAGTTCACTCCTACATTCTTCTAGTGCCCCTTCAGGTTTCTGATGAAATGTCTTTTCCCTGGCCTAGCTCCTGTCTCTGTTGTGTTCTCTCTTATCACCACTTAGACCTTCTTTGGATCGCTCACTGTATTTATACTTAGATAATCAATAGATTATTTGTTTAATGTCAGTTTCTCCTATTAAACTGTGAGCTTCAGAAACCCTAAAAAGAACTTCCAAGTTTTCATTCTGATGCACTAGGAATCACTGATGCTGTGGGTTGTGACTAGAAGTTGAATAGGTGTTTCTCTTAGAGTTGGATGTTAGTTGCAGAGTTTCTGCTCTCAATTTCCCTATGTGCATGGCAGTTTCAGGTCGAGAGTTTATTACTTAGAAAGCACACACATGTTTGTGTGTTTGATTAGAAAAAGTGTATCATCTGAAAACCATCTCCATTTACAGTGGACTACTTTATACACAAGATGATTGTCATTGATTCCAAATTTAAAATAACAGAATACAATTATATTCCTCTTAGAATAATAAATGCACATAGAAAAAAAAATAGTTTCATTATATCAGGAATTTCAAGATATCTTCTATCTATTGAACTACATATTAGTTTCTTTTAACGAAAAACAGGTATGAATTTGGAAATAAGAAACTTGGCACTTAGTCATTGCATCCCATATATAAAATATGTCATATCTTAAAAGTCCTTCCTTACAGGTTTATAGTGAGGATTAAATAAGATAATATGTTTGGAATGTCTTTATAAACACTAAAGCACCATACATATATTAGTCATTGTTTGTATGTCCATTATAGAGAGAGGAAATGAAATAATTCTATTTTATGTCCCCAATGGACATAGACTTGAAACACATTTATGAGACTGTCAATATCTTCCATGGGAGTTCTGTGAGCATAAGGGCTGTTTTAGAAATGTGTTATTAGACCCAGAGGAAATATTTCATTCTCAAAGATCATGTGCATACAGCAACTATAAGAGAGATTATCACTCCCACATAGAAGATGTGAATGTACACACCCACAGTCAGAAATGCAGTTATTTTAATTATGCAGTGCCAGTGATACACTTACATGACACACTGAAATTTCAAATACAACCCCCTACCCCCTACCTCCCTACATGCACATATTCTCTTTAAATAAGTTGAATGAAGATATTTTTTCCTTTTCAAGTTGGAGAAAGGGTGGTGATTGGTCCACCTATAAATTTCAACTTTCAATAGCCCTGTGGAATATTTAAACTGTCTGGTTAATGAGGGAGGAACGCCTATTAGTGCAGAGCCTAATGTTTCTAACTATTAATATTGACGGCTGCATCAGATTAGAGAGGATGGAAACAGCTCAGTTAATCACCTATACTCTGTCCTTTGAGAACCTGGAGAATGTGCTCACTGGTCTACTTCAGAAATATATTCCAGTGATATGAACAGAGGCATAAATTTAGAGGTATTATGAACTCCTTCTCATAAAATGCCTGAGCTACTTCATTTTTATCTGAGCAGTGATGCAAGACCAATGCACTGGCCAGACCCACGGCATATAGAAGCACGGCAGGAGAAATCTTAATTTTATATACCTGTGCCCTGCCTCGATTCTTTACTTAAGAGACATCCAGCCATTTTGTGTAAATGTTGATGATAAGCTAAGCTTCGGCAGTTATTTGGGGGAAATGAGATGAAGGTTTGGAATAGCCCAGATGGATTTAATGAATATCTAACCCGTGAGCAGGAATATCGGAATTGACAGCGGCAAAATTACAGAATCAGAGAAGCCAGAAACATTAAAGCATGACTGGATGACATCCTCAGGACCACGATTTGAAAGGGTGGCATGGAATCTTCTGCATATCAAATTAGTCGTCAGGTCAAATTGCAAGTGAATTCACCTTCTATGTAAAACTTTGGAATTCCCACAGAGAGGACTTGGAAGGCAAACGTATCCCTTGGTGAGCACTCAGAGCACCTGATTCCTATATAATTACATGGAATGAGAATTTGATACATGACAGTAATTACCTAGATGAAGGTGCAATTAGCCATTTGTGACCTCATTCTGAGTGGCAACTAATTAACCCTTAATGTCAAAAATGTCAACCTTCATCAAGACACCAAAGAGAAGTACTACATGATCGGCTAATACTTGTTCCAACTTATTAATGGTTGAATCTGTCATCGAAAATGTGAATATATCATTTTTACATCAGCATTTATGTTCAAATGTGGAATATGCTTCATTTTTTTTGTGGCTGCATTTCCGTTGCTTATCCTAGTACGGGTAAAAATCCTTTCCTAAAATAAGAACAATCCTTCATATGCATATAAACTAATCTGTTCTCATCAAGATAAAACACCATCAGGAGGTACATCGAGAACCATAACTTGTCAGTTGCATGAAATTTCTCATGGTTACAGAAATGGCACAGAAACTAAAAAGATCTTAAGCTGTGCTATTATTATCAACACCTCTCAAGCACTGGCCTCATTGGAACTCAACTCTAGCACTTGTTCTTGCTGTACATGTTGAAGTTAAAAGACACGGCTGCATCAGATTAGAGAGGATGGAAACAGCTCAGTTAATCACCTATACTCTGTCCTTTGAGAACCTGGAGAATGTGCTCACTGGTCTACTTCAGAAATATATTCCAGTGATATGAACAGAGGCATAAATTTAGAGGTATTATGAACTCCTTCTCATAAAATGCCTGAGCTACTTCATTTTTATCTGAGCAGTGATGCAAGACCAATGCACTGGCCAGACCCACGGCATATAGAAGCACGGCAGGAGAAATCTTAATTTTATATACCTGTGCCCTGCCTCGATTCTTTACTTAAGAGACATCCAGCCATTTTGTGTAAATGTTGATGATAAGCTAAGCTTCGGCAGTTATTTGGGGGAAATGAGATGAAGGTTTGGAATAGCCCAGATGGATTTAATGAATATCTAACCCGTGAGCAGGAATATCGGAATTGACAGCGGCAAAATTACAGAATCAGAGAAGCCAGAAACATTAAAGCATGACTGGATGACATCCTCAGGACCACGATTTGAAAGGGTGGCATGGAATCTTCTGCATATCAAATTAGTCGTCAGGTCAAATTGCAAGTGAATTCACCTTCTATGTAAAACTTTGGAATTCCCACAGAGAGGACTTGGAAGGCAAACGTATCCCTTGGTGAGCACTCAGAGCACCTGATTCCTATATAATTACATGGAATGAGAATTTGATACATGACAGTAATTACCTAGATGAAGGTGCAATTAGCCATTTGTGACCTCATTCTGAGTGGCAACTAATTAACCCTTAATGTCAAAAATGTCAACCTTCATCAAGACACCAAAGAGAAGTACTACATGATCGGCTAATACTTGTTCCAACTTATTAATGGTTGAATCTGTCATCGAAAATGTGAATATATCATTTTTACATCAGCATTTATGTTCAAATGTGGAATATGCTTCATTTTTTTTGTGGCTGCATTTCCGTTGCTTATCCTAGTACGGGTAAAAATCCTTTCCTAAAATAAGAACAATCCTTCATATGCATATAAACTAATCTGTTCTCATCAAGATAAAACACCATCAGGAGGTACATCGAGAACCATAACTTGTCAGTTGCATGAAATTTCTCATGGTTACAGAAATGGCACAGAAACTAAAAAGATCTTAAGCTGTGCTATTATTATCAACACCTCTCAAGCACTGGCCTCATTGGAACTCAACTCTAGCACTTGTTCTTGCTGTACATGTTGAAGTTAAAAGACACTGCCTCTGGGATGATATGAGGAAACCTAAAACCATCATGTTTTTTAAACCACTAAATACTGGACCACAGTTTGCTAATGATCAGTAGTCTACTCTTTTTTCCCTGTTACTTACTATGATAAACTAATGTATGATAAGCTTTTTACTATGTATAAAAGCATAAAATATGAGTATCTATGTAATATATATGAGTTTGCTCCAAATAGAGAAAGTGCTGTATATTTTCTTCACAATCCTAGGATTTCTAAGAGCAACCTCAAAGACAGTCATTTAAGTAATTAGCCATTGTTCTGAAACAAATGCAAGTATTAACTAAGGTTAGTGGACAAATATTTATATGACAGATTGAAAACAAAATGTCACATTGATATTTCATTGTTTTGGATTCATCACTGGAAAAGCAGGATATGGGCTGTTTAAATCTTGTAGAATAATTTGGGCTGATTCTTCTCTCTTGTCAACTGTCTTTCAAGGGACTAAACTTAATTGATGCAACATCATGTTTTAAAGGAGAACCAAACCATTTTCTCAAGTGCCTTAACAAACTCATGTTTCTGGTGCAATGGGTACAAGTCAAAGAAAACATGCACACATCTAGCATCCTATTATTTTAAATTTTATGTATGATGGAGGGTGTTGATGGCTTTAGCTAGAAGTTTTGGAAAACTAATCAACTACAACTGGTTCAAAATATTATTGTCAGTGTTTATTATTCATAATAACTCTCAAGATATATTCTAGACATAAAAACAAATGTATATCAACTCCATTTCCTGTAACACATTCTAAAATAGAATATTTTTTGTGGCTGCATTTCCGTTGCTTATCCTAGTACGGGTAAAAATCCTTTCCTAAAATAAGAACAATCCTTCATATGCATATAAACTAATCTGTTCTCATCAAGATAAAACACCATCAGGAGGTACATCGAGAACCATAACTTGTCAGTTGCATGAAATTTCTCATGGTTACAGAAATGGCACAGAAACTAAAAAGATCTTAAGCTGTGCTATTATTATCAACACCTCTCAAGCACTGGCCTCATTGGAACTCAACTCTAGCACTTGTTCTTGCTGTACATGTTGAAGTTAAAAGACACTGCCTCTGGGATGATATGAGGAAACCTAAAACCATCATGTTTTTTAAACCACTAAATACTGGACCACAGTTTGCTAATGATCAGTAGTCTACTCTTTTTTCCCTGTTACTTACTATGATAAACTAATGTATGATAAGCTTTTTACTATGTATAAAAGCATAAAATATGAGTATCTATGTAATATATATGAGTTTGCTCCAAATAGAGAAAGTGCTGTATATTTTCTTCACAATCCTAGGATTTCTAAGAGCAACCTCAAAGACAGTCATTTAAGTAATTAGCCATTGTTCTGAAACAAATGCAAGTATTAACTAAGGTTAGTGGACAAATATTTATATGACAGATTGAAAACAAAATGTCACATTGATATTTCATTGTTTTGGATTCATCACTGGAAAAGCAGGATATGGGCTGTTTAAATCTTGTAGAATAATTTGGGCTGATTCTTCTCTCTTGTCAACTGTCTTTCAAGGGACTAAACTTAATTGATGCAACATCATGTTTTAAAGGAGAACCAAACCATTTTCTCAAGTGCCTTAACAAACTCATGTTTCTGGTGCAATGGGTACAAGTCAAAGAAAACATGCACACATCTAGCATCCTATTATTTTAAATTTTATGTATGATGGAGGGTGTTGATGGCTTTAGCTAGAAGTTTTGGAAAACTAATCAACTACAACTGGTTCAAAATATTATTGTCAGTGTTTATTATTCATAATAACTCTCAAGATATATTCTAGACATAAAAAAACAAATGTATATCAACTCCATTTCCTGTAACACATTCTAAAATAGAATATTTCTTTTTACTACATTTAAAAGGTATTTCAGAGCTATTTCCTTGAAGCTGCCAGGGGCAACTATGTGCAGATGGACAAGTGTTATGTTTTATTCAAGACAAGAAATATCTCTATAGATTCAATAATGTTTTAAACCAGAAAGAAAGGGAAACTTCTTGTAGAGAGAGTGAAAGAGTGAAATAACACTATTGTTATTATTAAACCACATAACTCTATTCTTGACAGGGAGTTTTTAATAAATGTAAAATTGTAACATGGCAAACTAGAAAGATGTGTACTCATCTTCTCTTGCCAGAACAGCAAAATAGTAACTAGCTGCTGAACAACCATCAACAGGAGAATGTTGGACTCCACCAAAAAAAAAAAAAAAAGACACCCTACAACTCAAGGACAAAGGAGAAGACACAACAGGATATTAGGAGGGCTACAATCATGTTTCATATCAGACTTCATACTGCCAGAGACGCTCAGACAAAACCTTGTGCACCACGTCCAAATAAAGGATCACTGACTTCCATGAAAGGCTGAACCAGACCTGCCTTTGAGTTTTTAAGTATCTCCTGCAGAGGCACGGGTCAGTAGTGGCCGGTCGTCGGGACAGGGGCTCTGGTAGTGGTGGTCCTGGAAGGTGCGGTGTGAGGCATAAGTCCTCTTGAAGGAGGTCACTAGTATCCCCACTAGAAAGCTGCCAAGCAGACGACCTACAAACTGGGAAACAATTATACCAAAGAAGTTCTGCCACTGTTTGGAAAGCTCTAGGCCCCACACCAGACTTCCCAACATGGGGATTTAGCAAAGGGACTGAGAACCCACAGGAATTTGATGTTGAAGGCCAGTGGGATTTGAATACAGAGCTTCAAAGGACTAGAGAGACAAGATACTCTCAGAGGGCACAAACAAAACCTGTGTGCACCAGGCCCCAAGGAAAAGGAGAAGCACCCCCACAAGAGACTTGACTGTGAGTATTCCTGAGTCTTCAGTGGAAGCGTGGGTCCACAGTGGCCTGCTGCAGAGTCAGGGTCACTGACAGCAACAGTCCTGGGAGGCACAGCATGCTGGCAAAAGTCTTTTTGGAGGAGGTCACCATTACCCCTACCCACCCAAAATTGGGTGGAAGATTTACTGGGTATGGCCCTGCCCACTAGAGCAAGAGCCAGTTTTCCTCAAAGCCTGTCAAGAGGCTTCCACACACTTCTTACCCTCCTCTATCAGAGGGCAGAGAGAATGAAAGAGTGAAAAGAACAAAGTCATCTACTGTTTATTGACTATATGCAAAGCAAAACCTTTGCCTGAATATGAGATGCAAAATCATGCCATTACAGAAGACATTCGACATCCAAGGGGTATTTACATCTGTTGTGGTTTTCTATTTGTTTGGAGTAGAAATTAAAACCACATAGCACAGATGATAAGCTTATCAACCACAATTGCACATTGAACCAACATTTTCACTGCTCATTGTAAGTTCCATGTCTATGCCTCCCAGATCCTTTGCCTTACCATTCACTTTTCCTGTCCCTTTTCCATGGTGGGGGGCCACTCTGGCCTCTCTGACTGAGGGCTAAACTCGGCCCCTCACAGGCATGACTAACAACTTGTAAATTACAGTTATTCATTTAAAACCACACATTTCTTATAACAGTGCACTGGCCAGGGGAGAAATTTACATGCCAAATATGCTTCCAAACAGTTGATTTTAGATTTTTGGATTGAATTATAAATAATAAAATCCATAAAGCTTGCTTATAGTCACTCATTTTATATGTGTGAATATGTCATTTTTTTCATTAACATAATTTTCAGTGTTGGTGCATTCTATCTGGATGTTCTTTATAATTATTAACTGGATAACATTTTAAGAATAGTTTTAAACATCTGGCTCAATATCTCAAAACCCCAGCTGCATATTTGTTTTATAGATGAAAATATTTTAATTGGAAAAGGTAAAACTTTGTCATAAGTAAAAAATTATAAATTGCTTTTAGATAACTGATAATTAAAGAGCATATGACATATGAGTTTAATAATGAATTTCTGTATTAGTCAAGTTTTCAAATTTTAAAGCAATAATGAATTACCGCACAGGAAAAAAAAATTGCTTGGATCCTTCAGTGGAAGCGTGGCCCATGGCTAGAGTCAGGGTCAGGGTCCTGGGAGGCACAGCATGCTGGCAAAAGTCTTTTGGAGGAGGTCACCATTACCCCTACCCACCCAAAATTGGGTGGAAGATTTACTGGGTATGGCCCTGCCCACTAGAGCAAGAGCCAGTTTTCCTCAAAGCCTGTCAAGAGGCTTCCACACACTTCTTACCCTCCTCTATCAGAGGGCAGAGAGAATGAAAGAGTGAAAAGAACAAAGTCATCTACTGTTTATTGACTATATGCAAAGCAAAACCTTTGCCTGAATATGAGATGCAAAATCATGCCATTACAGAAGACATTCGACATCCAAGGGGTATTTACATCTGTTGTGGTTTTCTATTTGTTTGGAGTAGAAATTAAAACCACATAGCACAGATGATAAGCTTATCAACCACAATTGCACATTGAACCAACATTTTCACTGCTCATTGTAAGTTCCATGTCTATGCCTCCCAGATCCTTTGCCTTACCATTCACTTTTCCTGTCCCTTTTCCATGGTGGGGGGCCACTCTGGCCTCTCTGACTGAGGGCTAAACTCGGCCCCTCACAGGCATGACTAACAACTTGTAAATTACAGTTATTCATTTAAAACCACACATTTCTTATAACAGTGCACTGGCCAGGGGAGAAATTTACATGCCAAATATGCTTCCAAACAGTTGATTTTAGATTTTTGGATTGAATTATAAATAATAAAATCCATAAAGCTTGCTTATAGTCACTCATTTTATATGTGTGAATATGTCATTTTTTTCATTAACATAATTTTCAGTGTTGGTGCATTCTATCTGGATGTTCTTTATAATTATTAACTGGATAACATTTTAAGAATAGTTTTAAACATCTGGCTCAATATCTCAAAACCCCAGCTGCATATTTGTTTTATAGATGAAAATATTTTAATTGGAAAAGGTAAAACTTTGTCATAAGTAAAAAATTATAAATTGCTTTTAGATAACTGATAATTAAAGAGCATATGACATATGAGTTTAATAATGAATTTCTGTATTAGTCAAGTTTTCAAATTTTAAAGCAATATTTTTTAAAGTTGATAATTTATCTATCTCTTCTTTTTAAAAACTAATACTTTTATTCATAAAATTAAACTTTCAAATTCTAGAAATATAATTTATACTGTTTAACACATATTTTAGTAAGTAAGGTAACTGTATTTCAAATGCAAGGTGCTGCAACTATATCATTTATTTTAAAAGGATCCAAAAAATTACAAATGGGGAAAAATTCACCCTGTAATTGAAGTTCTGAATTTGTAATATTGTTTTCCTTATTTGGAATATTGCACAGCAATCTATTCTTTGTATTTCCTGTCTGACAAGTCAAAGTACCATAGAGATAATTATATACGAAAACCATGATTTTTGTTGTTATTTTAATCACTAAATCCTATCTGAGTCTTTGAAATCCCATGGACTGGAGTCGGCTAAGCACCTCTATCTGGGGGATATTTCAGACAAGAATTTCTTGAGTCGGTTGCCATTGCCTTCTCCAAGGGATCTTCCTGACATGGAGATCAAACCCGCGCCTCCTGCATTGACAGGCAGATTCTTTGCAATTGAGCAGAGGTGTAAATAGGTACAGATATATCCTACTGCTATCTAAGATATTCACCATATACTTGCTGATATTCATTAGGTAAGAATATTGACTATAAGAAAATATAATCATCTTCCAGATGGTCAGAGAAACCTTCCAGGAGAAAGATGATTTTGAGAAAATATTTTTGTTGAAGATTATCCAGGGGGAAGCAATAATATTTGCAAAGAAGGAATGGAAAAAAAAAAAAAAAAACTTCTAAAGGGAAAATGGTATGCATGTATGTTTGCACACTTATGTGAGCATGCATGTGCATGTTGGTGTGGAAAAAATGGAGTAGAGTGATGAGTTTGAGAATAAGCAAATCTGTAGAGATAGCAAATGAATGGCTTCCATCATATGGAATGCATTTAATTTCATTCTATGCTTTGCTTACCCAGTTTGAGTTCTTTTTGAGTGGCTTCAGAAGAAAGTTCATAACTGGTCATGTTCAAGGTTTCCAAGCCTACCCGGGAAGTTCCCAGAGTTACATCTCCATCTCTTCAGTGGATGGATTAAAATGAGACTTAGTTTCATTTAGAAGTCAATGGTGTTTGAGGTATTAAAATAGAAACATACTATCCAGGTGAGCTCTTCCTGTGTCCTAAGCAAGATAAGAAATTCATTTCAAAGTCATGTAGTTTATCTAATATCATGTAATTGCATATTAGCACTTATATACACTAATTAAAAAAAACATATGTAACAGCTTCATTCTACATACAGGAATATCTTGGAAATATTGTGGATTCCACTTTGGACCACTGCAGTAAAATGAGTCATGATATTTTTGGTTTCCCAGTGCATAGAAAAGTTACATTTCTGCTATACTATAGTTTATTAAGTGTGCAATAGCATAATGTCTGAAAAAAGTGCATATTTTAATTAAAAATACTTTATTGCTAAAAAAGGCGACCCATCATCTGACAACACAGGGTTGCTTCACAGCATCAATTTGTAAAATACATCTGTGAAGCACAAAAAAAATGAAGCCCACCAAAACAAGGTATACCCATGAATGCTGGTGAATATTCTTTCCAGGAATAATAGAATTCCAAAAATACACTTGTGCATATAAGCATAATTGCTTAAGTTTTTCATTATAAAACTAGAAGTAATTGGGTTTTTATAGTATGCAACTCACTATATTTCCTACAACAATTTACATTTGCTGCACAATGAACATAAGAAGACTGTGAAGTTGTTTCCGATTTCATCTAACAGAAAAAGCCCAAGCTGGTTTAAGCCTTAAAGGTGGTTTTGAAGTCCAACGTTTGATGGGGTCAATAAGGATTTTGGCCTTGTTTTTGCAAGGTTCTCTAGACTTTGCTTTTGTGTGGATTTTAACTTGGAACTAACTTTGAAAAGAGCTTCAAGCTGACCCTAGAGAACAAACCTGCTTGTCCACAGAGGGGATACGAGGCAACGGTTTTCTGCACAACATCAAACAACGCTAGGCTTTATCCTTATTTTATCCTCATGAAACACATACACATACAGAAAACACTTTACCAAGGGAAGATTAAGCTTCACCCAGTTTGAGTTCTTTTTGAGTGGCTTCAGAAGAAAGTTCATAACTGGTCATGTTCAAGGTTTCCAAGCCTACCCGGGAAGTTCCCAGAGTTACATCTCCATCTCTTCAGTGGATGGATTAAAATGAGACTTAGTTTCATTTAGAAGTCAATGGTGTTTGAGGTATTAAAATAGAAACATACTATCCAGGTGAGCTCTTCCTGTGTCCTAAGCAAGATAAGAAATTCATTTCAAAGTCATGTAGTTTATCTAATATCATGTAATTGCATATTAGCACTTATATACACTAATTAAAAAAAACATATGTAACAGCTTCATTCTACATACAGGAATATCTTGGAAATATTGTGGATTCCACTTTGGACCACTGCAGTAAAATGAGTCATGATATTTTTGGTTTCCCAGTGCATAGAAAAGTTACATTTCTGCTATACTATAGTTTATTAAGTGTGCAATAGCATAATGTCTGAAAAAAGTGCATATTTTAATTAAAAATACTTTATTGCTAAAAAAGGCGACCCATCATCTGACAACACAGGGTTGCTTCACAGCATCAATTTGTAAAATACATCTGTGAAGCACAAAAAAAATGAAGCCCACCAAAACAAGGTATACCCATGAATGCTGGTGAATATTCTTTCCAGGAATAATAGAATTCCAAAAATACACTTGTGCATATAAGCATAATTGCTTAAGTTTTTCATTATAAAACTAGAAGTAATTGGGTTTTTATAGTATGCAACTCACTATATTTCCTACAACAATTTACATTTGCTGCACAATGAACATAAGAAGACTGTGAAGTTGTTTCCGATTTCATCTAACAGAAAAAGCCCAAGCTGGTTTAAGCCTTAAAGGTGGTTTTGAAGTCCAACGTTTGATGGGGTCAATAAGGATTTTGGCCTTGTTTTTGCAAGGTTCTCTAGACTTTGCTTTTGTGTGGATTTTAACTTGGAACTAACTTTGAAAAGAGCTTCAAGCTGACCCTAGAGAACAAACCTGCTTGTCCACAGAGGGGATACGAGGCAACGGTTTTCTGCACAACATCAAACAACGCTAGGCTTTATCCTTATTTTATCCTCATGAAACACATACACATACAGACACACACACGTTGTGACCAAGGGAAGCAATTCGTTTATTGGCTTAGATTACAAGAAACAATCATTGTGGCAAGGGAGTATGGCAACTTACAGAGGCTTAGACCAATCAGTCCCACCCTTAGGACCAGGAGAGACTCAGTCCAATCTGCAACATTTGACTGCTACACAGAAGAAAAGAATTTTAATAATGCAGGGAAACAAAATATCAATTATGTAAGGGCCCACTATTACTATCATCTTGTTGTTGAGGATGTAAAGGGAGCAAATTCAAATGATTTGCCCAAGCATGAAATGTTCAGAGAAGGGAACAAAAAACTAAGACTGACACCAAAGACCACACTGTTAATCGAGTCACTCTTAGTTTTAATTTTCTCTTATTTTATGCATTAAACACATTTTTTGTAAACTAAAATTACAAAAATTAAAATAAAACAAATCCTATAATGTTTTCCTAAGTATCACACTTTGTCTTCTGTGTCAGTGTGAGGTAGCAAATGAATCATGTTATATGAGTTAACCTTGTGATTCTATTAATCTTATAAATCATTATGAGTTCCTAGTACAGTGACAATTTCTGATTGCTTAATAGTTAAAAATTGATGACAATAATTAAAATAATTGAATACTTTCCTAAGAGTTTAGTAAATTGCTAGTACTATTTATACCTTTGAAAGTCATATATATGTATTATAAAAGTATGTATGTGTTATATAATATATATGTATATGTGTGTGTGTGTGTGTGTGTGTGTGTGCTTAGTAAAGACTGATAACAATAATTGAAGTTATTGAGTAACTTCTTAAGAGTGTTAGGAAACGGTTAGCACTTTTTTATGCCTTCGAAAGTCATATCATATATGTATAAATATGTGTGTGTATATATTAGCTTAACTTTTCTTATTCTGTTTTGTTATTCCATAGTATAGCAATGAAAAATCTTGAAATTAAATATCTTTAGCCTTCTAATTCCTTTCATTTATGTCTAAAACTTCATTGTTGCAACTTGAAGTTTACTAAATATAGAATAGACAAAAAAGAATAACTAGGTTAGAGTTCTTCCTTGTAATGTGTTTACTATTGAACATTTGCATTTTCTTACAAATTTCTGGGCCTACAAGCATAAAATCATCTGATATGGTACTAAATTTCCATTGTCTCACTTTTAATACTAAGCCACTGAGAAAGCGTCATATGATTAAATATCTCCTCACAATGATTACCTGCATGGTACCTGGTGATGAAGTCGCCATGTATTTTTGTGACTTAGCACAACTGGAAATGGGTTCAGTTGATCACAACTTATTTCTGTGTCACTGAACTCTAGATGATGGTTGCATTTTCAAGTTAAATATTTGAACATCAACACCAATGCATCTCCTAAATATAATTTATCATAAAGTTCAGCTTCTTGAATAAATTATAAGTAAGGGCCTGAAAACTTTCTTTTTATGATTATAGTGATGTTCTGTATTTTGCTCAAATGGTACAGGATTCTCAAGTGCTCTGATATACTACATGAGATAATGTAGGGCATCATTAGGTCTTTATACCATTTCTGCTAATATTCTCTCTTCATAGTTTGGTAATGGTTTAGTGGTGTCAACCGCATAAATCAGCATTTAAATGACATTACTTCTACCTGTAAACCACATGCAGTCATCCATTCATTCACTGTACAGAATTTTGTGCATTGCATTACTTAATATTCTCCACTTACGGACTATGAAATACATGTGCACATATATATAAGTATATCCATTCTCCCCCAAGTGACCCTCCCATCTAGGCTGGCACATAACATTGAAAGGGTTCCATGTGCTGTACAACAGGTTTTCGTTGGCTACCCATTTTAAATACAGCAGTGTCTATATGACCTCCCCAAAGTCTTTAACTATCTCTTCCCCTTCAGAAACCATTAGTTTATTTCCTAAGTCTGCGAGTCTCTTTTTCTATTTTGTCAGTATGTTTGTTTATGTCATTTCTTTTAGATTCCACATATAAGGGATGTCATATGATATTCTTCCTTCTCTAACTTGCTTCACTCATTATGACACTCTTTATGTCCCTCCATGTTGCTGCAAATGTCTTCACTTCATTCTTTTCAATTGCTGAGCCACATACATGTATATCACATCATCTATGTCCATTCCTCTGTCAATGGACAACTAATTGGTTTTTGTTGCAGAAACTCCTATATTTCCTGGTTTCCCTCATTGTCTGTTCAGAGCAGTCTCTCAGCATTAGCTGAGGTGTGTCCCAGGCATGAAGTCCTCAGAATTTTTGTCTAATACAGCATAACTTTCAACTTTTAGGTTGTGCTTTTTTTTCCAATTGATATTATTCTTAGGCTTGCTATGAAATTGAGGATCTCTCTATCTTTTTCTCAGTCTGAGAAGTCTTCAGAAACTTTTGGTCATCCAACCTTTCTTCTTTTTCATTTTTAATTCTTGATATTTAAGGTCCATTAGCCAATGGATTACTTAGTTGAGGTTCTCAAGTCTCTAAAATGTAGCATTTACTTGATTCTCTGTGGGACAATCAACCAATTCTTGCAATACCTTAGCAAAAGTGTAAGCTGTCAAAGCACAACCATGTTCCATTTTTTTCCAATCTTCTTTCATAGAACTATAGTCTCAAAGAATAGTGGTTAAACCATCTTCTGAGTTCTCAGGCATAATTTTAAAAGTTATTCTGTCAAAGAATATATGGGTCAGCAGATTTCTATCCTGCTATATATATTTGTTTACTATCCATTGCATGCAACTGACCACTAAGTCAATGCAATTAATGTTATTATTTTTATATTTTTAATTATAATTTTACCCTGTTTCATATAATTGATGGGCTTCCCTGACAGCTTAGTTGGTAAAGAATCTGCCTACAATGCAGGAGACCTTGGTTCGATCTCTGGTTTGGGAAAATCCCCTGGAGAAGGCAATGGCAACCCACTCTGGCATTCTAGCCTGGGATATCTCATGCACAGAGGGGGCTGGTGGATTATAGTCTATGGGATCTCAAGAGCTGAACATGACTTAGCTACTAAACTACTACCAAATTATTTATATCATTACAATAGTTAGGTTTTGTTAGAGTCTGACCTTCAGTAGACTCCAAAATTTCAGTGTCTTAATGTATCAGAAGTTTACTTTTTACTCATTTAGTTGGTGTTGATTGAGGATAATAAGACACTTTTCTTGCACCAGGGAAAAGAGACCAGAATCCATTCTGAACTCAACTCAGCTAAAATAAAAGGTGCTTTAGGAATTGGGTAAGGGAGAGATCACAAGCCATCTGTGTTTGCTAATTGGCTTTACCCAAAGGGAAAGTAAACCTTTTCTTATCTTCATCATAGGAGCTAGTTTTACAACTTAACAGAAGGCATCTGGCCAAGGTAGACTCCTGTCCCCCAACCTAAGCAGGAAGATAGGAGCTTTATCTTCCTCTATGACTACATTTCAGAAGGATGGCCCCTAGGTCCTTGAGAAAGACATTTCTAGGCTATAAAACTGGCAAGAAGCTTTTCAAGAGATTTACATATCAAAGGGGCAGAGAACTAATTTACAATTACAAGTTCTCTAAAGTAATTACTTTAAGAAAAGGGAAGTCAGAAGCCCAGAGTCTGGAAGAAGACTATCTGAAGTTTGGTTAAGTTGAACAGAACTTAGAGGTCCTCTTGGTCAATGCAGGTGACCAGGCTGAGTGAGGGCCATCCTATCACCTTTAATAAAAGGTTTTCCAAGGTCGCTCAGGAAGGTTAGCAGAAAAGCAAAACACCGTAAGGAAGTTCTCTTAAGTTTTCTAGTATTTCCATTCACATGTGTTTGTGTGTGTGTGTGTGTGTGTGTGTGTGTGTAATTTTTTTTTTTAATTAGGGAGAATTTAATAAATTCGAGAACAGAATTTCAGAGAAGTCTGGGAAATGTAGTTGTATGCCCAAAAGCTATAAATAGCATTTTGATAGCTCACATGCACTATCACCATAAGGAAAAGAAAAACTCAGTCAAAATATAAAAATATTTACCAATCTCTCCTCCCTCAAATGAAGTAGCAGACAAGCTGAGATTGGTAATGAGAACGTAAACCAATAAAGACCATTGAGAATAATTTTAACTAAAATCATTAGGACATATCAAAACCTTTAGAGACAGTTAAGTTTAAGAGGACACTGCCAAAAATCATACATATTTAAAACCATCTTAATTTTCAAAGCAAAAAAGTTAAGTTTGAGCAAGTTGCAATAAAACTATTTTTTGAATATTAGATAGTTCATTCAATCCATAAAAAGTCTTGGTGAATGCCCAGTTAAGAACAATTTACTAAACCCAAACACAAGTGGTCCTAGGAAGATGACTCCACCGCGGCCAGTGCACAGAGGTCATGGTTTTCCAATTGATCACAAGCCATCTGTGTTTGCTAATTGGCTTTACCCAAAGGGAAAGTAAACCTTTTCTTATCTTCATCATAGGAGCTAGTTTTACAACTTAACAGAAGGCATCTGGCCAAGGTAGACTCCTGTCCCCCAACCTAAGCAGGAAGATAGGAGCTTTATCTTCCTCTATGACTACATTTCAGAAGGATGGCCCCTAGGTCCTTGAGAAAGACATTTCTAGGCTATAAAACTGGCAAGAAGCTTTTCAAGAGATTTACATATCAAAGGGGCAGAGAACTAATTTACAATTACAAGTTCTCTAAAGTAATTACTTTAAGAAAAGGGAAGTCAGAAGCCCAGAGTCTGGAAGAAGACTATCTGAAGTTTGGTTAAGTTGAACAGAACTTAGAGGTCCTCTTGGTCAATGCAGGTGACCAGGCTGAGTGAGGGCCATCCTATCACCTTTAATAAAAGGTTTTCCAAGGTCGCTCAGGAAGGTTAGCAGAAAAGCAAAACACCGTAAGGAAGTTCTCTTAAGTTTTCTAGTATTTCCATTCACATGTGTTTGTGTGTGTGTGTGTGTGTGTGTGTGTGTGTAATTTTTTTTTTTAATTAGGGAGAATTTAATAAATTCGAGAACAGAATTTCAGAGAAGTCTGGGAAATGTAGTTGTATGCCCAAAAGCTATAAATAGCATTTTGATAGCTCACATGCACTATCACCATAAGGAAAAGAAAAACTCAGTCAAAATATAAAAATATTTACCAATCTCTCCTCCCTCAAATGAAGTAGCAGACAAGCTGAGATTGGTAATGAGAACGTAAACCAATAAAGACCATTGAGAATAATTTTAACTAAAATCATTAGGACATATCAAAACCTTTAGAGACAGTTAAGTTTAAGAGGACACTGCCAAAAATCATACATATTTAAAACCATCTTAATTTTCAAAGCAAAAAAGTTAAGTTTGAGCAAGTTGCAATAAAACTATTTTTTGAATATTAGATAGTTCATTCAATCCATAAAAAGTCTTGGTGAATGCCCAGTTAAGAACAATTTACTAAACCCAAACACAAGTGGTCCTAGGAAGATGACTCCACCGCGGCCAGTGCACAGAGGTCATGGTTTTCCAATTGATTCTGTCAGCCCTGGTCACAGAAGTGCCCTCTAGAAATGATGCGTCTACTGAAGGTGGATATTGCACATAATTGGCATCTCACTCAGTTCTTCATTGTTTACTTCTTTGTGTCAAGGGTGACATTCAAAATCTGAAGTGAACACATTTAATTGATGGATGATAGGTCACTGTCTTATCGTGTCCTATTTTTAGTTGTGGAGAGCCTCAGAAAGTGAATATCTGCCATTTTTAATTGCATAAAAGAAGATGGCTTCTGCTTGAAAGTATAAAGGATTTTATAAATATGAAAAATGCGTTTAGGTGTTACATTTTTAATCATTAATTAGAGAATGATGATATCAATATAAGCCCAGTATCCTGGCTGTAGAATCAATCTGAGATGGAAATACAACTTGTACTTATAGGAATTAATTTGTTTGGTAAAATTTTTGAGGGAGATAGCTCAGAATTGATTTGTATGCAAAAATAAAATTAAGTTAAAGGCTAAACTTGTATTAATTAAAAATAAATAAATAAAATAAAGAGTTTACTCTAGTTGGATCTGTAGTCTACAAAAGTCCCCACCTCTTTTCAAAGTGAATTATTTGTCCATTATTAGAGACACTGAGTAAAACTTAAGAAGAAAATTATGCAATGTTTTCATTCAGGAGAGAAATGTTTGTTTTTTTCCCGTATATTTCATTAGTTTCAGGGAATAAAATCTCAGCCATCAAATTGAGAAAGGTCATTATAAGACTCAGGTTGTTGAAAAATTCTGACACAGACACCATTTGGGTAAATTCAACAAAGCATGTTTATCTGTTCAGAGCAGAAGAAAGATTGTGATCAGATCAGTGACCTTCTTTGAGATGGGGAAGGGATGAGCTGCAGGATCCCAGGAGGTGCAGTAGAGGGTGTACAGGTTCAGGTGGGGGCATCTGAACCCATGAGAGTCACCTTTGGGGAATCTGTTAGCTCATTCAATCCATAAAAAGTCTTGGTGAATGCCCAGTTAAGAACAATTTACTAAACCCAAACACAAGTGGTCCTAGGAAGATGACTCCACCGCGCCAGTGCACAGAGGTCATGGTTTTCCAATTGATTCTGTCAGCCCTGGTCACAGAAGTGCCCTCTAGAAATGATGCGTCTACTGAAGGTGGATATTGCACATAATTGGCATCTCACTCAGTTCTTCATTGTTTACTTCTTTGTGTCAAGGGTGACATTCAAAATCTGAAGTGAACACATTTAATTGATGGATGATAGGTCACTGTCTTATCGTGTCCTATTTTTAGTTGTGGAGAGCCTCAGAAAGTGAATATCTGCCATTTTTAATTGCATAAAAGAAGATGGCTTCTGCTTGAAAGTATAAAGGATTTTATAAATATGAAAAATGCGTTTAGGTGTTACATTTTTAATCATTAATTAGAGAATGATGATATCAATATAAGCCCAGTATCCTGGCTGTAGAATCAATCTGAGATGGAAATACAACTTGTACTTATAGGAATTAATTTGTTTGGTAAAATTTTTGAGGGAGATAGCTCAGAATTGATTTGTATGCAAAAATAAAATTAAGTTAAAGGCTAAACTTGTATTAATTAAAAATAAATAAATAAAATAAAGAGTTTACTCTAGTTGGATCTGTAGTCTACAAAAGTCCCCACCTCTTTTCAAAGTGAATTATTTGTCCATTATTAGAGACACTGAGTAAAACTTAAGAAGAAAATTATGCAATGTTTTCATTCAGGAGAGAAATGTTTGTTTTTTCCTGTATATTTCATTAGTTTCAGGGAATAAAATCTCAGCCATCAAATTGAGAAAGGTCATTATAAGACTCAGGTTGTTGAAAAATTCTGACACAGACACCATTTGGGTAAATTCAACAAAGCATGTTTATCTGTTCAGAGCAGAAGAAAGATTGTGATCAGATCAGTGACCTTCTTTGAGATGGGGAAGGGATGAGCTGCAGGATCCCAGGAGGTGCAGTAGAGGGTGTACAGGTTCAGGTGGGGGCATCTGAACCCATGAGAGTCACCTTGGACTTTCCAGCAACTCAAATGTTAGCTCTTCAGGCCTATAATTCTATCTACAAAGATAGGTCAATCCCTTTCAGTCCTTCCTGGATAAATGCTGAAGGTGTCAGTCCCGGCAGGAGCACTCATCAGTCTCAGGGCTGTGCAATGCTTGGTATAACTACTAGGTACAGAAAAACCAGGCCTGAACAAACTCCCCAAAGCTCCCTTCTAAGCTAACACAGCTTGAACTAAGAACCTTCACAGCTTCTCTATGTTAGGATCAGAATGAGGGTGAGTTATATAGGAGAATGATTTTAAGAGGCACTTCAACTATTTTGAAACAGAGGGTAACTAGCTGGCTACCCTCTTCCCTCCACTGAATTGTCCAAATGTCTTTACTTTTTATATTTTAATTTTTTATTGAAAAGTTGTGTTAGTTCCAGGTGTATAGCAAAGTGATTCAGCTATATCATGTATGCTCTGCAGCTGCTGCTTAGTTGCTTCAACCGTGTCCAACTCTGGCAACCTATGGACTGTAGCCCGCCAGGCTCCTCTGTCCATTGAATTCTCCAGGCAAGAGAACTGGAGTGGGTTGCCATGCCCTTCTCCAGGGGATCTTCCCAACCCACGAATCAAGTCCTGGTCTCCTGCATTGCAGGAAGATTCTTTACCATCTGAGTCACTAGGGAAGCCCTATGTATGAAGCAACTGAACCCACTCACTGCAAAACTGACCCCTCCCCCAGCGGCTAAAGATCCCACATGGAACAATGAAGACATGAGACAACCAGTTGTAACAAAAAGATATTGAATAGAATTGCCTGTGCTATATGATAGGGCCCTATTGGTTATCTATTTTATAAATAGTAGTTTGTATATCTTAACCATAAACTGCTAATTTATTCGCCGCCTTTGTTAAGCTAAAGTTTTTTTTTTCCTATGTCTGTGAGTCTTATTTGTTTGTAAATTCGTTTGTGATGCCATATAATATTTGTCTTTCTCTGTCTGTCTTATTTCATTTAGTATGATAATTTCTAGGTACATCTATGGTACTAAAGCATTTCAAGTAGAAAGGTAAAACAAGGTAAAATATATACAAGCTGATTACAATTATCTAAATACTAATATGGGCATCCCTGGCGGTTCAGCATTAAAGAACATGCCTGAAATGCAATAAACAGGATACCTGGGTTCAGTCCTTAAGTCAGGAAGATCCCCTGGATGTGGGCATAGCAACCCACTCCAGTATTCTTGCCTGGAGAATCTCATGGACAGAGGAGCCTGGTGAGCTATATGGGGTGACAAAGAGTTGGACACCATTGAAGTGACTGAGCATGCAAACACACACACAAACACTAACATATGTAATAATATAATGTTTTGTGAAGTTATTGGTGCTTTTTCAAAATGCGTTTCCATAATAAATTTATACAGAGGAATTAGCTAAACTTTATTGAAAATTGTGACCTAGTGAGATAAAATGGTTTGTGTAAGGGGAACACAAAGATAGTTTTAGAACAGATATCAGAAATTGGGCCTTCTAAGTCCTAAGCTGGTACACAATGTGGTATAATATATGGCACTGGACACAGAGTCCAGGCTGACAAATCCAAAAATTCCTAGGCAACTTTGAAAAACATTAGAATCAGAAATCTCAGAACAGTTATTAACTTTGCTTTTATTTATCAAGCAACAAAAATCTCAAGGCCTCCATGTATGGTTCATGCGTGAGGACAGAGGTAATCACCCCCAAATAAATTCATTGGTTATTAAATGACGATATGGTATGTGTAAGTTCAACAAATGCCGTTCATCTAAACAGAGTGGACACAGTTTTTAAAATATAAATTTGGGTAGATTTTAGCAAAGATAGGAAAACCTGACTAAAATTCCTGCCAAAATCCGGAGTTGTAACAAAAAGATATTGAATAGAATTGCCTGTGCTATATGATAGGGCCCTATTGGTTATCTATTTTATAAATAGTAGTTTGTATATCTTAACCATAAACTGCTAATTTATTCGCCGCCTTTGTTAAGCTAAAGTTTTTTTTTTTCCTATGTCTGTGAGTCTTATTTGTTTGTAAATTCGTTTGTGATGCCATATAATATTTGTCTTTCTCTGTCTGTCTTATTTCATTTAGTATGATAATTTCTAGGTACATCTATGGTACTAAAGCATTTCAAGTAGAAAGGTAAAACAAGGTAAAATATATACAAGCTGATTACAATTATCTAAATACTAATATGGGCATCCCTGGCGGTTCAGCATTAAAGAACATGCCTGAAATGCAATAAACAGGATACCTGGGTTCAGTCCTTAAGTCAGGAAGATCCCCTGGATGTGGGCATAGCAACCCACTCCAGTATTCTTGCCTGGAGAATCTCATGGACAGAGGAGCCTGGTGAGCTATATGGGGTGACAAAGAGTTGGACACCATTGAAGTGACTGAGCATGCAAACACACACACAAACACTAACATATGTAATAATATAATGTTTTGTGAAGTTATTGGTGCTTTTTCAAAATGCGTTTCCATAATAAATTTATACAGAGGAATTAGCTAAACTTTATTGAAAATTGTGACCTAGTGAGATAAAATGGTTTGTGTAAGGGGAACACAAAGATAGTTTTAGAACAGATATCAGAAATTGGGCCTTCTAAGTCCTAAGCTGGTACACAATGTGGTATAATATATGGCACTGGACACAGAGTCCAGGCTGACAAATCCAAAAATTCCTAGGCAACTTTGAAAAACATTAGAATCAGAAATCTCAGAACAGTTATTAACTTTGCTTTTATTTATCAAGCAACAAAAATCTCAAGGCCTCCATGTATGGTTCATGCGTGAGGACAGAGGTAATCACCCCCAAATAAATTCATTGGTTATTAAATGACGATATGGTATGTGTAAGTTCAACAAATGCCGTTCATCTAAACAGAGTGGACACAGTTTTTAAAATATAAATTTGGGTAGATTTTAGCAAAGATAGGAAAACCTGACTAAAATTCCTGCCAAAACCACTCTCTGGCAATTGATTACTAAGGAAATTTTCCCTGAAAAGCTACTAAATGATAACTAAGGGCTTCCCTGTGGTCCAGTGGGTAAAGAGTCCGCCTTGCAGTGCAAGGGGCTCTGGTTCAATCCCTGCCCTCGGAAGATTCCACATGCTGTGGAGCGGCTGGACCAGTGTGTCCAATTATGAGCCAGCACTCTGGAACGCATGCACCCAGAGCCAGTGCTCTGCCACAAGAGAGGCCACTGTGATGGGAGGCCCACACAAGCCAAAGAATTAGGATGGATGAAAATAAATAAATGAAGGACCAATAAGAGAGGCCAAAATTTTTTTAAAAATGCAAACTTTAAAAGAAAACAATTGAACAAATTTTCAAGTGAAGACCCAATGAAAGGATGCCATAAGAAACTTAGTTGTTCTTCCATAATTCCAGATAGTTAAGCCTATTCTTGGGGCCCTCACATTTTCCCATGAAGCGCACTTTCTTCTGCTTCTTAGGAAATCAAAATTTTCAAGTGATTCTAAACTAATACACCTACAATTATTAACTGACACAAGTCTAAACCATTATTACTGTAATATGATTTACATCTTAAAAATAATTGGAAGCTTTTAATAACTAAACAAAAGTTCCTAAATTTCCTATTTGAGACCTGGGTAAGTGTCATAGAGATGGATTTGTATAAAAAATTATAGCTAGCATCCTTCAAATGACACAAATTTCTAGCCTACTGTGTACTCATAAAACTGTTTTAAACTTGGAAAACAAAGGGAAAGTGTGAGCAAAGAACAGAAACCAGAAAATCATACTTTAAACAGTAAAATATTTATGCTGCACCTTCACATGTTCCACTGAGAATTATTTTTAGCTCTATGAAATATTTTTACTATTTCATCTTCCTATCAACTCTGTGAGGGTAATTAGAAAGAAAATAGACATGCCCTAAGAAGAGGGTGGCAGCTCCAGGGAGCAATTACTATTCCCATTTTACAAGTGGTAAAACTGAGACTCAGGGTCACGTGAGTTCAACAAGCTTCTACTGGTAGTTTATTACAATCTCACTTGAAATTTTATACATACTGTCACTGTAAACCTTCACAAGAATTTTAAAGGTAGGCCTTATTAATGAAGAAAACTTAAAGGACTTCTTTAAGAAAACAACTCATTGGAAAAGAGCCTGATGGGAAATATAGAAGGCAGAAGGAGAAGGGACTCTGGTTCAATCCCTGCCCTCGGAAGATTCCACATGCTGTGGAGCAGCTGGACCAGTGTGTCCAATTATGAGCCAGCACTCTGGAGCACATACACCCAGAGCTGGTGCTCTATGGCAAGAGGGGCCACTGCGATGGGAGGCCCACGTAGGCCAAAGAATTAGGATGGATGAGAACAAATAAATAAAGGACCAATAAGAGAGGCCAAAATTTTTTTAAAAATGCAAACTTTAAAAGAAAACAATTGAACAAATTTTCAAGTGAAGACCCAATGAAAGGATGCCATAAGAAACTTAGTTGTTCTTCCATAATTCCAGATAGTTAAGCCTATTCTTGGGGCCCTCACATTTTCCCATGAAGCGCACTTTCTTCTGCTTCTTAGGAAATCAAAATTTTCAAGTGATTCTAAACTAATACACCTACAATTATTAACTGACACAAGTCTAAACCATTATTACTGTAATATGATTTACATCTTAAAAATAATTGGAAGCTTTTAATAACTAAACAAAAGTTCCTAAATTTCCTATTTGAGACCTGGGTAAGTGTCATAGAGATGGATTTGTATAAAAAATTATAGCTAGCATCCTTCAAATGACACAAATTTCTAGCCTACTGTGTACTCATAAAACTGTTTTAAACTTGGAAAACAAAGGGAAAGTGTGAGCAAAGAACAGAAACCAGAAAATCATACTTTAAACAGTAAAATATTTATGCTGCACCTTCACATGTTCCACTGAGAATTATTTTTAGCTCTATGAAATATTTTTACTATTTCATCTTCCTATCAACTCTGTGAGGGTAATTAGAAAGAAAATAGACATGCCCTAAGAAGAGGGTGGCAGCTCCAGGGAGCAATTACTATTCCCATTTTACAAGTGGTAAAACTGAGACTCAGGGTCACGTGAGTTCAACAAGCTTCTACTGGTAGTTTATTACAATCTCACTTGAAATTTTATACATACTGTCACTGTAAACCTTCACAAGAATTTTAAAGGTAGGCCTTATTAATGAAGAAAACTTAAAGGACTTCTTTAAGAAAACAACTCATTGGAAAAGAGCCTGATGGGAAATATAGAAGGCAGAAGGAGAAGGGGACAATGGAGGATGAGATAGTTGGATGGCATCACTGAGTCAATGGACACGAGTTTGAGCAAGCCCTGGGAGATGGTGAAGGACAGTGAAACCTGGTGCGGTTCAGTCCTTGGGGTCAGAAAGAGTTGGACAGGACTGAGCAACTGAACTGAAGAACGTGCCTGGAATATGACTTGCTCTTACTTTCCTTAACCAAATCCATTCATAATCATCGTGTATCTTCGAGAAACCATTTCATGCACCTATAGTCATGCCATTTGCCATTTGCAAATGAGTTAGCAAAGGATTTTAAATCTCTTGACCTTATAAGCAATGTTTTTTCTACTACACTTTGTCAAAATGATGACAAATATCCCAGGAAAAAAGAGGAATTTAATTAAACTGTTTGCAAGAGGCCAAACACCTGGACATTTTAAACCAGCTGGGCGAATATTTTATATTTCACCTAAATGTGAAAAGTGAGTTTATATCTATTATACATAGAATTATAAAAGGAGAGAAAAATATATCCAGAAAACAGAGAAGAGTCATTTTTTACAAGCATATTTTTATAAACATATATGTTTTTTAAATTTTAACCTCTTTTATTGATCTTTCATTAATTTATTTTCATCCATCTTTGTTCTTTGGCCCACGTGGGCCTCCCATTACAGTGGCCTCCCCTGTAGCAGAGCACCGGCTCTGGGCGCAAGTGCTCCAGAGAGCCGCCTCGTAATTGGACACACCGCTTCAGTCGTGCCTCAGCAGGTGGAATCTTCCCAGGCCAGGGATCAAATTGGCACCCCTTGCACTGCAAGGCAGACTCTTTACCCACTGAACCACAGGGAAGCTCCCAAGAGCCATTTTTATGTTGTACATGAGATGGAAAATATCATGTAGCTTAGATCTAATATATAATAATTTTCACCAGCATGTTTAATATGTAAATGAACAAACTAAAGGTCACATAAGTGCCTATTAGAAAATATTAGAATTGGTAAGCCATATTTAAACTCCAGCTCCTACAGTCTCTGTCCACAGTATAATTTCTGCCAAAAACAAAAGAGGAGTCTCATGAAGGACTGAGCTGTAGGGACAAAGATGAATAAACAGGGTAAATAACCAGCCCTCAAAAAGCAATCCTGGTTTGTTCTCTCAAGGATTGTTTGCTCATTTTATTTTAATGGCTACTTAATCAAGATGAATTAATTTTTCCCTGATATGGTTCCAAGGAGGATGAGATAGTTGGATGGCATCACTGAGTCAATGGACACGAGTTTGAGCAAGCCCTGGGAGATGGTGAAGGACAGTGAAACCTGGTGCGGTTCAGTCCTTGGGGTCAGAAAGAGTTGGACAGGACTGAGCAACTGAACTGAAGAACGTGCCTGGAATATGACTTGCTCTTACTTTCCTTAACCAAATCCATTCATAATCATCGTGTATCTTCGAGAAACCATTTCATGCACCTATAGTCATGCCATTTGCCATTTGCAAATGAGTTAGCAAAGGATTTTAAATCTCTTGACCTTATAAGCAATGTTTTTTCTACTACACTTTGTCAAAATGATGACAAATATCCCAGGAAAAAAGAGGAATTTAATTAAACTGTTTGCAAGAGGCCAAACACCTGGACATTTTAAACCAGCTGGGCGAATATTTTATATTTCACCTAAATGTGAAAAGTGAGTTTGTATCTATTATACATAGAATTATAAAAGGAGAGAAAAATATATCCAGAAAACAGAGAAGAGTCATTTTTTACAAGCATATTTTTATAAACATATATGTTTTTTAAATTTTAACCTCTTTTATTGATCTTTCATTAATTTATTTTCATCCATCTTTGTTCTTTGGCCCACGTGGGCCTCCCATTACAGTGGCCTCCCCTGTAGCAGAGCACCGGCTCTGGGCGCAAGTGCTCCAGAGAGCCGCCTGCACTGGACACACCGCTTCAGTCGTGCCTCAGCAGGTGGAATCTTCCCAGGCCAGGGATCAAATTGGCACCCCTTGCACTGCAAGGCAGACTCTTTACCCACTGAACCACAGGGAAGCTCCCAAGAGCCATTTTTATGTTGTACATGAGATGGAAAATATCATGTAGCTTAGATCTAATATATAATAATTTTCACCAGCATGTTTAATATGTAAATGAACAAACTAAAGGTCACATAAGTGCCTATTAGAAAATATTAGAATTGGTAAGCCATATTTAAACTCCAGCTCCTACAGTCTCTGTCCACAGTATAATTTCTGCCAAAAACAAAAGAGGAGTCTCATGAAGGACTGAGCTGTAGGGACAAAGATGAATAAACAGGGTAAATAACCAGCCCTCAAAAAGCAATCCTGGTTTGTTCTCTCAAGGATTGTTTGCTCATTTTATTTTAATGGCTACTTAATCAAGATGAATTAATTTTTCCCTGATATGGTCCAAAAAGTCAGGATTGAAATTAAAGCAATGTGAAATCAACTGGAGACTATTTTAAAGGGTGGAAATCTTAATAAATATGATTGATAAAATGACAATTTCTGCAGCTGTTGAAGCAAAATAAGAACAACTTAAACAAAATATGTGTTTAGGGCTTTCAAATGACAAACGATTCACACGAACTAAACTGGAATGGCTATCTCTTGGGTTTAAGATGATTACTTACTGTGACTCCAGGGAGCTCCAAGTTTTCGCAGAGGATGCAATGAAACCTTCAAACTGTTCCTGAGATGAAATTATGATTAAGAAATATGTAGTATATGGCAATATGTGGTAATGCGGTGAAATCACAAAACAAAGAAATCATGAGAGATAGAATACAAATTCTATCACTTGTTATAGTACTGAATATACAGTTATTTTTTATTTGAGCAACTGTTTTTTCCCTTTTTAAAAATTTTGACCTCTTTTTATTGGTCTTTCATTTATTTACTTTCATCCATCTTCGTTCTTTGGCCTGTGCGAGCCTCCCATCATAATGGCCTCTCTTGTTGCAGAGCACTGGCTCTGGGTGCACACGCTCCAGAGCGCTGGCTCATAATTGGACATACTGGTCCAGCCACTAGATGGCATGTGGGATCTTCTCAGGCCAGGGATAGAACTGGCACCCCTTGCACTGTAAAGCAGACTCTTTATCCACTGGACCACCGGGGAAGCCATATTTGAAAAATTATTGTTTAAGAAATTGAAATTCCAAAAACTCTTGTGTTTGTCTCAGCAATATCAGGGATACTACATTTCATTTCATTTAGAATTCATAGGAAATCTGTATTGACTATTCAAAAATATTTGGTACCACAGTATGTTTGCAACATAATGTCAGAGAATGTGGGTGCCTTTTTAGGAAGTACATGGTCTAAGAGAGCCAAGCTCCTAGGAAGTGAAAACTCTATTGGGTGTCATAGTAGTCAAGAGTGATCCAACAGGAACTATGTCATAGAGGTCCTGGGCTCTCACACCAGACAATTATAACTGCAAATTCTAGATATACCATAGCTCCAGGCTTTATCACCTAAAGTCCTCCCAAAAATCTGAAATGGAAAATTTTCTCTTTTCCAGAGTACATAAGGTAAAAACAAACTAATCTAAGTGGATATTGATAGCCTTCATGTATGTTATTAGTAGTGAATATTTATTGATCTATCTATTGAACTATAGTGTGCAATATTTTACCAGGATGGCCCATAGCATAAAGCATATATGCTGTATATGTTTTCCAAAAGGTGGACCATTTTGTGTTTCTAAACATGTTTGCAGGAAAGGGCAGCTCTTTCTCTGTGTGCTTGAGTTCATCAACACTTTGACCTCGGATAAACAGCTCTACTTGCCTCTAGGATAATGATACGTTTACAGGATGTGGGGAAAATATACAAGGTCATGTTGAAAAGTTCTTGGGACACACTGTGTATTGATTACATGATAGTTAATATCATCTGACTGATAGAAAGTAGAGGCCAGTTGTACTACTTTCCTCCAAGGACTGAAAGGCTTCCCTTTTTTTATAAAGACTTGATTTCTTGAATTCCCGCATTATGTTTTGGGGATACAATATGCACCTCACCATTGAGAAGTGGAAGATAAAATGTATACAGTTCATGCCTCGAGAGTACATTGAAAGGATGTTTTGCACCAAGTGATTTGGTAGCTCAGAGAAAAGATCCTGCACGTTCTGCTGGACTTGAGCTATGAAGGAAGAATAAGAAGGCAGGCAAGAAGCTAGATGTAAAAAAAAAAACACAGCACCTGTCAAGCTTTGACCAAATATTAACAATCTTAGTGACAGAAGGTAAACTGAAAGCAGTGTGACCAACATTCCTGATTCGCTGAGGAATGCCCTCAGAAACATCACTGTGCTGGACAAACAGCGGGCTGGTCATTCAAGGTGGATGCAGGATACAACGAAAGAGTAATTAAGCTGGAAACATAGGCAAAAAGTTGTTAAATATTTATACTTTTATTTCACTTTGTTTGAATAAAGGTACATGGCCTGAGGAAGGATAAGCCCTCCTTGGGCCGAAAATGAGACACGTTAAGAACCATAGTTATATGAGAGATGTCTATGCTAGTACCAGAGCTTCCCAGGTGGCGCTAGTGGTAGCCACCCAGGTGGCCATGGGTTCCATTCTCCTTGTCAGGAAGATCCCCTGGAGGGTGGTGGCAGCACAAGTATTCTTGCATGAAGAATCCCATGGCAATTGGAAACAAAACTGCCAGGGAGAAAGGAAGCAGCCCCACTGACTGCAGACACAGAGGAAAGGGATGAGCAAAAATTAATCATCTTAAGGATAATAAGAAAAAAACATTTCCAGTCACAGATTGGCTGTATCTCTGGATCTCTCCTCCAAAATGAATGATTCTGAGATGACATCATAATTTTTTTATTATTTCTAATATTTTAAGTTCATTTGCTCTATGAATTTCCATGCAAAATTTATTATATGCTGGATACTTGTGCCATATATTTTTTTATCTATGGTACATAGAAATTTGATTGCTGACAGAAGGAAGAAATAAGAACTACACTTATTTAGAAACATCAAGAGATATCAGGGGTCAGATTTAAGACATAAATTAAGAAACCCATGCTAGCCTTAGGAGACTAGAGCATTCTTCAGAAACATAACCCAAATTTTCATCAAAGGTAAAAAGCTTCAAGGTCATAGATGAACCTGGAAGATTTCTGGAAATTGGCTTGCCAAGTTTGACCTATTTTACCATCGGAATAATCAGTGATACTAGACAGAACTTATAATGAAAAGCACTGTTGTCCTGGACCAGAATCCACACAGAATGAGTAGTGGTAGGAAGTGATGAAGGATGAAGACCTTTTATATATTATTGCTTTCCTCTATCTCCTTTGCTTGGAATAAAAATCTTCCTCTTCTTTTTTATAATCTAACTTAAATAATTCTAAAATCACATACTTCCTGGTAATACTCAAGAATGTCTCTTAGGCAGGAATGCTGCCATAGAAAGTCTAGACAAACAGACATACAAAAAAATAAACAAGAAAAGAAGATGCTCAGTGCATTTTGTTGGTGGCATGAATACTAGAAGATAAGAGAACGAAATACATTGGGTCCAAACTATTAAGTATTTTTTTGCCTGATAAGGACTATAGATTTTCCTTCTGTATTGGGAAATCAACTAAAGGACTTAGAGTAGGACCATAATGATTACCTGAGTAAGGTAAGCAGCAGAGGAAAACAGAGAGGAAAGAATGAATTTGGGATATAATAGGACAATAGAATCAATAGGAGCAAGGGACTGCCAGCTTGTGAAGAAGAAAACGAAGTCTTATTCCAGGCTGGATGACTAGAAAGATGTCTATCCATTTTGAAATGAAGAGATGAATTAATTAATAAATATATTGAGTTAGTTTTTCTTGTTGAACTTTAAAGCACCTATGGGACTCCACTCATTAAAGTTTATTTATTTATTTATTTTCCTTCAATAACAAAGAATAAGGGTTTTCAAGTTAAAGTGGTAAATAAGAAATCCCTAGGCATTTTGTGGGGGAAGAAATACAGATTCCTGTGCCCCAATCACAGATGTTCTAGTTAAAAATTTTTATTATGTCTATGGATATCTGTATGAAAAACAAAGCAAAAATATCCCCAGATGATTCTGATATGTAGTCAGGTGTGGGAAACACTAGAATGCCTTTGACTTGTTAAACATCTCAAAGATTTGGAGAAATTTTAAATGAATAAGGATGCTGAATGATGTGAAATTAAATTAACATCAAAACAGTGGGTATCGGTAAAATCTCAGGGTGAGAGTAATTTTGAAATAAAATTAAGCATATTTTTCTTAACACACATAGAGGTCTAATTTAATTAAATTTCAATTGCTTTCTTACTTTTAGTTTGGAATAAAAATATATTTATTATTTCCTTATTTTCCTTTATAGTCTTAAATACCCAACTCTGTAAATGAAAATAGACTTTTCATTCAAGATTTCCTGGAATACCTGGAGGAAATGTTTCTTTTTATGTTTGTTTCTGTTTCACAAATGTATTGCTTCATTAAATTATAGTAAAAAGTCTATTATTTAATATTTATTGAGTATGGACAATATACAAAGTGCTTACAAACTATAGTCACTTCACAGAAGATATAATATAGCATTTTAAAATTTCCTTTTATTTTCAAATGTAATAAATGCATTTTTTGCCTGATAAGGACTATAGATTTTCCTTCTGTATTGGGAAATCAACTAAAGGACTTAGAGTAGGACCATAATGATTACCTGAGTAAGGTAAGCAGCAGAGGAAAACAGAGAGGAAAGAATGAATTTGGGATATAATAGGACAATAGAATCAATAGGAGCAAGGGACTGCCAGCTTGTGAAGAAGAAAACGAAGTCTTATTCCAGGCTGGATGACTAGAAAGATGTCTATCCATTTTGAAATGAAGAGATGAATTAATTAATAAATATATTGAGTTAGTTTTTCTTGTTGAACTTTAAAGCACCTATGGGACTCCACTCATTAAAGTTTATTTATTTATTTATTTTCCTTCAATAACAAAGAATAAGGGTTTTCAAGTTAAAGTGGTAAATAAGAAATCCCTAGGCATTTTGTGGGGGAAGAAATACAGATTCCTGTGCCCCAATCACAGATGTTCTAGTTAAAAATTTTTATTATGTCTATGGATATCTGTATGAAAAACAAAGCAAAAATATCCCCAGATGATTCTGATATGTAGTCAGGTGTGGGAAACACTAGAATGCCTTTGACTTGTTAAACATCTCAAAGATTTGGAGAAATTTTAAATGAATAAGGATGCTGAATGATGTGAAATTAAATTAACATCAAAACAGTGGGTATCGGTAAAATCTCAGGGTGAGAGTAATTTTGAAATAAAATTAAGCATATTTTTCTTAACACACATAGAGGTCTAATTTAATTAAATTTCAATTGCTTTCTTACTTTTAGTTTGGAATAAAAATATATTTATTATTTCCTTATTTTCCTTTATAGTCTTAAATACCCAACTCTGTAAATGAAAATAGACTTTTCATTCAAGATTTCCTGGAATACCTGGAGGAAATGTTTCTTTTTATGTTTGTTTCTGTTTCACAAATGTATTGCTTCATTAAATTATAGTAAAAAGTCTATTATTTAATATTTATTGAGTATGGACAATATACAAAGTGCTTACAAACTATAGTCACTTCACAGAAGATATAATATAGCATTTTTAAAATTTCTTATTCATGCTCCAACTTAAATGTTCTCATTCCTTCCTTGTAAGCCAAAGAATCCTTCTCTTTCTGTTTATTCTAAATTTTTCAGGACTTGTACTCATCTATATTCACCATGAGACATTTTGCACTTAAAAATACAATGATATGAAAATGGAATAAAAGCACCTTTTAATTTCTTGGAACATGATATGAAATATTAGGTAAAGGAGGGCAATTAGAAAAGACATTAAGAACAAATTATATTCATTAAATTCTCTGGCATTATTCCAAATGAAAATTCTTTTGATAAGAGAAGTCAATGTTATTATTACCCAAGAATGAAGAACTGTGAGATGAATCCAGGATAAATGTTAAGTTTCAAAATGCTGAGATATGTAAAAAAAAAAAAAAAAGTTTGTTCAAGAAACAAAATTATTTTTCATGTTCACTGGATTCATTTACTGAGATACTAAACTTACCAACATCTTTTACACTGGGAATTACCCAAGATTCTAGCAGGCACTACCCTCTTTTTCGAATATGTATGAGTTTATAGGGCAAAGAACTTGAAAAGGCTCTCAGGTTTCCAGAAACTCTGACAGGCTTTTGACAAGAGCAGTTAAATGCATGAAAGCAGAAAATAACCCATGTTCACCTCAGAGCTATTTCAAGCTTTCCAAGTATACATCCAAAATTACATCTATTGATCTTTATTTTCAGGGATAGAAGACACTGGTTTTTGAGAACTCCTTAAAATGTGTAGAGTAACTGTAAGCAATATCTAGACAGAATTTCTTTCTCAATGGAGTTCTAAAATGGACCAGGAGGTTGTTTCACCTCTGACAATACAAACAGGCAGACAGACACTGTATTATATGGTTGCCACTGGTCATTTGATTCCTCAGTCGGAATGATCAAGTACCCTGAATCAAGTCTGAAGTTCAGGTCAAAAGAACAAATCTAAATTTAGCGCCCACTATGACTTCCTATTAACCTTAGATTCAAATTAATATCAGAGTGGCCCGACTGAGCTGAGTATGGACAATATACAAAGTGCTTACAAACTATAGTCACTTCACAGAAGATATAATATAGCATTTTAAAATTTCTTATTCATGCTCCAACTTAAATGTTCTCATTCCTTCCTTGTAAGCCAAAGAATCCTTCTCTTTCTGTTTATTCTAAATTTTTCAGGACTTGTACTCATCTATATTCACCATGAGACATTTTGCACTTAAAAATACAATGATATGAAAATGGAATAAAAGCACCTTTTAATTTCTTGGAACATGATATGAAATATTAGGTAAAGGAGGGCAATTAGAAAAGACATTAAGAACAAATTATATTCATTAAATTCTCTGGCATTATTCCAAATGAAAATTCTTTTGATAAGAGAAGTCAATGTTATTATTACCCAAGAATGAAGAACTGTGAGATGAATCCAGGATAAATGTTAAGTTTCAAAATGCTGAGATATGTAAAAAAAAAAAAAAAAGTTTGTTCAAGAAACAAAATTATTTTTCATGTTCACTGGATTCATTTACTGAGATACTAAACTTACCAACATCTTTTACACTGGGAATTACCCAAGATTCTAGCAGGCACTACCCTCTTTTTCGAATATGTATGAGTTTATAGGGCAAAGAACTTGAAAAGGCTCTCAGGTTTCCAGAAACTCTGACAGGCTTTTGACAAGAGCAGTTAAATGCATGAAAGCAGAAAATAACCCATGTTCACCTCAGAGCTATTTCAAGCTTTCCAAGTATACATCCAAAATTACATCTATTGATCTTTATTTTCAGGGATAGAAGACACTGGTTTTTGAGAACTCCTTAAAATGTGTAGAGTAACTGTAAGCAATATCTAGACAGAATTTCTTTCTCAATGGAGTTCTAAAATGGACCAGGAGGTTGTTTCACCTCTGACAATACAAACAGGCAGACAGACACTGTATTATATGGTTGCCACTGGTCATTTGATTCCTCAGTCGGAATGATCAAGTACCCTGAATCAAGTCTGAAGTTCAGGTCAAAAGCAAATCTAAATTTAGCGCCCACTATGACTTCCCTATTAACCTTAGATTCAGAAGTTAACCCATATCAGAGTGGCCCGACTGAGCGTGTAAAGTATATCCCATTCCCATTTCGAGACATGTCGAATGGGTAGAGTCTATTATTTTTTGGCTGAAGGAAGGTCAAGAGTTTCCCAAATTGAATCAAGAGAGCAGAATGGTGTCAGTTTACTAGTTAGACTACAGGACTAGATCTGACGCGCTGTGGAGAAGAAAGGACAGAGAGAAAAGCTGACGGGACCATTTCAACGGCAGGATGACAAAGAACGGCAGGGATGGAGTGAGAGGGGTATTCTTTAAATTCTGTGCAGAGTTCAACAGCAGTGATCTGTGAGTGCAAGAGAACTGACCTTCTCACAGAACTTATATCAATGGCTGAGGTACAGGCCAGAGGACTTCCTCCAAAAGTTCGAGGCCAGTTGCTCGTAAAGCTGTCAGAATAGAACACCACAAAGCAAGACTCTATGTGATCCCTTGGATGTCACCTCTTGGTATTTCTAGACAGAGTTAGCTAGATTTAGTATGGGAAGTGTAGTCTTTAATAAAAGAAAGGTGGTAAGAAGTCAGTGAGATGTTTCATTATTACCTAAAACAGGCAAGATCCTGAAACATTCAGATGATGGAATTTGTGGACACCATTTGAAGTCAAAAAAAACCAAACTTTTTTTCTAGTTTTAAACTTAAAGTAAGCAGAAAATAACCCATGTTCACCTCAGAGCTATTTCAAGCTTTCCAAGTATACATCCAAAATTACATCTATTGATCTTTATTTTCAGGGATAGAAGACACTGGTTTTTGAGAACTCCTTAAAATGTGTAGAGTAACTGTAAGCAATATCTAGACAGAATTTCTTTCTCAATGGAGTTCTAAAATGGACCAGGAGGTTGTTTCACCTCTGACAATACAAACAGGCAGACAGACACTGTATTATATGGTTGCCACTGGTCATTTGATTCCTCAGTCGGAATGATCAAGTACCCTGAATCAAGTCTGAAGTTCAGGTCAAAAGCAAATCTAAATTTAGCGCCCACTATGACTTCCCTATTAACCTTAGATTCAGAAGTTAACCCATATCAGAGTGGCCCGACTGAGCGTGTAAAGTATATCCCATTCCCATTTCGAGACATGTCGAATGGGTAGAGTCTATTATTTTTTGGCTGAAGGAAGGTCAAGAGTTTCCCAAATTGAATCAAGAGAGCAGAATGGTGTCAGTTTACTAGTTAGACTACAGGACTAGATCTGACGCGCTGTGGAGAAGAAAGGACAGAGAGAAAAGCTGACGGGACCATTTCAACGGCAGGATGACAAAGAACGGCAGGGATGGAGTGAGAGGGGTATTCTTTAAATTCTGTGCAGAGTTCAACAGCAGTGATCTGTGAGTGCAAGAGAACTGACCTTCTCACAGAACTTATATCAATGGCTGAGGTACAGGCCAGAGGACTTCCTCCAAAAGTTCGAGGCCAGTTGCTCGTAAAGCTGTCAGAATAGAACACCACAAAGCAAGACTCTATGTGATCCCTTGGATGTCACCTCTTGGTATTTCTAGACAGAGTTAGCTAGATTTAGTATGGGAAGTGTAGTCTTTAATAAAAGAAAGGTGGTAAGAAGTCAGTGAGATGTTTCATTATTACCTAAAACAGGCAAGATCCTGAAACATTCAGATGATGGAATTTGTGGACACCATTTGACAATGTAGTCATAATAATAATAAATTATTTCCCATTGGTAATCTTTAAATAAAGTGTTTATTCTGCAATAATTTTAGTTCAGAATTCCAAAATACTTCTCATCCAGGTTTCCCTAATGTTAACCCTTACCTAATTGTTGTGTTTATCAAAATTAAGAAAGTAACATTGGCACATTACCATTAACTAAGTTATGGATGTTGTTAAGGCATCACCAGTTTCTCTACAAATGCCCTTTTACTGTTCAAACATTCAATCCATAGTAGCACACAGAATTTAGAATTTTGTATAATAGCAAAGCAATTAATTTAAAAATGCATATTGCATAGTGCGCAAGACATATCTTTGCCTTCTCTACAGTCAAAAGCCACACAAATAGAAAAAATAAGCAAAAAAGAAAATAACAATTGTAATGTCTTGTGATACAAATGCTATTATAGGAGCAGGCACAGTGGAATGTGGAAGTCTACAAAAAGGCTAAGCTATCCTTGGGGAAGTAGCATTGATTCCAGGATCCTGAAAGGGAGAGGAGTTAAAATGCAGTTGACAAAGAAGAGGAAGTCATCCCAGGGAAAGGAAACATGTCAGGTAAAAAGGTACTTTTTTGTTGTTTTTAAACTTTGGCCTTTTTTTATTGGTTTATTTATTTATTTTCATCCATCTTTGTTCATTGGCCTGTGTGGGCCTCCCATTACAGTGGCCCTTCTCATTGCAGAGCACTGGCTCTAGGCACATGTGCTCCAGAGCGCTGGCTCATCATTGGACACACTGGTCCAGCCACTCCGCAGCAGGTGGGATCTTCAAGGCCAGGGATCAAACCAGTGCCCCTTGCACTGCAAGGCTGACTCTTTACCCACTGGACCATCAGGGAAGCCCAGGTAAAAAAGTTTTTAGAAGTTCACTCAACTATATAGGAAAAATGGCTTGGGAAAACCTGTTTTGAAAAGTTCATAAAACATTATCTTTTTTTCCCTCTTAAATTATGAAAACACAAAGATCAATCATTAAATATGTCTTGGTTCCCAGTAAATTTCTAGGTGTTGGCCTTCTCTAGCTTAGTTCACCATATGCTTTCTTAGTCTGATTGTATAAATGCCTTGACCTGATTTTCAACTCTCTATTTTAATGTAAATTTGTATATACGTATTTTTAATGTTAATAGTCTGTCACAACTATGTGAAGCTGTAAATCCCCAGGTGGTAATAAATTATTAGATATCTCCAAGTGACTGGTATAATTATATATACCAGTGGCCCTTCAATAAATACTTTTTAAGGGGCTATTTTTTTCTTTTGTAGATTTGGGAAAGAGTTCATCTCTATACATGACTGAATGTTTACATTTTGGGGAGAGAAAGATTTAGTTCTTCGTTGTTTTTTTTTCTTCTGAAGAAGTACAGTGCTAATAAAGGTCAAATGGAAGAAGAAAGAAGAGAAGACCCTAAACAATAATTTAATGTGAGATAGAAAAGGAAAATATTTAGTTTAACAAGGAAGCCAACTAACCATGCCTTAATTTCCTCTTCCTGCTCATTAAAATTAAAATACCTATGAAGATAGCCATTAAATTCTTCTACAGCTATAAACCAAATAATTCCTAGAATGATGTAGTTGAAAGCATGTGCACAGAAATATACATATATATTCCATGTCCTCCGACAGCCGCAACATAGAAGACTCACCAGTATTTCTCATTTCTTATCTTCAACTGAACGAATTGTATTCAATCATCAACAACTATAAAGCACATTAGATTTTTCTACTACCTGCAAGCTATGAAGTTAGCCTCTATAGTCTCATGGATGCTGGCGGAAGATATCAGATTTCTGGTTCAGAGATAAGAACATTATACTACTCACAGCAGTATAGGAAGAGGCTTATAGTACTGTGTATGTTTCCTGAGTTCTAATTCCAAAGAAGCAATGCAAAGAATGTCAGATAACAAGTCAGGGGATTGTATGATAGGAGAGAGACACTAGTCTGAGGAAAGTAAACTATCTTATAAAGCACACCTGTCCCTTGCTCTGGAGAGAGATGCTATCTTTATCTTACTGGACATTCATTCTCCTTTTGCTCCAGTGGGAGTATTGTTTGCATCTACCAAGGCAATCCACTATCTAAGGATTATTTCAAATAGTCTAAAACAACAACAACAACAAATTCAACTCCTATCTGACACTAAAAAAGAACTGTCTTCCCATGATAACCTTTGCTAGACTTGCCTCTTACTGGTCTCTCCTTTCTCAGGCTTATTTCTTCGTAAGCATAAACTCAGAGCTCTATCTTGCAAGGCCAGACTCTCCATGGAGAGTAATGGAAGAGAAGAAGGGCGAACAAGTCAAAGAAGTCTCTGTGTGCTTGTGTGCACAAAGATGTGCACACGTGTTTGGGTGAAGTGACAGTAGTCTAGGAATACCCATAAACTACAATTTTGTGTGTATCACAAAGAAAGAAGACACCTATCACAGTTAACAAGTAGATATAAGTCTATACAAAGTCATTCAAAGAGATTATTTTTTATTATTTTTTATTTTTAATTATATTTTTGAAGAAAGCATGCTTAGGAAAAAAATTGCAAAGCATTCATATGCTAAAAGACCCCAAAATGAAGGGGAGTGACTATAACATTTTAGGTATGCCCATATAATTATCTTTATCTCTGAGATCAAGTCTATATCCGAAGGGAAATTGAACAACAAACCTAGACTACAGTTCCCCAGTGCTTCACTTGGTTTAATCCACAGTTTGCCAGCCGTTGAACCATGCTGTGTCTCTGTGTCCTTATATATAATAGCGGTGATAACAGTACACATGCCGTGGGAGTCTTGGGAAGAAGATGAACTGATAAATGCAATAGGTGGTCTAAACATGACTCCATCAAACGCGTTTTCAGGGCACATGGGTGGATTAACTTTTAAGCCAACTTTTGTGAGCACAGCGCAATGCCTCATTATCCCTATAAAATCTCACATACTTCACTCTTACCTTTCCAGTAAATCTTTCTATATTTATTCTGAAATTATAAAATCTCAGCAGATTGGTGCCCTGTGACTCAACAATTTGGGGATCTTTGTACCTGGAAAGCATCAAGTATTGAAAAAGGGTAAAATAATATCTGTGATGTGTGGTAGGTTTTAAAGCAGTATTACCATCCCTTACTAAAAGGGAAACAATGTGTTTGTTTTTATTTAAAAATTCAATTCCAGTTTCTCAATGATTCAAAAGCTGTATTTTAAATTTGTATTTTAAGCCTTTGAGGTGGAATGTTTTAATCATATAGAAAAGTATACTTGATGATACAGTGACCCAACTTGAATTGAAAATAGGGTCAGATTTCTTCCCAGACTATCATCCCAGTCTCTCACAATCCTCAAATCCCTCAGCTCTATCCCAAGATACTCCCCATAATACTTCAGCCTATTTGAAAGAAATCCCAGTCATTCTAATTATTTTCTCTCTGTATATTTAAACATAAGAATCACATGTTTAATCTGATTAATTTTTTAAGAACTGATGCATACTATTGTATTTATCTAACAAAAAACTTCAGTATTTAAAATTAGACTTCAAAAATAATGTCATTTATCTTATTTTATACATTTCATGTATATCTATTATATTGTATGTTCTAATGTCATTTTTAGTTTTAAACATCTTCATTGAGGTATAGTTGATGTACAAAACTATTCATTTAGCATATGCAATTTGGTAAGTTTGGACGTATTCATACAACCATGAACACGTTACCATAATTAAGGTAACAAACATTTACATTACTTGCAAAATTTTACTCATGCCCCCCTTTCCACGTGTTAGGAACACTGGATATGAGATTCACCCTCTTAGAAAATTTTAAGTGCACAATACACTATTGTTAACTATAGATACTGATCTCTTTTTCATCTTATATAACCAAAAGTTTAGACTGCTGAATAACTTCCCATATCCCCCTGGAAAATATCATTCTCTTCTCTGCTTCTGAAAAGTTTGGTATTTTAGATACATCATATAACTGAAGTTAGGCAGTACTTCTGTGACTGGTTTATTTCACTTAGCACACTGCCTCACATTTAATTCACATTGTCACATGTGACAAGATTCCTTTCATTTTTTTTTAAGACTGAATAATACTTTTCTTTCATTATTGTTTTTTATTATTTATTTGTTTTTCCTTGATTCATTACTGCTTTACAATATTGGTTTGATTTCTGTCATTCATCAACATGAATTGACCATAGGTATACATATGTCCATTCCCTCTTGAATCCTCCCACACATTCCTACTCCTCTGCATCATTACAAAGCCCCATTTTGAGTTCAATGAGTCATACAAGGGAGAAGAGCGAGAGGATGAGATAAACAGACAGAGTAGGATGGATGCATATACACTAACATACATAAGTACCTAGCCAATGGGAACTTGCTCTGTGACTCAAGGCTGAATAATATTTCATTACATGTATCTGCCACTAAATCATTTATCCACTAACCAATGCATACATTGCTTTGTGTCTTATCTACTACTGTGTTGCAATGAATTTGAGAATGCAGATACATCTTCCATATGCTGATTTCAATTCCTTTGTGTATATACCCGGAAGTAGAATTGCTGGATCATACAGCAGTTCTGTTTTTCATTTTCTTCCATCTACTTTCTGTTTTCAAAAGTAGTTGTACCATTTCACATTCCAACTGCATCTGTACAAGAATTCCATCCTTCATTTCCCAAATCAGGTCTTCCAAATCAGACAAACACACATGACAAAACAGTAGCACTGATATCAATTTGTTGTGCCTGACCACGACTCAGAACAGAGCATTACTTTTTTTTTTTTAATTTGAAAATATTGCTTTTTAATTCTCTGTAAGAGATTCTTGGGACTTTGCAGTGTTCGTGCATTGTGTATTTATGATATATGAGTAAACACTGTATGTTTTCTAATGATGAAAGCACATTTCGGCAAAACTAAGATCAGATAAATGATATATGGAAACTATCAAAATAAAAATTCCATAGTGCCAGTTAAAGTATATGAGTAAAAGTTTATTTAGCTCTGCTTTTAAAATAGCATTATCCAGAAAATATAAGCCATTTAGGAAAGGCAAAGGCACACAAAGAACATTCTAAATAACAAATGTTGAGAGCTGCAGTCTTTCATGTTCTTTAGCATGGACAAAGAAGAATTAGATTCTGACTATGTTACTGTCACAGAAAATAATGGTTTGATTTCTGTCATTCATCAACATGAATTGACCATAGGTATACATATGTCCATTCCCTCTTGAATCCTCCCACACATTCCTACTCCTCTGCATCATTACAAAGCCCCATTTTGAGTTCAATGAGTCATACAGGGGAGAAGAGCGAGAGGATGAGATAAACAGACAGAGTAGGATGGATGCATATACACTAACATACATAAGTACCTAGCCAATGGGAACTTGCTCTGTGACTCAAGGCTGAATAATATTTCATTACATGTATCTGCCACTAAATCATTTATCCACTAACCAATGCATACATTGCTTTGTGTCTTATCTACTACTGTGTTGCAATGAATTTGAGAATGCAGATACATCTTCCATATGCTGATTTCAATTCCTTTGTGTATATACCCGGAAGTAGAATTGCTGGATCATACAGCAGTTCTGTTTTTCATTTTCTTCCATCTACTTTCTGTTTTCAAAAGTAGTTGTACCATTTCACATTCCAACTGCATCTGTACAAGAATTCCATCCTTCATTTCCCAAATCAGGTCTTCCAAATCAGACAAACACACATGACAAAACAGTAGCACTGATATCAATTTGTTGTGCCTGACCACGACTCAGAACAGAGCATTACTTTTTTTTTTTTAATTTGAAAATATTGCTTTTTAATTCTCTGTAAGAGATTCTTGGGACTTTGCAGTGTTCGTGCATTGTGTATTTATGATATATGAGTAAACACTGTATGTTTTCTAATGATGAAAGCACATTTCGGCAAAACTAAGATCAGATAAATGATATATGGAAACTATCAAAATAAAAATTCCATAGTGCCAGTTAAAGTATATGAGTAAAAGTTTATTTAGCTCTGCTTTTAAAATAGCATTATCCAGAAAATATAAGCCATTTAGGAAAGGCAAAGGCACACAAAGAACATTCTAAATAACAAATGTTGAGAGCTGCAGTCTTTCATGTTCTTTAGCATGGACAAAGAAGAATTAGATTCTGACTATGTTACTGTCACAGAAAATAATGTTGACATTCCAAGAGTCTCCACCTAGGAGAACAGAGTAGAATAACTGAGAAATTCAAGGAAATAGTCTAAGAACAAAGTTCATTTATTTATTCTAGGACAACAGATCCATCAGGATCCAGGTGTATAATTAGGAGAGGGAGCTACAAATGAAACTGAAAACATAGTTGTTTGTAAGAGTCAAGAAGAACATATGACTTAATTTTGAATAATTAAAAACTACCCTGGCTTTTACAAACTGTCACAAAAGAAACGGCAATTATCCTAAATAGATGAACATGTACATATTTCTCTTGTGGGGAAGAGAGTATTCGATATAAAACTGGGATATTTTTGATTTTTTTTAATTGAAATCAGGCAAATGCAATAAAGTATGGCCTCTAGAATGAAAACAAAATACATTTTGAGTGAATTCATTATCAAAATTGCAAAATAAAAGAGAGAACTATATGCAAAGAGAAAATAAGGGAATAAAACCAATACTGAAATAATCTACATTTGTGCCAAATGAGAGATAATATATTTCAAAGCACTACTTCACAGGTACATGGTACACAATTGAGCAACTCCTCCAGAACATAGTAGAAAGAAGAAAGAAATGAGAACCTAAATGAAAAAAGTGACAGTTCTGGTGCTCTTAATTTAGTGTTCCAAATTATAAAATGTTTGTGTTCCTAAAGGGAAAATAAGAGAAAACAGAAAGTAAGCATTGATCAACTATCCAACAGGAAATAAAGAAGAAAAGTTCTCTAAGATAAATAATTTGAATATGATTAAACCCAAGTTTGGGCTTCCCAGGTGGTACTAGCTGTAAAGAACACACCTGTCAATGCAGGAGGCACAAGACATGCAGGTGTGATCCCTGGGTCGGGAATATCTCCTGAAGAAGACAATAGCAGCCCATGCCAGTATACTTGCCTGCAAAATTCCATGAACAGAGGAGCCTGGCTGAGCACAGTCCATAGGGTTGCCAAAAGTTGACTCAACTGAAGCAACCTAGCACACACATGAAAAGTTTCAAAAAATAATCAGATGGAACACACCCTAAGAAAATTTTCCCAGTTAATGTTCTTTACAGGGAAAAATTAGATTCTGACTATGTTACTGTCACAGAAAATAATGTTGACATTCCAAGAGTCTCCACCTAGGAGAACAGAGTAGAATAACTGAGAAATTCAAGGAAATAGTCTAAGAACAAAGTTCATTTATTTATTCTAGGACAACAGATCCATCAGGATCCAGGTGTATAATTAGGAGAGGGAGCTACAAATGAAACTGAAAACATAGTTGTTTGTAAGAGTCAAAGAACATATGACTTAATTTTGAAAAATTTAAAAAACTACCCTGGCTTTTACAAACTGTCACAAAAGAAACGGCAATTATCCTAAATAGATGAACATGTACATATTTCTCTTGTGGGGAAGAGAGTATTCGATATAAAACTGGGATATTTTTGATTTTTTTTTAATTGAAATCAGGCAAATGCAATAAAGTATGGCCTCTAGAATGAAAACAAAATACATTTTGAGTGAATTCATTATCAAAATTGCAAAATAAAAGAGAGAACTATATGCAAAGAGAAAATAAGGGAATAAAACCAATACTGAAATAATCTACATTTGTGCCAAATGAGAGATAATATATTTCAAAGCACTACTTCACAGGTACATGGTACACAATTGAGCAACTCCTCCAGAACATAGTAGAAAGAAGAAAGAAATGAGAACCTAAATGAAAAAAGTGACAGTTCTGGTGCTCTTAATTTAGTGTTCCAAATTATAAAATGTTTGTGTTCCTAAAGGGAAAATAAGAGAAAACAGAAAGTAAGCATTGATCAACTATCCAACAGGAAATAAAGAAGAAAAGTTCTCTAAGATAAATAATTTGAATATGATTAAACCCAAGTTTGGGCTTCCCAGGTGGTACTAGCTGTAAAGAACACACCTGTCAATGCAGGAGGCACAAGACATGCAGGTGTGATCCCTGGGTCGGGAATATCTCCTGAAGAAGACAATAGCAGCCCATGCCAGTATACTTGCCTGCAAAATTCCATGAACAGAGGAGCCTGGCTGAGCACAGTCCATAGGGTTGCCAAAAGTTGACTCAACTGAAGCAACCTAGCACACACATGAAAAGTTTCAAAAAATAATCAGATGGAACACACCCTAAGAAAATTTTCCCAGTTAATAAAAATATATCCAGGCAAACAAGTAAGAAAATCAAATAAACACAAGGCCATGAAAATAAAATTTTGCTCATAATTATTACCCAGCAAAATAAGCTTTTTAAAAAAGCATGGTTTCTGGGATTTGTGTGGTGTTTCCTTTACATTTTCTTACAGATATTTTAAACTTAAATAATATATGTCATGTTAAAAATTCACACTGTTCATTAATGAATAGGATTAAATTTGTATTATTTTCTTCACTGTCTGGTCCCTGGGTCCCTGATCAGAAAGTAACAAATATTAACAGTTATATGTATATCCCCACTAAAATTAGTACCTACCAATGTATAAGACAAATAGAAAAGGATCATGCTTTAATCCATACATACACAGTATCACCATGCACTGAGTACTGTTTCAAGCACTTTAAAGTTATCATCTCAGTCTATGTTATTCCACGTGTCCCATTCAACATTTTTTATATACATTTACAAACTTAGATATCGCTACAGGTAACAAGAACATTAAGTTGCAATCTTTAGGACGAAATAAAAGTCACTGGAAGTAATTCAAGCACAACAGGAAAATGCAATAAAATATTGGCTATGATAAAAACCAAAGAGACATTACTTTGCCCATAAAAGTCAGTATAGTCAGAGCTATGGTTTCTCCATTAGTCAAGTATGAATGTCAGAGTTGAATCATAAAGAAAGTTGAGCTCCAAAGAACTGATGCTTGTGAACTGTAGTGTTGGAGAAGATTCCTGAGAGTCCCTTGGATTGCAAGGAGATCAACCCAGTCAATCCTAAAGGAAATTAACCTTGAATATTCGTTGGAGGGACTGATCCTGAAGCTCCATTACTTTGGTCACCTGATAAGAAGAGAAGACTCGCTGGAAAAGACCATATGATGCTGGGAAAGACTGAAGGCAAAGGAGAATGAGCATCAGAGAATGAGGTTGTTAGTTAGTACCACCCACTCAAGGGACATAAATATGAGCAAATAAGCTGCAATTCATTAAGTTGCAAAGAGTCAGCATATGACCTAGCAATTGAACAACAGCAACAGAAGTAGCCTAAATATCAGTCAAAAGAGGAATGGTTACTCAGATGCTTTTTTTCTCCAGGGAGTCTTCCATTATCTAGCTCTCAGATCTGGACAAATGGTGGTAGAAGTATTTTCAGATGTTTTCAGGCTATTTCCAATACCAACCTATGTCATTCGACCTGTTTATTATGTTTATTTTATAGCAATTAAAGAAAGGACTCCTGTTCATTTGTTTGAATAGATTTTTGACAACAAATTATAGGCCACTGACAAGCCAAGAATTGTCATTTCTTCCCATTTGCTGATATGTGAGCCTGGCTGACTTATGAAAGCGCCTGGAAGACTTCTTGAACACATCCATGAGTATTCCTTGGGCTCATATTAGTAATAAGTAAAGGAAAACAACTTCTTACTGTCAAAGTATCTGCAGTTGTCTAGTGGGAATGTTCCCCTATAAACAAAGATGTGTCAGTGTGCTTTGGTACTCATGGTTCATGTTTCATTCACAGGGACCATCTAATCATCAACGTCCTCTTGAAAGACCATTCTGTGATCATAACACTGCCTTTTAGTAACTGATTACTCAGTTCACAGTCTCTGTAACTCTAAACAATCTTGAACCAAGATCCAGATGTTGGGAAGAAAGTCTTAAGAGATGTGGACACATTCTTCACTAAATAGGGATACTGTGCAGAAAATTTAAGAATCAAACAAAAGGTGGAGACAGATAACCTCTAATGCCTCTGCCAATGTTCTGATTGTATGATATGCTATCTAACTTCTAAAACAATAAATATTTTACTCTTGGGCATGGTTGAAAATATATCTCCATATATCACTGCCATAATTTTATAGCAAATAGCAACTTCACAAGCTGTGACCAACTCAATATGCCAAGGGATTTAACATGAGATATGTCCAGACTCATTGAACAAGACTATTTTATTGTATTCTCTGATATCAGCAGAGCAGTTGTCAAAAGCTGAGAGCATGTTAAACCTAGTTTAAGCACAAAGCCTTAGGGAAGCAGAATTAGTACCACCCACAGGGACATAAATATGAGCAAATAAGCTGCAATTCATTAAGTTGCAAAGAGTCAGCATATGACCTAGCAATTGAACAACAGCAACAGAAGTAGCCTAAATATCAGTCAAAAGAGGAATGGTTACTCAGATGCTTTTTTTCTCCAGGGAGTCTTCCATTATCTAGCTCTCAGATCTGGACAAATGGTGGTAGAAGTATTTTCAGATGTTTTCAGGCTATTTCCAATACCAACCTATGTCATTCGACCTGTTTATTATGTTTATTTTATAGCAATTAAAGAAAGGACTCCTGTTCATTTGTTTGAATAGATTTTTGACAACAAATTATAGGCCACTGACAAGCCAAGAATTGTCATTTCTTCCCATTTGCTGATATGTGAGCCTGGCTGACTTATGAAAGCGCCTGGAAGACTTCTTGAACACATCCATGAGTATTCCTTGGGCTCATATTAGTAATAAGTAAAGGAAAACAACTTCTTACTGTCAAAGTATCTGCAGTTGTCTAGTGGGAATGTTCCCCTATAAACAAAGATGTGTCAGTGTGCTTTGGTACTCATGGTTCATGTTTCATTCACAGGGACCATCTAATCATCAACGTCCTCTTGAAAGACCATTCTGTGATCATAACACTGCCTTTTAGTAACTGATTACTCAGTTCACAGTCTCTGTAACTCTAAACAATCTTGAACCAAGATCCAGATGTTGGGAAGAAAGTCTTAAGAGATGTGGACACATTCTTCACTAAATAGGGATACTGTGCAGAAAATTTAAGAATCAAACAAAAGGTGGAGACAGATAACCTCTAATGCCTCTGCCAATGTTCTGATTGTATGATATGCTATCTAACTTCTAAAACAATAAATATTTTACTCTTGGGCATGGTTGAAAATATATCTCCATATATCACTGCCATAATTTTATAGCAAATAGCAACTTCACAAGCTGTGACCAACTCAATATGCCAAGGGATTTAACATGAGATATGTCCAGACTCATTGAACAAGACTATTTTATTGTATTCTCTGATATCAGCAGAGCAGTTGTCAAAAGCTGAGAGCATGTTAAACCTAGTTTAAGCACAAAGCCTTAGGGAAGCAGAAGTGTGTTAAATTCCCTGGTTTAATCCCTCTTCTCACTTTTTCCCCTACCTCATCCCTGAAAAATATCTGCCTCCTCCACTTACTTTACCTTAATTTGTATACTTGGTAACAATTGTTTTAACTTGAAGAATTTTCTACTCGTGGACTACATAGATTATTCCTTTTAATGCAATTTTTATTTTGATGAAAAATAAATGCACACAGGGTTTTAGATAGGTCAATTGTTCTCCAATGTTTAAAATAAAATGTGGTTGTTTCCTCTCTTCCTGTCCCCAAGCTGATCTGCTTTCCCAAGGGGTAAATTTTCCACTCTGTTTCTCCTGTTACCTACATGTGTGTGTGTGTGTGTGTGTGTGTGTGTGTGTTTAGTCGCTCTGTTGTGTCCAACTCTTTGCAACACCATGGACTGTAGCCCACCAGCCCCTCTGTCCATGGTTTTCTCCAGACAAGAGTTTTGGAGTGGGTTGCTATGCCTTCCCTCAGGGGATCATCCGAACCCAGATCTCTGCATTGCAAGCAGTTTCTTTACCATCTGAGCCACCAGGGAGCGTGGCACCTACTTTTACTCTCCTAAATAACATGATTATTGAACTATGTCATTTTGTTTTTTCGTTTTAGATATTATCTATTGACTTCCGACTGTGGAAATTGAGGAGTAATCTTCTTTCACTCCTCCCTCCTCGCATATAAAGTTTCTATAACTTACCTTTCAATGCAGTTGTATCTGTGCTTAAAATATCAATATTAGTATTTATTACTACCTTTCTTTTGCTGTTTTAAATTCTACTTGAAGGTGTTTTCTCATCATTGCGTGTAATTAGAATTCTATACTCATCCCCAAATTCTCAAGCATAGGTATAAATCCTATCTAAATATATTAAAAGACATCAAGTTCAGAGATTTACTTTCAAATAAACATGTTTTTAGTCCCCTGTTCCCTCACTTTTTAAAAGAATTGGCACTTCAAATCATTTTGCTTTCTGACATTGGGTCATGAGAACCAGGCTGCTTCTCAGTCTCCCTTGCCTCCTAACCCACTCCCATACTCACACACACTGGCAGTCTCTTTCTAGAAAGTTTTCTAAATTTTGTTGCTGTCATATCCCTTTTCCCTTGTCTTTCTTGATTTTAGCCTTTTTAGAATCCTTTTTAAATGGAAATCTCAAGGCTGAATTTTTTAAGTGCAAATCTTCTGCCCAGTACACAAAATACCTTTCTTCTGCAATAATTATCCATTTTCTATGGCAAGTTTTTGATGGAGCACCTTAGACACCCACTTTCCTACAACAAAATTTCATTTAAAGTTGTTTGATTTTTCATGAGCATAAGTTATGAGAGTAGGCAAAAGAAAACAATTTGCTCTAGTGCCCACAATAATGAAAGGCACTGTTTACAAAAAGAGATGGATAAAATTCAGAGGCAAAAAGATAGGCATAATAGGCAATATTTCTGAGCACTGGCTCTATAGATAGAACTGTTCTAAGCACTTTAAAGATGTTAACTAATTAACTCACTGGATCCTCATGGCAACCCCAAGATCACTGGGTTTTCATTCTTCTGTCTTCTTTGTTTAATAAAAATTATTGACTGCAGTCATTAGTAATAGTACACTGAGACAGTTTCACATTTTCATATAGGATTTCCAACATTCAGTTTTACTTCCTCTGGAAAGTTTGGGATCTGTTTGTCAAACTTATTGTCAGAGTTGCCCCATGGCCTTGGACCATTAACACAGCAAATTAAGTCTCTCATCTCACTGAATCACTCAAATATTTGGTATTTAAGTTTTTTTTTTTTTTTTTTTTGCTGGCATGCCATAAGAGATAAATGATGTGTCAAAATACCTGATTAGTCAATAAATAGGTGGTTTATTTAAAACAAATCAACATTAATATAATGGAAAAATTAAGTTTATAGATATTGGATACCTTTAATGAGAAACAGGACATCATGATTATTCTATTATGTGCCAGAGACAGTAAAGTGACGTGGTTCAAATGCCAGTTCTACTCTTCAATTCTGTTCAGTCACTCAGTCATGTTCAACTCTCTGCAACCTCATGGACTGCAGAATGCCAAGCTTCCCTGTCCTTTACCATCTCCCAGAGCTTGCTCAAACTCATGTCCATTGACTCAGTGATGCCATTCAATCATCTCATTCTCTGTCATCCCCTTCTGCTCTGCCTTCTATTTTTCCCAGCATAAGAGAATTTTCCAGTGAGTCATCTCCTTGCATCAGATGGCCAAAGTATTGGAGCTTCAGCTTCAGCATCATTCCTTCCAACGAATATTCAACATTGATTTGCTTTAGGATTGACTGGTTTGACCTCCTTGCAGTCCAAGGGACTCTCAGGAATCTTCTCCAACACTACAGTTCAAAAGCATCAATTCTTTGGCACTCAACCTTCTTTATGGTCCAGCTCTCATATCCATACATGACTACTGGGAAAACCATAGCTTTGACTATATACTGTCTAGGTTTGTCATAGCTTTTCTTCCAAGGAACAAGTGTCTTTTAATTTCATGGCCACAGTCACCATCCACATTGATTTTGGAGCCCAAAAAAATAAAGTCTGTCACTGTATCTGTTGTTTTCTACGTGAAAGACTTTGACTCTGTGGATCACAGCAAACCATGGAAAATTGTGAGGGATAGGGATACCAGACCACCTTCCCTACCTTCTGCAAAACTTGAATTCAGAAAAAGAAGCAACAGTTAGAACTGAACATGGAACAACGGCCAGGTTGCACATTGGGAAAGGAGTATGTCAAGACTGGCCAGGTTCCACATTGGGAAAGGAGTATGTCAAGACTGTATATTGTCACTCTGCTTATATAATTTATATGCAGAGTACACCATATGAAATACCAGTATGGATGAAGCACAAGCTGAAATCAAGATTACCAAGAGAAATATCAAGCTCAGGTATGTGGATAACACCACCCTAATGGCAGAAAGAGAAGAGTAACTAATAAGCCTCTTTTTTTTTTTAATTTAATTTTATCTTTTTAAAAAATTTTTACAGAGTTTGTTGTTCACAGACATGTATGTTTACAGATCAGTTATATGCATAGCCCTGGCATCCTCTCCCCTCCCAGTCTCCCCCATCCCATCCCTCCCAGCCATCGCACCTTGCCCCTGCAGGACCTCCTATTCTCTCAGGGCAATGACATAGCTATCTTTTTCACATATGATAGTATAGGTTTCCATGTTACTCCCTCTATGTCTCCCACCCACAGTTCATTTCCCACAATGTCCATATGTCTGTTCTCTGACTGTTGTTCCATCACTTCATTGCATGTGTTACCATTATTTTCTTACTAGATTCCATATATATGTGTTAGTGTACTGTACTTATCTTTCTATTTTTTACTTATTTCACTTTTTATGATAGGTTTTAGATCCATCCACCTCATTAAGACTGATTTTTCTGCATTTATTTTTATAGCAGAGAAGTACTTCATTGTATATATGTACCAGAGTTTGTTTATCCATTCATTCATCAATGGATGCCTAGGTTGCTTCCATGTTCTAGCTATTGTATAGAGAGCTGCAATGAACATTGGGGTGCAGGTGCTTCTTTCAGTTTTGATTTCATCAGGGTATAAGTCTAATAGTGGGATTGCTGGGACATAGGATGCTTCTATTTATAGTTCTTTAAGGAATCTCCATACTGTTTTCCATAGCGGCTGTATCAATTTACATTCCCACCAACAATGCAAGAGTGATCCCTTTTCTCCACACCCTCGCCAGCATTTATGTCTGTAGATTTCTTGATGATGGTCATTCTGGCGGGTGTGAGGTAATATCTTATTGTAGTTTTGATTTGCATTTCTCTAATAATAAGTGAGGTTGAGCATCGTTTCATGTGCTTTTTGGCCATCTGTATGTCCTTTTTGGTGAGATGTCTCTTAAGTCTCTTGATGAAGGTGAAAGAAGAGAGTGAAAAAGCTTGCCTAAAACTCAGCAGTCAGAAAAGGAAGATCATGGCATCAGGTCCCATCACTTTATGTCAAATAGATGAGCAAACAATATAAACAGTGACAGACTTAATTTTCTTGGCTCCAAAATCACTGCTGATGGTGGTTACAGCCATGAAATTAAAATATCATTGTTCCTTGGAAGAAAAGCTATGACAAACCTAGACAGAGTATTCCTAAGCAGAGACATCACTTTGCTGACAAAGGTCCATCTAGTCAAAGATGTGGTTTTCTCATTAGTCATGTATGAATGTGAGAGATGGACCGTAAAGGAGGCTGTGTGCAGAAGAATTGATATCTTTGAACTGTGATGCTGGAGAAGGCTCTTGAGAGTCCCTTGGACTTCAAGGAGAGCAAACTAGTCAATCCTAAAGGGAATCAGCCTTGAATATTCATTGGAAAAAATGATGCTGAAATTGAAGCTCCAATAGTTTGTCCACTTGATGCAAAAGATGACTCGTTGAAAAAGAGCCTGATGTTGGGAAAAGGAACAGGGGACAACAGAGGATGAAATGGTTGGATGGCATCACTGAGTCTATGGACATAAGCTTGAAAATGTTCCAGGAGATAGTGAAGGACAGGGAAGTCTGGCATTCTGCAGCCCATGGGTTTGCAAAGAGTTGGACACGACTGAGCAACCAAACTGTCTGACTGTTCTCACCAGAGTTTGTTTATCCATTCATTCATCAATGGATGCCTAGGTTGCTTCCATGTTCTAGCTATTGTATAGAGAGCTGCAATGAACATTGGGGTGCAGGTGCTTCTTTCAGTTTTGATTTCATCAGGGTATAAGTCTAATAGTGGGATTGCTGGGACATAGGATGCTTCTATTTATAGTTCTTTAAGGAATCTCCATACTGTTTTCCATAGCGGCTGTATCAATTTACATTCCCACCAACAATGCAAGAGTGATCCCTTTTCTCCACACCCTCGCCAGCATTTATGTCTGTAGATTTCTTGATGATGGTCATTCTGGCGGGTGTGAGGTAATATCTTATTGTAGTTTTGATTTGCATTTCTCTAATAATAAGTGAGGTTGAGCATCGTTTCATGTGCTTTTTGGCCATCTGTATGTCCTTTTTGGTGAGATGTCTCTTAAGTCTCTTGATGAAGGTGAAAGAAGAGAGTGAAAAAGCTTGCCTAAAACTCAGCAGTCAGAAAAGGAAGATCATGGCATCAGGTCCCATCACTTTATGTCAAATAGATGAGCAAACAATATAAACAGTGACAGACTTAATTTTCTTGGCTCCAAAATCACTGCTGATGGTGGTTACAGCCATGAAATTAAAATATCATTGTTCCTTGGAAGAAAAGCTATGACAAACCTAGACAGAGTATTCCTAAGCAGAGACATCACTTTGCTGACAAAGGTCCATCTAGTCAAAGATGTGGTTTTCTCATTAGTCATGTATGAATGTGAGAGATGGACCGTAAAGGAGGCTGTGTGCAGAAGAATTGATATCTTTGAACTGTGATGCTGGAGAAGGCTCTTGAGAGTCCCTTGGACTTCAAGGAGAGCAAACTAGTCAATCCTAAAGGGAATCAGCCTTGAATATTCATTGGAAAAAATGATGCTGAAATTGAAGCTCCAATAGTTTGTCCACTTGATGCAAAAAGATGACTCGTTGAAAAAGAGCCTGATGTTGGGAAAAGGAACAGGGGACAACAGAGGATGAAATGGTTGGATGGCATCACTGAGTCTATGGACATAAGCTTGAAAATGTTCCAGGAGATAGTGAAGGACAGGGAAGTCTGGCATTCTGCAGCCCATGGGTTTGCAAAGAGTTGGACACGACTGAGCAACCAAACTGTCTGACTGTTCTCACTGTTTGTTGATATATTTGCCATGAAGTGATGCAACCAGATGCCATGTTCTTTGTTTTTTGAATGTTGAGTTTTAGGCCAGCATTTTCATTCTTCTCTTTCACTTTCATCAAGACGCTCATTAGTTCCTCTTTGCTTTCTGCTCTTCACTAGCTGTGTAATCTGGAACAGTTTATGAAGCCTCTGTTACATTTTACTTCATGCTAAGTAGCTTCAGTCATGTCCAATTCTTTGTGACCCTATTTACTATAGCACACCATGCTCCTCTGTCCGTGGGATTCTCCAGGCAAGAAGACTGGAGTGGATTGCCATGCCCTCCTCCTGAGGATCTTCCAGACCCAGGGATTGAATCCAAGTCTGTTATGTCTCTTGCGTTGGCAGGCAGGTTCTTCACCACTAGTACTACCTGGGAAGCTCTCACTTATCTGTAACATGTTGTTAATAACTTCTACAATTAGGCTGTAGTAGGGAGATCACTCAAGCATTAAAGAATCTCCCTGTAATGCATCAGACTTAGGTTTGGCTCTTGGGTTTAGAGGATCCCCTGGAGAAGGGAATGGCTATCCACTCCAGTATTTTTACCTGGCCAGCTAATTCCATGGACAGAGGAGCCTGGCAGGCTACAGTCGATGGGGTCACAAAGAGTCAGGCTACAGTCGATGGGGTCACAAAGAGTCAGACATAACTGAGTGACGAAAACTTTCACAAGTTAATTTTACATAAGCAGCATTTGGAATAGTATTACCTGTATAATCAGTGTTAGCCATTAGGTAAGCTACTGGCTAAAATCAAAGTGACTCTGAAAGGAAGACATTTTCCGTTTCTTACAAAGAAGGTAGTGAGTTTGAAACTGTCACACAGTCATGTCCAACGCTTTGGGAATCCTTGAAATTGAAAAGGGCTTTGCCAATAGTTTGTCCACTTGATGCAAAAGATGACTCGTTGAAAAAGAGCCTGATGTTGGGAAAAGGAACAGGGGACAACAGAGGATGAAATGGTTGGATGGCATCACTGAGTCTATGGACATAAGCTTGAAAATGTTCCAGGAGATAGTGAAGGACAGGGAAGTCTGGCATTCTGCAGCCCATGGGTTTGCAAAGAGTTGGACACGACTGAGCAACCAAACTGTCTGACTGTTCTCACTGTTTGTTGATATATTTGCCATGAAGTGATGCAACCAGATGCCATGTTCTTTGTTTTTTGAATGTTGAGTTTTAGGCCAGCATTTTCATTCTTCTCTTTCACTTTCATCAAGACGCTCATTAGTTCCTCTTTGCTTTCTGCTCTTCACTAGCTGTGTAATCTGGAACAGTTTATGAAGCCTCTGTTACATTTTACTTCATGCTAAGTAGCTTCAGTCATGTCCAATTCTTTGTGACCCTATTTACTATAGCACACCATGCTCCTCTGTCCGTGGGATTCTCCAGGCAAGAAGACTGGAGTGGATTGCCATGCCCTCCTCCTGAGGATCTTCCAGACCCAGGGATTGAATCCAAGTCTGTTATGTCTCTTGCGTTGGCAGGCAGGTTCTTCACCACTAGTACTACCTGGGAAGCTCTCACTTATCTGTAACATGTTGTTAATAACTTCTACAATTAGGCTGTAGTAGGAGATCACTCAAGCATTAAAGAATCTCCCTGTAATGCATCAGACTTAGGTTTGGCTCTTGGGTTTAGAGGATCCCCTGGAGAAGGGAATGGCTATCCACTCCAGTATTTTTACCTGGCCAGCTAATTCCATGGACAGAGGAGCCTGGCAGGCTACAGTCGATGGGGTCACAAAGAGTCAGGCTACAGTCGATGGGGTCACAAAGAGTCAGACATAACTGAGTGACGAAAACTTTCACAAGTTAATTTTACATAAGCAGCATTTGGAATAGTATTACCTGTATAATCAGTGTTAGCCATTAGGTAAGCTACTGGCTAAAATCAAAGTGACTCTGAAAGGAAGACATTTTCCGTTTCTTACAAAGAAGGTAGTGAGTTTGAAACTGTCACACAGTCATGTCCAACGCTTTGCAACCGCATGAACTGTAGCCTGTAAGACTCCTTTGTGCATGGAATTCTCCAGACAAGAATACTGGAGTGAGTTGCCATTTCCTTTTCCAGGGAATCTTCCTGGCCCAGGGTTCAAACCTAGATCTTCTGCATTGCATGTAGATTCTTTACTATCTGAGCCACCAGAAAGCCCACAAATGAGGTAAATGAGTGTCAAAGGCAAGGCATCTGTTTCCCCCAACTTCATGATTTCCTTATATAAATCTTCCAAGGCATTAGCTGAATGAACTAAAAAAAGGTTGTGTGTGTGTGTGTGTGTGTGTGTGTGTGAAAAATGTCTTCTCATAACATTGTAAGTCAAGAAAGTAATATCCAAATGAGAGACTTTGAAGGTTAAGGAGACCCTACTTTTCCAGATATAAATAAATATTTCAAAAAACATATAAGCTCTGGAGAGTAAGGACAATTTAAGCAACAATTTGTTATCCCCAAAATTGTTCTCCAACAATGCTGAAGGATGTTTTCTGAACTGAAAAATACTGCTTTTGTTTTTTTTTAATTGATACCAAACCATACTTAGACACAAAACTTGTTACAACAAAGCCACGTGCAGTCTCCCTTCTCTGCTCTCTCTTAGGCTCACATAGCTCTTCTTTTCTGTACTATGCATTCTGTATAGGCAGGTCTTGTCTCTGTCATCAGCATGTCCTGGTAGCTTCAACATTAGAGTTTTGACATATGCTGTTCCCTCAGACTTTAATGTTTTCCTATTATTCTATATTTAGCAAAAGTGATAAATCCTTCAGGTGTGAAATTTCATCTAATTTTCTCAAAAATGTTAAGTCCCTAGGTTAAGTAAGCTCCATAATATACCTCCATAATAATGCCTATATTTTCTGCTCCTGTTACTTTGCATGTTTTGCATTGTTTAGCTGAAAATGTACAATTATTCAATTATCCCCTTTTATGTCAACCAGTGATACCCTTGACCTCTCAGCAAACATATTTTCTGATGTCTATAACTTCTTTGCAAGTTCACTCTTTTTCCCTTAGTGCTGAATACTGTACCTTTTCAGCAAAGTAGACCTCCATAAATGTTTGTTGAATAATAACCAATTACTTGGCAGTATCAGCTATTTTCACTGCTTAGTCATTTTTCAAAAATGGAGTAGCCATTTTAAAAAATAGCATGGTTAAGTGAGAATAATTTACTGAAAGAAACTTTTCCTCTTCAATGTATTTTTCATATTATATCTCCTGGAATTTTTCCTATTTTTAAGTTTTTTCCTTCCACTATTGTTTTGATTTTACAGGGAGAGGAAAAAAAACTTTTGCCATTAAAGAAATCAAAGTGTTCTTCTATTGGAAATTACTTTGATCCATTTTCTAAGATTCTTGAAGTAAGGAAAGAGTAAGGAGAAAATATATTTTACAGAAATATGACTGAGAAGGGCTTTTTACCCTGTAGAAATTATTCAAAGTTCCAAGTATCTCTTCATCTCTTCCATAAAAAAAACCCACCAGGAAATCATCTCTTTTCCTTTGTGTCAGTCTGATTCTATAAGTACATTTTTTTTGTTAACTTACTTATGCTTAATGGAAAAAGTCATCCTCACTTGGTTTCATAGTTAACTAATTGTCACTGTTCTACAGTCTTGTAAACAAGCAGATGAGACAACTGGGATTCATTTTAGAGATCATTAGGAAAGAGCTGAGATGGACTTCTTGTAATTTTAAAAGTCAATACTTAATCAAGAGAACACATGCCAAAAGATAGACCAGTGTTTTCATCTGAAAAACTAAATATCAGCTTCAGGAACATTATTGTAAAACAGAGTTGGTTCTATAACTCCCAGCACACTCAGACAGAAATTTATCACTAAAGTCTAATTTTATTTCCTTATCAGACAATTAGTATATTATTAAAAATTCACGGCAGGGTCAATCTCCTGTTGATTTGCATAATTAAGTTGCCTTCTCTTTGTTAAATCAAGTTTTTATCCATTTCTAGGGCAGACTTTTGAGGATGGAGAGGATTCTTTTTCACACCATAAACCATATCCATAATTATATACACGCACACACGCACACACGTGTATAAATATAGTTTTAATCTTTTGTAAAGTTCAAGTGGTCAGATTCTGGCAAAAGATGTCCAATTCTTTCTATTCCTTCTCACTTCTGCTCACTCCTTCTCTGAGAAATATCTGTAAACAAATAGCTATTTCTTAATACATGCTGAAAGCATACTAAGTTCTTCCTGAGGAGATACTTGCTGCCTGTCGCCAAGGAAAAGTAGCAAACATTAGTGAAAGCCAAACTTCATGAAGTTTCCAGATTTGGTTTAGATAAGAAGGCAAAAAAATGTATTTTCCCAATTTTTCTTTAAATCTCTAGGGTTCATGAAGTTTAGCTGAAGGCTTTGCTTTAAGTTTTTTGTGAATACTTTTGCAAAACAAACAAACAAACAGTCTCTTTGTGGGAATAAGGGATGCCTTATTTGACTCTTAGACTCAGAAAATTCAGAAATATAAATCAAAATTTTAAACATTAAAGTTAGTGATTAAAGAATAGTACAGGGAGGAAAAAGTTCTTGACCTTCTTTGGCTTCCTGACAGGATCTGAGAACTAATTTGACAAAGAAATTAACAGGAAACAAGCCTACACACTTTTTGAGTATTTACAGGTGCATGGCAGCCTTTACAAGAGAATGAAGACCTGAAGAAATAACTAGAACCAGAAGTTTGTATCCCTTTTAGACTAATAAACAATACATTTGCAAAGAATTGATAAGAAAAGGGATTTGGGCTAGAGGTAGTAAATGGTGTGTGTACAAGTAACTAGTGAGATAAGGGTAAATTTAACAACTCCCATGCCCTAAATTTCCAGTTTCTGGTAATAAGGATGCCTTCTATTTTCCTATTGCAGGGAAGTGCGGACTTAAAAAAAAAGTTCAATGTGATAGTTGTGAATCAAGCTTTTTTTATAGCAAAATGAAAACTATATCCTGGAAGACAGCATTTCATATAGCTGTGAGAAACTTCTCTGAAGAGGTAGGGACAGGGTCACTATATACGTGATTTTGGTGAAGTGTGAGTGCATATAATCAAGCACATATATTTTTTTGCATAAAGTTAATGCTTGTCTCATGCAGGATACGCATGTCATAAGAAGCAGACATCACCGTGAAGGACTTTAGCACTTTTCTAAATATGAAGAGGTACAAAAATTGGGCTCATAAAACTGGCTTCTGAAAATATCTACCTGAAGATATTATTCCCAGAACACCAAGTGCCTCAGTTCTGTTTTCCACCCTGAACTCCTGTTAGGGCATGTTGAAAATATGAAACTGCAGAAGCACATGATTTAATCCTTATACAAGTAAAATGGCAAGTGCTGACGGCAAGTGCTAATCTGTAGATGACCAAGGGTATTGTGCAAAGCTCTCATGTTACCTGTTTTCAGGGAAGAAGGACCTAATGAGGGCAGTTGTGAGGGGTTCAGAGTAACCTTCTTAACTTCTGCCTTTTCCTGAAATTCCTTTAGCTTCAAATATTCAGAATCCCAGGGTTCCATGTTTGGGGTAGCATGCCCCAAAACTCATCAATAGGTTCTTTCAGAGTTTATTCTTCTTACTTATTATCCAGTGTTTACTGAGTGTGAGGCAATATAAAAGACAAGGAGGCCAGAAAGCTTACTGCCTAGTGAGCCAACTAAATTAAATAGATTATACATTAATAAAAAGTTCCTGGATCCAGGGTGTGTATTTCCGCCTACACACTTTTTGAGTATTTACAGGTGCATGGCAGCCTTTACAAGAGAATGAAGACCTGAAGAAATAACTAGAACCAGAAGTTTGTATCCCTTTTAGACTAATAAACAATACATTTGCAAAGAATTGATAAGAAAAGGGATTTGGGCTAGAGGTAGTAAATGGTGTGTGTACAAGTAACTAGTGAGATAAGGGTAAATTTAACAACTCCCATGCCCTAAATTTCCAGTTTCTGGTAATAAGGATGCCTTCTATTTTCCTATTGCAGGGAAGTGCGGACTTAAAAAAAAAGTTCAATGTGATAGTTGTGAATCAAGCTTTTTTTATAGCAAAATGAAAACTATATCCTGGAAGACAGCATTTCATATAGCTGTGAGAAACTTCTCTGAAGAGGTAGGGACAGGGTCACTATATACGTGATTTTGGTGAAGTGTGAGTGCATATAATCAAGCACATATATTTTTTTGCATAAAGTTAATGCTTGTCTCATGCAGGATACGCATGTCATAAGAAGCAGACATCACCGTGAAGGACTTTAGCACTTTTCTAAATATGAAGAGGTACAAAAATTGGGCTCATAAAACTGGCTTCTGAAAATATCTACCTGAAGATATTATTCCCAGAACACCAAGTGCCTCAGTTCTGTTTTCCACCCTGAACTCCTGTTAGGGCATGTTGAAAATATGAAACTGCAGAAGCACATGATTTAATCCTTATACAAGTAAAATGGCAAGTGCTGACGGCAAGTGCTAATCTGTAGATGACCAAGGGTATTGTGCAAAGCTCTCATGTTACCTGTTTTCAGGGAAGAAGGACCTAATGAGGGCAGTTGTGAGGGGTTCAGAGTAACCTTCTTAACTTCTGCCTTTTCCTGAAATTCCTTTAGCTTCAAATATTCAGAATCCCAGGGTTCCATGTTTGGGGTAGCATGCCCCAAAACTCATCAATAGGTTCTTTCAGAGTTTATTCTTCTTACTTATTATCCAGTGTTTACTGAGTGTGAGGCAATATAAAAGACAAGGAGGCCAGAAAGCTTACTGCCTAGTGAGCCAACTAAATTAAATAGATTATACATTAATAAAAAGTTCCTGGATCCAGGGTGTGTATCTCTTGGGGACAATAAGTTGAAATGGTACATTTGCACGGAATGATTGTTAGTTCTGTGTTACTGGGTAGAACATTTAATTTTTATGTCTGAATTGTCCAAGTCACCTTCAATTCACCTCTGGTAAAGAAAGATACAAGGAAAGCTAATAGAAACAGTGTTTAGCTTAACATGATTTGTGTTTAAATCTCTGTCTTTGGTAAGGTGCAGGGCAAAACTCCGTGCATTTCCAGTACTGAGCGCACAGTAGGCCTTGAGTCAATGTTTGTGGAGGAAAGAAGGAAGGAATTCAGTATATTTCCAGTTTCAAATTTATTTACATATTTTGGACTCACAAAATTAGTGTAAGTTACTCATTATTTAAAATGAAAAGTATTTGCTAAATTCCAGTTAATTAATGGAAAGACAATAAGAGTCAACAGTTTTTAAAATATAGTATGCTTCCTATTTACATAATCAATTGATTCATTTCCAGAAGTCGTTGTCTAAAATTAACACCTGCTTTCTCAAGGTCCACATTCATATTCAGATGCTAGTAACCATAACTAACATGATAGATAATATTGACTAAATAATTATGGCTATTAATTGATTTGTACAATCATTGTGAACCAAATACATTTTTTAGGCTTGCTCAGTAAGACAGATTAATACTTTCTATTTACTTCCATTCTTTATCTATGTGTTTCCATTTTTAACTTCAAAGGCAAAGCTGCCTCAATTTGATAGGGACTCTCAATGTAAGTAATTACCTGATGCTTATAGACAATTTAGACAGAAGCCCATGTTGAGAGTAGGGCAGTAAGGGAAAGAGAATTAACTAGCCTCTGCGCTCAGAGTCTATAACCAAGAACACTGAACATTATTGTTAGAAAGGCTTCGTTATCACCTGAAACTGGTCATTTTTGTCCTTTCACATTCCCATTACAGGGGAGCTTTTTCAGAAGATAAAATGAGGACAGAAAGAATTTTTGATGAAAAGTCAGGGCACACACACACCTTAAAGGTGCTCTTGGAAGAACGTTCATTTGAACAGGCAGGGAGTGAATGATTGACACTCTGCATAAGGGCTTTGAAAGTCAAGGCTTTGACGTGTCATTTGTTAGAAACCCTATTATAATAACTGACAGCCATACCCAGCAGATGCACCATAGAGATGTTGTGCCAATTTCTCGCCTAAGAAACATTAAATATTGTGAATTTTAATATGAAATATTCGGCAGCAGAAACCCGTGCTGCTCTTTCTTATTGACAAGGAAAGGACTCAGCATCCTAGACAAAGTTCTAAAATGTATAAAGGTTACAAGTAATGAAAATCATATCAAAGAGTTACAAGAGCTCTGCTAAGCCACACAATTTGAAAAGTGGACAGAATGAAAGATTTAAAAGCACAGAGGCTCCTTTGATGGATAAGAACTTCTGTTTGAGGGACAAACCTTGAAATCAGCATTTGGAATTTACATAAGACTACTACTCATAAATGAAAACATTTTATGACACAAGATTATGGGTGTCTGAGGAACGGACACCTATAAGATTTCCAATTCACTGCTTCAAATGAGATTTGCTTATTATTTGAGTCAAGAAGGTATCCGCCAAGAAAAAGTATTTAATCTCTTTCCTACTTGCTGAGGTGAAAAGAATGACCATGGATAAGAGATGAAACCAGAGTGAATCTTTGTAAAGGAGAATTAGGACACACTGGTCCCCCTTTATCAACCCCTGCCTTTTCTGAACTTCCAAAGTACCCTGTGTCAGAGGTCCCCAAACTCTGGAATCTAATGTCCAATGATCTGAAATGGAGCTAATGTAATAATCATGGGAATAAAGTGCACACCAAATGTAATTCACTTGAATCATCCCAAAACCACCTCCCCCAAACTCCAGTTCATGGAAAACGTTTTTCCAGGAAACTGATCCCTGGTGCTGAAATGGTTAGGGACTGCTGCCCTTTAGGTATACAATTTTCATAGCTTTGAAAGGAAAGGGTTTGAGGAAATGACATATATGCAGCTGACCATTAGTCTTCAAGAGCAGGCATGCAGACAAGAGCAGAAGATGGGCCAGAAAAGAACTGTGATTTTCCACATACCTTGGGCACAAAGGCCAAGGTGAACATACTAGGGCACAAATCCATCATTCTCTTCCACGCTCCATCTGCTCTCACTATGGTTCAGGAGTAGCATTTGGCACTGTATATATATACACATATATAGATAGGTTGATGCTCAGTAAATATTTGTTGAATAAATTAAAGTACTACTTTGTTCTGTAAAATGACATCACTGCCATCCAAGGCACAATTCAGTAATACTTCTCTTTTATCCATTTGGAAACTGAGTCCCATGGTAAGTGCGTGAGTGTTGGGACACATGGAGATAACACACCCTGTTAGGCGTTGCCCTCTATTTACTCATTTTCTCTTCCTTAAAAGGCTTCTCCATCCCACTCCTGGTATGTATATGGGAACATAAACCTCACATTTAATATTAAATTCCTGTTGCTAATAGCAATGCATGGAATAAGTATTTGGGAGGTCAGCCATTTCTGCTTCAGAAGACTGAGAGAATTCTAAAAGGGAAAAATAATTCTTGCCCATCTGATAGCAGCGACTGAAATTGATACCGTGGATATTGGGAGGAAAGAATTTCCTAAGGATGACAGCTAGCCTCTGATCTAATTGCAAAGCATTTTTAAACTCCTCATTGTGGTTTTCACTTAATGGCTTAGTGAAGCCATTATGCTCTGCATACGCAGCTTTGGATATTGGCACCTGGAATACAAGCCTAGGAGGCATGTCTCCAATTGATTAACTAATGAATTAATTAATCCAGAGCTTCTGTTCCTCATCAAAGATCTATGTGTCTCAGGCTTAGATGGTGTGTCTTTTTGGCAAGGGGGAGTTGGGGGAAAATCGGAGGTGACAGATTATAAATGTCTGAAAACAGGAGATCAATATAAAAAGTCACCTTTTTTTCCTTGCAAAGTCTAACCTATGAAAACAGGAGCATAGCCTCTTGGTTGTGACCCGGTTAAAGGTGATTTTGAGAACTTTATTAGTAATCTTTGCGCTCCTCCCATTTGCATGTAACTTCTTGATTAGGGAATTACCTTACAATACCCCTAATTAATGCTAATTTATGCCTGTTTAGTGACCATAAAAATGTGTCGCCAAATTTTAATTGCATGGGGAGGGTAGATAGATGAAAGTGCTAAAGAATTAGTGTGTCATTCACTAAAGAGACCTTTAGGAACGATAAAGACCATCTGCCTTGTCAATCTTCATTCTCTGGAGACAACACTACTCCTTATGAGCCAATGGTAAATAAAATTGTCCGCCATAGCAATGAGGGTAAATGTTGCCCTTCTTCATTATTTGTGTCAAATCAGGATAGGTGGAACTTTCAGGAGAGACAGCTTGTTGCAAATGCTGACTGTTCATTTTAAAATTAACTTTTACGGGTAGCAAAGCATTTTTATAGAACAAAGGTGACATCTATTACCCACTTAGGTCTCCAGAGTATATTTTTCATAGGTTGTTAATTAAATAGTTCAGAAGGCAGGTTCTGAAATGTATCAGGTGAATTCTTTATTTATGTATGCCCCAGATTCCCAATATGCATCTACTTAAATGAGAATTTCATGTCAGTAGGTTTTGCAGACTACAGCAATGCTATTTCTAGATATATCCTAAACTTTCTTTTATATTTAACACTCCTGACTTCACTAGCAACCAACTTCAATATAAAAAAAGAACGCACCTGCTGTTCTAAGCGTCAAGGAGATTCAGCAGGCAACAAAATGCATCTTTGATTCCTTGTGCCTAGTCAGGAGCCTGGCACATGCTATGGGCTCACTGAACATTTGCTCAAGTGAGTTGATGAATGAATGGATGAATGACCTCAATCATCTACCAACGTGACTGTGACTTTTCTTAACAGTTCTTGACAGTCATTTCTATCTCCCAGGCTCCTCTAAATGGAGGAAGAAAAAAAAATCAATGAATACGTTCTGAGTAATGATAACAGCATCCAAGTCTCTGGCACAAATTCATATTAGGTTACGCCAGGTTAATAGCATAATTGCTGAAACCTCTGTTGCTCCCTCCCTAAACTCTAACTGGAAGGATTCCAGGTGATTCTGAAGCTCTTTAGGCTTTAATCTTTGCGCTCCTCCCATTTGCATGTAACTTCTTGATTAGGGAATTACCTTACAATACCCCTAATTAATGCTAATTTATGCCTGTTTAGTGACCATAAAAATGTGTCGCCAAATTTTAATTGCATGGGGAGGGTAGATAGATGAAAGTGCTAAAGAATTAGTGTGTCATTCACTAAAGAGACCTTTAGGAACGATAAAGACCATCTGCCTTGTCAATCTTCATTCTCTGGAGACAACACTACTCCTTATGAGCCAATGGTAAATAAAATTGTCCGCCATAGCAATGAGGGTAAATGTTGCCCTTCTTCATTATTTGTGTCAAATCAGGATAGGTGGAACTTTCAGGAGAGACAGCTTGTTGCAAATGCTGACTGTTCATTTTAAAATTAACTTTTACGGGTAGCAAAGCATTTTTATAGAACAAAGGTGACATCTATTACCCACTTAGGTCTCCAGAGTATATTTTTCATAGGTTGTTAATTAAATAGTTCAGAAGGCAGGTTCTGAAATGTATCAGGTGAATTCTTTATTTATGTATGCCCCAGATTCCCAATATGCATCTACTTAAATGAGAATTTCATGTCAGTAGGTTTTGCAGACTACAGCAATGCTATTTCTAGATATATCCTAAACTTTCTTTTATATTTAACACTCCTGACTTCACTAGCAACCAACTTCAATATAAAAAAAGAACGCACCTGCTGTTCTAAGCGTCAAGGAGATTCAGCAGGCAACAAAATGCATCTTTGATTCCTTGTGCCTAGTCAGGAGCCTGGCACATGCTATGGGCTCACTGAACATTTGCTCAAGTGAGTTGATGAATGAATGGATGAATGACCTCAATCATCTACCAACGTGACTGTGACTTTTCTTAACAGTTCTTGACAGTCATTTCTATCTCCCAGGCTCCTCTAAATGGAGGAAGAAAAAAAAATCAATGAATACGTTCTGAGTAATGATAACGGCATCCAAGTCTCTGGCACAAATTCATATTAGGTTACGCCAGGTTAATAGCATAATTGCTGAAACCTCTGTTGCTCCCTCCCTAAACTCTAACTGGAAGGATTCCAGGTGATTCTGAAGCTCTTTAGGCTTTAACTGTGCACAGGGAACCAGTAATCCTTCCGCTCATGGCCACACAGCCATCCTCGTGCAGGTAGACTTGCTCCTGAAGCACTCTATTTGATGCCTGACTGGCACAGCCATTACCTGAAGAGATGGACTCAGAGCCCGGGGTGAGGAAAGGGAAAGAGGCTTCTTTCCATCTCTGTCCCCATCATCCAGGTGGATCACAGCCACCACAGGCAAGCCTGTGAATCCCTGTGATCTCAGGAGGCTGCCCGAAGAGGCAGAGTTGTGTGTCCGCTGAGGAGTGAAGCACGGCTCTAAAGCTGCTGCTTGTTTGTGTTGAGATCTGGTGAGTCTCGCAGCAGCTGGTCAGGGAAGAGAATTTTGCAGATGCTCAACCAGGCTTCGAGTCCCAGAGGAAGCAGCTAGAGGCTAGGGCAGAAACGAAACTGTATTTACTGAAGAGAATGTCTTCAAAGAGTGATTCAGAATGACATAACATCGAAAATGTCAGCTAAAAAGCCTCTATCTACTATGAGCACAACTGTGTCAAAAATCATATATATGTATGCAAATGTCTATGTTTTATCTATTTAATCTTTTATCTATTTATATATGGCATTCATAAGAATTACAACCAGGGCTTTCCTGGTGGTCCAGTGGGTAAGGACACCGCCTCACAGTGCAAGGGGCACCGGTTCGATCCCTGGCCGGGGAAGATCCCACGTGCCGCTGAGCGGCTGGACCGCTATGTCCAATTACCGAACCAGAGCTCTGGAGCACATGCGCCCAGAGCTGGTGCTCTGCAACAACAGAGGCCACTGCGATGGGAGGCCCACACGGGCCAAAGAACAAAGATGGATGAAAATAAGATAAATGAAAGACCAATGGAAGTGGCCCGCCTGCCCACCTCCCTCCTCAACCCTTCCCCTCACAAAAAAAAAAAAAAAAACTATACCCCTACTCCAATAAAAAATAAAAATGTTTTTTTTAAAAAGAAAGAATTACAACCAAATTATAAAATAGTTATTTCTCAGCCCTAGGAATATTGATATATGTTCCTTAATATATTGCTGGAATATATTTTTACAAATAGAAATTATAAAGCTTTTCAAAACTGTATTTTTCCTAAGACCCTGATGCTGGGAAAAATAGAAGACAACAGGAGAAGGGGATGACAGAGGATGAGAGGGTTGGATGGCATCACTGGGTTAATGGACATGAGTTTGAGCAAGCTCTTGGAGATAGTGTAGAAGAGGGAAGCCTGGAGTGCTGCAGTTCATGAGGCTGCAAAGAGTCGGACATGACTGAGTGATTGAACAGAAACTGAGACATACAGATATATTTTCCTTATTTCTTAATTTATTTTTGAAAAACTTTTGACAAACAGAAAGTATAAAATTACTGCTCCAAAGAAGTTCCCATTTTGAATAGGGATAATAATAATTTTAAAATCTTATACTTGTGACTAAGGAGTTCAGTGATCCTCTCAATTTCTGATTTCAGAAAAGAAAAGTATTTATCTGGAGGGTAAGGAAAATAAAGCTCCCTTTATGCCTCTGATAATCTTTAACATTTAGAAAGTGCAAGTATTTTCATTAATGATGGTAAGGAACTAAAAAGATACTGAATTGCACTATATAGTTGTTTCCATCATTTTAGAAATACCAGCACCTTATCAAATCATTTACCTAATACTCATTTACATTCATGTTATTTCTAAAACTCTGCCCTAGTTTGGGAAACTTTCTTTAAAACCTTCAATCAGTGCCTGTAATAACCTAGCACTTGGAACAGCAAACCCCGCTGACAACATTGCTACATCAGGAATGCTTGTGAAAGACGAAGGGCAAATTCTGCAATTTTCCTTGAGTCTCGAAAAACAAATGTCTTTCCCTTACGTTCTTTGACAGCTGGGCATTTGTAAAATGTGGTCTCTTTATAAGCATTCAGTTCTTTAAACAAACCAGCACTATCAACCCTGTGTAAGAAAGAGATTAGGACTATTTTCTCCTTATTTTAAGGAGAGTCTTTTTTCTTAAGAGTTGAAGTTATCAAATGGCGTAATTTACCATCCAGAATTTTAAGGCCATTTAGCCCACTGAATCGATTCCCGTGTGATTCTAGGGCTGCATCAAAGAGACGACAGAAGGGAAAAAGAAAAAAAAAGGTGAAACAAAACATGAGCGGGGTGATCTCAAAAATAGCAAAGGAAAAGAAAACAAAGGAAAGATCTTCTTCCCCCTTTTAACCAAATTCCCTTGGGAACAGTCTGTAAGGCTCTAGAAGGACTTAGGAAGGAATAAAGGTTATCTTATTGGCATCAGGAATATTAGTCAGGAGTTTTGATTACAGGAAAAGTGAAAAGAAAACCCCAGCTCTCTCTCTGAATCAGGGTCACCTCTGTCTGTGATGTCCCATCTGACAGGGCAGAAAAATCAACATATGGCCCTTCAAACTATTTTTATTAGTTAAGGATGCAAATAGAAGCTGAGACTGAAGGAAAAAAACACCACATCATCCTTAATTGAGTAACAGGAATATGTAGAGGACATTTCACCATTGGGTCTCTCCCATGAAACATACATTTTTGCCCATAAAATTTATTTGTGTTCTCTATGCCTACTTTCCTTCTTTCTTTCCCAGCACAAGGTCAGTTTTATCTAGACAATATATGGTTTCTCATAAAAATGAAATGACTCTTCTTCATATGTGCAGACTATAATTAAAATACATCAAGATATGTGGCAGGGAACATGAAGACATTCAAACACTGACTGCCAGTGAAAACCATGGAGACTGACAATTCAAATCATGTTATTTCTAAAACTCTGCCCTAGTTTGGGAAACTTTCTTTAAAACCTTCAATCAGTGCCTGTAATAACCTAGCACTTGGAACAGCAAACCCCGCTGACAACATTGCTACATCAGGAATGCTTGTGAAAGACGAAGGGCAAATTCTGCAATTTTCCTTGAGTCTCGAAAAACAAATGTCTTTCCCTTACGTTCTTTGACAGCTGGGCATTTGTAAAATGTGGTCTCTTTATAAGCATTCAGTTCTTTAAACAAACCAGCACTATCAACCCTGTGTAAGAAAGAGATTAGGACTATTTTCTCCTTATTTTAAGGAGAGTCTTTTTTCTTAAGAGTTGAAGTTATCAAATGGCGTAATTTACCATCCAGAATTTTAAGGCCATTTAGCCCACTGAATCGATTCCCGTGTGATTCTAGGGCTGCATCAAAGAGACGACAGAAGGGAAAAAGAAAAAAAAAAAAGGTGAAACAAAACATGAGCGGGGTGATCTCAAAAATAGCAAAGGAAAAGAAAACAAAGGAAAGATCTTCTTCCCCCTTTTAACCAAATTCCCTTGGGAACAGTCTGTAAGGCTCTAGAAGGACTTAGGAAGGAATAAAGGTTATCTTATTGGCATCAGGAATATTAGTCAGGAGTTTTGATTACAGGAAAAGTGAAAAGAAAACCCCAGCTCTCTCTCTGAATCAGGGTCACCTCTGTCTGTGATGTCCCATCTGACAGGGCAGAAAAATCAACATATGGCCCTTCAAACTATTTTTATTAGTTAAGGATGCAAATAGAAGCTGAGACTGAAGGAAAAAAACACCACATCATCCTTAATTGAGTAACAGGAATATGTAGAGGACATTTCACCATTGGGTCTCTCCCATGAAACATACATTTTTGCCCATAAAATTTATTTGTGTTCTCTATGCCTACTTTCCTTCTTTCTTTCCCAGCACAAGGTCAGTTTTATCTAGACAATATATGGTTTCTCATAAAAATGAAATGACTCTTCTTCATATGTGCAGACTATAATTAAAATACATCAAGATATGTGGCAGGGAACATGAAGACATTCAAACACTGACTGCCAGTAACAGCTCTAACCAACCCATGGAGACTGACAATTCAAATTTCCAAACTGCTGGTGTATAGAGATTATGCTGAGATACATGGGAAAATATATGTAGGAAAGAATGATAGGGGATCTGAACTGTGCAGCTGAGATATCCAGGTAGCTCTCCATCATGTGGGCAGGAACCACATTCACTGAAATTGTTTATGACACTTAAAGAATTATTTAGGTCCCTGGTGACACATGATATCATTGGATATCACCTAGAGTCATTAAGGATATATTGATGAAATAATATGACAAAATGGCCTGATTAGCCCAAAATATATTTTATTTATGGTTGTGAATACTCTGAAATTTGTGCTTTGGCTTGCTTGGAATGAAAGGAAACACCACTCAGTACAGGATGCTGGGGAAATCCTGAGATATGGAAACGTAAGAAAAATGAGAATGGAAGGACGTGTTTCAAGTACAAGGATGAAATAGGCTATGGGCACATAAACATAGGTCTTCTGCTCCTCATACAGATCATCCTTTATGGAGTGAGGATGACTAGAGGAAAATTAGGAGACAGTCCAATAGAAAACCTTAATTAATTAGAATGCCGAAGGCAAAAAAAGACAAGTGGAAGTCTGTGTTAAAGATTAGATCCATGCTATTACAAATAAAATACGTTTAAATCATGCAGTACCAGCAGGTGTTAGTAAGTAAAATGGTTAATGGCTGATAGCTGTTCTCTATTTTCTATTGCATACATACACACACACACACACACACACACACACACACACGTATTTACACACATGCAAATCAAAAGTAATTACCATCTTGTCCTTCAAATCATTGTTATTGGGAGCAGGGAATGTTATCTCTGGAAAACAAAAAGAAGAGAAAGAGAAAGCAATAAATCCTAGGTTACCTATCAAAGCCTCTATCATAGATACTTGCCTAAATAAAACTTTTGAAATCTAAGAACATTCATTTTGAGTTACCATAATAATTTCTACTCTTGATCATGCACAGAATAGAAGTGTGGGCTAGTCCAAAATATTTTCATTTCTTTTTCATTATATTTTAGCATTCACTCTGTGTTTACATCTGAAAAAAAAAAAAGAAAATCTTGATGTTCAGTACTAGATTTCAACAGCATATAACGATAGACTGAGGAGCAAGGGATGTATTTATCTGTATTACCAAATATTTCTACAACTTTATAGAAGAAAACAAAATAATCACTCCTCAGATGACAATCAAACAAGAGCCTGAGAAGTCCTGCTACTTTTCTTTCTCTAGCTTTTTCTGGGAAAGGCCTAAAATGGTCACACTTCAAAGATGCTCTCCCACTCAGAGATAGACAAGCAAGAGGAAGGAAAAACGTGGCAGAGTACGCAATGATTTAGGCAGAATAGGTGATATCACTGTCAATCCAAAAAAGTCTTTCTGAATACCTATGAAGTACCAACAAGAAAAGAGATACAACTAAGAAACTCTGTTTGGGTTCTCAAGAAAACGAAAATGCTGGAAAAGGGATAAGAAAAGTCTATAAATCATAGGGAAGCGAAAGTAAAGTAACCTTAACAAATAGGTTCAGATAGCAAATCAGGAATGTGCCTTGAAAGATAAAGTTTCAATGGATAGAGCCAGAGAGAAGAGAATTATAGTCAGAAGGATAGTTACAGTTTTCAGGAGGCACTAGAAATAATAGGGTAAGGGTTAGCTATCCAGTTGACTAAAGCATTAGAATTAGCTTTATTATATATATATAGGCAAAAAGGCAAGGCAAAAAAAGACAAGTGGAAGTCTGTGTTAAAGATTAGATCCATGCTATTACAAACAAAATACGTTTAAATTTAAAGCTAATTATATATATTATATATATATAATAAAGAGAAAAAGACAGGAAAACTCTTGCAGAAGACTTGATTATCCTGAGAAAGCACAAAGTAAAACTAAGTTTTGCTTTTCTCATACTTCTCTAGCTGATCCTTTGTAATTTCCTTAGTTAGTGGTGCTATTATTTTTCTGATATTCCTCAGGTTTGCACCCTTGCCTTGGCTCAGATGGTAAAGAGTCTGCCTGCAAAGCAGGAGACCCAGGTTCAATACCTGGATTGGGAAGATCTGTTGGAGAAAGAAATGGCAACCTATTCCAGTATTCTTGCCTGGAAAATCACACGGACAGAGGAGCCTGGCAGGCAGTCCATGGGGTCTCAAAGAGTCAGACATGACTGAGTGACTAACACTTACAGAATAATTCATAAGGACTAAACCCTTTTATATCCCATACTAAAAATTGCTGACCACCTGATGACTTTTAAATGGGTTTCTCCATCTTGAATGTTCCATTCCTTCTTCTACATTCTGTATCCATGTTTCCAACTACTTCATAGGTTGTGTGCTCTTGTTCTTAAATCGCTCAGTCCTGTCCAACTCTCTGTGACCCCATGGACTGTAGCCTGCCAGGTTCCTCTGTCCATTCTTTACTGTCTGAGCCACCAGAGAATCCCTAAAATACCTTGAATCAACATGTTACTGTTAGACTCTTCCCTTCGTGACATAAATGACATAATTATTTTCCTGTTGTGAAAGCAGTTTCCATACTAAGCACTGAAGCAAACAAACTTGCTAAAGGAGTAGCCTGAGACCAGTTTATGAAACTTGCAATTCCCTCATTTTCTCACAATGGATTAAATAAGTGGCCATCTGCCAAAGGGGCTTCCCAGTGGTAAAGAATTCCAATGGTAAGGAATCTGCCTGCAAATGCAAGAGACACAGAGTCCATCCATGGGTTTAGAGGATCCCCTGGAGGAAGAAATGACAAAGTCCATGCACAGAGGAGGCTGGCTATAGGGCCACAAAGAGTTGGACATGACGGAGTACACACACGGTATTCCATTGTGTAAATATATCACATTCACAAAAATATGTGTCTTGTCCTTTATCTCATTTTCTGTGTGTTTGCAGGTAGAGAACCTAGGTTCATTATTTGTGAACTAAGGTGAAATATTGTTATAAATTCCACATTGCATGATTATTCTCCTCAGGCAAATTTGCAGATCCCTAACTGATTCTTATATTGCAATGCCTTACCATTTAGCATACTTTCTTTTTTTTTTAATTAATTAATTAATTAATTTTTTACATGTATGTTCCCAGATCATTCATATGCATATCCCTGGACCATCCCCCCACCCAGTTCCCCCCCTCCCATCCCTCCAGACCATCGCTCCAAGTGGTTGTAGGTACTCCTATTCCCCTAGCACAATGACAATAGCTATCTTTTCCCACACATGACAGAATAGGTTTCCATGTTACTCCCTACATGCCTCCCTCCCACTGTTCGATCTCCACAATGTCTTTATGTCTAGTCTCTGTTTTTTCATGAGTTCACTCCGTATGTTATCATGACCATCTTACTAGATCCCATATATATGAGTTAGTATACTATACTTGTCCTTCTCTTTTTGACTTACTTCACTTTTTATGATGGGTTCTAGAGTCAGCCACCTCATTAGGACTGAATCTTCTGCATTTCTTTTAACAGCTGAGTAGTATTCCATTGTATATATGTACCAGAGCTTCTGGATCCATTCATTTGTCGATGGACATCTAGGTTGCTTCCATGTTCTGGCTATTGTAGAGAGAGCTGCAATGAACATTGGGGTACAGGTGCCTCTTTCATTTTTGATTTCATCAGGATATAGGCCTAATAGTGGGATTGCTGGGTCATAGGGTGCTTCTATTTTTAGTTTTTTAAGGAATCTCCATATTGTCTTCCACAGAGGTTGTATTAATTTACATTCCCACCAGCAATGCAAGAGGGTTCCCTTTTCTCCACACCCTCTCCAGCATTTGTTGTCTGTCGATTTGTTGATGATGGCCATTCTGACAGGTGTGAGGTGGTATCTCACTGTGGTTTTAATTTGCATTTCTCTGATAATAAGCGAGGTTGAGCATCGTTTCATGTATTTTGGGGCCATCTGTATGTCCTCTTTGGAGATGCGTCTCTTTAGATCTTTTTCCCATTTTTTGATTGGGCTGCTCATTTTCCCTGTGCTGAGTTGCCTGAGTTGCTTGTAGATTTTGGAGATTAATTCTTTGTCTGTTGTTTCATTTGCTATGATTTTCTCCCACTCTGTGGGGTGTCTGTTCAACTTTTTGGTGATTTCTTTTGCTGTACAAAAGCTTTTAAGTTTCATGAGGTCCCACGTGTTGACTTTTCTTTTCAGTTCCACTATTTTAGTAGGTGGGTCAGAGAAGATCTTGCTTTGATTGATGTCCTTGAGGGTTTTGCCTATATTCTCCTCTAAGAGTTTGATGGTTTCTGGTCTTACATTTAGGTCTTTAATACATTTTGAGTTGATCTTTGTGTATGGTGTCAGGGAATGTTCCAACTTCATTTTTTTGCATGTAGCTGTCCAATTTTCCCAGCACCATTTGTTGAAGAGGCTGTCTTTGTCCCATTTTATAGTTTCTCCTCCTTTGTCAAAAATAAGGTACCCATAGGTGCGTGGGTGGATCTCTGGATTCTCAATCTTGTTCCATTGATCTATAGTTCTGTTTTTGTGCCAGTACCATACTGTCTTAATAACAGTTGCTTTGTAGTAGAGTCTGAAGTTAGGGAGGCTGATCCCTCCAACTCCATTCTTCTTCCTCAGGATTGCTTTGGCTATTCGAGGTCTTCTGTGTTTCCATATGAACTGTGTTATTATTTGGTCTAGTTCTGTGAAAAATGTCAATGGTAGTTGGATAGGTATTGCATTGAATCTGTAGATGATATTTGGTAGTATGGTCATTTTCACAATATTGATTCTTCCGATCCAGGAACATGGGATATCTCTCCATCTGTTTAAGGCTTCTTTAATGTCTCTCATGAGTGTCTTGTAATTTTCTGTGTACAATTCTTTTGTTTCTTTGGGCAGGTTTATTCCTAGATATTTGATTCTTTTGGTTGCAATGGAGAAGGGGATTGCCTCTTTGATTTCATTTTCTGATTTGTTGATGATGGCCATTCTGACAGGTGTGAGGTGGTATCTCACTGTGGTTTTAATTTGCATTTCTCTGATAATAAGCGAGGTTGAGCATCGTTTCATGTATTTTGGGGCCATCTGTATGTCCTCTTTGGAGATGCGTCTCTTTAGATCTTTTTCCCATTTTTTGATTGGGCTGCTCATTTTCCCTGTGCTGAGTTGCCTGAGTTGCTTGTAGATTTTGGAGATTAATTCTTTGTCTGTTGTTTCATTTGCTATGATTTTCTCCCACTCTGTGGGGTGTCTGTTCAACTTTTTGGTGATTTCTTTTGCTGTACAAAAGCTTTTAAGTTTCATGAGGTCCCACGTGTTGACTTTTCTTTTCAGTTCCACTATTTTAGTAGGTGGGTCAGAGAAGATCTTGCTTTGATTGATGTCCTTGAGGGTTTTGCCTATATTCTCCTCTAAGAGTTTGATGGTTTCTGGTCTTACATTTAGGTCTTTAATACATTTTGAGTTGATCTTTGTGTATGGTGTCAGGGAATGTTCCAACTTCATTTTTTTGCATGTAGCTGTCCAATTTTCCCAGCACCATTTGTTGAAGAGGCTGTCTTTGTCCCATTTTATAGTTTCTCCTCCTTTGTCAAAAATAAGGTACCCATAGGTGCGTGGGTGGATCTCTGGATTCTCAATCTTGTTCCATTGATCTATAGTTCTGTTTTTGTGCCAGTACCATACTGTCTTAATAACAGTTGCTTTGTAGTAGAGTCTGAAGTTAGGGAGGCTGATCCCTCCAACTCCATTCTTCTTCCTCAGGATTGCTTTGGCTATTCGAGGTCTTCTGTGTTTCCATATGAACTGTGTTATTATTTGGTCTAGTTCTGTGAAAAATGTCAATGGTAGTTGGATAGGTATTGCATTGAATCTGTAGATGATATTTGGTAGTATGGTCATTTTCACAATATTGATTCTTCCGATCCAGGAACATGGGATATCTCTCCATCTGTTTAAGGCTTCTTTAATGTCTCTCATGAGTGTCTTGTAATTTTCTGTGTACAATTCTTTTGTTTCTTTGGGCAGGTTTATTCCTAGATATTTGATTCTTTTGGTTGCAATGGAGAAGGGGATTGCCTCTTTGATTTCATTTTCTGATTTTTCATTGTTTGTGTATAGGAATGCCAGTGGCTTCTGTGTGTTGACTTTGTATCCTGCGACTTTGCTGAATTCGTTGATTAGCTCTAGTAGCTTTGTAACCGTGTCTTTGAGATTTTCTATGTATAATATCATGTCGTCTGCAAAAAGAGAGAGCTTCACTTCTTCCTTTCCAATCTGGATTCCTTTGATTTCTTTCTCTTCTCTTATTGCTGTTGCTAACACTTCCAGGACTATGTTGAATAGTAGTGGTGAAAGTGGACACCCCTGTCTTGTTCCTGATCTTAGAGGGAATGCTTTCAGTTTTTCACCATTAACAATAATGTTCTCTGTAGGCTTCTCATAGATGGCTTTTATTATATTGAGATAGGTTCCTTCTATGCCCATTTTCTGAAGAGTTTTGATCATAAATGGATGTTGTACTTTGTCGAAGGCTTTTTCTGCATCTATTGAAATGATCATGTGATTTTTGTCTTTCAACTTGTTGATATGGTGTATCACGTTGATTGATTTGCAGATGTTGAAGAAGCCTTGCATGCCTGGGATGAACCCGACTTGATCATAATGTATGAGTTTTTTGGCGTGTCGTTGAATTCTGTTTGCTAGGATTTTGTTGAGGATCTTGGCATCTAAGTTCATCAGTGAAATTGGCCTATAGTTTTCCTTTTTTGTGTTGTCTTTGCCTGGTTTGGGTATCAGGGTGATGGTGGCCTCGTAGAATGTGTTTGGAAGTTTTCCTTCCTGTGCAATTTTTTGGAAGAGTTTTAGAAGGACAGGCATTAGCTCTTCTTTAAATGTTTGGTAGAATTCGGCTGTGAAGCCATCTGGCCCTGGGCTTTTATTTTTGGGCAGATTTTTAATCACAAATTCGATTTCTGAGCTTGTGATTGGGTTGTTCAAAGTTTCTGTTTCTTCCTGGCTCAGTCTTGGGAGATTAATTCTGTCCAAGAAACTGTCCATTTCTTCCAGGTTGTCCAGTTTATTGCCATAGAGTTGCTCATAATAGTCTCTTAGAATCCTTTGGATTTCTGCATTATCTGTTGTAATCTCTCCTTTTTCGTTTTTGATTTTGTTGATCTGGTTCTTCTCTCTCTTTTTCTTAATGAGTCTGGCCAGTGGCTTGTCAATTTTGTTTACCTTTTCAAAGAACCAGCTTTTTGTTTTATTTATCTTTACTACTGTTTCTTTGGTTTCTTTCTCATTTATTTCTGCTCTGATCTTTATGATTTCTCTTCTTCTGCTGGCTTTGGGATGTTTTTGTTGTTCTTTCTCCAACTGTTTTAAGCGGAGGGTTAGGTCATCTGCTTCATATTTTCCTAGTTTCTTGAGGTGGAATTGTATTGCTATAAAATTCCCTCTTAGAACTGCTTTTGTGGTATCCCATAGGTTTTGCACTGTCGTGTGTTCATTGTCATTTTCTTCTAGGAATTGTTTAATTTCTCCTTTGATTTCCTCAATAATCAGTTGGTTTTTTAGGTATGTATTGTTTAATCTCCATGTGTTCCTGTTTTTAGGTTTTTTTTCCTGGTAGTTGATCTCCAGTCTCATTGCATTGTGGTCCGAGAAGATGGTTGATATAATTTTGGTTTTCTTGAACTGACTGAGGTTAGATTTGTGGCCCAAGATGTGGTCTATCCTGGAAAATGTTCCGTGAGCACTTGAGAAGAAAGTGTATTCTTTTGCTTTTGGGTGGAACTTCCTAAAGATATCTATGAGGTCCATCTTTTCCAGTGTGGCATTTAAGGCTTGTGTTTCTTTATTAATTTTCTGTTTTGTTGATCTGTCCATTGGTGTGAGAGGAGTGTTAAAGTCTCCTACTATTATTGTGTTAGTGTTGATTTCTTCTTTTATGTCTGAAAGTACCTGTCTTATGTATTGAGGTGCCCCTGTGTTGGGTGTGAGATATTCATGACTGTTATGTCTTCCTCTTGGATAGATCCCTTAATCATGATGTAGTGACCTGCCTTGTCTCTTAGAATCTTCTTTACTTTAAAGTCTATTTTGTCTGATATAAGGATTGCTACTCCAGCTTTCTTTTGCTTTCCATTTGCATGGAATATCTTTTTCCAGCCTCTCACTTTCAGTCTATGAGTGTCTCTAGGTCTGAAGTGGGTCTCTTGTAAACAGCATATATATGGGTCTTGCTTCTGGATCCATTCAGCCAGCCTGTGTCGTTTGGTTGGAGCATTTAGTCCATTTATGTTCAAAGTAATTATTGATACGGGGGAATTTTCTTCCCTATTTATCTTTACTACTGTTTCTTTGGTTTCTTTCTCATTTATTTCTGCTCTGATCTTTATGATTTCTCTTCTTCTGCTGGCTTTGGGATGTTTTTGTTGTTCTTTCTCCAACTGTTTTAAGCGGAGGGTTAGGTCATCTGCTTCATATTTTCCTAGTTTCTTGAGGTGGAATTGTATTGCTATAAAATTCCCTCTTAGAACTGCTTTTGTGGTATCCCATAGGTTTTGCACTGTCGTGTGTTCATTGTCATTTTCTTCTAGGAATTGTTTAATTTCTCCTTTGATTTCCTCAATAATCAGTTGGTTTTTTAGGTATGTATTGTTTAATCTCCATGTGTTCCTGTTTTTAGGTTTTTTTTCCTGGTAGTTGATCTCCAGTCTCATTGCATTGTGGTCCGAGAAGATGGTTGATATAATTTTGGTTTTCTTGAACTGACTGAGGTTAGATTTGTGGCCCAAGATGTGGTCTATCCTGGAAAATGTTCCGTGAGCACTTGAGAAGAAAGTGTATTCTTTTGCTTTTGGGTGGAACTTCCTAAAGATATCTATGAGGTCCATCTTTTCCAGTGTGGCATTTAAGGCTTGTGTTTCTTTATTAATTTTCTGTTTTGTTGATCTGTCCATTGGTGTGAGAGGAGTGTTAAAGTCTCCTACTATTATTGTGTTAGTGTTGATTTCTTCTTTTATGTCTGAAAGTACCTGTCTTATGTATTGAGGTGCCCCTGTGTTGGGTGTGAGATATTCATGACTGTTATGTCTTCCTCTTGGATAGATCCCTTAATCATGATGTAGTGACCTGCCTTGTCTCTTAGAATCTTCTTTACTTTAAAGTCTATTTTGTCTGATATAAGGATTGCTACTCCAGCTTTCTTTTGCTTTCCATTTGCATGGAATATCTTTTTCCAGCCTCTCACTTTCAGTCTATGAGTGTCTCTAGGTCTGAAGTGGGTCTCTTGTAAACAGCATATATATGGGTCTTGCTTCTGGATCCATTCAGCCAGCCTGTGTCGTTTGGTTGGAGCATTTAGTCCATTTATGTTCAAAGTAATTATTGATACGAATGTTCCTATTGTCATCTTCTTAGAAATTTGGGGTTTGATTTGTAAGGCTTCTCCTACTCTTGTATTTTTTGGCTATATCAGCCCGTTTAACACTTGTTGTAGGGCTGATTTTGTGGTACAGAATTCTTTTAGTTTTTGTCTGTCTGAGAAGCTTTTGACTTCTCCATCGATTTTGAATGAGATTCTTGCTGGGTAGAGAATTCGTGGTTGCAGGTTGTTCTCTTTTAGCCGTTTAAATGTATCTTGCCATTCGCTTCTGGCCTGCAGGGTTTCTGTTGAGAGATCCGCAGTTAAACGTATGGGGTTTCCTTTATATGTTATTTGTTGTTTGCTCCAAGCTGCTTTTAGTAATCTGTCTTTGTATTTAGTCTGCGTTCGTTTGATTAGTATGTGCCTTGGTGTGTTTCTTCTGGGGTTTCTCCTGTATGGAACTCTTTGTGCTTCCTGGACTTGGTTGACTATCTCCTTTCCCATGCTGGGGATGTTTTCAACTATAACCTCTTCAAGAATTTTTTCGTAGTCTTTCTTCTCTTCTTCTTCTTCTGGAACTCCTATAATTCTAATGTTGGTGTGTTTGATATTGTCCCATAGGTCTCTGAGACTATCCTCAGTTCTTTTAATTCTTTGGGCTTTGTTCTGTTCTTCAGCACTTATTTCCACCATTCTGTCTTCCAGCTCACTTATCCGTTCTTCAGCCTCTGATACTCTACTGTTGAGACCTTCTATAGTAGTTTTGCGTTCAGCAATTGAGTTGGTGGTCTCCATTTGCTTATTTTTCATTTCTTGCATGTCTCTTCTCAATGCACTAATTTCCTCTAATATTCTGTTTTCGGTGTTTTGCATCCTCATTAGTATAGCTTTTCTGAATTCTCTTTCAGATAGTTTGTCTATCTCCTCCTCTGTCATTTGAAGTGGTGTTTATCTAGCTTGGTCCTTCATTTGTACAGTGTTTCTCTGACGTTTCATTATTAGGTTAATTTTTGTTTCTTTGTGTGTGTCTGTGTGTATGGAGTTCTTATTCCCACCAGGCTTCTTGGTTGAATTCTCCCTTCCATTGGTGTCCTTGTAGATGCTTTATTTAGTCCATTTATGTTCAAAGTAATTATTGATACGAATGTTCCTATTGTCATCTTCTTAGAAATTTGGGGTTTGATTTGTAAGGCTTCTCCTACTCTTGTATTTTTTGGCTATATCAGCCCGTTTAACACTTGTTGTAGGGCTGATTTTGTGGTACAGAATTCTTTTAGTTTTTGTCTGTCTGAGAAGCTTTTGACTTCTCCATCGATTTTGAATGAGATTCTTGCTGGGTAGAGAATTCGTGGTTGCAGGTTGTTCTCTTTTAGCCGTTTAAATGTATCTTGCCATTCGCTTCTGGCCTGCAGGGTTTCTGTTGAGAGATCCGCAGTTAAACGTATGGGGTTTCCTTTATATGTTATTTGTTGTTTGCTCCAAGCTGCTTTTAGTAATCTGTCTTTGTATTTAGTCTGCGTTCGTTTGATTAGTATGTGCCTTGGTGTGTTTCTTCTGGGGTTTCTCCTGTATGGAACTCTTTGTGCTTCCTGGACTTGGTTGACTATCTCCTTTCCCATGCTGGGGAAGTTTTCAACTATAACCTCTTCAAAAATTTTTTCGTAGTCTTTCTTCTCTTCTTCTTCTTCTGGAACTCCTATAATTCTAATGTTGGTGTGTTTGATATTGTCCCATAGGTCTCTGAGACTATCCTCAGTTCTTTTAATTCTTTGGGCTTTGTTCTGTTCTTCAGCACTTATTTCCACCATTCTGTCTTCCAGCTCACTTATCCGTTCTTCAGCCTCTGATACTCTACTGTTGAGACCTTCTATAGTAGTTTTGCGTTCAGCAATTGAGTTGGTGGTCTCCATTTGCTTATTTTTCATTTCTTGCATGTCTCTTCTCAATGCACTAATTTCCTCTAATATTCTGTTTTCGGTGTTTTGCATCCTCATTAGTATAGCTTTTCTGAATTCTCTTTCAGATAGTTTGTCTATCTCCTCCTCTGTCATTTGAAGTGGTGTTTATCTAGCTTGGTCCTTCATTTGTACAGTGTTTCTCTGACGTTTCATTATTAGGTTAATTTTTGTTTCTTTGTGTGTGTCTGTGTGTATGGAGTTCTTATTCCCACCAGGCTTCTTGGTTGAATTCTCCCTTCCTTTGGGTTTTTGTCCTTGTAGAAGGGTTCAGTGGTTTGTGTCTTGGGTGGTGTTAGACCTTGTTTACAGGTGAATAATCTGTAGTGTTGTATGTTCTTTGATAGTGTGGGGTCTTGGAATCCGGGCTTCCGCTTCGAGAATCCTTGGTTTGATGATTGGTCAGGGGGTGTAGGCTCTATGTCTGATTTGCTATGGTGTTCTGTGATACTAGTTCACATACTAGCATCTGAGGAACAAGAGGTGCATCCCTGATGGGTGACAGTCATAAAAGCATGCAGACGTTTTCTTTCATAATCGTAAGATATACATACATATACAGCAATCCCCACAACTGACCAGTTTTACAGAGATAAGGCACAGGAAATCTTTCTAGCAATTCATGCAATCACAGATGATACTTGCCCGTTAAGCTTTGAATTAATTAAAATAGTGCCTAAATAATAGATCTAGCACAAGGTCCTGGCTTGGATAATTACAATGAGAGCAATTTTAAATTAGGACATGTGTTCGGGGTGACAAAGAGGAGAGTCTATAAGTAATAAAAAGGAAAAGATTCGTCTTGTAAGTATTTTATAGGATTAGGTAGCAAAGATTAGTGTGTGTATTGTTTAGTGTGTTTGGAAGAGAATAGTGGAGACAGGAAGATAGGAAATAATTTATCTAGACGATATTGGTAGCTAGGAAAATGTTTTACATTTAGAACATAGAGGAAGAAAGTAGTGGGAAAGAGGAAAGAGAATTAGAGGTTTTCAAGAATTAAAATTAAAGTTAAAAAAAAAACAATAAAAGTAAAAAAAAAAGTTAAAATTTAAAAAGAGCAGAAAAAATTAATAAGAGACCGAAAAACAAAGAAAAAAACACATAAAACAAATCAAACAAATGAAAACAACTACAAAAAAACAAAACAAAACAAAACAAAACAAAAACCCAACCAAACAAACAAAAAAAAAACCCAATAAAAAAAGAAACTAATAAACCCCAAACAGACCAGTCAATTGAATAAGCAAAATAATCCACCACAATCAAGCAGAAGAAAAGGAAAACGAAAAAAAAAAAAGAAAGAAAGAAAAACAGGTAAATAGTGTCCTTGGTTTTTATCTTCTCATCTGCCTGTTGGAAACCACTCTGCTATTGATGGTGATATCTTGATGGCGTAATCTTTCCCTTATAGTGCCGGTTGCTGTGGTTTCTGTCTTTGTGTTCAGCAAAATGAGGGCTTTGCTGCCATACTGGGTGCTGGCCGGGATGGTGGGCTGATCCCAGTCAGTCGGGCGGAGGCTGCAGTGCGCGCAGTCCCGTGTTGGAGGACGGCGCCCCGGCTCGACCACGCACCTGCCTGTAGTCTCCAATCCCTGCTCTTTCCTCGGCTTCCTCTGCTGCTCCCGCAGCTCCAGGGGAGCGTGGGCTCCTCCGCCACTGGCACACGTGCACTGCCGGTTACGTGTCTAAGTCCCAAAGGCGGATGCGAGCTTTCCCGTCCAACTCGTGCCCGGTCCCTGGTCAGCAACCCGTGGACGACTTCCCCTCTCCGTTCAGCAAGCCCTCCAGTTGGAGTGGCTGAACTTACCCGCGCAGCGGCTTTCCTCGCGGCGTCCGCGGCTCCTCGCGGCGGCGGGTTCCCTAGCATACTTTCTTATTTAGATAACGTCCATTTGCAACTTTTTCAGCTTAGCTGGTCACCAACATTCATTCACAGTACTTTTTTCCTGAAATGAACAGCTGAATTCTAATTTGCTGAGATGAATTCATATTTACATTTTACAGATTTGTCACTGCCTTAGAAATTTTGCACTAATCATAAGTGTCCATTAGAACATTTAGAACATAGAGGAAGAAAGTAGTGGGAAAGAGGAAAGAGAATTAGAGGTTTTCAAGAATTAAAATTAAAGTTAAAAAAAAAAACAATAAAAGTAAAAAAAAAAGTTAAAATTTAAAAAGAGCAGAAAAAATTAATAAGAGACCGAAAAACAAAGAAAAAAACACATAAAACAAATCAAACAAATGAAAACAACTACAAAAAAACAAAACAAAACAAAACAAAACAAAAACCCAACCAAACAAACAAAAAAAAAACCCAATAAAAAAAGAAACTAATAAACCCCAAACAGACCAGTCAATTGAATAAGCAAAATAATCCACCACAATCAAGCAGAAGAAAAGGAAAACGAAAAAAAAAAAAGAAAGAAAGAAAAACAGGTAAATAGTGTCCTTGGTTTTTATCTTCTCATCTGCCTGTTGGAAACCACTCTGCTATTGATGGTGATATCTTGATGGCGTAATCTTTCCCTTATAGTGCCGGTTGCTGTGGTTTCTGTCTTTGTGTTCAGCAAAATGAGGGCTTTGCTGCCATACTGGGTGCTGGCCGGGATGGTGGGCTGATCCCAGTCAGTCGGGCGGAGGCTGCAGTGCGCGCAGTCCCGTGTTGGAGGACGGCGCCCCGGCTCGACCACGCACCTGCCTGTAGTCTCCAATCCCTGCTCTTTCCTCGGCTTCCTCTGCTGCTCCCGCAGCTCCAGGGGAGCGTGGGCTCCTCCGCCACTGGCACACGTGCACTGCCGGTTACGTGTCTAAGTCCCAAAGGCGGATGCGAGCTTTCCCGTCCAACTCGTGCCCGGTCCCTGGTCAGCAACCCGTGGACGACTTCCCCTCTCCGTTCAGCAAGCCCTCCAGTTGGAGTGGCTGAACTTACCCGCGCAGCGGCTTTCCTCGCGGCGTCCGCGGCTCCTCGCGGCGGCGGGTTCCCTAGCATACTTTCTTATTTAGATAACGTCCATTTGCAACTTTTTCAGCTTAGCTGGTCACCAACATTCATTCACAGTACTTTTTTCCTGAAATGAACAGCTGAATTCTAATTTGCTGAGATGAATTCATATTTACATTTTACAGATTTGTCACTGCCTTAGAAATTTTGCACTAATCATAAGTGTCCATTATTTTTTCTGACTATTTGCCCTTCCTACATACCGTTGAAGAAGGAAATGACAACCTATTCCAGTATTCTTGCCTGGAAATTCCATGGACAGACGAACCTAATGGGGCCATAGGGGTCACCAAGAGTCAGACACTACAGAGCATTATCCCCATACACACACACACACACACACACACACACACACACTCCAGGGCTTCCTATTTCTACTGTTATTTTGCATAGACTGTTGTTGATAAATATCATTATTTTGGGATACTTATATAGAATATGATATACCTACATTTTAATTTCTCTGTAATATATAATACTATGATAGATATCTCTTAGGCCATTTTTTCTTTGACATGAAGGACAATTCTGAGCTTAGCCCTCTCATTTACAATTATTTCCTGTCTAAAATTTACAGCATAAATTCCTCCCTGAGTTTCAATTTCCTCACCTATGAAGTAAGTCGTGAGACAAGGCAACCTTACATTCTGTCCATGTCTGATGCTGGTTAATTCTTTGACTCATATAAGAGAGTTGTCTGTATCTAGTACTAAGGCTGCATAATTACTTTCCTGGCTCTTATATCACAATTGAAATGTCATTAATGTTAAATATTGAGACAGCTTGTTTAAACCAGTACTGTGACCTATATCACATGCCCTAGAATCTTTTGTTATCAGTGTTTCTGTATTTTTTTCTTCTTTGTCATGGCTATAATAGTGAAGGAAATGCAAGCAGGAGAGAGCAGAGGCATGGACATTGTTTTGACCTCATAATGATGTCCCTTATGACAATGTAATAAATAGGTAGTTATCTTATTGTTGTTGCATTTTCATCTATTCTTGATTGAAGAACATTTTCATCTATTCTAGATTGAAAAGTGAATCATGTCATTTTCTGGCAACTATTGCCCTCTTGAATGATTTAGATTGTAAAAGGAGGGGCATGCTCTCCATGAATATTTGTTATGTTTTTCCTTATGCACCATTCTTAAGTAGCTGCTTTATACTGCTTGAAATGTCATTATTCACTATTGGAGAAGGGTACTACAATGGTATAAGGTTATCCAGGGGTTATATCCAGAGTATGACTGAAGAAAAACTAAGTCAAGGGCTTCCCTGGTGGTCCAGTGGGTAAGGACACCACCTTGCAGTGCAAGGGGCCGGTTCGATCCCTGGCCTGGGAAGATCCCATGTGCCACGGAACGGCTGGACCGATGTGTCCAATTACCAAGCCAGAGCTCTGGAGCGCATGCGCCAGAGCCGGTGCTCTGCGACAACAGAGGCCACCGCGATGGGAGGCCCACAGGAGCCAAAGAACAAAGATGGATGAAAAGTGGACAGATGAAAGACCAACAGAAGTGGCCCGCCTGCTCCCCTCCCTCCCCACCCCCACCAAAATAAATAAATAAATAAATCTGAAAAAAACAACTAAGTCAAGTTTTTGTTTTCCATCAGTATTGTAGAAGACTTTTAGATTAATTAGAATCTTATTTCCTGTCTAAAATTTATAATTCCTCCCTGAGTTTCAATTTCCTCACCTATGAAGTAAGTCGTGAGACAAGGCAACCTTACATTCTGTCCATGTCTGATGCTGGTTAATTCTTTGACTCATATAAGAGAGTTGTCTGTATCTAGTACTAAGGCTGCATAATTACTTTCCTGGCTCTTATATCACAATTGAAATGTCATTAATGTTAAATATTGAGACAGCTTGTTTAAACCAGTACTGTGACCTATATCACATGCCCTAGAATCTTTTGTTATCAGTGTTTCTGTATTTTTTTCTTCTTTGTCATGGCTATAATAGTGAAGGAAATGCAAGCAGGAGAGAGCAGAGGCATGGACATTGTTTTGACCTCATAATGATGTCCCTTATGACAATGTAATAAATAGGTAGTTATCTTATTGTTGTTGCATTTTCATCTATTCTTGATTGAAGAACATTTTCATCTATTCTAGATTGAAAAGTGAATCATGTCATTTTCTGGCAACTATTGCCCTCTTGAATGATTTAGATTGTAAAAGGAGGGGCATGCTCTCCATGAATATTTGTTATGTTTTTCCTTATGCACCATTCTTAAGTAGCTGCTTTATACTGCTTGAAATGTCATTATTCACTATTGGAGAAGGGTACTACAATGGTATAAGGTTATCCAGGGGTTATATCCAGAGTATGACTGAAGAAAAACTAAGTCAAGGGCTTCCCTGGTGGTCCAGTGGGTAAGGACACCACCTTGCAGTGCAAGGGGCGCCGGTTCGATCCCTGGCCTGGGAAGATCCCATGTGCCACGGAACGGCTGGACCGATGTGTCCAATTACCAAGCCAGAGCTCTGGAGCGCATGCGCCAGAGCCGGTGCTCTGCGACAACAGAGGTCACCGCGATGGGAGGCCCACAGGAGCCAAAGAACAAAGATGGATGAAAAGTGGACAGATGAAAGACCAACAGAAGTGGCCCGCCTGCTCCCCTCCCTCCCCACCCCCACCAAAATAAATAAATAAATAAATCTGAAAAAAACAACTAAGTCAAGTTTTTGTTTTCCATCAGTATTGTAGAAGACTTTTAGATTAATTAGAATCTTATTGCATAGCCCATGTTTACCAATTTTATTCTCCTTTTATTATCCAAAAGAAAATATTTTTCATTTATTGGTAGATGCATTAATTTGATCTTAGCTTTAGGCAGTAAATTGACATGTTTCACTTTCTTCTTTATAGTAATCACCCTGTTGTATTATAGAATGTGTCTAGGATGAGAAAGAACGGGAGAGAGCACAAGAGGAAAAGAAAGAGCTAAAATGAAAGACAGAGAATGAGAAAGAGAAAGAGTGACTACTGTTAGAGGTAAGAGATGATGGTGACCTGAAACCAGGGATAATTAAATGATGTCAAATGATTTAAATGAATGTCTTAAATAGTTAGAAGATGCATCAGTACAGTGGAGGGAAGAACAAATTAAAGATAATTCCAGATTTCTTTTTTTTGTGGGGGGGCAGGTTGGGGAGGGAGAGGGGCTGGTGGGCCACTTCTATTGGTCTTTCACTTATCCATTTCCATCTATCTTTGTTCTTTGGCCCCCCATCACAATGGCCTCCCATCGCAATGGCCTCTGTTGTCGCAGAGCACCAACTCTGGGCACACGCCCTCCAGAGCTCTGGCTCGGTAATTGGACACATCAGTCCAGCCGCTCCGTGGCACGTGGGATCTTCCCAGACCAAAGATCAAACCAGCGCCCCTTGAACTGCAAGGTGATGTCCTTACCCACTGGACCACCAGGGAAGCCCTAATTCCAGATTTCTGTCATAAGCAACCAGCTGGTGCTTTTATTCAAATTAAACCCATCAGAGGAGAAAATGAAGCTAGTTTTTTCTTTTTTTTTTAAACCTTTATTTTACTTTAAACTTTTAGAGTTTTGTTGTTTACAGATATGTATGTTCCCAGATTAGTCATATATATATCCCCTCCTCTCCTCCCGACCATCACACAGCACCCCTGAAGGATCCCCTTTTCTCACAGAGCAATGACTAGAGCTATTTTCTTCACTTATGATAGTACAGGCCTTCATGCTACTTCCTTTACGCCTCCCACCCTCTGTTCCTTCCCTACAATGTCCATAAGTCCACTGTCCATGTCTGTCTTTCCGTCGCTTCACTGTGTGTGCCATCATCACCATCCTACTAGATTCCATATATATGTGTTAATATACTGTATTTGTCCTTCTCTTTATGACTGACTTCACTTTTTATGATATGCGCTACCTCATTAGGGCTGATTCTTCTGCATTTCTCTTTACAGTTGTGTGGTATTCCATTGTATATATGTACCAGAGCTTTTGGATTCATTCGTTCATTGATGGGCATCTAGATTGCTTCCATGTTCTAGCTATTGTATAGAGAGCTGCAATGAACATTGGGGTACAGGTGCTTCTTTCAGATTTGATTTCATCAGGGTATAAGCCTAAGAGTGGGATTGCTGGGTTGTATGGTGCTTCTAGTTTTAGTTTTTTAAGAAATCTCTGTACTGTCTTCCATAGAGGCTGTGTCAATTGACAGTCCCACCAACAATGCAGGAGTGTTCCCTTTTCTCCGCACTCTCCAGCATTTATTGTCTGTCGATTTGAGGATGATGACCATCTCTGTACGTTTTTGCTTCCGATAGAGGCTGTGTCAATTGATCAGTTCCTGATGAGCATGCAGTGGCCTTGTTGTCCGAGCACCAACTCTGGGTGCACACGCTCCAGAGCTCTGGCTCGGTAATTGGACACATCAGTCCAGCCGCTCCGTGGCACGTGGGATCTTCCCAGACCAAAGATCAAACCAGCGCCCCTTGAACTGCAAGGTGATGTCCTTACCCACTGGACCACCAGGGAAGCCCTAATTCCAGATTTCTGTCATAAGCAACCAGCTGGTGCTTTTATTCAAATTAAACCCATCAGAGGAGAAAATGAAGCTAGTTTTTTCTTTTTTTTTTAAACCTTTATTTTACTTTAAACTTTTAGAGTTTTGTTGTTTACAGATATGTATGTTCCCAGATTAGTCATATATATATCCCCCCTCCCTCTCCTCCCGACCATCACACAGCACCCCTGAAGGATCCCCTTTTCTCACAGAGCAATGACTAGAGCTATTTTCTTCACTTATGATAGTACAGGCCTTCATGCTACTTCCTTTACGCCTCCCACCCTCTGTTCCTTCCCTACAATGTCCATAAGTCCACTGTCCATGTCTGTCTTTCCGTCGCTTCACTGTGTGTGCCATCATCACCATCCTACTAGATTCCATATATATGTGTTAATATACTGTATTTGTCCTTCTCTTTATGACTGACTTCACTTTTTATGATATGCGCTACCTCATTAGGGCTGATTCTTCTGCATTTCTCTTTACAGTTGTGTGGTATTCCATTGTATATATGTACCAGAGCTTTTGGATTCATTCGTTCATTGATGGGCATCTAGATTGCTTCCATGTTCTAGCTATTGTATAGAGAGCTGCAATGAACATTGGGGTACAGGTGCTTCTTTCAGATTTGATTTCATCAGGGTATAAGCCTAAGAGTGGGATTGCTGGGTTGTATGGTGCTTCTAGTTTTAGTTTTTTAAGAAATCTCTGTACTGTCTTCCATAGAGGCTGTGTCAATTGACAGTCCCACCAACAATGCAGGAGTGTTCCCTTTTCTCCGCACTCTCTCCAGCATTTATTGTCTGTCGATTTGAGGATGATGACCATTCTGACGGGTGTGAGGTGATATCTCATTGTAGTTTTGATATGCATTTCTCTAATTATAAGTGAAGTTGAGCGTCGTTTTATGTGCTTTTGGGCCATATGTATGTCGCCTTTGGAGAGGTGTCTGTTTAGGTCCTTTTCCCATTTTTTGATTGGATTGTTCATTTTTCCAGTGCTGAGTTGTCTGAGTTGCTTGTAGATTTTGGAGATTAATTCTTTGTCTGTTGTTTCATTTGCTATGATTTCTCCCATTCTATGGGTTGTCTGTTCAGTTTTTTTGTGATTTCTTTTGCTGTACAAAGGCTTTTACGTTTCATTAGGTCCCACATGTAATTTTGATACAATGCAAAGAATTTAAGTGAGAATTCAAAGGGCTTTTTTTTTTTGAAATTTCTCAGTTTACAGTTTCCATTAGATAAATTAAATATATGCATCAAGCTTGGACTCGGAGACAGCCAGTCCCCACGACTGCCCTGATGATTTCTGCCTCCTGCAGTTCAAATTCGTTTGCCATCTCCTCCTACTTTATATCAACATTGGTTCTATGTGACCAACAGAACATGACAGAAATGATTTTATGTCACTTGAGAACCTAGATCATAATAAATATCATGGCTTCTCTCCTTGTTCCATCTCAGTGACCCACATTGCCAAGAAATCAGTAACCATGTTTTAAGTTCAGCTAGCACTAAGGACAGGTCCATAAAACAAGGACCTGAGGGCTTCTAGCAAGTTATGTGAGCCATCATGGAATGAGATCCTCAGTCCCTGTCAGTTGGTGAAACTCCCATCAACAGATATCTTGTAATATTTTGAGACACTTAGAGTCATAATATCCAGTTATACTGCTTCCAGATTCCTGATCCTCAAACATAAAAATTCTTGTTTCATGCTGTCAAGTTTTGGGTACTCTGTCATGCGGCAATAGATAACTGATAATGAACTCAATAAACTAAACTGAAAATAAAGATGAAAATCATTGGTATTGATTTCATAGTTTTGGATGAGTTTCATTTCACTATTGTGTAAAACAAAGAGACAAATAGAGAATATAATCCTAATACAACAATATTTAAAGGTCAGGAATAGTCCAAAAGACTTTTAGTGGCTAGAAAGGCACGAGGGGGGAAAAGTGATGTCCTAGCAGCCACAGGAAGATATTTTGAGAAAGAAGGTAGAGGATGGGCTATAAAACTAACATATTCTGCTTGAAGATCAGGTCAAACAAAGACAAAGATAGGAACAGTCAGGAAGTCATCTGTATAGAAAGTAGTTTCAGGGAAGAAGTAAAAATGGAAACAAAAAAGGTAAGTCGAAACTAGACCTTAGATTGTTCTGAGGACAAAGTATTACAGTTCAGGAAAAAGTTTTTGTGATTTCTTTTGCTGTAAAATGGTGAATTTTGATACAATGCAAAGAATTTAAGTGAGAATTCAAAGGGCTTTTTTTTGTGAAATTTCTCAGTTTACAGTTTCCATTAGATAAATTAAATATATGCATCAAGCTTGGACTCGGAGACAGCCAGTCCCCACGACTGCCCTGATGATTTCTGCCTCCTGCAGTTCAAATTCGTTTGCCATCTCCTCCTACTTTATATCAACATTGGTTCTATGTGACCAACAGAACATGACAGAAATGATTTTATGTCACTTGAGAACCTAGATCATAATAAATATCATGGCTTCTCTCCTTGTTCCATCTCAGTGACCCACATTGCCAAGAAATCAGTAACCATGTTTTAAGTTCAGCTAGCACTAAGGACAGGTCCATAAAACAAGGACCTGAGGGCTTCTAGCAAGTTATGTGAGCCATCATGGAATGAGATCCTCAGTCCCTGTCAGTTGGTGAAACTCCCATCAACAGATATCTTGTAATATTTTGAGACACTTAGAGTCATAATATCCAGTTATACTGCTTCCAGATTCCTGATCCTCAAACATAAAAATTCTTGTTTCATGCTGTCAAGTTTTGGGTACTCTGTCATGCGGCAATAGATAACTGATAATGAACTCAATAAACTAAACTGAAAATAAAGATGAAAATCATTGGTATTGATTTCATAGTTTTGGATGAGTTTCATTTCACTATTGTGTAAAACAAAGAGACAAATAGAGAATATAATCCTAATACAACAATATTTAAAGGTCAGGAATAGTCCAAAAGACTTTTAGTGGCTAGAAAGGCACGAGGGGGGAAAAGTGATGTCCTAGCAGCCACAGGAAGATATTTTGAGAAAGAAGGTAGAGGATGGGCTATAAAACTAACATATTCTGCTTGAAGATCAGGTCAAACAAAGACAAAGATAGGAACAGTCAGGAAGTCATCTGTATAGAAAGTAGTTTCAGGGAAGAAGTAAAAATGGAAACAAAAAAGGTAAGTCGAAACTAGACCTTAGATTGTTCTGAGGACAAGTATCTATTATGATCATTACTGTGATTCAATGCTCAGTTTCAGTAGAGTAACAAATTTTAATGACTTGTACTCTTTTTTCTTTACTTGGAAAAGAACTGAAAGTGGTCTTATGTGCAGTGTATTATAACTATCACTTATACTAGAAACTGTATCTAGGTCCTCAGATTTCCAAGGGAAAAAGATCTACCGAATATGAACTCAAATGAAAGAACCAACAAATGCACAAGGATATACATCACCATGAGTGAACATTAGGAGAAAAAACTTGATTAAGATTCTCAAGAAATTCAGGTACTGACATTTTCAAAAAAGACTATAAAATGATTATATCTAAAAGAATGAAAATTAAAATATGAGTTGGCTAAGTGATCAAACACTAAAAAAAGTCCAGAAATGAATAACCAGAAATGAATAGTCCAGAATTAAGAGAATAACACAGAACTATAAACATAAAATTATTGACATTAAAATATTCAATGGATAGGATAAACAGCAACTTAGATATGGGTAATGAGAGACTTAGTTAATTGGTGTAGATTGTTTCTGTAAAATATTGAAGATGGAGAGCAAAGCAACAACAGAAATAAAACCTGAAATTAGAACAGGTTAAAAGAATGAAATCTTTAGGGATTTCCCTGGTGCTCCAATGAATAAGATTCCACGCTCCCAATGCAGGAGTTTGGGGTTTGATCCTTGGTCTGGGAACTAAAATCCCATGTGCCACAACTGAGCCCAAGTGCCACAACTACTGAGCCCATGCACTGCAACTAGAGAAGCCTGTGTGCCACAACAAAGACCTTTCACAGATTAAAAAAAAAAAAAAAAGAGAGGCCTTTTAAAAAAAATCCAGAGTTTTAGAAGTGATGTAGAGTTCAGTAGACAGAGACAGGAGTATATAAAAAAAAATTTTTTTCAAAAAAAAAAAAAAGAAAAACAGAAAAGAAGCTTGGAGAATAGAGACAGCTCAGTGAAATACAATTCAGATAGAATTCAGGTTAGACTAACCTCTGTGTGTGTGTGTGTGTGTGTGTGTGTGTGTGTGTACATATAGGCACTTAATAACTCAGGTGTGTCTAACTCTTTGTGACCCTTTGGACTATAGCCCACCAGGCCCCTCTGTCCGTGGGGCTTTTCAGGCAAGAATTCTGGAGTGGGCTGGCATTTCCTCCACCAGAGAATCTTCCTCCCATGTCTTTTGCATTGCAAGTGGATTCTTTTTCTGTTAAGCCGTTGAGGAAGCCATAGACTAACCTAAAGGAAAATACATATGACACAGGTGACTTTGAAGATCACTTGGGACAATTGCATAGATGATACCAGAAAAAATTATATTCACAGGGGGAAAAATAAAATTCTATTACTACTTCAACCTATGTAAGATACAGTCAACAAAATCTTATGGACCAATTACCATGGGCCAGGCACCGTATTTATTATTAAGGATTGAGCAGTGGTAGGTACAATATACACTTTCATAAATATATTACAGCCATGTCTTCCTGGCTCTCTCTTGTCCTATTTGGATTATTGAACCATCCTTCATGATGAGATTTCTTTTTCCAGGGTGGTTTTAATCTCCACTCTCTTTTGAAAATAATATTTCTATAATGTAAATATGATCATGCGCTTCCTGCTTTAATGGCTTTTACTCTTTTTTAGAATAAAACAAACACTGCATGGCATAGTATGCCAAGAGATTTCTCATCTCTGCCTTCCCTGGGCTTCTGGATGTGCCATTAAAATGTGTACATAAATTCTACTACTTTTGGCCCCCTTAACGGATGTTCTCATATTTTCTCCCCTCACTTTGCATTTGTCTAGACCACCACTTTCTCCCTATCAAGAGATGCACAACCACATCTAGCTTTGTCCTCCTAAAGATATGTGTTTCTCATCTTTTTAAGACTCAGAGGAAGGCTGATTTCTTCTGTGAAATAAGCAGGAATTTCATTCCCTCAACTTTCTGTACCGCTTTCTGTCACAGCACTTAAAAACTAAATCTACAATATGTGCTTACATTTATGTCTCCCCACTAAAATATAAGCTCATTGAAGATAAGAAATTTTATATCTTTGGTAGGTTGAGAACAATCCTTACACATGTTCAGATAAAATTAAACAACAAAAATCACCAAAACCAAATACATACTTAATGGTATTCATTGATTCTTCTTGAAATTATTCTGTGTCATGGGCTTTTCAGGTGGCACTCATGGTAAAGTGCATCAGCAAGTTGACAGTTGAGTTGATTAGAGTGATATGAGGCCATACCTTAAGGTCCTGAGTGAAACATTTACTTTGACTGTGATCCGAGACCAATGCACGAGATATAAGAGATGCAGGTTTGATCTCTGGGTTGGGGAGATTCCCCGGAGTAGGAAATGGCAACCCACTCCATTGTTCTTTCCTGGAAAATTCCATGGGTAGAGGGGCCTGGTGGGCTACAATCCATGGGAACCTCAAAGAGTCAGACATGACTGAGTGCACAATAGATAACAGGTAGCGATTCTTGATTTGTTCCATAAAATCTTATTAGGGAAAACTACTGGAACAAAAAAGTCCAAAATAGCAGAATAGTAATCTGAAAGCAATGACTGTAATGACTGCTTTTAATTTGCTTTTGGTCATGTGATTGGCTTTGGCCAGCAGTGTTAACCAAAGCAGCTCTCAAACAAGGAGGTAAAATGTGTTGAAATGGCAGGTGTTGCCATCTTGTAGTTATTTTGTCACTATTACAAGACAATGTCCTGGCTAGCCCATCAGTGGGTTGTTGTTTTTTTTTTTTTTTTGGCTTGTTTTTGTCCTTTGAAAATGCAAGTGCATATGTAATCATTCCTTGCAGGTAATAGGATTCTGATTAAAAGGCTCTATTGAACTGTGACTTATCGACTAGCAACAGATTTGCGTTTTTATTGAGCACATTCTACAGAAACCACTTGAATTGGTTTGTAAAAAAAAATGGAAAAAGTTTATCTGACTTACAGGTGTAACATAAAGGAAAAGACAACCTTGAGTGAAAGAAATGAGGTCACAGCAAGGAGTGTGTGAAAGGGAGTCTACTCGAGTTACTCAAAAATCTCAAACATCATAAAAAGTAAATCAAAGAGCCATAACAGGATTTCTGGAGACATCAGTGTTTCAGCATGTTGGCAGCTGAGTTGATTAGAGTGATAATGAGGCCATGATTTAGGGTCCTGAGTGAAGCATTTACTTTTGGCTTCACCCTAACCCAAATCAGGAGCCATGAAACATTTGCTGTCAGTTACAAGGGGATCTGGTTGAAACAGGTTTGATGGAGCAGTGCACATCCATCACTGCCCACTGAAAAAGCAGGTCAAGGTACAGGTTCTGTTGATGAAGTGTCAGAGAGCTTGAGTAGACTCATCTCAGGAAAGAAATACAACGTTGTAAAGCTGAAAGATTTATCCATTGTCTGTTTCTCCTCATATTCTTTGTTAATTTTTTTCTTTCCATAATTCATCAGCCAAGAATTCAAAGGGTTTTTATGCTGGGATTACTTTTAATTCGGGTCTTAACCTCTTAATTCGGGTCAGATGAGTCCTCAAAGACAATACTGACCTAGATAACAGGTAGCGATTCTTGATTTGTTCCATAAAATCTTATTAGGGAAAACTACTGGAACAAAAAAGTCCAAAATAGCAGAATAGTAATCTGAAAGCAATGACTGTAATGACTGCTTTTAATTTGCTTTTGGTCATGTGATTGGCTTTGGCCAGCAGTGTTAACCAAAGCAGCTCTCAAACAAGGAGGTAAAATGTGTTGAAATGGCAGGTGTTGCCATCTTGTAGTCATTTTGTCACTATTACAAGACAATGTCCTGGCTAGCCCATCAGTGGGTTGTTGTTTTTTTTTTTTTTTGGCTTGTTTTTGTCCTTTGAAAATGCAAGTGCATATGTAATCATTCCTTGCAGGTAATAGGATTCTGATTAAAAGGCTCTATTGAACTGTGACTTATCGACTAGCAACAGATTTGCGTTTTTATTGAGCACATTCTACAGAAACCACTTGAATTGGTTTGTAAAAAAAAATGGAAAAAGTTTATCTGACTTACAGGTGTAACATAAAGGAAAAGACAACCTTGAGTGAAAGAAATGAGGTCACAGCAAGGAGTGTGTGAAAGGGAGTCTACTCGAGTTACTCAAAAATCTCAAACATCATAAAAAGTAAATCAAAGAGCCATAACAGGATTTCTGGAGACATCAGTGTTTCAGCATGTTGGCAGCTGAGTTGATTAGAGTGATAATGAGGCCATGATTTAGGGTCCTGAGTGAAGCATTTACTTTTGGCTTCACCCTAACCCAAATCAGGAGCCATGAAACATTTGCTGTCAGTTACAAGGGGATCTGGTTGAAACAGGTTTGATGGAGCAGTGCACATCCATCACTGCCCACTGAAAAAGCAGGTCAAGGTACAGGTTCTGTTGATGAAGTGTCAGAGAGCTTGAGTAGACTCATCTCAGGAAAGAAATACAACGTTGTAAAGCTGAAAGATTTATCCATTGTCTGTTTCTCCTCATATTCTTTGTTAATTTTTTTCTTTCCATAATTCATCAGCCAAGAATGGTCAAAGGGTTTTTTATGGCTGTGGGTTACTTAACCTTCTTAATTCGGGTCAGATGAGTCTTGAGTCTGACTAGCTCACAGGAAGAAAATTATTCTTGTAAAATAAGTACCCATCCTTGAAAAAAAATTCTAGCAACACTGCCATAACTATATTTGAGACAGCTAGCTGACTAAAAATGCATTATTTGGAAGAGGAAAGAGAAACCATTTTTTAAAATATAATTTATTAGAAAGCTGTACTTTTTTACAATTATTTTTATTTCACTGTAGCTTTAGTAACAAGCTTCCTAAAGAAAGTGAGCATTCATATTCCATATGAAAGATCTCAAAATTGCTGTTTAATAGAAAATGCTTTATAATGAGAAATGTGAATAATAGAGAAATTATTTCTTTTAACATTTATTTTAAAATGAAACAAAGATGAATACTTTTAATGATAACAGTTACAATTCACAAAGAAGACAGATATCATAAACCATTAGACAACTAACAACACCACCAACAACAAAAAACATAAAGCAAAAATCAGAAGAAATGTAAGGAAAAATAAAAAGGAAAAAATATATACTCAAAGTAAGACATATTAATATTTCTCTGAGAATATTGTATCAAGTACAGAAAAAATAAGACTAAGAGTATCTTAAAGGATATCATTAACAATTAAAATAGATTTCCACTTATATTAATTTATATTAGTCATATATTCTACATAAGATTTTAAATTTTGTAGAGAGATATTCATTTCTTATATCAATTAAATATGCACATGCAAAATTCTATTATTTCTCTTCTTTGCTATTTTGGCTTCACCCTAACCCAAATCAGGAGCCATGAAACATTTGCTGTCAGTTACAAGGGGATCTGGTTGAAACAGGTTTGATGGAGCAGTGCACATCCATCACTGCCCACTGAAAAAGCAGGTCAAGGTACAGGTTCTGTTGATGAAGTGTCAGAGAGCTTGAGTAGACTCATCTCAGGAAAGAAATACAACGTTGTAAAGCTGAAAGATTTATCCATTGTCTGTTTCTCCTCATATTCTTTGTTAATTTTTTTCTTTCCATAATTCATCAGCCAAGAATGGTCAAAGGGTTTTTTATGGCTGTGGGTTACTTAACCTTCTTAATTCGGGTCAGATGAGTCTTGAGTCTGACTAGCTCACAGGAAGAAAATTATTCTTGTAAAATAAGTACCCATCCTTGAAAAAAAATTCTAGCAACACTGCCATAACTATATTTGAGACAGCTAGCTGACTAAAAATGCATTATTTGGAAGAGGAAAGAGAAACCATTTTTTAAAATATAATTTATTAGAAAGCTGTACTTTTTTACAATTATTTTTATTTCACTGTAGCTTTAGTAACAAGCTTCCTAAAGAAAGTGAGCATTCATATTCCATATGAAAGATCTCAAAAATTGCTGTTTAATAGAAAATGCTTTATAATGAGAAATGTGAATAATAGAGAAATTATTTCTTTTTAACATTTATTTTAAAATGAAACAAAGATGAATACTTTTAATGATAACAGTTACAATTCACAAAGAAGACAGATATCATAAACCATTAGACAACTAACAACACCACCAACAACAAAAAACATAAAGCAAAAATCAGAAGAAATGTAAGGAAAAATAAAAAGGAAAAAATATATACTCAAAGTAAGACATATTAATATTTCTCTGAGAATATTGTATCAAGTACAGAAAAAATAAGACTAAGAGTATCTTAAAGGATATCATTAACAATTAAAATAGATTTCCACTTATATTAATTTATATTAGTCATATATTCTACATAAGATTTTAAATTTTGTAGAGAGATATTCATTTCTTATATCAATTAAATATGCACATGCAAAATTCTATTATTTCTCTTCTTTGCTAATTTATGCATAATCCCATGAACAAACTATTATCTGGGAAAAATATAATCCTTCATTCCAATAAATGGGGCACCACTAAATGTCAAGTAAAACATGGTATAAACAGGTAATGTTATTTGGTAACTTTTGAAAATAGTCATTCCTTCTTATGGAACCAGCAGTTTTATGAATGAGACCTTAGAGAAAATAATGAATTTATGCTGCACACTCACAATTTCAAATAAGGTCTATTAAACAAAACAGTATTACAAAGGAGAGAAAGAGAGAGAGAGAGAAAGTGAGAAGTTGAAGAAACCATATGACTTTTTTTTAACTTTTATTTTATTTTTAACTTTTACAGAGTTCTGTTGTTTACAGATAGGTATGCTCCCAGATTAGTCATATGTATTCCCCATTCCACTCCTCCAGACTGTCACAGAGCACCCCTGCAGGATCCCCTTTTCTCACAGCGCAATGACTATAGCTATTTTCTTCACATATGATAGCACAGGTTTTCATGCTACTCAGTCAAGTTTTTAAAGAGCTTCCTTTAATTAACCATGTTTCTTCACACTGATACCGCTAAGTCCAAAATCAAAGCTAACTTTTTATTCTTAATTTTTTTAATTTTTAAAAAATTAAACTTAGAGAATAGACGTATAACATTTTGGGATGTGAACAGTGGGTGGGAGACATCGAGGGAGTAACCTGGAAACCTATACTATCATATGTGAAAAAGATAGCTATTGTCATTGTGCTGTGGAAATAGAAGTTCCTGCAAGGGATCGGTGTGGCACCCTGGAGGATGGGGAGATTGGGAGGGGGCAGGGGACCAGGGATATGTATATGACTGATCTGGGAACATACATGTCTCTGAACAATGAAACTTTGTTATAATTTTTTTAAAATGAAAAAAAAGATCTTAAAAAAAAAGTAAATTGTTTTCTGATTGACTAGAAATAATTGAAAGGCAGAGCATATGTCAAAGAAAAATTTCAATCACATTTCAGTCCTTTCTGGTCAGAAACTTAGAGGATTATTAACTGGGACTAGGAAGCCTCAACCGTATGACTTTTAACAGCAGTGAGGATAAAGAATTCAGTTTTTTTCTCAGCAATCTTCCTCCAAACTGGTACTGGCAGGACAATCACTCAAATATTTAATGAACTCCTAAACCAAGACCATATACACACACTGAAGTGTACAACACATATTTTCAAGAATTTAATGAGCAAAATGCCCCTGAAGAAATTTGGTCATCTAGGAGAGAAATGCAATTGGTATAAATTTGCATTATGATAATTATGAGTAGTTATGAAATTAAAAAATGACAGTTATGAATCAGGAATGAAAATTAATTCTAGAATACTAACCAATAATTGGGATCAAAGAATGAGTAAGCATCATTTTGAGCAACAAATACCTCGGACACTTCGAAAAATGATTTTACAAGTCTCTAATGGGAGCATTTAAGTCAAGAAGACCTGTACCTAGAGAATATATGGAGGTAAACATTAGAAACATATTTAAACATTATAGTCAGGGTTTACCTTCTTCTTTACCATTTTGACCTGTTTGAATTTTTTTATTCCATACAAATTTTATTTATTATTTTTTACGAGGTTTTGTTGTTTATGGCCACACATTGACCCAAATCCACCATAGGTATGTATATGCCCCCCGACTCCTCAACCTTCCCCCATGCTCCTCCCCATCCCACCCCTCTAGGTCACCACAGAGCCCCTGTTTGAGATTCGCTGGTTCCACAGCTTATTCCCCTCCCTCACATAATGTCCATAAGACTGTTTTCCATGTCTGCCCCTCCATTGCTGCTCTGCATGAAAAGATGCTCAGCATTGCTCATTGTTAGAGAAGGACAAATCAAAACTACAATGGGATATCAGCCCACTCTAATCAGAATGGCCATCATCGAAAGTCTACCCACAATGAATGCTGAAGGTGTTGTGGAGAAAAGGGAACCCTCTTGTACTGCTGGTGAGAATGTAGAATGATACAGCCACTATGGAAAACAGTATAAAGATTCCTCAAAAAATTAGGAATAGAATCACCATATGACCCATCAGTCCCATTACTAGTCCTATACTCTGAGCAAATCAAAATTGAAAGAGACACAAGTACCCCATTGTTCATTACAGCACTGTTTACAATAGCTAGAACATGGAAGCAACCTAGATGTCTATCAACAGATGAAAGGATAAAGAAACTGGTACTGGCAGGACAATCACTCAAATATTTAATGAACTCCTAAACCAAGACCATATACACACACTGAAGTGTACAACACATATTTTCAAGAATTTAATGAGCAAAATGCCCCTGAAGAAATTTGGTCATCTAGGAGAGAAATGCAATTGGTATAAATTTGCATTATGATAATTATGAGTAGTTATGAAATTAAAAAATGACAGTTATGAATCAGGAATGAAAATTAATTCTAGAATACTAACCAACAATTGGGATCAAAGAATGAGTAAGCATCATTTTGAGCAACAAATACCTCGGACACTTCGAAAAATGATTTTACAAGTCTCTAATGGGAGCATTTAAGTCAAGAAGACCTGTACCTAGAGAATATATGGAGGTAAACATTAGAAACATATTTAAACATTATAGTCAGGGTTTACCTTCTTCTTTACCATTTTGACCTGTTTGAATTTTTTTATTCCATACAAATTTTATTTATTATTTTTTACGAGGTTTTGTTGTTTATGGCCACACATTGACCCAAATCCACCATAGGTATGTATATGCCCCCCGACTCCTCAACCTTCCCCCATGCTCCTCCCCATCCCACCCCTCTAGGTCACCACAGAGCCCCTGTTTGAGATTCGCTGGTTCCACAGCTTATTCCCCTCCCTCACATAATGTCCATAAGACTGTTTTCCATGTCTGCCCCTCCATTGCTGCTCTGCATGAAAAGATGCTCAGCATTGCTCATTGTTAGAGAAGGACAAATCAAAACTACAATGGGATATCAGCCCACTCTAATCAGAATGGCCATCATCGAAAGTCTACCCACAATGAATGCTGAAGGTGTTGTGGAGAAAAGGGAACCCTCTTGTACTGCTGGTGAGAATGTAGAATGATACAGCCACTATGGAAAACAGTATAAAGATTCCTCAAAAAATTAGGAATAGAATCACCATATGACCCATCAGTCCCATTACTAGTCCTATACTCTGAGCAAATCAAAATTGAAAGAGACACAAGTACCCCATTGTTCATTACAGCACTGTTTACAATAGCTAGAACATGGAAGCAACCTAGATGTCTATCAACAGATGAAAGGATAAAGAAGCTGTGATACATATATACAATGGAATATTACTCAGTCATAAAAAGAAATGCATTTGAATCAGTTTTAATGAGGTGGATGAATCTAGAACCTATAATACAGAGTGAGGTATCTGAGACCATGGAAGATAAATATTATATACTGACACATGTGTATGGAATCTAGAAAGATGGTGCTGATAAATAAACTTGCAGACCTGCTTGATTTTAATGAGAACAAAGTGATGACATAGAAATACATTAGTCAAAAAATACCTTCATCATTAGAAAATGACAACTTCCATGTAACAGTATAGACTTTTATTAAATACTGGTTAGGAAATACATGACATATCAGCCTGAAAAAGAAAGTTGATTTTTTTTTAAGTATTCATTGTAATCACTTTAATGGAAATCATTCAAAGCAAGAGTTGATACTTATACCCAAAATTAATCCATAATAATCCCTTCTTTCACATCTTTTACATACAATGTGCACAGGTCCCATACTAACACACAATATTAGTAAAAAACTTACTTGTATGAACAAAAATAAGTACTGGATTATCTTTTCACATGTGATATTTTAAGCCTCATGATGGGCAAGTTAGCAAGAACATGGGGAAGATACAGAACATTAATCAAATAGTTTAGGAACTTCCCTTGTGGTCTAGTGGCTAAGACTCCTTGTTCCCAATGCAGGGGATGAGAGGCATGAATGAGTCTAGATAGTCATTAGAATAGCCGGGAAGAAAGAATGTTGTCATTTCTTGCATGGCATGTGACCTTTACAAATGGGCTTTTTCCACTCATCTTAATGCTTTTGAAATCCATATAAGATGTTCCAAGTACCAGTGGTCATTTCTCTTTTTTTTTAAAAAATGATCTGTTTAGTTATTTTTGCCAGTGCTCAGTCTTCATTGCTGCCTTCAGGCGTTCTCTAGTTATGGTGAAGGAGAAGTACTCTTCATCAGGGTGCTCAGGCTTCTCATTGTGTCAGCTTCTATCAGGGTTTGCATCTAACAAGAACCCCATTGTTCATTAAACAGCCAAAAATTAGGAATAGAATCACCATATGACCCATCAGTCCCATTACTAGTCCTATACTCTGAGCAAATCAAAATTGAAAGAGACACAAGTACCCCATTGTTCATTACAGCACTGTTTACAATAGCTAGAACATGGAAGCAACCTAGATGTCTATCAACAGATGAAAGGATAAAGAAGCTGTGATACATATATACAATGGAATATTACTCAGTCATAAAAAGAAATGCATTTGAATCAGTTTTAATGAGGTGGATGAATCTAGAACCTATAATACAGAGTGAGGTATCTGAGACCATGGAAGATAAATATTATATACTGACACATGTGTATGGAATCTAGAAAGATGGTGCTGATAAATAAACTTGCAGACCTGCTTGATTTTAATGAGAACAAAGTGATGACATAGAAATACATTAGTCAAAAAATACCTTCATCATTAGAAAATGACAACTTCCATGTAACAGTATAGACTTTTATTAAATACTGGTTAGGAAATACATGACATATCAGCCTGAAAAAGAAAGTTGATTTTTTAAGTATTCATTGTAATCACTTTAATGGAAATCATTCAAAGCAAGAGTTGATACTTATACCCAAAATTAATCCATAATAATCCCTTCTTTCACATCTTTTACATACAATGTGCACAGGTCCCATACTAACACACAATATTAGTAAAAAACTTACTTGTATGAACAAAAATAAGTACTGGATTATCTTTTCACATGTGATATTTTAAGCCTCATGATGGGCAAGTTAGCAAGAACATGGGGAAGATACAGAACATTAATCAAATAGTTTAGGGACTTCCCTTGTGGTCTAGTGGCTAAGACTCCTTGTTCCCAATGCAGGGGATGAGAGGCATGAATGAGTCTAGATAGTCATTAGAATAGCCGGGAAGAAAGAATGTTGTCATTTCTTGCATGGCATGTGACCTTTACAAATGGGCTTTTTCCACTCATCTTAATGCTTTTGAAATCCATATAAGATGTTCCAAGTACCAGTGGTCATTTCTCTTTTTTTTAAAAAAATGATCTGTTTAGTTATTTTTGCCAGTGCTCAGTCTTCATTGCTGCCTTCAGGCGTTCTCTAGTTATGGTGAAGGAGAAGTACTCTTCATCAGGGTGCTCAGGCTTCTCATTGTGTCAGCTTTTCTTATTACAGAGCATGGGTTCTAGGCACTCTGGCTTCATTAAGTTGCAGCCCGTGGGCTCAGCATTTGGGTTTCATGGGTTCCAGAGCACAGGCTCAGTAGTTGTAGTGCATCGGCTTACTTGTTCTCTGGAATGTGGAATCTTGACCTGTGGATTGAATCCTTGTCCCCTGCATTGGCAGGTAGATTCTCCACCACTGGATCACCAGGGAATCCCAGCTGTTGCTTTCTACATCTGAGTAGATTCCATGGTATAAATGTAGTTTCTTCTTAACGATGCGCCCATTGAAAAATATTTTGATTGTTTCCAGAAAGTTGTCATTAGAAATACAAATGCTATGAACATTCATGTACAGTTTTTGTGCAGGTATAACTTTTCATTCCTTTGGGATACATGCCCAGGAGTGTAATTAACTGGCTCATAGATAGTTGCATATTTAGTTTTTAAGAAACTATTTTGCAGAGTGTATATTATTTTATATTTCCACTGATAATGAATCTATAAGAGATCTAGCCTTTTCACATCTTTGCCACCATTTGGGATTGCCAGTATTTTTTCTTTTCGCTATTCTAACAGGTGTGGTTTTTATTTCTACTTCTCTAAAAATTAGTGATAGTAAACATTTTTTCTTTTTTCATGTGCCTGTTAACCATCTGTGTAATCTCTTTGGTGAAATGTCTCTTGATATCTTTTGCCCATTTTCTAATTGGATTGTGCTTTCACTGTTGAATTTTGACCATTCTTTATATATTCCAGATAAGAATCCTTAAAAAAAATCATTGAACACAGAAAATACATTAAATTTTTATTCAATATGAAACCAAAAAGTGATCAAGAAGATTAAATCACCCAATTGTCTAGGTAAGTATCTCTGTAGATGAATAACTTACATGCAAACAAGCTAACCCAAATAAATAAAATAAATTAAGAACACATTCAAAACAATTATAGAAAAAGAAGGAAAGCTAAAAATAAGGGATGAAAAGTAGCATATCAATCAAAAAATCAGAGTAGTAGACTTCTAACAGTAAAACACATACACAGGGTACTTAAACCTCCAAGGAAAAAGAATTGGGAATTTCAAGGAAGTGTATTTGAAACTATAAGACATTATAATAGAAATACAGAACAATTGCATAATGAGAAAATATGCAAAAGGAGAATTGCAGTGTCATTTTCTATGCATATTTAATGTAAAAATTGTACTCACATTTTAAGAGTAGATTTTCATAAAAATATAAGACCAGTGCATTAAAAATTCTATGAAAGACCTGAAAGGGTATAGTTTTCTATTTTAAAATAGCCATTATTTGAATCTAGTTAATAGATAAGAGCATTAAGATGAAAAAGAAAAGAATAATAAGGAACAAGTTGGAAGATTAGTCTCCTCCATGAGGCCAAACAATGCTTTAACAGATCTTTTTTGTCTTCACATTATTTTTTTCAATTCTATAAAAGAATATATAATATATAAACCCCCAGGGGGTTTGTATAGACAAATTAGGGAGCATTATTTGTTAGGGTAGGTGCTAATGTTTCAAGGACACAGGTGGCCCTGTGCTGTGTCCATCTGGAGGGATGTTGGCTCCCAGCAACACTGTCGGCCTCCCATTTCAAAAATGTGCCATAAAAGCTGCTCTCACAAAGAGGGATTGAAAATCTCAAAGAGTGTTATGAACCTAGCCATACCCTCCTCCAGCCAGTATTCTTCTGGAAGGATAGAAATTTAAGTCAGGATGAGGATCTTATGCACTGAGATACCCTTTATTGAGTCCAGAGAGAAGAATTCAACCAGATGGGAGCTGCTAAAAACCAGTGTGCAAGAGGAGGGACCCATTCAGCAATTTTAGGTTAAAAAAAAAATGATCCGCCTGGAGATATCATAGCAACATTTTTAGAATGACATATCTATACAAATTCAGAAAACCGAGTTGTTTGGCTTCATTATTTATGAGTGATCTGCAAATCCAATAAAAGTGACCATTTTGCTTTTTCTAGTCTATCTAATTCTCTTGCTCCCTCTGTCCTTTTGGAGAATATTAAAACACGCTTCACTCTCCTTCAATTTTCTGGAGATGAGATGGGATAGAAATGCCACAGAGCTGACAGGTCGTACTTTAAATTAAGTTTCCCAAATAAGAATTTAATCTAGTTTCAATAAAGGACTTATTAACCACTGCTAATTAGGAGAAGCAGGCCTGAATCTGGGGTACTTTCTTCAGCTCCTAATGAAAGCCCTGATCGTTAGTCACTGATGGTTTCAGGGCTTGTCTTCGCAGGGGTATGATGCAGAGGGTTCACCAAACACATCTCAGGGGAAAGGAGAGAGCTGAAATGCAGTTTTGGGGTGTTCCTCGGTTTGATTTGATCTGCAAAGGTTTTACCTTGGTATCAGTACACACGAGAGTTTCTAGAAAGGCTAAAACTTTTGACATTCTCTCAATACAGTCAAATAGGACAACTTACTGCTATGAAATATATCAATTTTCAACACCCAAGAAAGAAAGCTGTATTAACTAAGTACATCCATATACATCAGCAGGCTAGGAATTTTACAACTTGGTAATTTTTTCTTTATCCAATCTACTTGATAGTTAATAAAAAAGAGTTTTACTCTTATAGGTCATATTACAATAAATGACAGACTGAAGCATAAATTGGGTCATGTGACCACAGGCAAGTCACATTTTCTAACCTGTTATACTTACCTCTCAAGGAACAAAAAAAGGGAGAGAATATATATTAGTACTGAAAAGGTTCCAGCAACACTGTCGGCCTCCCATTTCAAAAATGTGCCATAAAAGCTGCTCTCACAAAGAGGGATTGAAAATCTCAAAGAGTGTTATGAACCTAGCCATACCCTCCTCCAGCCAGTATTCTTCTGGAAGGATAGAAATTTAAGTCAGGATGAGGATCTTATGCACTGAGATACCCTTTATTGAGTCCAGAGAGAAGAATTCAACCAGATGGGAGCTGCTAAAAACCAGTGTGCAAGAGGAGGGACCCATTCAGCAATTTTAGGTTAAAAAAAAAATGATCCACCTGGAGATATCATAGCAACATTTTTAGAATGACATATCTATACAAATTCAGAAAACCGAGTTGTTTGGCTTCATTATTTATGAGTGATCTGCAAATCCAATAAAAGTGACCATTTTGCTTTTTCTAGTCTATCTAATTCTCTTGCTCCCTCTGTCCTTTTGGAGAATATTAAAACACGCTTCACTCTCCTTCAATTTTCTGGAGATGAGATGGGATAGAAATGCCACAGAGCTGACAGGTCGTACTTTAAATTAAGTTTCCCAAATAAGAATTTAATCTAGTTTCAATAAAGGACTTATTAACCACTGCTAATTAGGAGAAGCAGGCCTGAATCTGGGGTACTTTCTTCAGCTCCTAATGAAAGCCCTGATCGTTAGTCACTGATGGTTTCAGGGCTTGTCTTCGCAGGGGTATGATGCAGAGGGTTCACCAAACACATCTCAGGGGAAAGGAGAGAGCTGAAATGCAGTTTTGGGGTGTTCCTCGGTTTGATTTGATCTGCAAAGGTTTTACCTTGGTATCAGTACACACGAGAGTTTCTAGAAAGGCTAAAACTTTTGACATTCTCTCAATACAGTCAAATAGGACAACTTACTGCTATGAAATATATCAATTTTCAACACCCAAGAAAGAAAGCTGTATTAACTAAGTACATCCATATACATCAGCAGGCTAGGAATTTTACAACTTGGTAATTTTTTCTTTATCCAATCTACTTGATAGTTAATAAAAAAGAGTTTTACTCTTATAGGTCATATTACAATAAATGACAGACTGAAGCATAAATTGGGTCATGTGACCACAGGCAAGTCACATTTTCTAACCTGTTATACTTACCTCTCAAGGAACAAAAAAAGGGAGAGAATATATATTAGTACTGAAAAGGTTGAAGGATAGCTATAATTCACATTTCATATACTTAAAATCACAGCTGTCAGATTAAGTATAAATTGAACTGAACTAAGTATAAAAGGATAAAAGTAAAAAAAAATGGATAAAAGAAGGCAGGAGAAAATGTGGAAGTAGTGACAGATTTCCTCGAATTCTTGGGCTCTAAAATCACTTCATATGGTGACTGCAGCCATGAAATCAGAAAACGATTGCTTCTTGGCAGGAAAGCTATGACAACCTAGGCAGTGTGTTGAACAGCAGACATCACTCAGTGGTCACTCAGGGAAACCAAAGAATTGATGCCTATGAACTGTGGAGCTGGAGAAGACTCCTTAAACTCCGTTGGACAGCAAAGAGATCAAAGCAGTCAATCTTAAAAGAAATCAACCCTGAGTACTCATTGGTAAAACTAATGCTTAAGCTGAAGCCAAAGCTCTAGTATTTTGGTCATTGGATGAAAAGAGCTAACTCATTGTTAATGTCCTAGATGTTTGGAAAAATTGAGAGCAGAAGGAGAAGATGGCATCAGAAGATGAGCTGGCTGGATGCCATCACCGATGCAATGGGCATGAACTTGGGCAAACTCCAGGAGATGGTGAGGGACAAGGAGGCCTGGTCTGCTGCAGTCCATGGGATTTCAAAATGTCAGACACGACTGGACAACTGAACAGCAACAACAAAGGCTAAAAGAGCCAACTTGTCTCATTAAAGAGCATAGAAAGTGAGCAGAAGTATTCTTGTTAAAACCCCATCGCCACTTAACTTGGAGAGGAGAGAACATACCAGGACACAAATGGCCCTGCAAAATGTTAATACTTCTTGTTATGGAGTGTGCATAAAAACAAACAGAAAGTTGTGTCAGAGCCAGGCTAGTTCAAGAAGGCATTCTTCAAATTAGATGAATAACAAAAAGTCTACATTGATTCATTTTGATCGGGGGCTGCGAGCAGAACAAAGCCTTCAGTGGCTTGCTATCTTTCCAGCCTGGGATTTTGCAACACTCTGAAATAGACATGCAAGTGAAAAGCTACAAAGCAGGGGGACCCCTCTGAAGAATCAGAAGGATCAAAAGAAACATCACTGTCTGAAATAGATATACTGCATATTGTTCCAGAAAATACCACCTTTAGGTTTACAAAAATTTTCTACTACAGTCACAGTGAAATATTAATCTATAGATAGGAAAGAATAGTTAAAAATGGAAATCATGGTTGAGATTATGTTACAAAGAGAAACATAGAAGCACTGTACAGTTGAAATAGTGAAGTGAGTATGATACTCAAGGAATACAAGTAATTCACCCAGACCTCTTGAGATACACGAATTTATGAAAAAAAAGATGTTCAGATATGATAGAGCCAGGATTGTAAAAATACTAGTCGTTGAAATTTTAGAACGTTTAAAAGCCACAAAGGAAAATATAATGAAAGAAACTTTAAACACAAGCACACACACACAACTTTTCAGAGTTGAAGAAATAACCAAATCTATAGACAAACTGAATGGATTTTTTTGGTATGAGGGGAAATTGATGAAGAGACCAATCAATATGTATCAGGATGAACTTTAGAGTATCAATGATAATCTTAAAAAAACATACAAAAATCCAACAATAGAAATTTACAGGTATATCAGACATTTTTTAAATGATGTTTCAAGATGTTTGAAGATACTATAGAAAAGTCCACAATAATTTCAGAAAAGAAGAAGAATAAATTTTTTTGTTTAGAATTCTTATAGTTGTATTTACATGTGAAAACCTGATCAAGATAGCCATCATGATAACCATAAAGGGAGGAGGGAAAAATTAGGAGTCTAGTATTAACAGGTATATACTATATATAAAATAGATAAACAAGGGCCTATTGTATAGCACAGGGAAATATACTCAGTATTCTTTAAGAACCTACAATAGAAAAAAAACTAAAAATATGGTTATATATATAACTGAATGCCTTTACTATACACCTGAAACTCATAACATTGCAAATCAATTATACTTCAATTAAAATTTTAAAGGATAACCATAGATATAGAGAGATAGCACCCATTCATATGTTTAAAATGCCCTTAGAGCCTGAATATTAACTAAAACAAGCTCTAAGAATAGAAAAGCACAGATATAAAACAATGATGATGAACAACAAAGAAACCCTGGAATTATTAAACTTGTGTTTTTAAAGTACTGCTATTAGGGTTAGAGATCAATGCAAATTAAAAAGAAAAACTTGACTTAGGATATGTAACAATAATAAAATTTCATAACAACAATCTGAGTCTAAATGTAAATTAGATCAGCAAAAATTAAAAATTCAGGCAAGAAGATGGGAAGAAATTAAACATTTAAAATTTTAACAGATTATAATCTTTTAAATCTTTAACATACAGGATTGTTTAGTTTTTTTTTAATGTGTTTTTCTAAATATTTGAAGGCAATCACTAATATCAGAAAAAGTAGGAAATGCAAGAAAGCATAGAGCAACCTTAGAGGACAAGCATATCCATTGCTCTAGCAACCCTAAATCAATTCTAAAATCTATAATAAAAGCAGATTCTTTGGAGAAAAATATCAAAATGCCATAATATGCTGTACACAAAATTCATACATAAAGTAAATTGGCAAATAAGGGATTATTTGCAAAACAAACCATATGCTTGAATGCTTATGATGTTATAATTGATAAGAGCTGAGTTTTTTGTACAATAGTAGTAAATCTATAGGACTTTGTTAAATCACTTGAGACATTCCCATGTGAAGGAATTTTTTTTTTCTAGCATACTATTGAGAAGTAAGATTTTAAAATATGTCAGAAAAGCAGATTACAAAATTCCAGATTGCTCTTAGAGTTACAGAAGCTTCTATATTTCTGGAGTTTTATCTGGGTGGAGGGAATACAAGCAGTTTTAGTGTTTTTTTTTTTATCTTCTAAATGTTCTGAAATATATTTAGACTGCAGCCTATTTTAACATTAAGATAAAAAGTGAAGGAAAAATAAATACAGGATCCTTGCCCATTCCAGAACGTGTGGAAATTCCTGGTTAAGGTTTCCATAATGAATTGTCGTGCATCTTGTCCAATGAATGCAACTTCAAACAGAACAAATATTAAAGTTTTATTTATAAGTTTGTAAGTTTCAGTCTCATTTTCTCTCTTTTTCATTAATGTTATATTCAGTCACTAAAAGTGAAGGAAATTGAATAAAGGCAAATTTGAAATATGCAATAGCTTGCACAAAATAGTTTAAGAACCACCTTAGAAATTGCTTTGCATAAATATAGTGCCCAGCACTTAATTGTCTTTCCTCTTAATATGCAGCTTACACTATTAAAGCCAATTGCTTTCTATGTCCCTTATAAAACTCAGATATCATTTTCTTCTCTCTGGAAACTAACCAGATAAAAAACTTTCTCACCTCAGAAATTTTTGTTTATGCCTTTCTTCAAAATTCTCTCTCAAACCCTAGGCAGCACTTAAAACATAGTGGCAATAAGAAGAAAAGTAACAGCTAAATCTAAATTGGATCTACTCCTAAATATACCTCTTTGTATTACTCAGAACATATAAATGATTATGAGAAGGGGTCACACAGTTAAGACATACAGCGAAATAATGTAAAAAGTCTTTTGCTTGAAAGAATTCTGGGAACGAATAAGATCCATTTGCAGATGCTCAGAATAACATGAAACATGATACATTTTTAGAATATTTTGAAGACACTCTTTTGTAAAATCAGAATTAGTAACATGTGCATTGATTGTTTATTTTCTTTTCTTTAATGTTATGATCTTATACACACAGGTAACCATACTTACTTGTGCATACTTGCACTGTTGGTGAAATGTCTTTCATGTTTTTTATGTTAATTTCCAATTTCAGCCTATTTAATCTATCAACCTAATTTGAGCCATTGCCTTATATGAGTATGCATTTTTGCATAGGATGGAGTGTTCTTATGAATTTTTCTTTAATTCTCATATTTTCTGATTCATTTCTTTCTTATATTTGTCATTCTCTTACAGTGTTTTCACTTAAACCATATTTCTAGACTTCATCCAAATTTTTCTTGGTTAAAATTTTGCTTTTATCTACTTCATATTAGTCCACATTTTATGAGTGTGTATCATAATTGCAGATATCTCTCACGTGTGGAAATTCCTGGTTAAGGTTTCCATAATGAATTGTCGTGCATCTTGTCCAATGAATGCAACTTCAAACAGAACAAATATTAAAGTTTTATTTATAAGTTTGTAAGTTTCAGTCTCATTTCTCTTTTTCATTAATGTTATATTCAGTCACTAAAAGTGAAGGAAATTGAATAAAGGCAAATTTGAAATATGCAATAGCTTGCACAAAATAGTTTAAGAACCACCTTAGAAATTGCTTTGCATAAATATAGTGCCCAGCACTTAATTGTCTTTCCTCTTAATATGCAGCTTACACTATTAAAGCCAATTGCTTTCTATGTCCCTTATAAAACTCAGATATCATTTTCTTCTCTCTGGAAACTAACCAGATAAAAAACTTTCTCACCTCAGAAATTTTTGTTTATGCCTTTCTTCAAAATTCTCTCTCAAACCCTAGGCAGCACTTAAAACATAGTGGCAATAAGAAGAAAAGTAACAGCTAAATCTAAATTGGATCTACTCCTAAATATACCTCTTTGTATTACTCAGAACATATAAATGATTATGAGAAGGGGTCACACAGTTAAGACATACAGCGAAATAATGTAAAAAGTCTTTTGCTTGAAAGAATTCTGGGAACGAATAAGATCCATTTGCAGATGCTCAGAATAACATGAAATATGATACATTTTTAGAATATTTTGAAGACACTCTTTTGTAAAATCAGAATTAGTAACATGTGCATTGATTGTTTATTTTCTTTTCTTTAATGTTATGATCTTATACACACAGGTAACCATACTTACTTGTGCATACTTGCACTGTTGGTGAAATGTCTTTCATGTTTTTTATGTTAATTTCCAATTTCAGCCTATTTAATCTATCAACCTAATTTGAGCCATTGCCTTATATGAGTATGCATTTTTGCATAGGATGGAGTGTTCTTATGAATTTTTCTTTAATTCTCATATTTTCTGATTCATTTCTTTCTTATATTTGTCATTCTCTTACAGTGTTTTCACTTAAACCATATTTCTAGACTTCATCCAAATTTTTCTTGGTTAAAATTTTGCTTTTATCTACTTCATATTAGTCCACATTTTATGAGTGTGTATCATAATTGCAGATATCTCTCATTCCTGAGTCCTGGACGTCAAAGAAAATACAGAGATGAAAATCATACCTATCTTTTAGACACATGGGCTAATCATAAGCATATAATAAACTATAAAACTTATAAAATATAACTATATGTTTATATAATAGGCATATGCACAGACCAAGGAGGACTGCTAGGTCATAAAGAATAGACATTTTTCATTCTAGTAATTATGGCTGTATCACTTAGCATGAATGGATACATAATAGTTGAGGTTGGAAAGATAGCTATTGAATTCCTCTTTCTACACCCTTGAAAATAACTGCCAAGACACTTTTTTCTAATATCTGTGACTCCGAAGGATACAAGAGATTGTTTCGTTGGCATTTCATTCATTATTACTCAGCATGAACACATCTTTATAGACTGATCATTCTTTGAGCACCCCTTAAGCAAATTCATAGCCCTATTCATATTTCTTTCCGTGCTTAACTGGTATTCTCATTATTGTATTTTTGTCTTGCCAGAGTTATCTATACAGTCTAGATATCAACCTATGTTAGACACAGCAAATATTTTATTATAGCATATCATTCATCTGTAAGTTAATGAAGCAAACTTTTCAAAACCTGGGTGTAGCAAAATTCACCATTTTTAAACTTGACGTGTTTTCTGAGTCTTGTTGCATAAGAGTCTTTTATCCCTAGCTCATAAAAGGAATTTTCACCACTTTCTTCAATTAGCTTCATCATTTTACATTAATTCATTTGATATCTGCCTTCATATATGGTAAAAATATGGGTCAAGCTTTGTTTATTCTCCATGAAATGGTATAGTTTTCTAAATGTCATCTATTAAAAAATAGATTTAATACTACTCTTACTTTGTGTTGTATGTCACCATATTTCCACTTTTTGTATGTATGCAGCCTGATTTTTGAGCTCTAAATTCTGTAATATTTGTTGGTCCATTTGTTACTATGCCAATGGAATATAAGTTTTATTCGATGACTTTATACTGTCTTAAAATCTTAAAGAGTCCACATTTTATGAGTGTGTATCATAATTGCAGATATCTCTCATTCCTGAGTCCTGGACGTCAAAGAAAATACAGAGATGAAAATCATACCTATCTTTTAGACACATGGGCTAATCATAAGCATATAATAAACTATAAAACTTATAAAATATAACTATATGTTTATATAATAGGCATATGCACAGACCAAGGAGGACTGCTAGGTCATAAAGAATAGACATTTTTCATTCTAGTAATTATGGCTGTATCACTTAGCATGAATGGATACATAATAGTTGAGGTTGGAAAGATAGCTATTGAATTCCTCTTTCTACACCCTTGAAAATAACTGCCAAGACACTTTTTTCTAATATCTGTGACTCCGAAGGATACAAGAGATTGTTTCGTTGGCATTTCATTCATTATTACTCAGCATGAACACATCTTTATAGACTGATCATTCTTTGAGCACCCCTTAAGCAAATTCATAGCCCTATTCATATTTCTTTCCGTGCTTAACTGGTATTCTCATTATTGTATTTTTGTCTTGCCAGAGTTATCTATACAGTCTAGATATCAACCTATGTTAGACACAGCAAATATTTTATTATAGCATATCATTCATCTGTAAGTTAATGAAGCAAACTTTTCAAAACCTGGGTGTAGCAAAATTCACCATTTTTAAACTTGACGTGTTTTCTGAGTCTTGTTGCATAAGAGTCTTTTATCCCTAGCTCATAAAAGGAATTTTCACCACTTTCTTCAATTAGCTTCATCATTTTACATTAATTCATTTGATATCTGCCTTCATATATGGTAAAAATATGGGTCAAGCTTTGTTTATTCTCCATGTAATGGTATAGTTTTCTAAATGTCATCTATTAAAAAATAGATTTAATACTACTCTTACTTTGTGTTGTATGTCACCATATTTCCACTTTTTGTATGTATGCAGCCTGATTTTTGAGCTCTAAATTCTGTAATATTTGTTGGTCCATTTGTTACTATGCCAATGGAATATAAGTTTTTATTGCGATGACTTTATACTGTCTTAAAATCTGGTAAAAGAAGTCCTACATTCCTTGTTCTTTGGAAAACATGCCGCAGCTTGCTGTGGGTCCTTATTAAGTGTCAAACCTCAGGATGATTTTTGAGAGATATCTGGAAAATTTGACTTGAAATACTTCCATCTTCACTAATTGCATATCTATTCACTTTAATTTTTTTAAGATCTGTAATAGATTAACATATTATTCTATGATTAATTTTTTCCTTGTTTAATTCTCAGAAAATGTTTTCTGTGCCTTCTTGTTTAATTCTCAGAATATATTTTTGTTGTGTTTGCTATCATAAATGATAGCTTATTTTATTTTGTTGCTATTAGTACCACTGTTTTCTGGGTAAATCTATTAGTTTTTATATTCAGCGAGCCTACTGGAACATAATATTAGTTTTAATAGCTTGTTGAATTTTCTATATAGATAACTATATCAACTGGGGAAAACCAGACTTATCTCCCCTGAGCATCCCAGTTTGTAATTTTCTGAACTTGTGATATTCACCAGCCTTCCAGTCCCATTTTACACAGAAGTAATGATTGCAAAGAGTACAATCTGATTTGCAATTAAATACTTCCTGTTTAAATACGTCAATCACTTATTCTAGCTTTAGATTTTGTGTATGTCGCCCTTAATAAGTTAATTGACTTCCCCTTTGTTTCTAAATTATTAAGTATATTTTGTAACTAATCAAAAGATTTTCTACTTTGATTGTGATATTTCTCCTTCATGCCATGAATTACTATAGCAGCTCTTCTAATATTAAACCAGTCCTGCATGTCTGCTAATCTGTATTTGATACAACTGTATTATTTAATTAGCTGAATGGATTTAATTAGTTAATATTATATTGTATTTTTTAGCCCAGTGATGTGTATTTATAATTTATTTTCTGATATTGTCTTTGTTAGTACTATACAGTTTATACCAGACTAATAAAATATGCTGGACAACATTTTTTCCCTGTTATCAAGAAAATAGATATAAAATAAAGGTTAAACTATATTTTTGAAAATTTGTTGAAAGTAATTTGTAAAACTATCTCAGCTAGAAACTTCTCAGGACTAGAATGAATGCAGGATGTGAATACAAAAGGTTATATAATAACTAATGTTATCAATTATGCAATATTATAGCCCTGAAATGAAGAATCTTCTCTCTAAAATTTTACTAGGGAAAATGAACCTGACCAGAATAGCAATCTTATTTCTGCCTTATGTGAGAAAGGATCAACCTATTACTTCACTAACGATTATTGTTTGGAATGGACAGTACATTGGAGTGTACCATGTAATTTTTTTTTTGGTGGGGGTGGAGAGGTGGGTTGGGGAGGGAGAGGGGCAGGTGGGCCACTTCTATTGGTCTTTCATTTATCTATTTTCATCCGTCTTTTTTCTTTGGCCCATGTGGGCCTCCCATCACGGTGGCCTCTCTCATGGCAGAGCACCGGCTCTGGGCGCATGTGCTCCAGACTCTGGCTCAGTAATTGAACACATCTGTCCAGCTGCTCCAGGGCACGTGGGATCTTCTCAGGCCAGGGATCGAACCAGCGCCCTTTACACTGCAAGGTGGTGTCCTTACCCACTGGACCACCAAGGAAGCCCTGTAATTTTTTAAAATATTGTTTCTGCAGTCACATTCACATATCTTAATATCTACTTTTCCCTATATATATGTACTAATTATATATATACTTATTGCATAGTATAGTATATTATAGTACACTAGCATACTGAAACCTGTGGAAATATATACACACATATATAGTATATGTAATATATCTATACACGTATCACATATATATGTTTATCATATGTATATGTACATATATATATGTGTGTGTATGTAAGTATGTATGTATAATATGTATACATATGAAAATCTATGAAATATATGCAATATACATACATATCACATATAAAATAATATAAAGTATATATATAACCTATGATATATAATTTGTATTATATCCTATAATATATACCATATATATGTATCATATATGAGATATATATATATATATCACATATATTATAGGATATATATTATACTATATAATATATGTATTATATAATGCTAAGTATATTATATAATGTTATATATATTACATGATGTATATATGTACTATATCATATATATATTTATAATATGATATATATGACACAATACAGTAGGATGTATATGATATACACATAATGTATGATATAGTATAATTTAAAATCATATCATGTTACATATTATGTGATATGTGTATTATATGTCACTTTTTTTTGGCGGGAGTAATAAACTATTTTGTTATCAATTATGCAATATTATAGCCCTGAAATGAAGAATCTTCTCTCTAAAATTTTACTAGGGAAAATGAACCTGACCAGAATAGCAATCTTATTTCTGCCTTATGTGAGAAAGGATCAACCTATTACTTCACTAACGATTATTGTTTGGAATGGACAGTACATTGGAGTGTACCATGTAATTTTTTTTTTGGTGGGGGTGGAGAGGTGGGTTGGGGAGGGAGAGGGGCAGGTGGGCCACTTCTATTGGTCTTTCATTTATCTATTTTCATCCGTCTTTTTTCTTTGGCCCATGTGGGCCTCCCATCACGGTGGCCTCTCTCATGGCAGAGCACCGGCTCTGGGCGCATGTGCTCCAGACTCTGGCTCAGTAATTGAACACATCTGTCCAGCTGCTCCAGGGCACGTGGGATCTTCTCAGGCCAGGGATCGAACCAGCGCCCTTTACACTGCAAGGTGGTGTCCTTACCCACTGGACCACCAAGGAAGCCCTGTAATTTTTTAAAATATTGTTTCTGCAGTCACATTCACATATCTTAATATCTACTTTTCCCTATATATATGTACTAATTATATATATACTTATTGCATAGTATAGTATATTATAGTACACTAGCATACTGAAACCTGTGGAAATATATACACACATATATAGTATATGTAATATATCTATACACGTATCACATATATATGTTTATCATATGTATATGTACATATATATATGTGTGTGTATGTAAGTATGTATGTATAATATGTATACATATGAAAATCTATGAAATATATGCAATATACATACATATCACATATAAAATAATATAAAGTATATATATAACCTATGATATATAATTTGTATTATATCCTATAATATATACCATATATATGTATCATATATGAGATATATATATATATATCACATATATTATAGGATATATATTATACTATATAATATATGTATTATATAATGCTAAGTATATTATATAATGTTATATATATTACATGATGTATATATGTACTATATCATATATATATTTATAATATGATATATATGACACAATACAGTAGGATGTATATGATATACACATAATGTATGATATAGTATAATTTAAAATCATATCATGTTACATATTATGTGATATGTGTATTATATGTCACTTTTTTTTTTGGCGGGGAGTGGGGAGCGGACCGGCCACTTCTAACGGTCTTTCATTTGTCCATTTTCATCAGTCTTTATTCTCTGGCCCGTGTGAGCCTCCCATCGCGGTGGCCTCTGTCGCTGCAGAGCACCGGCTCTGCGTGCATGCGCTCCAAAGCTCCGGCTCAGTTATTGGACACATCGGTCCAGCTGCTCCACGGCACATGGGATCTTCCCAGGCCAGGGATCGAATCGGCACCTCTTGCGTTGCAAAGCAGTGTCCTTACCCACTGAACCACCAGGGAAGCCCTATGTTACATATTATATATCTTATATAATATTAGATTATATACAACATATGTGCATAATTACATTTATTACATTTATTACATATATATAATGTGTATACACATAATATGCATAGATTATTTAGATACATATATGATATATAACATAATATATGACATATAACATGTACTATAATATTATATTACAGAATATATTGTATAATGTACATAATATTTTATACATCATATATAATATGCAATATATATGACATATTGTATGTCATATATTATATTGGGTTATAGATCATATATACATGCATAAAGCATATATATTATGTGTATACACATAATATGCATATATGATTTAGATACATATATGATATATAACATAATATATGACATATAACATGTACTATAATATTATATTAAAGAATATATTGTATAATGTACATAATATTTTATACATCATATATAATATGCAATATATATGACATATTGTATGTCATATATTATATTGGATTATAGATCATATATACATGCATAAAGCATATATATTATGTGTATACATATTACATATGTATATTATATATGTATCAACATATATACACATGTGTACAAGCATACATATTCTATGTATGTCATTATATATCATTATATTTTATTGCATTATATATAATATAATGTAACATATGACATATATTTTATTTAAGATAATATCATAAAAGATACATAGAATATATACATAATATAGTATAAATTATGCAGCATATTATATATTATATTATAGAATATAGCATACATTGTGTATTATATATATCATATTCATCATATTATCTATAATGCATATAATATTATATATACAGTATATAATATGATATATATAATATGATATATGATGCATACATATGTATGTACAACATTATATCATATATGATATATATTTTATAATATATAATATGTATGATATATGGATATAATAGCTATATATAGCATATATTGTATATATAACAATATAGTGTATCAAATATTATAAATATTTATATTGTATATTGTATGGTATATATAGTATATCATATTATATATGTGTATATAATTTATATATATTACATGTATATATTTATTATGTATGTATATTATATATATATATTACATACACATATATTATATTATATTATATTATATTATATTATTATATTGCAATATGATACAATATTGTGTGTGTGTGTGTTTGTGTGTGTATGTGTGTGTATGCAAAATTAAAGACACCTAGTATGTCTATAAATTTGCATTAGGCCCAGAAACTGACCACACATATGAAAGGACTTCTCTGAGTTTTTTGTGTGTGAATACTGCCCTTGTTTGTGGGTACTTCCAGCCTGGCAACATGAAAGTGCGTTCTGTCATCTGATATTCAGGACGAGTTACATGAACTACAGGCTATAATGAGCCATCTTCACTCCTGCTTGCTGAGAAATCTCAGACTCAGATTCTCAGGCAGAGGAATTCTCCTCAGCCCCCACCAATATTATATATCTAATTGACATTTTCTGTAGGCTGCTTTCTATCCCATTAATCATACCTACTTCAGTTTTAGCTTCTGTACTTGGAAGTTTATAAAAGTTCTCTCAAAGATCCAGTTGAAAAGGAAAGAGTGAACCCCAAAGCAGAAAAACCCTAACTTCTAGGAGTTGGAATAAACAATCAGAAAGTTAGAATCCAAACTCTTTGTGGCTACACAGTCTCTGCTTCTCTTACCTTTGTAAGATATTCAATTCATTTTTCTCATCTCCTCTTTTTCCAAGTTCCATATGCGTTAGTACTCTAATGAGACCATTTAGGCCAAATTCTCTTTGGGGCAAATTTTCTTGAGAATCAAATCCAAATTAGACTTGAAGCCTGTGGAAAGTGGGGAAGCCTTTTCTGATGGTCTGGGCTGAGAAGATATTTGTTCAGTCGGAAAGATGAAGTGATAGTCTATCTATTCTATTCACATCAAAAAATAGTAAATGGCAAAACCTGATAATAGGTTTAGAAATAATGTGTGCTTTAAAATTAATCATTAAGTATTTCTTCTTACTGAGATCAATACTACTTACACATATTTTCTCGATATTAAGATGTTTAAAACCGTAATTTATATTCCAACCTAACTGTAAATTTATCCTAAGACAGAATAATTCCATTTCATTGCCTTCAATTTACTTTTTTACTCCTTTCTTTATGGTTGCACATAGCATGCTCTATCTATTGTGTAGTATTTTGTAAAACAAAGGCACATTATATAAATGCGGGAAGTCATTATCATGTGCTTACTATGCAAGACAGTACAGTGCCCAGAGCAGTGAAGGAAAGGGAATTCTCCGTACTGAGCAATTTTTTGCATGTTGCTGATGCATTTCTCAAGTAGCAATTATTTCCATGGCAACAGTCTGTGATACTGAAGAGACAGCTACTGTCTTCTAAGATCCAGCAGAAAAATAACTTTGTCTCTGAATGCAGAAGCTTCTCAGTCAATCACAAGTACTGTCAATAATTAGCAATAACAGCAAGGGGAATTCAATTACAGGCAAAGCAAATTGCTTTTTATTTCAATGTTCCCTTTTTAATGCATCCCAGTGTGAAAGTCCCTCTGTAAATTAGTAAAAGCATGTGTAATCTCAATACCTCCATTGGGGGTTGTAGGCATATACATAGTCTCACTCTTTGGTTGAGTGTTTAGAGGCTTAGGACAAAATTGTACTGCTGTTGGTACTTTGCAATGATAGATAGTGACAGTAACTCAGATAATTAAGTGTATTCCAGCTTTATTTCAATTTTCTCCAGTTGTAAAATGCGTGTCTACGAGCTTAATATATTCATGTTTATGTGAACTTAAATGTAATCATAACCATTCCATAGTCATTATCAAAGCAGGTTGGGCCATCTCATTTCGTTTTCAGATGCTTTTTAACCTTTCAGAAAGGTCCAACAAATGTTCTACTAGAAAAGAGCAAAGAGGACTCATCTCATCTTAGTTCCTGTCAGTTGGGTTTAATTTTTGCAGCAGGTGTCATTTTAGCCAATAGTAGAAATGTGAAAAATTTATGAACAGGAACCATGGCATCTGGAGGAAAGACCTGAGATGTCCTCCCTTCAGTAACTTCATTAAATACACGGGAATAAGAAGAATTCAATTTAGGTATCCTGGGGAAATGTGCCTTGAGGTCAAAGTTTATCAACTGGTAAGAACTATTCATTATACACCCCTTTGCTTCTTTTCTCTAAAAAGGAGTTGTATTCTTAAAAAGATGGCTTTTCTGCCCACTGAGTTGTAACTTGGCACAAAGACATAGGATATGCAAATTAGATCACTAGCAGGGCTGAGAACATCCAAGTATGGAAAAATATAAGCTACAAGCAACTTCTGAGGTATAAATTACAGTATACCCATCCCACCTGTTTCAGGGCAACATAGTTCTAGTTGAGCTAACCTATGTCAATATTAGAAATTGGACTGTGACTGCAAAGCAATCAATTTTTATTGATGCTAATTATAAGAACGTGGATGATTGTTATGGGTTTAACATTTTATCCTATGGTTTGTTAAGTGTTTCTATCTCAACAATCACTATAACTCCAAGGATAGAAACTATGGCTGAAATTAACCCATCACCTAATTTAGGGTAATGACATACAGCAAAAGGGACTTCCCAAGTGGCGTAGTGATAAATAATCTGCCTTCCAATGCAAGAGATGCAAGTTTGATCCCTGAGATGGGAAGATCCCTTGAATCTTGGCAGCTCACTCCAGTATTCTTACCTGAGAAAAGTCCATGGACAAAGAGCCTGGAAGGTCAAAGTCCATGAGGTCAGGAAGGGTTGGACATGACGGAGCACATACACCAAAAGATGAACATTATAGATTAAAGATGGCTGACAACACTATGGTACTTTTCCCATTGAGAGGTAGTGTCTCATTCCTCTCCTCCTGAATTTGAGCTGGAATGTGTGACTTGCTTGAGTAATAAGCCACTGCAGAAGTCATGTTCTGCCATGTGAAGCTAAATCAAAAGAAGTCTTACAAATTTTGTCTTTTGAAACACATTCTTTGGGAATCTTGATCTTCCAGGTAAGAAGGTTACTTATCCTTCAGTTTTGGGTTTAAAAAAATTTTTGCGGGGCAGGTGTCATTTTAGCCAATAGTAGAAATGTGAAAAATTTATGAACAGGAACCATGGCATCTGGAGGAAAGACCTGAGATGTCCTCCCTTCAGTAACTTCATTAAATACACGGGAATAAGAAGAATTCAATTTAGGTATCCTGGGGAAATGTGCCTTGAGGTCAAAGTTTATCAACTGGTAAGAACTATTCATTATACACCCCTTTGCTTCTTTTCTCTAAAAAGGAGTTGTATTCTTAAAAAGATGGCTTTTCTGCCCACTGAGTTGTAACTTGGCACAAAGACATAGGATATGCAAATTAGATCACTAGCAGGGCTGAGAACATCCAAGTATGGAAAAATATAAGCTACAAGCAACTTCTGAGGTATAAATTACAGTATACCCATCCCACCTGTTTCAGGGCAACATAGTTCTAGTTGAGCTAACCTATGTCAATATTAGAAATTGGACTGTGACTGCAAAGCAATCAATTTTTATTGATGCTAATTATAAGAACGTGGATGATTGTTATGGGTTTAACATTTTATCCTATGGTTTGTTAAGTGTTTCTATCTCAACAATCACTATAACTCCAAGGATAGAAACTATGGCTGAAATTAACCCATCACCTAATTTAGGGTAATGACATACAGCAAAAGGGACTTCCCAAGTGGCGTAGTGATAAATAATCTGCCTTCCAATGCAAGAGATGCAAGTTTGATCCCTGAGATGGGAAGATCCCTTGAATCTTGGCAGCTCACTCCAGTATTCTTACCTGAGAAAAGTCCATGGACAAAGAGCCTGGAAGGTCAAAGTCCATGAGGTCAGGAAGGGTTGGACATGACGGAGCACATACACCAAAAGATGAACATTATAGATTAAAGATGGCTGACAACACTATGGTACTTTTCCCATTGAGAGGTAGTGTCTCATTCCTCTCCTCCTGAATTTGAGCTGGAATGTGTGACTTGCTTGAGTAATAAGCCACTGCAGAAGTCATGTTCTGCCATGTGAAGCTAAATCAAAAGAAGTCTTACAAATTTTGTCTTTTGAAACACATTCTTTGGGAATCTTGATCTTCCAGGTAAGAAGGTTACTTATCCTGAGACAATACTAGAAAAAGTTGTCTGAGAAATCTGCTGTTGATAGCCCCAGCTGCCACCAGATTTCAGCCTCTCCATGCCAAGGCATTAAATGTGTGAGTGTAAACTACTTGGACCCTTTCAGCAAGTCCATCCACCAGATAAAAATAACCAAGTTACCCTGGAGGTGCCATGTGGAGTAGAAAAATCTGTGAAGTGATTCCTAACAGGATTCTTGACCCATTTTAAACACACACACACACACGCACACACACACACACACACACATATATATTAATGTTCTCAGGCTCAGAGTTTTAGAGTGGTTCATTATGCAATCAAAGATACTGGAAAATGTTTTCCCTACTGCCCAACTAGAGTTCAATTTTTTTCTGTGCGTGTGTTAGTCATGTCTGACTCTTTGTGATGCCATGGACTTATTACTCTACAGACTCCTATACATGGGATTTCCCAGGGAAGAAAACTGGAGAGTGTAGCATTCCCTTCTCCAGGGAATATTCCAAACCCATGGATCAAAGTTGGGTCTCCCACATTGCAGGCCAACTCTTTACCATCTGAGCCAAGTGAGAAGCCCCTATTTTTGTCTACTACTAAAAATGAATGTATACATCATCTACTTAATGATTTCCCTAGTCTTTTTTTTTTCCTTTTAGCATCATCTTTGTATTTTATATTCCTTATTTTATTTTCATTTTAAAAGTCATATTCAGATAAAGTTAGTAATGATCTTTTCCTAGGCAAATGAAAGTGCTAGAAATCACACAAAAGTTGTCTACTATATATCTTTGAAAGTCATGGAAAATACCACATTTACATACTATAATGTTATATACTTGCTTGTTGAGTGGAGATCTGGTGGTAATAAAGTTTATTATGGTGGACTAGCAGGCTCAGGGTTTTTTTTTTTTTTTAAATCATCTATTATTATGTATAAAATATAAAGTATCAGGAACATAAAATATATACACTATGATTTATACTTGAAATCAAGAAGAAAGGCATCTTGAACTAATAAAAGAAAAATATAATCAATCAAACAACAGCAAAGTGTCTAACCATAAACTCACAGGCAGCCCTTACTTAATAAGGTGAATAAAAGCCTAAGTAGTGATTAACTATCAGCAGAGAACCCATGACATCAACACCAACATGGCTGAACAACAACTTCCCCAGGAGCATATTGGAGAGTCTTCCAATCTGGAGTCTCCTCTTCTGGTGTCATATCTTTTCACTTTTCACACCATTCATGGGATTCTCATGGCAGGCTTACTATAGTGGATCACCATTTCCTCTTCCACTGGAACACATTTTTGTCAGAACTCTCCATTATGACCTGTCCATCTTGGGTGACCCTGCATGCATGGCTCATAGCTTCATTGAGTATCACAAACCCCTTTACAACAACAAGACTGTGATCCATGAAGAGGAGATATCTGAATACCATTGAGTACAACCCACCATAGATAATGTGAACTGAACATTTATGAAAAATACAGTTACTACTTGAAGTATTATTCACTTTAAAATTTAGTTCTCAGGGCAACTCCAGGAGGTTGGTACTACAATTATCTTTATCCTATAAAAGAGGAAAGTGTGTTATGCAGATTCATTGACTTTTCCAAGATGCACAACTAATGAAAGATGGGCATATGAATGAAACTGAAAGTAAAAATGTCTTATAAATATCATTGCTTCTTGCTGATATGAAATATTATGCAATCAAGGAAGTAGATGATTCAAAATGATCAGATTTCAGGGAACTAGTGAGAAAGCGGCTCTCTAATCAAGCATATGTTGTGACTCTTTCATGAAGTTACCTGATTCCCCTTTTTCTGTAGTTACACTTCTAAATTCTGTTGGAGTCACATACCAATCCTAGTCTGCTGTTTGCTATCTAGAGTTCCTAGTGATTTAATCCACTGACATAATAATCAGTATCTGTTATCATCTAGAGAAAAAAGTTTCCCCAATCCTAGCCCATGTGTTTAGGTTTTGCCTTCTAAAATGACCCATCTCCTGTTCTTAGCTATGTGACAGTCAGGTGAAAGCGACCAAATCCTTAGCCATAGATTTGTTCAGGAATGGACATGTCATATAATTTTGGCTGGAAGAAAGAAGTCAATGCTGGTAGATTCTGACAAAAATTTTTTCTCTTTCTTGTATGCAAACTACCGGGAAATAACTTTCTTTTCACTAGATGGTGTACTGCATGGGTTTAGCAACGTCAGAGTATCTCCATTGTTGGTTCTACAATAAGGAAGACAGTTTGAGAACCTAGGTGATGGAAGAGAAGCCAACTGCAAGAAAGTTCAGGTGAAATACATAAGACTTTACAAAACTCTGGATCAGACCATGCCTGAAATCATATCTAACTCTGTATTTTACAATATGTAAATCATTAAAGTAACTTTTAAAATTTAAATTGCATTCCACATAATAGAATATAGTGGAAAAGGATTTCTTAACCTCAGTGCTATTGACACTGGCTAGAAAAATCTTTGTTGACTGTCATGCACATTGTGGGATGTTTAGCAAAATCCCCGACTTCTACCTACTAGATTGTAGTAGAACATCTCCATTCCTGACAATTAATGATGTCTTCAGATATTGCCATGTGTTCCCTGAAGGGAAAATTTGCCTTCTGTTGAGGATCACTTACGTAAATATTTTGGGGGACCTTCTTATTAACCACTCCCTCTCTGTAACTATTTTGATTATCAATCCTACTGTCTCACATTTTTTGACTAGACTAAACCAATCTTATTCTTTAATAATAAGCAATAAGAATAAGCAATCTTATTCTTTGGTCACTTTTTTGGGGAGGTTCAAAAATGAAATCTGGGCTGATGAATTTCAGGAAAGGTTTTATTACAGGGAAGAAATGATTCCATGCTGAATCTATTTATTTTACTCTAACCTTTGCTTCAAAATGACTTAGTTCACTAGAAGGATACTGTTGGAGTCACATACCAATCCTAGTCTGCTGTTTGCTATCTAGAGTTCCTAGTGATTTAATCCACTGACATAATAATCAGTATCTGTTATCATCTAGAGAAAAAAGTTTCCCCAATCCTAGCCCATGTGTTTAGGTTTTGCCTTCTAAAATGACCCATCTCCTGTTCTTAGCTATGTGACAGTCAGGTGAAAGCGACCAAATCCTTAGCCATAGATTTGTTCAGGAATGGACATGTCATATAATTTTGGCTGGAAGAAAGAAGTCAATGCTGGTAGATTCTGACAAAAATTTTTTCTCTTTCTTGTATGCAAACTACCGGGAAATAACTTTCTTTTCACTAGATGGTGTACTGCATGGGTTTAGCAACGTCAGAGTATCTCCATTGTTGGTTCTACAATAAGGAAGACAGTTTGAGAACCTAGGTGATGGAAGAGAAGCCAACTGCAAGAAAGTTCAGGTGAAATACATAAGACTTTACAAAACTCTGGATCAGACCATGCCTGAAATCATATCTAACTCTGTATTTTACAATATGTAAATCATTAAAGTAACTTTTAAAATTTAAATTGCATTCCACATAATAGAATATAGTGGAAAAGGATTTCTTAACCTCAGTGCTATTGACACTGGCTAGAAAAATCTTTGTTGACTGTCATGCACATTGTGGGATGTTTAGCAAAATCCCTGACTTCTACCTACTAGATTGTAGTAGAACATCTCCATTCCTGACAATTAATGATGTCTTCAGATATTGCCATGTGTTCCCTGAAGGGAAAATTTGCCTTCTGTTGAGGATCACTTACGTAAATATTTTGGGGGACCTTCTTATTAACCACTCCCTCTCTGTAACTATTTTGATTATCAATCCTACTGTCTCACATTTTTTGACTAGACTAAACCAATCTTATTCTTTAATAATAAGCAATAAGAATAAGCAATCTTATTCTTTGGTCACTTTTTTGGGGAGGTTCAAAAATGAAATCTGGGCTGATGAATTTCAGGAAAGGTTTTATTACAGGGAAGAAATGATTCCATGCTGAATCTATTTATTTTACTCTAACCTTTGCTTCCAATTGCCTTTGTTCACTAAAAGGATACTGTGCATACATAACAGCCTGCCTCAGGGAACCCTGCCCCTCTGCTTAAATGTTAAACTAAGATTCCTTAGCTCAGGACTCTGTCCACCTGTGGAAGGCTACCCGGAGGAAGAAATTAACACATCCCCTCCCTGAGGCTAGCCATTGCAGGAGATATTTATAAGATTATTTATAAGAGTAATGGCCTTTTTTTTTGTATTTTACCTTCTCACACTCCCCACTCTCTGTTTTATAGAAACGCACGTCATCTAGACCCTGATACGATGACTATTTTCAGACATTAGTCTGCCATATTTTTGATCAGCCATCTTTCTGAATAAAACCATATTCCTTGCCTCATCACCTCATCTTTAGGATTTATTGGCCCTACCATGTAGAAAGAAGAGTGAGCTTGGTATTAGTAACAGTTTGCGTTTGCATAAAGAAAAAAAAGTAAAACACATCTTTGATCTGAAAATTCTGTTAGATTTGTAGAACTATTTCATCCTGGGAATTATGGGAAAACTGCTTGTAACCATTTTGAGAAGGCAGCTGTGAGACCAAAACTGACACAAGTTGGAAGAGAAATACAAACAGAAAAACAAGTTTTTGACAATCTCTTAGGCAGTTAACTCAAATCAACTCTGCAGGCGTCTAGTTTCATAAGTGAATAGAAGTTCCTCTATAGATAAACTTGTTTCAATTATGCTGTGTGTTGTCTACCACCTGCATGCCTTATCTGATTGAAAGAATGTGCTTTGTCTAAAAATGTAGGGGAAAAAAAGGAAAAAAAAAAACCTTCTAGATAAATGAATAGGATTTATCTGGTATCATTGAGACAAGCTAAATCTAGGACCTCACACTCTTTGCTGCAGTGCTTATACCAACACAAACATCTCCTGGATTATGAAAAAACAGAACAAAACCTCAAGGGACTAAAAGTAACTGCATATATGTGTTCTTGGGGCAAATTATGCACATGACACTAAAAAGCCAAAACTCAGAACTCAACTGTCACTTCCGTGATGTGGAGGACAAAAGCAACGTACTGTATGTGGTCCTTGCACACAGCATTACTAAGGGCAGGGTGGACCCCCTAAGCCCAAGCTTCATATTTGTCTCTGCTCTCTCTTCATCTAACAAACCAGCTCACCCCTCCTCAGGGAGCAGTCCATAGAACATGTTGCTTGTTTTTAGCTCCCTCATGCTGTGGCACAGACCTGAAAAAGCCTCGCCTGTACTCTTCGTCTAGGCTCCTATCAATTTCTCTTGGTTAATGAGTCCTGGAACTCAGGACAGTAACAGTATCCGAGAGAAGTTGGGAATGTTCTATGAATGTGGTATCCAAAATGGTAATCATGGTTGCCTGTGGCTACCGAGTACTTGAAAATTGGCTAGTGTGACTGAGGAATTGAATTTCCTCTTCAGGTAAGATCATGAGCTCTACTCTCTTTACCAAATTTTAATTGTACAATATTTCTAACAATCAATGAACACCAAGGTGCATAGCAGAACTCCAGGGCATAATTATCTTATGTAAGCAACTTTCTCCATGTCTCTATCCCACTAGCATTTGACAACCACCATTTTTCTCTTGGCCTCTATGTTTGGATAATTTTGACTCTTTCTATGACATAAAAGCTAAAATTTAATACTACTCAACTGAATTTATATGTAAAGAGTCACACACAAATAGTGGCTACTGTGTAGTACAGTGCAAGTCAAGAAGAAATGAGAAATAAAGATGCAGTCAGAGCTTTGGTTAATAACATGCCCAGCCTATCAAGGTAGCAGGTGCTGATGGGATTCTTAGCAAAATCAGCAAACCAGCAGATCTCAGACTTGTAGCTGAACTGTAGAAAGACAAAATAGGAAACAGGACTATTTGGAAACTATCAATATTCCAGAGTGTCAAAGTTGTCACATTGTTCTGAAGGTTGTCAAAAGCAGATACGGGATTTTAATTTGCACAAATCCAAACCACAGTCTACTTAGTTTTGTATTAAGCAGACAAACAGGTAAGCTTCTGGATTGGACGATCTTGGCTCATGTGACCATAAAGGCCTGGTCATCTATGGTCAGGTCAGTGGATGGCATAATTATATTTTTGAGAGCATTTATCTATAATCTCATGGTCAAATTATGCACATGACACTAAAAAGCCAAAACTCAGAACTCAACTGTCACTTCCGTGATGTGGAGGACAAAAGCAACGTACTGTATGTGGTCCTTGCACACAGCATTACTAAGGGCAGGGTGGACCCCCTAAGCCCAAGCTTCATATTTGTCTCTGCTCTCTCTTCATCTAACAAACCAGCTCACCCTCCTCAGGGAGCAGTCCATAGAACATGTTGCTTGTTTTTAGCTCCCTCATGCTGTGGCACAGACCTGAAAAAGCCTCGCCTGTACTCTTCGTCTAGGCTCCTATCAATTTCTCTTGGTTAATGAGTCCTGGAACTCAGGACAGTAACAGTATCCGAGAGAAGTTGGGAATGTTCTATGAATGTGGTATCCAAAATGGTAATCATGGTTGCCTGTGGCTACCGAGTACTTGAAAATTGGCTAGTGTGACTGAGGAATTGAATTTCCTCTTCAGGTAAGATCATGAGCTCTACTCTCTTTACCAAATTTTAATTGTACAATATTTCTAACAATCAATGAACACCAAGGTGCATAGCAGAACTCCAGGGCATAATTATCTTATGTAAGCAACTTTCTCCATGTCTCTATCCCACTAGCATTTGACAACCACCATTTTTCTCTTGGCCTCTATGTTTGGATAATTTTGACTCTTTCTATGACATAAAAGCTAAAATTTAATACTACTCAACTGAATTTATATGTAAAGAGTCACACACAAATAGTGGCTACTGTGTAGTACAGTGCAAGTCAAGAAGAAATGAGAAATAAAGATGCAGTCAGAGCTTTGGTTAATAACATGCCCAGCCTATCAAGGTAGCAGGTGCTGATGGGATTCTTAGCAAAATCAGCAAACCAGCAGATCTCAGACTTGTAGCTGAACTGTAGAAAGACAAAATAGGAAACAGGACTATTTGGAAACTATCAATATTCCAGAGTGTCAAAGTTGTCACATTGTTCTGAAGGTTGTCAAAAGCAGATACGGGATTTTAATTTGCACAAATCCAAACCACAGTCTACTTAGTTTTGTATTAAGCAGACAAACAGGTAAGCTTCTGGATTGGACGATCTTGGCTCATGTGACCATAAAGGCCTGGTCATCTATGGTCAGGTCAGTGGATGGCATAATTATATTTTTGAGAGCATTTATCTATAATCTCTTCAGTGGGCCTCTGAGGCATTAATGTAACAACTATCCTTATCTTTTCATGTAGACTTTGTCAGCTCGGTAGCATGTTTGTTATGTGAGTCTCTCTCCCAGTGAAGGAACAAAGCTCTTATCTCATTTCTCCTGCATCAAGATGGCCTTTAGAAACCACAATAAGTTTCTTGAATTCTTCCCTATATACCCTCAAAACACCTAATTTCTCTTTTAGATCCCTTTCCATCTCCCCAGGAAACAGTTCTAGAAATACTTCCATCAACTTCAAAATACCCGACTTGTTACTTAAATTTTGCTTTCTCTGGAGCATTCACCCCAAGGGAGACACAGTGTCTCTCTCTGTGCAGATACAAAATCACTCTGCCTTTACTCCAAAACTTGAAGAGGACGCTTAAAATGAAAGCATTGACAGTTTCAGAAATCCACAAGCAACAGGTTGCCGGTGTGTCTGCAGGATGAAAGCACGGTGATATACTTGGATTGCAAAACAGTGAACAACGGTGGAGCAGAGACTCTTCAAACTTTTCACTTAGGGAGCGCTCCAAGTCAGAGATGTTTCAAAAGCACAGGAATCAGTGGGTGGGTCCCGCTCTGCAGGTTTTCAGCTGTCTTCAAGGGTTTCAATACATGGGGTTTTGCCAGTGAATCTAAACAGTAGCTGCAGCGGGAAGAAAGCTAGATCCGGGGAACTGCCAACAGGCGGGTCATGCTATCAACTGCAAAACTCATCCTGTGACAGAAAGAGCCACACAAACAAAGACATGTCGGCAGACTGCCAGCTCCTTATACCAGGCTTTTCCCCAGTACTTTTCTGCCTGTGGCATAACTTACAAAATCTGAAAACTCAGAAATTTGTAGTTTTTCAAATAAGCCAAGTGGGTTTGTATTAAACATGCTCTCGTTTTTGAGGGAAGAAGCAGCAATAAAACAGTGGAAATAAACGTTTGCCACCGGGGCTTCCCTGGCTTCCCTGGTGGTCCAGTGGGTAAGGACGCTGCCTTGCGGTTCAAGGGGTGCCGGTTCGATCCCTGACCTGGGAAGATCCCACGTGCCGCGGAGCGGCTGGACCGATGTGTCCAACGACCGAGCCGGAGCTCTGAAGCACATGTGCCCAGAGCCGGTGCTCTGCAGTGAGAGAGGCCACTGTGATGGGAGGCCCATACAGGCCAAAGAACAAAGATGGATGAAAATAAATAAATGAAAGACCAATAGAAGTGGCTATGAAAAAAAAAAAAAAGTTTGTCACAGACTGATTTTGTACTTGGCCATATCTTCTATGCTTCACTAAGTAGGCATGATGATAAGCTTTAATGAAATGACCAAAAGAAAGAAATATTCACTCCAGAGAAAAAAAGCAGTTGAGTTTGCTCAGCACTGTTGGAACATTTGGAGAGATGATGAGCAAATATTCAGGTTAGGGAGACATCTGCCAAAGCAAAGGTCTTTCAGTGAAAAGGGCACTGGAAACTTCTATCCGGAATACAATATTTGGCCAAATGAAAGTATCAAATGAAAGAATAAAATGTATCAAAAAACCAGTAGTTGGTTTGTGGGATGGGGGGGGTAACATTAAAGGAGAGAAAACTGATGTGTCTATCTAAAGCATCCAAAGGTAAATAAAAGTTTCAAAAATTTGCACCTACTTAAAGTTATTCATTTCACTAGTTTTAAACATATAAAATGAATGAATAATTTAATAGGGGAGAAAATAATTTAAGAGGAGAGAGCCAATGAGCTGCCTGAAGAGGTAAATTCCAAGCGTGAGTTAAGTGTTCTTTCCAGACTATTCTCTTTGGAAATATTTCTTGCCAAAAGTATGCTCCCAGGCTCACCTCAGGTGACGCATTAACATTCTGAAAGCTTTTACCTAAACCAATAAATGAAACTCCCTGATTAGCTACAAGCCCTGTAGACTCAGTAACTTTACTCATTAATTAACAAAGGGACAAGTGAAAGGAAGGAGAGAGTGTAGGGCAAGAAATCTTGTCATTTCTGTTAAGTCTTAAGATAACAAAAAAAAAGTTTAAATGAATGATTTATAGCCACTCTTTTCTGGGCAATTTGTTGAAATAGCTGGATTTTGGATGTAAATTGTAGAAGCTAGCTGATCAGTGATCTGTATATGTATATGTGTGCGTTTATAGTTTTTTACGCATATATACTCAGAATGCTTACTGATAAGTATAAATATGTATGACACATTTGCAAATTCTGTTTAAGGAAATGTTTTTATGGATAGTTTCACTTCAAAAATTGTAGTGCTTCAGCTTTTAGAAGGTTACAGATATATTTCCTAAGAATACATCTGTCAATAAAATCAAAGACCACTAGAATGATTTCCCTTCTATTCAGAAATTAACACAAAGGATGACTTTTAAAGATACAGAGGGGAAAAAACATACAGAGGGTATGGGGCAATCAAATAATTATTAACTTAACTGGACGTATCAAACACAGGTAATTTTTCCTTTATAAACAACAAATCTATTTGGATAGGAAAATGTCACATCAAAACACAAAAGCACCAGGTGTGGGAAGCTGAGAAAAGATTGGTTGCAGGAATTCTAGATGAATTTCAAAGCAACAAGTCTGCTCCTGACAAGAGCAACACTGAAGTGTTTCATGATACAAGTATGCAGAGGTTATACTTTGGCACGTTGGAGAAGACATAGAAACCAATACTTGGCAAACTTAATGTAAACCATGTTTGATCTCTGTATATTGAATCAGAAAATTTAAAACAACAAAATTTCCAGAGTTGAAGACCAAAGAGAAGACAGTTGGGGTTATCAGAACCTAGAAAGAAAGCTTTGTGGAGCTGGCAACTGGTTCTCTGAGAAAAGAGTGATCCCAGCTCCGAGCTCCATGTGAACCCCCAACTCTGAGGGTATCTCTGAAGCCAGTTGTGAAGGTCTGACCGGAAGCTACAATCTGGAACCAGGTGTTGCTGAGAGGACATTAATAGGAGCAGCAAGTCATTCTTCCATTTGTCCTCCCTCCAGCTTCCCAAACCTGCAGGTAAAGGAGAAATGTGTTTTAGCATCACTGGTCAAGCATTACAAAGCAGAACAAAGAAGAATGAATTTGAAGCTTAGAGATAAGAGACTTATAGCCAGAATATTCTGTTATTCTCTTTCTTTCTTTGCAACTTCAGTTTCTTTCTCTTAACCACCTGATACCACCAGCATTCCAACATAACTCAACATAACTCTTGAATCATCTGTGAAACCCTCCCTGGACCTTACATGCCTCCTAGAGCTTCTGTCCGCATTGGCAGCCCCCTTCATACCAAAAATCCTCAAAAGAGTTCTCCAGAAAGTTTTCTGCAACTCAAGCATCATTCAAATACTAAATCTTTAATCTCGCCTTCACTCTTTTAGTGTGCGTGTGCATGATTAGTCCTTCTAGCCATGCGTGACTCTTTTAGAGAAGCTCCACACTGAATTTCACTAGGCTGACCAAAGCCAGAAGACTCTGATGCCCATCTGCCTGATTGCCTAGACTCCAGGTAGCCACTCTCTCTTGCCAGAAACACTTTCCTTTGTGGACTTCTGTGAATTCCTGTTCTCATTGAATGTAATTGCATGTAATTTTCAGTGTCTTATGCTTACATCTCTTATTTCACTTCACTTCTGCATGTTTTGGTTCTAGTATATAATATTCTTGTAGCTCCCCGCTGTAAAAATCTTTCATGTGGGTAATACACTGTGATGTATTAAATGTTTAATAGTGGCTCTATGCCAGTAAACTCCAAATTCATCTATCAAAATGATATTACTCTTTTGCACTCGACAGCCAATAAACTGGTATTCCTCCTTCATTATTAGACAAACATAAACAACATGATACAGCTCATATGGTACTATTTATTATCTCCTAAAACATTTTCCTTCTTTAGTCTGCTCTAAGTGGAGAAGGAAATGGCAACTCACACAACTATTCTTGCTTGAAAGTTCTCTGGACAGGAAGCTACAAGTTCTATGAGAAAAGAGTGATCCCAGCTCCGAGCTCCATGTGAACCCCCAACTCTGAGGGTATCTCTGAAGCCAGTTGTGAAGGTCTGACCGAAGCTACAATCTGGAACCAGGTGTTGCTGAGAGGACATTAATAGGAGCAGCAAGTCATTCTTCCATTTGTCCTCCCTCCAGCTTCCCAAACCTGCAGGTAAAGGAGAAATGTGTTTTAGCATCACTGGTCAAGCATTACAAAGCAGAACAAAGAAGAATGAATTTGAAGCTTAGAGATAAGAGACTTATAGCCAGAATATTCTGTTATTCTCTTTCTTTCTTTGCAACTTCAGTTTCTTTCTCTTAACCACCTGATACCACCAGCATTCCAACATAACTCAACATAACTCTTGAATCATCTGTGAAACCCTCCCTGGACCTTACATGCCTCCTAGAGCTTCTGTCCGCATTGGCAGCCCCCTTCATACCAAAAATCCTCAAAAGAGTTCTCCAGAAAGTTTTCTGCAACTCAAGCATCATTCAAATACTAAATCTTTAATCTCGCCTTCACTCTTTTAGTGTGCGTGTGCATGATTAGTCCTTCTAGCCATGCGTGACTCTTTTAGAGAAGCTCCACACTGAATTTCACTAGGCTGACCAAAGCCAGAAGACTCTGATGCCCATCTGCCTGATTGCCTAGACTCCAGGTAGCCACTCTCTCTTGCCAGAAACACTTTCCTTTGTGGACTTCTGTGAATTCCTGTTCTCATTGAATGTAATTGCATGTAATTTTCAGTGTCTTATGCTTACATCTCTTATTTCACTTCACTTCTGCATGTTTTGGTTCTAGTATATAATATTCTTGTAGCTCCCCGCTGTAAAAATCTTTCATGTGGGTAATACACTGTGATGTATTAAATGTTTAATAGTGGCTCTATGCCAGTAAACTCCAAATTCATCTATCAAAATGATATTACTCTTTTGCACTCGACAGCCAATAAACTGGTATTCCTCCTTCATTATTAGACAAACATAAACAACATGATACAGCTCATATGGTACTATTTATTATCTCCTAAAACATTTTCCTTCTTTAGTCTGCTCTAAGTGGAGAAGGAAATGGCAACTCACACCACTATTCTTGCTTGGAAAGTTCTATGGACAGGGAAGCTACAGTCCATGGAGTCCCACATATCGTTATGGCTTCCCTGATGACTCAGTGCTGAGGAATCTGCCTGTAATGCAGGAGACCCAGGTTTCACTTGGAAAATCCCCCCAGAGGAGGGTATGGCAGTCCATTCCAGTGTTCTTGCCTGAAGAATTCCATGGACAGAGGAGCCTGATGGGCTGCAGGCCATTGGGGTTTCCCAGAGTCAGACAAGTGAAGTGACCAAGCAGCAGCAGTCTTTTCTAAGACAGGAACTAGAAGGAAATCTTACCAACTGCCCAAGTGAAAAACTGAGAAGTTATCCTTAATGATTGTATTCGTTTCACTTTCCACACCCAATACACAACAAAGCATTAATTTTACCTCCAAATATTTCTAAAATCTATTTACTGCTTATACGTTTATTCTGATTTTAGCACTAAGAATGCAAGCCCCTAGGATTATATAGCCACTCTTATATCTTCCTCCTGATTACCTACTCCTATGTTTTCTTACTCTAATCCAGTCTCTCCATAGTAGTCAGTGATCAAAAAAAAAGAAAAAACAAAACAAAACAGATTTGTTACTTCGCTTTGAAAACAGTCTAATGGTGGCTTCGAGCAACAATTAAATTTCAAATGATAAATGATGTCCCATGGCCTATAGAGCCTATCCAGCTATCTATATTCACCTTGTATAAGTCTTCCATAAACAACTCTCTTCCAACAGCATTGCTTTTTTTTTAATCTTATTTTAGCACTTTTTAGAACTTTTCTTTTTTAAATAGCTTTATTACTTATCAATAATATGTGTTTATTTGTTAATAATAAAAGTACTGGGTCTTTGTTGCTGTGCAGTCTCTTCTCTAATTGCAGGGAGCTGGGACTGCTTTCACTGCAGTAGATTCTCCCACAGAGGATCACAGCTTCCAGAGCACACAGGCTTCAACAAATGTGGCACATAGGCTCAGTAGTTGCCATTCTTGAGTTCTAGAGCACAGGTTCCATAATTGTGGTGCACAGGATTAGCTGCTCCATGGTATGTTGGATCAAACCCACATCTTCAGCATTGGCAGTCTGACTCTTCATCACTGAGCCACCAGGAAAACCCTCTAGTTTAACTTTTAAAAATATTTTATTCAAGCATGGTTGATTTACAATGCTGTATTGTCATTTCGTCACTAAGATGTGTCCAACTCTTTCCAACTCCAAGGACTACAGCCTGCGTGAATACTTATAAAATTGAAGACTGAATGAAAATAAGTCCCCTAAGTACATTCTACTCAATAAAGAAATCATTGAAAAAAAAGGACATGAAATGGGCAAGAAATGTCTCCAAGAAATAGTTGGTGACAGTGAAAAATGAATCTATTAAAGAAATCATGAATAACAGCAGTCTTTTCTAAGACAGGAACTAGAAGGAAATCTTACCAACTGCCCAAGTGAAAAACTGAGAAGTTATCCTTAATGATTGTATTCGTTTCACTTTCCACACCCAATACACAACAAAGCATTAATTTTACCTCCAAATATTTCTAAAATCTATTTACTGCTTATACGTTTATTCTGATTTTAGCACTAAGAATGCAAGCCCCTAGGATTATATAGCCACTCTTATATCTTCCTCCTGATTACCTACTCCTATGTTTTCTTACTCTAATCCAGTCTCTCCATAGTAGTCAGTGATCAAAAAAAAAGAAAAAACAAAACAAAACAGATTTGTTACTTCGCTTTGAAAACAGTCTAATGGTGGCTTCGAGCAACAATTAAATTTCAAATGATAAATGATGTCCCATGGCCTATAGAGCCTATCCAGCTATCTATATTCACCTTGTATAAGTCTTCCATAAACAACTCTCTTCCAACAGCATTGCTTTTTTTTTAATCTTATTTTAGCACTTTTTAGAACTTTTCTTTTTTAAATAGCTTTATTACTTATCAATAATATGTGTTTATTTGTTAATAATAAAAGTACTGGGTCTTTGTTGCTGTGCAGTCTCTTCTCTAATTGCAGGGAGCTGGGACTGCTTTCACTGCAGTAGATTCTCCCACAGAGGATCACAGCTTCCAGAGCACACAGGCTTCAACAAATGTGGCACATAGGCTCAGTAGTTGCCATTCTTGAGTTCTAGAGCACAGGTTCCATAATTGTGGTGCACAGGATTAGCTGCTCCATGGTATGTTGGATCAAACCCACATCTTCAGCATTGGCAGTCTGACTCTTCATCACTGAGCCACCAGGAAAACCCTCTAGTTTAACTTTTAAAAATATTTTATTCAAGCATGGTTGATTTACAATGCTGTATTGTCATTTCGTCACTAAGATGTGTCCAACTCTTTCCAACTCCAAGGACTACAGCCTGCGTGAATACTTATAAAATTGAAGACTGAATGAAAATAAGTCCCCTAAGTACATTCTACTCAATAAAGAAATCATTGAAAAAAAAGGACATGAAATGGGCAAGAAATGTCTCCAAGAAATAGTTGGTGACAGTGAAAAAGTGAAGCATAAAAAGTCAGTGTAAAACTGAAGCAACATACATACATGCACATAGATTATATAGATGAAATTAAATGAATATAGTATGAAAACAGTGGAAATAAATACATATATATACCTGAACATATCTATTTTTATGTGTGTTCTGTGATATGCTAAATCACTTCAGTTGTGTCTGACTCTTTGTGACCATAACCCACCAGGTTCCTTTGTCCATAGGATTCTGCAGGAAAGAATACTGGAGTGGGTTGCTATGCCTTTTATGTGTGCAATTATTTATAATATGTTTCACTTCTCTAATTTTACCAATTTATAAATGATTAATGCATAAGATCTACATTGAGCCACCTTGGAAGCCCATATATAAGTGGAGTTGCACTTAATTTGTCTTCAAGTATTCAGTATCTTCTTCTTTTCAGTAAAGGGACTCCTCTAGCTTTAGTTGGACAGCTTACACAAAATATTTCTTTGTTCTTTTTCAGTCGCTAAGTCATGTCTGATTCTTTGCAACTTTGTGAACTTCAGCACACCAGGCTTCCCTGTTCTTCACTACCTTCTGGAGTTTGCTGAAGCACATGTCCATTGAGTCAGTGATGTCATTCAACCATCTCATTCTCTTTTGCTCCTTTCTCCTATTGCTCTCAATCTTTCCTCAAGCATCAGGCTCTTTTGCAGTAAGCTGTCTCTTTGCATCAAGTGGCCCATGTATTGGAGCTTCAGCTTCAGCATCAGTCCTTCCAATGAATATTCAGGGTTCATTTCCTATAGGAGCACTGGTTTGATTTCTTTTCTGTCCAAGGGACTCTCAAGAGTCTTCTCCAACACCACAATTCGAAGACATCAGTTCTTTGGTACTCAGCCTCCTTAAAGGTTCAACTCTCACATCTGTACATGACTACTGGAAAAAACATAGCTTTGACTATACTGACATTTGTCAGCAAAGTGATGTCTCTGCTTTTTTTTTTTTTTTAACCACTTCTATTGGTCTTTTCATTTATTTGTTTCTATCCATCTTTGTTCTTTGGTCTGTGTAGGTCTCGCATTGCAGTGGCATCTCTCATTCCAGAGCACCGGCTCTGGACACACACACTCTAGAGTGCCAGCTCGGTAGTTGGACACATCCATCCAGCCACTCCATGGCATGGGGGACCTTCCCAGGCCAGGGATCGAACTGGAGCTTGCACATACAATGCATAGATAAAAAAAAAAAACAGTGGAAATAAATACATATATATACCTGAACATATCTATTTTTATGTGTGTTCTGTGATATGCTAAATCACTTCAGTTGTGTCTGACTCTTTGTGACCATAACCCACCAGGTTCCTTTGTCCATAGGATTCTGCAGGAAAGAATACTGGAGTGGGTTGCTATGCCTTTTATGTGTGCAATTATTTATAATATGTTTCACTTCTCTAATTTTACCAATTTATAAATGATTAATGCATAAGATCTACATTGAGCCACCTTGGAAGCCCATATATAAGTGGAGTTGCACTTAATTTGTCTTCAAGTATTCAGTATCTTCTTCTTTTCAGTAAAGGGACTCCTCTAGCTTTAGTTGGACAGCTTACACAAAATATTTCTTTGTTCTTTTTCAGTCGCTAAGTCATGTCTGATTCTTTGCAACTTTGTGAACTTCAGCACACCAGGCTTCCCTGTTCTTCACTACCTTCTGGAGTTTGCTGAAGCACATGTCCATTGAGTCAGTGATGTCATTCAACCATCTCATTCTCTTTTGCTCCTTTCTCCTATTGCTCTCAATCTTTCCTCAAGCATCAGGCTCTTTTGCAGTAAGCTGTCTCTTTGCATCAAGTGGCCCATGTATTGGAGCTTCAGCTTCAGCATCAGTCCTTCCAATGAATATTCAGGGTTCATTTCCTATAGGAGCACTGGTTTGATTTCTTTTCTGTCCAAGGGACTCTCAAGAGTCTTCTCCAACACCACAATTCGAAGACATCAGTTCTTTGGTACTCAGCCTCCTTAAAGGTTCAACTCTCACATCTGTACATGACTACTGGAAAAAACATAGCTTTGACTATACTGACATTTGTCAGCAAAGTGATGTCTCTGCTTTTTTTTTTTTTTTAACCACTTCTATTGGTCTTTTCATTTATTTGTTTCTATCCATCTTTGTTCTTTGGTCTGTGTACGTCTCGCATTGCAGTGGCATCTCTCATTCCAGAGCACCGGCTCTGGACACACACACTCTAGAGTGCCAGCTCGGTAGTTGGACACATCCATCCAGCCACTCCATGGCATGGGGGACCTTCCCAGGCCAGGGATCGAACTGGAGCCCCTTGCACTGCAAGACAGTGAACTTACCGACTGGACTACCCATCTCTGCTTTATTAATATGCTATTTAGAATTGTCATAACTTTTACTTCATGTTATAGTTTAATTTAACCATGTGCCTAAATTTGGCCATTAGGATAGGAGCAGAAGTAATGGACTGGAGGAATTCCTGATTATCTCTTTAAATAATTTTCCCAGGACTCCATAACCTTCCTATCATTTGATGAGAAATACAGAGACAGGGACAGCTGGTTGAAGTTGAAAGAACTGCCCTGCCACGCTTGCTGGTTACCCATTTCTAATGCATCTTGCTCACTATATTTTGCAGTCTTTTTTTTTTTTTTTTTTGTAGTAACTTAGTTGTAATTCTAGATACAACGAAATCCAAGTAGGAGGTGTTCACCAGATTGGTTTATCCAATTTCATGCCTAGTATAAAGGCATGTATTTTCCCCTTTTCTTCCTCATTCCATGTTAGTCATTATAAAGATTCAATCAGAAAGTAACTCTCCCTTTTCTGAAGTATTATATGGGCTAAAAGTAAAACAAAATCACTACCAACATTTAAAAAATCTTACCTTGTTATTAGGCAAAAACAGTATTTTAATATGTATGAATAATTGCATGAACTTACGTACATCATTTTTTGCAACAAATCTACAACAGTTGGCATAAAGATGCCAGGACAAAATTTGACAGGTAGCAAAATGTGATGTGAGGAAATCTACATCTTACCCACATTGTCTTCATCAACACTCAATACAAAAAAAAGGAACATCTGTATAGATAAAAATATTATGCTTACATCATCACCAAAGAGTGACTTTTCAGATGATGATCTCAGTTTTACTTAAAATGCATTCTTTGTTATACTTTAGTAAAGCATGGGAAAATGCATATGGGAAATGTTCTGTAAAGGCAGGGACAATCCATATTTTGTATGATTATGTTCGTAAATCTTTATTTCAGATCAATATGGTACAAGTTATTTTCAATGAGTAAGATAGGGTATGATTCAGTTGGTTGCGTTCTAAAAATGTATAACTTCATTTATTTCCAGAACTCTGTCTATAAAGATTTGCATTCTATTATCCCTGCTATTCTCAGACATCTACCAAAATATAATCATATCCCTCTAGTTTTGTTCTATTTCTTTTCTTTGCTCCTCTTAATTATGCCTTTTGTACCCCTGGTCTATGGTCTCTGTGTCTCTGATACATAGAGGTACTAATTTCACAAACCCCAAGGCTTGTCAGGTTAAAGATTAATGAGCAGACTATACCCAGAGGCTTTGGAAAGGTTAAGCACAATTACAAATGGGTATTTTATGTAATGCTGGAGATGTGCAAGCTGTTTTTTAAAAAAGGGCAAGAAAAAAGGTAATGAAACTTATGGGATTCATGTCAACTATTGTATCTCAAAAAAAAAGGTCTTGGTAAAATGAGAAATTAACATGCTAACTGAAAAGGATTGTTAAATTGTACCCTTTGTTTTATTACTGATTTAAAAACACACATCCACGCACAAAATCATATGGTAGAATTAAGTACAATCACAAGCCTGTTATATCATTGGCTTTTAATTTTAGCCTATAAAGGCATGACCTTTTCTTCCTCATTCCATGTTAGTCATTATAAAGATTCAATCAGAAAGTAACTCTCCTTTTCTGAAGTATTATATGGGCTAAAAGTAAAACAAAATCACTACCAACATTTAAAAAATCTTACCTTGTTATTAGGCAAAAACAGTATTTTAATATGTATGAATAATTGCATGAACTTACGTACATCATTTTTTGCAACAAATCTACAACAGTTGGCATAAAGATGCCAGGACAAAATTTGACAGGTAGCAAAATGTGATGTGAGGAAATCTACATCTTACCCACATTGTCTTCATCAACACTCAATACAAAAAAAAGGAACATCTGTATAGAGAAAAATATTATGCTTACATCATCACCAAAGAGTGACTTTTCAGATGATGATCTCAGTTTTACTTAAAATGCATTCTTTGTTATACTTTAGTAAAGCATGGGAAAATGCATATGGGAAATGTTCTGTAAAGGCAGGGACAATCCATATTTTGTATGATTATGTTCGTAAATCTTTATTTCAGATCAATATGGTACAAGTTATTTTCAATGAGTAAGATAGGGTATGATTCAGTTGGTTGCGTTCTAAAAATGTATAACTTCATTTATTTCCAGAACTCTGTCTATAAAGATTTGCATTCTATTATCCCTGCTATTCTCAGACATCTACCAAAATATAATCATATCCCTCTAGTTTTGTTCTATTTCTTTTCTTTGCTCCTCTTAATTATGCCTTTTGTACCCCTGGTCTATGGTCTCTGTGTCTCTGATACATAGAGGTACTAATTTCACAAACCCCAAGGCTTGTCAGGTTAAAGATTAATGAGCAGACTATACCCAGAGGCTTTGGAAAGGTTAAGCACAATTACAAATGGGTATTTTATGTAATGCTGGAGATGTGCAAGCTGTTTTTTAAAAAAGGGCAAGAAAAAAGGTAATGAAACTTATGGGATTCATGTCAACTATTGTATCTCAAAAAAAAAGGTCTTGGTAAAATGAGAAATTAACATGCTAACTGAAAAGGATTGTTAAATTGTACCCTTTGTTTTATTACTGATTTAAAAACACACATCCACGCACAAAATCATATGGTAGAATTAAGTACAATCACAAGCCTGTTATATCATTGGCTTTTAATTTTACCTTTCTTCTTTATTATAAAAAAGTATCTTTTCATTTTAGAGTAAAAAAGTTATGGTTTGAAAAAATAAAAGAGTGGAACACTGGAAAAATTAAACAGTATTCAAAGAAGGATTATGTAGTTTCCACTGCAAATTTTATATGCACCATGAAAAGAGCTACTTTCTGTGGAAAAATAACTTAGAGCTTTTTAGGAGGACCAGTTACACAATCATTGTAAAATACAAGCTGAACATCTGGCCATTTCAGCACCATGAGATAGCATTAGGATTATAGTAATTAAAAGAAACCCAGTCAGTGTTTTACTCATTATAAAGTGTTACTAGGGTTAAAACATTTGTGTTTAAAAGTCAGAAAGCTATTGGTTTAATTGGAGGTGCTTTTCCCAAAAATGTTTCAGAACAAGGGAACCTGCTAGAATTAACTTTTCTCAGAATGAAAAAAATAATGAGAATATTGATCTCTAAATGTTGAGTTAAGAAGTGAGGATTTTGGGTAGCAAAGACATTAGGCATGAATAGTGTTAATTAATTTCTTTCCCACTATTCAAGCTCTTACTGAGGATAACCCTTTCTACTTGCCCACTAGATTTCTCCACTTCCTCCACCACCAGCCACTTCTCTGAAGTCTCTCACATTTGCATCAAGATTTTTTTTCTCTCTCCATTGAAATATTTCCAGTTGCAGATGAACATGAAAATTTTCATCTCATTAAAAAGTAGGAAAAAACACTTTATTGTCTCCATTACCCTTTTGTCTGCCACTCCATTTTCTCTATGACAAAATTTCTTGAAATATTTACCTATTTTTTCTGCCTCTCATATCTTGTTTCCCTCTCTTTCTTAAATTTGCTTCAATCAAGTTTTCATTTTAATAACTGAAATGGCTATAATTAAGGTTTTTGATGATCTTCCTAAATCCAGTGTACAGCCTCTGTCCTCCTCTCATGTTCAATGTGTGGCAAACACCCATTGCAGGACTCACATATACAACCAGACCTCCTTATCTTCAGGCTTTATATTTAAGGATTGAACTAACCTCCAACTAAAACTGTTTGGGAAAAAAGTCCAGAAAGTTCTAAAAAGCCAATGTTTTATTACTGATTTAAAAACACACATCCACGCACAAAATCATATGGTAGAATTAAGTACAATCACAAGCCTGTTATATCATTGGCTTTTAATTTTACCTTTCTTCTTTATTATAAAAAAGTATCTTTTCATTTTAGAGTAAAAAAGTTATGGTTTGAAAAAATAAAAGAGTGGAACACTGGAAAAATTAAACAGTATTCAAAGAAGGATTATGTAGTTTCCACTGCAAATTTTATATGCACCATGAAAAGAGCTACTTTCTGTGGAAAAATAACTTAGAGCTTTTTAGGAGGACCAGTTACACAATCATTGTAAAATACAAGCTGAACATCTGGCCATTTCAGCACCATGAGATAGCATTAGGATTATAGTAATTAAAAGAAACCCAGTCAGTGTTTTACTCATTATAAAGTGTTACTAGGGTTAAAACATTTGTGTTTAAAAGTCAGAAAGCTATTGGTTTAATTGGAGGTGCTTTTCCCAAAAATGTTTCAGAACAAGGGAACCTGCTAGAATTAACTTTTCTCAGAATGAAAAAAATAATGAGAATATTGATCTCTAAATGTTGAGTTAAGAAGTGAGGATTTTGGGTAGCAAAGACATTAGGCATGAATAGTGTTAATTAATTTCTTTCCCACTATTCAAGCTCTTACTGAGGATAACCCTTTCTACTTGCCCACTAGATTTCTCCACTTCCTCCACCACCAGCCACTTCTCTGAAGTCTCTCACATTTGCATCAAGATTTTTTTTCTCTCTCCATTGAAATATTTCCAGTTGCAGATGAACATGAAAATTTTCATCTCATTAAAAAGTAGGAAAAAACACTTTATTGTCTCCATTACCCTTTTGTCTGCCACTCCATTTTCTCTATGACAAAATTTCTTGAAATATTTACCTATTTTTTCTGCCTCTCATATCTTGTTTCCCTCTCTTTCTTAAATTTGCTTCAATCAAGTTTTCATTTTAATAACTGAAATGGCTATAATTAAGGTTTTTGATGATCTTCCTAAATCCAGTGTACAGCCTCTGTCCTCCTCTCATGTTCAATGTGTGGCAAACACCCATTGCAGGACTCACATATACAACCAGACCTCCTTATCTTCAGGCTTTATATTTAAGGATTGAACTAACCTCCAACTAAAACTGTTTGGGAAAAAAAAAAGTCCAGAAAGTTCTAAAAAAGCCAAAGTTGAATTCGCTGCACTCTGGCAACTGTTTACACAGCATTTACATTGCATTTACAAGTATTTAAATATCATTTGCATTGTACTTATAACAATTTACATAGCAGTTACTTGGTACTAGGTATTACAAATAACCTAGAGATGATTTAAAGTATACAAGAGGATGTACAGAGGATATATGCAAATCCACATCATTTTATAAAAGGAACTAGACCAAACACAGAAGCAGACTTGTAGACTTTGAATACAAACTTATGGTAGTCAAAGATTCCGGGGAAGGGGAGATAAGTTAGGAGGTTGGAATTAACATTTACACACTACAATATATAGAATATATGATCAATAAAGACTTAATATATATTACAGAGAAGGAATGGCAACCCACTCCTGTGTTCTTGTCCAGGAAATACTATGGACAGAGGAGTCTGGCTGGCTGCAGTCCATGGGGTCACAAGTCAGGCACAGCTGGGGACTAAGCAACAGCAGCAACTGTATAGCACAGGGAACTCTATTCTAAATAGTCTGTAAAAGCCTATAATGGAAAAAAATGGATATATATATACATGTATAACTAAATCAACTTGCTGTATGCCTGAAACTAGCACAACATTGCAAATCAACTATACAGTAAAACATGAAATTAAAATTAATTTAAAACAAATAGACTAAAGTATTCTCAGATATTGGTATCCATGGGGATCTTCCATGGATACTGACGGGTTGGAGTAATACCCTCCTTCTGTGTACATTTTCTTAACTTGACATCAAGAATATCTATAGGTAACTGGTTGTACACCTACCACTCTGATTGCTCTTTGCTTGTTCTTAACCTTTCTGAAATCTTATGGTTGTTTAGGAACAGCCCAAGGTCATCCTTGAATATGTTCTCTCTTTCAGAATTATTTTCATTGGTGAATTAATCCAGTCTCATGGTTTTAAATATCATGTTTAGGCTGTTGACTGATAGACTAGAATTTTTATTACTGACCAAATATCTATGTTCTGTCTCTCATTACACAAATCCTTTCTAGTTAAGTGGGCCCATTGGATTGACTATCACCTATAGGTGATGTCTATCTCTTCTATAGTGTTTAAAAGCTAATACAAAAGAAGCATCTGTACCCCAGTGTTCATTGCAGCTCTCTATACAATAGCTAGAACATGGAAGGAACCTGTATGCCCATTGACGAACGGATGGATACAAAAGCTCTGGTACATATATACAATGGAATACTACGTAAGCTGTAAAGAGAAATGCAGAAGAATCAGCCCTAATGAGGTGGCTGGATCCAGAATGTATCATAAAAAGTGAAGTCAGAAAGAGAAGGACAAATACAGTGTATTAACACATATATATGGAATCTAGTAGGATAGTGATGATGACACATGCAGTGAAGTGACAGAAAGGCAGACATGGACAGTGGACATATGGACATTGTGGAGAAGCAACAGAAGGTGGGAGGCATAAAGGAAGTAGCATGAAGGCCTGTACTATCATAAGTGAAGAAAATAGCTATAATCATTGCTCTGCGAGAAAAGGGGATCCTTCAGGGGTGCCGTGTGATGGTCGAAAGGCTTGGGAAGAGGGGGATATACATATGAGTAATCTGGGAACATACATATCTGTAAACAACAAAACTCTGTAAAAGTTAAAAGTAAAATAAAAGTTAAAAAAAAAAGCTAATACAAGTCACTCCCACATGGTGATGGTGATCCATGGTGAACATGAAGGCCTCATATACAAATAGTGGAATCCTGAGATAAAGTCAACTTAGAAGCAACCTAATCTAGAAAGGCGCTTCGACATATTGCAGACTTTTTATGAGCAATAAATAAAGCTTTTCCACTCTAAGCATAGGGTCAACAAACTTCTTTAGTAAAATGACAGATGATAATATTTCAAGCTTGTAGGCCATGCTGCCTCTGTTGCAGCTTTCTCCACTCTAACATAGTCTATTTGCTCTTTGCTTGTTCTTAGAAATCTTATGGTTGTTTAGGAACAGCCCAAGGTCATCCTTGAATATGTTCTCTCTTTCAGAATTATTTTCATTGGTGAATTAATCCAGTCTCATGGTTTTAAATATCATGTTTAGGCTGTTGACTGATAGACTAGAATTTTTATTACTGACCAAATATCTATGTTCTGTCTCTCATTACACAAATCCTTTCTAGTTAAGTGGGCCCATTGGATTGACTATCACCTATAGGTGATGTCTATCTCTTCTATAGTGTTTAAAAGCTAATACAAAAGAAGCATCTGTACCCCAGTGTTCATTGCAGCTCTCTATACAATAGCTAGAACATGGAAGGAACCTGTATGCCCATTGACGAACGGATGGATACAAAAGCTCTGGTACATATATACAATGGAATACTACGTAAGCTGTAAAGAGAAATGCAGAAGAATCAGCCCTAATGAGGTGGCTGGATCCAGAATGTATCATAAAAAGTGAAGTCAGAAAGAGAAGGACAAATACAGTGTATTAACACATATATATGGAATCTAGTAGGATAGTGATGATGACACATGCAGTGAAGTGACAGAAAGGCAGACATGGACAGTGGACATATGGACATTGTGGAGAAGCAACAGAAGGTGGGAGGCATAAAGGAAGTAGCATGAAGGCCTGTACTATCATAAGTGAAGAAAATAGCTATAATCATTGCTCTGCGAGAAAAGGGGATCCTTCAGGGGTGCCGTGTGATGGTCGAAAGGCTTGGGAAGAGGGGGATATACATATGAGTAATCTGGGAACATACATATCTGTAAACAACAAAACTCTGTAAAAGTTAAAAGTAAAATAAAAGTTAAAAAAAAAAGCTAATACAAGTCACTCCCACATGGTGATGGTGATCCATGGTGAACATGAAGGCCTCATATACAAATAGTGGAATCCTGAGATAAAGTCAACTTAGAAGCAACCTAATCTAGAAAGGCGCTTCGACATATTGCAGACTTTTTATGAGCAATAAATAAAGCTTTTCCACTCTAAGCATAGGGTCAACAAACTTCTTTAGTAAAATGACAGATGATAATATTTCAAGCTTGTAGGCCATGCTGCCTCTGTTGCAGCCTCTCAATTCTGCCATTTTTGTAAAAATGAACAGCCATACGCACAATATAAATGACTCAGAGTGTAGTTGTGTTCCAGCAAAAGCTTATTTAACTGAAACGGGTGGTGGACTGAATTTGGTCCATGGACCATGGTTTGCCAACCCCTGTTCAAAGTTGCTGAGAATTTGATGTTTCTTTATGACCATAGTACATAACCTAGTCTATATGGATTAATACAACTGTCAAATATATGTGTTCATTCCATGTCCCCATGCACATATATGATTGACTAGGCTTCTACTCTCTCCTTTTAAAATAATTTACTTTATTCTCAATCCCAAAGGTGAGTGTCATATTAAAATAGGATAAATCAGATCATGTCACTGTTTGGCTCCAAATTATCTAGTAACTTTCTATTTAGCAAAAGTCTTAAATTGTCAAAAAAAAAAAAAAGGCTGCAATTAGGGTAACCATGCATTCCAGTATTGCTAGAATAGTACCCAAGTATAATTAAGTTCATCTCCTTTCACTTCCAAAAATGTGCTAAACCGGTTCAATCCCTGGCCTGGGAAGATCCCACATGCTGTGGAGCAGCTGGACCGATATGTCCAACTACTGAGCCGGAGCTCTGGAGCGCATGCGCCCAGAGCTGGTGCTCTGCAGTGAGAGAGGCCACTGCTGTGGAAGGCCCACACAGGCCAAAGAACAAAGATGGATGAAAACAGATAAATGAAAGACCAACAGAAAAGGCCAAAAAAAAAAGTGCTAAAACAATAAGTAATATATAACAGAAAGCTTAAGAGAAGTCAACTCCTCACATCACCTCAGTGGGCATTTTTGCTACTATTTTTCCATATTTCATATTGATTTAGAAATATTCGCATTCTTGTTATCTCAATGTGATTTTCCTCAACTGCTTTGTTTTCAATTGTATACCATCTGTCAATCTACTTTGCTCCTTTGTTTACTTCTTTTCACCATAACACTTATGATTATCTATGATATATGAGTCTGAAAAATGTCCTTACTTATTTCATTTACTATAAATCTTCTCACTTTAGAATGCACCCCCCCCCATACAATCAGGTGCTTCCCCCAATTATTAGGTTTGGCAACAGCTATAACTAATATTGTAGGCCATCTGTAAATATTTTTGAATGGATAGCATTTATAATGAAATGACTCAGAGTGTAGTTGTGTTCCAGCAAAAGCTTATTTAACTGAAACGGGTGGTGGACTGAATTTGGTCCATGGACCATGGTTTGCCAACCCCTGTTCAAAGTTGCTGAGAATTTGATGTTTCTTTATGACCATAGTACATAACCTAGTCTATATGGATTAATACAACTGTCAAATATATGTGTTCATTCCATGTCCCCATGCACATATATGATTGACTAGGCTTCTACTCTCTCCTTTTAAAATAATTTACTTTATTCTCAATCCCAAAGGTGAGTGTCATATTAAAATAGGATAAATCAGATCATGTCACTGTTTGGCTCCAAATTATCTAGTAACTTTCTATTTAGCAAAAGTCTTAAATTGTCAAAAAAAAAAAAAAGGCTGCAATTAGGGTAACCATGCATTCCAGTATTGCTAGAATAGTACCCAAGTATAATTAAGTTCATCTCCTTTCACTTCCAAAAATGTGCTAAACCGGTTCAATCCCTGGCCTGGGAAGATCCCACATGCTGTGGAGCAGCTGGACCGATATGTCCAACTACTGAGCCGGAGCTCTGGAGCGCATGCGCCCAGAGCTGGTGCTCTGCAGTGAGAGAGGCCACTGCTGTGGAAGGCCCACACAGGCCAAAGAACAAAGATGGATGAAAACAGATAAATGAAAGACCAACAGAAAAGGCCAAAAAAAAAAGTGCTAAAACAATAAGTAATATATAACAGAAAGCTTAAGAGAAGTCAACTCCTCACATCACCTCAGTGGGCATTTTTGCTACTATTTTTCCATATTTCATATTGATTTAGAAATATTCGCATTCTTGTTATCTCAATGTGATTTTCCTCAACTGCTTTGTTTTCAATTGTATACCATCTGTCAATCTACTTTGCTCCTTTGTTTACTTCTTTTCACCATAACACTTATGATTATCTATGATATATGAGTCTGAAAAATGTCCTTACTTATTTCATTTACTATAAATCTTCTCACTTTAGAATGCACCCCCCCCCATACAATCAGGTGCTTCCCCCAATTATTAGGTTTGGCAACAGCTATAACTAATATTGTAGGCCATCTGTAAATATTTTTGAATGGATAGCATTTATAATGAAATGCTGGGGATTGCTGTACTCAGTTGCTTCAGTCATGTCTAACTCTCTAAGACCCTATGGACTGTTACTTGCCAGGATCCTCCATTCATGGGATTCTCCAGCCTAGAATACTGGAGTGGGTTGCCATTTCCTTTGCCAAATAATGAGACTTGCTTCACTTCAATTTCAGTTACATTCAGCTAATTTAAGGATGATCTGCATCTTAGCCTTTAAGAACTTAGGGAAGCAGAGACTTAAGGAAGGATTAAGAGACAATACCGTATTTGGAAGTTCTAAGTCTTCAATACAAATGAGGAAAGAATGAAGTTAATGAGAATATTATGAGTAGTAATGTAACGTGACATATGACAATGTTTGCCATTCTTTCTAAATGAACTGCTTAAAGATCCAGTTTTCTTCACGGGGGATTTTACTGAAGCACATAGAATACCTCTTGATCGGTCAAATAGGAAACCCTTCCTTTGAAATAGTCTATTAGAGGGACAGCAGATTGATCTATTCTGCTCACTTCTGTCTTGTGTTTCTCATTGGTCAGTGTTAGCTTTCTGAGATGTAATGCCCCTGAACATTCTGCTTGCTACATTTGACTCTTCTGCAGTTTCACAGAAAGCCAGATCTTAAACCCCATAGTGTGTTGGTTTATTTAAGTTTGCTTGTGTTTCAAAGAGCTGATTATATGTGGGTAGTTGACATCAGGCAGAGAAACAGGGCTGGGAGATCAGTGGAGCACCAGAGGTGGAGCAAGAGGTTGAATGTGTGTCATGGAAGTTGGAGAAAATCTGAGAGGGTACCTACAAGGGGGTTTTATAAACTATCTTTTAAGCATTGGTCATATCCATATATCATGATCACAATTACTATATGAACTTCATTTTTGCAGGGAAATACACATATTGGTTACACTTTTTCGTTTTGTTAGCAATATAATATTGACTTGTGACTAGGTTAGGTAGTTGAGTAGACTAAACATTTAGTTTTGAATGCAAAGTTATTAAAACATGTTAAATATTAAAAGTGCCAAATTCTCACTTTAAAAAGAATGCACCCCCCATACAATCAGGTGCTTCCCCCAATTATTAGGTTTGGCAACAGCTATAACTAATATTGTAGGCCATCTGTAAATATTTTTGAATGGATAGCATTTATAATGAAATGCTGGGGATTGCTGTACTCAGTTGCTTCAGTCATGTCTAACTCTCTAAGACCCTATGGACTGTTACTTGCCAGGATCCTCCATTCATGGGATTCTCCAGCCTAGAATACTGGAGTGGGTTGCCATTTCCTTTGCCAAATAATGAGACTTGCTTCACTTCAATTTCAGTTACATTCAGCTAATTTAAGGATGATCTGCATCTTAGCCTTTAAGAACTTAGGGAAGCAGAGACTTAAGGAAGGATTAAGAGACAATACCGTATTTGGAAGTTCTAAGTCTTCAATACAAATGAGGAAAGAATGAAGTTAATGAGAATATTATGAGTAGTAATGTAACGTGACATATGACAATGTTTGCCATTCTTTCTAAATGAACTGCTTAAAGATCCAGTTTTCTTCACGGGGGATTTTACTGAAGCACATAGAATACCTCTTGATCGGTCAAATAGGAAACCCTTCCTTTGAAATAGTCTATTAGAGGGACAGCAGATTGATCTATTCTGCTCACTTCTGTCTTGTGTTTCTCATTGGTCAGTGTTAGCTTTCTGAGATGTAATGCCCCTGAACATTCTGCTTGCTACATTTGACTCTTCTGCAGTTTCACAGAAAGCCAGATCTTAAACCCCATAGTGTGTTGGTTTATTTAAGTTTGCTTGTGTTTCAAAGAGCTGATTATATGTGGGTAGTTGACATCAGGCAGAGAAACAGGGCTGGGAGATCAGTGGAGCACCAGAGGTGGAGCAAGAGGTTGAATGTGTGTCATGGAAGTTGGAGAAAATCTGAGAGGGTACCTACAAGGGGGTTTTATAAACTATCTTTTAAGCATTGGTCATATCCATATATCATGATCACAATTACTATATGAACTTCATTTTTGCAGGGAAATACACATATTGGTTTCACTTTTTTCGTTTTGTTAGCAATATAATATTGACTTGTGACTAGGTTAGGTAGTTGAGTAGACTAAACATTTAGTTTTGAATGCAAAGTTATTAAAAACATGTTAAATATATAGGACAAAGTGCCATGTGGTTAGAATCTGACCTGTAGAGAAGTCCTACAGCCCTTGAAAACTAACTTGCAGAAACTGCTCTATCAACGTCTAAACTGTGGAGTGTGAGAGTGTACTCGGGTAGACTGGGAACAACCAATGTTTACTGCCAGTTCCTCAAAGGACAGAGTCATAAACATCCACTGTCTGCCCTCTCAGAGCAAGTTGAGGTTCTGTCCTGGTAACTACAGTGCTGGGATTGGAGTTGTGTCATGAGTAATACTGATTTCCTCAAAGGAAAATGTAACCTCAAACAACAAAAGAACAGATGTATTCATTCTTCTGGAAAGTGTACTATCTAATCCTCATTCAGAGGCACATGTGACCATTTCTCCCAGTAAAGTAAAACAGAACCTACTTTTGGATTCAAAATCTCTGTGCAGGTTAGTCATCACTAACTTAGTTCAGACACAGGTCTGAACATAGAGCCATTCAATAAAAGATAACTAGATTGCTTGATGGCTAGATGTGCATGCTCCCTTTAAACATGTTATGTCCAAAGTAGTAGTTCTCTAACCTTCAATATCTATATATATTCAATAAGCAAACATTTTCTCAGCACCCCTTATTTCTGAATTAAAAACATAGTATATTAGGTTAGAGGAAGAGATAAATTAGGAGTTGAGAATTAGCATACACACAGTACTATGTATAAAATTGTTAAAAAAACAAGGACTTAAACCTGTGTAGCACAGGGAACTATACTCAATATCTTATAATAATCTTTAATGAAAAAATAATCCAAAAAATATAACAGAATAATTTTGCTATATACTTGAAACTAGCACAGCATTGTAAATTGACTATGTCTCAATAAAAGAAAAGAATTATTTAGGGATATATGGGATTTGGTCTCTAGGTGTTTAAGTCATACTTCAGTAATTATCTCTCCATCATTGACATATGAAGACATTCTAATGCTAAATCTGCAAATCTATTTTATAAACTCACTATCTAAGATAGACATTCAGGATCTTTGAGCATCAAATGGAGAGCTTTACACAGTTTAGATGTATTTTGAATAGCCTAGCACATGCAGTTATTAAGTATTCATGATTGTCTCCTAATTTCAAAATTAGTTATGAAATCAGAGCGCATAATCTACTTTTTACATTTTCATAGCAAAGCTATTTAGAAACAAAAATTAGAATGTCCTTTTTCATCTGCAATAAATAAAATGTCTCTCCATATCTTATTAAGAAATGATGTTATGACCATGATTCCTTTGTTAGTTCATTGATTTTATGGTTGTTTAAGTAATACGATGATAAAGAGAAACAAGCAATACAGTTGGAAAGGAGAAACCGTTTGGAAACCTTGACCCACTTTAGGCCCAGATCAAAATGGATTTGCCAAGACTTTGCTCCCAAGGAGACTTTAATAGAAATAGTATCTACAAAACTAACAATAGCAGAGCAGAAATCAATTAAGAAACAGTTTCTTAGACTTGTATAACCCCTGTCCTTTGATTAAAATTTTCCTTCCTGATTTTGTTATTAGTTGGAATTTTAACTGTTGTTTTCCTAGGAACATTTCCACTAATGAAAAGGTCTTTCAATTGGACAGCTTTAGAGATATAACAAGATTTTGTCCATTAAAAGGAGCTGTTTTCGTATTAATATGAAATAAACCAATGACTGAAAATAGAATATGACAAAGTCAAACTAAGAATAGAAGATAGTTTCCAGAAAGGAGAAGAAAATCAAAGGAGTTGAGCGACAACCATTGGTGCAGTTTAAGTGCACATGGTACGTTGGAAGGTCCAGTTCAAGTTACAGGGTGGCCCAAAAGAGCACTTGCCAGCATTTAGTATTCGCTTTCATAGGTTATGCTCTGTAAACTTCCCAACAACTTGATTACTATTATTTTCTGCACTATCAGACACACACACACACACACACGCACACGCACACACACACAAAGACTCAGAAGGATTTGAAAACTTGCTCCAAATCACATACATCAATAGTTCTCGAACTTCTGAGTACAGAATCACTTGCAGAAATATTAAAATCCAAGTAATCTGTCCACATTAGCCTCCCATTAAGCATTTAGTCTGATGTTTTTATGACCTCTCCACTGTTCACCTTGAGTGTGAGAAACCCTAACATGGACAGCAAACTGCAAATCCAGGATGCAAATATAGATCAAGTCTATTTTCCTGTGTCCACAAAAAGAACTAAATCTCAACCAAAAGCAGAGTTGGACAGAAAATAAAATTGATCGTGTGTCTAACACTCAGTGTCCCTTTTCTACTGCTCATTTGGACATCAACATTGCACGCGACATTAATTAACCTTGGACATAAAGAAAATGTGTTTCCCTTCCAATGAAAAGAGTTTTCTCTGAGCACTTGTTTTAGGATTCTATTCTATGAACACTAACTCTATGGATTAAATTGACTACTCCTTTGCTATACATTGAAATTTAGGTAGTTTCAAAGTTTTGTCTGGTAGCAATATGGGAGATAAATAGAAAACATGGCTAAGGTTTTGTCCGGAGAAGTAGGAACTGCCATGGTTGTGATTGCTTGCCCCAAGGAGGATCAAAGGTGCTGAAGCTCTGAGGTTTTATGGTGTTACCAATTCCCCCATTGCACATTTGAATTCAGTATCACAAAGATTTAGAAGCATGGCTTATCATCAATAGTAATGTGTGGATGCACTGTGATCAAGTAAATTCTGCTATTGAAGCATTTCCTTTTCTCAGTGATTATTTATTAAATTGTAATAATTCCTTCCTTTTCAAATGAGAAAGGGAACATAAGTTTTGAAAAATTTAAGCTTAATCTTTGTAAATTGCACAAAGTCAAACTAAGAATAGAAGATAGTTTCCAGAAAGGAGAAGAAAATCAAAGGAGTTGAGCGACAACCATTGGTGCAGTTTAAGTGCACATGGTACGTTGGAAGGTCCAGTTCAAGTTACAGGGTGGCCCAAAAGAGCACTTGCCAGCATTTAGTATTCGCTTTCATAGGTTATGCTCTGTAAACTTCCCAACAACTTGATTACTATTATTTTCTGCACTATCAGACACACACACACACACACACACGCACACGCACACACACACAAAGACTCAGAAGGATTTGAAAACTTGCTCCAAATCACATACATCAATAGTTCTCGAACTTCTGAGTACAGAATCACTTGCAGAAATATTAAAATCCAAGTAATCTGTCCACATTAGCCTCCCATTAAGCATTTAGTCTGATGTTTTTATGACCTCTCCACTGTTCACCTTGAGTGTGAGAAACCCTAACATGGACAGCAAACTGCAAATCCAGGATGCAAATATAGATCAAGTCTATTTTCCTGTGTCCACAAAAAGAACTAAATCTCAACCAAAAGCAGAGTTGGACAGAAAATAAAATTGATCGTGTGTCTAACACTCAGTGTCCCTTTTCTACTGCTCATTTGGACATCAACATTGCACGCGACATTAATTAACCTTGGACATAAAGAAAATGTGTTTCCCTTCCAATGAAAAGAGTTTTCTCTGAGCACTTGTTTTAGGATTCTATTCTATGAACACTAACTCTATGGATTAAATTGACTACTCCTTTGCTATACATTGAAATTTAGGTAGTTTCAAAGTTTTGTCTGGTAGCAATATGGGAGATAAATAGAAAACATGGCTAAGGTTTTGTCCGGAGAAGTAGGAACTGCCATGGTTGTGATTGCTTGCCCCAAGGAGGATCAAAGGTGCTGAAGCTCTGAGGTTTTATGGTGTTACCAATTCCCCCATTGCACATTTGAATTCAGTATCACAAAGATTTAGAAGCATGGCTTATCATCAATAGTAATGTGTGGATGCACTGTGGTCAAGTAAATTCTGCTATTGAAGCATTTCCTTTTCTCAGTGATTATTTATTAAATTGTAATAATTCCTTCCTTTTCAAATGAGAAAGGGAACATAAGTTTTGTTTTTCTTTATCCTCAAAACATTAAAGCACTTAATCTCTTTGTCTCAAAGTTGCACTAGCTGAATTTGCAAATTTAAGGTTTGGTTTGGCAGAGATCAATCAGTGAAATAAGAATACATTCCTATCACATTTCTATACTTTTTGTATGATGCTAGAAGAGAAACATTCTAAATTATTTTTATTACTTGACAATAGTTTTAGGGCTTGTCAACCCACTCCAGTATTCTTGCCTGGGTAATCCCATGGGCAGAGGAGCCTGACAGGCTAGAGTCCATGCGGTTGCAAAGAGTCAGATATGACTGACCATGCATGCATGCAGTTTGTTCTAATCTTCCTTCAAGTTTAAATCAAAGACTCCATGATCATGGAGTTCAGTTTTAGATCTATTTCCTATTGTCACAAGCATTTATTGGACATGCTATCAACACATTTTTCTTTTAGATATTCTTTATTGAATTTGTGTGTATATTTATTTTTATTTTATATTGACCTCTAGTTGATTTATGATGTGTTAGTTTCAGGTGTACAGCGAAGTGATTCTGTTATATATACACGCATCTATTCTTTCTCAAGTTCTTTTCCCATTTAAGTTATTACAGAGTATTGAGCAGAGTTCTCCTGTGCTATTCAGTTGGTCTTTGTTGGTTGCCTATTTAAAATACAGTAGTGTGTATATGTCAACCCCCAATTCCCAATGAACACTAACTCTATGGATTAAATTGACTACTCCTTTGCTATACATTGAAATTTAGGTAGTTTCAAAGTTTTGTCTGGTAGCAATATGGGAGATAAATAGAAAACATGGCTAAGGTTTTGTCCGGAGAAGTAGGAACTGCCATGGTTGTGATTGCTTGCCCCAAGGAGGATCAAAGGTGCTGAAGCTCTGAGGTTTTATGGTGTTACCAATTCCCCCATTGCACATTTGAATTCAGTATCACAAAGATTTAGAAGCATGGCTTATCATCAATAGTAATGTGTGGATGCACTGTGGTCAAGTAAATTCTGCTATTGAAGCATTTCCTTTTCTCAGTGATTATTTATTAAATTGTAATAATTCCTTCCTTTTCAAATGAGAAAGGGAACATAAGTTTTGTTTTTCTTTATCCTCAAAACATTAAAGCACTTAATCTCTTTGTCTCAAAGTTGCACTAGCTGAATTTGCAAATTTAAGGTTTGGTTTGGCAGAGATCAATCAGTGAAATAAGAATACATTCCTATCACATTTCTATACTTTTTGTATGATGCTAGAAGAGAAACATTCTAAATTATTTTTATTACTTGACAATAGTTTTAGGGCTTGTCAACCCACTCCAGTATTCTTGCCTGGGTAATCCCATGGGCAGAGGAGCCTGACAGGCTAGAGTCCATGCGGTTGCAAAGAGTCAGATATGACTGACCATGCATGCATGCAGTTTGTTCTAATCTTCCTTCAAGTTTAAATCAAAGACTCCATGATCATGGAGTTCAGTTTTAGATCTATTTCCTATTGTCACAAGCATTTATTGGACATGCTATCAACACATTTTTCTTTTAGATATTCTTTATTGAATTTGTGTGTATATTTATTTTTATTTTATATTGACCTCTAGTTGATTTATGATGTGTTAGTTTCAGGTGTACAGCGAAGTGATTCTGTTATATATACACGCATCTATTCTTTCTCAAGTTCTTTTCCCATTTAAGTTATTACAGAGTATTGAGCAGAGTTCTCCTGTGCTATTCAGTTGGTCTTTGTTGGTTGCCTATTTAAAATACAGTAGTGTGTATATGTCAACCCCCAATTCCCAATTTATCTCCTGCTACTTTTCTCCTTTCATAACAAGTTTGTATTCTAAATCTGTATGTTTATTTTTTGTATATAAGTTATTTATATTCCTTTTTAGATTCTGCATTTAAATGATATTATAGAAGATTTGTCTTGCTCTATGCGATCTACTTCACTTACTATGATAATCCCCAAGTCCATCCATGTTGCTGCAAATATCATTATTTCATTATTTTTAATGGTTGAATAGTATTCTATTTTATATATGTTGATGGACATTTAGGATGCTTCCACATCTTGGCTATTTTAAACAATGCTACAATGAACAATGTAACATTTGTATTCTTTCAAACCACATTTTGTCTTTCTCTCTCTCTCTCTCTATGTATATATGCCTAGGAGCAGAATTACTAGATGATATCATGTCTATTTTTAGTTTTGTAAGGAGCTTCCATATTGTTCTCCATGGTGATTGTATGAGTCTTTCAATCTTAAATTTACAGCTCACTGCTCTAGGTCAGTTTAATGGAAAAGGAATAGCCAAACAATTAATTGAAAGATAAAAGTGAATGCTATCTGACAACAGCATATAACATGGATATTAGACAATTGATACCTTCATTTCACTATTAGAGACCAGACCTTAAGCCAGTCAAGATACTGGATGAAAAGTCAGGGCCAAGACAACAGATAAAGAGGGCTAGACCAGGGGGCAAAATCATAGATAACAGGGCCTAGAAAAGAGGTGAAAAAATTAGGGTCAGAAAAAAGGGAAGGACAAAAGAATACATAAGTAAGAAGTCGGTATACAAGTACCAAATGTAGAGAAGAATAATAGCCATAAAGAAAAACAGATCTATTTTCATATAAAATGATATAAGGACATACTTCTAAAATGTGAATACATAAGAAACCAATCCAAAGAGGTTGTACTGACAAATATCCAAAGAAAAAAGCTGAAAATGCCTTAATTGTTCAAGTAATTAATCATTTAACAAAGTGATTATTTGCAGTTGATGATTATAACTTGGCCTGCTTTCATGACTGAGCATGACAGTTGAGTTCTAGTTCTACTCTGTCAATAATCATCAAAAATTTACATTATAGTTTCTCTGAGTTTCAGTTTTCTGAAACAAGGCAAGGAAAGATTAGGGGTATACAGGGATAGAGAAGAGAGATTTCACTTCCAAGATTCTGCAGCTCAAAAACACAGCCTCATGGTAAGGGAAGAATAGGAGGAGAAAGTACAGAAAATGAGGAGGGCATTGCACACCAGCCACAAGACTGGGAGGCAGTGCAAGAGTTTGTTATTCAATACCTTACAAAGGAAGCAATGAACCAGTGCTTAAATCAGAATTCTTAAAGGTCGTGGGGAAAATGCAAAGAGAAAGGCATGGTAAGACCCAAGCAATGGTGGTGCTGAATCTGGCTTATGTATTACATTGAGGTGGAAAAAGTTGGTGAAGATTCACTGTGGGAACGATAAACATATCTTTTAGTTGGGCGCCACTTAAGATTTCCTTTTAACCTGATCATCTCTGTGATTTAGGATGCCCCCAGGATTCTTTCCTTTCAGGGAAATCTGTTGTCCCCAGAGCCAATCAATCAAGGCTTCTTTCACATTAGCCTTTCTAAATCCATCTCAACATTGTCAGCTCTTACCAACACAAAACTATGAGCCAGAAAAATGAAACCCTTTTCTTTTAAATCTTTATGGGTAAGGACAATTGATACCTTCATTTCACTATTAGAGACCAGACCTTAAGCCAGTCAAGATACTGGATGAAAAGTCAGGGCCAAGACAACAGATAAAGAGGGCTAGACCAGGGGGCAAAATCATAGATAACAGGGCCTAGAAAAGAGGTGAAAAAATTAGGGTCAGAAAAAAGGGAAGGACAAAAGAATACATAAGTAAGAAGTCGGTATACAAGTACCAAATGTAGAGAAGAATAATAGCCATAAAGAAAAACAGATCTATTTTCATATAAAATGATATAAGGACATACTTCTAAAATGTGAATACATAAGAAACCAATCCAAAGAGGTTGTACTGACAAATATCCAAAGAAAAAAGCTGAAAATGCCTTAATTGTTCAAGTAATTAATCATTTAACAAAGTGATTATTTGCAGTTGATGATTATAACTTGGCCTGCTTTCATGACTGAGCATGACAGTTGAGTTCTAGTTCTACTCTGTCAATAATCATCAAAAATTTACATTATAGTTTCTCTGAGTTTCAGTTTTCTGAAACAAGGCAAGGAAAGATTGGGGGTATACAGGGATAGAGAAGAGAGATTTCACTTCCAAGATTCTGCAGCTCAAAAACACAGCCTCATGGTAAGGGAAGAATAGGAGGAGAAAGTACAGAAAATGAGGAGGGCATTGCACACCAGCCACAAGACTGGGAGGCAGTGCAAGAGTTTGTTATTCAATACCTTACAAAGGAAGCAATGAACCAGTGCTTAAATCAGAATTCTTAAAGGTCGTGGGGAAAATGCAAAGAGAAAGGCATGGTAAGACCCAAGCAATGGTGGTGCTGAATCTGGCTTATGTATTACATTGAGGTGGAAAAAGTTGGTGAAGATTCACTGTGGGAACGATAAACATATCTTTTAGTTGGGCGCCACTTAAGATTTCCTTTTAACCTGATCATCTCTGTGATTTAGGATGCCCCCAGGATTCTTTCCTTTCAGGGAAATCTGTTGTCCCCAGAGCCAATCAATCAAGGCTTCTTTCACATTAGCCTTTCTAAATCCATCTCAACATTGTCAGCTCTTACCAACACAAAACTATGAGCCAGAAAAATGAACCCTATCTTCTATCCTTCTTTTTGAAATATTCAGCTGGTAATGGAGGTAAAATGGAGCCAGAGGTGTATTACAAGCCTGGAAACTGGGGAGTAGAAGGAAGCAAAAATAGGACCCACTGCAGAGGCTTGGCCCCAGCACAAGAGGCAGTTAAGGCCATGCAAGCACCCAACAGAACCTAGCAAGACTAGTGTGCTCATAAAAGAAGGGAGAGCAATGATGGTGTATAGAGGAGATATGAGGGGGAATGTAACCAGGATTTGTTGAATTTAGGGGTAAGCAGGTAGTATTATTGCTTGGGGAATTCCATCGTTCATCCAAAGAGTCAGACATGACTGAGCAACTTTACTTTCACTTTCAGGCCATATTTAACAGGAATGGAACTTATAATTTTATAAAAAAAAAAAAAAAAGAGTCAAATGGACCAGAAAAGAACAAAAGTCTTTTAAACAGAAGCAAAATCGAAGGCAGGAATGAGGTACTATGCATAGAGAAGTGACACCAGTAACCCCCAAGAACATCCTTCCTAATGGGAAAAAGAGGGCTGTGAGTTTGCTTCACAAAGTGGAGCTAATTAGGAGATGCTCTATAGTCTCTTTTTTGTCTCCTACGGCTTAGCTGCCCTGTCTTCTTACCATCCCAATGAAGGTGACCCGAGAAGCTGGAGTCCGTTTAAGCAGAGTGAAGAATTTGGAGGTATACAAAAGCAAGCCACACATAAAAAGCAAGAAGAATGCACAGAGAGAAGGCCTGTGTTTAGCTCCTGAGTCTCCACAGAGCAGTTAGTTTGTGGCATTTGTACTTGGTATGCATAATCAATGCCTGCTCATTTGTGTTTTAGGAAAATCTTTCCACTTCCCCAACCCTCCAAAACCATGATTGTGTCAGTTGCAAGGATATAATTTTGAGTGATAGTGCTTTGTTCCTAGTTTTGTGGTTAATTCTCACAATGGCTAATATGACTGTGTTTTGGCCCCAGGATTCTTTCCTTTCAGGGAAATCTGTTGTCCCCAGAGCCAATCAATCAAGGCTTCTTTCACATTAGCCTTTCTAAATCCATCTCAACATTGTCAGCTCTTACCAACACAAAACTATGAGCCAGAAAAATGAACCCTATCTTCTATCCTTCTTTTTGAAATATTCAGCTGGTAATGGAGGTAAAATGGAGCCAGAGGTGTATTACAAGCCTGGAAACTGGGGAGTAGAAGGAAGCAAAAATAGGACCCACTGCAGAGGCTTGGCCCCAGCACAAGAGGCAGTTAAGGCCATGCAAGCACCCAACAGAACCTAGCAAGACTAGTGTGCTCATAAAAGAAGGGAGAGCAATGATGGTGTATAGAGGAGATATGAGGGGGAATGTAACCAGGATTTGTTGAATTTAGGGGTAAGCAGGTAGTATTATTGCTTGGGGAATTCCATCGTTCATCCAAAGAGTCAGACATGACTGAGCAACTTTACTTTCACTTTCAGGCCATATTTAACAGGAATGGAACTTATAATTTTATAAAAAAAAAAAAAAAAGAGTCAAATGGACCAGAAAAGAACAAAAGTCTTTTAAACAGAAGCAAAATCGAAGGCAGGAATGAGGTACTATGCATAGAGAAGTGACACCAGTAACCCCCAAGAACATCCTTCCTAATGGGAAAAAGAGGGCTGTGAGTTTGCTTCACAAAGTGGAGCTAATTAGGAGATGCTCTATAGTCTCTTTTTTGTCTCCTACGGCTTAGCTGCCCTGTCTTCTTACCATCCCAATGAAGGTGACCCGAGAAGCTGGAGTCCGTTTAAGCAGAGTGAAGAATTTGGAGGTATACAAAAGCAAGCCACACATAAAAAGCAAGAAGAATGCACAGAGAGAAGGCCTGTGTTTAGCTCCTGAGTCTCCACAGAGCAGTTAGTTTGTGGCATTTGTACTTGGTATGCATAATCAATGCCTGCTCATTTGTGTTTTAGGAAAATCTTTCCCACTTCCCCCCAACCCTCCAAAACCATGATTGTGTCAGTTGCAAGGATATAATTTTGAGTGATAGTGCTTTGTTCCTAGTTTTGTGGTTAATTCTCACAATGGCTAATATGACTGTGGCTTTCTCCTGACATCATTTCCACTGAAGAAAAACTCATTATGTTCAATGACTCAGGTCCTCTTGTGGTCAGTTTGCAGAAAGAAAAACAGGGTTTTGTCATGCCTAAATGAGGGCTCACTGTCAGAAAGTGTTCACTTATTGAAGGTGCAGAAGCCATCTCCACCAATGAAACAGGAAGGAGGAAGAAAGGAACACCTGTTCAAAGAATGATATAGACGTTGAAGATATAACAAAACCTGGTTAGAGCTCACTGGGTCCAAGATGACGGAAGATTGACTTCTAAGGGACCTTGAGCTTCATTATGCACTCACTGTAATACATTAACAGGTGCTAAGCAATGCACTGCAGGCGCCATGACAGTTCCCAGGTAAAAAAGTAGATAATGACTCAGTTCCTAGAAATCCCGGCCCCTCCCCTCAAGGACCTCCATTTGGGAACCCACCCCAAGAACTCCTCTGAGATCTGGGACATCCTTGACCCATCCCATTCTCCTACAACACCCTTCATTAATTCCAAGGCTTCACTGAGGCCATCTCTGGATAAGGCCATCTCTGCCATATTACAGCTCAGGGGGAAAGAAAACCCAACTGTATCTGCTGCTATTATTTCTAATTAATGTTAATCTCCATAATTAAGTTTGTTTTGTTGTCAAGCTATGGAATAAAGCTACAGAAGCAAATAGGAACTATTAATATAATTGATTCCATCACTAGGGTGGGTACTTGAGGAGAGTCACATGTTAGTTTGCTTCTTTTATCGGATACCTATGGTTCTGAAAAATACAGTGAGGTATAACTAATGTCCTCAGGCTGGAAAATGAATACATGCATTGGAATGCTATTTGCCCAACAAAGCAAGGTCACCACAGCTGAACAGCAATTTCAGATGCATAATCAATGCCTGCTCATTTGTGTTTTAGGAAAATCTTTCCACTTCCCCAACCCTCCAAAACCATGATTGTGTCAGTTGCAAGGATATAATTTTGAGTGATAGTGCTTTGTTCCTAGTTTTGTGGTTAATTCTCACAATGGCTAATATGACTGTGGCTTTCTCCTGACATCATTTCCACTGAAGAAAAACTCATTATGTTCAATGACTCAGGTCCTCTTGTGGTCAGTTTGCAGAAAGAAAAACAGGGTTTTGTCATGCCTAAATGAGGGCTCACTGTCAGAAAGTGTTCACTTATTGAAGGTGCAGAAGCCATCTCCACCAATGAAACAGGAAGGAGGAAGAAAGGAACACCTGTTCAAAGAATGATATAGACGTTGAAGATATAACAAAACCTGGTTAGAGCTCACTGGGTCCAAGATGACGGAAGATTGACTTCTAAGGGACCTTGAGCTTCATTATGCACTCACTGTAATACATTAACAGGTGCTAAGCAATGCACTGCAGGCGCCATGACAGTTCCCAGGTAAAAAAGTAGATAATGACTCAGTTCCTAGAAATCCCGGCCCCTCCCCTCAAGGACCTCCATTTGGGAACCCACCCCAAGAACTCCTCTGAGATCTGGGACATCCTTGACCCATCCCATTCTCCTACAACACCCTTCATTAATTCCAAGGCTTCACTGAGGCCATCTCTGGATAAGGCCATCTCTGCCATATTACAGCTCAGGGGGAAAGAAAACCCAACTGTATCTGCTGCTATTATTTCTAATTAATGTTAATCTCCATAATTAAGTTTGTTTTGTTGTCAAGCTATGGAATAAAGCTACAGAAGCAAATAGGAACTATTAATATAATTGATTCCATCACTAGGGTGGGTACTTGAGGAGAGTCACATGTTAGTTTGCTTCTTTTTATCGGATACCTATGGTTCTGAAAAATACAGTGAGGTATAACTAATGTCCTCAGGCTGGAAAATGAATACATGCATTGGAATGCTATTTGCCCAACAAAGCAAGGTCACCACAGCTGAACAGCAATTTCAGATGCATAACAGTCTATAAATTAAGGTATTAAATTTGTAAGATACTGTTTTTAATTCACAGTTTTAATATAATTGTGCTTGCTCAATTGGAGTTGTTGGACATTGCAATTTCTGAGTTCTAATCTGTTTTTTCAAAAGGCAGAGCCGGCATTGATTTTCCTCATTAAAGTTTGAACAGCAGCAATAAAAGCAGCATGATGGAGCTGTACATTGGCTTAAGGAAAAAGAAGGGAAATGATGGAAGCAGGTGATGGAACAAGAAAAAGCTCACCTTTTACCACCTGTTCTAAGCACCCTTTTAGGTTCTTTGCTGTGGGATAAAAGGGCTCAGTCATTCCATAATGTTCAACTCTTTGCAACCACAGGGACTGTAGCTCACAAGGCTCTTCTGTCCATGGAATTTTCCAGGCAAGAATACTGGAGTGGGTTGCTATTACCTCCTCCAGGAGATCTCACCCCAGGGATGGATTCTGCACCTCATGCAATTATCAAATGCAAAATAAGCATGTGATAACATGAGGCATGTAAATTTGCCTACAGCTAGAAAGATTTATCCTAAACATTCCAAAGGCATCACTGGGGAAAGAGAGCTTGTTAGAGGTCTGCAAGCAAGAGAGGTGTTAAGGAACACATGTAGGGAATTGTCACGATAGTTAAGAAAACACATAAAAAGGGCAAAGAGGGAAAACAAGGGCTAGAGTCCGGAAAGAAGCTGAGGACTGTAAAGCACATTTTAATTTGAAAGCTTTTCATCCTAATCTTTATTAGGACCTGGTGATTTGATGTTCTTCATCTTAAAGAAAAAGAAATCACTAAATGAGCAAGGGAAATAAAAACGGACCATCTATTGTGCTACCATGTGATTAGATGTCTGATTAGTCAGTACAGAATGGATGGAGTATCACAGCTCCGAATAACTTTAGGGTCTCATGGACAGTTAATGGCCTTTGGAAAGAAATGCTACTTGAGCCTTCAATTCCAGCTGAACTCTGCATGCTATTAGGGCAGGAGAACTTAGACCAGATGAGTCCCTTTCAGAAGCACATGCCATGCTGTGTGGATCCAACTGTGGAAGCAGTTTGCCAATCTGATCTTCAGAAACACATAGTCGGTGTTCAGCCAATAATGAATGTCAAAATAATACTTAGCTTCCCTTTGGGTGATTCAAAGGGCTCCGGCCAGAAAATAGGCATTATAATCTCTCTGGTATGTTTCTCATTAACTGTCCTTCAAACTGAGAAAGGTATTTTCAGAAGATTGTTTGCTTGTGTTTGAAAGATCAGGGGGCAATGAACAGTGTGAAAAGTACTGAGTTGGGCAAAATCATTACGAGTGATATATTGCATGGAAGAAAAGGAAAGTCCATTCTTGGCACTGGAATCAGTAGAGGGGCTGGTGCAAAGTTGCTCCATACCTATTACTCAGTTAGCCTAGATAACTGTTATAACACTTCTGAGCCCCCAAATGCAGAATGAATATAGACATAAAATGACTTGTGTACATTTCCCCTTAGTCCTTCTGTTCAATCAAACTTCCAGTCCGAGCATGACACCCAGGAAAAAAGAAAAAAAAAAAAAAACAAAAACTTGAAAGCCCACTATCAGAGGGGTAATAGGAAATGGATAAGCCTGGTGTGAACATACGGGATAATTACTAAAAGAGTCACATTATGAAAGAGAGGAGCCGGCATTTACAGTTTGCACCTCAGTTTAGCCTGCGTATTTGACTTCCCTTCTAGAAAAAGCAAGATGCTGGTAGATAAGCAGTTGTAACAAGCATATTTGTCAAGGAAAGTACATGTCATTCTTGAGATGAAACATCACTTTGTATCTGGGAAAATGAGAGTGAGTACTGAACGAGGGGCCCCTGTCTCAAGACACAAACATGGTGGAGACCCCTGAAAGAGACATGAAATCTGAGCCGTTGGGAGAGAAAACAAAGACTAGCCTCTGATAGCTGGAGTGAGCCAGAACTGAGGCAAAGAGATAATAATGATTTAGCAAAATCTTGAAAAAATGTTTTTTTCCCTAACTCCCTTGGTTTCAAGAGTGAGACTTTCCAGCTCCGAATAACTTTAGGGTCTCATGGACAGTTAATGGCCTTTGGAAAGAAATGCTACTTGAGCCTTCAATTCCAGCTGAACTCTGCATGCTATTAGGGCAGGAGAACTTAGACCAGATGAGTCCCTTTCAGAAGCACATGCCATGCTGTGTGGATCCAACTGTGGAAGCAGTTTGCCAATCTGATCTTCAGAAACACATAGTCGGTGTTCAGCCAATAATGAATGTCAAAATAATACTTAGCTTCCCTTTGGGTGATTCAAAGGGCTCCGGCCAGAAAATAGGCATTATAATCTCTCTGGTATGTTTCTCATTAACTGTCCTTCAAACTGAGAAAGGTATTTTCAGAAGATTGTTTGCTTGTGTTTGAAAGATCAGGGGGCAATGAACAGTGTGAAAAGTACTGAGTTGGGCAAAATCATTACGAGTGATATATTGCATGGAAGAAAAGGAAAGTCCATTCTTGGCACTGGAATCAGTAGAGGGCTGGTGCAAAGTTGCTCCATACCTATTACTCAGTTAGCCTAGATAACTGTTATAACACTTCTGACCCCCCAAATGCAGAATGAATATAGACATAAAATGACTTGTGTACATTTCCCCTTAGTCCTTCTGTTCAATCAAACTTCCAGTCCGAGCATGACACCCAGGAAAAAAGAAAAAAAAAAAAAAACAAAAACTTGAAAGCCCACTATCAGAGGGGTAATAGGAAATGGATAAGCCTGGTGTGAACATACGGGATAATTACTAAAAGAGTCACATTATGAAAGAGAGGAGCCGGCATTTACAGTTTGCACCTCAGTTTAGCCTGCGTATTTGACTTCCCTTCTAGAAAAAGCAAGATGCTGGTAGATAAGCAGTTGTAACAAGCATATTTGTCAAGGAAAGTACATGTCATTCTTGAGATGAAACATCACTTTGTATCTGGGAAAATGAGAGTGAGTACTGAACGAGGGGCCCCTGTCTCAAGACACAAACATGGTGGAGACCCCTGAAAGAGACATGAAATCTGAGCCGTTGGGAGAGAAAACAAAGACTAGCCTCTGATAGCTGGAGTGAGCCAGAACTGAGGCAAAGAGATAATAATGATTTAGCAAAATCTTGAAAAAATGTTTTTTTCCCTAACTCCCTGTTCAGGGGGCAATTTAAAACAAACTGTTAGTGATGATAAAAACAGACTTTCCAGAAGAGAATACATTTCACTGACCCCTCTGGATTCTTTGTTCCAAGAAAATGTTTAAAGAGTGTTTTCCTATTGATTCCAATATCCCACTTTCTCTTTTATTGCTGGACTCTTGTTGTTTTATACTGAATTTAATGAGTTTTAGTTTTATTATGACTATGTTTGTTTATTGTAAATAATCTGGAATTCTTTCTGAGACACCACAGGGTATAAATGAATTCACACTAAAATTAAAATTCACTGTCCTATCTTGGTGTTCCCTAGATTTTTCAAACTAGAGAACATAGAGACCTAAAGGAGATATGTATTTATTAATATATATTTGTGTATTTATATGTGCTTATATATAGTACAAATCTGTATATAATGTTGCATTACATATATATAAGATAATGGATGTGTAACTCACTTACAGCAATGAAAGGTTCGTTTAACGAGTTATTGGCTTATTTACTGCTGGCAACTGCCTCCATCTGAAATTTGCTCTGAACTTACTGTGCACCCTAGTAGGAAAAAACATTGGAAGAGGATTTGCAAGCATTTAGATTCTCAGAATAAGAATGTAGACAAATAGTATAAACAGTTCAGAACTAGAGTAAAATGCAGAGATAGTGAGACAAAAGCTGTCTTAATATCAGTAAAACAGAAGCAGTAAAACATGTCACTAATAGTATATATTCTGTAGAAGCTTGCAGATGAAACAATTTCTCTACTATAGGTAGTATATAGAGGAGATGACTCTACTTTGCCTATGCAAACACATTAATGAAGAATAGAAAAGCTGTCAGAAAAGGGTAATAGGAAAGAGAACAACCCCACTATACCGTGCTAGTCCAGTAAGGTCCCTCAAAACCAAGCACTGTTTAAATGCTTCAGGGCACAGTCCCTCATTACATCCCTCGACTGCCCTGTGAAGAAGACCCAGACAGCTATGTCCTTTGTTCCTAGCGCCTCATCAGTGGCAGACTCAGGATTCAAACTCTGGCTTCCTGACTCTAGTGCTCACCTTTCCCAATGATACCTAACATAATGAGCAGAAAGGGGAAAATGACAAAATGACTTCCTTGTCTAACAAAGTTCACAAATGAAAAACCTACTAAGTAAACAACATGGAGAAGTTTGTGAGTGACACATGCAGTTACATTTCTCAGGATACCCAGTATTAGAAAATACCCATTGAATGGACTTCCCTGATGACTCATTGGTAAAGAATCTGTCGTCAAGGCAGGAGACACAGATTGGATACTTGAGTTGGAAAGAGCCCCTAGGAAAGGAAATAGCAATCCATTCTACCTGGGGAAATCCATGGACAGAGGAAACTGGTTGGCTGTTAGTCTAAAGGGTTACACACACAGACATACATAAACAATCCATTCAGTACTTAACATTTAAAAGACAAAATGCTAGCTCTTGAGGAAAATACAAAAATTTGCTTGTTTGACTGCAGTATGCTCCATGGGATACTATCATGGCTCTATGTTGCTTCAGAAAAAAGAGAAAAATGAATTTTCAATTTGACGTCAGAGGCAGCTCACGATCTAGCCTTGCTAGTTGACAGTGCTCTGGTAGAGCTTGATCGCAACCCTTTCCAAAGTCACCAAGTGCCTTCTCTCTTGTCATGGTGAATTTCCATTGTGAATTTCCTGTGACAGTGACTCTTCCCCATACACTATTCCTACTGCCTTTTGGCCTGACTAAAAGAAATCTTTCAAAATCCAACTCAGACATGTTTCGTGACATCTCATCTAAGGAAACTCAGATCTGAGTTAGGCATCCCTCCTTTCTGTTCCCTTAGCCTCTCACTTTATCATGTTCAGTTTGTTTTTCCTGCCACTGGAGAAGATAACACAAAATGTAAGGTTTCTTTCCAGGAGAAATTATATCTCTCATCTATTTCTCTCTGTACTAAGCGGGACCATAAAAGTCTTATAAAATATATTTTTTAATGAATAAGTGAATGACATAATTTAAGTAAGGAATGTATGCAACATAAACAATTATCAAATCTTACAAAGAAATAGAAAACCAAGAGGAATAAAACAGCAGTATTTGACTTGTTCTAGAAATCCCCTTTCCCATTTCACAAAGGATTTGAAGTAGCTTACAAAAAATGTTTCAATACAAAAGATAAAATATATAGTTTTAAGAGTCATTGCAAATGGGAAATAACCACACTTTGGGTTGAATAAGCACACTGAGAAAACATCCCATGTTGTATTATAAAAGCTTGGAGAATGAGGTTCCACAAATATAGTTCCCAGTGACCAAAGCATGATCTGTTACCACATTCACGGGGGCCACAATAGGAAATCAAATCAGTTTTTCAGTAGAAGCAGAGCTGTTCATGATTGGTAAACCTGAGGGGAAAATTTTTTCCTTTGGCTTCTCATAAAAAGGACTCTGTGTGATAAAGAGTTCAATGTTTCCTATGCTTCCTTACACTTCCTATAATAATGCATTTCACATAGCTGCTTCAAATAAAATCTTTTCATGTAGGTCGATGACCTAGCACTAAAGCATAATTCAGTAAAAGTAAACCTAAGAGGGGTCAAAATAATACCTCCCAACACAGCATAGTAGACCTTTGATGGTTGGACTTGATCCAAAAGTAACACTCAGGACAGCCAGGAGAGCATATGTTACATGGCCTTCAGGAAATTCTCCATAAATATTAAGTTCCATAATGGGCATTTAATAACAATCTGACAGCAGGAATTTCAAGATCATATTAGTGGCAAGAATCTAGAGGTGAGAACTTCTGTTCTTCTGATCAAAACACATTCAGAGACTTTGGTAACCAATTGAGAAGAGTAAATATAAAATAAGGAATCTAACGAAGATTTATACCTGAATGCCAATGATTTTAGTAGAATTCCCTCCTTTCTGTTCCTTAGTCCTTTTGTTCAGTTTGTTTTTCCTGCCACTGGAGAAGATAACACAAAATGTAAGGTTTCTTTCCAGGAGAAATTATATCTCTCATCTATTTCTCTCTGTACTAAGCGGGACCATAAAAGTCTTATAAAATATATTTTTTAATGAATAAGTGAATGACATAATTTAAGTAAGGAATGTATGCAACATAAACAATTATCAAATCTTACAAAGAAATAGAAAACCAAGAGGAATAAAACAGCAGTATTTGACTTGTTCTAGAAATCCCCTTTCCCATTTCACAAAGGATTTGAAGTAGCTTACAAAAAATGTTTCAATACAAAAGATAAAATATATAGTTTTAAGAGTCATTGCAAATGGGAAATAACCACACTTTGGGTTGAATAAGCACACTGAGAAAACATCCCATGTTGTATTATAAAAGCTTGGAGAATGAGGTTCCACAAATATAGTTCCCAGTGACCAAAGCATGATCTGTTACCACATTCACGGGGGCCACAATAGGAAATCAAATCAGTTTTTCAGTAGAAGCAGAGCTGTTCATGATTGGTAAACCTGAGGGAAATTTCTTCCTTTGGCTTCTCATAAAAAGGACTCTGTGTGATAAAGAGTTCAATGTTTCCTATGCTTCCTTACACTTCCTATAATAATGCATTTCACATAGCTGCTTCAAATAAAATCTTTTCATGTAGGTCGATGACCTAGCACTAAAGCATAATTCAGTAAAAGTAAACCTAAGAGGGGTCAAAATAATACCTCCCAACACAGCATAGTAGACCTTTGATGGTTGGACTTGATCCAAAAGTAACACTCAGGACAGCCAGGAGAGCATATGTTACATGGCCTTCAGGAAATTCTCCATAAATATTAAGTTCCATAATGGGCATTTAATAACAATCTGACAGCAGGAATTTCAAGATCATATTAGTGGCAAGAATCTAGAGGTGAGAACTTCTGTTCTTCTGATCAAAACACATTCAGAGACTTTGGTAACCAATTGAGAAGAGTAAATATAAAATAAGGAATCTAACGAAGATTTATACCTGAATGCCAATGATTTTAGAGAAGTATACTTGTAGTTTTCCATTCTTTTTCCTTAGAAACTAGTCCCAGCTCTACTAGCAAATGGAGAATTGGGTAATCGAAGACAAACTTATAAGACAAAGACTCATCAATGTTACTTGACTATGAAATTTTCAAGTTAGTATAAATCACCATAATCTTCAAGAAAAAAAATTTATGTGTCTGTAGTTCAATAACATCTACATGGGGTTTCTAATTGAAAATAAGCTATTTTTTCTGAGATAGTCTTCAAAATGAATGAATTGAAAACTGTTTGGGAATCCTGTATTCTTGGGACTTATGTTTGAAAAGAATATTTGAAAAGTAAAATAACTTTATTTTAAAGTATCTGAATTTTAGCCCATTATTAGCAAAGAAATAGAAAGTGATGAAAGATTATCTCAACACACACAATTATCTGAACTTTGGGGAAATCAGTAGCCCAAGTTCCATTTGAGGATGATAGTAATAAGTATAGCTTTAAGAAACAAAGAACCTGTGACTTGGGGAATGTCCACATAAGGATGGTGAACCGTATAATGGGAGTTTATTGAAGTACCAACAGTATCTGCTGCATTTGAGTTGTATTACAATTTTACAGATCTAGAAACAGTCTGTCCAAACTCACATGACTTTAAATGGAAGTACCAGGACCAGAACTTAAGTGCTGTGAACACTGACTTATTGCCTTTTTGGAGGTTATCCAACCTGCTTCAATATAATAGGACTTTCACTTTCTAAAATATATAGATGAGGTTCACTGCAGATGGACAAAACCAATCAGTACACCCCACTACTCTGGCAACAGTGACTGATTCAATATTAAACACAATGAGCTACAAGAGTAGTAAACTCTAGGGGTATAATCCTAGGTAAGATTATAAGATAGACCTCATAGTCATTATTTTCTACTATTATTTCCACTGCAGTGTGTAGCAATGTAATTAAGGTTACTAATCAGATGAATCTTAGGTAGTGAGATTATCTAGGTGAACCTAATTAATCAATAAACCTTTTTAAAGTAAAATATTTTCTCAGGCTGATAGCAGGAAACGAAATCAGAAAAGATGAGAAGAACCTGTGTCATCGTTTCTGGCTTGAAGATGGAGGGAGATACATAGTAAGGATTGTGGGTAGACTAAGAGACTGAGACAAGCCAGCACCCAGCAAAGAAATAGCAATCCTGATTCCCAGGACTACGCTGAAGTGAATTCTTCCAACAGTAAGAAGGAGGTTGGATGACAATTTCTTCTTGGGGTTTCTAGATTGGAGCTCATTCAGTTTGCATCTCAATTTCACCCTTAGAAAGCTCAAAACAGAGAATCCAAACACACTAGGCTGGACATCTGACCTACAGAAACTGTGAGATCGTACATTTGCATTATTTAATCCATTAAGTCTGTGGTAATTTTTTATACAGCAATAGAAAACTAATTAAATTTCTAGATGCAAATGAGAAAGCACCAAATGTTCTGGCAGCCATCTGTCAAACATGAGAGAACAGTCTGCCAAGAATCACACCACCAACACAGAAGAGCAAAGAGTGGAAAAAGAGAAAGCAGCACTGAGTGCCTGCCCAACCTGAACAGACCTCCCCGGTACTTGCATGCTTCCTAGCTTTTCTGATAGAAGAATCAATACATTCTATTTGCTGCTTATAGAGTCCAAGTTAGGTTTTGTTGTTGTTGTGGTTGTTGTTGCTTCTACATCAATGGATTCATCAAATGTATTAATTCTTAGATTACAATGATTTTTGTGCAGAGTGATACTGGTTAGAAGATAATGGTATTTTCCCTTGGTAAACCTTTAGTTTACTACAATAGCTATTTTAAATACATGAAATAAAGTAGAGGGAAAGAGAGAGAAAAATAAGGTAAAATGTAGACTCTCTCAGAAGAGAAATATAAACTAAAAGAATACACACTGAAGTTCTAATTTTTGATAAATTGAGATCTCTGAGATGCTGAATATATTGGAGGACTTAAAAATATGCAGGATGAAGCAAAATGATCAGTTTATGCAAAGAGAGATGAGTAGAAGTCATTCAAGTTGAAAAACAAAGAGAGAAAATTAATGTACAATATATAGAGCGAACAGTTTCAGAGTATCACTACAAGGTCTAGCACACATAAAGAAGGAAGGAGAGGTAAGAGAAAACACAGAAAAAGAGGGAAGAGAAAACTACTCAGAACAAATACTTGCAGAAGTCAAAGACAGAAAATTTCAAATTTAAGAAATAAAATCAATCTGAACAGTTAAGAACTTCAGCAAACCTCAAGCAGGTTATACTTTTTTAAAAAATAATTTCAACAGGATATTATTAGAGTAAAACTATTACTAGCTAAACATAAATAGGAAATTTTAGAAATAGTCAAGGAAAAATCATACACATTGCATTCAGGGAAGCAGTTGATATGCCATCAAAAAAATGGAAGATAGAAAAGAAGGAGATATCTTTTCAGTGTTTAAAGAAAAAAATGCTTCATACTGAATTCTAGGTCTATCAAAACTTCTTCAAAATGAGACAAAATAATGTGTGAAAAATAATCTTGATATATTATTGGTGGGAATATAAAATTGCATAGCCACTTTGGAAATCTGTTTGGCAGTGTATTAAAATTTTAAACATATCATATCACCTACCAACTTCACCATATGTATTTATATATACATATATATAGATAGATATAGATATATATATAAACAAAAACACATGTCCATCCCCAAATAGTCAAACGAATTTTCATGGCAGAAATTTTTACAACAGCTAAAAAGTAGAAATAATCCAAATGTTAATCAGCTGGCAAAAATATTTCAAAAGTAAGTGGTACATCTATACAATGAAATACTCCTGAATGATAAAAATAATAAAATAATCATATATATCACTTATGAAGGAAACGTATAAAGTATTATGCTAAGAGAGAAAAGAAAAGCCAAGCATGAAAACATATAGCATGGTTACATCTATATGCAATGTCTAGAACAGGCAAATTTACAGAAATAGAAACTGAAGTAATGATTGCCTAGGGCTGGGTGTAGGAATGGTGATTAGTTATAAATGGACATGATGGATTTTACTAAGAGGATGAGAATGTTCTAAAAGTAGACTCTAGTGATGTGCACAATTCTGAAAATTGACTAAATTTATGGAGTTGCATGATTAAATGTGGACAAGTGGAATGGTATGTGCATAAATTATAGCTCAGTATTAAAAAAAGGAATAAACTAGACAGTGCAACAACTTGAATACAATTCAAACCATGATGCTGAATCAAAAAGCCAAACAAAAAAGAATACATGCTATGTGATTCTACTTATATCAAGTTCAAGAAGAGTTAGAATGAAAGTCATTGATAAACTTTGCAGAAATGGCAATCCACTCCAGTATTTTTGCCTGGAAAATTCCATGGAGAGAGGAGTCTGGTGAGTTATCATCCAAGGCATTGAAAAAGAGTTGGACATATCTTATTTTTTTTTTACATTTATTTTATTTATTTATCTTTTGGGGAGTGGGGTGGGGAGGGAGGGGGACGGGTGGGACACTTCTATTGGTCTTTCATTTCTCTATTTTCCTCCATCTTTGTTCTTTGGCTCCTGTGGGCCTCCCATCGTGGTGGCCTCTGTCGCTGCAGAGCACCGGCTCTGGGCGCATGTGCCCCAGAGCTCCGGCTCGGTAATTGGACACATCAGTCCAGCCGCCCCACGGCATGTGGGATCTTCCCAGGCCAGGGATCGAACCGGTGCCCCTTGCACTACAAGGCGGTGTCCTTACCCACTGGACCACCAGGGGAAGCCCCTGGACATATCTTAGAGACTAAACAACAATGCTTTATACATAAGAAAAAATATTATCTTAAAAAATGAGATTATAAGAAGCAAAGTTTGTGCCCTGCAGAAGCCTATGGAACCTTCTTGGGATAGAACCCTTCCACACAGCCTCTGCTTCAGCTCCTCCTGAAAGTATTTAGATATTAATATCTCATGCACATTTGTTAAATCGTTTTTAAAATGCTAACATCCTCAACAAATGGGAGAAATTCATTGTTCACCATGAGCACTTAATTCCCATAACTACTAGCTGCCCTGGACTCCTTACATAGCACCCTGTAACAAACCCTGCACTTTCCTTCACCCTTCACCGCCACCCACTGTCTGTAGGTTTGTTTTACTGTCTTCAGGCAAGCAGAACCAAGCTGGTTTCATAACAGGTTCATTTCACCAACTGACTCAACAGGAAATTTTATATCAGGGCACTGTGTGATGTCATAAACAATAGCCTCAATATTTCTGCAGCAAATAAAGCCACAATGTATTTTCCAGTGCTCCCTAGCAAAAGCTGAAAATATGACATTACCTAACATATTTTCACTAGCAATTCTATAAGGACTTAAGATAAATAGCATTCAAGAATATGGACTACCTTGCAAGTAAGAGTTTAGACTCTCCAAAACAGTAGAGGCCAGCGTATTACACCCACATGCAGAAATAGCAAAACATAAAGGAATGAAACTCTATTTTTAAGAATGTAACATTACAATAACACATAAAAATTATTTGAGCGCTATTATTTATACATGAGGTGTGCTCAGTGTTCAGTCTTTCAGTACTGGCCATTTCTTTGCTGTCCCATGGACTGCAGTCGGTCAGGATCCTCTGCCCATGGAATTTTCTAGGCAAGAATATTGACATGGAGTTTTCCAAGCAAGGATATTGGAGTGAATTGCCATAGCCTGCCACCAAGAGAATGAATCCACATCTCTTGTGTCTCCTGAACGGGCAGGCAATCTTTACCACAGAGACACCTCGGAAACCCATATGTGAAGCATATTTATGTGTAAAGAATCCAGTTCAGGAACTGAGCAAAAGTTTCAACATAGCTACTAAAATAAATGAAATATAATGTGTTCTTAAACCTTCAAAAAGAAAAGTAAAATCCGCTTTGCAGTGCAAGGAGCATCGGTTCCATCCCTAAAAAAGTTTGTGCCCTGCAGAAGCCTATGGAACCTTCTTGGGATAGAACCCTTCCACACAGCCTCTGCTTCAGCTCCTCCTGAAAGTATTTAGATATTAATATCTCATGCACATTTGTTAAATCGTTTTTAAAATGCTAACATCCTCAACAAATGGGAGAAATTCATTGTTCACCATGAGCACTTAATTCCCATAACTACTAGCTGCCCTGGACTCCTTACATAGCACCCTGTAACAAACCCTGCACTTTCCTTCACCCTTCACCGCCACCCACTGTCTGTAGGTTTGTTTTACTGTCTTCAGGCAAGCAGAACCAAGCTGGTTTCATAACAGGTTCATTTCACCAACTGACTCAACAGGAAATTTTATATCAGGGCACTGTGTGATGTCATAAACAATAGCCTCAATATTTCTGCAGCAAATAAAGCCACAATGCATTTTCCAGTGCTCCCTAGCAAAAGCTGAAAATATGACATTACCTAACATATTTTCACTAGCAATTCTATAAGGACTTAAGATAAATAGCATTCAAGAATATGGACTACCTTGCAAGTAAGAGTTTAGACTCTCCAAAACAGTAGAGGCCAGCGTATTACACCCACATGCAGAAATAGCAAAACATAAAGGAATGAAACTCTATTTTTAAGAATGTAACATTACAATAACACATAAAAATTATTTGAGCGCTATTATTTATACATGAGGTGTGCTCAGTGTTCAGTCTTTCAGTACTGGCCATTTCTTTGCTGTCCCATGGACTGCAGTCGGTCAGGATCCTCTGCCCATGGAATTTTCTAGGCAAGAATATTGACATGGAGTTTTCCAAGCAAGGATATTGGAGTGAATTGCCATAGCCTGCCACCAAGAGAATGAATCCACATCTCTTGTGTCTCCTGAACGGGCAGGCAATCTTTACCACAGAGACACCTCGGAAACCCATATGTGAAGCATATTTATGTGTAAAGAATCCAGTTCAGGAACTGAGCAAAAGTTTCAACATAGCTACTAAAATAAATGAAATATAATGTGTTCTTAAACCTTCAAGAAAAGTATGTATGAGGGCTTCCCTGGTGATGCAGTGAGTAAAGAGTCCGCTTTGCAGTGCAAGGAGCATCGGTTCCATCCCTGGCCCGGAAAGATCCCAAGGGCTGCAGAGTTGCTGGTCTGGTGTGTCCAATTAGGAGCCAGTGCTCGGGAGCACATGCACCCAGAGGTGGTGCTCTGCAACGAGAGAAGCCACTGCAATGGGAGGCCCACACATGCCAAAGAATAAAGACGGATGAAATAAATAAATAAAAAAGAGCTCGCGACATGAAATTGAAAAAAATAATGATATGTATGATCTGTTTCTTGTCTCCTGAGGTCCTTCACAAGGTCTTCAAACCAGAAAGTCCTCACAGTCTAGAAAATGTAACAATTGCAAATTGTCAGGGTTTTAAACTACAAAATGAATTCTCATCTCGATCTTTTGACCAGACGTTCTTCTTTTACTACAACACACAATTTCAGGAGTGAATCGATGCTCTCTGATCACATAAAAAAGATTTGAGAGAAGACAAGGTGTCTCCTTCTCACCGTCATGCTGCATCTTTTTATCTAAGAAGTAGCCTATAATTTCAGAAAACATTTTCTTACATTCTTCAAAATAGGGAAATGGAAACTGCAAAGGTGAGTATGAAACACATAAGCTCTATGACTCTTGGCATCTCTGTGACTCTATGCCTTTGTGAGAAGAAGTGTGATTTCTTGCTTTGGTAACCAAGATCATAAAATCGCCAATAACATGAGCTCGTGCCTGTAGCTACACACACCTTTACCATTCAGTAAATTAGTATTTTGTGAAGAAAATAAACTTTAACGTTAAATAGTCAATCTTTATTCTTTGTTATGGAGTATTTTCCTTCTCAAGTTTTCTGTCTTTGACACAAAAAGTCTTTTGCCAATCATTGTTTTAAAAATTCTAGGCAAGAATATTGACATGGAGTTTTCCAAGCAAGGATATTGGAGTGAATTGCCATAGCCTGCCACCAAGAGAATGAATCCACATCTCTTGTGTCTCCTGAACGGGCAGGCAATCTTTACCACAGAGACACCTCGGAAACCCATATGTGAAGCATATTTATGTGTAAAGAATCCAGTTCAGGAACTGAGCAAAAGTTTCAACATAGCTACTAAAATAAATGAAATATAATGTGTTCTTAAACCTTCAAGAAAAGTATGTATGAGGGCTTCCCTGGTGATGCAGTGAGTAAAGAGTCCGCTTTGCAGTGCAAGGAGCATCGGTTCCATCCCTGGCCCGGAAAGATCCCAAGGGCTGCAGAGTTGCTGGTCTGGTGTGTCCAATTAGGAGCCAGTGCTCGGGAGCACATGCACCCAGAGGTGGTGCTCTGCAACGAGAGAAGCCACTGCAATGGGAGGCCCACACATGCCAAAGAATAAAGACGGATGAAATAAATAAATAAAAAAGAGCTCGCGACATGAAATTGAAAAAAATAATGATATGTATGATCTGTTTCTTGTCTCCTGAGGTCCTTCACAAGGTCTTCAAACCAGAAAGTCCTCACAGTCTAGAAAATGTAACAATTGCAAATTGTCAGGGTTTTAAACTACAAAATGAATTCTCATCTCGATCTTTTGACCAGACGTTCTTCTTTTACTACAACACACAATTTCAGGAGTGAATCGATGCTCTCTGATCACATAAAAAAGATTTGAGAGAAGACAAGGTGTCTCCTTCTCACCGTCATGCTGCATCTTTTTATCTAAGAAGTAGCCTATAATTTCAGAAAACATTTTCTTACATTCTTCAAAATAGGGAAATGGAAACTGCAAAGGTGAGTATGAAACACATAAGCTCTATGACTCTTGGCATCTCTGTGACTCTATGCCTTTGTGAGAAGAAGTGTGATTTCTTGCTTTGGTAACCAAGATCATAAAATCGCCAATAACATGAGCTCGTGCCTGTAGCTACACACACCTTTACCATTCAGTAAATTAGTATTTTGTGAAGAAAATAAACTTTAACGTTAAATAGTCAATCTTTATTCTTTGTTATGGAGTATTTTCCTTCTCAAGTTTTCTGTTTTATACAGTTTGACTCAGACAATAAATGTCTTTTTGCCAATCATTGCTCTCTTTTAAGAAAGATCAGAGGAAATACAGAATATTCTATAAAAATTAACACCATTACTGCCTCAAGTATATATACATTTATTAATCATAAAGTTATACTTTTGTTTCTGTTTTTGAGAGAAGACTCAACTTCTCACAAAAAACTAAATACTACTTAATTTGTTTGCAATTTTAGTCATCACATGAAATACCTGTCTCTCTCAGCTGTAAAACATGGTAACCAGCTCAGCTTTTATAGTTTTCTGGTCTCTATCAGAAGACAGTAAAAGTGCCATAGACTTGCCATGCTCTGAGCTGCATAAACATAGTTATTTATATTGGGGAAGCCATGATACCAGAGTGTTAATCTATTATAAGAATCATCAAGGGCTTCCTGGTGGTCCAGTGGGTAAGGACACCGCCTTGCAGTGCAAGGGAGCCAGTTCGAACCCTGGCCTGGGAAGATCCCACGTGCGCGGGCGACTGGACCCATGTGTCCAAAGACTGAGCCAGAGCTCTGGAGCTCATGCACCCAGAGCCGGTGCTCTGCGACAACAGAGGCCACTGCGATGAGAGGCCCACACGGGCAAAGAACAAAGATGGATGAAAATAGAGAAATGAAAGACCAATAGAAGTGGCCCGCCCGCCCCGCTCCCCCCCCAAACGGACTTCCACCGAAAAAAAAAAAATAAAAAAAAATTGTGCCTATTTAAAAAAAAAAAAAACATCAAAGAGAAGTATAGAATGCTAACTGGAAAATTCTCTGGAAGTAATGCACTGCCACTTTAATTTCCTTTGCTCTCAGATGTATTTTTAAGCTATGTTTCAGTGAAACCTGAAATTAGTTATCTTTATGAATTTATGGCTTCTGTGAAAAGATTATAAAAACATACACACCTCTCCTCCCGTCATGCTGCATCTTTTATCTAAGAAGTAGCCTATAAGTTCAGAAAACATTTTCTTACATTCTTCAAAATAGGGAAATGGAAACTGCAAAGGTGAGTATGAAACACATAAGCTCTATGACTCTTGGCATCTCTGTGACTCTATGCCTTTGTGAGAAGAAGTGTGATTTCTTGCTTTGGTAACCAAGATCATAAAATCGCCAATAACATGAGCTCGTGCCTGTAGCTACACACACCTTTACCATTCAGTAAATTAGTATTTTGTGAAGAAAATAAACTTTAACGTTAAATAGTCAATCTTTATTCTTTGTTATGGAGTATTTTCCTTCTCAAGTTTTCTGTTTTATACAGTTTGACTCAGACAATAAATGTTTTTTTGCCAATCATTGCTCTCTTTTAAGAAAGATCAGAGGAAATACAGAATATTCTATAAAAATTAACACCATTACTGCCTCAAGTATATATACATTTATTAATCATAAAGTTATACTTTTGTTTCTGTTTTTGAGAGAAGACTCAACTTCTCACAAAAAACTAAATACTACTTAATTTGTTTGCAATTTTAGTCATCACATGAAATACCTGTCTCTCTCAGCTGTAAAACATGGTAACCAGCTCAGCTTTTATAGTTTTCTGGTCTCTATCAGAAGACAGTAAAAGTGCCATAGACTTGCCATGCTCTGAGCTGCATAAACATAGTTATTTATATTGGGGAAGCCATGATACCAGAGTGTTAATCTATTATAAGAATCATCAAGGGCTTCCCTGGTGGTCCAGTGGGTAAGGACACCGCCTTGCAGTGCAAGGGGAGCCAGTTCGAACCCTGGCCTGGGAAGATCCCACGTGCCGCGGAGCGACTGGACCCATGTGTCCAAAGACTGAGCCAGAGCTCTGGAGCTCATGCACCCAGAGCCGGTGCTCTGAGACAACAGAGGCCACCGCGATGAGAGGCCCACACGGGCAAAGAACAAAGATGGATGAAAATAGATAAATGAAAGACCAACAGAAGTGGCCCGCCCGCCCCGCTCCCTCCCCAACCGGACTCCCACCAAAAATAAAAAAATAAATAAACATTGTGCCTATTTAAAAAAAAAAAAAACATCAAAGAGAAGTATAGAATGCTAACTGGAAAATTCTCTGGAAGTAATGCACTGCCACTTTAATTTCCTTTGCTCTCAGATGTATTTTTAAGCTATGTTTCAGTGAAACCTGAAATTAGTTATCTTTATGAATTTATGGCTTCTGTGAAAAGATTATAAAAACATACACACCTACATACATATTATGGATATAATTATATAAAAATCAATGAAACTCTGTTATATAACTTTTATCGAAAACCATTTTAACTATAAAATTAAAATTACAATATATACAAATGATCAGAAAATAGTTTGTGTTAGGCAGAGGAGAAGAGTTGAGAAGTTTATCATAAAACATGCATAACATTTCACCAAGGATAACACCAACCAGACAAATTAATTGACTATATATCTCTTCTTAAACTATAGCTCCAGTAACTTGTGATTTCAAATAAAAATTATACTATATTCCAAAGTGCTTTATGAAGCTTCTAATTAAAATATTGAGGCAATGGAATATTTTAAAAATATGCAGTCATGAACTAGTTGCAAGCATGTCAGTTAAATGGTGCTAAGAGTCAAAGAAGAAATAAAGATTAGGGCTTCCCTGGTGGTCCAGTGGTTAAAGACACCGCCTTGCAGTGCAAAGGACACCAGTTCGATCCCTGGCCTGGGAAGATCCCACGTGCAGCGGAGTGGCTAGACCCATGTGCCCAATTACCGCGCCAGAGCTCTGGAGGGCATGTGCCCAGAGCTGGTGCTCTGCGACAACAGAGGCCACTGCGCTGGAAGGCCCACACGGGCCAAAGAACAAAGATGGATGAAAATAGATAAATTAAAGGCCAATAGAAGTGGCCCACCCGACCCCCTCCCTCTGCAACCTGCTCCCACAAAAAAAAAAAAAAAAAAGAAATAAAGATTACACAAAGCCATTTAAAGACCATGACAAGAAAAAATTGAAATATACATAAAATGCTGTATATTACTAATGACAAATTATTTATTCTTAAACGTATAATTGCTAACTTATTTCATTTTAATAAAGACTGCTTATATAGTCTGTAGTGAAGTACTACAGACTTTGGAGAGACTCATCTGTACCAAATGAAAGAACATGTTTTCTTTTTTCTTTTTTATTATAATGTTGTGTTAGTGTCTATTGTACAATGAAGTGAATTAGCTACATGCATACATCTATTTCCCTTCTCTTCTCCTCTCCTCAACCCCACCCCTCTAGGTCATCACAGAGCCCAGAACTGACTTCCCCGTGCTATATTGCAGTTCCCACTGGCTATTTTACACATGATTTCATCTTGATGACTGAGTAATATAAAACCTTGCCATTTGCAACAACATGGATCTGGAGGGTATTAAACTTAGTGAAATAAGTCAGACAGAAAAAGACAAATACAGCATGTTATGTTATGTGTTGAGTTAAAAAAAATAAAGAGACAAATAAAACCAAAAATTATCCTTACAGAAAACAAACTAGTGGTTACCACAGAGGAGAGGATTGGAGAGAGGGACAAAATAGATAAAGGGGATTAAGAGGAAAAAACTACCAGTCATAAAATAAATAAGTCTCAGAAAGATAATGCACAGCACAGGGAATATAGTCAATAATTTATAATAACTTTCTGTGATATGTAATCTGTAAAAATATCAAGTTCCTTGCTCTAGACCTGAATCTACGGTAATATTGTAAGTCATCTATAGCTCAGTACATTTTAGAAAAGAAAATACTATTTCTATATCCTATTTTATAAATTCAGAAATAGCAAAACTACAAGCAGTTGATAATTCCACAAAGGAGAGCTCATTGTAAAACAGATAAATTCCAAAACATTAAGCTAAAAAAAATAAAAGTAAGGTAGAACTGTCCTTAGCTTTTTCAAAAAATTATATAGACAATAATATACAGCACATATTTAAAGTTTAATAATTGATCAGATTTAACATAGGTAAACCCTGTAAATCAATCCCTCCAATTAAGATAATGGACATATCTTTTACCCACAAAAGGTTCTTAGTGTCTCTGTGTAATCACTTGCTCATGCCAGTACCCAGGCAAGCACTGATCCATCACAATAGATTTGCTTGCATTCTAGAAATTTATCTAAATGGAATCATACAGCATAAGCTCTTTTTATCAGGCATCATTCCACAAAACTGTTTTGAGATGTATTTCTGCTGTTGCATTGTACAGAAAGGTTGTTTTTGTTTGAGTTTAATTTTTGCTATGTAATACAGCATTGTTTGGATACACAGGAACTTGTTTATCCATCCACCTGCTGGGGACATTTGGATTGTTTCCAGTTTTGTCTGTTGCAAATAAAGCTGCTGCTAATGTGTCTTTGAATCTTTGTATAGTCATAGGGTTTCATTTCTCTTGGGTAAATACCTAGGAACCAAATAGCTGAGTCATACGGAAGGCTATGCTTAAAATTATCAGAAATTGCCAAACTCCTTTCCAAAATAACTGTATGCTTTTACCTTCTCACCAGAAGTATATGAGCATTCCCAAATTTTTCTTCAACATTGCGAACAAACCTACTATAATGATTTAAATTAAAGAAAAAACCTTGGCTGTGCAAGTGCTGGAAAATATCTGAAACAACACTGAATTTTGGTAGTTGTGTCCATTTTATCTAAGCTGACAAAGTTTTTGCATAAATTTGTTCAAGATTATTTTTCCTTTGTGTGTGTCTGTCTGTGTCTGTGTGTGTGTCAGTTGTTCAGTCCTGTCCGACTTTTAAGGATCCCTAAGTCACGCCATGGACTGTAGTCTGCCAGGCTCCTCTGTCCATGGGATTCTCCTGGCAAGAATACTGGAGTGGGTTGCCATTCCTTTCTCCAGGGACTTTCCCAATCCAAGGATCAATCCCAGGGCTCTCACATTGCAGGCACATTCTTTATCATCTGAGCCACCAGAGAAGCCCATTTTTCATTTATATGAGAAATGGTCACTGCTCAGTTGTGTCTGACTCTTTGAGACCATGTGGACTGTAGCCTGTCAGGCTCCTCTGTCCATGGAATTTTCCAGACAAGAACACTGGAGTGGGTTGACATTTTCTACCTCAGGGGATCATCCTAACCCAGGGATTGTACCTGCACCTCTTGCATTTCCTGCACTAGCAGGAGGAATTCTTTAGCACTATATCGCCTGGGAAGCCCACTTTTCTTTTATTTCCCTTCTATCCCTTCTATTGTTTATAGAATCTGTAACGCCATTCTCTTTCTCATTTTTACCATTGGAATTTTGTCACAAAAGGTTCTTAGTGTCTCTGTGTAATCACTTGCTCATGCCAGTACCCAGGCAAGCACTGATCCATCACAATAGATTTGCTTGCATTCTAGAAATTTATCTAAATGGAATCATACAGCATAAGCTCTTTTTATCAGGCATCATTCCACAAAACTGTTTTGAGATGTATTTCTGCTGTTGCATTGTACAGAAAGGTTGTTTTTGTTTGAGTTTAATTTTGCTATGTAATACAGCATTGTTTGGATACACAGGAACTTGTTTATCCATCCACCTGCTGGGGACATTTGGATTGTTTCCAGTTTTGTCTGTTGCAAATAAAGCTGCTGCTAATGTGTCTTTGAATCTTTGTATAGTCATAGGGTTTCATTTCTCTTGGGTAAATACCTAGGAACCAAATAGCTGAGTCATACGGAAGGCTATGCTTAAAATTATCAGAAATTGCCAAACTCCTTTCCAAAATAACTGTATGCTTTTACCTTCTCACCAGAAGTATATGAGCATTCCAATTGTTCTTCAACATTGCGAACAAACCTACTATAATGATTTAAATTAAAGAAAAAACCTTGGCTGTGCAAGTGCTGGAAAATATCTGAAACAACACTGAATTTTGGTAGTTGTGTCCATTTTATCTAAGCTGACAAAGTTTTTGCATAAATTTGTTCAAGATTATTTTTCCTTTGTGTGTGTCTGTCTGTGTCTGTGTGTGTGTCAGTTGTTCAGTCCTGTCCGACTTTTAAGGATCCCTAAGTCACGCCATGGACTGTAGTCTGCCAGGCTCCTCTGTCCATGGGATTCTCCTGGCAAGAATACTGGAGTGGGTTGCCATTCCTTTCTCCAGGGACTTTCCCAATCCAAGGATCAATCCCAGGGCTCTCACATTGCAGGCACATTCTTTATCATCTGAGCCACCAGAGAAGCCCATTTTTCATTTATATGAGAAATGGTCACTGCTCAGTTGTGTCTGACTCTTTGAGACCATGTGGACTGTAGCCTGTCAGGCTCCTCTGTCCATGGAATTTTCCAGACAAGAACACTGGAGTGGGTTGACATTTTCTACCTCAGGGGATCATCCTAACCCAGGGATTGTACCTGCACCTCTTGCATTTCCTGCACTAGCAGGAGGAATTCTTTAGCACTATATCGCCTGGGAAGCCCACTTTTCTTTTATTTCCCTTCTATCCCTTCTATTGTTTATAGAATCTGTAACGCCATTCTCTTTCTCATTTTTACCATTGGCATTTTTTGTCACTTGTCCTTTGTTTTTCCCTCTTTTTTCTAAATCTTTTCCTACAATTTATCATCTTTATCAACCTTCCCAAAGAACCAGCTTTTAGGTTCAGTGATAATCCTCTATTGTTTGCCTGCTTTTATTTCCATATTTTTATCCCTAGAAACAGTTTTTTTTTAAAATTTTTTACAGGGTTTTAATGTTAATAAACAGTTTTTCCTATCAAACCTATGTTATTTTATATTAATATGTATTTTCCAGGTTTCTTGTGATTATACTTAAAATATCTTTTTTTTTCTATGTATGTTTGCTATTTATGCCTATAATAGGCATTGTGTTTTCGTAGGGAGCTCTTTTATTGAATTGAAAATTTCTGACTGTAATCTGTTACCTTTTCTTTTCTCTCTACTTTCATGGAAGTGTGATTTAAATTATATTTTATCTACCTGGATTATTATTTATAACTCATCATAGCTATCACTTTAGTATTTGTAGTTGACATTTTTGACTCAGCACAACCTATCTTTGAGTCATATTACATCACTCCACATACACATTTTCCAGTTTTACAATAGCATACTCCCATTTCTCCAGTCCAGATCTCTGGGATCCTACTGTAAAATATTTTACGTAAAATATATAACAGATTGTTATCATTATATTCATTCTTCTATTTGCATTTTGAATATATTTAAAGAAGTAATATATTTATTTAAATTAGATACTGTTCTCATAATTCTTTACTTTCTACATATCTAGAATACAGTCCAGCATCATTTTTTTCCTGCTCAGGTGGCTTCCTTTAACATTTCTTTTTTTTTTTTTTTTTTTTAAACCTTTATTTTACTTTTAACTTTTACAGAGTTTTGTTGTTCACAGACATGCATGTTCTCAGATTAGTCACATGTATATCCCCCCCTTCCCTCCCCTCCCGACCATCACACAGCACCCCTGAAGGATCCCCTTTTCTCACAGAGCAATGACTAGAGCTATTTTCTTCCCTTATGATAGTACAGGCCTTCATGCTACTTCCCTTACGCCTCTCAACCACTGTTCCTTCCCCACAATATCCATATGTCCACTGTCCATGTCTGTCTTTCTGTCGCTTCACTGCATGTGCCATCATCACCATCCTACTAGATTCCATATATATGTGTTAATATACTGTATTTGTCCTTCTCTTTCTGACTGACTTCACTTTTTAGGATACGTTCTAGATCCAGCCACCTCATGAGGGCTGATTCTTCTGCATTTCTCTTTACAGCTGTGTAGTATTCCATTGTATATATGTACCAGAGCTTTTGGATCCATTCGTTCGTCGATGGGCATCTAGGTTCCTTCCATGTTCTAGCTATTGTATAGAGAGCTGCAATGAACATTGGGGTACAGGTGCTTCTTTCAGTTTTGATTTCATCAGGGTATAAACCTAAGAGTGGGATTGCTGGGTCATATGGTGCTTCTATTTTTAGTTTTTTAAGAAATCTCCAGACTGTCTTCCATAGAGGCTGTATCAATTTACACTCCCACCAGCAATGCAGGAGGGTTCCCTTTTCTCCGCAGCCTCTCCAGCATTTATTGTCTGTCGATTTGTGGATGATGGCCATTCTGACGGGTGTGAGGTGACATCTCATTGTAGTTTTGATTTGCATTTCTCTAATTATTAGTGAAGTTGAGCATCGTTTCATGTGCTTTTGGGCCATCTGTATGTCATCGTTGGAGAGGTGTCTGTTTAGGTCCTTTTCCCATTTTTTGATTGGGTTGTTCGTTTTTCCAGTGCTGAGTTGTCTGAGTTGCTTGTAGATTTTGGAGATTAATTCTTTGTCTGTTGTTTCATTTGCTATGATTTTCTCCCACTCTGTGGGGTGTCTGTTGAACTTTTTTGTAATTTCTTTTGCTGTACAAAAGCTTTTAAGTTTCATTAGGTCCCACATGTTCATTTGTCTTTTTAGTTCCACTATTCTGACAGATATGTATTGTTTCAGTTTTTCTGTCTGGGAAGTTCTTAATTTTGTTCTTGTTTTTGAAGCACATCCTTTTCTGGGTACAAGAATTTAGCTCTGTACATAGCATGTATGTCTTCAAGCATATATTTAATATATTAAAGTATGCATATAACATTTTATGTACATTTAATATCATTTTACATTTTATCCACATACTTGTTATACATATATATGGACTTCATTGGTGGCTCGGCTGCACAGAGCCAGCCTGTTTATGCAGGAGATGTGGGTTTGATCCCTGGCTTGGGAAAATTCCCTGAAGAAGGAAATGGCAATCCACTCCAGTATTCTTGCCTGGGAAATCTCATGGGCAGAGGAACCTGGCAGGCTACAATTCATAGGGTTGAAAAACAGTCAGACATGACTTAGAAACTAAACAACAAACAACAGGCATTATATATGTAATATATACATTAGTATACCATATATACATTATCTGTAAGCAATATATTGTATATGTGTATATGTGTATGTGAATATATATACATATAGTATATATACTTATCCTCCAATCATGGACATTTATTGTTTTGTGCTAATCCACAGCTCATGGATACTCTGGAAGGTTTTTTCTGTTTGTTTTAATTCGTATTTTCTCTGTATATTTTAAGTTGAATAATTTCTTTTGCTATGTTTTCAATTTAATACCACTTTTTAAAATATAGTACCTACTTTACCCTAAATTTCACCCAGTATATTTCCATCTCTAGAAGTTTAATTGGAGTCTTCATGTTTTTTAAAACATGCATATCTGCATCAAGCACTTGTATTTTTACTTTAAAATTTCAAAAAACATTTATCAAAAGAAAAAAAAAAAACTGTTCTCATAATTCTTTACTTTCTACATATCTAGAATACAGTCCAGCATCATTTTTTTCCTGCTCAGGTGGCTTCCTTTAACATTTCTTTTTTTTTTTTTTTTTTTTAAACCTTTATTTTACTTTTAACTTTTACAGAGTTTTGTTGTTCACAGACATGCATGTTCTCAGATTAGTCACATGTATATCCCCCCCTTCCCTCCCCTCCTGACCATCACACAGCACCCCTGAAGGATCCCCTTTTCTCACAGAGCAATGACTAGAGCTATTTTCTTCACTTATGATAGTACAGGCCTTCATGCTACTTCCCTTACGCCTCTCAACCACTGTTCCTTCCCCACAATGTCCATATGTCCACTGTCCATGTCTGTCTTTCTGTCGCTTCACTGCATGTGCCATCATCACCATCCTACTAGATTCCATATATATGTGTTAATATACTGTATTTGTCCTTCTCTTTCTGACTGACTTCACTTTTTAGGATACGTTCTAGATCCAGCCACCTCATGAGGGCTGATTCTTCTGCATTTCTCTTTACAGCTGTGTAGTATTCCATTGTATATATGTACCAGAGCTTTTGGATCCATTCGTTCGTCGATGGGCATCTAGGTTCCTTCCATGTTCTAGCTATTGTATAGAGAGCTGCAATGAACATTGGGGTACAGGTGCTTCTTTCAGTTTTGATTTCATCAGGGTATAAACCTAAGAGTGGGATTGCTGGGTCATATGGTGCTTCTATTTTTAGTTTTTTAAGAAATCTCCAGACTGTCTTCCATAGAGGCTGTATCAATTTACACTCCCACCAGCAATGCAGGAGGGTTCCTTTTCTCCGCAGCCTCTCAGCATTTATTGTCTGTCGATTTGTGGATGATGGCCATTCTGACGGGTGTGAGGTGACATCTCATTGTAGTTTTGATTTGCATTTCTCTAATTATTAGTGAAGTTGAGCATCGTTTCATGTGTTTTGGGCCATCTGTATGTCATCGTTGGAGAGGTGTCTGTTTAGGTCCTTTTCCCATTTTTTGATTGGGTTGTTCGTTTTTCCAGTGCTGAGTTGTCTGAGTTGCTTGTAGATTTTGGAGATTAATTCTTTGTCTGTTGTTTCATTTGCTATGATTTTCTCCCACTCTGTGGGGTGTCTGTTGAACTTTTTTGTAATTTCTTTTGCTGTACAAAAGCTTTTAAGTTTCATTAGGTCCCACATGTTCATTTGTCTTTTTAGTTCCACTATTCTGACAGATATGTATTGTTTCAGTTTTTCTGTCTGGGAAGTTCTTAATTTTGTTCTTGTTTTTGAAGCACATCCTTTTCTGGGTACAAGAATTTAGCTCTGTACATAGCATGTATGTCTTCAAGCATATATTTAATATATTAAAGTATGCATATAACATTTTATGTACATTTAATATCATTTTACATTTTATCCACATACTTGTTATACATATATATGGACTTCATTGGTGGCTCGGCTGCACAGAGCCAGCCTGTTTATGCAGGAGATGTGGGTTTGATCCCTGGCTTGGGAAAATTCCCTGAAGAAGGAAATGGCAATCCACTCCAGTATTCTTGCCTGGGAAATCTCATGGGCAGAGGAACCTGGCAGGCTACAATTCATAGGGTTGAAAAACAGTCAGACATGACTTAGAAACTAAACAACAAACAACAGGCATTATATATGTAATATATACATTAGTATACCATATATACATTATCTGTAAGCAATATATTGTATATGTGTATATGTGTATGTGAATATATATACATATAGTATATATACTTATCCTCCAATCATGGACATTTATTGTTTTGTGCTAATCCACAGCTCATGGATACTCTGGAAGGTTTTTTCTGTTTGTTTTAATTCGTATTTTCTCTGTATATTTTAAGTTGAATAATTTCTTTTGCTATGTTTTCAATTTAATACCACTTTTTAAAATATAGTACCTACTTTACCCTAAATTTCACCCAGTATATTTCCATCTCTAGAAGTTTAATTGGAGTCTTCATGTTTTTAAATCATGCATATCTGCATCAAGCACTTGAACCTATGTATTTTAGTTATAATGACCATTTTAATGTACTTGTTTGCAAATTCTAACATCTGTATTAGTTCTATGTCAGTTTTAAATGATAGCTCTGTCTCCTTATTGTGAATCATATTTTTTCCTGCCACTATCTACTGACAATTTTTGATTACCAGACAATGTGAGTTTTAATTTTTTGAATAGGCGAATACATTTGGATTTCTGTAAATACTTTTGAGTTTTGTTCAGGGCCGTAATTAGATAACTGGGAAACGGTTGTTACAAAAACATCTTTAAATTGTGTTAAGCAAGATCAGAACTGAGTAATCTATCCAATTCCCATAAATAATGGGTTTTCCAACCTGGTAGGTGGGAACAGGGACTTTTCGTAGTAGTGTCTAAGCATAGGGCACTGTCTCCTGCTACTCTTTCTGGTATGTCCCCTGCCACCCCAGCCTTGTGTAAATTAATCACAGATGTGTAGGGATAAATCCTGTAATGAATTCTCAATGGCAACACTTTCAGAGTTCCAGAGTGTAATGTGGTTGTCTTCTCTCTAACACTCTGTCCTATAAATTCCAGTTTCCCCATTCTTCTGAACTGTCTTCTTCACTTCAGGATTCTCCCAGGCTTCCCCAGGACTACCTCTTTTTTTTTTTTTTTTTAAAGATTTATTTATTTAATTATTTTGGGCAGGGGTCAGGTTGGGGAGGGAGGGGAGCGGGCGGGCCACCTCCATTGATCTTTCATTTCTCCATTTTCATCCGTCTTTGTTCTTTTGGCTCTTGTGGGCCTCCTATTGCGGTGGCGTCTGTCGCTGCAGAGCTCCGGCTCTGGACACATGCGCCCCAGAGCTCCGGCTCAGCAATTGGACACATCGGTCCAGCCGCTCCGCGGAAAGTGGGATCTTCCCAGGCCAGGGATTGAACTGGCGCCCCTTGCACTGCAAGGCGGTGTCCTTACCCACTGGACCACCAGAGGAAGCCCAGGACTACCTCTTTTTATGCCACATCTGATAATGTTCTCAAATCAGTCAACTGGGGTACCACAGTTTTTTCCCCATCTCTCAGCAAAGTTGTTTGCATGAATTCATCTATGTGTATTACTGAGTTCCTCTGCTGTCCACCTGAAATTATCACAATGCTATTATTCAACTATACTCCAATATAATTTTTTTAATTATACTATACACAGTGTGTTTTTTGTCTAAATTATATCTTAACCTTTTATGTGATCAATGTAAAATGTGAAATTGGCAAAGGTAATTCAGTATTTGTTTCACTTGTAGGTTTTTTTTTAACAGATTGAGTTTTACATTTTGATCAAATGTAAAAATTTTGATCAAATGAAAAATTATGTACCATAATTTTGAAAATCTTAATAATCACATGATATATTTACAAATACCTAATGGCAAATATGCTTCAAAAACTATCGAAATACTAGTAATATAAAATCTGTTTGTAGGGGACAAATTTTGTGATCTTGGTACTCAAAAATACCCATTGAGAGTAACCTGAAAATACCTAGGAAGTACTGTCTAATATGAATCCTTTTAAATTTCCCCAATGTATTCTTTTTATCATATACTATTATATTTGAAAAAACTAGATATAAATGTATAATATTCTTGTTTCTAACACTTCACAGCTAAAATTTCTTTGCTTGCAAATGAACAATAACAAAGTGATAAAATTTGCTTCAAGTTTTCCAAGTTTCATACACACAAAAAAATGTTCCATAAACCTTTCAAATGATTTAGTGATTCATTTTGATTTAAGACTCATGCTAATCCCCAAATTATCATTTAAACTAGAGTTTCAACTAATTCAACTCTATACTAAGTATTTATTTGACAAATATTTACGTGGCAAAAGTATAATATGAATTAATGATCCTTGATCATGGGAAATACCTTGGTAATTTCTTAAACTAGCAGCCACTTCCATATTTACTATTTGAAAAAAAAAATAATAAGGATTGTTTGATAACATTATGGCAAAAACATAGGAGCTGAAGGGAACAGAGTAATGAGACACCATTCCTCCAAAACGTGGCTTGTTTTAACAAGCAAAATCATAATTTACATCTTAAGGAGCAGTGTGGAATTAAAATGAACAATATATGCTTATAAATGGAATAACCTACTAACATTTTCTAGTTTTCCTGAAAACTTCCAATGATGCATGGTATGTTATCCTTCAGATTTCATTTCAGCTTCAAATAGTCACTAGTCAAGCTTATTAAATGTTAACTGTGTCAGAAACAATACTACCACTTATAACTTTCAATAATCCATTAAGGCCTCACAATCCTGTGAATTAGGAATCAAGTCTAGTTTTTTCTAGAAGCATAAAATCAGTGACAAGTGAAAGTCACTCAGTCATAGCTGACTCTTTGCGACCCCATGGACAGTGTATTACCAGACTCTTTTGTCCATAGGATTCTCCAGTCAAGCGTACTGGAGTGGGTAGCTGTTCCTTTCTTGATCAAATGTAAAAATTTTGATCAAATGAAAAATTATGTACCATAATTTTGAAAATCTTAATAATCACATGATATATTTACAAATACCTAATGGCAAATATGCTTCAAAAACTATCGAAATACTAGTAATATAAAATCTGTTTGTAGGGGACAAATTTTGTGATCTTGGTACTCAAAAATACCCATTGAGAGTAACCTGAAAATACCTAGGAAGTACTGTCTAATATGAATCCTTTTAAATTTCCCCAATGTATTCTTTTTATCATATACTATTATATTTGAAAAAACTAGATATAAATGTATAATATTCTTGTTTCTAACACTTCACAGCTAAAATTTCTTTGCTTGCAAATGAACAATAACAAAGTGATAAAATTTGCTTCAAGTTTTCCAAGTTTCATACACACAAAAAAATGTTCCATAAACCTTTCAAATGATTTAGTGATTCATTTTGATTTAAGACTCATGCTAATCCCCAAATTATCATTTAAACTAGAGTTTCAACTAATTCAACTCTATACTAAGTATTTATTTGACAAATATTTACGTGGCAAAAGTATAATATGAATTAATGATCCTTGATCATGGGAAATACCTTGGTAATTTCTTAAACTAGCAGCCACTTCCATATTTACTATTTGAAAAAAAAAATAATAAGGATTGTTTGATAACATTATGGCAAAAACATAGGAGCTGAAGGGAACAGAGTAATGAGACACCATTCCTCCAAAACGTGGCTTGTTTTAACAAGCAAAATCATAATTTACATCTTAAGGAGCAGTGTGGAATTAAAATGAACAATATATGCTTATAAATGGAATAACCTACTAACATTTTCTAGTTTTCCTGAAAACTTCCAATGATGCATGGTATGTTATCCTTCAGATTTCATTTCAGCTTCAAATAGTCACTAGTCAAGCTTATTAAATGTTAACTGTGTCAGAAACAATACTACCACTTATAACTTTCAATAATCCATTAAGGCCTCACAATCCTGTGAATTAGGAATCAAGTCTAGTTTTTTCTAGAAGCATAAAATCAGTGACAAGTGAAAGTCACTCAGTCATAGCTGACTCTTTGCGACCCCATGGACAGTGTATTACCAGACTCTTTTGTCCATAGGATTCTCCAGTCAAGCGTACTGGAGTGGGTAGCTGTTCCTTTCTTCAGGGGATCTTCCTGACTCAGAGATCGAACCTGTGTCTCCAGCACTGCAGGCAGATTCTTCCCTGTCTGAGTCATCAGGGAAGCCCTATTAAAAGGGTAACTTACCAGTTATAACTTAAGAAGATTATTAAGTGATGGACGTGGGTTTGATTCTCAGTATTCATGAATCTCTTAACTGCTATATGATCCTGAACTAATGATTCATTGCTACAAATGAAATAAATTGCCTGAAATAAAATGCCAGGTTATGATGATGTGAGCAAAAACCTCATGGTGCATACCCTTATCATGAAAATGTCCAAATGTCTTTCAATATGATAAAAAAAAATCACACTGCTGGAACTGAAAAGCTAATAAGAATAAGTGAAAGTTTTCTGTATCTGAAAACTTGCTTTTATCTAAGTTACTGGAAATGCCACCATGCTCTGTTTTCAAGGTGAACAGAAATGGATTATCAATGTTATTTTTAAGTTTCCTTCATTGTTCCAATAAAAGTCAATGAACCAGGAGACTCTTATAAAATGTTTCTATTTGTTTTATGTTTTATCACAAAACTATGAAAATAATTATAAAGACTCAAAGGGTATGGAAGGTTGAAAAGTCAAAAAGTTCTCTCCTTCACTTTCTATAGTTAATCACTACTAATATTTTCTAGTTTTTCTGAAAACCTCTAGTTTTTCTGAAAACTGAACTAGAAAATACCTAATACAACACATTTGGTTAAGTTAATTGCCATAGGTATTTCCTTTTCAGGATTATGTCAGATCTTTTGTTCACAAAAGGTATAGATAAGAAGGCAATCATTCTAAATAATGACAAGCAGAGAAAGACAAATATATGAAATCACTTATATGTGGAATCTAAAAACTGATGCAAACGAAATTATTTACAAAAGAGAAGCAGACTCACAGACTTAGAAAACCAAAGGAGAAAAGCGAGGGGAAGGGATAAATTAGGAGGGTAGGTAGCATTAAGACATACTATTATATTATGTAGTAGCATATATTATATAGTATACATTATATATACTACTATTTCTAAATGCGATTATGAGAAAGGACTTAGGACTTGCTTTAGAGTGCATGGAACTCTACTCCATACTCTATAACAGCTTATGTGGAAAAGACTCTGAAATAGTCATATATCTTCCCTGTCTTGATTTCCCCAGGGATCTTCCTGACTCAGAGATCGAACCTGTGTCTCCAGCACTGCAGGCAGATTCTTCCCTGTCTGAGTCATCAGGGAAGCCCTATTAAAAGGGTAACTTACCAGTTATAACTTAAGAAGATTATTAAGTGATGGACGTGGGTTTGATTCTCAGTATTCATGAATCTCTTAACTGCTATATGATCCTGAACTAATGATTCATTGCTACAAATGAAATAAATTGCCTGAAATAAAATGCCAGGTTATGATGATGTGAGCAAAAACCTCATGGTGCATACCCTTATCATGAAAATGTCCAAATGTCTTTCAATATGATAAAAAAAAATCACACTGCTGGAACTGAAAAGCTAATAAGAATAAGTGAAAGTTTTCTGTATCTGAAAACTTGCTTTTATCTAAGTTACTGGAAATGCCACCATGCTCTGTTTTCAAGGTGAACAGAAATGGATTATCAATGTTATTTTTAAGTTTCCTTCATTGTTCCAATAAAAGTCAATGAACCAGGAGACTCTTATAAAATGTTTCTATTTGTTTTATGTTTTATCACAAAACTATGAAAATAATTATAAAGACTCAAAGGGTATGGAAGGTTGAAAAGTCAAAAAGTTCTCTCCCTTCACTTTCTATAGTTAATCACTACTAATATTTTCTAGTTTTTCTGAAAACCTCTAGTTTTTCTGAAAACTGAACTAGAAAATACCTAATACAACACATTTGGTTAAGTTAATTGCCATAGGTATTTCCTTTTCAGGATTATGTCAGATCTTTTGTTCACAAAAGGTATAGATAAGAAGGCAATCATTCTAAATAATGACAAGCAGAGAAAGACAAATATATGAAATCACTTATATGTGGAATCTAAAAACTGATGCAAACGAAATTATTTACAAAAGAGAAGCAGACTCACAGACTTAGAAAACCAAAGGAGAAAAGCGAGGGGAAGGGATAAATTAGGAGGGTAGGTAGCATTAAGACATACTATTATATTATGTAGTAGCATATATTATATAGTATACATTATATATACTACTATTTCTAAATGCGATTATGAGAAAGGACTTAGGACTTGCTTTAGAGTGCATGGAACTCTACTCCATACTCTATAACAGCTTATGTGGGAAAAGACTCTGAAAAAGAATATATCTATATCTTATGTATAAGTAAATCACTTTGCTGTACACCTGAAACTAGCACAACAGTATAAATCAGCTATAGTCCAATATAAAATGTTTTTTAAAAAGAAAGAAACACACAGGAACCAAGGTGAAAAAAAGGCGATGGATTGATATATCTCTTATATTTCCTTTCCAAATGTGTAGTAGTAAGTGGAAAAATATGAAAATATTTTCTATGTTCTCAAATCTATAGCCTTAGTGTTTTTTTGTTTTGTTTTGTTTTATGTTTTTATGACTCAAGATCAGTTACATTCAAATCACATTATTTAGGCAAGAGAAAGAGATCTATCTTCAGCTTCCTCAGGTATAACCTTTCCAGCCAAACATGGTGCTTAGCTCATTCTGAACACATAACTTCTTCTTGATCAGTAGGTCAGGTCCAGGACTTCAGTTTGACTGACCATATAACGTAATTGCCAGAATTATGTAAGCTATAGAATATAGTCAGATTTAAGTCATAGTCTGCCACTCTGCCTGGCATTGACTTAAAATTATTCCTAACATCCTGCCACTTGGATGACTGCCTTTAGTGCCACAAATCTTGGCTCAAGCTTCTGCACCCAAATCCCTAACTCTCTGGGCAGTATTTTGCCTGAGATGTGTTAACAACACTATATCTCTAAGTTAATGTTTTTGACGTGAACTGAAATTGCACTTTATAACTTTCTCCCAGAGTCCCATATTGAGACATTTTTGAAAAATTTTGACACATATGGGAAAAACACAAAATCGATGAGAGTAGTTGATTCAATAACTTCAAAAATAAGAGTGGATAAAGGCCTACATTTTATAATAAACACACACCAAAAATCTAGAGTGAAATTGGAGTAAAGATAACAGTGAACATGGGGCAGGGATAAATTAGGAGGGTAGGTAGCATTAAGACATACTATTATATTATGTAGTAGCATATATTATATAGTATACATTATATATACTACTATTTCTAAATGCGATTATGAGAAAGGACTTAGGACTTGCTTTAGAGTGCATGGAACTCTACTCCATACTCTATAACAGCTTATGTGGGAAAAGACTCTGAAAAAGAATATATCTATATCTTATGTATAAGTAAATCACTTTGCTGTACACCTGAAACTAGCACAACAGTATAAATCAGCTATAGTCCAATATAAAATGTTTTTTAAAAAGAAAGAAACACACAGGAACCAAGGTGAAAAAAAGGCGATGGATTGATATATCTCTTATATTTCCTTTCCAAATGTGTAGTAGTAAGTGGAAAAATATGAAAATATTTTCTATGTTCTCAAATCTATAGCCTTAGTGTTTTTTTGTTTTGTTTTGTTTTATGTTTTTATGACTCAAGATCAGTTACATTCAAATCACATTATTTAGGCAAGAGAAAGAGATCTATCTTCAGCTTCCTCAGGTATAACCTTTCCAGCCAAACATGGTGCTTAGCTCATTCTGAACACATAACTTCTTCTTGATCAGTAGGTCAGGTCCAGGACTTCAGTTTGACTGACCATATAACGTAATTGCCAGGATTATGTAAGCTATAGAATATAGTCAGATTTAAGTCATAGTCTGCCACTCTGCCTGGCATTGACTTAAAATTATTCCTAACATCCTGCCACTTGGATGACTGCCTTTAGTGCCACAAATCTTGGCTCAAGCTTCTGCACCCAAATCCCTAACTCTCTGGGCAGTATTTTGCCTGAGATGTGTTAACAACACTATATCTCTAAGTTAATGTTTTTGACGTGAACTGAAATTGCACTTTATAACTTTCTCCCAGAGTCCCATATTGAGACATTTTTGAAAAATTTTGACACATATGGGAAAAACACAAAATCGATGAGAGTAGTTGATTCAATAACTTCAAAAATAAGAGTGGATAAAGGCCTACATTTTATAATAAACACACACCAAAAATCTAGAGTGAAATTGGAGTACAGATAACCGTGAACCTGGGGCAGGTAAATGTATTAAAATTTCATTTAAATTCATAGTGACATATAAGATTTGTTCCATTTCATAGCTAAATTAAAGAAAAAAATTACTAGTCATGCTGAATAGCAGTAGAGACAGAAACCAAACTCAAATATATTGCTGTGTGCAAGGACAAAACTAAGATATTATCATGATTTCCACATAATCCTCTTTTTAATCATCAAGTGCCTATATTTTATAGGAGATATTTCCAAATCCTGTAAGTCATTTTAAGATTTTCAAACCACAGTGTTTTCCATCAAATGACAGAGCCATTTACATTCATGGCAGCTGAGAGATATTTTTTTAAATTTTTTTGCACACATGGCTTTATGCCTGAGCTTCTATTATTTCTGTTCCAGAAGAATGCAATAAATATGTCTAGAGACAAGGGACAAAGTTAATAAAAGGCTGTCCTTTCCTTTGCCTAAGACCCTGGTTGAAAATGAGCTATTTTCCCTGAACACCATATATTAATTGGATGGCTTCTGCTTCAGCCACAGACAAAAGCCGTCCAGATCATGATTATCTGCAATATAATTCTTCTTGATATGATGAGCAGTCACAGAGCATAGATGTTAAAAAGTAAACTTTTTCCATGATAAGAAATAGATCCTAGAAGGCAACCTCTTAGTAGGTCAGTTTGAGGAGCAACATAGCTGTAACATTTCTCGCATTGTGTGCATCCCTCTCAAAGATTCAGAAATATTTTATAGTTACAGAGACTTCAAAAAGGTTAGGCTTCTAGTTGTCTCGATCTTTTAAAACATCCATTGCTTCAACAGAGAGCTTACTATTTGGTTTACATCTATACTTACACTTCACTGGTGTCTCAGAGGCAAAGAATCCACCTGCATTGGAGCAGATGCAAGTTCAATCTATGGGTTGAATAGATCCCTTGGAGAAGGAAATGGTAATCCACTCCAGTATTCTTGCCTGGAGAATCCCATGGACAGAAGAGCCTGGTGGGTGCTGTAGGGTCACAAAGAGTCAGGCACGACTGAGCAATTATATATTCTTTTTCAGATTCTTTTCCATTATAGGTTATTATAAGATATTGAGTATAGTTTCCTGTGCTATCTGGTAGCTCCTTATGGCTCATCTATTCTATTTATAGTAGTGTGAATCTATCATTATTGTTCCATTCTTTAGACATGCGTACTGAGGCAATGGGGGTTAAAATGCATTTCTCAGTACCATGTAGGAAGGAAGTACTGTTGCTGACTTGAGGCACATCTTCTTATCCTAAGCTCCGTGCATTTGTCAACACACACACACACACACACACACACACACATGAAATGCCTAAATATGGATAAATAAAAGGTAAAATTGATACTGTTTACAGCATAGTTTCCCCAGCTTAAGAATTCATATCTGTATTAAAAATAAATCAGAATAATTTTAAGTGACTGTAGCATAAGACTAAAAGGTATTTCTATATCATTTATCTAACTTGAGAATTTCAATTCTTTTATCCTAGACAGCTTTGGAAATCCAAGCTTCATACTGATCAAAAGGATAGAAAATGGCTGGTTGCATAGTGTTCTACCCACTCTGCTTTTGGGGAGTCATTTTAGTCTCCTTCATAGCTTGGCATCAATGTGAATAGTCACTGATGATCACACAATCAAGCAAAGCAATATAATTACTTCTCCCATTAACCCTTCTTTAAAAACATTGGGGAGCTAAATGAGTCTATGGTTCTCAACTGGGGGTGTCTTCCTCCACAGAGAGGATCTGGCCACAGATAGAGTCATTTTAAATTAATATTACTTGGGAGCGGGGTGTGCTAGATGTAGAGACCAGAGGTGCTGCTAAACATCCTACAATACTCGGAACAGCTCCGAACAACAAAGAATGACCTGGTCTAGAGCATTGACAGTGCTAAGGTGGAGAAATCCTGGCAAAAATGAATAAAGGTAATGGAAGATAGTAGAGAGCTAGCATATTTTATATTGATAAGTTTTGTTCTCCATGCCTATATAATCCTGTAGCTGTCTATTGTCTAAAAGATTCAAAATCAGCATTCAGACCTTCATACTTTCATTCAGAGATCCCTGGAAGAAAGCTGGTGGAATCCACTCCAGTATTCTTGCCTGAAGAATCCCATGGACAGAAGAGCCTGGTGGGTGCTGTAGGGTCACAAAGAGTCAGGCACGACTGAGCAATTATATATTCTTTTTCAGATTCTTTTCCATTATAGGTTATTATAAGATATTGAGTATAGTTTCCTGTGCTATCTGGTAGCTCCTTATGGCTCATCTATTCTATTTATAGTAGTGTGAATCTATCATTATTGTTCCATTCTTTAGACATGCGTACTGAGGCAATGGGGGTTAAAATGCATTTCTCAGTACCATGTAGGAAGGAAGTACTGTTGCTGACTTGAGGCACATCTTCTTATCCTAAGCTCCGTGCATTTGTCAACACACACACACACACACACACACACACACATGAAATGCCTAAATATGGATAAATAAAAGGTAAAATTGATACTGTTTACAGCATAGTTTCCCCAGCTTAAGAATTCATATCTGTATTAAAAATAAATCAGAATAATTTTAAGTGACTGTAGCATAAGACTAAAAGGTATTTCTATATCATTTATCTAACTTGAGAATTTCAATTCTTTTATCCTAGACAGCTTTGGAAATCCAAGCTTCATACTGATCAAAAGGATAGAAAATGGCTGGTTGCATAGTGTTCTACCCACTCTGCTTTTGGGGAGTCATTTTAGTCTCCTTCATAGCTTGGCATCAATGTGAATAGTCACTGATGATCACACAATCAAGCAAAGCAATATAATTACTTCTCCCATTAACCCTTCTTTAAAAACATTGGGGAGCTAAATGAGTCTATGGTTCTCAACTGGGGGTGTCTTCCTCCACAGAGAGGATCTGGCCACAGATAGAGTCATTTTAAATTAATATTACTTGGGAGCGGGGTGTGCTAGATGTAGAGACCAGAGGTGCTGCTAAACATCCTACAATACTCGGAACAGCTCCGAACAACAAAGAATGACCTGGTCTAGAGCATTGACAGTGCTAAGGTGGAGAAATCCTGGCAAAAATGAATAAAGGTAATGGAAGATAGTAGAGAGCTAGCATATTTTATATTGATAAGTTTTGTTCTCCATGCCTATATAATCCTGTAGCTGTCTATTGTCTAAATTCATACAGCTTTCATTACAAATATTCACTCGCATTCAGACCTTCATACTTTCATTCATTGGTTCTTTATAAAGGAGAGTGGGAGAAGCTTCTAAAATCTAAATGGAAAGAAACACTAGAATATTTAATATATTAAAGACAAACAAAGTAGAGTAGAAGTATGAAGTGGCATTCTAACACATATTTCCCTTGGGCTTTATGATAAGTAAAGTAAAATCATTGGAAGAGTTTAAACTTGACAATAGATGCAAATAAGATCTCTGTTTAGGAGGATTATCTTAGTTGGAGTAGAAGCTTATGCACAGAGTCAGAATCAAAACAGGTGATTGGAATGCTCCAGAAAAAGGTATATATTGGTTTGGCATAAAACATTGCTCAGGAAATGAAGAAAGTGGCTGATTATAGAAGCCATTTAAGAAGTAGAATTGGACATGACTATTAAGGAGTTATGAGATTATGAAGATGGGGATCAGTCAAGGACAATCTCTGTATTTCTTCTGGTTTAAACAATAAAGAACTCCTGATATCATAAGAGGCAGAACATAGCAGAGAGTATGCTGACAGTGAGAGAGATAATAACATCAATTTTGATATCTTAAACCCCAAAACACCTTTGGAAGTGCCCTTAATTGGTTATGTGAGATTAAAAATTCTGAACTAAAGTTTGAATTGACAGCAGAGAGAGAAATCGTCAAGAAAGCAGTTAACATTTAGTTTGGCCAGAATTCATGAGGACTCAGAAGTCATGGAAGGGGCAGGGCTGGATGTCAGGGAAATTTACTCAATCAGAGTCAGTAAAGTCATCAGGTACAAACAGTGCACAGACAGTACAGTTCCTCCATCCAGAAAATACAATGGAGAAACCAGTATTTCACAGAGACAAAATTTCTGACTCTTGATGTTTTAAAGCTAGCATGTGTGCAGTGCTGTAAAGTATTTATAAAGTGCTTTCATAAGAGTTATTAATATCTTCTTTAATTCAGACAACTTGAGAATAGGAGGACAGATATCGTTATTGTTCCATCCTTTAGACATGGATACTGAGGCAACAGGGGTTAAAGTGCATTTCTCAGTATCATGTAGGAAAGAAGTGCCATTGCTTAATCGAGGCACTGTTTCTTATCCTAAGCTCCATGAATTTGTAAACACACACACACACACACACACACACACATGTGCAACTCTGAAATATAGATTAATAAAAAGTAAAATGGATGTTGTTTAGAGCATAGTTCCCCTCTCTTAAGAATTACATATACACATTAAAAATAAATCAGGGTCATTTTAAGTGACTATAGCATAATACTAGAGTATTTCTATATCATTTATCTAACTTGAGAATGTATTTTAAATATTAATAATGAAAATACATAATAAAGCTAAAATAGATCATTGGCTTCAATAGCCTTTCATGCACAGGCTGCAAGCCGACAAAAATTTTAGTGTGTTTCCATGATAGGTAATTTTACAGCTTACTGCTAAATGTATATTTCTAGTGACCTTGGATGTCAGATTTGAATAGAGAAGGTTTCCTGAGTAGGGAATTCTGAAGTAGAGGAACTTTCACATGCACTCTGGTTTCAATGGTGCACTATCTCAAACAAAAACTGATAATGACTCCAGGACTGGAAATGCTTTATCAGTCCCAGAGGCTTCCTCTCCTCACACCAGATGCAGAAAGTTGCCTGTATTCATTAATATCCTTCAGTGAGGTCACAGGTAGGGAGAGAAGGAACTCCAGGGAGATAGCCAGTGAAATAAAAGCAAGAATACTGAGCTTTGTGCAGTAAAGGAAGGATGCAGGTTTATAAAGTTCTCATAAGTCTTAAGGTCATGAATAAACTGAAAGGTAAGTCCACTGAGAAGAACATGTGGTCACTTGAGCCTTACTATTGTATCCAGGAGATACAATGTTGTGTCCAGGAGATAGTGTATTCTCTTCACAGTGACTATGGTTTTCTACTTCTCTGTCTCTCTAGTCTACTTTTTACATTACACACACACATAGGGAATAATTGCTCTGGCTTTGTTATGTTGTTATTTTTTGTCTTGGATTGGCAAAAAGTGGAATTAAAACCCCTGGTATTCTTTTATGACACTTTGTCAGCGTTGTTTCTCAGAATCGGGCTTAACAGATTCAAGTGAATCTACGCAGAAGTGACTCCTGAGGGAAAAGACCAAATCCTTAGAAAGGATTGCTATACAGCTTCCACCACAAGCACTGACACCTCCTTATCCCGTCTAGCCCTGCTTGCATATTTCAGAATTGAACCCCATCTTCATCCGGGCACAACATCCCCCTGGTGATTTGAGCAAACCTTGTTAACAGTTTCATCTAACAGGCTTAGCTGGTTCAACATTTGATTATCTTTCCCTCAGGTTCACGATCAAGTCTTTTCCCTTCGTTATACCGACGGGAACACTGTGCTCAGGTTCTGTGTGTGGGTAGCGTCACAGACTGAACGTGCAGAAAATGCAGAATTGACAATCTGGATAAATCTTGTATTCAAGGAATTTAATTGTATTATTGAAATTCAGGCCTGCGCCCCTGAGACATTGATCCGGCATTGTCAGTTTCAAATCCTGGGCACACTGGCAGCAGGGGCAATGTGCTCATGGAATTTGCAATTGAGGTAATGAGGAATCAAAGCTCACGACAGGATCACTAACAGACAGAAACAGGAGAACCAACGCCAATCGATATGGACCGGCCCACCGGAGCTGCCTGGCAGCGTGCAATCTTGGCCAAGTTCCTGGGGTTCCAATTTAAGAATAGGCTCAGGACTTAGGAGAGGGGCACAGTTGGAGGCGCAGACTGGGGGAAGCTTTTCTTTCCAAAGCACAGAGAATGTTTGCTCATAAGCTTTTATTGCCGAAGGCAAGGCACTCTGAGTTCAGCTGCCAAAGAAAACAAAGGGGGATTAAAACAAAACAGTGGAATACAAAATGTGAGGGGAAAACAAAAGGAAAAGACTTGTGACAAATGTGTGCTTTTCGTCCTGCATGAAGTTAGGTGCAATCTTCTCATCTAGAGGATTCTTCAACAATTTCAAAGGAGGTGAAGGCCCTCAGTGTCACAAGGCGGATGCATTTTAAACATACATTTGGGATTTTTTGTTTTTTATTTTTTTTAGAACTAAGAGACGCTTATTTGCTTATTTTCATCTAAGAGTGGTGCAGCTTTAGGTGTTTCTCAGACTAAACCAAAATGGACTGTGGATATTTAGTCACTAAAAGATGGCCAACTCTTTTCTGACCCCATGGACTACTCCACGCTGTTCATGGGATTTCTCAGACAAGAATACTGGAGTGGGGGGCCATTTCCTCCCCCAGGGGATCTTACTGACCCAGGGACAGAACCTGGGTCTCCTGCATTGCAGGCTGATTCTTTATACCTGAATCACCTATTGCCCTTCATTTGTCCTTCAGTTCAATATCCCATTTTCCTGAATGGTTTATACATGTCCTGGGAAGGCGGAATTATAAACATGGAGAAAAAGAATCCGTTGAGATAGATCTGTCAAGGAAAATGCTGTTATCTTGTTCCTGGACATTTACTCTCATCGGATAACTATTAAATTAGGTGGATGTTTCTCAGCCTAACCAAACAAAGGGTGGTTTACACTCTATTTGTAGAAAGATCTTGATTTAAACTTGTCCTGGCATCATTATGAAACGCACTCACTTTTATTTTCAGACTATCTTGATTTGGAAAATAAAAATATGGTAATATATACTCACTTCACCTTGAAAATCTAAAAGAATTATCAGTTCAAAAGGAGAGGGGGTTTGCCATTATATGTACTGTAAAAAGGAGATAGCATTCATGGTACCATACTATACTTACATGTTATAGCTTAATAACTACTTTGGGAAAAAAATATAAATGTTACTGCCTCAGTTTCCTCAGAAGTGAAAGAAAAAATGCTGTCTTAAAGACTTTAGGAAACAAATTACTGTTGTTTAGCTGGATTTTAATGTTACTTAAATTACTCATTAGATGTTTTCTGTTCTCTAGAAAGTCCAAGGATACATTTGTGAAAGAACAATATATTTCTTCACTGCCTGAGAAATTGCTAGGTTTCTCTATGGCTCACAGAGTCCCCTTTCCTTTGCTATATTCCCACAAGAGTAAAAACAGTATATTTTATGATTAAATACCAAGAAATCCACTGAAATTTAGACATCTATTTAAATTATTCAGGACAAACCTTTTACACAAATAAGTGGGAAGTATATTTATTTTAATACTTCTGGGTAAAAATATGTCTCTAAAATATGTGGAAACTTCCCATATCTGATGATCAGAGCACTGCTGGATAGTTTAAAGTTATCTAGATTGTTGGAAAATATTTGTACTCATACCAGGAAATAGCTTGGCATGCCCATCCTGAAACTGATCTTATATCAGTTTGATATTATCACATTCTTTCTATTAAAATGAGTAAAAACCATGGCAGATTGATTTTATTGGTAGAAGACAAAGTGTCACTATAGAAAAGACTCTTCAATAAGGCTAAAGCAGGTTTATCTCAAAAATTTCTTGTCTATGTAAAAATATTTGCAGAGTTCTAACAAATGTCCTTGGAACTAATTTCAAAGGAATATTCACTTAGTTCAACATCTTTAACTCCACCAATTTCTTTGATTCAATTTACTTTGATAATCACTTTCATGAACTTTTATAGAGAAATAAAACATTCTATAAAACTTTAAAATACTGCTATGAGAGAACATTATGACCAGTTTTCCCTTTAAAATCTACAAAATAAAGATTCACTGTATCCTCCCTTCTATCTTAAAATAGTCAAATTTCATTGATCCGGAGCAGATAAAAGAAAATATTTTGAAATTTGGTATCTTAGTTTAACTTTTTTATTAATCTAGTGATTAGACAGACAAGAAACTTAATAGTCCTTTGAATTGAGAGAAAAAAATAAGTTTTAATACAATGTAGCAATTAATTGACTCATTTCTTCATTCATAAATAATTGCTCAAGTTTGGGGCTTCCCAGGGGGCTCAGTGGGTAAAGAATCTGCCTGCAATGCAGGAGACCCAAGAGACTCAGGTTTCATTCCTGAGTAGGGAAGATCCCTGGAGGAGGGCATGGCAATCCACTCCCATATACTTGTCTGAAGAATTCCCATGCACAGAAGAGCCTGGCAAACTATAGTCCATAGGGCCACAGAAATTAGTCCCTTTCCTTTGCTATATTCACGATCATTTTTTATGATTAAATACCAAGAAATCCACTGAAATTTAGACATCTATTTAAATTATTCAGGACAAACCTTTTACACAAATAAGTGGGAAGTATATTTATTTTAATACTTCTGGGTAAAAATATGTCTCTAAAATATGTGGAAACTTCCCATATCTGATGATCAGAGCACTGCTGGATAGTTTAAAGTTATCTAGATTGTTGGAAAATATTTGTACTCATACCAGGAAATAGCTTGGCATGCCCATCCTGAAACTGATCTTATATCAGTTTGATATTATCACATTCTTTCTATTAAAATGAGTAAAAACCATGGCAGATTGATTTTATTGGTAGAAGACAAAGTGTCACTATAGAAAAGACTCTTCAATAAGGCTAAAGCAGGTTTATCTCAAAAATTTCTTGTCTATGTAAAAATATTTGCAGAGTTCTAACAAATGTCCTTGGAACTAATTTCAAAGGAATATTCACTTAGTTCAACATCTTTAACTCCACCAATTTCTTTGATTCAATTTACTTTGATAATCACTTTCATGAACTTTTATAGAGAAATAAAACATTCTATAAAACTTTAAAATACTGCTATGAGAGAACATTATGACCAGTTTTCCCTTTAAAATCTACAAAATAAAGATTCACTGTATCCTCCCTTCTATCTTAAAATAGTCAAATTTCATTGATCCGGAGCAGATAAAAGAAAATATTTTGAAATTTGGTATCTTAGTTTAACTTTTTTATTAATCTAGTGATTAGACAGACAAGAAACTTAATAGTCCTTTGAATTGAGAGAAAAAAATAAGTTTTAATACAATGTAGCAATTAATTGACTCATTTCTTCATTCATAAATAATTGCTCAAGTTTGGGGCTTCCCAGGGGGCTCAGTGGGTAAAGAATCTGCCTGCAATGCAGGAGACCCAAGAGACTCAGGTTTCATTCCTGAGTAGGGAAGATCCCCTGGAGGAGGGCATGGCAATCCACTCCCATATACTTGTCTGAAGAATTCCCATGCACAGAAGAGCCTGGCAAACTATAGTCCATAGGGCCACAGAGAGTTGGGCACTATTGAAGTGACTGAGCATACACAATTGCTCAATGCCCGCTATGTGATAAACAAATAGGAGCACATGGGAGAACATGTCAAGTGTTACATAAAGATTGCCCCTGCCTTATTCGAGAGGCAAAATAATCCAGGCAATAAAAGGCAAAATGATTCTAATTTATCTGTTCTATCTGTCTGTCCTATCTTCCTTCACCTAGATAGCTTAAAGACCTTCTTTCTTGCCAAGCTGTGTCAGTCATGAATGATTCATTGCAATCCCATAAACTGTAGCTCAGTGCATGAGGTTTTTCAGCAACAGTACTGGAAAAAGTGCTCTCCAGGAGATCTTCCCAGCCCAGGGACTGAATCTGCTTCTCCGGTGGCTCTGACATTACAGGCAAATTCTTTATTACTGAGTCACTGGGGGAGCCCAAAGGCCTTCTTACTCCTTACATATATTTCTAGAGGGTTCTACCGAATGTCATTCCCCAAAAGAAAGCACAGAGGTAATGCAAAGTTTTCATGCAGTTGATGAAAGTTTTTTAAAAAAATCTCTTGATTTCTCTAGCATTTTAAAAAAAAATTCCTACTAATCATTGTTCAGTATTCATTCTACTATGAAGAAATTATTATCCTTTTGTACAAATTGCTCTCACTCCAAAATGACATGATTAGAAATTTTCAGCTAATCAGTAAGTGGTCTGTAGTTGGATTCTCATTCATGAGTGATGTGAAAGGGAATGAGATCAAGGATGGGGAGCAGTGGTTTATCAAGCATTCTCTATTAGGAAGTGAAGAGAGAAATTGATTAATAATTGAGAAAAGAATTAAAATTCTTTTCTTGCGGCCATATTAGAAGAGAAGAGATTGCTGTACTTAATAGCAATTATGTGAAATATTCTGGGTAATGAAGCAACTTAAATAAACTTTGCAGTTCTCACTCATATTACAAATATAAAAAAATGGTAATTTGAATGTAATACCACAATTTGCATTTAGGATTATGGGAAAACTCAGTACTTGAACTAACTCAGCTTATTAGGCAATAACAGTTTCAGTAATTCCAAGTGTCATTATTATTACTGATAATCATAATAACACTCTCTGCTTAACTGCCTTTGGTTTGACTAGCATAGTTTACAAATATTTTTAAATAGGCTAAAAATGGCAGCCTAAAACATATTCTTGAATTTTTTTTAAGGAATGAGACCTCTTAGTGATAGGAGTTTATTCATATCTCAGAACATATACATTTAGCTAGTATCTTATTTGTGATTTAATTTGTTTTATATATAATTTATTTATACATAGTAATTAATTCACTGGATTTGTACTAACTGAGAATATAGTCTCTTGTGTTTTTTTAGATAGGGGAATATTTAACTCTCCTTTATCCGTGTGTGTGTTCTCTGAATTCTCAGCTATTTAAAGAATCATAAACCTATATTTTGGTCTCATGGCCTTTGTGGGGTGAGGGTGAGCTGGGTAAGGAGGACCCACCACTGGGGGCTCAGAAGAGGCTCTACTGATGGTAGGACTACTAATGGCATCATTTGTTCACAGATAATGTGAGCAAGTTTGGATAATATTTTAGTTGTGATATCTAATAACTGAATGTCCATCAAGCCAACATCAGTATACCAGTTATTGATTATTTTGTGTTTATTTACTCCCTTCCCAGTCAACTAAATAATCAAATTTGCAAAAGAGGGTTTTCTTATGACACATAGCTTTGACCATGAGGTACGTGATCAAAGCTATGTGAAAATATACACACAGAAAAAAGAAAAAAAAATAGAAAGAATTCCGAAGTCGAAAGAGTATTTTTTCTCCAAATGGCACAACTGTGTTTTCATGTGCTATAGCAAGGCAGCCTTTATGGAAATACTTTATTGCAATCATATCTTTAAAATTTAGCGGTCTACCTTCAAGACTTTGAAATATGATTTAATAAAAATATTTTCTGAGCACTGTCAAATGCTAAATTGTTTCTGAAGTTTCTCGCTTGTACCTTTGCCATCTTAAATAGATGTCTATTTCAACCAAAAGAGGTTTAAGAGTAAAATAATCTCTAATACTTTCAAGTCCTATCATCTTTATTAAATACTGGTCACTGAATTTAAACAAAATTTTGGATTGTTTCTCCCTCCTCATTAAACCATGAGAAACAGTGTTGAAACTGTGAAAAATCCTGTAACATAAATTTTTCCTGAGATGATCATTGATAAGTTAAAGAAGCTTTCAGTTTTCCCAGCATATCTAAAAATGCTTTGCTATTTTTTTGTAGTGCTTTGTGGAATCCATGATTTTTTCATAACTAGCTTCTTTAGGATTAACCCGAGAGGAGAAAAACAACAACCTGAACTTATTAGCATTTTGTCATCTTGGTAGACTATTTAGACAGAGATTTTGGCTTTTAACATGATGCCATGGATTTCCAGCTAAATCTTTGCATCTGCTAAAAACACGGTTGTCTTAGATTAGTATATAAAAATTGTTGAAGGCTCTGGCTGCAAGTAATAAAAGTAAAAAAATACATTAAATTATAGTTAATGTAGCTATATAGGAACTTAACTAAAAATCTATTCCTATTACAGTATATCCACATACAGTTTGATTTACAAGATTTATATATGACATATTAAGGTGTACTTTCTTCATTAAAGAAGGTTAGAATAGACCTGAAGAAATATGCCAAAAATTAAATGTGTAAAATCAAGTGTAAAGAACTTATAACAATTCTTAACCTATTGACAGCTTAAGCACATAAAAGTAAACAAAATTAAACATAATTATAACACTCTGAAGGTTGTGGAATTAAACTAAGAGGTATTCCAATATAAGGTATTGCCCATCTAAATCAACGATATATAAAGGAGTTGATTTGACAGTAATTCTGAACTGGGCATAAATTGTCTTTATCTTGTGTAATTCTATTTCTAAAACATAATGATTCTGTTCATTGTATTTTTCATGCTGCCCTCTTAGTCCAAGTATCTGCCTGGTTCACTGCAGTGGGCTCCTTACCAATTGCCCATCCACTGTATTTAAGCTCTTCTCTCAATCAGCTCATTTCCTTCCATACTTAAATGTGTTCTAGTTCTTTTCAATATAGCATTCTTGACCTCCTAAATAACTTTCTCTTCGTGTCTTCACAGTCAAGGGTCCCAAAACTTTGTACTTTTTGTCTTCCCTGTTTCAAACCTGTTCTACTCTTAATTCCTAGTGCAGTTAATTAATTCATTGTCCTAGTGTAGCAAGTAACTAGAAACTTACTTCTTGAGGTTGTCATCAAGAACCTCCTAATTGTCAGATCTGATCTGACCTTTCTGCCATATTCGCAACTGTTGACCATTCCTGTCTTTTGGACACTCTTTCACCCTTGCCTTTGGTGACACATTTCTTCTTTCTTCCTCTCTGTTTATGTGTCACTGGGGTCATGGCAGAAAACAGATGGCACACATATATTGGATTAATTTGAAGATTTAATACAGGGACTATTTGCAAAAGTGGAACAGGGAAGATGAGTGGCCTAGTGTAGTTCCTTGTGTTTAGAGTGCAAGCAGAGGAAGAGGTTACCAGGACCTGGGGACAGAAGAGACTTTTGTTGAGCTCTAGAGAAAATGTAACCTTCAGTCATGGGGTAAGTCAGTGCTTTGAGAACACACAAAGATGGATGTGAGAAAACAAACGCTCTGATCTCATTCTTTTTTCTACTAATTTTTCCTTTTTTTTTGAAAGTGCCTCCTCCTCAATTAGGTGAACAACACAGAACAATAGAAGGTAAGGGCTCCAACATATGTGGTCCAAACATGTCAGCTCAGCATCTCAGACAACAGCAAAGTAAGGAAAATTAGAGAAGAGAATAATCTGGTCCAGCTTTTATTTCTAACAGTTTTTTTTCCCCAGGGTTCCAATCTGGAATCTAAATATTCATCTAATCCTGGAAACATCTTTAATCTTGACTTCTTCTATTACGATTTGTATGCTGGTGATTCCCCAATATATAACTGCTTCTTAAAGAGTATTTTCTGAGTTCACTCTCATACATTCTAGCATCTCTTTCTTGAATTCAGCATCACAAAATAGGAACTCATTTTCTTCCCTTGTAATTTACTTTTCTGCCTTGTCTCTTTCTGAAACTGAATGACACCCATACCAACCCAGTCACCAAATCCTAAATCCCAGAATTATCCTTGACTGACTTTTTCATGCAGTTGATTCCAAAGCTTTATAGACTACTCCTAAAAGACATTTCTGCCTGCAATGCAGGAAACATGGCTTCAATTCCTGGGTAGGGAAAATCCCCTGGAGAAGGAAATGGCAACCCACTCCTGTATTCTTGCCTGGGAAATCCCATGGATAGAGTAACCTGGTGGGGTACAGTCCATAGGGTTTCAAAGAGTCAGACACAATTGAGCAATCAACATTTTCACTTCCCTTTAAAAGGTGTTTAATTTATCTGCTCCTGTGCATTATCACCATCATTGTCCTAGTGAGTGCAGCAAAACTAAACATAGCAGGATTTAATGGAAACAGTGTACATGAAGCATTTACCTGGTTTTAAGAATAAGCTAAGTTTTCCAAAGAAAAGCCTAAGCTACCTGAGTTCTGAAACATGAGTAAAGAAGGCCTGGGCAATTAGAAAAAGTGTTGAATGCAAAAGTAGCAACTAGAAAAAAGAAAGAAATTAAACCCTGGAGAGACTAATATAAGGCAAATATAGCTGGAGACTTGGAGAACTGAGATACGAGAGTATCTTAAAATATTTTCAGCTGAGAATGAGGAAGCAGGAAGATAAGATGAGAAGACTTTGGGAGTTAGAATGGATTTGGGACTTAATGCATTTGGTGCTCATGTTGATGTAATAAATAAGGAATTTATAAAAAAGACTCCAAAAGAATTATTTGATTTAAACTTGAAAAACTTTAACATTCTTACTCTGTAGAACAGGAGGACATACCAGCCAGTTGAGAAAAGATGATCTGATCAGGTGTAATAAGCAAAGAAATCTTTAGAAACATCATGTTCACTTACTCTTCATTTAATTCTACACCTCAGCTTATCTTTGTGTATTGAATATATGGGCATGCTCAAGAATGTTTAGGTTACATTATGAGTCAAGAATGCTTTTTGAAGGGAATTCCTTTGTGTTTATAATTTGCTCCAAAACTCTTGAAAAATATTATGAATATTTGTCATGTCTTTCTAAGAGGCAGGATGGAAAGATATTTTATCTAAGAGTTAAAAAACTTAGACATCATTTTCCTATTGCTATTTTCATTATTTAATCATAACCTTATAGATTGTTGATAATTGGAACATTCCATTTAAGCTCCATGCTTTCTTCTTTTCTAAAATATGAAATGAATGAAATAACTACCAAGAGCCTTTATAAGGTCTGTAATTTTGTAAATCAAAATAAACCAGAATCATGAGAATGAATGAAATGATTCCTTTAAGATTAGTTACAATCCTCTAAGCCCTAAGATAAATACCATAAAAGAAATGAAACAGACAATCATGAGAAATCATCATTGAATGATCCCAACTAGATCAGTATTCATTCATGTTGAACAACATTATTTAATCCATAAAGCCTGGAATCAGAGTTAGATCTTCCATTTACCATAGTAGCTATTCGATTGTTGAAATTCCATCCCCAGCAAGGTATTCGTAATTAGATATCAGATAAGTTCCAAGTTAATGCACTAGGGAAATTCATCTGACTGTTGGAAGAAACTGCATATCACACCATATACACATATAATTTTTAAAGGCTAGGCTATAGTGTGTTCATAAACAAGAGAGAATAGGAAGAATGAAAATAATGAGAAAATGAATAACAAGGAAAAACACATCATCCTTTCTCATTTTTACATCTTAAACTATGTTAAGTAATAACTTCTGACTTTGCTCTTAATTTTCTTTTATCACCTCTTGACTTCAACTTAACACTGTCCAGTGGAGAATTATTCATCTCCTAAAGGATCCTAAGGCTTAATTAACAGAGGAGCTAGCCAAAGGGATAAAGCTAGAGATATCAGAAGTAATTACAATTTAATGAAACAAGAATGAACAAATTACCACAAAGCCCATCAGCCTAGTAACTGACCTGAAATGAAAATGTGGTATCTGAAATACCAGCTTATCTTTGTGTATTGAATATATGGGCATGCTCAAGAATGTTTAGGTTACATTATGAGTCAAGAATGCTTTTTGAAGGGAATTCCTTTGTGTTTATAATTTGCTCCAAAACTCTTGAAAAATATTATGAATATTTGTCATGTCTTTCTAAGAGGCAGGATGGAAAGATATTTTATCTAAGAGTTAAAAAACTTAGACATCATTTTCCTATTGCTATTTTCATTATTTAATCATAACCTTATAGATTGTTGATAATTGGAACATTCCATTTAAGCTCCATGCTTTCTTCTTTTCTAAAATATGAAATGAATGAAATAACTACCAAGAGCCTTTATAAGGTCTGTAATTTTGTAAATCAAAATAAACCAGAATCATGAGAATGAATGAAATGATTCCTTTAAGATTAGTTACAATCCTCTAAGCCCTAAGATAAATACCATAAAAGAAATGAAACAGACAATCATGAGAAATCATCATTGAATGATCCCAACTAGATCAGTATTCATTCATGTTGAACAACATTATTTAATCCATAAAGCCTGGAATCAGAGTTAGATCTTCCATTTACCATAGTAGCTATTCGATTGTTGAAATTCCATCCCCAGCAAGGTATTCGTAATTAGATATCAGATAAGTTCCAAGTTAATGCACTAGGGAAATTCATCTGACTGTTGGAAGAAACTGCATATCACACCATATACACATATAATTTTTAAAGGCTAGGCTATAGTGTGTTCATAAACAAGAGAGAATAGGAAGAATGAAAATAATGAGAAAATGAATAACAAGGAAAAACACATCATCCTTTCTCATTTTTACATCTTAAACTATGTTAAGTAATAACTTCTGACTTTGCTCTTAATTTTCTTTTATCACCTCTTGACTTCAACTTAACACTGTCCAGTGGAGAATTATTCATCTCCTAAAGGATCCTAAGGCTTAATTAACAGAGGAGCTAGCCAAAGGGATAAAGCTAGAGATATCAGAAGTAATTACAATTTAATGAAACAAGAATGAACAAATTACCACAAAGCCCATCAGCCTAGTAACTGACCTGAAATGAAAATGTGGTCATCAAACAGATAACCTCTTTTTCTCAGCCTCTCCCTGAAATACCATTTCCCTTTTCTATTTTATTCAACTCTCATCATTTTGGAGAATTTTTGAAATTATCATAGTTGTGATTGCAAATAAATATAATAAAAAATAATCATATACTGTCTCTTCAACATAAGCTCACATTGAAAAGGAAACAGTGAGACGTAGTCTGCAGGCCAAATCAAAATCCAACTTTATGACATGCTTTTGCAGAAGGAAACAGCAATTCAATACAGTATTCTTGCCTGGGAAATCCCATGGACACAGGAGCCTGGTGGACTGCATTCCACGGGGTTGCAAAGAGTTGGACAAGACTTAGCGACTTAACAACAATAACAACAAAATCACATAATTTAAGTCGAAATTAACTTGAAGGGCTGTTTGGGTGGAAGTTTACTTTTATTTCAGATATACCATAATGTTTTCCGAATATCTGGCATATTTTCAGGCCTACATGCAACTCATTAATGTGTCCCAGACACAGGTTGGGAGATGGTCCTCAGCACATAGCCTCACTGCAGTCCATCTTTTGTGCTTAAATTCAGCCTCAGAAAATCCTTGGAATACAGGAAATGTTTACAGTCCTGTGCTATTTATTTTGACAAACACAATCTCTTTTCCCACTACAGGAAGGAAAGAAAAGGGGATCAAGAGAAGAATCTTTGTTTTAAGTGCATTGCTATCAAATGTTAAGAACTGATATGGGGAAATGAACTCGCATCCCCCTCTTGAGAAGCTGCAGCAGGATGAACTGAACTGGAAAGCAGCCATTGTCTTTCTCATGCCTCCACAGGATCTGAAATGAAAGCCTACTCCGAGGGACCCCCAGTTCTTTTCCCAGAGATGCAGAGTTGCTTTAACACCAGTGAATATGTGGGAAGGTATTACATACAACAAAGGATTTAAGTTTGTGGGGAGAGGAAAATGGGTTGGTAATGTCTAGATGATACAAAAAAAAAAAAAAAAAAGATATCCAGAGCAGACCATGGCATTCTTCATTACAAAGTTAGCTGTGAGTGAGGAAATGATTTCCCTCTTCTAGCCAGCACCGAGACAATTTAACCTTACATTTTCCTGTATCTAACAGGCCCCTGCTTCTATGGACAGATTGGTTTTCACAGAAAAAAGAAACTGAGGTAATTAAATGAGAGTTTAAAATTTGTCCCAGACCTCTGAGCTGGCTAATGAACTGTAGACTAAGAAATTAATGTGAATCAATATTGCCAAATGAATAGTTATTTCATTGTGCACACTCTTTTCTCCTGATGATAGCTAGTTGTAGACATGCACTGGAAGTAGCCTTATCTAATCACATCTTGAAGACTGATATTTCTTAGATAGATAAATGAAGCTAAATTATAGAAGATTTGATAACACTCTGTGTGAAGGGGATTAGGCTTAAATGAGTCAGAAAGATGCTTAATAAGTACAGTAAATGAAATACAAAAATAACAAAATAGAAACACATTGATCTGTAGAGCAATGTGTTAAAACCATAAAGGCAACCAACATGATACTGAGAATAAAAGGTGATGTATTTAAGAACATTATTAATCATTTCTTTAAAAATAAATGATAACCAAAGATGAAATATTAAATTCACCTAAAGAAATAAGAATTCAAAAAGAAATTAACCGACACAGTTTCCAGAGTATATGAAAGGAGGTGAAAAATGCATTTAAGACCAACCTTAACATATTATATATGTGCACATATGTATGCACATATATATATGTATAAAAATGTAGCAAGGATTTGTAATGAATTAACCATTATATCAATATGAACATCCCTGTGCAACCACACATTAAACTGTGTTTTCAAATTTTAAGCAAATTCATCCTTCCCGTGCAGGCATAAGGCCAGATGGAAGCTTATGGCAGCTATGTCAATACCTACAGAATGTTGATGTCTTCTTAGCTAGTCCAAATAGAGCCATTCCATCTGCCATAAACTCTGGGCCCAAAGGCCACATTTATAGATTGCACTAAAAAAAGTTAAAATTATTTTTACAGTGAAGGCATTTTTATAGGCTCTGGGAAAAAGAAAACTCAATGCGTGTTTGACAATATGTATTCTCTGGTGATTGTGAGTGCAAAAAAATTTCCTGTTTTCCTCTGCTAGCGAGCACCGAGACAATTTAACCTTACATTTTCCTGTATCTAACAGGCCCCTGCTTCTATGGACAGATTGGTTTTCACAGAAAAAAGAAACTGAGGTAATTAAATGAGAGTTTAAAATTTGTCCCAGACCTCTGAGCTGGCTAATGAACTGTAGACTAAGAAATTAATGTGAATCAATATTGCCAAATGAATAGTTATTTCATTGTGCACACTCTTTTCTCCTGATGATAGCTAGTTGTAGACATGCACTGGAAGTAGCCTTATCTAATCACATCTTGAAGACTGATATTTCTTAGATAGATAAATGAAGCTAAATTATAGAAGATTTGATAACACTCTGTGTGAAGGGATTAGGCTTAAATGAGTCAGAAAGATGCTTAATAAGTACAGTAAATGAAATACAAAATAACAAAATAGAAACACATTGATCTGTAGAGCAATGTGTTAAAACCATAAAGGCAACCAACATGATACTGAGAATAAAAGGTGATGTATTTAAGAACATTATTAATCATTTCTTTAAAAATAAATGATAACCAAAGATGAAATATTAAATTCACCTAAAGAAATAAGAATTCAAAAAGAAATTAACCGACACAGTTTCCAGAGTATATGAAAGGAGGTGAAAAATGCATTTAAGACCAACCTTAACATATTATATATGTGCACATATGTATGCACATATATATATGTATAAAAATGTAGCAAGGATTTGTAATGAATTAACCATTATATCAATATGAACATCCCTGTGCAACCACACATTAAACTGTGTTTTCAAATTTTAAGCAAATTCATCCTTCCCGTGCAGGCATAAGGCCAGATGGAAGCTTATGGCAGCTATGTCAATACCTACAGAATGTTGATGTCTTCTTAGCTAGTCCAAATAGAGCCATTCCATCTGCCATAAACTCTGGGCCCAAAGGCCACATTTATAGATTGCACTAAAAAAAGTTAAAATTATTTTTACAGTGAAGGCATTTTTATAGGCTCTGGGAAAAAGAAAACTCAATGCGTGTTTGACAATATGTATTCTCTGGTGATTGTGAGTGCATTTTCATATGTGTATATATAGGGAAATAATAAAATAATCTTAATAGGCTACTTTTATGGATGCCAGAACTAAATTAACTATGCAGTATTATTGTTTCCCTGGGGGTGAGATCTAGCTGATTCTCTTTAGCTTCTGCAGCTTCAGTCTCCCCAAGATGATGATTAGGTTTATTCCTTTAAAAAAATATTCTAACCACTTGATGGCTTCCTACTCTGAATGAAAGATGTAGGATACATCTTTGTCAATCTGAGAGATCAAATTCAGTGAGCATTTTGTTTCCTTTCAAAAAGTGAGTTTCATATTGGTGAACAATCTGCACTGAGATTATTTTTTATTATTTTTTTTAAATTTTATATCGAGGTATAGCCAATTAACAATGTTGTGATACTTTCAGCAAAGGGACTCATTCATACATACACATGTATCTGTTCTTTCCCAAACTCCCTTCCCATCCAAGCTGCAGCATAATATTGACCAGAGCTCCATGTGCTATACAATAGGCCCTTGATGGTTATTCATTTTAAATATAACAGTGTGTACATGACCTTTCCAAACTTCCTAAATATTCCTTCTATAAGTTCATATTCTAAGTCTATGAATCTCTTTCTGTTCTTTTTTTTTTTTAAGCAATTTTTTTTGGCCTCTTTTACTGGTTCTTTGCTTATTTATTTTCATCCATCTTTATTCTTTGGCCTGTGTGGGCCTCCCATTGCAGTGACCTCTTTCATTGCAGAGCACCAGTGCTGGAGCATGCGATCCAGAGCGCTGGCTCATAATAGGACACGTCAGTACAGCCGTTCCACGGCACATGGGATCTTCCCAGGCCAGGGATCAAACTGGCACCCCTTGCACTGCAAGTCCGGCTCTTTACCCACTGGAAATGCCCCTCTGTCTGTTTTGTAAGTTCATTTACATCATTTCATTTTAGATTACAAATATGAGGAATGTCATATAATATCTACGCTTCTCTGTTGATGTACTTGACTCAGTATGACCCTCTGAAGATGCACCCATGTTACTTCAAATGACATTGCTTCACTCTTTTTTAATGGCTGAGTAATATTCCTTTGTATGTTTGTACCATATCTTTATCCATTCCTCTATCGATAGACTTTAAGGTGCTTCCATGTCTTGGCTATTGTAACCAGTACTGCAGTAAACACTGGGGTGCATGTATCCTTTTGGATCATGTTTTCTCTGGATATATGCCCAAGAGTTGAATTGCAGGGTCATATGGTAGCACTATTTTTAGTTTATTAAGGAATCTCCCTACTGATCTCCATAGTAGTTGTACGAGTTTACATTCTCATCAACAATATAGGTGGGTTCCCTTTTCTCCACACCCTTTCCAGCATTTATTTTTTGTGGACATTTTGATGATTGCCATTCTGACTGGTGTGAGGTGTTATTTTATTGTAGTTTTGATTTACACTTCTCTAATAACTAGTGATGTTGAACATCTTTTCCTTTGCCTATCGGCCATCTGTCCCCTTTTTGTTACCATTCCCTCCTCCAGGGGACCTTCCCAACTCAGCAATTGGACCAGCATCTTTTACCTCTCCTGAATTGGCAGGCATTTTTATTTTGTTTTGTTTTGTTTTTAACACTAGTATCAACTGGGAAGCCTCAATAACTAGTGGTGCTGAACTTCTTTTAATGTGCCTACTGGCCATCTGTATGTCCTCTTTCCAGAAATGTCAGATTTTCTGCCCATTTTTAGAGTGGATTGTTTGTTTTGATGCTGTTAAGCATCATAAGTTTTGTAAATTTTCGATACTAATCCCTCATCAGTCAGAGCATTTGCAAATATTTTCTCCCAATCTGTGAACTTTTTTTTTTTTCATTTTGTTTATTGTTTTCTTTACTGTGCAAAAGCTCTGAGTTTAACTAGGTCCTATTTGTTTCTTTTTGTTTTCATTTCTATTATTATGGGGGATGGATTGAAAACAACATTACCATGATTTATGACAGAGACTGTTCAGCCTGTTTTCCTCTAGGAGTTTTATAGTTTCTGGTCTCACATTTAGGTCTTTAATCCACTTTGAACTTATTTTTGTGTATGGAGTTAAATAAAAATGATCTGATTTCCTTTTTTATTTATATCTGATTGTCCGGTTTTCCCAGCAGCCTGATTCTTATAACCTGTTAAGAACCCAAAGGCTCTGAAAGTAAAAGATGACCATAGGTCTCTAATTATGCCCAAACTTACTTGGTTGCCATATGGCTGCCTATAGAGGAGACGAGGCATCATTGGCTTGCATACTTGTTTCCCTTGTTACAGGCAAGATCCTCAACATCTACTTGGGAAATATAAAATAACTGACAGGAACCTCTTGCAGATTAGTATATCATAACCTTCTAGCAGAAGTCATACATCTTTGCTGATACTTTTAAACTTTTGTTCATTCCTATAGAAATTTGTAATAGTTAAAAGATATCAGACAAATCCATTCATTTTGACTTCTTTTAAAGGCAGATAAGTAGGCATAATTGAAGTGAAGGGGAAAGAAGAGATAAAGAGGATTATTTCAGGCTCTCATGTTATAAAAAGGCACCAGGTACTAGATTCTGTTTTTCTGCAATCACATCAGACGCCAAAAGAAGAGTAAGGAAGGAAAAGCAATTCTGGCCTCATCTTTCCTTCCATCTGTACTTCAATGTGTTTGTCATGGACTCTTGGTGAGTCTGTCTGAACAATTCAAATTCAGTAATCAATTTTAAGGAATTTGAAAGTCTCAAGAGCTATCAAAAGGTAAGTCTGATGGGGAACAAATCTAGATGCATCTAGTGCCATAGGAATGTAAGTCATCTATGAGTATGCCAACTCTTGGAAAAGGAAATGGAAAACCACTCCAGTATTCTGGCCTGGAAAATTCCATGGAGAGAGAAGTCTGGCAAGCTACAGATGATGGGGTTGTAAAGAGTAGGCCACAACTGAATATGAAATGGTGAGAAGGAATAGACAGGGATTGCCTGTCAAGTCAACTGAATTCTTCCTTGGGAAGAGAGAGTCAGTAGAAGAAAGATGTCAGATGTGTGTCACACTCTTTGGTATACATGGTGATTGGCTTTCCAACCCATTCCTCTTGTGGAAAGTCTGTCACCAAAAGCTGCTGGAACAGACCATCTAGGTATCAAGTGACCTCAAGGAGACTGACTAGCAGTGATTGGTGTCAGCCTGTGATCAAACTCAAAAAATATCAGGCAAATTCTCCCTCCAAGACATTTGGAATATGCATACTGCAAAATGTAGTCTTCTTAAAATGGTATATCACTAACCGAAAGGTCTTTTACTCAAAATAAAGTTAGCACCATGGTCAGCCAATGCCATATACAAGCTGATATTCTTGAAAAGAATTGACAGTCTAACAGCAAAGAGGAAGAGTGGGGGAAAAGAAGATGAAAGATAAACACAGAAAATGGCCATGGGGTTCTAGAAAACAGAGGAGATAGAGCTTCAATTTCTAACTTTCTACTTCCAATCTTGAGGCAGCATGACTAAACTTCTGCTGCTATTGTTGTTCAGTCACTGTTGTGTCCAACTCTTTGTGATCCCATGCACTTCAGCACACCAGGGTTCCCTGTCCTTCACTATTTTCTGCAGTTTGCTCAAACCCATGTCCATTGATTCAGTGATGCTATATAACCTTTTCATCCTCTGCTGCTTCCTTTTCCTCTTGCCCTCAAACTTTCAGGCTCTCATGTTATAAAAAGGCACCAGGTACTAGATTCTGTTTTTCTGCAATCACATCAGACGCCAAAAGAAGAGTAAGGAAGGAAAAGCAATTCTGGCCTCATCTTTCCTTCCATCTGTACTTCAATGTGTTTGTCATGGACTCTTGGTGAGTCTGTCTGAACAATTCAAATTCAGTAATCAATTTTAAGGAATTTGAAAGTCTCAAGAGCTATCAAAAGGTAAGTCTGATGGGGAACAAATCTAGATGCATCTAGTGCCATAGGAATGTAAGTCATCTATGAGTATGCCAACTCTTGGAAAAGGAAATGGAAAACCACTCCAGTATTCTGGCCTGGAAAATTCCATGGAGAGAGAAGTCTGGCAAGCTACAGATGATGGGGTTGTAAAGAGTAGGCCACAACTGAATATGAAATGGTGAGAAGGAATAGACAGGGATTGCCTGTCAAGTCAACTGAATTCTTCCTTGGGAAGAGAGAGTCAGTAGAAGAAAGATGTCAGATGTGTGTCACACTCTTTGGTATACATGGTGATTGGCTTTCCAACCCATTCCTCTTGTGGAAAGTCTGTCACCAAAAGCTGCTGGAACAGACCATCTAGGTATCAAGTGACCTCAAGGAGACTGACTAGCAGTGATTGGTGTCAGCCTGTGATCAAACTCAAAAAATATCAGGCAAATTCTCCCTCCAAGACATTTGGAATATGCATACTGCAAAATGTAGTCTTCTTAAAATGGTATATCACTAACCGAAAGGTCTTTTACTCAAAATAAAGTTAGCACCATGGTCAGCCAATGCCATATACAAGCTGATATTCTTGAAAAGAATTGACAGTCTAACAGCAAAGAGGAAGAGTGGGGGAAAAGAAGATGAAAGATAAACACAGAAAATGGCCATGGGGTTCTAGAAAACAGAGGAGATAGAGCTTCAATTTCTAACTTTCTACTTCCAATCTTGAGGCAGCATGACTAAACTTCTGCTGCTATTGTTGTTCAGTCACTGTTGTGTCCAACTCTTTGTGATCCCATGCACTTCAGCACACCAGGGTTCCCTGTCCTTCACTATTTTCTGCAGTTTGCTCAAACCCATGTCCATTGATTCAGTGATGCTATATAACCTTTTCATCCTCTGCTGCTTCCTTTTCCTCTTGCCCTCAAACTTTCCCAGCATCAAGGTCTTTACCAATGAGTGAGGTCTTCTGCTGTGATGTTGGCTTAAACTAATCATCTTTTTCTTAAACCATTTAAAATAACTTTTTGTACACTAATATGCCATGTCTATGACACATGCACATCCTTCTCTCAAAGCTCTTCACACACATTGTCTACATCACACTGCTCTAGAGTGTACAAAATACTGTCAGCTAGCTCTGTCATGTCCATTCACATTGGTTTCAAGTTTGTTTAAGATAAGGAACTATGCCTTCTATACTTGCACAAATACAACAAACTGTAGCATTCTAGGCAAACCATCCCCATGCTAAATAGATTCATTTGACAGTCGTCTTGGTCCAAATGTTCTCAGTCAGTGCCAGTTGCCAACCATGAGGAAATTACTCTTCATCTAGCTTTCCCATAAAATATAAAGTATACTTGGGACTGGATGAACTTGCTGGCCTGTTAGTCACTGCTTTGTTCTACCTCAATGACATCTTTATATTTTAATCTTATAAACAAGGATTTTATTAAGGAAGAATCTATGTTACTTGGAGAAGCACCAAAGGAAGAAGCTGGCTTGATTCAGCATAACCGTAGAACTAAAGTAAACAATCTAAGAAAGTAAATTGACAGAGATATACACGTATACTAATGTTGGAAGCTTTCCGAAAGAGTCATAGTTTGGCTATGTTTATTGCTGGCATTGCTTATTTGTGGAAATTAAAGATCAGTTTTAAAGGCAAGCAAGCCTAGATATTTTTCTTCAAGGATAAAAAGGAAGGAGAAGTGCTAAGCAACTTTTTTGAAATCAGATTTGATAGAAAAAAAAAAAAAACAAACTCCAAAACACAGATGATATGTACCTGATGAGAGTACAAGAGACACAGTGAGAGTGAGTAAGACACACAGAGCAGTTGAGTTAGGTTGAGGAAGAGGCAAAAGTAGGGAATGGAGAGGAAGTGGAATTTTTTGAGACCTCTGTCACTTCAGATTACAAAATCATCAAGATTCCTCAAAGCTCCAGTAGTCTTCAAGAAGTTTAACTGAGCCTCTGCACTGTATTTTCTCTAGAGACAGGCTATTTTTTTAATTTATAGGCAAATTTCAGACACTCAGTTTTCAAACTCCGATTAAGAGAAACTGTTGTGGGAAATTCATCTATTTCTTTCTCAAACTACCTATGTATAATATGTGTGTATATGTGTATAAAATTATGCATATATGTACTTGAAATATACAAAGCTCCATTTTTTAGCCCATTGATGATTGATCCATGTGTTTGAAAATATTCCTGAAGAAAAATATGTATAAGTTCAAGTTGTGATTGTTCAAGGCCAGATGTCTCTATTTACATTTTAAACTACAGAGTATTTCTGTGCTGCCATCTTGGGAACAAAAGATTTTGGAAAATAAACAAGGAGTAATAGTTCCAGTAAGGGCAAAAGCAACCTTAATTCACAGAAAGTCAACTTTACAGGGAACTCATTTGCTTTCCACAAAGATAATCCATTGATAACATTCACATATATAAAAGAAATCTTTTACAGTTGTGTGCTGTGCTCAGCCACTTCAGTTGTGTCCGACTCTGGACAGCTCTATGGACTGTAGCCAGGTGGGCTCCTCTGTCCCTGCGATTATGAAGGCAAGGATACTGGAGTGCCTTGCCATTTCCTTCTCCTGGGGAGTCTTCCTAACCCAGGAATCTAATCCATTTCTCTTAAGGCTCATGTATCGGCAGACAAGTTCCTTACCAATAGCACCACATAGTGATATTTTGCACTCTACCCTTATTATATAATGCAAGTTCCAACAGTGATTCACTAAAATCTTCAAGACAAGTCTTTATCAGAGGGAAATGCTTTGCCAAACTATTTTGGTTCCCTCAGGAGTGATGCTTTTTTAGACATTCTTGGGCTCTAGCCCTTTATCTTGATCCTCCTATGGTGGTTGAATGAGGGGTCAATTTTTTGCTGGTCCATGATTCTCTTTTGGAAGAAATTTACCTGTAAAAATTTCTGAGTGCAGAGATATCTGGTTTGTTTCCTCTCTGCTTGGTCCAATAAGAGGAAATTATGTGAACTGATGGTGGTGGTGCTTAGTCGCTAAGTTGTATCTGACTCTTTTGCCCTCCTATGGACTGTAACCCACCAGGTTCCTCTGTCCATGGGCTTTTGCAGGCAAGAATGCAGAAGTAGGCTGTGTTTCCTTCTCCAGGGAATCTTACCAACTCAGGGATCAAACCTGTATATATGCAGACAGATTCTTTATGGCTGAGCCACTAGGAAAACCCAAGACTGGTTTGTCAGGAGAGATTGATGTTGCTGCTATTCTGAAAACTCAAATTTTGTCTTAGGGAGGACTATGTCAATTTGAACAGTTGGGAAAAATGAAGACTGAAGTTGCATTCATGATGACACTCTCCCTAATGCCGCCAATTCACCATTTATTGGCATTTAAGTTGATGTTTGGGTAATTTATTTGTGGACTTTTTTTAAAAATTTCCATTTTTCCCCAAAACTTCATCAAGAAAGAGGGAACATCATCTGATCCTGTCGAGAGTCTAAAGCAGTAGTATAAAGCAAAATGTATTTTTGCATTAATATGAAATTGCAATTTTGGATTACCAATTGAATTCTATAAAATAAGTTCAATAATACCTAGGAATAAATTACTGATTATCCATAAGGAACATTGACTCATTCATTTAACATGCTGGCAAAATTAGTTTTACAAACAACAGAAATTTATACATAATTCTTGGATCTTAAAAATAGGTAATATTTGAAGTACTTCCTAACCCAAGGAATCTAATCCATTTCTCTTAAGGCTCATGTATCGGCAGACAAGTTCCTTACCAATAGCACCACATAGTGATATTTTGCACTCTACCCTTATTATATAATGCAAGTTCCAACAGTGATTCACTAAAATCTTCAAGACAAGTCTTTATCAGAGGGAAATGCTTTGCCAAACTATTTTGGTTCCCTCAGGAGTGATGCTTTTTTAGACATTCTTGGGCTCTAGCCCTTTATCTTGATCCTCCTATGGTGGTTGAATGAGGGGTCAATTTTTTGCTGGTCCATGATTCTCTTTTGGAAGAAATTTACCTGTAAAAATTTCTGAGTGCAGAGATATCTGGTTTGTTTCCTCTCTGCTTGGTCCAATAAGAGGAAATTATGTGAACTGATGGTGGTGGTGCTTAGTCGCTAAGTTGTATCTGACTCTTTTGCCCTCCTATGGACTGTAACCCACCAGGTTCCTCTGTCCATGGGCTTTTGCAGGCAAGAATGCAGAAGTAGGCTGTGTTTCCTTCTCCAGGGAATCTTACCAACTCAGGGATCAAACCTGTATATATGCAGACAGATTCTTTATGGCTGAGCCACTAGGAAAACCCAAGACTGGTTTGTCAGGAGAGATTGATGTTGCTGCTATTCTGAAAACTCAAATTTTGTCTTAGGGAGGACTATGTCAATTTGAACAGTTGGGAAAAATGAAGACTGAAGTTGCATTCATGATGACACTCTCCCTAATGCCGCCAATTCACCATTTATTGGCATTTAAGTTGATGTTTGGGTAATTTATTTGTGGACTTTTTTTAAAAATTTCCATTTTTCCCCAAAACTTCATCAAGAAAGAGGGAACATCATCTGATCCTGTCGAGAGTCTAAAGCAGTAGTATAAAGCAAAATGTATTTTTGCATTAATATGAAATTGCAATTTTGGATTACCAATTGAATTCTATAAAATAAGTTCAATAATACCTAGGAATAAATTACTGATTATCCATAAGGAACATTGACTCATTCATTTAACATGCTGGCAAAATTAGTTTTACAAACAACAGAAATTTATACATAATTCTTGGATCTTAAAAATAGATACTTTGTAATATTTGGTCCAGTCAAACCAAAGTCATATTTAAGTCCTGAATTATGAATTCAATTAATAATTAAAGGATTGTGCTCATAGAGAAGGTATATATAAAACAGTAAATTGCTTTTTCAGGTGATTAAACATCTCAATGATGATTCACACCAAGGAAAAAAGGAAGTTGATTATGACTTTGTTCCTAAATTTGAATGATACTCTTCCAACACAATAAGAACAGAATTCAATGAAACTAAAATAACAGAAGAGTGAAGTTCTTTTGAGGGTTCTGAATGGCTAGCCTGACTGCTTTCTTCAAGTTACCAAGGATACCATAGTGACAACAAGCAAGGGGTGAGAGGAAGAATGAAGCAAGGACAAATATGGAAATGGAATAATTATGAGAGACTGTGTTAAAGAAGTGAATTATTTTCAGTCAAAATGATCTGTATAGAAAGGCAGTGATATAATTAAACATTTTAAAGCTAACAAGAATTTCAGGATCATTTTGTGAGTGGAAGAATCTTTGAATTTTCTAGTGTAACCTTGCCTACATTCTTCTCTTGGTGTACTGGAGCAATTATTTTTCCATAAGCCTACACAGGACACAAATTGGACAGTGTACAAGTAATTACTGATTAATGTAAATGTGCTGCCCGTGATGAAATGTTTTCACAAAACAGAATAAAGTAGATGGAAAAGGTATTCTCATCAATTTTGAATAGATATATTTGAAGATAATCCACCTACCACAAAAAAAGCAGTTAATAAAGTAGATTTTGGAAAAAGGTATCTCATCAGATTTTGAATAGAAAAATTTCCATTTTTCCCCAAAACTTCATCAAGAAAGAGGGAACATCATCTGATCCTGTCGAGAGTCTAAAGCAGTAGTATAAAGCAAAATGTATTTTTGCATTAATATGAAATTGCAATTTTGGATTACCAATTGAATTCTATAAAATAAGTTCAATAATACCTAGGAATAAATTACTGATTATCCATAAGGAACATTGACTCATTCATTTAACATGCTGGCAAAATTAGTTTTACAAACAACAGAAATTTATACATAATTCTTGGATCTTAAAAAAATAGATACTTTGTAATATTTGGTCCAGTCAAACCAAAGTCATATTTAAGTCCTGAATTATGAATTCAATTAATAATTAAAGGATTGTGCTCATAGAGAAGGTATATATAAAACAGTAAATTGCTTTTTCAGGTGATTAAACATCTCAATGATGATTCACACCAAGGAAAAAAGGAAGTTGATTATGACTTTGTTCCTAAATTTGAATGATACTCTTCCAACACAATAAGAACAGAATTCAATGAAACTAAAATAACAGAAGAGTGAAGTTCTTTTGAGGGTTCTGAATGGCTAGCCTGACTGCTTTCTTCAAGTTACCAAGGATACCATAGTGACAACAAGCAAGGGGTGAGAGGAAGAATGAAGCAAGGACAAATATGGAAATGGAATAATTATGAGAGACTGTGTTAAAGAAGTGAATTATTTTCAGTCAAAATGATCTGTATAGAAAGGCAGTGATATAATTAAACATTTTAAAGCTAACAAGAATTTCAGGATCATTTTGTGAGTGGAAGAATCTTTGAATTTTCTAGTGTAACCTTGCCTACATTCTTCTCTTGGTGTACTGGAGCAATTATTTTTCCATAAGCCTACACAGGACACAAATTGGACAGTGTACAAGTAATTACTGATTAATGTAAATGTGCTGCTCAGTGATGAAATGTTTTCACAAAAACAGAATAAAGTAGATGGAAAAGGTATTCTCATCAATTTTGAATAGATATATTTGAAGATAATCCACCTACCACAAAAGATTTGAAAAGAGGTGTTTCAGTAATGTGCTCATAAAGGATCATTTATAGTAGACTTTCTTTTAAAAAAAGCTCTTATTGAAACACAGAAAGGTGATTTCATAGAAAAAATTATAAATACACATTACAGCTATTTAAGGAAGGAGGGATGCTACATAAATGCATTCTATTCATTTTAAGACTTAGAGTTAAAAAAAATTCCTGTGGTTGGAAATGTAAACATTCACATCATAAAGATCCTATTATATCTAATGGAAATTAAAACTGAATTTCTTTCAAAATCAATAGTATTATTTTGACAAGGTGTGTATAATTTATAAGTTCCTTGAATAATATCTATATATTTTCAGAAAATTAATACAGATATAAATATAGATTTAGATATACACTATTACTTGCCCATATTTGATTTACCCTCCTTTCTTCATTATTGCTTTTTAATCTTCTGTGCATTCCCTTCTCCCAGGCAGCTGAAACCGTAATTGCGCAATTTTCATGTGCGGTGGCTCTGAGGAGCACCGTCACACTTGGCCCAAGGAAAGGATCCTGCATCTTGGACTATTTCCACCAGAAGGACAGGACATGTTCAAGAATTAAATGAGTTTTCTTCATTTTCCTAAACTCTTCACACTCTTCAAAGGAATACAAATAAAAAAATCACAGCCCAGAAGACTGAATATGCTCTACATTTTTGGTTTATGTCACAAAATACTTAAATTATTTATCCTTTGATATTCCACTTGAATAATGCATCATGTCAGCTTCAGAAATACATCCTGGGCCCAGTCTCTCTCTTTCTCAGAGCTTTTGTTTTATCTCCCATGAAAGAACAGCATTATGAGTCTAAAAGGGGTAAAACCTCCAGAAACATGGGCAATGCATCAAAAGACTTATAAGTAGCCCTGTAGGGAAGACTTTGGTCTCACCAAACAGATATATCTCCTCTATAGTTTTTGACTCTACCGTTTCCAAGATGAACTACCTTGGGAAGCTTATCCTATCTTGGCCTGTGGGCCTGTGGGGTTCTTGTGGGAGTTGAATAAGGTGTGGATAAATACTTCATCCAAACACGCCCTTACTTTCTTTGGCTTTCACTGGCCTCCTAGGAGTTGTGGGGATATGAAGTCCACTTTAAAGAGTAGTTAATCTCTCGCAATGATTGTGTTCACAACAAGTGTCTCTTATTCTATTGTCTGATACGGTTTGTGCAATTTGAATTCTAATTATGATGCATCAAAATTTGTAACATTTTATTTTTAATGACAAAATGGGGGACTTTCAAGATGTCTGCATAAGAGAGTCACTTACAAGATGCTGCTCTGAATGAGTGACAAACCACTGTGGTGGGAGGTGTCCAGGGTCCTGTCCTCTTTAAGGCAGAGTTCTCACAATGGATGTAAATATCATTTATCGGGTGTTTCAGATTTAAAATATTGAAAACACTCCTACAAAGACCTGACCTTAAATTTCCAAATTAGTAAAATTACAGAAAAAATGAGAAGATTATTATGGCAGATGAAGTAGAGAAAATCCAAAGTAATCTTAAGAACAATAATTTGGAAGTCCAGAAAATTAACCTGCTTAGTTGGTTGCCTTTCATACTGTATGTCAAAATATTCTTGGTCATAAGAGGAAGCTTAGGGGAATTAAAAATATTAGGTTATATGATACACTGTAAGAGCAGCACATATTCATTTAAAAAAAGGTTATTAAGCATCTTCTGTTAGTCAAACAGTGCTCTGTCCTGCATGATAGCAACAGAACATTTTAAAAAATGTTCCTTTGTTCTTGAAGTATATATTTGCATGTGTATATGCATGCTTTCATGGGATAAAAGAGATAACCTCTCAAATAAGTGGAGGGGGGGAATAAAGTGTTTAACAAACAGCACTAGAAAAACTGACCAATAGTTTGAAATAAACTTGAAATGGTTCATCTTACATGCATGCGCACAAACACACAGAAATCATAACAAGATCCCTCATAGATGCAAATGTCATAAAGTTAAATACTATCTATAAACAAATAAAACACTTTGCATTGGAAAATACATCATTATAATCAAAGTCAAAAGACAAAGGAAACATCCTGTGGGTTCTTATCCTATCTTGGCCTGTGGGCCTGTGGGGTTCTTAGTTGAATAAGGTGTGGATAAATACTTCATCCAAACACGCCCTTACTTTCTTTGGCTTTCACTGGCCTCCTAGGAGTTGTGGGGATATGAAGTCCACTTTAAAGAGTAGTTAATCTCTCGCAATGATTGTGTTCACAACAAGTGTCTCTTATTCTATTGTCTGATACGGTTTGTGCAATTTGAATTCTAATTATGATGCATCAAAATTTGTAACATTTTATTTTTAATGACAAAATGGGGGACTTTCAAGATGTCTGCATAAGAGAGTCACTTACAAGATGCTGCTCTGAATGAGTGACAAACCACTGTGGTGGGAGGTGTCCAGGGTCCTGTCCCCTTTAAGGCAGAGTTCTCACAATGGATGTAAATATCATTTATCGGGGTGTTTCAGATTTAAAATATTGAAAACACTCCTACAAAGACCTGACCTTAAATTTCCAAATTAGTAAAATTACAGAAAAAATGAGAAGATTATTATGGCAGATGAAGTAGAGAAAATCCAAAGTAATCTTAAGAACAATAATTTGGAAGTCCAGAAAATTAACCTGCTTAGTTGGTTGCCTTTCATACTGTATGTCAAAATATTCTTGGTCATAAGAGGAAGCTTAGGGGAATTAAAAATATTAGGTTATATGATACACTGTAAGAGCAGCACATATTCATTTAAAAAAAGGTTATTAAGCATCTTCTGTTAGTCAAACAGTGCTCTGTCCTGCATGATAGCAACAGAACATTTTAAAAAATGTTCCTTTGTTCTTGAAGTATATATTTGCATGTGTATATGCATGCTTTCATGGGATAAAAGAGATAACCTCTCAAATAAGTGGAGGGGGGGAATAAAGTGTTTAACAAACAGCACTAGAAAAACTGACCAATAGTTTGAAATAAACTTGAAATGGTTCATCTTACATGCATGCGCACACACACACACACACAAATCCGGATGGAACAAGGATCCATCATAGATGCAAATGTCATAAAGTTAAATACTATCTATAAACAAATAAAACACTTTGCATTGGAAAATACATCATTATAATCAAAGTCAAAAGACAAAGGAAACATCCTGTTTTCTTAACATGTAAAAATCACCTTGACATCAATAGGAAGAAGACCAACCACATAGAGAAAAAATAAAACAATGAACATTTTCTCTGTGGTTTGCCAATATATATAAAGAATTATCTTAATGACTGGGGAGGATATTATCAGTATAAAGATGAAAATAAACACTGAAAAGTATTTTTTTCTGTATATACTTGAATTCTGATTGACTGATGTTGCCTTTTGATAAAAGAAAGTATTTCTGAAAAGGAAATATTGATTATATCATTTTGAGGATTGGCGATTCTGGTGAAACAATATATACTTAATTATTTAAATTTTACATTGATTTGTTTTTCTATAACATTAAACAATGTGTCCATTGAACTTAAAGTAAAATAAAACTTGGTTTTATTTGTTAAACATTACTTTAGAAAACTATTTTATTCCAGCAAACTATTGGATTAAATAAACAATAATCATAAGTAAGGAAAATATCCAGTGTTAAAACATACTAAAACCTTTTTTCTCAGCACAAATTATAGCCAAAGTACCTAGTCATTTTTCTGTATATTAAAATGTAAAACAAACATCAAGATTACAAGAAGTTGTTTTAAGCAATCTCCTGGCTTTTAGACAAACACAATACAAAGATTTTACTTGACTGCATCACATTTAAAGCATTGTGATCACTAGAGCATCGCTGTATCCACAAAGAAAATAAAATAAAATTACTGGTTAGTATTTCTCAGTTAATTTTTAGAATGAGTACACTCTTTATTTATCTGATTAATAAACAATCAAGTAATAAGTCCAGTTATCCTCAACATCATTAAATGTATAATGCTATGTATGAATGTAGTTTTAAGAATCATAAAGACTTTTAAGCCACTTGGCCAAAAGGTTTATAACTGAGACATATATAACATGCTAAAAAAGATCTCAAACACCAAGAGTATAGGCAGCTCTTAAGAGAAACTTTAATTCAGTTTTTATAAACCTTTAAGCAAAATTGGAAAGAAATAATGTGTATTGCAATATTTCAAAATTGAAAACCCCAAGATGTGTCAAAATCTTAAATTATAGATCAGTGTCCTACATTTTATTAAATTCTCCATAATGCTTTTTACTTAGGCAGCTTTGGAAATAGAGTCCACCAGCCTCATAGAATATTCAGGATTCTAGCTATTGCAAGTGACAAAAGCCCAATTTAAGCTATCTTTGAAGAAAAGAACAAGAAAAGGAATGTCTAGGGCATTATGGATTCAGAAAGGGTTACATCCAGGAGCTAAAAAACTGTCATGGGTACTCAATTTAGCCCTTTGTATATTACAATCTGTCAGACATTTGTTACATCATGGCCTCCAGCAGCTCTGTTTTATTCTACCAGCTCTCAGCCTACAGACCAAGAGTAAGAAACAAAAAATTTCTGGGACTGAGTATTACTGGACCAACCAAGGCACAGGTTCATCTGAGTTAACTCATGGTATGTTAGTTCTCCTGCATGTTAGATCTAAGTCATTATCTGAGCCATGAATGAGTTTGAGAAAACTTGGGGAGATGATGAAGGAAAGGGAAGCCTGGCGTGCTGCAGTCCATGGGGTCACAAAGAGTCAAACAGGACTGAGGGATTGAAGTGAACTAAAGCCAAACAACCTTGTCTACTGAGACAGGGGAAAGAGTGTTTTCTCTTTAGCGATTTGAGCTGCTGTTTTCAAAAGAAAAACAACTCATTGTGGGACACACAGATGTTTTCCCTTCTAATGTGCACAATCCTCATTTGTTGTTGTTTAGTCATTCATCCATGTCTAACTCTTTGTGACCCCATGAACTGTAGCCAACCAGGCATTTCTGTCCATGCGATTTCCCAGGCAAGAATACTAGAAGAGGTTGTCATTTCCTCTCCTACGGATTTTTCCAGACCCAGGAATCCAACCCTTATAAATCTGCATTGGCAGGTGAATTCTTTATCACTGACCCACCAGGGAAAAACCGCAATTTTTTTTTTCCTCTAGTTTTTCTGCAACCCATAGCTACCTAATGTCATCACCTTTTTACTAGGCTTCTTTTCTTTCTCTATGGCTTCTCTGGTGGCTTAAATGGTAATGAATCTGCCTGCAATGCAGATAATGTGCATTGCAATATTCCAAACTTGAGAACACCAAGATGTGTCAAAATCTTAAATTATAGATCAGTGTCCTACATTTTATTAAATTCTCCATAATGCTTTTTACTTAGGCAGCTTTGGAAATAGAGTCCACCAGCCTCATAGAATATTCAGGATTCTAGCTATTGCAAGTGACAAAAGCCCAATTTAAGCTATCTTTGAAGAAAAGAACAAGAAAAGGAATGTCTAGGGCATTATGGATTCAGAAAGGGTTACATCCAGGAGCTAAAAAACTGTCATGGGTACTCAATTTAGCCCTTTGTATATTACAATCTGTCAGACATTTGTTACATCATGGCCTCCAGCAGCTCTGTTTTATTCTACCAGCTCTCAGCCTACAGACCAAGAGTAAGAAACAAAAAATTTCTGGGACTGAGTATTACTGGACCAACCAAGGCACAGGTTCATCTGAGTTAACTCATGGTATGTTAGTTCTCCTGCATGTTAGATCTAAGTCATTATCTGAGCCATGAATGAGTTTGAGAAAACTTGGGGAGATGATGAAGGAAAGGGAAGCCTGGCGTGCTGCAGTCCATGGGGTCACAAAGAGTCAAACAGGACTGAGGGATTGAAGTGAACTAAAGCCAAACAACCTTGTCTACTGAGACAGGGGAAAGAGTGTTTTCTCTTTAGCGATTTGAGCTGCTGTTTTCAAAAGAAAAACAACTCATTGTGGGACACACAGATGTTTTCCCTTCTAATGTGCACAATCCTCATTTGTTGTTGTTTAGTCATTCATCCATGTCTAACTCTTTGTGACCCCATGAACTGTAGCCAACCAGGCATTTCTGTCCATGCGATTTCCCAGGCAAGAATACTAGAAGAGGTTGTCATTTCCTCTCCTACGGATTTTTCCAGACCCAGGAATCCAACCCTTATAAATCTGCATTGGCAGGTGAATTCTTTATCACTGACCCACCAGGGAAACCCATATTCCTCATTACCATTTGACTTTATAGCTTCTTTTCTTTTTCACACTTTCCTCTCAAATTCATCTAGTTTTTTCTGCAACCCATAGCTACCTAATGTCATCACTCTTCTAGATTATTAAGTAAGGTATCTAATTGTTCTTCTGGTTTCTCATCTTTCATTCTTTTACACCCAGCCTCCCATCTATGGCTTCTCTGGTGGCTTAAATGGTAATGAATCTGCCTGCAATGCAGGAGACCCATGTTGAATCCCTGGGTCAGGCAGGTCCCTTGGAGAAGCACATCTAGCTGGCCACTCCAGTATTCTAGCCTGGAGAATTCCATGGGCAGAGGATCCTGGCAGGCTGAGGTAGGCTAAGGTCCATGAGATTGCTAAGAGTCTGGCATAACTGAATGGCTAACACTTTCACTTTTACTTTCTCCCTGTATCAAAAGTATCCATTTGAAGCCTAGACTTAACCATGTCACTACTGATAGTTCAAACTCAATAAATACCCATTCACAAATTTCAAATCTTTGATGCATTTGTTCTACCTATTGCTTCAATACCCAATCTCAGAAGATAATCTTGCCTTGTGACATAAAAACAAAATAGAAAGAAAAAGACCATTGGCCAAAGGATCTTTTTCTGTAGAAATTATTAAATAAATATCTGATATGGGGCCGAATCAATTTTGTCCTCCTTATAATGTATTTCCAGTAGAACTAAATTGAATATTTGTACAAAGATTAATTCACAGATATGTTTGAATAATAAGATACTTTACAGGACTTAGAATAAACCTAATTCTCATCACAAAGCTCCAAATATTGATTTTCTTGCTCTGATTTTTTGCTGTGTAATGTGGAGGCATCTCAAATTTGAAGTTTTTGTTACCATTACAAATAAGTTTGCATGTTTGTGTGCTAAGTCACTTCAGTCGTGTCCGACTCTTTGCAACTCCAAGGACACTAGCTCAACAAGCTCCTCTTCCATGGAATTTCTCCAGCAGGAATACTGGAGTGGGATGCCATGTCTTCTCTCAGGGGATGCTACCGACCCAGGGATCAAACTCATGTCTCTGGGTCTCCTGCATTGGCAGGTGGGTTCTTTTACTACGAGCAGCACCTGGGATGCTTATAATAAATAAGGTTAAACTATTAATACTGGAAACCTCTATACCTACCTCCATGTTTTCTACCCATATAATGTGCTATCATTGTTTAATAAAGTTGGCTTATAGGCTTATAAACACTTCTTCACATAGTCAAACCATAGTATTATTGAATTCCATTGGACAGTTTTGAATTGTCAAAGTGCATAAAGCACTATAATCACATTTGTCTGTCTTCTCAATGACCTAGAAACACAAAGTCATTCCCTGTACTGAGCCTGTAATAAGATTAATTTTTAGAAATGAGCTTTGTTAATGCCTAGCGATGTTGGGCAGTATGAATTTTGTTATTGAGATAGTTCAGTGTGTGTCTTCTGTATAACTGCATGCTAGACAGATCAAAAATGCAAAACTCTGGTCAGGAAAATTGTGCAAAGCCACATCAGCATGCTGCAGTTTATCATAATTGCATTGACTTGGACAAAACAATGTGAAAGCCATAAAAAGCCTTAGACTTAACCATGTCACTACTGATAGTTCAAACTCATTCCCATTCACAAATTTCAAATCTTTGATGCATTTGTTCTACCTATTGCTTCAATACCCAATCTCAGAAGATAATCTTGCCTTGTGACATAAAAACAAAATAGAAAGAAAAAGACCATTGGCCAAAGGATCTTTTTCTGTAGAAATTATTAAATAAATATCTGATATGGGGCCGAATCAATTTTGTCCTCCTTATAATGTATTTCCAGTAGAACTAAATTGAATATTTGTACAAAGATTAATTCACAGATATGTTTGAATAATAAGATACTTTACAGGACTTAGAATAAACCTAATTCTCATCACAAAGCTCCAAATATTGATTTTCTTGCTCTGATTTTTTGCTGTGTAATGTGGAGGCATCTCAAATTTGAAGTTTTTGTTACCATTACAAATAAGTTTGCATGTTTGTGTGCTAAGTCACTTCAGTCGTGTCCGACTCTTTGCAACTCCAAGGACACTAGCTCAACAAGCTCCTCTTCCATGGAATTTCTCCAGCAGGAATACTGGAGTGGGATGCCATGTCTTCTCTCAGGGGATGCTACCGACCCAGGGATCAAACTCATGTCTCTGGGTCTCCTGCATTGGCAGGTGGGTTCTTTTACTACGAGCAGCACCTGGGATGCTTATAATAAATAAGGTTAAACTATTAATACTGGAAACCTCTATACCTACCTCCATGTTTTCTACCCATATAATGTGCTATCATTGTTTAATAAAGTTGGCTTATAGGCTTATAAACACTTCTTCACATAGTCAAACCATAGTATTATTGAATTCCATTGGACAGTTTTGAATTGTCAAAGTGCATAAAGCACTATAATCACATTTGTCTGTCTTCTCAATGACCTAGAAACACAAAGTCATTCCCTGTACTGAGCCTGTAATAAGATTAATTTTTAGAAATGAGCTTTGTTAATGCCTAGCGATGTTGGGCAGTATGAATTTTGTTATTGAGATAGTTCAGTGTGTGTCTTCTGTATAACTGCATGCTAGACAGATCAAAAATGCAAAACTCTGGTCAGGAAAATTGTGCAAAGCCACATCAGCATGCTGCAGTTTATCATAATTGCATTGACTTGGACAAAACAATGTATGAAATAGCCATAAAACCTAGTAAGCCTGAGTCATATAAAGAAAAAGATATACTTCGGGAATTTCTGAAACAGATTCTTTAGTGATTTAACCTCTTATTGATAATAATTAAACAGCATTGTTTTAGCTTGCATCTTTGCCTTTAGTTTATGGAGTAATTAACAGCATGAATTCTGAAGTACCTGGTTTCAAAAAACTGCTTTAGCATTAGCTTCAAACATGGTTGAACTTCTCTGTGCCACCATTTCTTCATTGATAGAATGGGGATAATACTAATCCGTCACAGGATTGCTAGCAAATTTCTGTGGCACCATAGCAGCAAGGTGCTTAGAATTGCACATACATTATGAACTCTTACACATTCAAAATACCATTGTTATGCAGCTGGGGAGATCTGAAAAGGGAATTCTCAGACACTAGTGACAATATCAACCAGAACTAGCAAATAAAGGCAGAAATCCAAGCTCCACATAAGCAAGTTAGCTGCATTGTGCATGAATGTTCACTGCTCTTTGTGACCCCATGGCCTGTAGCCCACCAGGCTCCTCTGTCCATGGACTTTTCCAGGCAAGAATACTGGAGTGGGTTGCCATTATCTCCTCAAGGGGAAATCCCAGACCCAGGGACAAAGCCACTTTTTTGGCATTGGCTGGCAAGTTGTATACCACTAAGCCACTTGAGAATCCCTAGTTCACTGCCCCAGGCTCAGAAGTAACATAGAATACAGAAATTTGCATTGAAGATAATTAATATATCAGTATGTGCTATTTGTGTGAGACACAATGCATTTTTTGAAGTATGAATTCATAGAAGCCCTAGGATGCACATATGCAAAAACATCTTCTTCCACTGTATTCTGTACTTTATCTTCACTTTTCAGAACCAAAGTGAGGGGATTGACTTTAGGCTTGAGGTTACCCAAGTCTTCTTTAGTACAAGTGGCAGACTGTAAGGGATGTGGGCAGCCAGGTGAAACCCTGAGGCAGAGCAATAGGAAGTCAGAGTTTCATCTACTGGCTTACTTCTGTGGCAAACTTCTCAAGAAAGAGCAATGTGTTGGCTAGTTCTTGAATACTAATCTCCTTTCCAAACAATGATACTAAACTCTGTGCCCCTTCAACATTCAACAAATAATCTGTGGTTTTCTGAAATTTTCATTACTCTGGGTCCTAAAATGAAAACTAAGCAAGTACAAATTAATGAATGTTCTCTATTAGTTGTAAATAGTGCCATTCTCATGGATTTTCCAGAAAGAACAGGATAAAATGTATACCTCTTACTTAGTTCCTACATAAACCCACTCAACTGAACTTTGGGGTGAAAACAGTACCACATTACTCATTTTTAAGTAGAAGTCATTAACAAATATTATTTTTGCTGTCAGATGGTGAATATCTGGATAGCACCAAGTCAAAAATTAAAATAACATTTAGATGTTGTGTGAATTTAATATTTGTTCATATGCATCAATTCTTGATTTTCATTTTGCTTCTATTTTAAAGTTTAGTGCTCTGAAATGTCCACAAAATCTTTGAAGTATTTTGTTTAGCTTGAGAAGGTACAAAAGCTTTTAAAATAAAACAAAGAGCTTGGCAGATTTCACAAGAATATTTACTGTTAAAAGATCTATTTTCAGAAAGCATCAGCTTTGTCATTTCCTTTAGAATAGAATAAAATATAATCATATAAGGGTGAATGTGTCATCCGCTAGAAATTAATTTATTTTTATTCCTTATTTGACTTGCATTCTCCTTTTAATAGTGTCCTTTTATTTCAGCTTCATAGAGGAGCATTAGCATCCTTCAGTAAGCTCTGATGCACTCATCAGATAAAACTTTTACATAAGCCTGAAGTACATACTGTCAATGTAAGTTTGAGGGTACACACAAGAAACTAAAAATTTAAAGAAAGACTTTTTTTTTTCTCCTTTCCATTAGCCAAACCAGCAGGAAGGCGATACCACATGAGTGCAAGGTCAGATCCTGAAAGGTTTTTACATCTGTCTCCTGGCTCATTCCTTTGGGACATGAAAACTGTGGCTCCCTAGAACATTGCATACAAAGTCCAACTCTCTTGATTCCACCCATGAGAACCACATGGAGAAACCCTCTTGAAGACCACATAGAGAGACCCTCCAAAGGAAGAGCTGTTGAATTTTTCCAAACAAGGCACCAGGTATGAGAATGGAGAAGACTTCAGACTGTGAGCTTATAAGGCCAGAACCTCAGAGCCACACTGCTCTTGAATTCACAACCCACAGAGACAATGAGAGGCAGTAAAGAAGTATTACTGTTTTAAGCCACTAAATTGTGTGGTGATTTTTTTGTGCAGCAATAGATAGCTAATACACTGCAATTTACTCAACTTAAGAAGATTAGGAGTCATATTTTAAAACTTTTTCAGAGGAGATGCTCCATAAAAAGTGCATGTTTAGTAATATATTTATATGTGCTACGTGAATATATAGACCATCCTTCCATTCTCTATTTCTAACAATTTCTAATAGTAGTAATTAAAAACAAGAGGAAAAACAGGAAAATATTATCATCTTCTGTAAAATTGTTTTCTGTTCTTTGATACTCTCTTTCAGGCATAATTTTCATGAATAATAATAATATATTTGGTGAGGAAATACACAGACTTTTTCCTGGTGTCCTTTCTTTCCAATATACCCAAATAAGTGAGCTAAATGAATAAATTTTACCTCTATTGTCAACATTATTTTCTCATTCTTTGTTCATGTTCTAAGTTTACAAAGCAAGTTAATTTGTTAGGATGAGTAATATTGTAAGCATGGTAGCACACAAAACGGATTAAATGTAATAAATTTAATAGACTTGCATTCTCCTTTTAATAGTGTCCTTTTATTTCAGCTTCATAGAGGAGCATTAGCATCCTTCAGTAAGCTCTGATGCACTCATCAGATAAAACTTTTACATAAGCCTGAAGTACATACTGTCAATGTAAGTTTGAGGGTACACACAAGAAACTAAAAATTTAAAGAAAGACTTTTTTTTTTCTCCTTTCCATTAGCCAAACCAGCAGGAAGGCGATACCACATGAGTGCAAGGTCAGATCCTGAAAGGTTTTTACATCTGTCTCCTGGCTCATTCCTTTGGGACATGAAAACTGTGGCTCCCTAGAACATTGCATACAAAGTCCAACTCTCTTGATTCCACCCATGAGAACCACATGGAGAAACCCTCTTGAAGACCACATAGAGAGACCCTCCAAAGGAAGAGCTGTTGAATTTTTCCAAACAAGGCACCAGGTATGAGAATGGAGAAGACTTCAGACTGTGAGCTTATAAGGCCAGAACCTCAGAGCCACACTGCTCTTGAATTCACAACCCACAGAGACAATGAGAGGCAGTAAAGAAGTATTACTGTTTTAAGCCACTAAATTGTGTGGTGATTTTTTTGTGCAGCAATAGATAGCTAATACACTGCAATTTACTCAACTTAAGAAGATTAGGAGTCATATTTTAAAACTTTTTCAGAGGAGATGCTCCATAAAAAGTGCATGTTTAGTAATATATTTATATGTGCTACGTGAATATATAGACCATCCTTCCATTCTCTATTTCTAATAATTTCTAATAGTAGTAATTAAAAACAAGAGGAAAAACAGGAAAATATTATCATCTTCTGTAAAATTGTTTTCTGTTCTTTGATACTCTCTTTCAGGCATAATTTTCATGAATAATAATAATATATTTGGTGAGGAAATACACAGACTTTTTCCTGGTGTCCTTTCTTTCCAATATACCCAAATAAGTGAGCTAAATGAATAAATTTTACCTCTATTGTCAACATTATTTTCTCATTCTTTGTTCATGTTCTAAGTTTACAAAGCAAGTTAATTTGTTAGGATGAGTAATATTGTAAGCATGGTAGCACACAAAACATGATTATTAGAAGATTCTTAAAAATAAAGTGATAAGCATTCTGTAATTAAATTCATAATCATTTCTGGGCATAAAAGACCATATGCTGTTACAAAAAGTAGAAGACTAATCCCCAACTTCCCAAAAAGCATGTACCCAGTGCAATGAAATGCCATGTGCCAGAGACTGAGTGAGGCCTTTAGAGGAAAGGCAAACCTTCATGTTTTGCAACTGCTTCGCAGGTGGTGCAGTGGTCAAGAATCCGACTGCCAATGCAGGGCATGCAAGAGATGTGAGTTTGATCCCAGGATCAGGAAGATCCTCTGGAAGAGGAAATGGTAAGCCACTCCAGTATTCTTGCCTGGGAAATCCTATGGATGGAGAACCCTGGTAGCTACACCTCATGGGCTTACAAAGGATTGGACACAACTGAATGACTAAGCACAAAAGTGGGCTAGGGACAGTTGAAATCTTTCCATGTAAGAAATGGAAGAAATGAGAGGATTTATTTCTGTAAGGAAGCTGAGAACTTTGAGGAAGGGGATGGAGTTGAGGAACTGAATCCAAAACAAAATTAAAAAATAGACCCAAACATGGAAACCACAAGCAAGTGAACGTATAAAGTTCAAGATCCGATTGTCTGTATATGTGCTATATTATTTCCTTCTATAGTTACAAACCCACAATAAAGCTTGTGTTATATTTCAAATGCCATCTAGGTAGTTTATCAGTTTTGCATACAAGTGCTGAAATTAACACTAAAAGTAATCCTCCCTCTGGAACAGATCTGGGTGGGTGAGCGCTACACTCACTAGAAAGAAAACAACTACCCATCTCTTGCAAAGGCCATTTAGTTACTTAGCACTCAGACAACTTTCTTTGTGTCTCTTTGGAGAAAGTTCAACTATGTTGACAAGCAGTCTGATAATAATAATATATTTGGTGGGGAAATACACAGACTTTGTCCTGGTGTCCTTTCTTTCCAATATACCCAAATAAGTGAGCTAAATGAATAAATTTTACCTCTATTGTCAACATTATTTTCTCATTCTTTGTTCATGTTCTAAGTTTACAAAGCAAGTTAATTTGTTAGGATGAGTAATATTGTAAGCATGGTAGCACACAAAACATGATTATTAGAAGATTCTTAAAAATAAAGTGATAAGCATTCTGTAATTAAATTCATAATCATTTCTGGGCATAAAAGACCATATGCTGTTACAAAAAGTAGAAGACTAATCCCCAACTTCCCAAAAAGCATGTACCCAGTGCAATGAAATGCCATGTGCCAGAGACTGAGTGAGGCCTTTAGAGGAAAGGCAAACCTTCATGTTTTGCAACTGCTTCGCAGGTGGTGCAGTGGTCAAGAATCCGACTGCCAATGCAGGGCATGCAAGAGATGTGAGTTTGATCCCAGGATCAGGAAGATCCTCTGGAAGAGGAAATGGTAAGCCACTCCAGTATTCTTGCCTGGGAAATCCTATGGATGGAGAACCCTGGTAGCTACACCTCATGGGCTTACAAAGGATTGGACACAACTGAATGACTAAGCACAAAAGTGGGCTAGGGACAGTTGAAATCTTTCCATGTAAGAAATGGAAGAAATGAGAGGATTTATTTCTGTAAGGAAGCTGAGAACTTTGAGGAAGGGGATGGAGTTGAGGAACTGAATCCAAAACAAAATTAAAAAATAGACCCAAACATGGAAACCACAAGCAAGTGAACGTATAAAGTTCAAGATCCGATTGTCTGTATATGTGCTATATTATTTCCTTCTATAGTTACAAACCCACAATAAAGCTTGTGTTATATTTCAAATGCCATCTAGGTAGTTTATCAGTTTTGCATACAAGTGCTGAAATTAACACTAAAAGTAATCCTCCCTCTGGAACAGATCTGGGTGGGTGAGCGCTACACTCACTAGAAAGAAAACAACTACCCATCTCTTGCAAAGGCCATTTAGTTACTTAGCACTCAGACAACTTTCTTTGTGTCTCTTTGGAGAAAGTTCAACTATGTTGAACATTATGGCAGTCTGATAATTTTCATTACTAATAATGTTGTTTTCCAAGCTACTCACAAAAGGGACATCATCGTGATTAATAAGCAGGCATTGTGGTTAATAAGCATCCATAGTAGTTAATAAGTATGCATTGTTGTTGTTCAGTTGCTACATTATGTCCACCTCTTTGCAATCCCTTAAACTGCAGCACACCAGACTTTCCTGTCTTCCTGAGTTTGGTTAAACTCGTCTCCACTGAGTCAGTGATGTTATCTAGTCATCTCATCTTCTGCTGACCCCTTCTCCTCTTGACTTCAATCTTTCCTAACATTAGGGTCTTTTTTTATTATTATTTTTTCCCTCCATCATGTCTCTTTTATTTACGTATTTATTTTCATCCATCATTTTTATTCTTCGACCTGTGTGCACCTGCCATCGCAGTGGCCTCTCTCATGAGGAACACTGGCTCTAGGTGCGTGTTCTCCAGAGTGCCTTCCCCTAATTGGACACACCAGTCCAGCTGCTCCAGGGTACGTGGGATCTTCCTAGGCAAGGGATCAAACTGATGCCCCTTGCACTGCAAGGTGGACTCTTTACCCACTGGATCACCAGGGAAGCCTCATCAGGGTATTTTCAAGTGAGTTGATTCTTCACATTAGGTGGCCAAAGTACTGGAACTTCAGTTTCTGCATCACTGCTTACAATGAATATTCAGGGTTTATTTTCTTTAGGATTGAAGGGGTTGACTCATTGTTGTCCAAGGGACTCTCGAGAGTTTCCTCCATCACCACAGTTCAAAAGCATCAGTTCATTAGTGCTGACTTTTTATGGTCCAAATCTCACATCCATACATGACTACTGGAAAAACCATAGCTCTGACTATTTGAATCTTTGTCAGCAAAATGATTTCTTTGCTATTTAATATGCTGTCTAGGTTTGTCATGGCTTTTATTCTAAGGAGCAATCATACTTCACCTTAAGTTAAAATCATCTTCCAAATAAAATTGGAATGGTTTTATGCTCCACAAACATGCCCACTTCTGTTTCAAATTAAAAGTGGTCAACCTTGGGCTTTCCTGACTGTCCAGTGGGTAAGGACACCGCCTTGTGGTGTAAGGGGCGCTGGTTCAATCCCTGGCCTTAGAAGATCCCATGTGCCATGGAGCGGCTGGACCAATGTGTCCAATTACCGAGCTGGAGCTCTGGAGCACATGCGCCCAGAGCCGGTGCTCTGTGACAACAGAGGCCACCACGATGCGAGGCCCACACAGGCCAAAGAACAAAGATGGATGAAAAACAGACAAATGAAAGACCAATAGAAGTGGCCCGCCCACCCCCCTCCCTCCCCAATTCGCTCCCACCCCAAAAAAATGATCAACCTTGAAGAAAATTGGTTCATACACTCACCATTTGCTATAAAGTCAAATGAATTTGTGAAGACGGAATATCCATATTTATTAAATTCTGCCATCAGGTACAATGTTAGCAATATTTAGGAAAACATCACCTAGTCCTTTTTGTTTTATTCATCCCCGACCTGTGTGCACCTGCCATCGCAGTGGCCTCTCATGAGGAACACTGGCTCTAGGTGCGTGTTCTCCAGAGTGCCTTCCCCTAATTGGACACACCAGTCCAGCTGCTCCAGGGTACGTGGGATCTTCCTAGGCAAGGGATCAAACTGATGCCCCTTGCACTGCAAGGTGGACTCTTTACCCACTGGATCACCAGGGAAGCCTCATCAGGGTATTTTCAAGTGAGTTGATTCTTCACATTAGGTGGCCAAAGTACTGGAACTTCAGTTTCTGCATCACTGCTTACAATGAATATTCAGGGTTTATTTTCTTTAGGATTGAAGGGGTTGACTCATTGTTGTCCAAGGGACTCTCGAGAGTTTCCTCCATCACCACAGTTCAAAAGCATCAGTTCATTAGTGCTGACTTTTTATGGTCCAAATCTCACATCCATACATGACTACTGGAAAAACCATAGCTCTGACTATTTGAATCTTTGTCAGCAAAATGATTTCTTTGCTATTTAATATGCTGTCTAGGTTTGTCATGGCTTTTATTCTAAGGAGCAATCATACTTCACCTTAAGTTAAAATCATCTTCCAAATAAAATTGGAATGGTTTTATGCTCCACAAACATGCCCACTTCTGTTTCAAATTAAAAGTGGTCAACCTTGGGCTTTCCTGACTGTCCAGTGGGTAAGGACACCGCCTTGTGGTGTAAGGGGCGCTGGTTCAATCCCTGGCCTTAGAAGATCCCATGTGCCATGGAGCGGCTGGACCAATGTGTCCAATTACCGAGCTGGAGCTCTGGAGCACATGCGCCCAGAGCCGGTGCTCTGTGACAACAGAGGCCACCACGATGCGAGGCCCACACAGGCCAAAGAACAAAGATGGATGAAAAACAGACAAATGAAAGACCAATAGAAGTGGCCCGCCCACCCCCCTCCCTCCCCAATTCGCTCCCACCCCAAAAAAATGATCAACCTTGAAGAAAATTGGTTCATACACTCACCATTTGCTATAAAGTCAAATGAATTTGTGAAGACGGAATATCCATATTTATTAAATTCTGCCATCAGGTACAATGTTAGCACTATTACCTCTCTCAGGAACATTAAAATTCATGTCTAATTGAGTTATAATGTTTTATTTTTAAAATAAGAGGAGGATTTTCATAGCTTTACATTTTGAGTTTTACCTTGCAGTGTACTTAGAGCTACAATTGTACTGAAATTGGATACACCTAAAACCAAGTTCTAGTTCAGTCATAAACTATTTGGGAGACCAGCTAGCAGTCAACTTAGCCTCTTTGTGCCTTGATGTTCTCATCTGTCAATTGTCGACAATTACAGTACCTGTCCAAGGGGTTGTAGCGAGAGTTAACTGAGATGGTTCATGTTCCTGACGCAAAGAAATGTTACTTTTTAACTCTATATGTTTAAAGTCATTAGCCATGCCCACAATAATATAATACCAGAAAGTAGAGCCAGTAACTTCTAATAACTAATAGAGACCATTGCCACAACTTTGAGGATTTTACAAGTATTTTTCACAAGGGTTTTTCACATGCTTTGCCATAATAATGTTCACACTAACCCAAGGTGTTGGATATTCTTGCTATCTTCAGTTCAGAGATAAAAAGAATATAATCTCAAGGAACTGAAGTAATTTTTTCCAAGGTGACTCATATCATTAGTAGCAGAATCAAGAGCTTCCACTATTGCCATAATAATTCATCTCAAAACATAAAAACTGAAAAGAGAAATGGATCTCGAATATTTCAGGTTTTTTTATATAAGAAGTTAAGTTTATTCAAATTAAAAGGTTGTCTTTTTTCTAATTGAAGTTGATTTAAAATGCTGTGTTAGTTTCAGGTATACAGATAAGTGATTCTGTTTTAGATAAATAAATTATCTATCTATCTATCTATCTATCTATATATACACACATAGATAAACATGTAGAGATATCTTTATAGAGAGATGTATTCTTTTTTTTTTAATTTATTTTTATTCTTTATTTTAAAGGTTTTACAGAGTTTTGTTGTTCACATACATGTATGTTCCCAGATCAGTCATATGCATATCCATGGTCCCCACCCACCCAGATCCCCCCATCCCACCCCTCCAGACCTTTGCCCCAAGCCATTGTAAGCACTCCTATTCCCTTAGCACTGTGACACTAGCTATCTTTTCCACACATAACACTATAGGTTTCCTTGTTACTTCCTCCATGCTTCCCCTCCCTATTTATTCACCACGATGTCCCTATGTCTATGCTCTGTCTTTTTTTTTTTTCATGAGTTCCCTGTGTGTGATATCAAGACCGTCCTACTAGATTCCATATATGTGTGTTAGTATACTGTATTTGTCTTTCTCTTTTTGACTTACTTCACTTTTTATGATAGGTTCTAGAGCCAGCCACTTCATTAGGATTGAGTCCTCTGCATTTCTTTTAACAGCTGAGTAGTATTCCATTGTATATATGTACCAGAGCTTCTGGATCCATTCATTCGTCGATGGACATCTAGGTTGCTTCCATGTTTTGGCTATTGTATAGAGAGCTGCAATGAACATTGGGGTACAGGTGCTTCTTTCAGTTTTGATTTCATCAGGATATAAGCCTAAGAGTGGGATTGCTGGGTCATAGGGTGCTTCTATTTTTAGTTTTTTAAGAAATCTCCAGACTGTCTTCCATAGAGGCTGTATCAATTTACATTCCCACCAGCAATGCAAGAGGGTTCCCTTTTCTCCGCACCCTCTCCAGCATTTATTGTCTGCAGTTTTCTTGAAGATGGCCATTCTGACGGGTGTGAGGTGATATCTCATTGTAGTTTTAATTTGCATTTCTCTAATAATAAGTGAGGTTGAGCATCGTTTCATGTGCTTTTGGGCCATCTGTATGTCCTCTTTGGAGAGGCGTCTCTTTAGGTCTTTTTCCCATTTTTTGATTGGGTTGTTCGTTTTCCCTGTGCTGAGTTGTCTGAGTTGCTTGTAGATTTTGGAGATTAATTCTTTGTCTGTTGTTTCATTTGCTATGATTTTCTCCCACTCTGTGGGGTGTCTGTTGAGCTTTTTTGTAATTTCTTTTGCTGTACAAAAGCTTTTAAGTTTCATGAAGTCCCATATGTTCATTTTTCTTTTCAGTTCTGCTATTTTAGTTGGTGGGTCAGAGAAGATCTTGCTTTGACTGATGTCCTTGAGGGTTTTGCCTATATTCTCCTCTAAGAGTTTGATGGTTTCTGGTCTTACATTTAGGTCTTTAATCCATTTTGAGTTGATCTTAGTGTATGGTGTCAGGGAATGTTCCACCTTCATTTTTGCATGTAGCTGTCCAATTTTCCCAGCACCACTTGTTGAAGAGGCTGTCTTTTTTGATGTTCCCAGATCAGTCATATGCATATCCCTGGTTCCCACCTACCCAGATCCCCCCGTCCCACCCCTCCAGACCTTTGCCCCAAGCCATTGTAAGCACTCCTATTCCCTTAGCACTGTGACACTAGCTATCTTTTCCACACATAACACTATAGGTTTCCTTGTTACTTCCTCCATGCTTCCTCCCTATTTATTCACCACAATGTCCCTATGTCTATGCTCTGTCTTTTTTTTTTTTTTCATGAGTTCCCTGTGTGTGATATCAAGACCGTCCTACTAGATTCCATATATGTGTGTTAGTATACTGTATTTGTCTTTCTCTTTTTGACTTACTTCACTTTTTATGATAGGTTCTAGAGCCAGCCACTTCATTAGGATTGAGTCCTCTGCATTTCTTTTAACAGCTGAGTAGTATTCCATTGTATATATGTACCAGAGCTTCTGGATCCATTCATTCGTCGATGGACATCTAGGTTGCTTCCATGTTTTGGCTATTGTATAGAGAGCTGCAATGAACATTGGGGTACAGGTGCTTCTTTCAGTTTTGATTTCATCAGGATATAAGCCTAAGAGTGGGATTGCTGGGTCATAGGGTGCTTCTATTTTTAGTTTTTTAAGAAATCTCCAGACTGTCTTCCATAGAGGCTGTATCAATTTACATTCCCACCAGCAATGCAAGAGGGTTCCCTTTTCTCCGCACCCTCTCCAGCATTTATTGTCTGCAGTTTTCTTGAAGATGGCCATTCTGACGGGTGTGAGGTGATATCTCATTGTAGTTTTAATTTGCATTTCTCTAATAATAAGTGAGGTTGAGCATCGTTTCATGTGCTTTTGGGCCATCTGTATGTCCTCTTTGGAGAGGCGTCTCTTTAGGTTTTTTTCCCATTTTTTGATTGGGTTGTTCGTTTTCCCTGTGCTGAGTTGTCTGAGTTGCTTGTAGATTTTGGAGATTAATTCTTTGTCTGTTGTTTCATTTGCTATGATTTTCTCCCACTCTGTGGGGTGTCTGTTGAGCTTTTTTGTAATTTCTTTTGCTGTACAAAAGCTTTTAAGTTTCATGAAGTCCCATATGTTCATTTTTCTTTTCAGTTCTGCTATTTTAGTTGGTGGGTCAGAGAAGATCTTGCTTTGACTGATGTCCTTGAGGGTTTTGCCTATATTCTCCTCTAAGAGTTTGATGGTTTCTGGTCTTACATTTAGGTCTTTAATCCATTTTGAGTTGATCTTAGTGTATGGTGTCAGGGAATGTTCCACCTTCATTTTTTTGCATGTAGCTGTCCAATTTTCCCAGCACCACTTGTTGAAGAGGCTGTCTTTGTCCCATTTTATAGTTTCTCCTCCTTTATCAAAAATGAGATGTATTCTTTATATGTATAGGTCTCTTTATGTATATATGTATATATATATATATTTCAGATTTTTTCTAATTATATATTAAAAATATTGAATATTGTGCTATACAGTAGACCCTTATTATTTATCTGTTTTATAGAAAACATTTCAGTTTAAAGCATCACATGCTTATTTACAGTCCTAACATCTTGATAGTCTTCTCAGGGATGCATCAATGTAATTTCACTCAAATTATATGCTTTCCTGTCCTTCCTTGTGACAGCTGTGTCTTCACGCACACACACTTCTATGGCACCCAGTGCTTGTCCCCGGTCCCTCCTCTGCCATCAGCTCATCCGTTGGAATTCTACACCCTCACTTTGAGCATAGTGACTGCACTCCAAAGATTTGCTTAAGCACTCCAAAGATTAGGCCTCAGAGACAACAGGAGGAATGTTATGTGTCAAGAATACCCTGATTCAAAAAGTAAAGTCTTTAAGTTTGTCTGTATCACTGACTCACGCAGGTTCTGCATATACTTCACAGAACTTATGCTGAAGTCCTCGACTGCAATACTGGGTAGGCAACAGATATAGCAACAGCTAAGGCAAAAATTTACAAACGTTATAGGGTTGAAAACACAATGAAAATTAAGCTTTCACACCTCCGTTCTGATCAGAGCACAGGCTTCCTTGTATCAACTAGACGTCTTGTTTCATTTGCTATGATTTTCTCCCACTCTGTGGGGTGTCTGTTGAGCTTTTTTGTAATTTCTTTTGCTGTACAAAAGCTTTTAAGTTTCATGAAGTCCCATATGTTCATTTTTCTTTTCAGTTCTGCTATTTTAGTTGGTGGGTCAGAGAAGATCTTGCTTTGACTGATGTCCTTGAGGGTTTTGCCTATATTCTCCTCTAAGAGTTTGATGGTTTCTGGTCTTACATTTAGGTCTTTAATCCATTTTGAGTTGATCTTAGTGTATGGTGTCAGGGAATGTTCCACCTTCATTTTTTTGCATGTAGCTGTCCAATTTTCCCAGCACCACTTGTTGAAGAGGCTGTCTTTGTCCCATTTTATAGTTTCTCCTCCTTTATCAAAAATGAGATGTATTCTTTATATGTATAGGTCTCTTTATGTATATATGTATATATATATATATATTTCAGATTTTTTCTAATTATATATTAAAAATATTGAATATTGTGCTATACAGTAGACCCTTATTATTTATCTGTTTTATAGAAAACATTTCAGTTTAAAGCATCACATGCTTATTTACAGTCCTAACATCTTGATAGTCTTCTCAGGGATGCATCAATGTAATTTCACTCAAATTATATGCTTTCCTGTCCTTCCTTGTGACAGCTGTGTCTTCACGCACACACACTTCTATGGCACCCAGTGCTTGTCCCCGGTCCCTCCTCTGCCATCAGCTCATCCGTTGGAATTCTACACCCTCACTTTGAGCATAGTGACTGCACTCCAAAGATTTGCTTAAGCACTCCAAAGATTAGGCCTCAGAGACAACAGGAGGAATGTTATGTGTCAAGAATACCCTGATTCAAAAAGTAAAGTCTTTAAGTTTGTCTGTATCACTGACTCACGCAGGTTCTGCATATACTTCACAGAACTTATGCTGAAGTCCTCGACTGCAATACTGGGTAGGCAACAGATATAGCAACAGCTAAGGCAAAAATTTACAAACGTTATAGGGTTGAAAACACAATGAAAATTAAGCTTTCACACCTCCGTTCTGATCAGAGCACAGGCTTCCTTGTATCAACTAGACGTCTTGTTTTCCTTGAGATTGCGTTATGGTGGGGTCAACTCATTTGCTGACCTCTGTCTGATTCATCCTGAATATTTCACCTCAAATGCTGGACTGCTTTTCAGAAAGGTCCAAGATACAGAGCAGAGTTTAAAAGGTGAAGAGACAAGGGTCCTTGAGGAATTTTGAGTAGGACAGTCAAGTAACAAGGGCACTGGAAGCTACAATTAACTAGCTTTGAGGAACTGTAAATAGCTGTGAATAGCAGCCTGAGGGGGCCTTCAATCTTGAAATCATAGTTGCTAAGGACTGACAATTTTTCCACAAACAGATGGTTTTCCACCTCATAGAATTATGTGTCTTATGTTTTCTTATAAACTTATTGTATAATATCCTTGGCTTTCACTACCTCCAGAAGGATATAGATAGTTCTTCTAAAGAGAGAGAGGGTCTCCTATTCTATGGCATAAATGCCTTAAGTGACTAACAGCACATTTCTTATTTCTACTTTGTTCTTTGGCTTATTCACTGATTATTTACCATTTATGGAGCCAAGCAAAAAAAAAAAACAAAAAAACAAATACCTTCATAATCTGACTGTGCTGAGCTAGTGATATCATATGATTCATTGCCAATACCATCTCTCATCAATATGCATTCCAAGAACCTCCCGCCCAGTGTTCTACATAAAGAGTGACTTTCTGGCTACCCTGACAAAATCTTCAAAATAGTAAACAAGAACAATTGTAGTCACTGAAAATATGAAAGTATGTGTATGTACTCAGTTGTGTATGACTCTTTGCAACCCCATGGATTGTAGCCATTTGGTTCCTCTGTCCATGGACTTCTCCAGGAAGAATCCTGGAGTGGGTGGCCATTTTCTACTCCAGGAGATCTTCCCAACCCCGGGATTGAACTCCTGCCTCTATCTCCTGCATTGGTAAGAGGGTTCATTTACCACTGTGCCACCTGGGAAACCTAGTCATTGAAAACCTTTTAATAATATTCTAGAGCTGTTATACCAAAAGAAAGGACTTATCAGTCATGGACAAAGAATTTTTAATTATATAAGGAGGCTTTCCCATTTTAATACATGACTTTAGCTTCAACCAAGTTATCCTAGCCAAAGTATTATGTTCATCTTGACTCCTATCATATTACCCATCAAATTGTTAAGGTTCTTCAGTTATAACTTCTGAACCTCTGTCATCCAGTTACACTTCTGCCAAGAATGCCCAAAACACTGCCACTGCTGGACTGGATGACTTTCAGTCGATTTCTGTTGATTGTCATATATCTACTGTCTACTCTCTGCACAAAAGCACTGGAAGCTGACAATTTAACTAGCTTTGAGGAACTGTAAATAGCTGTGAATAGCAGCCTGAGGGGGCCTTCAATCTTGAAATCATAGTTGCTAAGGACTGACAATTTTTCCACAAACAGATGGTTTTCCACCTCATAGAATTATGTGTCTTATGTTTTCTTATAAACTTATTGTATAATATCCTTGGCTTTCACTACCTCCAGAAGGATATAGATAGTTCTTCTAAAGAGAGAGAGGGTCTCCTATTCTATGGCATAAATGCCTTAAGTGACTAACAGCACATTTCTTATTTCTACTTTGTTCTTTGGCTTATTCACTGATTATTTACCATTTATGGAGCCAAGCAAAAAAAAAAAACAAAAAAACAAATACCTTCATAATCTGACTGTGCTGAGCTAGTGATATCATATGATTCATTGCCAATACCATCTCTCATCAATATGCATTCCAAGAACCTCCCGCCCAGTGTTCTACATAAAGAGTGACTTTCTGGCTACCCTGACAAAATCTTCAAAATAGTAAACAAGAACAATTGTAGTCACTGAAAATATGAAAGTATGTGTATGTACTCAGTTGTGTATGACTCTTTGCAACCCCATGGATTGTAGCCATTTGGTTCCTCTGTCCATGGACTTCTCCAGGAAGAATCCTGGAGTGGGTGGCCATTTTCTACTCCAGGAGATCTTCCCAACCCCGGGATTGAACTCCTGCCTCTATCTCCTGCATTGGTAAGAGGGTTCATTTACCACTGTGCCACCTGGGAAACCTAGTCATTGAAAACCTTTTAATAATATTCTAGAGCTGTTATACCAAAAGAAAGGACTTATCAGTCATGGACAAAGAATTTTTAATTATATAAGGAGGCTTTCCCATTTTAATACATGACTTTAGCTTCAACCAAGTTATCCTAGCCAAAGTATTATGTTCATCTTGACTCCTATCATATTACCCATCAAATTGTTAAGGTTCTTCAGTTATAACTTCTGAACCTCTGTCATCCAGTTACACTTCTGCCAAGAATGCCCAAAACACTGCCACTGCTGGACTGGATGACTTTCAGTCGATTTCTGTTGATTGTCATATATCTACTGTCTACTCTCTGCACAGCACTAACATAAAAATGCATGCTAACTATCTTGGTTTTCTTGCTTCTAGAGGTCTTGTCCCAGCCTCACTCTTTATATAGTATGCCCCTGACAATTGTCTCTTTTCTATCTTCTTCGAATATTTGAAGCATGCTCTGGCCAAGTAGTTGGTACCATCCCTACATTACTGCATGACTGGCTTCTCTGCCCAGGTAAATCCACTTTCAAAGGTATTTTCTTAAAGACCTATCCTGACACTCCTTTTTAAATCTTTCATCTTAAGTCATTGTCTGCCACTACATTTTGCTTTTACATTTTGATCACGTTACAGTAAATCCCCTACATATGAACCTTTAAGTTGAAAACTTTCAAAGATGTGACCATGCAACTGATTTCAGCAGGGAACCCAAGCCTGTGCCATCAGTGTCAGGCATGAGTGAATCTGCAAATTGTCCTTCATCCCCTATTGCTGAGGATCCTTTAGCTCTACCATCTCCCACCTCGTCTTCCTCCTCCAGTCATTAGCTCTTCTTGCCTGGTCACTGAATGCCAGCCCTTGTATGTCAGCGGTTGAACTGTACTACTGTATTTTTCAAGGTTTTCAGTTTTCGTGTTTGATATTATGTATTATTTTGTCAAAAGTATTATAAATTGTACACAGTACTATGTAGCAATTGTGTTAGTTGGGTACCTAGGATAACATTGTTGGACTTGTGAAGAAATTGGACTTAACAAACATGTTTTTGGAAAAAATTCTGTAGGGAAAACCTAGTCATTGAAAACCTTTTAATAATATTCTAGAGCTGTTATACCAAAAGAAAGGACTTATCAGTCATGGACAAAGAATTTTTAATTATATAAGGAGGCTTTCCCATTTTAATACATGACTTTAGCTTCAACCAAGTTATCCTAGCCAAAGTATTATGTTCATCTTGACTCCTATCATATTACCCATCAAATTGTTAAGGTTCTTCAGTTATAACTTCTGAACCTCTGTCATCCAGTTACACTTCTGCCAAGAATGCCCAAAACACTGCCACTGCTGGACTGGATGACTTTCAGTCGATTTCTGTTGATTGTCATATATCTACTGTCTACTCTCTGCACAGCACTAACATAAAAATGCATGCTAACTATCTTGGTTTTCTTGCTTCTAGAGGTCTTGTCCCAGCCTCACTCTTTATATAGTATGCCCCTGACAATTGTCTCTTTTCTATCTTCTTCGAATATTTGAAGCATGCTCTGGCCAAGTAGTTGGTACCATCCCTACATTACTGCATGACTGGCTTCTCTGCCCAGGTAAATCCACTTTCAAAGGTATTTTCTTAAAGACCTATCCTGACACTCCTTTTTAAATCTTTCATCTTAAGTCATTGTCTGCCACTACATTTTGCTTTTACATTTTGATCACGTTACAGTAAATCCCCTACATATGAACCTTTAAGTTGAAAACTTTCAAAGATGTGACCATGCAACTGATTTCAGCAGGGAACCCAAGCCTGTGCCATCAGTGTCAGGCATGAGTGAATCTGCAAATTGTCCTTCATCCCCTATTGCTGAGGATCCTTTAGCTCTACCATCTCCCACCTCGTCTTCCTCCTCCAGTCATTAGCTCTTCTTGCCTGGTCACTGAATGCCAGCCCTTGTATGTCAGCGGTTGAACTGTACTACTGTATTTTTCAAGGTTTTCAGTTTTCGTGTTTGATATTATGTATTATTTTGTCAAAAGTATTATAAATTGTACACAGTACTATGTAGCAATTGTGTTAGTTGGGTACCTAGGATAACATTGTTGGACTTGTGAAGAAATTGGACTTAACAAACATGTTTTTGGAATCAAACTCATTGGCATGTAGGGAAATTCAATTCAGTTCAATCACTAAGTTGTGTCCGACTTTTTCGATTCCATGGACTGTGACACCCCAGGCTTCCCGGTCCTTCACCATCTCCCAGAGCTTGCTCAATCTCATGTCCATTGACACGGTGATGCCGTCCAACCATCTAGTCCTCTGTTGTCTCCTTTTCCTTTTGCCTTTTATTTTTTCCCAGCATTAGAGCTTTTTCCAATGAGTTCTTTCCACATTAAGTTGCCAAAGTATTGGAGCTTCAGTTTCAGCATCATTCTTTCCAATGAATATTCAGGATTGATTTCCTTTAGGATTGACTGATTTGATCTCCTTACAGTCCAAGGGACTCCCAAGTCTTCTCCATCCCCACAGTCCAAAGACCTCAATTCTTCAGTGCTCAACTTTCTTTATGGTCCAGTTCTCACATTCATACATGACTTGTAAAGGAATTACTGTACATTTTTATTATGATGATCTTGCTTCTTTTAGTTGGCTACCACTTTTAGTTTGTGTCTACCACTTAACTTATCTGAATTCTTATTTACATTTATTCAAGGAATGCTTATTAAAGAAATAAACTACAATTGCAAGCATGACCAAAAGACAGAATTAGTGGAGCCTGGTTTCTTTTTTCTTTTTTTTTTTAAAGATTTATTTATTTATTTATTTTGGGCAGGGATTGGGTTGGGGAGGGAGTGGAGTGGGCGGGCCACTTCTATTGGTCTTTCATTTCTCTATTTTCATCCGTCTTTGTTCTTTGGCTCCTGTGGGACTCCCATCACGGTGGTGTCTGTCGTCACAGAGCACCGGCTCCAGGCGCATGCGCTCCAGAACTCCGGGAGCCTGGTTTCTTGATGAGACTTGTGAAATGCAAACATATTTGAGAATATAAACATATTTTTAACAATGAATGATAATTAGTGTCCTCTAATCAAGGCATAATGTGTTGCTTAAACAAATAATTATCTTTCAGAATTGAAAAGTGAATAAGAAGATAATTTTAAAAAAAATTTACACAGTACTATGTAGCAATTGTGTTAGTTGGGTACCTAGGATAACATTGTTGGATTTGGGGCTAACAAACATGTTTTTGGAATCAAACTCATTGGCATGTAGGGAAATTCAATTCAGTTCAATCACTAAGTTGTGTCCGACTTTTTCGATTCCATGGACTGTGACACCCCAGGCTTCCCGGTCCTTCACCATCTCCCAGAGCTTGCTCAATCTCATGTCCATTGACACGGTGATGCCGTCCAACCATCTAGTCCTCTGTTGTCTCCTTTTCCTTTTGCCTTTTATTTTTTCCCAGCATTAGAGCTTTTTCCAATGAGTTCTTTCCACATTAAGTTGCCAAAGTATTGGAGCTTCAGTTTCAGCATCATTCTTTCCAATGAATATTCAGGATTGATTTCCTTTAGGATTGACTGATTTGATCTCCTTACAGTCCAAGGGACTCCCAAGTCTTCTCCATCCCCACAGTCCAAAGACCTCAATTCTTCAGTGCTCAACTTTCTTTATGGTCCAGTTCTCACATTCATACATGACTTGTAAAGGAATTACTGTACATTTTTATTATGATGATCTTGCTTCTTTTAGTTGGCTACCACTTTTAGTTTGTGTCTACCACTTAACTTATCTGAATTCTTATTTACATTTATTCAAGGAATGCTTATTAAAGAAATAAACTACAATTGCAAGCATGACCAAAAGACAGAATTAGTGGAGCCTGGTTTCTTTTTTCTTTTTTTTTTTAAAGATTTATTTATTTATTTATTTTGGGCAGGGATTGGGTTGGGGAGGGAGTGGAGTGGGCGGGCCACTTCTATTGGTCTTTCATTTCTCTATTTTCATCCGTCTTTGTTCTTTGGCTCCTGTGGGACTCCCATCACGGTGGTGTCTGTCGTCACAGAGCACCGGCTCCAGGCGCATGCGCTCCAGAACTCCGGGAGCCTGGTTTCTTGATGAGACTTGTGAAATGCAAACATATTTGAGAATATAAACATATTTTTAACAATGAATGATAATTAGTGTCCTCTAATCAAGGCATAATGTGTTGCTTAAACAAATAATTATCTTTCAGAATTGAAAAGTGAATAAGAAGATAATTCACATCTTTATTTTCTTCCTATATTGTATTTTCAAACAAGTAGCATATGCTCCATAGATGAGAGTGAGCAAGTTTACAAAGACATGAACCTATCTACCAGGGAGGTAAGTGACATAATAAAAGGTCATGAGACATGGAGAGGCTTATAACCACGAGAGGGATGTTATCCCAGAATCCAAAGGAACCCAAATTACACCAGAGTTTATTCCCTTCCTTTGCTGTATCTGTTCATAGAAGTTATTTCTTTTCTTTTTGTAGTTCCCCCCTTTATTTATTTATTTTAAGGTACACTGCACTTTGGATTTGAGTTTCTTGAGCAAGGAGCAGCCCAGAAACCCTTGCAATGGAAGTACATTCCAGTCTTCAGCACTGGAATGCCAAAAAGTCCCAATAGGAGCTATTTCTTAACCCAAAGTCACAGGAGCAGTATCTCAATGGAGACAACTTTACATTTGTCTCTTTTTGGGTCTCTTACTTTGTCTTCAGTAGCCCTTAACACATGCTTCATGTTTGATCAGAGTCATTAGTCAAGCACTGGTTTATCTGGGAGGCAGTCTGTTACTGTGAGAATCCTCTGATTTACAGGGTCAAACAGACCCATTCCTCCTAAGTTCTCCACTTACTAGCTTTGCAGTTAGGCTCTCTCACTTCTGTGAACCTCAGTTTCTCACCTCTGAAACTCTTGATGAGACTTGTGAAATGCAAACATATTTGAGAATGTAAACATATTTTTAATAATCTCAGAGGGCTCTGGCAACAATTGAATGAGATGGTGTGGACAGACATGCTTAACCCAGTGTCTGCCACACAGGATCCCTCTAGTTCTCCTCTAGGCTGTTCTGACATTCCCCACCAGTGACACCTTGTCAATTTACTCATCAGGTTTGGTGTTAATTTTCCCCTTAAAATGATAGCACATAACCTAGATGGTCTTAAAAGGATGTATTGGATCCAAAAGTCTAACATTCTTGCCTGTAAAAATTGTCAGGGTGATCGTTCCTGCATGCGTGCCTGAACAGTTGCTCAGTTGTGCCTAATTCCTTGTCATTCTTTGGACTATAACCTGCCAGTTTCCTCTATTCAAGGGATTTTTCAGACAAAAATACTGGAGAGGGGTTGCCATTTCCTCAGCCAGGGGAGCTTCCTGACCCAGGGATAAAACCCTCATCTACCATGTCTCCTGCGTTTTTGGATGGATTATTTAACTACTGAGCCACTGGGGAAAGGTGAATGATATATTCAATGTCTTGGTAATCCCTTCTACATACATTTCTGTTTTATTTCATCTCTGCTTCATCATGTATATGTGCTACAGATAAATCTGATTTCTTTGTGAAAGGCACCACCACTGTTTTCCAGATGTATCAGGTGCCAAATTTGTTTAAAGTTCAGCACCCACAGTGTGTTACAATGTAGGAAGGGATGGTAGTCCTCCGGGTAATGCCTTTAAAGGACACATACCATGAATTTTAAATTCTCAAAAGAATGCATCTTTTAAGTTTTTTGACTTTCATATAAATCATCTATATTTGAAAAGGCAGTTTGGGAAATAGTATATTTCAACATGAAGACTCTCACCTTGAAGTGGTCAGTCAATACAACCACAGGACCTATGACCTTTGTGCTAGATGGACGGCAATATTCTGTCCTCACCTGAAAATCCTCTTCAGTTCAGTTTCACTCTTACAATATACTAGAGCCCAACTTTATACCTGATTCTTTTCGTATTTTGTCATATAACAGTAAAGCACAGATAAAGAAGTATGCAGTTGAAAATGCATTTATATTTTAATCAAGAACTGTGTGTTCAGGAATTATCACTCAGGCAAATGGAGATAGTCATCAATCATAAGTGCTCCTTTGTATCTGTGGCAACGTATAACAGAGAAAAGAAGTATTTCTGGATTCTGAGAAATCTGCTGTCAGAAATGCTACACAGAATGGTTTCTTTTTTTTAATTTCCTGCTAGCCTCTGAAGACAGAAATGAAGTAGGAGGAATTTTTTTTTTTTTTCATTCACCGTGACCTGAAAATAGACAGGAACAGAAAGTCTGTAACATTTCCATTTAAAGCCAAACCCTGGACGTGATGCTAGACATTCTTTTATGTAGTATTGATAACCATAGTAAAATGAGCATAATAACTTACAGCTTATAAATTACATATATGAACTATGTACTTCTCTGGACTATAACCTGCCAGTTTCCTCTATTCAAGGGATTTTTCAGACAAAAATACTGGAGAGGGGTTGCCATTTCCTCAGCCAGGGGAGCTTCCTGACCCAGGGATAAAACCCTCATCTACCATGTCTCCTGCGTTTTTGGATGGATTATTTAACTACTGAGCCACTGGGGAAAGGTGAATGATATATTCAATGTCTTGGTAATCCCTTCTACATACATTTCTGTTTTATTTCATCTCTGCTTCATCATGTATATGTGCTACAGATAAATCTGATTTCTTTGTGAAAGGCACCACCACTGTTTTCCAGATGTATCAGGTGCCAAATTTGTTTAAAGTTCAGCACCCACAGTGTGTTACAATGTAGGAAGGGATGGTAGTCCTCCGGGTAATGCCTTTAAAGGACACATACCATGAATTTTAAATTCTCAAAAGAATGCATCTTTTAAGTTTTTTGACTTTCATATAAATCATCTATATTTGAAAAGGCAGTTTGGGAAATAGTATATTTCAACATGAAGACTCTCACCTTGAAGTGGTCAGTCAATACAACCACAGGACCTATGACCTTTGTGCTAGATGGACGGCAATATTCTGTCCTCACCTGAAAATCCTCTTCAGTTCAGTTTCACTCTTACAATATACTAGAGCCCAACTTTATACCTGATTCTTTTCGTATTTTGTCATATAACAGTAAAGCACAGATAAAGAAGTATGCAGTTGAAAATGCATTTATATTTTAATCAAGAACTGTGTGTTCAGGAATTATCACTCAGGCAAATGGAGATAGTCATCAATCATAAGTGCTCCTTTGTATCTGTGGCAACGTATAACAGAGAAAAGAAGTATTTCTGGATTCTGAGAAATCTGCTGTCAGAAATGCTACACAGAATGGTTTCTTTTTTTTAATTTCCTGCTAGCCTCTGAAGACAGAAATGAAGTAGGAGGAATTTTTTTTTTTTTTCATTCACCGTGACCTGAAAATAGACAGGAACAGAAAGTCTGTAACATTTCCATTTAAAGCCAAACCCTGGACGTGATGCTAGACATTCTTTTATGTAGTATTGATAACCATAGTAAAATGAGCATAATAACTTACAGCTTATAAATTACATATATGAACTATGTACGTATTTAAGTGTAGGTTTTGTATTATATACAGTTTGATTTATACAAAAACCATCATATGTTAACAGATTCAGAAGATACCAAGGGACTCGGGACAGGAACCTAGGGCTTCTGTCTATTTGCCCTACCCTATTTTCATATTGTCTTTTCTCATTTAATTTACAGGAAGACATACCAGAGATTCAGTAGAATAAGAATTTGAGAGAGCTGAATAATACTCTGTTTGTATGTCTCTCTATACGTGGATAAACACAATACAAATTTTTTTCATAGTAATAGGATTTTGGTTTCCTTTGTGGCATTAAAACAGAAAGTCCTTTAGAATTCAATATTTAGAATCAAATACCTGCTTTCAAACTCTACTTTCAACCTCTAGTGTTCATATTTGAATTGTCAACTTTGATAAATGTACAATTTTAATCCCCAATCAGCATAAACCAGAAAGGAGACTGAAATTATCTGTAAGAAGCTTTATAAATGTTGCTGAGTCTTTTCTGCATGCTTCATTCCGTACTTCTAAGAGTATGTAAACAGCTTCAAGATAAGGACCATGTTTTCTTTTCTGTGATACCATATAAGTATTGAGAGATAAAGACAGTGAGATATTAGTGAAATGAGGCTGTCTGAATCAAATTGTGTAGGTTTTTAATGTCCTACAAACACTTCAGTTTGATGTATTCATGTTCTCCTCATACTTTAAGCTGTGAAATCAAGACATAAGCAGAAGGAGTTTTTAGTCATGGTCTGGTATTAGTAAGAAACCTATCTATATTTGCACCATCCAGAACACACCCAACTTCAGTCATGAGTGCTGAACAGATTTGCATCTTCAAGCATTTGTATGGGAGGCCTCATGCAAAAACCAAGTGCTATAGGCCTTTAAGGCAAAGAGTGTTGTTCAATGGTTAAGAATACAGTATTTACATGTAAGGAAACCTAGGTTTTATGTGAAAATAGACAGGAACAGAAAGTCTGTAACATTTCCATTTAAAGCCAAACCCTGGACGTGATGCTAGACATTCTTTTATGTAGTATTGATAACCATAGTAAAATGAGCATAATAACTTACAGCTTATAAATTACATATATGAACTATGTACGTATTTAAGTGTAGGTTTTGTATTATATACAGTTTGATTTATACAAAAACCATCATATGTTAACAGATTCAGAAGATACCAAGGGACTCGGGACAGGAACCTAGGGCTTCTGTCTATTTGCCCTACCCTATTTTCATATTGTCTTTTCTCATTTAATTTACAGGAAGACATACCAGAGATTCAGTAGAATAAGAATTTGAGAGAGCTGAATAATACTCTGTTTGTATGTCTCTCTACGTGGATAAACACAATACAAATTTTTTTCATAGTAATAGGATTTTGGTTTCCTTTGTGGCATTAAAACAGAAAGTCCTTTAGAATTCAATATTTAGAATCAAATACCTGCTTTCAAACTCTACTTTCAACCTCTAGTGTTCATATTTGAATTGTCAACTTTGATAAATGTACAATTTTAATCCCCAATCAGCATAAACCAGAAAGGAGACTGAAATTATCTGTAAGAAGCTTTATAAATGTTGCTGAGTCTTTTCTGCATGCTTCATTCCGTACTTCTAATAGTATGTAAACAGCTTCAAGATAAGGACCATGTTTTCTTTTCTGTGATACCATATAAGTATTGAGAGATAAAGACAGTGAGATATTAGTGAAATGAGGCTGTCTGAATCAAATTGTGTAGGTTTTTAATGTCCTACAAACACTTCAGTTTGATGTATTCATGTTCTCCTCATACTTTAAGCTGTGAAATCAAGACATAAGCAGAAGGAGTTTTTAGTCATGGTCTGGTATTAGTGAGAAACCTATCTATATTTGCACCATCCAGAACACACCCAACTTCAGTCATGAGTGCTGAACAGATTTGCATCTTCAAGCATTTGTATGGGAGGCCTCATGCAAAAACCAAGTGCTATAGGCCTTTAAGGCAAAGAGTGTTGTTCAATGGTTAAGAATACAGTATTTACATGTAAGGAAACCTAGGTTTATGTTCAAACTTTCTTATGTGTACTTAAACCATTTAGTCCTTAGTCTCTTCTTCCATCACATGGGAACAAAAGGGCACCTGCCTTAGTGGGTATGTTTGATGAGGACTATACATTAATGTGAGCTTCCCTGGTAGCTTAGATGGAAAGGAATCTGCCTGCGATGTGGGAAACTATGTTCAATCGCTGGGTTGGGAAAATCCCCTGGAGAAGGGGATGGTTATCCACTCCAGTATTTTTTGCCTGGATAATCTCATGAACAGAGGAGCCTGGCGGGCTACAGTCTACGGGGTCACAAAGAGACACAACTGAGCTGCTAACACACAAACACATTAATACATGTTTGTCAACTTAAAAATGTTCACAACCTCAAATTGCAGAGTCATGTTCATTTTTTTGTTGTTGATGAAAATGTTTAGGACTTCAGACTCAGGAGATGCATCTCCAGTAAACCTAAAAGAACTTCTCCGAGGAAGCAAGGAGGAGAGCCAGGTTATGTAGAAGTTTTACAACAAAGGGAAGGTCCTCTGCCCATGAAAAGATGGTTATTAATTAAAGGTAAATCAGATATCTAAAGAAATTTTGCGCTTCTCTATTATATATGAGACGATGAAAAAATCTGGGCTCACTGATATCATTCCTTTGGTATGCACCTCACCTGTTTGGAGCCTTTGTCTGGTAATTTTCCACCCTGAGCATCCTCAGGGCTCACTGGAGGGCGTGGCTGCAGCCGGTGGCTACAGTCTGATGTCTGGTAAATGGCAGATACTGTTTTCCTTCCTGAGATTTCTTAGGGCTCACTGATTCATGCTGGAGGGCTGCAATCTTTGATGACCTTGACATCCTTTTTCACTAACATGGAAGCAAATATTCCATTTCTCATGTACAACAGTCGGACCAGAGTCGGTACATGGTTACTCATCATTTACCAGTCCTAAGTCATCAAAGTTTCATCATACTATTAATGCCTCCTTTGAGAGTTTACTTTGTACCCACTATTCATTCATTTTACAGATATCTATTGGGTAACAGTTATATTAGGAGCTCTGGCCTAGATGTTGGTTGCACAAAAGCATCCATGTATGTTCTTATGGATTTTACAGCTACTCTATTTCTGTTTTTACTCCTAATTCTGCATTATGCATTCTCTACTATATTTTCTATTGTAGTATTGTATGAATTTGATTACTTAAATAAATTCAAAAATAAGTGTGAAATTTTGACTGATGGTTGAAATAAGAGTGGGTTAATGCTATGAATGTTGTTTTTTTTAGACTGAGTAATAGGCCTGATACATAGCTATCATCTACAGGATCTCCAGGTTAGAGACAATTGAAGAAGACCCAGTTGAATAAGCATGTGTTAGTAGGTGGTTTAGTTTCTTCAGTGATATCCCCCTGTACCTTTTCATCATTTAGTCTAAAGTTCATTCTCTCCATTTCTTGTCATTTTACAACTTCCTGTTATGTAAGATAAATAATTATGGTTAAACAATAAGCCTAGGATATAAATGAGAAAACAATATAAAAAATCTTGTTAATACAATACTAGTTCATTCAAAATAACATTCAAATCAAATCAACAGTTATTCCCCAGTCAGATAGATATGGTTTTCTCATTAAAACTGTTCATTTAATACCAAGCATGCATTATGAATTATTTAAAGAAGAAATTAGGTCCCAAGAGAACCTTGCATTATTAAAGAGGTAAAATAATTCCAAAGGATGCCAGCAAACAGCTGTATATCAGCTACACTGAAGTAATTTGTGGGCCACTGTGATTACATGAGGCTGCATATCATTCCTTTGGTATGCACCTCACCTGTTTGGAGCCTTTGTCTGGTAATTTTCCACCCTGAGCATCCTCAGGGCTCACTGGGGCGTGGCTGCAGCCGGTGGCTACAGTCTGATGTCTGGTAAATGGCAGATACTGTTTTCCTTCCTGAGATTTCTTAGGGCTCACTGATTCATGCTGGAGGGCTGCAATCTTTGATGACCTTGACATCCTTTTCACTAACATGGAAGCAAATATTCCATTTCTCATGTACAACAGTCGGACCAGAGTCGGTACATGGTTACTCATCATTTACCAGTCCTAAGTCATCAAAGTTTCATCATACTATTAATGCCTCCTTTGAGAGTTTACTTTGTACCCACTATTCATTCATTTTACAGATATCTATTGGGTAACAGTTATATTAGGAGCTCTGGCCTAGATGTTGGTTGCACAAAAGCATCCATGTATGTTCTTATGGATTTTACAGCTACTCTATTTCTGTTTTTACTCCTAATTCTGCATTATGCATTCTCTACTATATTTTCTATTGTAGTATTGTATGAATTTGATTACTTAAATAAATTCAAAAATAAGTGTGAAATTTTGACTGATGGTTGAAATAAGAGTGGGTTAATGCTATGAATGTTGTTTTTTTTAGACTGAGTAATAGGCCTGATACATAGCTATCATCTACAGGATCTCCAGGTTAGAGACAATTGAAGAAGACCCAGTTGAATAAGCATGTGTTAGTAGGTGGTTTAGTTTCTTCAGTGATATCCCCCTGTACCTTTTCATCATTTAGTCTAAAGTTCATTCTCTCCATTTCTTGTCATTTTACAACTTCCTGTTATGTAAGATAAATAATTATGGTTAAACAATAAGCCTAGGATATAAATGAGAAAACAATATAAAAAATCTTGTTAATACAATACTAGTTCATTCAAAATAACATTCAAATCAAATCAACAGTTATTCCCCAGTCAGATAGATATGGTTTTCTCATTAAAACTGTTCATTTAATACCAAGCATGCATTATGAATTATTTAAAGAAGAAATTAGGTCCCAAGAGAACCTTGCATTATTAAAGAGGTAAAATAATTCCAAAGGATGCCAGCAAACAGCTGTATATCAGCTACACTGAAGTAATTTGTGGGCCACTGTGATTACATGAGGCTGCAGGACTTGGTATATAAAATAATCACTCTTTCACCTCTTTAAGACAAGTATATAGGGTAATTTATATAAGTCTGCATTTTACCATAGGTAAGGCACCCTTGATCACTATAGTGTTCAATATCAGGTACAGAATTATTTAATTTTAATAATTAATCTATAGTGTTCTATATCTGGTACAGAAGTATTTAATTTTAATAATTAAAAATAATTGAAGATGTTTTACTCTGAGCTAGGAGTTAATTTTTCAATGAAAAACTTTTTTCATGATCTCAAATTTCTAAAACCTGAAAACATTCCATTGTGAATCTCTATGTTTATATGACTTGGAGAACTAAAAGAAACTCACTGTAATTAAAAGGTAAAAAGTGTATCTGGGAAAACAATTGGAAGATACAAAGCAGAATATTTAGAGACACATTTCCTCAGTTTTGCTGTCTTTGAAATGGTTCTATAGTGATTTGATGCTCAATAGAGGGTACAGCCTTAATAGAACTTTTATGTTTAAGAACCTGAGAATCAACAGATTAGAAATGTTTTGAAAGTACAAATTAGGATTACTTAAAATGTGTTAACTGCATCATCTAATTATAACAGAAAATCTTGCTTTAGAATCCCTAGGGGTATGGATGGTATTTCTTGTTTAAAACTATTAAGCAAGCTAAGAGCCAACAGCACAATTAGTGAAGTTTGAGCTTTCAGGCATGATTTTAATGGAAGATTCCCCCTCCTTTCTAGGGGATGCATAACTGTTGAGAGCAAATACACCCTGCTGTGGTCCTAGTTGTGTCAATATGACAATTCATTTGGGAGATTTGCAAATTATTAGAAAAGGTTTACAGTATCTTATCCCCCTAATGACCACAATGTGTTATGTTACGTAGTGATTTATGAAGAAATTAGGTAATACCATTCAAAATAACATTCAAATCAAATCAACAGTTATTCCCCAGTCAGATAGATATGGTTTTCTCATTAAAACTGTTCATTTAATACCAAGCATGCATTATGAATTATTTAAAGAAGAAATTAGGTCCCAAGAGAACCTTGCATTATTAAAGAGGTAAAATAATTCCAAAGGATGCCAGCAAACAGCTGTATATCAGCTACACTGAAGTAATTTGTGGGCCACTGTGATTACATGAGGCTGCAGGACTTGGTATATAAAATAATCACTCTTTCACCTCTTTAAGACAAGTATATAGGGTAATTTATATAAGTCTGCATTTTACCATAGGTAAGGCACCCTTGATCACTATAGTGTTCAATATCAGGTACAGAATTATTTAATTTTAATAATTAATCTATAGTGTTCTATATCTGGTACAGAAGTATTTAATTTTAATAATTAAAAATAATTGAAGATGTTTTACTCTGAGCTAGGAGTTAATTTTTCAATGAAAAACTTTTTTTTTCATGATCTCAAATTTCTAAAACCTGAAAACATTCCATTGTGAATCTCTATGTTTATATGACTTGGAGAACTAAAAGAAACTCACTGTAATTAAAAGGTAAAAAGTGTATCTGGGAAAACAATTGGAAGATACAAAGCAGAATATTTAGAGACACATTTCCTCAGTTTTGCTGTCTTTGAAATGGTTCTATAGTGATTTGATGCTCAATAGAGGGTACAGCCTTAATAGAACTTTTATGTTTAAGAACCTGAGAATCAACAGATTAGAAATGTTTTGAAAGTACAAATTAGGATTACTTAAAATGTGTTAACTGCATCATCTAATTATAACAGAAAATCTTGCTTTAGAATCCCTAGGGGTATGGATGGTATTTCTTGTTTAAAACTATTAAGCAAGCTAAGAGCCAACAGCACAATTAGTGAAGTTTGAGCTTTCAGGCATGATTTTAATGGAAGATTCCCCCTCCTTTCTAGGGGATGCATAACTGTTGAGAGCAAATACACCCTGCTGTGGTCCTAGTTGTGTCAATATGACAATTCATTTGGGAGATTTGCAAATTATTAGAAAAGGTTTACAGTATCTTATCCCCCTAATGACCACAATGTGTTATGTTACGTAGTGATTTATGACTCCTTGTGAATTTCCTTGGGATAAGCCACATGCAGTTTAACAGTCTATATGCTTGAAATTAACTAGCATTACTATCTCTACATGATCTATTTGCAGCACAGAGAGGGGTAGATTTGAAGGTTAAATCACAAAAGCATATAAGAGCAGGCTATGTGTCTTATAGTAGTAACTTGTATAATGAAACTACAGTTTTAAGAAAGGTCAATCCGTAATCCATTCATAAAAGAGGCCTGACAGCATTAACTCTCTGTTACAATAATAACAGGCATCCACTCTGCAAATCTTTCTGTTGACTGTCTTGTGTGCAGTTTATCAGGTACAGAAGGAAGCATAAAGACATCCAAGATTTTGCGCCTATTCTCAAAATCTTTTTAAGTTTCTCCTACTCTCTTCTTTCAACTTTATCAAACTAGAGTCAAAAGATAAACAAAACTAACAAACACACCAGAAGCCTCTCTCTACCTTCTTCCTAGTCTATCTCTTGGAGCAGAGTTAATTTCACTGATTTAATAAACCCCTCTTTTGTGCTACACAACCAACTGTAATCACTATACTTTAAATATATTTCAAAAGTCAAAAGAAGTATAACATTAGCTTGTGTCCCCCTGGAAAAACTCTGAGCTGCTCACAGTATTAGTGTCTTTAAAAAGAGATCTTGGGGGCTTCCCTGATGGTCCAGTGGGTAAGGACACCACCTTGCAGTGCAAGGGGTGCTGGTTTGATCCCTGGCCTGGGAAGATCTCATGTGATGTGGAGCAGCTCGACTGCATCATCTAATTATAACAGAAAATCTTGCTTTAGAATCCCTAGGGTATGGATGGTATTTCTTGTTTAAAAATGATTAAGCAAGTAAGAGCCAACAGCACAATTAGTAATTTGCTTTCGAAAACTATTAAGAGAAAAAAATGGATTTGAGCTTTCAGGCATGATTTTAATGGAAGATTCCCCCTCCTTTCTAGGGGATGCATAACTGTTGAGAGCAAATACACCCTGCTGTGGTCCTAGTTGTGTCAATATGACAATTCATTTGGGAGATTTGCAAATTATTAGAAAAGGTTTACAGTATCTTATCCCCCTAATGACCACAATGTGTTATGTTACGTAGTGATTTATGACTCCTTGTGAATTTCCTTGGGATAAGCCACATGCAGTTTAACAGTCTATATGCTTGAAATTAACTAGCATTACTATCTCTACATGATCTATTTGCAGCACAGAGAGGGGTAGATTTGAAGGTTAAATCACAAAAGCATATAAGAGCAGGCTATGTGTCTTATAGTAGTAACTTGTATAATGAAACTACAGTTTTAAGAAAGGTCAATCCGTAATCCATTCATAAAAGAGGCCTGACAGCATTAACTCTCTGTTACAATAATAACAGGCATCCACTCTGCAAATCTTTCTGTTGACTGTCTTGTGTGCAGTTTATCAGGTACAGAAGGAAGCATAAAGACATCCAAGATTTTGCGCCTATTCTCAAAATCTTTTTAAGTTTCTCCTACTCTCTTCTTTCAACTTTATCAAACTAGAGTCAAAAGATAAACAAAACTAACAAACACACCAGAAGCCTCTCTCTACCTTCTTCCTAGTCTATCTCTTGGAGCAGAGTTAATTTCACTGATTTAATAAACCCCTCTTTTGTGCTACACAACCAACTGTAATCACTATACTTTAAATATATTTCAAAAGTCAAAAGAAGTATAACATTAGCTTGTGTCCCCCTGGAAAAACTCTGAGCTGCTCACAGTATTAGTGTCTTTAAAAAGAGATCTTGGGGGCTTCCCTGATGGTCCAGTGGGTAAGGACACCACCTTGCAGTGCAAGGGGTGCTGGTTTGATCCCTGGCCTGGGAAGATCTCATGTGATGTGGAGCAGCTCGACTGATGTGTCCAACTACCGAGCCAGCGCTCTGGAGCACATGCGCCCAGAGCCGGTGCTCTGCGACAACAGAGGCCACTGCGATAGCAGGCCCACATGGGCCAAGGAACGAAGATGGATGAAAATAAGTTAGTGAAAGACCAATGGAAGTGGCCAAAAAAAAAAAAGAGAGAGAGCAATCTTGGAACTGTCTTTTGTTCCTGCCCAAGAAGAGGGGTGTTTCTCTTTCTCTCTCCCTAGCAACCAAGGCATTTAAACTCTTCATTGTTAGTTCATTACTGTTCAGTCCCTCAGTTGTGCCTGATTTTTTGTGACCCCATGGACTGCAGCATGCCAGGCTTCCCTGTCCTTCACCATCTCCCGTAGCCTGCTCAAACTCATGTCCATTGACTCAGTGATGCCATCCAAACAACTCATCCTCTGCCGTCCCCTTCTCCTTTGACCTTCTATTTCTCCCGACATCAGACTCTTTTCCAATGAGTCATCTCTTCGCATCAGGTGGCCAAAGCATTGGCGCTTCAGCTTCAGCATCATTCCTTCCAATGAATATTCAGGGTTGATTTCCTTTAGGATTGATTGGTTTGATCTCCTTGCAGTCCAAGGGACTCTCGAGAGCCTTCTCCAATACCACAGTTCAAAGGCATCAGTTCTGGGCTCAGCCTTCTTCACTGTTAAGCCAACTGAATTCCCGCTTTTCCTCCAAGAAAAAACGGTGTGACTCTCTCTCATACTTCTCTGTGTCCTCCATGCACTTCCTCCAGAACCTTTATCAAACTAGAGTCAAAAGATAAACAAAACTAACAAACACACCAGAAGCCTCTCTCTACCTTCTTCCTAGTCTATCTCTTGGAGCAGAGTTAATTTCACTGATTTAATAAACCCCTCTTTTGTGCTACACAACCAACTGTAATCACTATACTTTAAATATATTTCAAAAGTCAAAAGAAGTATAACATTAGCTTGTGTCCCCCTGGAAAAACTCTGAGCTGCTCACAGTATTAGTGTCTTTAAAAAGAGATCTTGGGGGCTTCCCTGATGGTCCAGTGGGTAAGGACACCACCTTGCAGTGCAAGGGGTGCTGGTTTGATCCCTGGCCTGGGAAGATCTCATGTGATGTGGAGCAGCTCGACTGATGTGTCCAACTACCGAGCCAGCGCTCTGGAGCACATGCGCCCAGAGCCGGTGCTCTGCGACAACAGAGGCCACTGCGATAGCAGGCCCACATGGGCCAAGGAACGAAGATGGATGAAAATAAGTTAGTGAAAGACCAATGGAAGTGGCCAAAAAAAAAAGAGAGAGCAATCTTGGAACTGTCTTTTGTTCCTGCCCAAGAAGAGGGGTGTTTCTCTTTCTCTCTCCCTAGCAACCAAGGCATTTAAACTCTTCATTGTTAGTTCATTACTGTTCAGTCCCTCAGTTGTGCCTGATTTTTTGTGACCCCATGGACTGCAGCATGCCAGGCTTCCCTGTCCTTCACCATCTCCCGTAGCCTGCTCAAACTCATGTCCATTGACTCAGTGATGCCATCCAAACAACTCATCCTCTGCCGTCCCCTTCTCCTTTGACCTTCTATTTCTCCCGACATCAGACTCTTTTCCAATGAGTCATCTCTTCGCATCAGGTGGCCAAAGCATTGGCGCTTCAGCTTCAGCATCATTCCTTCCAATGAATATTCAGGGTTGATTTCCTTTAGGATTGATTGGTTTGATCTCCTTGCAGTCCAAGGGACTCTCGAGAGCCTTCTCCAATACCACAGTTCAAAGGCATCAGTTCTGGGCTCAGCCTTCTTCACTGTTAAGCCAACTGAATTCCCGCTTTTCCTCCAAGAAAAAACGGTGTGACTCTCTCTCATACTTCTCTGTGTCCTCCATGCACTTCCTCCAGACTCACCTTGTTTCTTGGGAGGAGGGCACTCAGTGATATGAGTACATCCTGTCTGCAAAGCAAGAGCACACATTGCATAAGAACCTATACCCCATCTTACTTTTCCTTATATTTCCAGAAAAATATTTTGTATTTCTTTTTTTAAAACATTACATATGTGTATATATATATTTTAATTTTTACAATGTTGTGTTCATTTCTGCCAAACAACAATGCAAACTAGCCACAGTTATACATTTATCCCCTCCCTCATAGACTTCCTTCCCTTCCCCCCACCCTACCCCTCTAGGACATCACAGAGCACCAAGCTGGGCTCCCTTTTTATACACCAACTGCTTACCAACTATCAATTTTATACACAATGATGTATATATGTTCGTGTTACTTTCTTCATTCACCCACTCCCTCCCTCACTCACTGTGCTCACAAGTCCTATCTCTACATCTCCATTCCTTCCTTGCAAATAGGTTCATCAATACCATTTTTCTAGATTATATATATATATATATATACACACATGAATATACTATATTTGTTTTATTTTTCTGTCTTACTTCACTCTGTATAACAGGTTCTAGTTTCATCCTCCTCATTAGAACTGGCTCAAATGCATTTTTTATGGCTGTGTAATATTCCATTTTGTACATATACCACATCTTCTTCCATTCATCTAATTGCTTCCATGTCATGGCCATTGTAAACAGAGATGCAATGAACATTGGGGTGTATGTATCTTTGATAATGGTCATTTTCACAGTTAAGTGATAGACCATGAACTTCCTTTTTAATTATTTTAAAAATGTTTACATGTTGGAATGATGGACTTCCTTTCCAGAGCTCCAGAATCAGAGGAGAGCCCCATGAGTAGAAACTCTACAGGGGTCACATTGGAATATGCAATCAGGGATACTGCATAGAAATCACTGATAACTAGCACAGAGCTGGTCAATGGGTGTCTCTAAATAGAAAAGAAAGAACAATTTGCCAGCAGCATCATAGAGGCAAATCCGAAAATCAGATAGGCTCATACTACATGGAATTTCTCTTTTATTCTATTTTCTATTAATACACAATGCAGCAAGGAATCAATAATGTGTTTTGGCTTTCTTTTAAAATAAACAAATGATGAACCTGTGTTTAGTGTGACAGGAACAAGAATAAGGAAACCATGTGCCATAATAATATCATTCTTTATTTTTATTTCTTTCTACTTTGCATGTTACTTTTCTAGTTTCCTCATCTCAGTTCAAACCAACCCTGATGTGTGTATTCTGGGCTCATACCCTGGCTCCCTTTGATCTGAATCCTTAGCTAGGCATTTGCTCTTCCAGTTACTAGACAGGGCCTTGCTCCTTGATTATGCTTTGATTATGCTTCCAGGTCTGCATCTTCTGCTTACTTCCTCCTCTTTTCCACTTTTTCAGATTTGACAACACAGCAACTTAGCACTCTTTCTTCTTCCTCCACAGCACACCAACCCCTCGGCTCAAACCACCCCATCCCTGTGGCCCAAGACCCTGCATCTTGGAGTCAAATGATTTTGGCAGCTGATTCTGTGGAGAATGGTTTGACTCCATCCACTGTGGTTGTGGAAAAGGGTGGAACTAGGATCAATCAAGAAAAGCTATGACAAACCTAGAGAGTGGATTCAAAGGCAGAGTTTGGAGCAGATTCTCATTAGAACTGGCTCAAATGCATTTTTTATGGCTGTGTAATATTCCATTTTGTACATATACCACATCTTCTTCCATTCATCTAATTGCTTCCATGTCATGGCCATTGTAAACAGAGATGCAATGAACATTGGGGTGTATGTATCTTTGATAATGGTCATTTTCACAGTTAAGTGATAGACCATGAACTTCCTTTTTAATTATTTTAAAAATGTTTACATGTTGGAATGATGGACTTCCTTTCCAGAGCTCCAGAATCAGAGGAGAGCCCCATGAGTAGAAACTCTACAGGGGTCACATTGGAATATGCAATCAGGGATACTGCATAGAAATCACTGATAACTAGCACAGAGCTGGTCAATGGGTGTCTCTAAATAGAAAAGAAAGAACAATTTGCCAGCAGCATCATAGAGGCAAATCCGAAAATCAGATAGGCTCATACTACATGGAATTTCTCTTTTATTCTATTTTCTATTAATACACAATGCAGCAAGGAATCAATAATGTGTTTTGGCTTTCTTTTAAAATAAACAAATGATGAACCTGTGTTTAGTGTGACAGGAACAAGAATAAGGAAACCATGTGCCATAATAATATCATTCTTTATTTTTATTTCTTTCTACTTTGCATGTTACTTTTCTAGTTTCCTCATCTCAGTTCAAACCAACCCTGATGTGTGTATTCTGGGCTCATACCCTGGCTCCCTTTGATCTGAATCCTTAGCTAGGCATTTGCTCTTCCAGTTACTAGACAGGGCCTTGCTCCTTGATTATGCTTTGATTATGCTTCCAGGTCTGCATCTTCTGCTTACTTCCTCCTCTTTTCCACTTTTTCAGATTTGACAACACAGCAACTTAGCACTCTTTCTTCTTCCTCCACAGCACACCAACCCCTCGGCTCAAACCACCCCATCCCTGTGGCCCAAGACCCTGCATCTTGGAGTCAAATGATTTTGGCAGCTGATTCTGTGGAGAATGGTTTGACTCCATCCACTGTGGTTGTGGAAAAGGGTGGAACTAGGATCAATCAAGAAAAGCTATGACAAACCTAGAGAGTGTATTCAAAGGCAGAGACAACACTTTCCTGACAGAAGTTTGTATAGTCAGTGTTATTGTTTTCCCAGTAGCTATGTATGGATGTGAGAACTGGACCATAAAGAAGCTTGAGCACTGAAGAACTGATGCCTTTGAACTGTGCTGTTGGAAAAGGCTCTTGAGAGTCCCTTGGACTGCAAGGAGATCAAACCAATCAATCCTAAATGGAATCAACTCTGAATATTCACTGGAAGGAATGATGCTGAAGCTGAAGCTCCAATGCGCTGGCCACCTGATGCAAAGAGATGACTCATTGGAAAAAAGTCTGACGTTGAGAAAAATAGAAGGCAAAGGAGAAGGAGACAACAGTGGATGAGATGGTTGGATGGTATCACTGAGTTAATGGACACGAGTTTGAGCAGGCTCTAGAAGATGGTGAAAGACAGGGAAGCCTGGCGCGCTGCAGTCCATGGGGTCACAAAAAGTCAGACATAACCCAGTGACTGAACTGAACTGAACTAAGAATATAGATTAGTGACTGAACTGACTCAGAAACTAGGAGAGCAGAAACGTATTCCTGATGGCTTTTCATAACCACAGTCATAATCTCAAGTTCATTTTCCCAGCTTTTGTTCATGCAAACCAAAAGGTCATCGTAGACAGAGGCAGATGAGATGACTTTGATTTTTTTAATTGTAAAGGAAATTCTCCACTACAAGTGTTCGTGTACAGTTATCACAGGTTCAACTCAGACACTCAAAGCTCTGCCATCTGAACTCAGGAGGCAGAACAACCATGTCTCAGACAGAAATCAGTATTGTGTCACAATCCCCAGATTATGGGTCAGACAGGTGGCACCGTGAGCTGACAGCAGTGCTGGTGGCCCCTCGTCACCTTGTGTTTTCGGGGTCACACATAAATGTAATTAAGGGGCTGTGCTGGTGTGCCTCCGGTCTCAAGGTTAATTAACCACAGGAAAATGACACCTTCAGGTGTCCTGTATTGTAAAAGCCCTCACAGAGAGAAGCGGGATTTTAACCTGACAGGGGCTGACACGACAGACCGACGTAGGTTGCTGCTCTGCTGATAAGACAGGGAAAGGACACAGGCTTCCTGCCTTTGCTGGAAATCACACTGAAACCAGGGACATCGCATGCATAATGGCTCACTGTTGAGGCGTTAGGGACACACGCGCAATCCCGCTCCATCCGCCCCATCCCAAAGATGGTTGGTGTTCCAGAACTCTGCGTCTCGGATTCCAACCTCACACAAGCACACGCTCCTGCTACTGCTCGCCAGAATTCTCCAATTCCCTCCCAGATAAGCCCAACGTGGAGGAAGGTAAAAGCCCCTAAACTCTCACTGACTGCTGAGAATTTTCCACAAGCCTCTTACCTTCTTGAGGTGCATTCCCTTCCGTGTAATGACCCTTTCTGTTTCTGTATCTTTTCTTTTCCAGTTTGCGGAGACCAACCCAGGGGAAAAATGACAAAATGACGTTGAGAAAATAGAAGGCAAAGGAGAAGGAGACAACAGTGGATGAGATGGTTGGATGGTATCACTGAGTTAATGGACACGAGTTTGAGCAGGCTCTAGAAGATGGTGAAAGACAGGAAGCCTGGCGCTGCAGTCCATGGGGTCACAAAAGTCAGACATAACCCAGTGACTGAACTGAACTGAACTAAGAATATAGATTAGTGACTGAACTGACTCAGAAACTAGGAGAGCAGAAACGTATTCCTGATGGCTTTTCATAACCACAGTCATAATCTCAAGTTCATTTTCCCAGCTTTTGTTCATGCAAACCAAAAGGTCATCGTAGACAGAGGCAGATGAGATGACTTTGATTTTTTTAATTGTAAAGGAAATTCTCCACTACAAGTGTTCGTGTACAGTTATCACAGGTTCAACTCAGACACTCAAAGCTCTGCCATCTGAACTCAGGAGGCAGAACAACCATGTCTCAGACAGAAATCAGTATTGTGTCACAATCCCCAGATTATGGGTCAGACAGGTGGCACCGTGAGCTGACAGCAGTGCTGGTGGCCCCTCGTCACCTTGTGTTTTCGGGGTCACACATAAATGTAATTAAGGGGCTGTGCTGGTGTGCCTCCGGTCTCAAGGTTAATTAACCACAGGAAAATGACACCTTCAGGTGTCCTGTATTGTAAAAGCCCTCACAGAGAGAAGCGGGATTTTAACCTGACAGGGGCTGACACGACAGACCGACGTAGGTTGCTGCTCTGCTGATAAGACAGGGAAAGGACACAGGCTTCCTGCCTTTGCTGGAAATCACACTGAAACCAGGGACATCGCATGCATAATGGCTCACTGTTGAGAGCGTTAGGGACACACGCGCAATCCCGCTCCATCCGCCCCATCCCAAAGATGGTTGGTGTTCCAGAACTCTGCGTCTCGGATTCCAACCTCACACAAGCACACGCTCCCTGCTACTGCTCGCCAGAATTCTCCAATTCCCCTCCCAGATAAGCCCAACGTGGAGGAAGGTAAAAGCCCCTAAACTCTCACTGACTGCTGAGAATTTTCCACAAGCCTCTTACCTTCTTGGAGGTGCATTCCCTTCCCGTGTAATGACCCTTTCTGTTTCTGTATCTTTTCTTTTCCAGTTTGCAAGTTCTGTCCAGACTGGTCTGCTTTGGTGTCTGGCTTACCTATGTCACCTGGAAAAGATAAACGTGAGAGGAAGAGATTTCCAGGCCCTCAAACCTTGGAGATCCTTGGGTTTCTCATTAGGGAACTTTGCCTGTGTCGGGAAAGGGGTCTCTGTTATAGTCTCAGGATATGTGGTAAGGGAAAGAGGGGGGAGATTTTTTTTTTCCTACAGGGAATGGCACCTGATCGACCAGCAGGAACCCGCACTCAGGTGTCTTGAGCCCTGAATGCAGTGCACTCGGCTCTCTCTCCAGCCACATCCCCTCTGCTCTCAATTTGTAAACAACTCAGCTCTGCCTGCATAATATGTGAGTCTGCAATGCCAGCTCCTCGCAGTGCCCTTCTCTGCTCCCAGCCAAGTACACCTGCTGCCCAGGGCTCTGGCGGCGGCGGCTGCTGTCATTACGCTCTGTCATCGCCTGCCCTGCTGCTCGCTGCGCTGGCGGTGCATCCTCGGCGTGGGGAGGAATGTTTATTAGTTTTAATTGGTGGACGCGGCTGGACAGTGACATTTGGGGAGTAGTGTATGTCATTCACCCTGCCCCAGGTGCTGACTGTGACGGCAGATGTAAGTGGATCAACTTAGAATTCAACCTGCAGATGAGTGCCTTTCCCGAATGAGGCAGCTGCCGTGTCTTTCCCCTACACTCTCCCTTTCTTTTTACCACCTCTATGTGCTCCTAAATGGAGCGGTTTTATTAATATTTAGACTAGAATACAATAGTTTCATTCCCAAGGAAAGAAACCCATCCTTTCTCTGAAATCCATCCATCTGTAGCCTGTTAATGTGAGCCTCTTCCCTTTTGTGTGACCCAGGCTCTCTCAACACTGATTGGTAATATTCCATATGTTGCAGAAATTTAGATACTTCCTGGGTAGTATCCACTTTGCCAATATTTTTATACACAAATAAAATGCTTCCCTATTGGATTCTACTCTATGCAGCTCTATACCTAACCTCTCCCTCTTAAGAATGCTCGAAGATGCCTCCTTTTCAATCTAGCAGACTGAGTTCATGTGTTTCCCTCTTCTTCTAAAAGGGGTCAAGCAGTGATATCCATAGCACAGTGGTGTGGCAGCATCCTTGGTCCTTCCAGAAGCAGTGGGTCTGGCAGGTGCCAGTGGTCTCCCCTGGACACAGGAGTCCTAGACAGAGGCACAAAGTCACACACACACACATACAGGCACACACACGCACACACACACATAGACACACACACGCAGGGCCACACCTCAGCCAACAGTCATTTACTCAGGATTTCTTCCATTACTCCAGGCCCTCAGCAAAGCCTAGCTTTCCCTAGACCCACAGAAGCCGAGAGCTTGGCTCGGCATTGTTGCTTTATGCTTTAATAAGGGCGATGAGTGTCGCATATAGCTTCTGCTTGTTTATACATTTGTATCAGCCTCCGATGCTGCGAAAGGACCCAGGAGCGGACGTCGTGGCTTCAGAGAGCAGATCCAGAAACTGCAAAACACGTCTGCCACCTAGCGGTGCGGCCGAAGCCGCGCGCCTCAGAAAATGTAAATACATCTATAGGGCCAGGGAAGATCAACTTGTTAAACTTTGGCTTCAGTTTAAAAGGAGACAATTACGGCATATAACCCATGTCCTCCAATGCAGTAATTAAAAGTGACCTAAAAGTAATGTTTAATGGTGCCAGATCTTTAAGCAGGAAACAGCTAAACAAAATACCCTACGCTTGTAACTAATTACAGTGCTCCCAATTGTTGATTTATAAAACCAAGTGACCCAAGCAAATGAAATCACTATATTGGATTTCTTCTCCAGAGTCTCGGGGTTTTTTGATTTTTTTTCCATCTGTTGTTTAGCTATATACTGTTCCAAAGAGCAGGGATGAACTGGAGCGTAGTTATAAGAGGCAAGAAGATTATTAGCTTGGAAAAATACACAGCTCATGTCGTAGCATAGAGTACGTACAGTCACAGAAGGTGCCCCTCATCCTAAAACTCTGGAAAAGAAAGAGCATTCAGAATGCATGTAACATGGACCATAATACAGTTGTCGTTGAATCCTATCTTCATACGGCTTGATATCTTCAAACAACACAATATTTAAAGACTGCAAAATAAAATAATTATTAAAACATTTCCAAATTGCTGCTGAGAGGGTCTCTGCCACTGTCTTGAGAAAAGTCGATGCAATGTGTAATGGAATCATTTTACACATACTGCGGGGCTGAATTCTTTTCAAAAGACAACAGGATTTGACAAAGAATGAATATTTTGAAAGGATCTTAGGAAAATTGTCCAAACAGCAGATGATATGACTCCTTATGGATACTCAGCATTCAACAATGAGATTTAGATAACTCTAAAGATGTAGAAATTGCAGAATCAAATGTCATTCTCCCCTATAAAAATGTAAAATAAGAAAACAACACCTATGCATAATTTATGGATGCCCCAGGATAGTCTTAAATTATGCAATTCACATATCCACAAAAAGTTGCTTAGTATATTCCTTAGTTACTTCATCCACTGATCCCACTCCCCCCTCCAAATACACACACACTCTATTTCTGAGACAGGTCAGTTAGAGAAGGCTGTCTGTACCTACCAAGTGAGTAACATTCATTTCTAAAGCAAACACACCGGTGAGCAGGGAAGCACAAAGGCATTTGCTAACTAAATGCTTCTTTTATCAACTCAGCGGTCTCCCCTGCATAGAAAGCTTCTCAAACATGCACAATGGGATTAAAAGCACTCTCAATAAAGTTCATTACCTCTGTGGTCCTTCCCATCTTTCCGTGAAATTAATTGTATCTCCTATATGTACATCGACTTAAGGTAGTAATTTAATGGCAATAACATCTATATCTGAGAGGGTTATTTTTCCCTTGGGTCTAGCTTCCACTCAGAGATCTCTTCGTGGTGTTTAGAACAAAACCCAGAAATGCCATTTTCCTTCTGTTTTAGAGACATGAGGAAGAAGAGAACAAAGGAGAACAATCAAAGCAATTTTAAAATGATTATCTTAGGAAATAGTAATAATATCACAAATGTGAGGGTTCAGTGAGGAAGAGAAATGAACCACAAGTATACTTGATTTGCATTAAATAATTTCTTTTTAGATTTTCATCTGATACTCCTATCCCCTCCTCTCTATGACAACTCCCCCAAACACATATGCTTTCTTGCTCGACCTTTTCATTTAGGAAAATGCTATTTGTTTCCCCTATTTTCATATACATTCAAAGTAGATATTCTTAAACCATGTTAGAGAAGGGCTATGTCATAATGTTAATTTCCCTCCTTTTTTAAGCAGAGCTCTGATTTCATTCCCTGTTTCTATTCTTCTCACACTGGACTCACACTGAACCTTAACCCAGCACTAAACTCCAGTTTGCTGAAATGAATCATCATCATCTCATTTTATTAATTAGTTGGTGAGCATTTGAACTAGATCTTCTCCCAGTCAGAGGAGGTATGCTGAGAACGGGCTTCCCAGGTGGCGCTAGTGGCAAAGAACATGCCTTCCAGTGCAGGAGACCTAAGAGATGGGGGTTCGATTCCTGGGTGAGGGAGATCCCCTGGAGAAGGGCATGGCAGCCCACTCCCACATTCTTGCCTGGAGAATCCCATGGACAGAGGAGCCTTCTGAGCTACGGTTCAGGTTCAGGGTGTCACAAAAGAGGCTCACACAACTGAAGTGACTTACCATGCATGCATGTGCTGAGGAGGGGGAGAAGGAGGATAACTCTAAATGCCTATAACACCAGTAATAGTCTTCCTTGGTGCGTCCGGATATGGCTCTTTTTAATTGTGTCTCTTGAAACATTGATCCACCTCTGAAGGAAAGCAACCTTTAGTATGACTGTAGAGGATAAATGGAATTTATGTCTGTGATGATTTTGCACCCGAGAGTCCACTAATCCCAGAGCCCATGTCCTTTAAATAAAAGTTAGTGTAGGGCTTCCCTGGTGGTCCAGTGGGTAAGGACACCGCCTTGCAGTGCAAGGGGTGCTGGTTCAATCCCTGGCCTGGGAAGATCCAAAGTGCTGTGGAGCGGCTGGACCAGTGTGTCCAAATACCGAGCCAGCACTTTGCAACGAGAGAGGCCACTGTGATGGGAGGCCCACACAGGCCAAAGAACAAAGATGGATGGAAATAAATAAATGAAAGACCAATAGAAGTGCCCCCCCCCCCGCCCCGCAAAAAGAAGCTAGTGTACTCTGGCCAAATGGACCTTCATATATGCCTTTGCTTAATGACCTGCTGCTAAAAACCCTCCAGATGGATCCAGAATAAGTTCTCTTTCAATATGTTCAGTCGTAAAACTTGAGCTTATCTGCATTACCACTCAAAATTGCCCTGATTGTCTGTTCTTTCCTATGTACTATCGAATCCTATAGATTTCATTTTGTAAATGTCTCCTTGAATCAACATTTTTCTAATCTATTCCACATTCCCTTTGTTAGTTCATTCCTTCATAATTTTTCTCTTAGAGTCTTTGTTACAGCCTCATTACTCCTCTATTTCAAATAAACCCTTCGTTCTGCCTCTAGTTTGATTTTGTAAATTTCAATTTCTTTTGCTTTTTTTTTGGCTTTTCCTACTTATGCTAGATTTTCTAAAACTTTTATTAAAATATAGCTGATTTACAATGTTGTGCTTTTTTGTATACAGCAAAGTTAAGCAGCTATACATGTACATATACATGTCAATTCTTTTTCCCATACATTATTTAGGATACATGTGACTATTAGATTATTTTCCCATTTAGGTTATTAAAGAATATTGAGTAGAGTTCCCTGTTCAGTACTAGTATGTCCTAATTGAAGGCTAAGTTACTTCAGTGGTTTCTGACTCTATATGTCCCTATAGACTATAGCCCACCAGGCTCCTCTGTTCATGGAGTTCTTCCTTGGTGCGTCCGGATATGGCTCTTTTTAATTGTGTCTCTTGAAACATTGATCCACCTCTGAAGGAAAGCAACCTTTAGTATGACTGTAGAGGATAAATGGAATTTATGTCTGTGATGATTTTGCACCCGAGAGTCCACTAATCCCAGAGCCCATGTCCTTTAAATAAAAGTTAGTGTAGGGCTTCCCTGGTGGTCCAGTGGGTAAGGACACCGCCTTGCAGTGCAAGGGGTGCTGGTTCAATCCCTGGCCTGGGAAGATCCAAAGTGCTGTGGAGCGGCTGGACCAGTGTGTCCAAATACCGAGCCAGCACTTTGCAACGAGAGAGGCCACTGTGATGGGAGGCCCACACAGGCCAAAGAACAAAGATGGATGGAAATAAATAAATGAAAGACCAATAGAAGTGCCCCCCCCCCGCCCCGCAAAAAGAAGCTAGTGTACTCTGGCCAAATGGACCTTCATATATGCCTTTGCTTAATGACCTGCTGCTAAAAACCCTCCAGATGGATCCAGAATAAGTTCTCTTTCAATATGTTCAGTCGTAAAACTTGAGCTTATCTGCATTACCACTCAAAATTGCCCTGATTGTCTGTTCTTTCCTATGTACTATCGAATCCTATAGATTTCATTTTGTAAATGTCTCCTTGAATCAACATTTTTCTAATCTATTCCACATTCCCTTTGTTAGTTCATTCCTTCATAATTTTTCTCTTAGAGTCTTTGTTACAGCCTCATTACTCCTCTATTTCAAATAAACCCTTCGTTCTGCCTCTAGTTTGATTTTGTAAATTTCAATTTCTTTTGCTTTTTTTTTTTGGCTTTTTCCTACTTATGCTAGATTTTCTAAAACTTTTTATTAAAATATAGCTGATTTACAATGTTGTGCTTTTTTGTATACAGCAAAGTTAAGCAGCTATACATGTACATATACATGTCAATTCTTTTTCCCATACATTATTTAGGATACATGTGACTATTAGATTATTTTCCCATTTAGGTTATTAAAGAATATTGAGTAGAGTTCCCTGTTCAGTACTAGTATGTCCTAATTGAAGGCTAAGTTACTTCAGTGGTTTCTGACTCTATATGTCCCTATAGACTATAGCCCACCAGGCTCCTCTGTTCATGGAGTTCTCCAGGCAAGAATACTGAAGTGGATTGCCATGTCTTCCTCTAGGAAATCTTCCCAATCCAGGAATGGAACCTGTGTCTCTTACATCTTCCGCACTGGTGAGCAGGTTCATTACCATTAGAGCCACCTGGGAAGACAGAAACAGACTCACAGGCATCTCTGAGAAGCCAGCCCTCGCAGCCTAACTTCTGTTTGGTTTGTGTGTACATCTTTCTTTCCCCATCTCTCACCATTTTTGCCTGTTATGGTGTTGAGCACAGTATTATGTCTTTTTTGTTGTGGTTGTTTTTGTGAATTTCTCCACTAGTGAATAAGATCTTTCAGAACACAGAGCATAACTTGATCAATATTCCATACAATGAAGAAAAAGTCCTCAATACATTATTTCTGATAAATGACAGTTTCTAATGACTTCCCAAGTTATAAAATAATGATTCTAAAAAGCACAGGGCTAGTTAGTGGTGCAAAGGCTGTTAGAATTGAGAACTCTTTATTTCAATATACTGTTTCAGATTTAGTTTACTCTAGACCCTAATGGTTAAAACTTAGAACTGTCATTTAAGACAAATAGCTTCTTCAAAGGACTTTACCAGAGCCTTACAGTTAGAATTGCTTGAGGCAGATCTTTTAACCTTCCTATCATCCACTTTCTTATTTACAAAACAGGGCCAATAGTATTGCTCATCTCTTTTTGCCAAAGAATGATTAATGTAGGGGTCAGTGAAACCAATATCCATGGAAATGATTAAAGGCAAGGTTAGAACTCAAAAAGAATATCCTCATGCTCTTTTTCAGCTTGCTAATATCCTTCTGTGTACTCACTGAATGCAAGAAATTCACCCACAGTGCGACTCAGAGTACATTTTTCCTGTCATACCTGAGAAAGTAATATGAGACAAACAAAAGAATCACAACACATCTTCCGTACATACCTTTCTGTGTTAAAAATGAAATTCAACATCTTTGTATTTCACTTTGTGTTTATGTATCAGGCAATAAGCCCTTGAACCTGTAACATGTTTTATTTCAATGCATTTAATCAATTCTACGTTTATACCCTGAAACAGTGTGCACTTAGATTCTACCCAGTAAGTGACAGTATAAATACAATGGTTCTGGGGAGAAATTATAATAGTTAGAATGAAGTGAAATCTGAGTTGTCTTTCTGAACATTTTCAGAATGATGAGAACTATGTTGCTATATAGATTCAAAACAGTATCTTTGAGACAGGCTCATTTCTCATCTTCCTCAGTTATCTCCTCAGATGTTAGTATGAGGAAGCCTTTCTCAGCTTTTCTACTTAAAATGGCACCCCTAGCCCAATCACTCCATCACACACATACACACACATGCACACACATGCACACACATTTCTGTCTCTCTTTTTCCCATCCCCTCTCTCTCTCTCCTTCCTTTCCACTCTGTTTTCTTTCCTGACATTCTTGCCTATAATTTTATCATCTCTGCATCACAACCTTAGATGACACACCACTTTTTTGACTTTGACACATGCTTTACTTTGTTTATTGACTTCGTGCCTGTCTCTTCCTTCCAGAATGCAAGTTTCACGAAGGCAAAGGCTGATTTCTTCATCTCCCATTACCAGGAGCCATAACAGCATCCAGCAAATGGGAGGTACTCAGTAAACAAGTGTTCATATAAGTTTCCTAAAGGGCAGAGATCATTTCAGTTTGTAGATTCTCTCCCCAAAGGACCTATTTTTCCATAAAAACGTTTTCATTTTTTGTCTTTTTTTTTTTTACTGAAGAATAATTGACTGATAATGGTATGTTAGTTTCAGAAACACATCACAGTGATTCAATATCGTTATAGATTAAATTCCATTTAAAGTTATTACAAAATGATGACTGTTTTTGTGTTGTACAATGCATCCTCAGAATTTATATATTTTATACATAGTACTTTGTGTCTTTTAATCCCCTAGCCCATCTTTCCTCCCCATTTCTCTCTTTACCGATAACCACAGTTTGTCCTTTATATCTGTGAGTGTACTTCTGTTTCATTACATATGCTTGTTTTATTTTTGAGATTTCACATATAAGTGATGGGCTTCTCGGGTGGCCCTATAGGTAAAGAATCTGCCCACCAGTACAGAAAACACAAGAGCTGCAGGTGCGACCCCTGGGTTGGGGAAGTCCTGTGGAGTAGGAAGTGGCAACCCACTCCAGTACTCTTGACTAGGAAATGCCATGGACAGAGGATCCTGGTGGGTTCCAGTGCATGGGACTGCACAGAGTCGGACATGACTTATAAATGATACAATAAAGCATTTTTTTCTGTGCCTGGTTTATTAACCACAATGAGATATCACCTCACATGTTTCAGAGTGACTATCATCAAAATGAACGCAAGTAACAAATGTAGGTGAGACTGTGGACGAAAGGGAATACTTGTACACTGTCGGTGGGAATGTAAATTGGTGCAACATCTATGGAAAACAATATGGAGGTTTTCCAGGAAAGGAACTTTTATTATTTTGTGACCTGTGACCTGCTTTTCTCTTGACATTTTTATTTTTTAAACATTATCACAGTAGAAATATGTGCAGTGTCCTCAATGGTCATTTTCTAAATGGTTTTAGCATCTTCAGTAATTGTCAATTGTCATTACATGTTGCCTGGTTTCGCTAGGTGTTAAGCAGCATGATATCCTAGTATTGTACCATTATTCAGAAATCTTTCAGGTTTGCCCTTTGAAATCTTTTCATGCAATCTCTGATGTAGCAACTCATGGGTAGGGATAGAGTTGATAGAAGACTATAAGAAAATTAATGATTCCACAGTTTATCTCACTGCTTTTAAGAGATTATTTATCTTCTGAAATACAAAACATAATGAGAGAAGTTAAAAGAATAGAATCACTCACAAAGTGATCTCCCAACCAACCCCACACAAATGCTATAAGTAACAGGCAACCCATGTACCACTACAGGAAGATCATAGATGAAAGTCTGTTTCTAAGACAACAGTATTTTCTTTTACATCTTATGCTGCAATAATAGTTCCTATCACTCTGAGGATCATCTGGAACTTTGCCAGGAATAAACAGTATAAATTAACAAAACAATTACATATCTCTTTAAAGGATCAAAATAAACAAGATAAATTATTTTATTTTATTCATTGAAAGTAAGTATTTTAGTAACTTCATAGCGATTTATATTGAGCTACTATGACAAAGAGGTAGAATTCAAATGCAGTACATTTTAATTAAAGAGGCTATTGTTAAAAGAAACATGTCTACTAATTTTGTAGGATTATTTCCTGACCATGTCAGAAGAACAGATTATCATATAGGAATTTCCTTCTCAGCATTTTACTGTCCTTCTCAATACCATATACTCATACAACTTGACCATACCTAAATTTTCTCTATAAAATGGAACGAATTTTACTGATGCATTTGAACAAAATTCTGAAAAAACATAGATTGAAAACAGCTATAATTGTTCTCTGTAAAATTTATTTCAGGAAAAAATACAATAGATTAACACCATGAATAATTTCAATTCCAAAAATATTTCATACATGCTTTATTCTATATAAATTATGAGATTTTTATTTTATTAACAATTATATTTTAGACTTGGATAAGGAAATGGAAACCCATTGCAATATTCTTGCCTGGAGACTCCCATGGACAGAGGAGCCTGGTGGCCTACAATCCTTCGGGTCACAAAAAATCAGATATGACTGAGCTATTGGGCACATAGTTGGTCTTATGAATGTTATTACTAGAACATTTGTTCTGAGCAAATGTTTCAAGCATTTATCTTCTCATCAGGTAATTCAAAAAAGAGAAAATATTAATAATGCATTTTTAGATTGAAGGATTTTTTTTTAATGAAAGAATTACCTTTGCATATTTTAAAATTAAGTCTTATACAGCATGTTGCTGTAATAAATTAAAACAGAGTCCTTACTCCTTCATCCCCACCAATTTTTTCATGGAAAAATGCTCAAGATTATTAGACAATTCAGTATTTTTTTGAGCTTACTTGTATGTTTAAGTCAAGAAAACATGCAAATGAGGGAAGAAAACCGACGTGACAAATTTAAAGAATAACTAGTAAGTGCCTGCCATGGATAAAGGAGAAATGTACAAAGATAAGATATGGTTAACACAAGCCAAGCTATGATACATTCCAAAAGGTATGTCTTAGGTCACTTGGAATAGAAAATGATTTTTAAAATTTTTCTTTTACATTTTTAAATTGAAGCATATTTGACTTATATTGGTGTGTTACTTTCTGATGTATACCAGGGTGATTCAGTTATATCAGATTCTTTTCCATTATTGTTCATTAGTGTTGTGTCAGTCACTAAGTCATGTCTGACATTTTTGCGATGCCATGGATTCTAGCCCACCAGGCTCCACTGTTCATGGGATTTCCCGGGCAAGAATATGGGAATGGGCTGCCATTTCCTTCTCCAAGGGTTATTCCTGATTCAGGGATTGAATTCGCATCTCCTGCATTGGCAGGGGGATTCTTTACCACTGAGTCACCTGGGAAACCCTTCGTTTATTAAAGGATATTGAATCTAGTTTCCTGTGTTATATGGTAGGACCTTGCTGTTTATCCATTTTGTATATAGGAGCATGTATCTATGACAAACCTAGATAGCATATTAGAAAAGCAGAGACATCTCCTTGTCAACAAAGGTCTAAATAGTCAAAGCTGTGGTTTTTCCAGCAGTCATAAACAGATGTGAGAGGTGGGTCATAAGGAAGTTTCAGCATTGAAGAATTGATGCTTTCAAATTGTGGTGCTCTTGAGAGTCCTTTGGACAGCAAGGAGATCAAATCAGTCAATCCTAAAGGATATCAATATTCATTGGAAGGACTGATGCTGAAGCTGAAGCTTCAATACTTTGGCCACATGATCTGAAGAACTGACTCACTGGAAAAGATTTTAATGCTGGGAAAGAATGAAGACAAATGGAGAATGGGTCAGCAGAGGGTAAGATGGTTATATAGCATCACTGACTCAATGAAAATGCGTTTAAGCAAGATCTGGGAGATAGTCAAGGACAGGGAAGCCTGGAATGTTGCAGTCCATGAAGTCACAAATAGTTGGAAATGACTAAAGAACGACAGTGTGTATCTGCTAATGCTAAAACCTAAACTTATTTCTCCCCCACTCCATTTACCCTTTGTTAACCAGGGTTTGCAATGCAAGCTCTTCTTTTTTTTCAGTCTGAATACAACACAGGCAATGGAATATTGATAAAAATGTTAAAGAAAAAATATTGGAGCAGATATTTCATTATTTTTATTTCATTCTAGTAAAACCAAAAAATATGCCAATAAATCCAACATTTACTTCATTTCTGGAAGATTTTCCAGAATTTGTTCCTCCATTCTCCTTTGTTTCCTTCCAAGGCCTCACAGTAAATCTTCTGAAATTGTAGTTTACTCTAAAATAGGCGTTTCATACCACAATGTTCCTTCACCCACCTTTCAACACACAAGATTGCTTTTTATTCTAGCCCACCAGGCTCCACTGTTCATGGGATTTCCCGGGCAAGAATATGGGAATGGGCTGCCATTTCCTTCTCCAAGGGTTATTCCTGATTCAGGGATTGAATTCGCATCTCCTGCATTGGCAGGGGGATTCTTTACCACTGAGTCACCTGGGAAACCCTTCGTTTATTAAAGGATATTGAATCTAGTTTCCTGTGTTATATGGTAGGACCTTGCTGTTTATCCATTTTGTATATAGGAGCATGTATCTATGACAAACCTAGATAGCATATTAGAAAAGCAGAGACATCTCCTTGTCAACAAAGGTCTAAATAGTCAAAGCTGTGGTTTTTCCAGCAGTCATAAACAGATGTGAGAGGTGGGTCATAAGGAAGTTTCAGCATTGAAGAATTGATGCTTTCAAATTGTGGTGCTCTTGAGAGTCCTTTGGACAGCAAGGAGATCAAATCAGTCAATCCTAAAGGATATCAATATTCATTGGAAGGACTGATGCTGAAGCTGAAGCTTCAATACTTTGGCCACATGATCTGAAGAACTGACTCACTGGAAAAGATTTTAATGCTGGGAAAGAATGAAGACAAATGGAGAATGGGTCAGCAGAGGGTAAGATGGTTATATAGCATCACTGACTCAATGAAAATGCGTTTAAGCAAGATCTGGGAGATAGTCAAGGACAGGGAAGCCTGGAATGTTGCAGTCCATGAAGTCACAAATAGTTGGAAATGACTAAAGAACGACAGTGTGTATCTGCTAATGCTAAAACCTAAACTTATTTCTCCCCCACTCCATTTACCCTTTGTTAACCAGGGTTTGCAATGCAAGCTCTTCTTTTTTTTCAGTCTGAATACAACACAGGCAATGGAATATTGATAAAAATGTTAAAGAAAAAATATTGGAGCAGATATTTCATTATTTTTATTTCATTCTAGTAAAACCAAAAAATATGCCAATAAATCCAACATTTACTTCATTTCTGGAAGATTTTCCAGAATTTGTTCCTCCATTCTCCTTTGTTTCCTTCCAAGGCCTCACAGTAAATCTTCTGAAATTGTAGTTTACTCTACAGACAGGTAGGCGTTTCATACCACATTTGTTCATGTTCCTTCACCCACCTTTCAACACACAAGATTGCTTATTATTTAGAGAATAAGATTTCATTAAACCCGACATCACATCCCTCACTAAAATTAATACACAGGATAGCTACTCTGTAGTCATTATATACTAAAGCAGTGGTTCTATCAAGACATAGAAAAAAAATAGCTCTCTATATGGGATATCCTTGATTTGTGCTCTCCTGTCATTTGGGAGTTAACACATACATTTTTTCTTAAAATTTGTTATTTTTACTTTACTGAGAAGAAGATTAGACACATTTGAGCAAAATATTCAAGCTGGATTGGCTTGCCTACTTTCAAAATTACAAGTGAATGACACATTCTAATCTATAGTGTTTTATATTTTTCAGGTTCCATGACTTCTAAGAAGTCAATCATTTATTATTTGATAATGTGTTCATTCACTTACACAAGTTCTATCCATTATGTTGTCAGTTTTCCATGATTAAAATACATTGCATAATTGAATTACTTTGGTTCTATATACCCAATTATCTAGTTATTGAAAAAATTTGTATAGTTGAATGTGAAATGTTTTGGCTAAATTGGAAAACCTGCCTGCAAAAGACATGAATATATATCCCTGTCAATATTCTGAATAATTTATAAGGATGGCATTGATGAACTTGTTGTTCAGTTGCTAAGTCCCGTCTGACTCTGTGACCCCATGGACTGCAGTATGTCTGGCTTCTCTGTCCTTCACTATCTCTGGCATTTGCTCAAACTTATGTCTATTGAGTCAGTGATTCCATCCAACCATTTCATCATCTGTCGCCCCCTTCTCCTCCTGTCCTCAATCTTTCCCAGCATCAGGGTCTCTTTTTAAAAAAAACCCTAAAGATCAAGGCAGACTCACAAAACAGACTGTCTTAAAACTAAACTTTTTGTGTTGAGCCACTGGCAACAAGGAATTGTGAAATAATTTGGATCTCTGGTTCCTCTAGCCATAGTAACCCTGGATACTCCAGCTGAGAAGTTCAAGAAGGCCAGTTTACTATGGCCAATTCATGTTGATGTTTGGAAAAAACCAACAAAATTCTCCAAAGTAATTATTTTTCAATTAAAAACAAAACAAATTTAAAATTAAAAAAAAGAAGGGCAATTCAACAGTAAGTATTGAAATGATAAACAACCACAGATTGCAACTTGATTAATTTTTGGTCTGAAATTGTTGGTGATGTCTACCTGTCTCTAGTTTGCCTTTAAAACACAAACTCTGAGCTCATCATATCTGCTTTCCATCTCTTAATGTCAAGCGTGTTGCAAGAATGAAATTACAGAAAGGCAAATTGCTCGCTGATCCATAAATACTTAGACTTGTAGAATGTATGAGCAGAGAGGATACCTACAGACTATACACTTTAACTGCCCTATTTTGTAAATGGGAAGAAGGGTTCTCATTATATCAGATAACTTTCTCAGAGTAGTGCAGCCAGTTAGAAGCAAGACCAGCACATGATTTCTACTGCACTCCAGTTTGAAATTCTATCCATAATATCACACCCATTCCTCATTCTTTAATAAGAGTAATTTTGCTGTTGAGTTTACAGGATTCAAACTCTCTATGAAAAAAATTGCTGTAATATATAGAATGTCTGTATGGAATTCTAGAATTCTCAGGAGTACTAAGGTATGTAGATTCATTACTATATCCTATACATAAACTAAATATTATGCATATTATATTCAATTTTATAAAGAGAAAGAACTGGAATAAATCAACAGAAGCAATTACTTCTTCTTATAAAACCTGATTCTATCCTATGTTTTCAATTCCCATTCTATGTGATAATTTTCGAAAACTCTGTATCTGCAATCCAAATCTGCCTTCTGTACTCCTCACAAATAGTCAATACTCTTTAGTAATCATGAGTACCTCAACTTCATAATGTCAAAAGTAGAACTCGGGCTTCCCCTGGTGGTCCAGTGGGTAAGGACATCGCCTTGCAGTGCAAGGGGTTCTATCCTGGCCTGGGAGACTCACAAAACAGACTGTCTTAAAACTAAACTTTTTGTGTTGAGCCACTGGCAACAAGGAATTGTGAAATAATTTGGATCTCTGGTTCCTCTAGCCATAGTAACCCTGGATACTCCAGCTGAGAAGTTCAAGAAGGCCAGTTTACTATGGCCAATTCATGTTGATGTTTGGAAAAAACCAACAAAATTCTCCAAAGTAATTATTTTTCAATTAAAAACAAAACAAATTTAAAATTAAAAAAAAGAAGGGCAATTCAACAGTAAGTATTGAAATGATAAACAACCACAGATTGCAACTTGATTAATTTTTGGTCTGAAATTGTTGGTGATGTCTACCTGTCTCTAGTTTGCCTTTAAAACACAAACTCTGAGCTCATCATATCTGCTTTCCATCTCTTAATGTCAAGCGTGTTGCAAGAATGAAATTACAGAAAGGCAAATTGCTCGCTGATCCATAAATACTTAGACTTGTAGAATGTATGAGCAGAGAGGATACCTACAGACTATACACTTTAACTGCCCTATTTTGTAAATGGGAAGAAGGGTTCTCATTATATCAGATAACTTTCTCAGAGTAGTGCAGCCAGTTAGAAGCAAGACCAGCACATGATTTCTACTGCACTCCAGTTTGAAATTCTATCCATAATATCACACCCATTCCTCATTCTTTAATAAGAGTAATTTTGCTGTTGAGTTTACAGGATTCAAACTCTCTATGAAAAAAATTGCTGTAATATATAGAATGTCTGTATGGAATTCTAGAATTCTCAGGAGTACTAAGGTATGTAGATTCATTACTATATCCTATACATAAACTAAATATTATGCATATTATATTCAATTTTATAAAGAGAAAGAACTGGAATAAATCAACAGAAGCAATTACTTCTTCTTATAAAACCTGATTCTATCCTATGTTTTCAATTCCCATTCTATGTGATAATTTTCGAAAACTCTGTATCTGCAATCCAAATCTGCCTTCTGTACTCCTCACAAATAGTCAATACTCTTTAGTAATCATGAGTACCTCAACTTCATAATGTCAAAAGTAGAACTCGGGCTTCCCCTGGTGGTCCAGTGGGTAAGGACATCGCCTTGCAGTGCAAGGGGCACCGGTTCTATCCCTGGCCTGGGAAGATCCCACGTGCCGCGGAGCGGCTGGACTGATGTGCCCAATTGCCGAGCCGGAGCTCTGGAGCGCATACGCCCAGAGCCGGTGCTCTGCGACAACAGAGGCCGCTGCAATGGGAGGCCCACATGGGCCAAAGAACAAAGATGGATGAAAATAGAGAAATGAAAGACCAATGGAAGTGGCCCGCCTATCCCCATCCCTCCCCAACCCGACCCTCACCCCCAAAAAAAAGTAGAACTCATCATATTTTTCCTGACAACAAAACCAAATAAATAAAAATTGTCCCAGGCACCTTTTCCTTATTCTCTGCTATTAGAGAGTATAACCAGCAGACAAGCAGAAGTCCCAATAATTATAGCAAAAGTCTCATTGAATTTTACTGGACAGACTTGAGTTAGGCGAATAATTTTCTGTAATCAGTTCAGTTCAGTCATTCAGTCATGTATGACTATTTGTGACCCCATGGAATGAAGCATGCCAGGCTTCCCTGTCGTGCACCATCTCCCAGAGTTTTCTCAGACTGATGTCCATTGAGTCTGTGATGCCATCCAGCCATCTCATCCTCTGTTGTTCCCTTCTCTTTCTGCCTTCTGTTTTTTCCAGCATTAGGGAGACCTTCAAACGCAGGATTAATAAGTCATACATAACTCACCCTAATTTAAGAGTACTGGAGTCAGACTCACCCACACTCCAGTCTGAGATCAAATTGGCACATAAACTGCAACAAATTTCAACAATTTGTGAGGTTGGTGTTATGATCCCTATATATTTTCTCTTAAGACTAGGGGTCAGCAAACTTTCTGAAACGGACCAGAGAGTCAATATTCTACGCTTTTTTGAGTTGTACATTGTCTTCATCACATATTCTACTTTTTTTTAAACCCCTCAAAAATGTAAAAAACTTCCTTAGCTTGGAGGCTATACAGAAACCAACCATGGCCCGAATTTGACTTGTGGCTCATTGCTTGCTGGTCCCTGAACTAGACAGTAAGTTGAAGACAGAATCTGTGTCTTTGGGGTGTATGGTATTCTCAGAGCTCATAGTGAGTGCTCATTTAATGTTTGTTTGTAGACTTGGATCAATTACAATGAAGATTAGAATGAGGACATGAATTTCAAACTCATTACATACATAGCATTAGAATAACCAGGGACAGAAACTTTCGAACACTTGATAAATTTCATCTGACCTCAGCCTTTTGGGAAAGTAGAGTTCGAAAAGAAGGGATGGGGAAAAGAGGAAGAGAAAAAAACATCTGTGATGTTACGGATTCTTCCTAACCTTTCTCGTAGGTCCACAGAGGGGACTCAAAGGATCTGGGAAAACCCAGTCTTCTGAGGTACCACCCAAACAATAACCATCATTGTCTAAAGGACAAGTTCGTTAAGACAAACTACTGAGAGAGAGGTGGAAATGCCTCTAGTACTAATTTTTCAACACTGATCCTATCTAGCTTATGCTTCAGAGCTCCTAATGGCTAAGCCCTGAGCTCCCCATGGCCACAGTTGCTAAGATGTAACAATACAGTAACAAGCAAGGAAAATGGAGCTTCTGTGATAACTGGAATGAAAGAGTATATATTGGGAAGTTTCCATTCATGCTACACAGTATTCCTTTCTTTATCTTTCTATAATAAACCTGTGTCACAATTTCGTATATGTCATTCTACCACTTCAACTATTTGTGTTATTTATTTCTAGCATTATGAGTCCTTCAGCCTCACTGAAGTGCCCAGTCCTTTGATCCTATCAACTTTTTCACACGTCATGCCTTGGGAAGTCATCTTTTCCTCTTTATATAATTTAGAAGATACAATCAAAGGAGTCCTTATATTCAACCTTAGCTTTTTGCTACTCATTATGGCTGAATAGTGGCCTCCAAAATGATTTACCCATGCCATAATTCCAAGAATCTGTGATTGTTATCTTATTTGGAAAAATAAAAAAAGAGAGGGATCTTTGCAAATGTAATTATGTCAAAGATCTTGAGATCATTTTGATTTATTCAGGTGGACCCTAAACCTAATGACAAATGTCTTTAGAAATAACACACAGAGGACACAAAAAGAAAGTAATATGAAGATAGAAACACCAATTCGAGTGATGTGGCCACATGCTTGCTGGTCCCTGAACTAGAAGTTGAAGAAAGGGGGTTTTATGGTATTCTCAGAGCTCATAGTGAGTGCTCATTTAATGTTTGTTTGTAGACTTGGATCAATTACAATGAAGATTAGAATGAGGACATGAATTTCAAACTCATTACATACATAGCATTAGAATAACCAGGGACAGAAACTTTCGAACACTTGATAAATTTCATCTGACCTCAGCCTTTTGGGAAAGTAGAGTTCGAAAAGAAGGGATGGGGAAAAGAGGAAGAGAAAAAAACATCTGTGATGTTACGGATTCTTCCTAACCTTTCTCGTAGGTCCACAGAGGGGACTCAAAGGATCTGGGAAAACCCAGTCTTCTGAGGTACCACCCAAACAATAACCATCATTGTCTAAAGGACAAGTTCGTTAAGACAAACTACTGAGAGAGAGGTGGAAATGCCTCTAGTACTAATTTTTCAACACTGATCCTATCTAGCTTATGCTTCAGAGCTCCTAATGGCTAAGCCCTGAGCTCCCCATGGCCACAGTTGCTAAGATGTAACAATACAGTAACAAGCAAGGAAAATGGAGCTTCTGTGATAACTGGAATGAAAGAGTATATATTGGGAAGTTTCCATTCATGCTACACAGTATTCCTTTCTTTATCTTTCTATAATAAACCTGTGTCACAATTTCGTATATGTCATTCTACCACTTCAACTATTTGTGTTATTTTTTTTTTCTAGCATTATGAGTCCTTCAGCCTCACTGAAGTGCCCAGTCCTTTGATCCTATCAACTTTTTCACACGTCATGCCTTGGGAAGTCATCTTTTCCTCTTTATATAATTTAGAAGATACAATCAAAGGAGTCCTTATATTCAACCTTAGCTTTTTGCTACTCATTATGGCTGAATAGTGGCCTCCAAAATGATTTACCCATGCCATAATTCCAAGAATCTGTGATTGTTATCTTATTTGGAAAAATAAAAAAAGAGAGGGATCTTTGCAAATGTAATTATGTCAAAGATCTTGAGATCATTTTGATTTATTCAGGTGGACCCTAAACCTAATGACAAATGTCTTTAGAAATAACACACAGAGGACACAAAAAGAAAGTAATATGAAGATAGAAACACCAATTCGAGTGATGTGGCCACATGTCAGAGAAAAGAGAAAAAGGAAATGTGGCCATGGGGGACAGATATTAGAGTGATGAAGCCACAAGTCAAGAAATGCCAACAATAACCATAAGCTGAAAGAGTCAAAAAACAAGAAAACAAACAAATAAACAAAACACACAAAAAAAAACCACAAAAAACAGATCTCCCTCCAAGTCTTTGGAAAGAGTTTAGCTGTGCTGACACCTTGGTTTCAGAATTCTGACCTCTAGAACTACGACAGAAAATAAATTTATGTTGTTTTAAGCCACCCGGTCTGTGGTGATTTGTTACAGCAACCACAGGAAATTTTATAGAGTACTCTGGGTCATGGCAAACCTCCACCTCCTCTGGACCTTATCCCAGGCACTGAACATGCCTGGAGAAAACTCACAACTGCTAACATTTTAAATCCACAACTACAAACAACCCTGGTCAGTCTGTGCTGTCTCTAATTCTCCTAAAGAATGATTTCTTATCCTCAGTCTTGGCTGATACTATCCCTTGATCGTTTCCCTAAAATAAATAGAAGCTATCAAAGAAGTTTTATAGGCTTTTACCATTCAGTAGGTACCCATGCATCCTGACTATGTAGCAAGTATTCATAGTCCTGTCTAAACATCTAAAAACAACTCCACTCCATGAACTAACCCACCCTTTGTTGCCTATCAAAGGTCAAGGCTCCAAAGATTTCCCCATCTCTTTTACATACATCAGGTTTTCTCTGTGCTACAGGAGTCTTCAACCTCTGGGATCTAATGCCCAGTAATCTAAGGTGGAACTGATGTAATAATAGTAGAAATAAAGTGCACAAGGAATGTAATAAACTTGCATCATCCTGAAACTATACCCCGCCCCCAGTACGTCAAAAAGTTGTCTTCCACAAAACTGGTCCCTGGTGCCAAAAAGGTTGGTAACTGCTGCTTTATTGAAATGCATTCAGCAAACAAACATGTTTCTCATTATACCATCTACAGTTTCTTTACTGCCTTGAGATCATTTGATTTATTCAGGTGGACCCTAAACCTAATGACAAATGTCTTTAGAAATAACACACAGAGGACACAAAAAGAAAGTAATATGAAGATAGAAACACCAATTCGAGTGATGTGGCCACATGTCAGAGAAAAGAGAAAAAGGAAATGTGGCCATGGGGGACAGATATTAGAGTGATGAAGCCACAAGTCAAGAAATGCCAACAATAACCATAAGCTGAAAGAGTCAAAAAACAAGAAAACAAACAAATAAACAAAACACACAAAAAAAAACCACAAAAAACAGATCTCCCTCCAAGTCTTTGGAAAGAGTTTAGCTGTGCTGACACCTTGGTTTCAGAATTCTGACCTCTAGAACTACGACAGAAAATAAATTTATGTTGTTTTAAGCCACCCGGTCTGTGGTGATTTGTTACAGCAACCACAGGAAATTTTATAGAGTACTCTGGGTCATGGCAAACCTCCACCTCCTCTGGACCTTATCCCAGGCACTGAACATGCCTGGAGAAAACTCACAACTGCTAACATTTTAAATCCACAACTACAAACAACCCTGGTCAGTCTGTGCTGTCTCTAATTCTCCTAAAGAATGATTTCTTATCCTCAGTCTTGGCTGATACTATCCCTTGATCGTTTCCTAAAATAAATAGAAGCTATCAAAGAAGTTTTATAGGCTTTTACCATTCAGTAGGTACCCATGCATCCTGACTATGTAGCAAGTATTCATAGTCCTGTCTAAACATCTAAAAACAACTCCACTCCATGAACTAACCCACCCTTTGTTGCCTATCAAAGGTCAAGGCTCCAAAGATTTCCCCATCTCTTTTACATACATCAGGTTTTCTCTGTGCTACAGGAGTCTTCAACCTCTGGGATCTAATGCCCAGTAATCTAAGGTGGAACTGATGTAATAATAGTAGAAATAAAGTGCACAAGGAATGTAATAAACTTGCATCATCCTGAAACTATACCCCGCCCCCAGTACGTCAAAAAGTTGTCTTCCACAAAACTGGTCCCTGGTGCCAAAAAGGTTGGTAACTGCTGCTTTATTGAAATGCATTCAGCAAACAAACATGTTTCTCATTATACCATCTACAGTTTCTTTACTGCCTTATGCAGCAAAAGTCCATGACATTATTTGAGCTAATTGCCTCCAGTTCTGATCTTCTCCACAATTCTTGCCTGAAAAATCCCATGAGCTGAGAGGTCTGGAGGGCTACAGTCCACAGAGTCACAAAGAAGTGGGCTTGACTGAGCAATTGAGCACACACATTTTGGGTTAAACCTACTGTATCAAGTTTTGCCCCCACTACTCTATCAACAGTACTCTTAGCAAGGTGAGTCACTATCTGCCTGTTGCTAAATTTAGGGTCAGTTTCTATTTCTCCCATTACTTGATTGGTCAGTAGCACTCAGCGGGGTTGCAATGTGTTCCTCCTTGCTATACTCTTTTCACTTGGATTTCAGAGCCCCATGCTCTTGTTTATATGCTCACCCGATAGACCATTCTCTCAATTTTCTTTACTAGTTTCTCCTCATTTCCCTATCTCTTAACTTTGGTGTATTCCAAGGAAGTTCTTTGTCCTTTTTTACTACCCATTCTCACATGTTTGTGTGTGTGTGTGTGTGTGTGTGTGTGTGTGATCATACTACCTCACAAATGTAAATACCATTTATTAGCAGAATAATTCTCAGTTTATGTCGCCTGTCTAGACCATTTACCCAAATTCCAGATATCTATATTCACCTGTTTCCTTTACTAATCCATTCACTTGCACTGGGAAAGTAGATCTCAATCTTACAACCCAGAACAAAGCCTCTGAGTACAAAATGATCTTTCCATAACTATCCATTAATTACTTAAGATAGAAACCTTTGGCATAGTATCATTTTGTCTATAATTTTCTTATGTCCCACACCCAAGTCATCAGGAAATCTTGGTTCTATTTTTGAGATAAACTAAGAATATGACAATCAATTTGTATATTCATTATAAACACTGTATTCAATCCACCATCATCTCTCATCTGACCTCCTGAGAGTTAATCTAAGGTGGAACTGATGTAATAATAGTAGAAATAAAGTGCACAAGGAATGTAATAAACTTGCATCATCCTGAAACTATACCCCGCCCCCAGTACGTCAAAAAGTTGTCTTCCACAAAACTGGTCCCTGGTGCCAAAAAGGTTGGTAACTGCTGCTTTATTGAAATGCATTCAGCAAACAAACATGTTTCTCATTATACCATCTACAGTTTCTTTACTGCCTTATGCAGCAAAAGTCCATGACATTATTTGAGCTAATTGCCTCCAGTTCTGATCTTCTCCACAATTCTTGCCTGAAAAATCCCATGAGCTGAGAGGTCTGGAGGGCTACAGTCCACAGAGTCACAAAGAAGTGGGCTTGACTGAGCAATTGAGCACACACATTTTGGGTTAAACCTACTGTATCAAGTTTTGCCCCCACTACTCTATCAACAGTACTCTTAGCAAGGTGAGTCACTATCTGCCTGTTGCTAAATTTAGGGTCAGTTTCTATTTCTCCCATTACTTGATTGGTCAGTAGCACTCAGCGGGGTTGCAATGTGTTCCTCCTTGCTATACTCTTTTCACTTGGATTTCAGAGCCCCATGCTCTTGTTTATATGCTCACCCGATAGACCATTCTCTCAATTTTCTTTACTAGTTTCTCCTCATTTCCCTATCTCTTAACTTTGGTGTATTCCAAGGAAGTTCTTTGTCCTTTTTTACTACCCATTCTCACATGTTTGTGTGTGTGTGTGTGTGTGTGTGTGTGTGTGATCATACTACCTCACAAATGTAAATACCATTTATTAGCAGAATAATTCTCAGTTTATGTCGCCTGTCTAGACCATTTACCCAAATTCCAGATATCTATATTCACCTGTTTCCTTTACTAATCCATTCACTTGCACTGGGAAAGTAGATCTCAATCTTACAACCCAGAACAAAGCCTCTGAGTACAAAATGATCTTTCCATAACTATCCATTAATTACTTAAGATAGAAACCTTTGGCATAGTATCATTTTGTCTATAATTTTCTTATGTCCCACACCCAAGTCATCAGGAAATCTTGGTTCTATTTTTGAGATAAACTAAGAATATGACAATCAATTTGTATATTCATTATAAACACTGTATTCAATCCACCATCATCTCTCATCTGACCTCCTGAGAGTTCCCTTATTTTTACTCTTTTTACCTTGAAAATCTGCTCTCAACAATTTTCCAGGGTTGTCTTTTTAAGACTATGACTCATATTGTATCACTTAAATAAAATGTTCCCAATGGGTTTCCTACTACCATTCAGAAAGGAAATTAAAAACCTGAGAATTATGTATACCCATTTATACCTCTCACAGTATCTTCTGTGGTTTCCCCCATTCACGTCTCTACAGCTCCATGGGTGCCTTTACTATTTCTACAAATTACCTGGCAACCTTCTCTTAAAGCATTTATACTGGCTGTTCCCTCAGACTAGAATGCCCACTCCCCAGATGTAACTCCTTCACATCCTTTAAATATCTGCTGAAATGTCTTCTTCTCTGAGGCTTATGTTGACCACCATATTTGAGAATTACTCTTTTCCCAACTACTGCACTCCCTATTTGTCTTCTATGATAAAGACAAATATTCTCCATGGTCCTTATCATTTTCTGCCATACTTATAATTTTTTTAACTCTTTAATTCACTGGTTAACTTCTGTTCCCCCATCACTAGAACCAGTTCCCCAAGGCAGAGACTTTTGTCTGTGTTCTTTCCACTGATAGATATCAGCTACTTAGTATGGTACCTGGCACATTGTAAGCATTCATCAGGGTTCATCTGAATAAATATTGGGCTCCAGTGACCTTGGGTTCTAATTCTCATTTTATCACACACAAGCAATAGCTCTTTGAGTAATCCCATTTAATTCCAAGTACTCTCATTCAAATGATTTGAAAGTCAGTAAATTGAACATTCAGAGAAAAGTATAATCATAAAGGCCACTTTTAGAGAGGTCAACATTTCATAATTTCACAGTCTTATAAAGTACTAATTTTTAATAACAAAGAGTAAGAGGAATTGATATTTATCATACACTAACATGGTACTAGGAATTTTAAATTTATTTTTATGGGAATATGATTACTTCACTATGTTGTGTTAATTTCCTCTGCACAATGAAGTGAATCTGCTATACATATACATATATCCCACCCCTCTTGGATTTCCCTTCCATGTCCTATTGCACCTATCTAGTTCAGCAGAACACCAGACTGAGCTTCCTGTGTTTTATAGCAGTTTTCTGACTATGTGTAACTATTTTGTACATGACAATGTATGTATCTGTATTTATGGGGTGTTTATATGTTGATGCCAATCTCTCAGTTCATCCCACCCTCTCCCTCCCCATCACCATGACCACATATGTGTCTCTATTCTTTCCCTGAAAATAAATTCATCTATACCATTTTTCTAAATCCAAATATATGTGTTGGTATATAACATTTGGTTTTCTCTTTCTGATTTACTTCGCTCTATATGATGTATTCTAGGTTCATCCATGTCTCTACAAATGACCAAACTTTGCTTCTTTTTTATGGCCGAGTAGTATTCCATTGCATATGTATCACATTGTCTTTATCCATTCAACATTCAATTGACAGTTAGGTTGCTTCCATGTCCTACCTATTGTAACAGTGCTGAAATGAATATTTTGATGCATGTGTATTTTTGAATTATGGTTTTCTCTAATATATGCCTAATACTGGGATTTCTAGGCATATGGCAACTCTATTTTTAGCTTTTTAAAGATCTCCATTGTGGCTGTATGTAGTAATTTAGTTCACCATCTCACTGAAAATTCTATGAAGTAAGGCATCCTTTTCTCATGTTATAAGTGAAAAACCTATAGAAAGCTTTGTTGTAGTTTAGTCATTCAGTCATATCTGACTCTTTTGTGACCCCATGGAATGTAGCTTGCCAGACTCTTCTGTCTGTGGGAAGCTTAAGTCACATCAGCAGAACAACTGAAATTTTAGCACACAGCTTTCTAACTACAAATGTATACATTGTACACAATTGTCTGTTTAATGGACTTGTTTAGTTAAAAGGTATGTTACTGCTTTGATCCACAGTCATGGGCTGACTTAGTATTTCCTGCCTAGCACTTTTCTCTTCTGCTGTCAACTCACATCTCCCATCTCCCACAGGACTTTGGAAGAGACTAGGATATTTACAAAAACTGTGTGATCTGGCTACAATCAACTTTGAAAGTCCACAGCTCATCTAAACTCATCCAGTCATTCTCCTTTTTTTTGGAAATCACATGCAGTTGTAGTATTGCAGTTATTGAGGGAATTCACTCTGACATAGGTTTCCCACTTTATGGAGGGAATCACTCTTAAATACAAAATGAATCTTTTATGTGGAAATGTACAAGAAGAGAGATAGAAAGAGATGGAGGAAGCAGACTGAGAAAGAGAAGAAAGGAAGAAAATGGAAGGGAGGGATGGAGATGGAGAGAGGGAGAGATTATTAGGTCAGGGAAGATGCTGATAACTAGTTCTTGGAGTACTGACTATTCTGGGTTCAGATATTTCCAAGGTGGGACTGCAACCCTATCACTCAAAGATTAGTCAATTTTTTGTGGGATTTCTAAATCATCTCAGATTTTTAAAAAATATTATATGGACAAAACTACACCTTTCTTTACTTGGAAACTCTGCATCTATCACAGTATTACAACCTAACAGGTCACAATCATTACTTTATATAACTGGGATTCCAAACACTAGCCCTATAGTATAATGAAGCTCAGGTAGTCATGTCTTAGAAAGTGAAGGTGAGTTAATTAGACAAGCCCGAGAGCAAATAGATGAAACAAAATATTTTATCCTTAGGAAATATGTCTAAAAATAAGAATAAAATTTTGAAATAAAAATCAGTCATACCTGTAGGTCTAAGAGCTCTTGTTATTTTAATGTGTTTTAAACAAATTTATAATTTCAAGAGAGTATAAAGCCAGAGTAAAAATGAAAATGAGTTATCTGAATGTATAATTACTTCAAAGAAAATATAGTAGTGACTGCAGAAAATAGAGAATTTTTCCATGGAATGTAGCTGCCAGACTTTCTCTGTCTAAGCTGTTTCAACTTTCAACAAATGTATACATTGTACACAATTGTCTGTTTAATGGACTTGTTTAGTTAAAAGGTATGTTACTGCTTTGATCCACAGTCATGGGCTGACTTAGTATTTCCTGCCTAGCACTTTTCTCTTCTGCTGTCAACTCACATCTCCCATCTCCCACAGGACTTTGGAAGAGACTAGGATATTTACAAAAACTGTGTGATCTGGCTACAATCAACTTTGAAAGTCCACAGCTCATCTAAACTCATCCAGTCATTCTCCTTTTTTTTGGAAATCACATGCAGTTGTAGTATTGCAGTTATTGAGGGAATTCACTCTGACATAGGTTTCCCACTTTATGGAGGGAATCACTCTTAAATACAAAATGAATCTTTTATGTGGAAATGTACAAGAAGAGAGATAGAAAGAGATGGAGGAAGCAGACTGAGAAAGAGAAGAAAGGAAGAAAATGGAAGGGAGGGATGGAGATGGAGAGAGGGAGAGATTATTAGGTCAGGGAAGATGCTGATAACTAGTTCTTGGAGTACTGACTATTCTGGGTTCAGATATTTCCAAGGTGGGACTGCAACCCTATCACTCAAAGATTAGTCAATTTTTTGTGGGATTTCTAAATCATCTCAGATTTTTAAAAAATATTATATGGACAAAACTACACCTTTCTTTACTTGGAAACTCTGCATCTATCACAGTATTACAACCTAACAGGTCACAATCATTACTTTATATAACTGGGATTCCAAACACTAGCCCTATAGTATAATGAAGCTCAGGTAGTCATGTCTTAGAAAGTGAAGGTGAGTTAATTAGACAAGCCCGAGAGCAAATAGATGAAACAAAATATTTTATCCTTAGGAAATATGTCTAAAAATAAGAATAAAATTTTGAAATAAAAATCAGTCATACCTGTAGGTCTAAGAGCTCTTGTTATTTTAATGTGTTTTAAACAAATTTATAATTTCAAGAGAGTATAAGAAGCCAGAGTAAAAAATGAAAATGAGTATCTGAGATGGGTGCTAAAAAAATGAATGTATAATTACTTCAAAGAAAATATAGTAGTGACTGCAGAAAATAGAGAATTTTTTCCATATTTTTAAGGGATGGATCTTGCTCAGCTCCTGCCATTTGTTACTATTTCTGTACACACTCTGGAGAAATTCAGAAATTTGTGGGGTTTGTGTGTGTGTGTGTATGTGTGTGTGAAACCTCTGTATTTATAAATACTGATTCAAGGATTTACAACACAGTCCAGGCCAACTAGAATGAATCTGTAGGCCAAACTCAGGCCCTAGAGTCTGCTTTCAACTCTCTGATTAGCTGGGCCCAGTAACAATGAAGTACCCTATGAAGAGGGGATCAGGCACATGGGTAGTGGCCTACCAGGAAAGCCATTGAGACAGTTTCATTATTTTTCACCTTTGATAAGACTTATTTCTAAAATTTGACATTGACCAAGTTGTATATTTTTAAGCTGTGGTGTCATGAATTACTCCCACATACTCAAATGTGTGAGAAAAAAAGTAGTCATATTTTAGATATATTTACTACACATCTGATGTGAGCTTTCCTTAGAGAAGCACATCCAACAGGAAAGTCTAGATTGAAAAATGAAGCATTTGAATCTAACAATGCAAACTCTTTAGACAGTTCCTCTTTGGGGGACGAGTGCTGTCTTAGGGAATATCTCTTCCTCTCCATCTCTTTGCTGAGACTGTGTCTGAGTGTACAGTAGAGAAGCTTGTGTGAAGAGCAGCTAGTTTCTTCCTGATACTCTTTTCTTCTTTTCTTAACAAGGCTCATTTTATTTATGTACTTATTTGACTGTATTGGCTCTTAGCTGAGGAATACAGAATATTTGTTTCACCATGCTGGATCTGTCATTGAGGCTCTTGGCCTCTCTAAGCTCAGTAACAAGTGCACGAGGCCTTAGTTGCTGCCTGGCAGGTGGGGTCTTAGTTTCCTGAGCAGGGATAAAACCTGCGTCCCTTGCATTGCAAGGTGGATTCTTAACTGCTAGACCACCAGGGAAGTCCCTCTTCCTGATAATCTGGTCAGCTGAAGTGATGCCATTTGCTAGTGTGGTTAACTGGACACCTTGAAGGCATTCATTCTGGCTGATGAAATAATGATGTGTCTTTTGTCTCAACCAGTTTTCAAACGGAAGCCATTTCATCCCCTAAGGAAATGGTGCATCCTTAGCTCTTCCTGATGCCATGGATGACTGAAGTCTAGCCACAACTCTCATGTGGCTCCTTGCCCATTGGGGCCATGGTGCAGCCCTTGGTTTCAGTTCATTTCCACTCGGCTGTACTAACTTCTCAGGCTTCCACTATGTTTATCAGCCAGCAAACTAGACTTCCTTTTGTGCCTTCTGGCTGGATGTCTTTATCAATCCAAAAGCATAGGTGGACTTCTAGGAGGTAAAGTTTACTCTCTTTTTCCCACTGCCTTCTAAGAATTAACCCCAAAGTAGCTACCCCATAAGCTGTGCATGGACTTCTCTTCTTTGGGTCCCTAAAGGAAATGAGATCAAAGCCACTTTCATCTACATTGTCCTCTCTACCTCACCATACTATCATAAAATCCCCTTCACTCCAACAGGTCAGAAGCTTTCACAGTGGTGAAACAACTCACTCCACCTCACTCTCTCTAAACAGCAAATTCAACTGGGACTAAACGTCGGGGCTGTTGTTTCTCTTCCTTTCTTAAAGGACAAAAGTTCTACAATAAAAAGATCCAGGATCTTGATCATGCTATAGAAGGCAATGAAAAAAAAAATTAGAAAATAATTTTCCCTTTAGGTATCAATAAAATCAACTCCCAAGCCTATTGTCTTACTGAAGACTTGCAAATGGTTCTTCGATTATCAGAGCCACATGCTGCTTTTCTCCTTTTTCTTTGCATTCATGCCGTAACACTTCTCATGTTCTTGGAGGCAGATGGATGCATCAGGCTGAACACGGAGGAGATCATGTAAAAGAAAAAAGTAAAAAACACAGTAAATAAGAGATAACTCACACTTCTGTGGATAGTAAACTAGAGCAGGAAGTTCAAGTCTATTTAATTTGGACCTTCTATTAAACTAAACTGAAGAGTGGGCACAGATCCCTGAATGTGTACTGCAGTCCTAAACTTGAGATTGACCAATATTCCAACAATTCGAGAGCTGAAGAAAACTATCTTTTACACTAGGATCAGCTTTAGGATATGTCTCTTGCTTTATTGGTGCAGACCTGAAACCTTTTCTGATGTTTAGTGAACAGTAACTAATAAATTACTATTGATATAAATTTCTTCCTTCATTTTCCTCCTCAACCCTGAATCATTTTCTTCTTCGTCTTAATTTTTTAATACTTCTTTATCATTATATGATCGAAGAGACTTTTTCCATGGCAATATATCCATATTATTCTCTAATTCATTAAATCATATTTATTTAAGTGCAGTTATTTAATAAATTGATCCTTGAGTACTTTATTTTTCTCTTAGGTGATTCACCAGAATTAACCTGAACATTTCTTTGAAGTTTTCATATTAGCATTATTTCTCAAAATCTGTTTCAAATTACAATCTTTGTTCCTTAGCAAACATGCTACATTTATGGACATGTACAATTTAAAACCAACAGTCTTTTCTAAATCTTCTTTTTGAAAGATAATTAATCTCATTCAATTATAAATAAGCATTAGGTAAGCAAATCAAATTTGAAATTTAATTATGAGTTTCACAATGTCTAAGTGACCTTGAAGAACACATCACAACCCTGGATCATGTTTTCTTAAACAGTTGACAAAAAAATAGATATATTATTACTTACTGAATTATATTTTAGAGTGAATGAAAGAAATTAGGCCAATTATTCTCATTTTATTATTTTGGGGATACATTTATATGAATTATCAGAAGGAAGGAAACTGTAGTGTTGATTTTCATATGCCTTGCTTTGTGAAGCATATATGTTCGGAAATCCATGGAAACATTGATTGGTGTAGATCCATATAGATCCCAATACATACCATGTTTGACACATACCAACTACTTCTTTTAATGAAAATTTTTATTGAGGTGTAGGTGATTTACAATGATGTGTTAGTTTCAGGTGTACCACACAGATACACACACACACACACACACACATATTCTTTTTCATAATCTTTTCCCTTATAGGCTATTGCAAAATGTGGAGCAGTTTGCTATGTTATAAATAGGTCCTTGTTAGTTACCTATTTTATATATAGTAGTGTGAGATAGTAAATTTTTATAAAGGATTAGTAGTTCAGTAACACCCAACTCTCCGTAGTCCACCCTACTGGTGATGGACTTTGTCTACATGATGTGCACTGGCCAATAGAGTAGGAGTGAAGGTAAAGGAGTATCGCATTCTAGTGGCATCTTTAGGGGCCAATGAAAGCGTCTGTCTGTCTTCCTGTCCTTTTCACGTTGGGAGCACACAGCTGCCCCATCAAAGGAGGCTCTCGAAGGAGAGAGGTCATGTGGTACAAACCAGAACCTGACCATGGGTCTGCCTGGCGTGGAACTGCTGCAGTCAATAAACTGCTGCAGTGAATGAAGAATCAATGCATACCATCGTACATCACTGAGATTTGAGGAGTAATGGGTTTATAGCATCATCATAGCAATAGCATATAAACATAGTCATCGATACCTAGAAGATGCATCTGTGCAGAGCAAAAGCCTAACATTTGTACCACGTGGCTTTGGAGCTGAGTGAAAGGCAGCATAGAAACTGTTATTTATGATTAGACCAAAAGGGAAGTATTATTTATGGCCAAATATTTAACAAAACTACCACCTGAGTGGATTCAGGATATGGACAATATAGCTAATGAATCTGTAGGTTTAGGCAAGGAGATGTTGAGAGAATATTACTAGCTGTGACCGATAAATATCATCAGCGATAAGCTCAGGAAAGAATTGGCCTTTTTTACAAGAAGGGATAAAAAGAGAGGAGAGAATCCAAATATGCCTGGGCTTTCAAAGTTTCAAGATGTAACTGATTCTCATCTCCAGCCTCTTCAGCCTTGAAATGATTGTCAGATAAAGAGAGACCTAGAGAGAAAGACCAGCCTAAGGCAAGGCTGTCACACCTTTTGTTAAGACCTCTGATTGGATTAAGATGCCCTTTAGGAGTTCTTTTTTACAAAGGACACAATCCACAGAAGCCTAATAATCTCATAATATCTATAAGTCTATAGGAACACTGGCACATGGTAGTGACTGAAATCAAATCTATTAAAAACATATTTTTTGTGGAAATTATATTGCCAAAAATGCTGTATAACTAGATCAAAAAGGTTTTGACTGCTAAAGAAGTTAAACAGTCACTGGCCTCCAAATTTCTTGGGATAAGGGGCAAGCTGAGAATACAGCTCAGCCAGCAAGCATAGCCCTTTCTCCAGTGCCTCCCTCAGATGCTATGAAATGCCTTGGAATAGGAACACCCACAGAGGCACAGAGTCAAAGCATGGAAGAACAATGAACTTGAGAGCTACTCACAGGACCAGAAGTAGCAGCTCTCAAGGAAGTTCCCCTGTTCCAGTATAATGGGCTTCATAGTATCTGCCCAGTGACTTTGCAGAGAAACTATGTCCATGACTACTGTGTCACATTGTTCCTGTCTCTGAGTAGGAGCGATAATTGCTGTGGTCCTGCTCCTTGCCTACTCCGTGTTTTTGGGAAATTTGTTTTTTAAAAGAGGATCATAGAAAATTTAAAGCATATAAACATAGTCATCGATACCTAGAAGATGCATCTGTGCAGAGCAAAAGCCTAACATTTGTACCACGTGGCTTTGGAGCTGAGTGAAAGGCAGCATAGAAACTGTTATTTATGATTAGACCAAAAGGGAAGTATTATTTATGGCCAAATATTTAACAAAACTACCACCTGAGTGGATTCAGGATATGGACAATATAGCTAATGAATCTGTAGGTTTAGGCAAGGAGATGTTGAGAGAATATTACTAGCTGTGACCGATAAATATCATCAGCGATAAGCTCAGGAAAGAATTGGCCTTTTTTACAAGAAGGGATAAAAAGAGAGGAGAGAATCCAAATATGCCTGGGCTTTCAAAGTTTCAAGATGTAACTGATTCTCATCTCCAGCCTCTTCAGCCTTGAAATGATTGTCAGATAAAGAGAGACCTAGAGAGAAAGACCAGCCTAAGGCAAGGCTGTCACACCTTTTGTTAAGACCTCTGATTGGATTAAGATGCCCTTTAGGAGTTCTTTTTTACAAAGGACACAATCCACAGAAGCCTAATAATCTCATAATATCTATAAGTCTATAGGAACACTGGCACATGGTAGTGACTGAAATCAAATCTATTAAAAACATATTTTTTGTGGAAATTATATTGCCAAAAATGCTGTATAACTAGATCAAAAAGGTTTTGACTGCTAAAGAAGTTAAACAGTCACTGGCCTCCAAATTTCTTGGGATAAGGGGCAAGCTGAGAATACAGCTCAGCCAGCAAGCATAGCCCTTTCTCCAGTGCCTCCCTCAGATGCTATGAAATGCCTTGGAATAGGAACACCCACAGAGGCACAGAGTCAAAGCATGGAAGAACAATGAACTTGAGAGCTACTCACAGGACCAGAAGTAGCAGCTCTCAAGGAAGTTCCCCTGTTCCAGTATAATGGGCTTCATAGTATCTGCCCAGTGACTTTGCAGAGAAACTATGTCCATGACTACTGTGTCACATTGTTCCTGTCTCTGAGTAGGAGCGATAATTGCTGTGGTCCTGCTCCTTGCCTACTCCGTGTTTTGGAAATGTTAGAAGGAAGAGGACTTTTTCCATTTTCAGTTTTTAGATTTCTATGAGTTGTGTACATTCATGGCATAGGGACTATCACAAGATATAATAGGGAAGACCACTTTATATTCTATTACACATTATTGACTAAAAGGATATTGCCTATAAGCTTAAATTATATACAATGGCCCATCCCTGAGAACCCTGCTTTCCCGGTAATGAGCATTAAGTGAAAATATCTTTGTTTCGCTCACAGGAAACATCCTGACCAGACTCACCTGTGAATGACTTCAGGGATGAGGAAATTAGCACATCCACTCTGAAAGTTGATGGGAATCAGGAAGTGCTTTATTTACTCTGTCCCCTTTTGTAATGAAAGGAGCCTAAATTCTAACTGAGGCAAACGGTTCTTTAAGGTACAAACCCACTATCTTCTCAGTTGGCTGGCTTTCTGAGTAAAGTTATTTATTATTCTTTGTCCCAGCAAGTCTTCTTTCAATTGGGCTGTCGTTCAGCAACCAGTATAAGCTTAGGCTTGGTTACAGTATGATTCCTTGATATTTGTTGCCTATATGAATATATTGTGTAAAAGTTAGCCAAGGCAACATGTGTACTATATAAATGGGTCAGGAAAGTTTATTGTACACAATCTAATCACTGAGTATCTTCATTAAACAAACAACTACCGGTACCATAAGAGACTCAGATCCTCTAATTGTTCTTCCCTTCCATTATGATGAGTTAAATCCATCATCCGCAGATCCACCACATCAGTTCATCTGTATAGGAGAGCTGATCACATAGGACACAGTCCTGAGTACAACCCAGACACGCCTTCTATCATCTATTGGATAAAGTTCATGTTCCTTTGTATGTTTTACAGGATTTGCCATGAAATGGTTTTTGCTTTCATTTTTAGTCTCAGATTTTCCTTGTGTCCTCAAACTTTATACTTACACATATTGAATGAGGAAGAACAAACAATTGTTAGCTGATTCTCAACTTTACCAATTTTACTAGATGTTTCCATGCACTACACCACAAGTAGCCTAACCAAACCAATCTGACCTCTGACATCTTCCAACAGGAAATCCAAATAGGGAGTAATGAATTACAAGGACAACTGCATGTTAGATTTGTTTTGTTTTGTTTCAGGAGTCCCTTTATTCAGTCTCTCCTGAACTGGAATCATCTTACTGAATTTCCCTTTTAACCAAACAGAAGTTAATAGTATGCCTAGAAACTTGACTCTGTAACAGTATTTGCTGCATAAAAAAAATAATAATAGTAATGTGAGAGGAAGAATCGCAATAGGGAATGCTTTCCTTTCATTTGTGTTTTAATAACAGAGAGAAAGAAAATGTTTACAGAGGAAAATGAATAAAAATGGCAACTGCCAAATCCCCAAATCTCAGATGATTTTACTGAGAACAATGCTGAGATTGTTACATGGATTATGTAACCATTAGAAGTACATAAAATCTCATATGTATTTTTTCAAATATCAACTTATATTTTTCCTGAATTGTCTTAAGTGTCCATACCAGGTTTTTTTTTTTTTTTTTAATCTCAACACCATTCATATTTCATGCAAAACAGTTCTTTGCGTTGTGTGCACTTGTGTGTATGTATGTGTGTATGTGTATGTGCATGTTTGTGATGGTGATGGTGGTGTGCCGTTCTGTGCATTGCAGGGTATTTAACAAGCCTTTCCCCACCAGTTGTGACAGTAGAAAAAAGTTACAGACTTGCCAATTATTGTCTGAGGGAAGAAAGGCAAAAGGCCCAGGATAAGAACCACTAGTCTACATTGATCATATTTTTGGAAAACTTTTTTGTAAATTTCCCCTTCATCGTAGACTACAGCACTAGCAGACCATTCAGATGACCACTTCAACAAGTTTTTTTCATACAAATGAATCTTCAGTCTCTTCAGAAGCAGTAGAAAAGCCTCTGTGAACTAAATTCCTCAGAGAAATACAGGATAGCGTGGTTACCTCTGCTGCAGCATCATACGGTTGAAAGGACGTTTGATTTTTCCCCTAAAGATCTTGTCTGAGATGTGGTTTTCAAATAGTCAACCAATAGAAAACTCTTGGAAAATCACTTAATCATCTCAGCCTCAGTTTCCCGATATCAAAAATAGTAATTATACCTGTCCAATCAAATCTAGTGATTTGCTCCAGGATCCAATAAGTCAATACATGTGAAAGTATATTATAAGTGGCATTACAAAGAGATACAGTGGAGGGGGGGGGTTCCCGGTGGTCCAGTGGGTAAGGACTCCACCTTGCAGTGTAAGGGGTGCCAGTTCGATCCCTGGCACTGGAAGATCCCATGTGCCGCAGAGCGCTTGGACCGATGTGTCCAATTGCCGAGTCAGAGCTCTGGAGCACATGCGCCCAGAGCCAGTGCTCTGCAACAAGAGAGGCCACTCTGATGGGAGGCCCACACAGGCCAAAGAACAAAGATGGATGAAAATAAAATAAAGGAAAGACCAATAAAATTGACCAAAAAATTTTAAAAAATAGAAAGAGATATAGTATTATTTTTTCAGAAATGCTATTTCTTTAAAGCCAGTTTGAATTTGAATATTGAGATACTCAGCTTGGTTGATATTGTATTTATTCTAAACTAAAGCCTCTAAATTAAGGCACTTGTATAAGAAGATCAAGAATGGATATGGTAACAGTTAACTCTTTTTAAAGTGAAATGATGTAGCAAATACTCTGTGAACCAGTTAAATTTTAATTGCTTGTACATGGATGATTCTGTAGTGCTTTGCTCAGATAAGTGCTTAATAAATACTTGTGGAATTGAATTAACTGAACCAAAAGACATATTTCCTTCTAATAGATCTAGCAGTACGACAGTTTCTGGTTTGATCATGTGGAAATAAATTATGATGCCTTTAAATAGCAACTTCATATGGAATTGATAAAATAGGCCCAGAATGAACTCTCCTATATTCATTCATTATTGTTTCTTTGTTTCCTTTGTGCTCACTCCAATACCAGAAATATTAATAATGGGGTTTTTTTGTAATTAACCTTGAAGCTGAAAGATTTAACAAAGCATTTTCCCCTGTGTTTCTTATTCTACCTTTCTGAAATTCCCTCATTGTTCAAAGCTTGAATCAATGTTGACCTCTCCTATAAAGTCTTCTACGCACATTAAAAATCACATGGATTTTTAAAAAACTTCTATTTGTTGACACTACAAAATTCTAAAATATACTACATGATGCTATCATCATCTAAAATTACGTGTGTTTTGCAATATACAAATATTATTCGGCAAATGGGTGTTAGTTGGGCTTGACCCTGAAAAATGGAATTTCTCCAAATGCAAGAACCATGTTTTACACTTATTTTGCATTCCATAAAGAAATCTTCTTTAACCAAATATTTGCTGAATATCTGCTATGTGCAAGTCACTGTGCTCAGTGATCTGGGATATATAAAACGTTCAAGCTGCAATCCCTATCCTCCAGTATCAAGGTATAATTGATAAGTGTCCTGAAGCCATTTTATAATTATATACATTTTTGTATAATTCATGCTACCACCTCTCTGTTTGTTTTGGTGTTGCTGCTATTTTTTAAACTCAACATTTAAATGGAAACTCAAATGAATACCTTGAGTACCAAACACACTGATGTCTGATGTCATTCTTGTCTTTACTTTCCCATTATATTTCTTTTCAAAAGAACTTCAGCATGCCCAATTAAATCAGAATACACTATCTCATATAGTTTTATTTTTCTCCCTTAATTTGGTCCTTCAAAAATTCATCAATTCAAGCTTCAGTCCTTCCTGTCCTTTACTTTTAAATTCACCATCTCACTGCTCTGTGCAGATTTTTCTATCCCCTTCCCAAGTCCGATTGGTATGCTTTTCTTGGAGGTAACTTTGGAAAACACAGTCAACAGCTGCCTCTAGGTAAATAAAATCTGAATAAATACATTCTTACCTTTTCAATAGCTTATCCTTAAGGCTCCATAACTGTCATTTCACATGCTATTCATGCTGGAAACTAACACGTTCAAAGGCCAGAGGTGCATCTGGATAATACGGCCTACAGTCAATTTTACACAACTTTTTAACCATTTATAAAGTCAACTAACAGTTCCTAAAAATCAATGCTATGGATACACGTCATTTTATATTTGGCCACACCCAGCAGCATGAGTCACACCGATGGTAAACTATGAAATGTGGGTGATTCTGATGTAACAATATAGTTTCATCAAATGTAGTAAATACATTGCTCTGGTGGCAGTGTTTATAATGGGGGACGTGATGGGATACCTGTGTCAGTCAAGGGTATATAGGAACTCTCTGTACTGTCCTCCTAATTTTTCTGTGAACTAAAAAATGCTGTAAAAATACAATAACATCTCAAAATGTTTTAAAAGTTAGTGTTCTGCTCACTTTATTTGGGTCCAATAATCTAACTTTCTGTAGATGAAGTTTCAGGTTCTAGTTTCTTCAATTACCATACTAAGCTCTTTAAATCATGCACTGACTATAAATTAATCTAGGGTAATAACATGTGCTCCATACTTCCTACTTATCATCTGTTTGTGTCCATCACTGCTCCAATATAGTTGATTCTTAATAATAATATAAACACTGACTGACGTTTTTGCCAAACTACTTTTGCTAAGTGCGTTATGTATTAGCTTATTTATCATCACATAAAACTGTGAGATATAAACTACTAATATTTCTATTTGTCATATAATGAAAATAACGCCCAGAAAAATTTTAGAATTTACTCTTGGTCATCCAATTATTCAGACAGTGTCTAAGATTTAATTATTGTGCTTACTTCTATATAAAATGCTTCATGTAGACTTATTGCATTATTCTTCATTTCTAATATTGTTCTGGTATGTCTCATTAGAAACTGAGATATAAGGCACCTTTCATTAATAAAAAAATTGAAACAAATATTTTTAAAATAGACTTACCCCATACAGACATTTGAATAAGTAACTCTAGACTTGACTAATAATATGAGATGCTTAAAGACTGAACTCTACCAAGTGGCTTCCTTTATTAGGGAATTATTTGTAATTTACATCTTTATATTAAGATTCTACTCTGGACTTCAACTACCCACTAAATTACAATTAGGCTAGGGCTTGAATACAATAACTCTTGAAATTTTCAAACCAATAAATTCTTAGTCTTATCTCAGTTGACATAGTTTATTTCTACTTGCTTTGGCCCAAAGGACATGATAATTCCTTTGAAATTTCTCTTTTTCTCAAGAATTTATATGAATCTGTTTCCTATACATATCTACATTTTCACCAGACCTCACTGCGGCATGCGGGACCTTCCTGAGCCAGGAATCAAACCAGTCCCCCTTGCACTGCAAGGCAGACTCTTTACCCACTGGACCACCAGGAAAGCCCTAGATTTTTTCTTTTAAACTCCTCAATTGATTTCCCATCTTACTCAAAGACAAAATTTCTGTGTTGCATAAAAAGCTCAGTGTGATCTGATTCCCTGTGACCTGCTTTATTTTCTCCTTAGTGCATCCCATTACTTACCACACTATTATCTACTTGTCTAATGGTTTTATTTTGCATTCCCTACTCACTGGTGAAATGTAAGCTACAGCCATGAGGACAGAAAACTGTTTCCTTATTGTTGTAGCCAAAGTAACTAGAGTTGTGCCTGACACAGCATAGACACTTCTACTGAGATCTTATAGAAGGCAAAAATCATGGCCAATTAGTTTCCTGATTAAATAGGATGAAAATATAAAATATATGTTGCTAGCATACATCATGAGAGGTTTAGAAAATAAATCCAAAAGTATAGCCCTCAAAAATAAAAGTTAAGATTTTACAAAAGTATAGAAGTTTTTGCTTTCCATTTCTAATTATTTGTGCTTACTTCTATATAAAATGCTTCATGTAGACTTATTGCATTATTCTTCATTTCTAATATTGTTCTGGTATGTCTCATTAGAAACTGAGATATAAGGCACCTTTCATTAATAAAAAAATTGAAACAAATATTTTTAAAATAGACTTACCCCATACAGACATTTGAATAAGTAACTCTAGACTTGACTAATAATATGAGATGCTTAAAGACTGAACTCTACCAAGTGGCTTCCTTTATTAGGGAATTATTTGTAATTTACATCTTTATATTAAGATTCTACTCTGGACTTCAACTACCCACTAAATTACAATTAGGCTAGGGCTTGAATACAATAACTCTTGAAATTTTCAAACCAATAAATTCTTAGTCTTATCTCAGTTGACATAGTTTATTTCTACTTGCTTTGGCCCAAAGGACATGATAATTCCTTTGAAATTTCTCTTTTTCTCAAGAATTTATATGAATCTGTTTCCTATACATATCTACATTTTCACCAGACCTCACTGCGGCATGCGGGACCTTCCTGAGCCAGGAATCAAACCAGTCCCCCTTGCACTGCAAGGCAGACTCTTTACCCACTGGACCACCAGGAAAGCCCTAGATTTTTTCTTTTAAACTCCTCAATTGATTTCCCATCTTACTCAAAGACAAAATTTCTGTGTTGCATAAAAAGCTCAGTGTGATCTGATTCCCTGTGACCTGCTTTATTTTCTCCTTAGTGCATCCCATTACTTACCACACTATTATCTACTTGTCTAATGGTTTTATTTTGCATTCCCTACTCACTGGTGAAATGTAAGCTACAGCCATGAGGACAGAAAACTGTTTCCTTATTGTTGTAGCCAAAGTAACTAGAGTTGTGCCTGACACAGCATAGACACTTCTACTGAGATCTTATAGAAGGCAAAAATCATGGCCAATTAGTTTCCTGATTAAATAGGATGAAAATATAAAATATATGTTGCTAGCATACATCATGAGAGGTTTAGAAAATAAATCCAAAAGTATAGCCCTCATAAAAAAGACCTAAAATATCTGTTTCATAAGTATTTTCACAAGGAAGCATACACAAGATTTAGAAAAATCCAGAATAGTACATTAAAACAGCCAAAGAGATGCAGTAGCTTTTATTTCTAAAAGAATTTTTTCTATTTCTGAATAATTTCAGAAATTATTTGAAAAGCTATGTCAGTATTTATTACAGTGAGGCAAAAATGGCCACAGGCCTACCCAATTATCCAGAATGTTTACAAGAAGGAACAATCCTTTGAGGCTAAAGGAAGCAAAATAGGATAAAAATCAAGTCCTATTATTATATACAGTAGGTAATAAAAATACAGAATTCATTAAGAATACAGAGTATATGATCCAAAAAGTAGAACAAATTAAGAGGGATTCAAAAAAACATGTGAATATAATATAAGTTTGTTAAAAGTAATCCTTAACAAAGAATAGGGTTCAGGATATAGCCTGTAACTTTAGAGGTTCATCTCATGAGGTATAACCAACTAAAACCATTTAACCTTCTTGATGCCCCTGTCAAAAATAAGAAATTAAGATACACCTTTGGTCTGACAAACTGTAATATTTTTATGTTCTTAAGTTTAAGTATCTCAGCTCCATCTGCTTCAGCTGCACTTAATCTAGACCCTGCTTCAGTTTTTTAAAGAATAAAAGTATTTTACTAGGCAAATAAAAATAGCAAATGCTGATCACTGGTTATGGGTTGTGAAAGAAGACATTGCTTATAACTATAGATATGTATTTTGAATTCTGATGAGTTGGAGTTTATGATTTCCCACAAAACTAAATTAATCTCCTCATATGGCACAGAAAATCAAATCAATGTATGGAATGACATACCTTGTAATCAAGCAATGCAAATACATTGGACAATTAGCATAAAATCAATATTCAAGTAAAAATGAAATATACAGTAATAACCAAATATCTAAATATAGTTAATGACTATAACCATCTAAGAGATTTTTTTAAGATATCAGTACAAGTTCTTGATGTATATTCTGTCCCCTTACCTGCCTCTTCTCACTGTCCAGACAAGAATACTATCTTTGTTTGCTTTTGCTATTTGTACACTTAATCTATAAATAAATAAATACACACGATTTTATTGCATGCTTCAAATGTTTTATAAAAGTATCAGAATGTACATGATTTTCCAATTTGACATTTATCCATGTAAATACATATAGAACAATCTCACTATATTAACAGTAGTATATGTGATATATATAGAGAGAGAATATTTTAACTCACTTGTTGGATATTCATTTTGCTTCCAATATTTGGGGCTTCCCAGGTGGTGCTAGTGGTAAAAAACTCTCCTATCAGTGCAGGAGACACAAGAGACACAAGAGATGTGGGTTTGATCTCCGGGTGGGGATGATTCCCCTGGAGGTGGAAATGGCAACCCATTGCAATAATCTTGACTGGGAAATCCCATGGACAGAGGAGCCAGGCAGGCTACAGTCCATTGGACTGCACAGTCAGACGGGACTTAATGACTAACAAAGTTCAATTTTTTACTACTAGAAAATAGCTGAAATAGACATTCTTATACATATCTACTTTGGTAAATATTCATAAATTTTTCTTCAAGATTTCTTGTCTTTCCCTTACTATTCGACAGGAATTCTTTAGATAATATCTATTACAATCTGTAGTTTAATAACAAAATTGTCTTGCCAAGTTCTTGTTGCAGTTTATAGCTTGTCAAAACCACTAAATATTTATATATTACTGTCATCAAGTATTTCAATATTCCCTTTGATGGTTTGTGGCTTCAGAATATACCTTAAAAATATTTTTACTAGCCCAAGACCATAAAATGATTTTCCTTTAAATGAATAGTTTTTAGATTTTTTTCATATTTAGTGATTTAATCCATCTGAAATTTATTTTGTATATAATATAAAATTATTTTTTTTAATTTCCATCAGGATAAATACTTGCTTTTTCTAGAAAGAATCTTGTGGCCATGGAAATGGGATGAATTAATTCCCTCAGTTTTGGCACTTGCTTTGCTCCAGGAGCAAAGGAGAAATAGACTTCTATAAGAACAATCAGCTTACTTTTCCAAGCAAACCCTTACCTAACCACAGTTTCCATCTGGGATTCCCAAACGCTTAAAATAAACGTCTTCTTTCTTCATTTACATAAAGTCCAACCCTTCAAGATTAGTATTTGCGTATTAATGCTAAAAGTAATAAAAGAAACATAAAATATATATTTATGAGATAGTAAAATATGAGCTTTATTATTGTCTAAATGTAGGAAGGCCCAGAATGCCATCCATGTATTATCACACCAGGAATAGTTAGGTACTAAGCCTGTGGCCATGACGTGGACTTCAGGTTGCTGGCTGCTGTGGCCACGGTTGACAACAAACTTTCAGGAGAAATTCTTACATGGTATAAGAATCTGTAGCCAAAAGAGCAAACTCTTTTCCCAAGCCTGTGTCTCTGTAGTCAGCCCAACTCTGGGAAGGCAATTCAGCAGCCATTCATGAAAGGGTCTTTGAGCACATTAAGGACTCATGGAGGCTCATGGTTCTGGAATGCTCTGGAATTCCTCTAAAGAAAGTCTTGTCACATGAGAACCACTGGAGATAAATAGATATAAAAAGACGTCTCCAACCAGCTCCAGTCTGTGATGTGCTAGTGAGTCTGGTTCACTTTCTGGTGGCTCTGCTTATGCCCTTGTCCTCTTTTTGTGACTGCATTTAATGGTCCAGTTCAGAGGCACCGACTCCATTCACACTGCTGTACCATGCCCTCTCTCATCCATTTCCTGAATTTTTTACCTCCCTAAACTGAAACTCTATCCCCATTCAACATTAATTCCCCATGCTTCCTCCCCACCCCGACCCTGGCCTCTGACCTCTGCCACTACACTTTCTAACTGTGAGTTAAACCCACAGTCTAACTGGAGCCCACAAATGTCTATAGATTAAGATTCTACTCTGGACTTCAACTACCCACTAAATTACAATTAGGCTAGGGCTTGAATACAATAACTCTTGAAATTTTCAAACCAATAAATTCTTAGTCTTATCTCAGTTGACATAGTTTATTTCTACTTGCTTTGGCCCAAAGGACATGATAATTCCTTTGAAATTTCTCTTTTTCTCAAGAATTTATATGAATCTGTTTCCTATACATATCTACATTTTCACCAGACCTCACTGCGGCATGCGGGACCTTCCTGAGCCAGGAATCAAACCAGTCCCCCTTGCACTGCAAGGCAGACTCTTTACCCACTGGACCACCAGGAAAGCCCTAGATTTTTCTTTTAAACTCCTCAATTGATTTCCCATCTTACTCAAAGACAAAATTTCTGTGTTGCATAAAAAGCTCAGTGTGATCTGATTCCCTGTGACCTGCTTTATTTTCTCCTTAGTGCATCCCATTACTTACCACACTATTATCTACTTGTCTAATGGTTTTATTTTGCATTCCCTACTCACTGGTGAAATGTAAGCTACAGCCATGAGGACAGAAAACTGTTTCCTTATTGTTGTAGCCAAAGTAACTAGAGTTGTGCCTGACACAGCATAGACACTTCTACTGAGATCTTATAGAAGGCAAAAATCATGGCCAATTTTTTTTCTTTTTTTTTTTTTTTTTTTTTTTTTTTTTTTTTTTTTTTTTTTTTTTTTTTTTTTTTTTTTTTTTTTTTTTTTTTTTTTTTTTTTTTTTTTTTTTTTTTTTTTTTTTTTTTTTTTTTTTTTTCTTTTTTTTTTTTTTTTTTTTTTTTTTTTTTTTTTTTTTTTTTTTTTTTTTTTTTTTTTTTTTTTTTTTTTTTTTTTTTTTTTTTTTTTTTTTTTTTTTTTTTTTTTTTTTTTTTTTTTTTTTTGGGGGGGGGGGGGGGGGGGGGGGGGGGGGGGGGGGGGGGGGGGGGGGGGGGGGGGGGGGGGGGGGGGGGGGGGTGGGGGGGGGGGGGGGGGGGGGGGGGGAAAGACATACCTTGTAATCAAGCAATGCAAATACATTGGACAATTAGCATAAAATCAATATTCAAGTAAAAATGAAATATACAGTAATAACCAAATATCTAAATATAGTTAATGACTATAACCATCTAAGAGATTTTTTTAAGATATCAGTACAAGTTCTTGATGTATATTCTGTCCCCTTACCTGCCTCTTCTCACTGTCCAGACAAGAATACTATCTTTGTTTGCTTTTGCTATTTGTACACTTAATCTATAAATAAATAAATACACACGATTTTATTGCATGCTTCAAATGTTTTATAAAAGTATCAGAATGTACATGATTTTCCAATTTGACATTTATCCATGTAAATACATATAGAACAATCTCACTATATTAACAGTAGTATATGTGATATATATAGAGAGAGAATATTTTAACTCACTTGTTGGATATTCATTTTGCTTCCAATATTTGGGGCTTCCCAGGTGGTGCTAGTGGTAAAAAACTCTCCTATCAGTGCAGGAGACACAAGAGACACAAGAGATGTGGGTTTGATCTCCGGGTGGGGATGATTCCCCTGGAGGTGGAAATGGCAACCCATTGCAATAATCTTGACTGGGAAATCCCATGGACAGAGGAGCCAGGCAGGCTACAGTCCATTGGACTGCACAGTCAGACGGGACTTAATGACTAACAAAGTTCAATTTTTTACTACTAGAAAATAGCTGAAATAGACATTCTTATACATATCTACTTTGGTAAATATTCATAAATTTTTCTTCAAGATTTCTTGTCTTTCCCTTACTATTCGACAGGAATTCTTTAGATAATATCTATTACAATCTGTAGTTTAATAACAAAATTGTCTTGCCAAGTTCTTGTTGCAGTTTATAGCTTGTCAAAACCACTAAATATTTATATATTACTGTCATCAAGTATTTCAATATTCCCTTTGATGGTTTGTGGCTTCAGAATATACCTTAAAAATATTTTTACTAGCCCAAGACCATAAAATGATTTTCCTTTAAATGAATAGTTTTTAGATTTTTTTCATATTTAGTGATTTAATCCATCTGAAATTTATTTTGTATATAATATAAAATTATTTTTTTTAATTTCCATCAGGATAAATACTTGCTTTTTCTAGAAAGAATCTTGTGGCCATGGAAATGGGATGAATTAATTCCCTCAGTTTTGGGTCACTTGCTTTGCTCCAGGAGCAAAGGAGAAATAGACTTCTACCAAGAGCACATGAACTGAGAATGGAGAGAATTTGGATCCTCCATCTTCACACTGGAAATTGTTTGATTAAACTATTAAAAGAGCACAGCAAAGGCTTTGTTTTGTTTGGGGGGGTTTCTTCTACATTGCTCAAACCAAACCAATCAGGAAAACAAGAATTCATACAATATAGGAATCGTTCTCCGGAATAAAAAGGGTTCAAATTGCTGGATGTTTCAAGCACTTTCTATTGTAAATCTAAGTTTAGAAGTGGCCAAATGGGAAGCAAACAATAGGAGATAATCCCCTTTATACAATTTCAGTTCTAGAAAACAATGTACCAGATTTCTAAGCAGTTGGCTGCCTAGGGCCTACTTATCCCCAGTGAAGCCTCAAAATTGACCACTTCATCCCCTCACAGAACACTTGCCAGTCTCTTTGTTCAGAGGAGGCTTATTATGTAAGCAAACTCACATGCACGGCAAAAGAGGAATCTCAGGACTGCTGCAGAATAATTAAACCAATTCTAACATGATAAAATGTCAATAGAAAACTTCTGATCACCAGACACATGAAGAAAAAAGCAAACAGAAAGTGAATAATCAAGACTAAAACAAAAACCAACCAATCAAAACAGAAAAAAGAAGCAAAGCAAAGAAAGACACTTTAATTCTTGAAAAACTGAAAAACTTCATGGGAAAATAAAAACAAAAACTGATCTCATTGCAAATTCTCTAGAAAATAAAGTAAGATGCAAAAAAATAGAACCATTGGGGGATAATAGAAACATGTGGCAAATTAAAAGAAAGAAGCAGAAGGAAAATAATAGGCCAAGAATCAACAAAATAGATCTAATATTCAGTTACTGGATTATTCTAGTGAGAGACAAGAGAGAAAAGAGAAGGTAGAAAATTATAAATTAAAAAAGTGAAAAACACTTCCCAGCAGTAAAAATACAGACCTTCAAGTTGAAAGGGACCAAAAAAAAAAAAAAAAAAGGTGAAGAATTTTCCTAGTAGTTCAGATGGTAAAGAATCTGCCTGCAATGGAAGAGACCTTAGTTCAATACCTGGGTTTGGAAGATCACCTGAAGAAGAAAATGGCATCCCACTTCAGTATTCTTGCCTGGAGAATTCTATAGACAATGAAGCCTTGAGGCCTACAGTCTGTGGTATCATAAAGAGTTGAACATGACTGAGCACTAACACTTTCACTTTCAAAAGAAAAAGTCAACAAAACAAAATCCCCAAAAGGTAGTTCTGATCTCAGTCTTGTACAGTTTCAGAAAACAAAAGACAAATGACACAAATATTTCTACTTTGATACAACCAAGCATATGCATGTGAATAAAGCTGGCATCACATTTTAAATAAGCAGCATAATAAGCTATGAGAGTTCTGAGAAGATCATTTTAGACTGGGATATCTTTGGAATGGAGCGAGCATCAGGAATGACTCTCAGTCTCTCACAAGGTCCTTCTGGGGAAGCCCTCTTTGCTTCCCCCTAAGTTCCAAGTCTGGATCCATACAATCAACCAAATATAAGATCATAATAAAAAAATTTCAATATGTAAGAATACATTTCTCATATCTTTTTCTTCAAGAAAGGAGAAAGATATAGAATATAAGAAAAAAATCTACAATAGATGCCCACTGGTCTACAAACATACTGGTCCAAACCAGAACAGGAATTCTGTGAGTAATGAGCAAAATATTCTCAAGAGAAAGTACAGTGCATTCTATACAATAGTTATCCAATGTAAAAATCAATAATAACTTAACAGACAAAAACAACAATTTAATTTTATGCAATTATTGACCAAATTTAAATATATGGCATGGAACATCCCTGATGGTTCAATGGTTAAAATTCTGTGCTCTCAGTGTAGGGTGTGCAGGTTTGATTCCTGGTCTAGGAACTAAGACTCCGCATGCCATGCAGTGTGACCAAGAAGCAAAACAAAATAAATAAAGTTAAAAATATATGATATAATTGTCATCAATTTGACAATTGATGACTTGCGAGAATAGAGAATCCACGTAAACTTCACATTTGAAATCATTTCCTTGGAGTTCACAGGGGTTAAAGAAGACAATCTAATCATGGCCTAACTAATGATTTATTTCACATGAAGCAGTGTCTCCATAGCCATCATGTAAATAACAAATAAATTTTCAGCATTATCATATAAAAAGAAGAAACTCAAAGATGTGTTAATTTGACAGTGTACAAGTGAAGTTATAGCTCATAGATATTGATTACTGATGAAGAGTGCTCAGAAGGATCAGAGTTCTAATATCCTCACCTACACAATAGGAAGTCAAAGATAAATGACCTAGATTTTCTGGGACAAGAAATTGAAGTTTATGTATATTATTTTAAAAGAATTAGTAAACCAAATAATAATGATAATAATCTAAAAAAAAATTTATTTGTAAAGGAAATGGAAAGATGCATGGGGTTGCTATTACTAAGATAAATCTTTATCTTCCATAAAGGAGAATGAATATATGATTAAGTGTTGATTATTCATTGCTATAGAACCAGATACTAGAGCTGAAAATATTTTAAGAAAATGACTGTTTCAATTATGGAAGATGTTTAGTAGACTGTTGCTTTGTTTCTTAAGTTCTTTTTAGTGATTTGTACTTATACAATATACTGAGATTTGTTTTAACATTAATTTTTTCTAAAGCCAAAACTCGAAATACGTGATAGCACAGATAAGTAGGCTACTTAGCCTAAGCCCATACATTGCTGCTAACACATGTAATGCAGCTCTGTCTCATTGATTTAAAAAAGAATACAGTTGTTGAGGCTGTGAAGTGGATTAATGGGCTTTCCTAGGTTGGCAGCTGGTTTAAGTGAGAAAAAAGAAACATCTCAGAGGTGGGTAATGAGTGTAATGTGTTGGATAAAAGAAATGCAAAACATTATCTTATTCTTCCTATAAATTTCTGAATAGTGGATTTAATAAAGTATTAATACAATATTTTGCCCCCTAGCAGCATAAGAACGAAGGCCATATAACATTCACAAAGCCCTTGTCCCTTAAGGAATTAGCATCCTTTTAAAATCCAAGTAGAGTATTGCTATTAAGGCACTTTATTCCCCCTAAGACAAGTATCTTTCTTTCTTTAAGGCTAAATTAATCTTAGAGTATTTAAGCATCATTTCTGTTGTTGTTCAGTCACTTTTATGTCCAACTTCTTGCAACCCCAGGGACTGCAGAACACCAGGTTTCCCTGTCCTTCACTGTCTCCCAGAGTTTGCGCAGACCCATACCAATTGAGTCAGTGATGTCATCCAAACATCTCATCCTCTGTCATTCCCTTCTCCTCATACACTCAGTCTTTCCCAGCAGCAAGGTCTTTTCCAATGAGTTGACTCTTCACATCAGGTGGCCAAAGTACTGGAGCTTCAGCTTTAGCATCAGTCCTTCTAAATGAATATTCAGAGCTGATTTCTTTTAGGATTGACTGGTTTGATCTACTTGCAGTCCAAGGGACTCTCAAGAGTGTTTTCCAACACCATGATTTGAAAGCATCAATTCTTGGATCATAAAGAAGTTGGACCTTCTTTATGGTCCACCTCTCACATTTGTACATGACTACAGGAAAAAAAAAACATAACTTGGACTGTACAGATTTTGTCGGCAAAGTGATGAATGTTGTCTGTTTCTCATAGCTTTTCTTCCAAAGACCAAGCATCTTTCATGGCTGCAGTCACTGTCCACAGTGATTTTGGAGCCCAAGAAAATAGTCTGTCACTGTTTATAAGCTTTCCTATATATTTGCCATGAACTGATGGAACCACATGCCCTGATCTTGTTTTTTGAATGTTGAATTTTAAACCAGCTTTTTCACCCACTTCTTTCACCCTCATCAAGAAGCTCTTTACTTCGTCTTTGCTTTCTACCTTTGGAGTGGCATCATCTGCATATCTGAGGTTGCTGATATTTCTCCTGGCAACCGTAATTCCAGCATGTGATTCATTCGACCTGGCATTTTGCATGATGCACTGTGTATGTAAGTTAATAAATACAGCCTTGACATACTCCTTTTCCAATTTTGAATCAATCTGTTGTTCCATGTCCAGTTCTAACTGATGCATTCTTGACCTACATACAGGTTTCTCAAGAAACAAGGAAGGTAGTCTGGTATTCCTATCTCTTTCAGAATTTTCCAGTTGTGATCCACACAGTCAAAAGCTTTAGGCTAGTCAATGAAGAAGCAGATGTGTTTCTGGAATTCACCTGGTTTTTGTATGATACAATTGATGTTGACAAGTTGATCTCTGGTTCCTCTGACGTTTCTAAATCTGTCTTGTATGTCTCGATGTTCTCAGTTCACATATTGTTGAAATCTATCTTGAAGAATTTTGCACATTACCTTGCTAGCATGTGAAATGAGTGCAATTGTGCAGTAGTTTTAACATTCTTTGGTGTTGTCCTTCTTTGGGTTGGAATGAAAACTGACCATTTCCAGTCCTGTGGCCACTGCTGAGTTTTCCCTATTTGCTGGCATATGACTGTAGCACCTTAATAGCATCATCTTTTAGGATTTTAAAAAACTCAGCTGGAATTCCATCACCTCCACTAGCTTTGTTCATAAAACTGATTCCTAACATTTCCTTTACTTTACACTCTAGGATATCTGGCTTTAGGTGAGTGACCATTGTGTTTACCTGAGTCACTAATGCCTATTTTATATAGTTCCTCTGTGTATTCTTTTTATTTCTTCTTAAAATTTAAGAGTATCTAGTGTTATCTTAATATCAATATTTATACACAAGTACCCTATTTTCTAGTTTTCTTTGATATTATGAAAAAAAATATAACAATATTGGTTTTAATGGGTCATTCTTTCAGGACTATTTAGTAAAGTTATTTAAGATATTTTATGTAGTTGTATGTCTCTTTCTTATATTATTTTATATACTATTCCCAACCTTTGCCTTAAATAATCTATTATCCTTTAATAACGTCTAAACTAGTCCATCTTTGTCCTAGAAATTACTTTGCAATTAGAGAAAGACAAAACATGATATCACTTATATATGGAATCAAAAAGAAAAAACCCTAGTGAATATAACAACAGCAACAAAGAAGCACACTCACAGATATAGAGAACAAAATTATGGTAATCATTGAGGAGAGAGGCAGGGGCTATATCAGACTGAGGCAGTGGGTGATATAAACTGCTATGTGCAAGATAGGCTACAGAATGTATTATGCAACATGGGAAATAGAGACAACATTTTGTAATAACTGTAAATGGAAAGTGTCCTTTCAAATGGTATAAACATTTTAAAAATTAATAAAAAGGAAAAAAATAAATAAATAAATTCATTTTCTGGAAAGCAATACTTATGATTTCATGAATTACTCATCAATTTTTGAACTTTTCCTCCATAAACAATAAAGTAGGAATTGTGAGCTTCTTTTCTATATATCAAATGATATCACAAAATTCTTTAAATTCTTTTACAGACACAGAACATGAATTTTTTTTTTTAACTGTTCTGATACTTCTGTGAAACTCAGTAGCTTTACTAGTGGTTAAGCTGGTAAAGAATCTATCTGAAATGCAAGAGACCCAGGTTCAAGACCTCAAAAACTCCCAGGGGAAGAAAATGGCAACCCATTCCAGTATTCTTGCCCAGAGAGTCCCCTGGGGTCACAAAAACTGAGTGACTAACACTTTTACTTTCTATATTTTCCATTACATTTTTCAAGTTATGTAGAATATATATATTAATGTAACATTCAGGCATACTGATTTTAACAACCAGGCTAATAGTTAAAGATAATTTAAGGCACATAAACATCAATTTTTAATGTTTAAATTTAAAAAATTAATAAATAAAACTAATTTTTTAGAACCAAAACCATTTAATGCAATAGAAAATGAGTGAATGACATATATTTTGCATTTAATTTCATATTTACATTCAAATAAACAAACAAAAATATATTAGACACAGTGGAGTCTTTATCTTAGTAGTAGAATACCGTGAAAACCATGTGGTACTCATGATTGAAAACTGAAAAATAAAAGCCATACACTACAAAGTTATTAAGATATTGTTGCATTACAGCTAGTTTTATAAACTCTCTTTAAAGAATTGCGTGATCCAAGCATTAGATAAAACCTCACATAAGCAAATGCATTCCCCATGACCTGCAACTTCCTTAATAGGATTAAATGGGATCATTTACAGATACTGTAATTTGAAAACAGAAAAAAAAATAGCATTCGTGACAGAAACAGCATATTTATTCACCAACTCTCCTCTCCTTCTTATGCACACTATCTTGGTGCATTTTGTTCTAGACAGATCCCATCACTGGGCAAAATCTAGCCAGAGGAATGGAGGATAGAGGAAGGTCCCCTACTTGGACACCTCGTTCCTAAAAATCCTCCACTGTCCTTCCAGGTTATCTAGCCAGATTGAGAGAACAATGTGGGAGGCACTTGGATCTACAAAGAACTGAGTAGACCAGGGCCCATTGCCCTTTGCATCCACTGGATTGTGATTTAGGGAAGACATACAATTCTTTATATATATTAGGCCATTTGGGTTGCTATAAAATTCAATAAGTTATGTGTACTATTTTTGTTACCATGTTATATGTGAGGAGGTCCAATAAGGTGGAATATCTTACCCAAGGTCATGTAGCTAACAGGGGTTATAATTGGGAAATAGCTACTCAGGCCGGACACATCTACTGAATCTTGAGCAGCCATAATCAACTATGGCATGGCATAAATTTGTGAAATCATCTAAATACATGTGATTGTTAGACTTGAAGAGGATTTCACGGCTAACCTTCAATGTTCACAAAAATCTGGGAAAAGATCCAGGAATAGAACTCCAGATATATCCATTTTTGAAAACAAAGGAAGGGAGCAGAGTCGGATATAGAATTGGAATTATGGGTAAGGCAAACGAACTTGCCTTGGCATAGAATTTGGGGTAAAACAGAGTGAAAAAGGGAAAGTGGTCCACAGATTAAATCCTCCAAGGTTGAGTAACCTGAGTTCTAAGGAAGCACAAGTACTTTGTGTTCTCCTGACTTGTTTGAGAGCACTCCTGAAATTAATGAGTGGAGACAATGTATATAAATCTGTAAAGGAAACTGAGGTGCTACAGACTGTATTAGAAGATCTGCTTCTTCTACAAGATGTGGGAGTGCTTTTTTTCTTTTTCTCTGCCCTATTAATTAGCCTTTATTCTCTTCAGCTACTAAAACAGAAGAGTGTGCCCAAATAATGTCTATTCACGTTTATGACCTTAATAGAATATTGATACAGAGGGAGAGAGGATCCAGGGAATGGGGTGTGTGTGTGTGTGTGTGTGTGTGTGTCGGGCAAAAGTTTACTGGTGAGGGTGTAACCTAGCTCCACTAACTTCAACAGCTATCATGAGAATTGACTGACTCTGAGACACACAAAACTGCCCAAAGAAAGCTAAGTAAAAATCAAATCTAGTGGAATTTTCTTCTTTATTTTCTAATTTCACCTCTTCAGTGGGCATCTTCATGATTCCTGAGAGGTTCTGAAGGCTAAAATTACCAACACATGCTTATTTTCCTGTGTCAGCCCTTAATTTTGGCCTTTTTATCTCTTTAAGACCTTGGGTTCAGACATAAACCATAAAGTGCTTGGGGTGACCAAATGTGAACTTCTGCTATTTGCCATCATTTGATGTAATTTCAGTGTCAACTTGTTCACTTTTAAAATGTCAGTAACACTTATTCAGACTGAATCAAACAAACTTTGGGTTGTCAGGGCATTCTAAAAGATCACAGAATGAGCTAAATATGTATTGGTATATGCTCCAAAGAACAGCAAAGAAAAGAACATTATCACTGAGATGTTAGGAGCCATAAAAATGTGTAATAGTTTGGGCAACTAAACTCTCTACCCCAAACTCAAAGACTATATATATATATATATATATATCAAGGTCAGCAAATAAAAACTCATGAATGGAGTTACCCTAGTGGTCCAGTGAGTAAAGAGTCTGCCTTGCAATGTAAGGAGCACTGATTTGATCCCTGGCCCAGGAGGATCTCATGTGCCACCGACAGGCAGGGCGTGTGTGTCCAATTGCGTGCCGGTGCTGTGTGGCACATACGCCAGGAGCCGGTGCACTGTAGCGACAGAGGCCGCTGCAGTGGGAGGCCCACACATGCCAAATAATAAAGATCAATGAAAATAAATAAATAGCACTGAAAAAAATAAAAAAAACTTCACGAATGTAACAGAGACGGATAGGAGAAGGAACTTCAAAAGCTACTTAATCCATCCTCCATCTCCCGTGTGTGTTCTGAATAAGGTGGTAGAATAGACATTTGCCTTATCCAAACCTTTTAAACATCCATTCTAAAGTTCCTATTCTTCTACCAATGAGTCTTGTTTTCCCAGGCGGAAGAGTCTTTTACAAGCCTCTCTTACAGCTGGGGCACAGGTATTCGGATTTTGCAGATAGGCTAGTCAGAAACACACTCCTGAGATGTCTTTTAGGAAAGGGGTGTGAAGTGGGCAGAATTACATGAAGGTGGCAAAGGGCATAAAGAGAGCTGGTTCTCAGAGCCAGCAACAGTAGCCATCTAAGCAGATGCTCTCAGACTCAGAGGCTCTGCCATAAGCTATCTGCCTGGGGACTATGGCTGAAGCGTTTCCTCTAGATGCACCTGATCTATAATATGAATTTAGTTCCTGGCTAACCAGTGAGAGTTGAACTCTTTCTCCTCTTGAACAATGTGAATATTTCTTTTTTTAAAGTGCATTTTACTGGAATTAAATTTTTTAATTAATTTATTTATTTTTGGCTGCACCAGGTCTTTGTTGCTGCTCAAGGGCTACTCTCTAGTTATAGTGTGCAAACTTCTCATTGTGATGGCTTCTTTTTTGCAGAGCATGGGCTCTAGAGTATATGATCTCAGTAGTTGTGGCTCACAGGCTTAGTTGCCTAGCAGGATGCAGAATCTTCCTGAACCAAGGATCAAATTTGTGTACCGTACCCTACATTGTCAGGTGAATTCTTAACCACTGAACCACTAGGGAAGACCTGGATACCTCTTAATACCTTTCATAAAGTTCCTTTCACCTTAAATGAGATAGACTGGGTTTTATTTTTTGCTACTAAAGGATCATTACCTTTAAATGCAAGTTGCAAACAGTTGATTTTCTAAAGCTATATCAGGATAATGACAACAAAGATGATATTCTGGTCTTGTCCACCATGTCAATTTTGCCCATAACTATTTTTCCTTTGAAACCACTACTTGAAATGCACCCAGCTTCTTAGCTCTGCTGGCTTCATTCATTTGTGTATCCATTCAACTGTGATGTAGTGAACATCTATAATGCTTATTGAGTGTCTAACATCCAATGAATAATGATGGCTGAAACTCTGTCCTTGAATTCAAGAAACTTCCAGGGCTAAAAGTTAACTAGGAGACAAATATATATGACACAATGATTTCATACAATTAGTGTTACAGTGCAAATGAGCACAGGCCACTGGGGGAACAGAGAGAAGGATAACACATTTAGCACAAAGTTAGGAGGTGAGAAATGTTGCCCAGTCACATTTGACTCTTTGCAATTTCGTGGACTGATATTTTATGGAGGCAAGAATAAAGAGAGCTGGTTCTCAGAGCCAGCAACAGTAGCCATCTAAGCAGATGCTCTCAGACTCAGAGGCTCTGCCATAAGCTATCTGCCTGGGGACTATGGCTGAAGCGTTTCCTCTAGATGCACCTGATCTATAATATGAATTTAGTTCCTGGCTAACCAGTGAGAGTTGAACTCTTTCTCCTCTTGAACAATGTGAATATTTCTTTTTTTAAAGTGCATTTTACTGGAATTAAATTTTTTAATTAATTTATTTATTTTTGGCTGCACCAGGTCTTTGTTGCTGCTCAAGGGCTACTCTCTAGTTATAGTGTGCAAACTTCTCATTGTGATGGCTTCTTTTTTGCAGAGCATGGGCTCTAGAGTATATGATCTCAGTAGTTGTGGCTCACAGGCTTAGTTGCCTAGCAGGATGCAGAATCTTCCTGAACCAAGGATCAAATTTGTGTACCGTACCCTACATTGTCAGGTGAATTCTTAACCACTGAACCACTAGGGAAGACCTGGATACCTCTTAATACCTTTCATAAAGTTCCTTTCACCTTAAATGAGATAGACTGGGTTTTATTTTTTGCTACTAAAGGATCATTACCTTTAAATGCAAGTTGCAAACAGTTGATTTTCTAAAGCTATATCAGGATAATGACAACAAAGATGATATTCTGGTCTTGTCCACCATGTCAATTTTGCCCATAACTATTTTTCCTTTGAAACCACTACTTGAAATGCACCCAGCTTCTTAGCTCTGCTGGCTTCATTCATTTGTGTATCCATTCAACTGTGATGTAGTGAACATCTATAATGCTTATTGAGTGTCTAACATCCAATGAATAATGATGGCTGAAACTCTGTCCTTGAATTCAAGAAACTTCCAGGGCTAAAAGTTAACTAGGAGACAAATATATATGACACAATGATTTCATACAATTAGTGTTACAGTGCAAATGAGCACAGGCCACTGGGGGAACAGAGAGAAGGATAACACATTTAGCACAAAGTTAGGAGGTGAGAAATGTTGCCCAGTCATATTTGACTCTTTGCAATTTCGTGGACTGTAGCTTCCCAGGTTCCCTTTGTCCATGGAATTCTCCAGGCAAGAATACTAGAGTGGATTGTTATGCACTTCTCCAGGAGGCTTTCCCTACCCAAGAATAGAACCCAGATCTCTCACATTGCAGGCAGATTCTTAACCATCTGAGCCACCTTGGAAGCTAATGAATTGATCGGGAGAGATAAATGTAGAAGTGGATGATTGACAGAAGTAAGGAACAGCATATGCAAAGTCTTAATTCCATGGAAAAAGCACTGTGCACCTGAGAAAGTACAAGGCATGCAGTGCACCTGGAACTTTAGCAAAATGGGATGTGAAGTGAAACTAACAGAGAAGTCAAGAACATCATCCCATATTGAGAAGGTTATTAGTAATGGGAAGTCATAGGGGAACAAAGACTCTAAGGCTGGAACATACACCCCAAGTGAAACAGGAAGAAGAGAATAATGATGTTACAATGAGTTTTAAAGGAATTTTTGTTTTATTCTTGTCTGACTGATTATAAGAGCTTATCACTTTTTCTACAATGTGCAAAAGAATTAGGGGCATATGAGTGCCTCTATGTAAGATACTAAAGTCAACCTCTTTTTTTTTTTTTTAATCTTAATCAGCCAGGGGTCTTAAGTGTATGTATATAAGGTTGTGAGAAGAAAGTAGTGGGCTTCCCTTCATTTCAGATAACATTGACTGGATTTCTCTGCTGAAATAATGCCTTAGTAGTTTGCCCTCCAGGGTAAAGCTCAGTGCCTTAGAAATTAGCACAAAATCATATTTATATGGGTCTTTATAACTCCCCATGTACAAAGACTCTGCTATTTTGACTTAAAATGCAGAGCAAAATCTCAACCGATTCCTATTCCTTCTCTCTAAGACTCACCTTCCTAACTAAGAAATAATTTCTTCTTAGGTCCCAAATCTCAAGTCAGGCATTATGACGTTCTTCACTTACTGTATGTTATCCTACAAAGATATCAAGTCTTCCCTTCACTCTGTGTTGTCATAGTAGGTCACATCCCTTATTCTTGAAACTTACCTCTTTGTCACTTGTTTCTTCCTAACACCCCTTATGAAATAAGTAAAATCTGGAGTCATCCTGAGCAACAGTGATAGTGAAACTTGGAACTCTCTCTTGTATTCAGCCATTGCAAAGGGTCGGACACAACTGAAGTGACTTAGCATCCATGCACATACTCAATTAAGGGTTTTCCTGATGGCTCAGATGGTAAAGAATATGCCTGCAATGTGGGAGATCTGGGTTCTATTCTTGGGTAGGGAAAGCCTCCTGGAGAAGTGAAAGGCAACCTACTCCATTATTCTCACCTGGAGAATTCCATGGGCAGAGGAGCCTAGAGGGCTTTAGCCTATGGGGTCACAAAGAATCAGAGGTGAATGAGCAACTAACAAACACACACACATACATACTCAATTAAATACATACCAAATTGTTTTCCTTTGGGGGCAAAGCTGCTCTAAATAACTCTGGGAGAGATGTGTCTATTGTTAATAGACTCAGAATTTCTTTTTATATGTATCACAGAGAAGCATTAAAGTTCCATTCACAACCTTTTACTTTTTACTTTTTTGTCACTGGCAAATTCATTGAAAAAATATTTTGCTGCATTATTTTAAACTGATCAAAATAATGTGTCCTTTATCCAAATTTGTACTCAGAATTTTATTTAAGTGATCCTCTTGCATGGCAATGAATTATAACTTGGAGATCAGTAACAATTACACTAAATAGAGAATGAAAAACGTAACCATTTTTTTATACCAATGAGATTGAACCTTCCTATAGGCCAATGATGTTCCCAGAACAGCAGCATTGATAATATGTGGAACTTATTGGAAATGGAATATTATTTATCTTCACACAAGACTGGCTGAATCAGAAGTTCTGAACGTGTTGACCAGAAATATGTATCTTAACAAGCCTTCCAGGTGATGGCATGAGCACCCAAGTTTAAGACTTAAGCTGGAAAATTACTTTGTACTACAAAGATATCAAGTTTCTTCTTAGGTCCCAAATCTCAAGTCAGGCATTATGACGTTCTTCACTTACTGTATGTTATCCTACAAAGATATCAAGTCTTCCCTTCACTCTGTGTTGTCATAGTAGGTCACATCCCTTATTCTTGAAACTTACCTCTTTGTCACTTGTTTCTTCCTAACACCCCTTATGAAATAAGTAAAATCTGGAGTCATCCTGAGCAACAGTGATAGTGAAACTTGGAACTCTCTCTTGTATTCAGCCATTGCAAAGGGTCGGACACAACTGAAGTGACTTAGCATCCATGCACATACTCAATTAAGGGTTTTCCTGATGGCTCAGATGGTAAAGAATATGCCTGCAATGTGGGAGATCTGGGTTCTATTCTTGGGTAGGGAAAGCCTCCTGGAGAAGTGAAAGGCAACCTACTCCATTATTCTCACCTGGAGAATTCCATGGGCAGAGGAGCCTAGAGGGCTTTAGCCTATGGGGTCACAAAGAATCAGAGGTGAATGAGCAACTAACAAACACACACACATACATACTCAATTAAATACATACCAAATTGTTTTCCTTTGGGGGCAAAGCTGCTCTAAATAACTCTGGGAGAGATGTGTCTATTGTTAATAGACTCAGAATTTCTTTTTATATGTATCACAGAGAAGCATTAAAGTTCCATTCACAACCTTTTACTTTTTACTTTTTTGTCACTGGCAAATTCATTGAAAAAATATTTTGCTGCATTATTTTAAACTGATCAAAATAATGTGTCCTTTATCCAAATTTGTACTCAGAATTTTATTTAAGTGATCCTCTTGCATGGCAATGAATTATAACTTGGAGATCAGTAACAATTACACTAAATAGAGAATGAAAAACGTAACCATTTTTTTATACCAATGAGATTGAACCTTCCTATAGGCCAATGATGTTCCCAGAACAGCAGCATTGATAATATGTGGGAACTTATTGGAAATGGAATATTATTTATCTTCACACAAGACTGGCTGAATCAGAAGTTCTGAACGTGTTGACCAGAAATATGTATCTTAACAAGCCTTCCAGGTGATGGCATGAGCACCCAAGTTTAAGACTTAAGCTATGGAAACATTACCCTAATGATCCTCAAATGTTCAACCTTAAAGTAACTTACCTCACAAAAGAATACAAATAGTCGTGTAAAATGATACAACTTCATTAAAATTAAATAAATGAATATGTTATTTTATGATTTATTAATTAAACTAGAAAGGATTTTTGAAAATCATGTCAATGTTGGTGAGGAAGTAGATGTTGGTGGAAGTGTAAATTTGTTCACATTCTGGATGGCAAGTTAACAATGATCAAAAACTTTTAAATTATCTGTAACTTCTCACACAGAATTTCCAATTCTAGGAATTCAATGAGAGGAAGTAAGATGAAAAACTTCAGTTCTGAAATTAACTGGACTTGGAAACAAAGATTCCTTTCACTTATTAGCTTCTAACCTTGGGGGTAATTTCTTTAAACTCTCTAAGTTTCAGTCTTTTGGTCTGTGAAATGGGGTTAATTATGACAGCTAACTCATAAACTCATAAAAGAAAATGTAATGTATATAGCTAGGGTTATTGGATAAGATATGGAACATCCAATTACATTACAGATAAGCAATGAGAATTTCATTTCAGATAAACAGTGAGAAGGTTTTTATATAAATATGCCTTAATTATTTTGAGACACATATATATACCGAAAATGTTCATTATTACCTGAAATTCAAATAAGGATCCTGTACTTTTATTTCAAAATATGGAAACTCTACCTATCATATATTAGGCATTCAATAAATATTAGCTACTCACTTACTTTGTATTTTCACTTGAAAAACTGATAAACTGGTGACAAGGAAGTTTGTCAATTTTAAATTGAAATTAGCAGCTCTGTGAAACTGGGAAAAGGTTTAGTTTTTATAAAAACATCATGATATGCAGATGAATGTGCTGAAATACAATCTTAGGATGCCTCATATCTAGAAATACTCCTGAGTAATCAAAGACATTCAGTGTGGGGCTCTGAATTGAAAGAGAACTGTTTTAAGCATAAAGAAGCTTAAGCACATGTTTACAGTTTGGAGCTAAGATGGCGCCTACAGGGAGGGGTGTGGGAGTGAAAAGAAGCTTAAGCACATTGTTTCAGCTTGGAGCTAAGATGGCGCCTACAGGAAGGGACATGGAAATGAAGGAAGCTTAAGTGCATTGTTTAAAGAAGTTTAAGCACATGTTTGCAGCTAAGATGGCGCCTACAGGAAGAGACAGGGCGTGATCTCAATTGTTAATTGATGGTCAAAATTTCTGATGGGTTCCCTTGGCTTCCACGCTCGTGAATGATTGCTTGGTCTTTAGCTTGATTGGTGTAATCTATAGGAAGTCCCGTGCAAAACCCCCTTCACTTGCCTATAAAAGCTGTGGATCTTCATTAATAAAGCAGAACTACTTCGATGGAACCCCTGTCGCGTCTGATTGTCCCTTGCCTCAGCCGAGGGCTGCGGGCGGACAGTTCAAGATTTGCCTCTCCGAGATCTCCCGGTTCTGCCGGGAGTAATTTTTGAAGTCCCTCGCTGGACCATTAACAGCCATGCTTCAGTTCTGAAATTAACTGGACTTGGAAACAAAGATTCCTTTCACTTATTAGCTTCTAACCTTGGGGGTAATTTCTTTAAACTCTCTAAGTTTCAGTCTTTTGGTCTGTGAAATGGGGTTAATTATGACAGCTAACTCATAAACTCATAAAAGAAAATGTAATGTATATAGCTAGGGTTATTGGATAAGATATGGAACATCCAATTACATTACAGATAAGCAATGAGAATTTCATTTCAGATAAACAGTGAGAAGGTTTTTATATAAATATGCCTTAATTATTTTGAGACACATATATATACCGAAAATGTTCATTATTACCTGAAATTCAAATAAGGATCCTGTACTTTTATTTCAAAATATGGAAACTCTACCTATCATATATTAGGCATTCAATAAATATTAGCTACTCACTTACTTTGTAATTTCTTTTGAAAAAATGATAAACTGGTGACAAGGAAGTTTGTCAATTTTAAATTGAAATTAGCAGCTCTGTGAAACTGGGAAAAGGTTTAGTTTTTATAAAAACATCATGATATGCAGATGAATGTGCTGAAATACAATCTTAGGATGCCTCATATCTAGAAATACTCCTGAGTAATCAAAGACATTCAGTGTGGGGCTCTGAATTGAAAGAGAACTGTTTTAAGCATAAAGAAGCTTAAGCACATGTTTACAGTTTGGAGCTAAGATGGCGCCTACAGGGAGGGGTGTGGGAGTGAAAAGAAGCTTAAGCACATTGTTTCAGCTTGGAGCTAAGATGGCGCCTACAGGAAGGGACATGGAAATGAAGGGAAGCTTAAGTGCATTGTTTAAAGAAGTTTAAGCACATGTTTGCAGCTAAGATGGCGCCTACAGGAAGAGACAGGGCGTGATCTCAATTGTTAATTGATGGTCAAAATTTCTGATTGGTTCCCCTGGCTTCCACGCTCGTGAATGATTGCTTGGTCTTTAGCTTGATTGGTGTAATCTATAGGAAGTCCCGTGCAAAACCCCCTTCACTTGCCTATAAAAGCTGTGGATCTTCATTAATAAAGCAGAACTACTTCGATGGAACCCCTGTCGCGTCTGATTGTCCCTTGCCTCAGCCGAGGGGCTGCGGGGCGGACAGTTCAAGATTTGCCTCTCTCCGAGATCTCCCGGTTCTGCCGGGAGTAATCCCTGCTGCCTTCCCTTTCTGCGGAAGGTCCCCGCAATTCAGTATCTTGGGTTTGAATAAACCCAAATTCACTGGAAAACCTGATTTGTTAAAACATTTGAGCATTCCAGTTCTGCTGCACTATAAGAAAATATTTGCTTATACATGTATCAAAAAACTCCTCTGATAATAGAACAAAATAGAGAATGAAAGTAGGGCTGCTGACTTTGTAAGAAAGAGTAAGAAATGCATGTGCTATCAATTTGTTACTAATAAAATGTAAACATCCTGAAACTTTAAATTGCATTTGATTCAGCAACCAAAAATAAATTCATCTTTTTAAACTCTAAAGTTCTCTCTTTATGCCAATAAAATCTAGTGACTTATAATTATGCTCAAAAATGAATACAGTTTAAAACATAAAATATGAAGCAGAACAGGGGTTACAATTTGCCTTCCCTCACGCTTCCCACCCCACAAGGATTGCCACTGGATGCAGGTGCTGAAAGGGAGTCAGTATAATGTGTTGCCTTCACTATCACAGTGACTGGCTCATGACTGGTGGTGAATGACTGAGTCATTTTGGTGGTCTTCCTGACAGCTGGAGATGCTTCTTTAATCAATTCTGCCTGCCACTGTGAAAGGTACTGACCTACAGGCAGCTAGAAATAACTGAGTGGTGGTTGAATTCACTAGCTACGTGCACATCTGTCTGACGTTGGAGTTGTCCAGAAACTGAGATCCTTTCTTGGCGGGATTGTCTGAGAAGAATCAATGAAAGAAACCCTATTGAAACTTGGTATTGACAATGAGTAGGATTTGGTAAACAAAGACAGGAAAAAAGACATCCTGGGTCAATGAGAGATGCCAAGAGCAAGTCTGTTGGGGATCAATGAATAAAGTGAAGCAACGTGTACTTAGGAGAATAAAGATAAAGCAACTTTGAATCTACTTGAAAGTACTAAGAGAGTATAAATCTCAACGTCCTATGAAAGGAAAACACTAGGGCTTTGTAAACAGATGAGTGATAGATACCAATTAGATTTTCAGAAGGGAAATCCAATGGGAAAACAGAAAATGTGCTATTGGAAAGGGGAATGGAGGCAGAGATATTGGCTAGAACTTCTCTGAAAGGTTTTGACATTAAGAGGTGAGAGATGAGATCTACAAAACAGATAACAGAAATAAAGCAGCCATGATTTGCAACAAGCCAAAGAAAGTGACAGTCACAAAACAATGGTTTATGCTAGGGGCAGAAAGGAATATAGCTTAAAAGGGGGCAATTTGATTTAAAAAAAAATCAATGATGTCGTGGAAATGTCCATTAGCAACCAGAAATGCATAATTGCATTTGAGGAAATCTTAATGATATAGGTAAAAATCTTACAGACCATGGCAGGAAGGGAAAACAGAGTTAGTGAAAAAACATTGGAGAGAAGAGGTGGAAGGGGTACAGTCTATTCCCACTTAATCCCTAAGGTAACTCCTGCTATGAAAGTAGGTGGATGAAATATGAAGCAGTTTAAAACATAAAATATGAAGCAGAACAGGGGTTACAATTTGCCTTCCCTCACGCTTCCCACCCCACAAGGATTGCCACTGGATGCAGGTGCTGAAAGGGAGTCAGTATAATGTGTTGCCTTCACTATCACAGTGACTGGCTCATGACTGGTGGTGAATGACTGAGTCATTTTGGTGGTCTTCCTGACAGCTGGAGATGCTTCTTTAATCAATTCTGCCTGCCACTGTGAAAGGTACTGACCTACAGGCAGCTAGAAATAACTGAGTGGTGGTTGAATTCACTAGCTACGTGCACATCTGTCTGACGTTGGAGTTGTCCAGAAACTGAGATCCTTTCTTGGCGGGATTGTCTGAGAAGAATCAATGAAAGAAACCCTATTGAAACTTGGTATTGACAATGAGTAGGATTTGGTAAACAAAGACAGGAAAAAAGACATCCTGGGTCAATGAGAGATGCCAAGAGCAAGTCTGTTGGGGATCAATGAATAAAGTGAAGCAACGTGTACTTAGGAGAATAAAGATAAAGCAACTTTGAATCTACTTGAAAGTACTAAGAGAGTATAAATCTCAACGTCCTATGAAAGGAAAACACTAGGGCTTTGTAAACAGATGAGTGATAGATACCAATTAGATTTTCAGAAGGGAAATCCAATGGGAAAACAGAAAATGTGCTATTGGAAAGGGGAATGGAGGCAGAGATATTGGCTAGAACTTCTCTGAAAGGTTTTGACATTAAGAGGTGAGAGATGAGATCTACAAAACAGATAACAGAAATAAAGCAGCCATGATTTGCAACAAGCCAAAGAAAGTGACAGTCACAAAACAATGGTTTATGCTAGGGGCAGAAAGGAATATAGCTTAAAAGGGGGCAATTTGATTTAAAAAAAAATCAATGATGTCGTGGAAATGTCCATTAGCAACCAGAAATGCATAATTGCATTTGAGGAAATCTTAATGATATAGGTAAAAATCTTACAGACCATGGCAGGAAGGGAAAACAGAGTTAGTGAAAAAACATTGGAGAGAAGAGGTGGAAGGGGTACAATCTATTCCCACTTAATCCCTAAGGTAACTCCTGCTATGAAAGTAGGTGGATGAAAAAGGAACATTTAAAATAAAGGACCAGGAATTAAGAACAGAGAGGAATAATCAGAGAGGTGAATAAAACTAGCCCAGATTATATCGCATCAGTCAACGTGAGAAAGATAATCACATACGAAGAGTAGCCATAGTCAATACAGCCAGTCAACTACAAAGGAAAAAGGCATTCCAGGTAGGTCAAATGGTGAGAGTAACGAGTCTGAAGTAGTGAATGGGGTGGAAAGATGGTATATTACCTCAAAAAAGAGCATGAAGCTTGAACTCCCAGCAGGGCATGAATACTAGTATGTTTCCATTAAATGGAAATAATAATGATTGGCTGCTGTTGTTTAGTCACTTACTACAGTCTTGTCCAATTCTTTTCCCCATTGGCTGTATGATTTCAGGCTCCACTGTCCATGGGATTTTCCAAGCAAGAAAATTGGAGTGGATTTTTATTTATTTCTCCAGGGGATCTTTCTGACCCAGGGATCAAATCTGTGTCTCCTGAACTGGATGTGAATTCCTTACTGCTAAGACACTAGGGAAGCCCTACAGTGCTGTTATCAGTGAGAATTTAAAGTAAGGTCATCTGAGTCAAACATTCAGAGTATCAATCACTAAGGGTCTGATAGCATCCCTATATATGACATAAAGAGAGCTGCATTTTTCTCATAAAAGAGTGTTGTCTATGACAAGAAAGAACACATTAATTAACCACTTGGATTGGGAAATGGTATGGTGAGCTCTCAGAAACTTCCCACTCTATCCTTGCCAAAGGCCACTCACATCATCTGACTGTTTTGGAGAGGAGAATTTGTAGAGTTTTTACTTTCAAAGTGGGTTGTGCTACTGTGGTCACCTTAGAGAGTATCGCTTCTGTGCTTATTTCTTATCTGGATTCATTGTCCCAGCTAATTAAATGCTAAACAAATATTTAAAGAATGTTGCTTGAGAGGAAAGCAGAAGAAGCCTTCCTGAAACACCCATAGGCTTTAGCCAGGTCCTGATCTCTCTCAATGTTGTCAAAATTAAATGAACAATTGGCCCTCTACATTTATGTTTCCGTATCTGTGGATTCGACCAAATGTAAATAGAAAATAGTCCAATTAAAAGAATAATTCCAGAGTTTCAAAAGGAAAACCTGAATTTCCGATGAATCAGCCATTATTTGTATAGCAATTTAGGCTGTATTCTAGCACAGCTGGAATCAAGATTGCTGGAAGAAATTAAAGATAAAGGGTCGGGGCCCAGATTATATCGCATCAGTCAACGTGAGAAAGATAATCACATACGAAGAGTAGCCATAGTCAATACAGCCAGTCAACTACAAAGGAAAAAGGCATTCCAGGTAGGTCAAATGGTGAGAGTAACGAGTCTGAAGTAGTGAATGGGGTGGAAAGATGGTATATTACCTCAAAAAAGAGCATGAAGCTTGAACTCCCAGCAGGGCATGAATACTAGTATGTTTCCATTAAATGGAAATAATAATGATTGGCTGCTGTTGTTTAGTCACTTACTACAGTCTTGTCCAATTCTTTTCCCCATTGGCTGTATGATTTCAGGCTCCACTGTCCATGGGATTTTCCAAGCAAGAAAATTGGAGTGGATTTTTATTTATTTCTCCAGGGGATCTTTCTGACCCAGGGATCAAATCTGTGTCTCCTGAACTGGATGTGAATTCCTTACTGCTAAGACACTAGGGAAGCCCTACAGTGCTGTTATCAGTGAGAATTTAAAGTAAGGTCATCTGAGTCAAACATTCAGAGTATCAATCACTAAGGGTCTGATAGCATCCCCTATATATGACATAAAGAGAGCTGCATTTTTCTCATAAAAGAGTGTTGTCTATGACAAGAAAGAACACATTAATTAACCACTTGGATTGGGAAATGGTATGGTGAGCTCTCAGAAACTTCCCACTCTATCCTTGCCAAAGGCCACTCACATCATCTGACTGTTTTGGAGAGGAGAATTTGTAGAGTTTTTACTTTCAAAGTGGGTTGTGCTACTGTGGTCACCTTAGAGAGTATCGCTTCTGTGCTTATTTCTTATCTGGATTCATTGTCCCAGCTAATTAAATGCTAAACAAATATTTAAAGAATGTTGCTTGAGAGGAAAGCAGAAGAAGCCTTCCTGAAACACCCATAGGCTTTAGCCAGGTCCTGATCTCTCTCAATGTTGTCAAAATTAAATGAACAATTGGCCCTCTACATTTATGTTTCCGTATCTGTGGATTCGACCAAATGTAAATAGAAAATAGTCCAATTAAAAAGAATAATTCCAGAGTTTCAAAAAGGAAAACCTGAATTTCCGATGAATCAGCCATTATTTGTATAGCAATTTAGGCTGTATTCTAGCACAGCTGGAATCAAGATTGCTGGAAGAAATATCAGTAACCTCAGGTATGCAGATGACACCATTCTTAGGGCAGAAAGCTAAGAGGAACTAAAAAGCATCTTGAAGGTGAAAGAGGAGAGTAAAAAAGCTGGCCAAAAAATCAACATTCAAAATAAGATCATGGCATCTGGTCTTATCACTTCATAGCATATAGATGGGCAAATAAATTTTCTTGGGTTCCAAAATCACTGCAGAAGGTGACTGCCACCATGAAATTAAACAACACTTGTTCCTTGGAAGAAAAGGCATGGCAAACCTACAGACCATATTAAAAAGCTGAGATACCATTTTGCCGACAAAAGTCCAATAAGTTAAAGCTATGGTTTTCCCAGTAGTCATGTATGGATGTGAAAGTTGGGTCATAAATAAACCTGAGTGCAGAAGAACTGATGCTTTTGAACTGTGGTATTGGAGAAGACTCCTGAGAATCCCTTGGACTGCAAGGAGATGAAACCTGTCAATCCTAAAGGAAATGAACCCGAATACTCATTGGAAGGAATGATGCTGAAGCTGAAGCTCCAATACTTTGACCACCTGATGGGAAGTGATGATTCATTGGAAATGAGCCTTATATTGGGGAAAATAGTAGGAAAAATGAGAAGGAGACAGCAGAGGACAAGATGGTTGGATTACATCACTGAGTCAATTGACACAAGCTTGAGCAAGTTCTGGGAGATGGTGAGGACAGGGAAGCCTGGCATACTGCAATCCATAGGGCTGCAAAGAATTGGACATGACTGAGCAACTGAACTGAACTGAACTATGTTGCATTTACAACTATTTACATGATATTTACATTGTACTAGGGATTGTAAGTAATCTAGGAGATGATTTGAAGTAAATGGAAGAATGTGATTATACGCTGTACTACACCATTTTATACAAGGCACTCAAGCATCTTGGATTTTGTTATCTGCATATTCCATGCAGATACCAAGAGACAATTGTATATGAAATGCTGGTGTTTTCCAGGTGGTACAGTGGAATAATTCTGTCTGCCAATACAGAGGACACAAGAGACACAGATTCTATCCCTAAGTTGAGAAGATTCCCCTAGAGAAGAAAATGGGAACTCACTCCAGTATTCTCATATGGCAAATTCCATGGACAGAGGGGCCTGGTGGGCTATAGTCCATAGGATTGCAAAGATTCAGACATGATTTAGCGACTAAACGACAGCTAATGAGTACCCTGTCTAATAAGTGGTACCCAATAATTTCAAAAGTGTGGTCCAACTAAAGTGGATATGCCAGGGATCTTTGTAAAACATCCCTGAGAGACAAAGATTAAAACAGAGGTTTAGAAGGATGTATGAAAGGCTTTCATGTCAGACCAATGAGTGAAGACACTGAATTTAAGAGGTTTTGAATATGCATTTCAGTCTCGAAAAGCTCGGTTTTAATCTCAGCTGACCATTGACTAACAGGGTACACTTGAACTTCTCTGGGCATGGTTCCTACCTAGCCTGTAAATCTTTGCCGACAAAAGTCCAATAAGTTAAAGCTATGGTTTTCCCAGTAGTCATGTATGGATGTGAAAGTTGGGTCATAAATAAACCTGAGTGCAGAAGAACTGATGCTTTTGAACTGTGGTATTGGAGAAGACTCCTGAGAATCCCTTGGACTGCAAGGAGATGAAACCTGTCAATCCTAAAGGAAATGAACCCGAATACTCATTGAAGGAATGATGCTGAAGCTGAAGCTCCAATACTTTGACCACCTGATGGGAAGTGATGATTCATTGGAAATGAGCCTTATATTGGGGAAAATAGTAGGAAAAATGAGAAGGAGACAGCAGAGGACAAGATGGTTGGATTACATCACTGAGTCAATTGACACAAGCTTGAGCAAGTTCTGGGAGATGGTGAGGACAGGGAAGCCTGGCATACTGCAATCCATAGGGCTGCAAAGAATTGGACATGACTGAGCAACTGAACTGAACTGAACTATGTTGCATTTACAACTATTTACATGATATTTACATTGTACTAGGGATTGTAAGTAATCTAGGAGATGATTTGAAGTAAATGGAAGAATGTGATTATACGCTGTACTACACCATTTTATACAAGGCACTCAAGCATTTTGGGATTTTGTTATCTGCATATTCCATGCAGATACCAAGAGACAATTGTATATGAAATGCTGGTGTTTTCCAGGTGGTACAGTGGAATAATTCTGTCTGCCAATACAGAGGACACAAGAGACACAGATTCTATCCCTAAGTTGAGAAGATTCCCCTAGAGAAGAAAATGGGAACTCACTCCAGTATTCTCATATGGCAAATTCCATGGACAGAGGGGCCTGGTGGGCTATAGTCCATAGGATTGCAAAGATTCAGACATGATTTAGCGACTAAACGACAGCTAATGAGTACCCTGTCTAATAAGTGGTACCCAATAATTTCAAAAGTGTGGTCCAACTAAAGTGGATATGCCAGGGATCTTTGTAAAACATCCCTGAGAGACAAAGATTAAAACAGAGGTTTAGAAGGATGTATGAAAGGCTTTCATGTCAGACCAATGAGTGAAGACACTGAATTTAAGAGGTTTTGAATATGCATTTCAGTCTCGAAAAGCTCGGTTTTAATCTCAGCTGACCATTGACTAACAGGGTACACTTGAACTTCTCTGGGCATGGTTCCTACCTAGCCTGTAAATCAAAATGCTACTTCATAAGTTTATTGTGGCACCCACCAGCAAGCAATCAGATGGCACTGCAGTATGGTAAAAACCAAAATGAAAGGTGTTAGAAAGGAAATGAATAATGGAAAATGAAATCAATGTTTACATAATGAGTGCCAGCAAAAGTAGCTGCAGAGAGAAGTGGGATCCAACAGCTGACTTCCATGCTGATCTCCCTGCCTCCCTTTACCTCTCTTCCTTTCTTCCTTTTTCTTTATTAATGCAGGAAGAACTACTTTTCATAGCAGAGTAGACATCACTGGCACAGTTAATGAAAGGATAATAAGCATGAAAGTGTTAGTTGTGCCCAACTCTGCAACCCACACCCCATGAACTATAGCCTACCAGGCTTCACTGTCCATGAAATTCTCCAGACAAGAATACTGGAGTAGGTTGTTATACCCTTCTCCAGGGTATCTTTCTAATCCAGGGATTGAACTCAGGTTTCCTGCATTGCAAGCAGATTCTTTACCATCTTAGCCACCAGGAAGCCCTAACAAATATAAATCCCATTATAAATAAAGTTTTTTGCTGAGAGGGATGCTTTCTCTCCTCCTTCATATATAGAAAATAGCATTAAAGTGCATTTATATAGGCCATTAAATATATGATTTCCCAAATATTTGAGTTTTTTTCTTTTCATAGACCTATTTTTGTGTTTTATTTTTAATGAAATCTAGGTTTCTATCTCTAAGCTACCAAATTCATTTCTTAACTGATGGCTATAAGTAAATCTATGTCTAAGGCTGGCTGGAAACAGAATCCCTGATAAACACTAAAGCCCTTTGAGATGATGTCACAGGAACTCATGTTTCTACCAAAGATCTGTTCATGGGGAAACATTTTAAGGCAAAGGAATACATGGAGACTGAGTGATATTGTGATAAAATTCTACAAAGAAAAGGGGAAATGGTTAAAACAGAGGTTTAGAAGGATGTATGAAAGGCTTTCATGTCAGACCAATGAGTGAAGACACTGAATTTAAGAGGTTTTGAATATGCATTTCAGTCTCGAAAAGCTCGGTTTTAATCTCAGCTGACCATTGACTAACAGGGTACACTTGAACTTCTCTGGGCATGGTTCCTACCTAGCCTGTAAATCAAAATGCTACTTCATAAGTTTATTGTGGCACCCACCAGCAAGCAATCAGATGGCACTGCAGTATGGTAAAAACCAAAATGAAAGGTGTTAGAAAGGAAATGAATAATGGAAAATGAAATCAATGTTTACATAATGAGTGCCAGCAAAAGTAGCTGCAGAGAGAAGTGGGATCCAACAGCTGACTTCCATGCTGATCTCCCTGCCTCCCTTTACCTCTCTTCCTTTCTTCCTTTTTCTTTATTAATGCAGGAAGAACTACTTTTCATAGCAGAGTAGACATCACTGGCACAGTTAATGAAAGGATAATAAGCATGAAAGTGTTAGTTGTGCCCAACTCTGCAACCCACACCCCATGAACTATAGCCTACCAGGCTTCACTGTCCATGAAATTCTCCAGACAAGAATACTGGAGTAGGTTGTTATACCCTTCTCCAGGGTATCTTTCTAATCCAGGGATTGAACTCAGGTTTCCTGCATTGCAAGCAGATTCTTTACCATCTTAGCCACCAGGAAGCCCTAACAAATATAAATCCCATTATAAATAAAGTTTTTTGCTGAGAGGGATGCTTTCTCTCCTCCTTCATATATAGAAAATAGCATTAAAGTGCATTTATATAGGCCATTAAATATATGATTTCCCAAATATTTGAGTTTTTTTCTTTTCATAGACCTATTTTTGTGTTTTATTTTTAATGAAATCTAGGTTTCTATCTCTAAGCTACCAAATTCATTTCTTAACTGATGGCTATAAGTAAATCTATGTCTAAGGCTGGCTGGAAACAGAATCCCTGATAAACACTAAAGCCCTTTGAGATGATGTCACAGGAACTCATGTTTCTACCAAAGATCTGTTCATGGGGAAACATCCCTCTGAAGGCAAAGGAATACATGGAGACTGAGTGATATTGTGATCTTCAGAAAAGATCATTCTATTGCAAGAAATGTCCAGTAATCAGTGGATTGTTTCCCTGCTGCATTTTCCATTCTTGCTTATGTATGTATATAAATTATAGAAAAATACATATTTTATTGTAGTCAAGAAAATGGAGATGCTTGGATTTTAAAGCCACCAGGAATATTCCACCCTCTCCAACCTCCTTCCTTTCCCATCCTCATTATCCTCACCTCTGCACGACACCAGGTAATTATTGACACCAATGATGAATAGGAGGATAGGTTTTCCTGCTGCCTCTTTTCACCTTATCCCATCTCAACAACTTCGCACAAACACTCTCTGGATCAGTGATGTGATTTCTAAGAAAAGTCACTATTCTTCTATTAAAAGGAAAATGTTCTAGTTTCATGCATCTATAAGCAAGAAATGGGTGACAATCCCCGAAGATTTGGGGTGATTTCCATTTTAATCAAGCAGCATAAACTATTAATGTTTACTCTTACTCTTAAATTTATAATAGCAGATTAAATAGTAATATTGCTATCTGGCAAAACAGATACTGCAGTGCCAGTTGCCCTGAAATTGCATTAATAGATAATATAGTGGTTGTATTGGTCTTTTACATTTCTACTTTCATTGGTATTTTAAAGTCATTAACCTAAACTGTTTCTATTAAGAGAAAAAGAAACATGTTATTACAAATTATTGTGTTTTGGCTTACTAACATTTTTCTTTTCATAGACCTATTTTTGTGTTTTATTTTTAATGAAATCTAGGTTTCTATCTCTAAGCTACCAAATTCATTTCTTAACTGATGGCTATAAGTAAATCTATGTCTAAGGCTGGCTGGAAACAGAATCCCTGATAAACACTAAAGCCCTTTGAGATGATGTCACAGGAACTCATGTTTCTACCAAAGATCTGTTCATGGGGAAACATCCCTCTGAAGGCAAAGGAATACATGGAGACTGAGTGATATTGTGATCTTCAGAAAAGATCATTCTATTGCAAGAAATGTCCAGTAATCAGTGGATTGTTTCCCTGCTGCATTTTCCATTCTTGCTTATGTATGTATATAAATTATAGAAAAATACATATTTTATTGTAGTCAAGAAAATGGAGATGCTTGGATTTTAAAGCCACCAGGAATATTCCACCCTCTCCAACCTCCTTCCTTTCCCATCCTCATTATCCTCACCTCTGCACGACACCAGGTAATTATTGACACCAATGATGAATAGGAGGATAGGTTTTCCTGCTGCCTCTTTTCACCTTATCCCATCTCAACAACTTCGCACAAACACTCTCTGGATCAGTGATGTGATTTCTAAGAAAAGTCACTATTCTTCTATTAAAAGGAAAATGTTCTAGTTTCATGCATCTATAAGCAAGAAATGGGTGACAATCCCCGAAGATTTGGGGTGATTTCCATTTTAATCAAGCAGCATAAACTATTAATGTTTACTCTTACTCTTAAATTTATAATAGCAGATTAAATAGTAATATTGCTATCTGGCAAAACAGATACTGCAGTGCCAGTTGCCCTGAAATTGCATTAATAGATAATATAGTGGTTGTATTGGTCTTTTACATTTCTACTTTCATTGGTATTTTAAAGTCATTAACCTAAACTGTTTCTATTAAGAGAAAAAGAAACATGTTATTACAAATTATTGTGTTTTGGCTTAACTGCAAAAATATGCATTTTGTTTCTTTATATAATCTACTTGTTTGAAAAATATTTTGTGAAATGATTTTTTTAACTACACATGACAGTCAGGTTTAGATTAATTGAAATAGTGGTTTCACAAGACCAGAAAGTGTAAAAATGTATCTTATTTCTTACCTAACTTCAAACAGAATTACATTTACATCACCTCAGGTGGAGAAAACCCTTCTTCCTTTAAAGGATTCTGAGTATACTTTCTTGTCTCATTTTCCTCATCTTGTAAAGGAGATAAAGTTGCTATCATAAAAATGAAAAATTAAGGAAATTACATGTCACTTAGCACACTGCCTAGTGAATAATGGCTGTTCAATATAACTACTATTTTCTCATTTTTAAAGAAATCTAATATTTATATACAAGTATAAATGAAAAGAATTTCAGGACATAAACTAGAATGCATTTCCCTATAGACCCATTCATTCCAGGTTGCATAATCTTTTTCACCAACATTTCTGGAGCACCACACTATCTGCTGGCACTAGGAATAAAGACAAAAAGCAGTGTGGCTGTGACATCATGGGCCTTGCATTGTTTTACACCACAGCAGCATGCAACGTGGAGCATGTTTCTGTAGGCTAGTTACACTAAAATCTTATATAAGAATGGTTTGGAGAGTTACAATATTAGAACGTAAACACTGATGTAGCAAAAAATGCTGTGTATAAGTTTTTTTGGTGTATTTGTGTAAGTTAAATGTTTATCTTCCTCATAAAATGAGGAAATAAAATCTTGACTTACTGCAAAATGAACAGGGTATGAAGAATGCACAAATCACATTTCAATACATGTTACCTTTTCCAAACATGTTTAATGGTTAAATTCACAAAGCTTGAAATCTGTAACCAAAGATTCTTACTTTCAGCATAGCAAATTATATAAGCAGAGAAATAACCACAAAAGCTATCCTTATTTTATATAACAATAAACATATGAAATGCCAAGATTGCCCAGCAGCTGATGAATAACCACCGTGGATTGGAGATAAAACATTCTTCCAATGCTAAGATGGATAAAACAAACAAACATGCAAACAAACAAAAACATCAAACAGAACAATACAAGCACAGTAGAAGGTGCGGTAGGATACACAAATAAATCAGTTAGAGCTCCTGAAGAGAAAAATCGCTTTGGAAATATAAACAAAATAAAAAGAAAGCATGTCCATTAAAAAGAAAAAATGTCACTTGAGACTGCAAAACAGGGGAATTAAGCGTCCTACCTAAAGCCATGACTCTGTTTCCACCATGAAAGATTTCTTACTTTAACTTGTCTAAACAAGAAAATTTGTTTTCCTCTTCGTATTAGTATTTGTTCTGTATTTGTATAATATGTAACTCAATGGGAAACAGAAGCTTATTATCTATCCTTCTTCTGCAGGGAGGTTTGTGTGGTTTCATTCTTTATTTTGATAACTGTGTCATCAACAATATCACCAATAAATACAATTTATTATAGCTCTATGGGCAGAAATCATACTGTTACACATGGATTCCTCAACTGAAAATTTTTAAATTGTTCATATCCAGTGAATATGTCCAGAATTCTGAGAAATAATATTGTCATCCATTTACTAAAGGACTTATAACCACTGCCTCTGCACCAGGCACTCTGTTTAGTGTGAAAACAAATCAAGTTTACAGTCAATTGGTGAAGAGGGACATTAAGCAATGTGAAATCTTAAAGACTATAATTAAGTTATAGCAGAAGAATATCTAACTGGCTTCGGAAAACATTAGCAATACTCTTCTAAATGTACAGCCTCATAATAGTGATAGAAAGCAGGGTTCCATAAATAAGAATTATTTGTTGGCGGAAGAAAACAGGGCAGAAAAGAAACGCAATCTTGGAGGGAAATACCTTGGAGGGAAATCAACAAAGATAAAATAGCCAAAGTAATTATTTTGTGACTTTCTTTGGACTTTTGGATCTGAAACACTCCTTAAAAATCGCACTAATGTGTTATTTTTGTGATGTGGTTTTGGATAGACCATACATCAGGGACATTTTAGACTCCCTGTTAGTATGACATTACCTTTTTTCCAGAAGTTCCTGTGCTCTTCATAAAGGAAAGCATGAATAATCTTTGTAACCAGATCTATTTCCCTCATTTCCTGTTTTACAAAAAGTTTCTTTAGAGAAATAAATTGAAGTCATTAATAGCTTTACTGAGTATATATCTTGAAGAGTGATCGATTAGTTATAAAGGGTCTCAGATGCACATTTTGCATCTTTCTTTATCTTTTAATAAAGCTGGGTATTCCTGTGACACCAGGAAGACCATTTGTCCAGGGCACTGAGTCAACCAAAGAGAGAAGGAAGCATGACTTCAGACTGCAAAACAGGGGATTTGCCTACCTAAAGCCATGACTCTGTTTCCACCATGAAAGATTTCTTACTTTAACTTGTCTAAACAAGAAAATTTGTTTTCCTCTTCGTATTAGTATTTGTTCTGTATTTGTATAATATGTAACTCAATGGGAAACAGAAGCTTATTATCTATCCTTCTTCTGCAGGGAGGTTTGTGTGGTTTCATTCTTTATTTTGATAACTGTGTCATCAACAATATCACCAATAAATACAATTTATTATAGCTCTATGGGCAGAAATCATACTGTTACACATGGATTCCTCAACTGAAAATTTTTAAATTGTTCATATCCAGTGAATATGTCCAGAATTCTGAGAAATAATATTGTCATCCATTTACTAAAGGACTTATAACCACTGCCTCTGCACCAGGCACTCTGTTTAGTGTGAAAACAAATCAAGTTTACAGTCAATTGGTGAAGAGGGACATTAAGCAATGTGAAATCTTAAAGACTATAATTAAGTTATAGCAGAAGAATATCTAACTGGCTTCGGAAAACATTAGCAATACTCTTCTAAATGTACAGCCTCATAATAGTGATAGAAAGCAGGGTTCCATAAATAAGAATTATTTGTTGGCGGAAGAAAACAGGGCAGAAAAGAAACGCAATCTTGGAGGGAAATACCTTGGAGGGAAATCAACAAAGATAAAATAGCCAAAGTAATTATTTTGTGACTTTCTTTGGACTTTTGGATCTGAAACACTCCTTAAAAATCGCACTAATGTGTTATTTTTGTGATGTGGTTTTGGATAGACCATACATCAGGGACATTTTAGACTCCCTGTTAGTATGACATTACCTTTTTTCCAGAAGTTCCTGTGCTCTTCATAAAGGAAAGCATGAATAATCTTTGTAACCAGATCTATTTCCCTCATTTCCTGTTTTACAAAAAGTTTCTTTAGAGAAATAAATTGAAGTCATTAATAGCTTTACTGAGTATATATCTTGAAGAGTGATCGATTAGTTATAAAGGGTCTCAGATGCACATTTTGCATCTTTCTTTATCTTTTAATAAAGCTGGGTATTCCTGTGACACCAGGAAGACCATTTGTCCAGGGCACTGAGTCAACCAAAGAGAGAAGGAAGCATGACTTCAGAACAGTTACACAAAAAGACAATATGTAGAGTCTCCTCAGTTACCACTCTTTCTGTGCAAGTCACATCTCATTTTATAGCACTTTGTTACTAATTATTATAAAGAAACACAAGAAATACAAAAACAATAAATCAGATTAGAGAAATCTTATACAGTCATCATGGTTCCTATATAAGGAAGTCAACAGAAGCAACTAAAACATTATATGTTAACACCCATTTATTTCATCTATGCATGCCAACCACACTCTGTTGTTAAGAGTCATTCCCAATGACAAAAATACTGGAAGTATTATTTAGCAACATGTGTGTGAGATAAGATCATCCCTAAACAGTCTTCCAGTCTCTTCTCTGTGTCACATTTCTTTCCTAAATCACCAACTTTTCCATCCCTTTGACCTCATCTCCTAGACCATGAGCTGCCAACACACTTCAGACTCTGCCTTTAAGATACAAGAGCTTCCCTGGTGACTCAGTGGTGAAGAATTTGCCTGCAAATTCAGGGGATGCAGGAAGTGTGGGATCCATCACTGGGTTGGGTAGATCTCCTGGAGTAGGAAATGGCAGCCTACTCCATTATTCTTGCTTAGAGAACTCTGTGGACAGAGGAGACTGGTAGGCTACTGTCCACTGGGCTGCGGAGTAAGACACAACTGAGCAACTCAGCACACACACACACACACACACAACTCTTAAGCCACTGCTCCCTGTCACTATTGCTTCCACTCATGTTTGTGACTACAGCACCAACATCAGTCATCTCTTTAGCTTCTGCTTCCTTTGGGCCATGTCTCAGCCCAACACATCTCTTCCACATCTCACATACCTCCTTCAACTGTATGACAGTTTTCTTCTCAACTATGGTCACTGTCTTTAAAATTTTAAAGGAAAGCATGAATAATCTTTGTAACCAGATCTATTTCCCTCATTTCCTGTTTTACAAAAAGTTTCTTTAGAGAAATAAATTGAAGTCATTAATAGCTTTACTGAGTATATATCTTGAAGAGTGATCGATTAGTTATAAAGGGTCTCAGATGCACATTTTGCATCTTTCTTTATCTTTTAATAAAGCTGGGTATTCCTGTGACACCAGGAAGACCATTTGTCCAGGGCACTGAGTCAACCAAAGAGAGAAGGAAGCATGACTTCAGAACAGTTACACAAAAAGACAATATGTAGAGTCTCCTCAGTTACCACTCTTTCTGTGCAAGTCACATCTCATTTTATAGCACTTTGTTACTAATTATTATAAAGAAACACAAGAAATACAAAAACAATAAATCAGATTAGAGAAATCTTATACAGTCATCATGGTTCCTATATAAGGAAGTCAACAGAAGCAACTAAAACATTATATGTTAACACCCATTTATTTCATCTATGCATGCCAACCACACTCTGTTGTTAAGAGTCATTCCCAATGACAAAAATACTGGAAGTATTATTTAGCAACATGTGTGTGAGATAAGATCATCCCTAAACAGTCTTCCAGTCTCTTCTCTGTGTCACATTTCTTTCCTAAATCACCAACTTTTCCATCCCTTTGACCTCATCTCCTAGACCATGAGCTGCCAACACACTTCAGACTCTGCCTTTAAGATACAAGAGCTTCCCTGGTGACTCAGTGGTGAAGAATTTGCCTGCAAATTCAGGGGATGCAGGAAGTGTGGGATCCATCACTGGGTTGGGTAGATCTCCTGGAGTAGGAAATGGCAGCCTACTCCATTATTCTTGCTTAGAGAACTCTGTGGACAGAGGAGACTGGTAGGCTACTGTCCACTGGGCTGCGGAGTAAGACACAACTGAGCAACTCAGCACACACACACACACACACACAACTCTTAAGCCACTGCTCCCTGTCACTATTGCTTCCACTCATGTTTGTGACTACAGCACCAACATCAGTCATCTCTTTAGCTTCTGCTTCCTTTGGGCCATGTCTCAGCCCAACACATCTCTTCCACATCTCACATACCTCCTTCAACTGTATGACAGTTTTCTTCTCAACTATGGTCACTGTCATAATGGTGATCCACTGAACTGCCAATAGCACAGCGCTAAGAAAAATTCCTCAAACCTTTCTGTATATAGGTTTACACATTCACAAAATTTGAATTCTAAAACTGCAGAGATTGTTAAAAAAATATTTGGTGAAAGAGACTATCTTGATTGAGTAACTGAAAGTTCTTTACAATTCTCAAAATTAAATCACCCTTAATCATTTTTCTTTCTGATTTGTTTACCCATAGCAACAATTAAAAAATTAAATGTGGTTACCACAATAAATATTTTTTAAAAATCCAAAAATTTGCAAGCTGAAAAAATACACCATAATTATTAATTGACTTCCTACTTTGCACAGAACAGGGTGCTTATCATGCTGAGAGGTAATTAAATCTAGGCATACAAAAATCTTAAAAACATCAGGAGACCAATGCACATGAAGCATCACATATGCTAATATCATGAATATATAATATCCCTATATCTACAAATTGCAGCTCTACATAGCCCTCAGTCTCACAATTTATTTGCTGGACTCTTGCAGGATTTACTTAGCAGACTTGTTTAGGTGCCAACGGTATACACAACACAAGGAATTGCACTCCTGGAAAGCAGTTTCAAAATATCCTCCCTAATCTGTTTTAAGAGATGTAAACAATGTATATAGGCCTTAGATATTCAGTAATCCTGATAACAGATTTTAAAACTCCCATTCATCCAATAATTTTCCCTCTGAATAATAATTAGGACTTCCTTCTAAAGTGTCCCCCTCCTTGTATCTATTTTGTATTCAATTCAGATTGCACTTTAAGAATTTTACCCCTACCACGTTTCCTTAAGTGACCTATTTGCCTTCCTTATTATTACAATAGGATCAATAGACCAGTTTTGAACTTCTGTTTCTACTTAAAGTTTTATTCACTTATGAGAAAAGTTTTATAAAGAATATTTTCTAGACAATGGCAAACTTACTTGAAATTCTCTTTCCTCCCCTAGACTGTAGAGGTTATACAACTGAATAATAAAAGTCTTATCATGAGAGTTTCTTCTTGAATCTCACTCTTTTGATCGCAAATTCACAGTATACTCACACTCTATAGAACCTTTCTTATAATTGAATAAAGCTATATTTCTTCTTTAAGTACTTCAAAATGAGTTCATAGATGCTTTATAAAAATGTATTTTCCATTTATATTAATCAGTTATCCAACTTAATACATCTGGCATTTCAAATTTGTCTCCAAAAGGTGAAAGGTGAGAACAATTATAATTTATAATTTTCATTACTGAGGTCTGCAATTTCTGTGACACGCTTAGAGATCACTCATTAAGCATCTCAATGCTTTTATGAAATGGATATTGTCCCTATATTTGCATGGTTTAAAACTAAAGAAAAAAAATTTTTAAAGTAATCCTGAAAGTAACCTAGTTTGAGGAGGATTTAAGCCGCTGTCAGGGAATATGTTTTAATATATGATTCCAATGGTCTAAATGATGCTTAATTTTGATTATTCCTAAATTACTCTAGGACATAATGAAAATCACACACATTTTAGAACCAATACTAATGGAAAAAATTTCAATACAAAAGGTCAAAACCATTATCCTTTAAAACAGCTCTTAAGGCTGATTGCTGAAGTTTGTAATCCATGTGTTTATAAGGCTGCCAGTCTAAAATATCAGCCATGAGAACTCTTTTAAAGTTTAACATATTTAGATCTGACATCATAAACTTTATGTGAGAAAACTCAATGACTGTCCATCAAATTTCAAGAAAATAAATATATGAATAAAATAAGTAGTTAAGCATAGTTATCTTTCTCTCACCTCTCCAGTGCACTAGTACACAGATTGTTCTTGCCACTTGAGTTTTATATTTATTAAAAGTCAGTTGTTTGTTTTAAGACCTATTCATGGAAGCTTTCATTTTTTAATGTTTTAAGTATAAGCTGATGATATATCAGAAAATGGAAATATTTTGCTTTGTGATGACTATAATGAATATTTCAGAAAATTCTCCCAAAGATGAGCTATGAAAAATTTTGAGGTGAGGCCAAGATAGTAGAGAAAGAAAACCCTGAGCTCACCTTCTCCCACAATTACACCTAATTTACAATAGGATCAATAGACCAGTTTTGAACTTCTGTTTCTACTTAAAGTTTTATTCACTTATGAGAAAAGTTTTATAAAGAATATTTTCTAGACAATGGCAAACTTACTTGAAATTCTCTTTCCTCCCCTAGACTGTAGAGGTTATACAACTGAATAATAAAAGTCTTATCATGAGAGTTTCTTCTTGAATCTCACTCTTTTGATCGCAAATTCACAGTATACTCACACTCTATAGAACCTTTCTTATAATTGAATAAAGCTATATTTCTTCTTTAAGTACTTCAAAATGAGTTCATAGATGCTTTATAAAAATGTATTTTCCATTTATATTAATCAGTTATCCAACTTAATACATCTGGCATTTCAAATTTGTCTCCAAAAGGTGAAAGGTGAGAACAATTATAATTTATAATTTTCATTACTGAGGTCTGCAATTTCTGTGACACGCTTAGAGATCACTCATTAAGCATCTCAATGCTTTTATGAAATGGATATTGTCCCTATATTTGCATGGTTTAAAACTAAAGAAAAAAATTTTTAAAGTAATCCTGAAAGTAACCTAGTTTGAGGAGGATTTAAGCCGCTGTCAGGGAATATGTTTTAATATATGATTCCAATGGTCTAAATGATGCTTAATTTTGATTATTCCTAAATTACTCTAGGACATAATGAAAATCACACATTTTAGAACCAATACTAATGGAAAAAATTTCAATACAAAAGGTCAAAACCATTATCCTTTAAAACAGCTCTTAAGGCTGATTGCTGAAGTTTGTAATCCATGTGTTTATAAGGCTGCCAGTCTAAAATATCAGCCATGAGAACTCTTTTAAAGTTTAACATATTTAGATCTGACATCATAAACTTTATGTGAGAAAACTCAATGACTGTCCATCAAATTTCAAGAAAATAAATATATGAATAAAATAAGTAGTTAAGCATAGTTATCTTTCTCTCACCTCTCCAGTGCACTAGTACACAGATTGTTCTTGCCACTTGAGTTTTATATTTATTAAAAGTCAGTTGTTTGTTTTAAGACCTATTCATGGAAGCTTTCATTTTTTAATGTTTTAAGTATAAGCTGATGATATATCAGAAAATGGAAATATTTTGCTTTGTGATGACTATAATGAATATTTCAGAAAATTCTCCCAAAGATGAGCTATGAAAAATTTTGAGGTGAGGCCAAGATAGTAGAGAAAGAAAACCCTGAGCTCACCTTCTCCCACAATTACACCAAAATCACAACTAATTACAGAGCACCCTCCAATGATAATGACCTGAAGACTCACAGAAAATATATTTGAAAACTAAAGACATGAAGAAGGAACCAGGATATGGAGACTCCACTCTTAATGTGTATGTAAAATTTAATATTCTCCAACTACCAGCACAGAGAAAGGAGTTTAAAAGGAGCCTGGGTCAAAGCGGCTTGATGATCTTGGAAAGCCTCCTGAAAGACAGGAGGCAACTGAAACTCCCCCTGTGAGGGAAGATTCTGGTGACAGGCATCTGCCAGTTTATTCTAGTGCAAAACCATTGATGTTCATAAGCAAGATTTTAAAAGCCTTTCTCAAGGCTATTAATGCTGGAGGCTTACCTGTCTTCACAGTGGACAGACACTAATTCTGTGGCCTGTGTAGTTAACCACACATGGACCAAGACCACCTCCTGTGGGCCAACACCTGGGGCCAAAACCATGACCCTCAAAGCCAGCCACATGGGGACACCAAGATGGCTGCCATTGGCCACCACTTCCCAGACTCTCCCACCGGTACCCAAGCATAGGTGGCCCACCTGGCCCACACAGCCATCTGCACAGGGACCTAGTCGCCCCCTCCAAAGGGCCCAGAGCTGCCATATGAGGTAGGGCCTTGCAGGTAGCCAGTCAACGCATAACCAGTGCACCCAGAGTTATTGAGCCCAACACAATAGAAGGGTACCCTCTGAGCATATGTCTCTGGTGACCAGAGAAGAGTATGCTGCTGAGTCTTAAAACACATCACCTACACAAGGCCTCTTCTCTAACATCGAAAACTCAGACTAAAATCGAAAAAATATGAATAAAATAAGTAGTTAAGCATAGTTATCTTTCTCTCACCTCTCAGTGCACTAGTACACAGATTGTTCTTGCCACTTGAGTTTTATATTTATTAAAAGTCAGTTGTTTGTTTTAAGACCTATTCATGGAAGCTTTCATTTTTTAATGTTTTAAGTATAAGCTGATGATATATCAGAAAATGGAAATATTTTGCTTTGTGATGACTATAATGAATATTTCAGAAAATTCTCCCAAAGATGAGCTATGAAAAATTTTGAGGTGAGGCCAAGATAGTAGAGAAAGAAAACCCTGAGCTCACCTTCTCCCACAATTACACCAAAATCACAACTAATTACAGAGCACCCTCCAATGATAATGACCTGAAGACTCACAGAAAATATATTTGAAAACTAAAGACATGAAGAAGGAACCAGGATATGGAGACTCCACTCTTAATGTGTATGTAAAATTTAATATTCTCCAACTACCAGCACAGAGAAAGGAGTTTAAAAGGAGCCTGGGTCAAAGCGGCTTGATGATCTTGGAAAGCCTCCTGAAAGACAGGAGGCAACTGAAACTCCCCCTGTGAGGGAAGATTCTGGTGACAGGCATCTGCCAGTTTATTCTAGTGCAAAACCATTGATGTTCATAAGCAAGATTTTAAAAGCCTTTCTCAAGGCTATTAATGCTGGAGGCTTACCTGTCTTCACAGTGGACAGACACTAATTCTGTGGCCTGTGTAGTTAACCACACATGGACCAAGACCACCTCCTGTGGGCCAACACCTGGGGCCAAAACCATGACCCTCAAAGCCAGCCACATGGGGACACCAAGATGGCTGCCATTGGCCACCACTTCCCAGACTCTCCCACCGGTACCCAAGCATAGGTGGCCCACCTGGCCCACACAGCCATCTGCACAGGGACCTAGTCGCCCCCTCCAAAGGGCCCAGAGCTGCCATATGAGGTAGGGCCTTGCAGGTAGCCAGTCAACGCATAACCAGTGCACCCAGAGTTATTGAGCCCAACACAATAGAAGGGGTACCCTCTGAGCATATGTCTCTGGTGACCAGAGAAGAGTATGCTGCTGAGTCTTAAAACACATCACCTACACAAGGCCTCTTCTCTAACATCGAAAAACATAATCAACCTGCCAAATACTTAGAAATAAACACAGATAATTAATAAAATGAGGAGAAATAAATATGAAAAAAATTCAGAATATGTCTGGATATATGTATACAGTTGACATTTTAATTTGTAGGTCCACTTATCTGGGGATTTTTTTCACTATATACTTATCACAATAGCACAGGATTTGTGACTGAATCCAAAGATGCTGAACAGTGAGAGGGAAGGCTGGCAATCAAGTTTTATTCAGGTTTTTGAGTGCACATACATCAGTGCTCCTAACCTCAGTGTTGGTCAAGGATATACTGTGTTTATACTCCCATGAAAGCAAACGTAAGGTCTCTGAGTCAGGGACAGAGTATTATACTGTACAGCAATAGTCATATTGGTTCCTTATGTGCCATTTCCCCCTTCAGAATGCACAGAACTTGCTATACCCCTATGCATCCTACAGGTTCCCCCACTGCCAGAGGAGAGGAACCTTGTGAGTCCAGGAGTTTTTATGGGTTACCTGTGTTCCTCTCTCTTATCACCCTCCACATAAGAAAAAGATACAAAACTTTATCTTCATAAAGTAAGGAAATTTTCACTGGGAAGAGGAAAAGGAAGGCAAGCCTTTGACTCCAGATGCAATACATTTTATCATTCTTTGAACAAGAGTAGATGGCTCCACAGTAGATAATCAGCTCTAGCTGTAGTGATATTGAAACATAAGGAATGAATGATCTAGGATAACCATTTTATTTATATATATCATTTTATATATTTATAGCTTGTCCTTTTTTTTTTAAATTTTATTTATTTATCTTTTTTGGGGGGTGGGGTGGGGAGGGAGGGGGATGGGCGGGCCACTTCTATTGGTCTTTTATTTCTCTGTTTTCATCCGTCTTTGTTCTTTGGCTCCTGTGGGCCTCCCATCGCAGTGGCCTCTGTTGTCGCAGAGCGCCGGCTCTGGGCGCATGCGCTCCAGAGCTCCGACTGAGTCATTGGACACATTGGTCCAGCCGCTCCGCAGCACGTGGGATCTTCCCAGGCCAGGGATGGAACCGGCGCCCCTTGCACTGCAAGGCGGTGTCCTTACCCACTGGACCACCAGGGGAAGCCCATAGCTTGTCCTTTATTTTGCCCAGAATGTCCCCATTATACAGTGAAAGTGTTAGTAGCTCAGTCTTGTCCGACTCTTTGCGACCCCATGGACTGTAACCTGCCAGGCTCCTCTGTCCATGGAAATCTCCAGGCAAGAATACTGGAGTGTGTTGCCATTTCCTTCTCCAGGGGATCTTCCTGACCCTGGGTTTGGACCTGACCTCAAGTTCCGTCTACATTACAGGCAGATTCCTTGCCATCTGAGCCACCAGGGGGTCATACTGTAACAGGAAAGTATTTATAAAGCTTCCCCATACCTTAGCATCCTCATCTGTAACATATGGTGTTGCTATATAAAGTTCCCAAATTCTGTCCATTTATATTTTGGTAGATGATATAGGGTTACACAGGAAAAATAAAATTATCAGAAAAAATAAAATTAACTAAAGACATCCACAGGCAAAATAGTAAACTGGAGATGTCACTAACTTACATGTTACACATGTTTCACAGATGGAAAATCATTGAAAATGCCCACTTCCATGTTCTTATTGGTTAAGTAAATAGCTTTCACTATGTGAACTGAATATTCATATGAAATTATTTTTGAGTCAAAATAATGAATACATATGCTTAAAAGAGTATACACATATAATTGCATTACCATTCTCAAATTTAAATCAATATCTTTATTGGCCAGATCTTTATTGCTATGTGAGGTAAATAAATATTTTAGTCACTCACATAATTGATGCTGTGAATCTGCTTTGCATTAATCATAGTTCAGACCAGGTGTTGGTAGATTTTCTTTACTCTCCCAAAAGAGTCTGGAAAAAGAGGATGACATTTGGAACAGTATTAGCATGCATTAGAATTGCCTGAAACTCTTGTGCCTATTGCTGTGCCCTCACCAGGGTCTCTAATTCAGTTCATCTGGGCTTGGACCTAAGAACTTGCCTTTTTAAAACATCCACAGGTTAATTTTAATCCTGCTGGTCTAGGGACAGCACCTACTGAGTTACAGTGTATATAAAATTTTAATTTACAGAAATCATGTGGGGACCTTGGAAAAATGCATCTTCTGAGGTCTGGGGTGGATCTTGCCATACTGCATTTGTAACCAGCTCCCAGGGGATGTTGCTATTTCTGACCCACAGATCCAGCACTTTGAGTAGGAAGGACCAGCATAGGCATGACTCAGAAGCTGTTAGACAAGCAAAATTGAAACTCAATGGAACAAACATATTGACTGCCAACTATGTATCATACACTGTAAAAGTGACTAGTGTCCTGAAATGATATGCATCCTCTCTGTAAACTCAATAAAGTTTGGATGGGAAATCAGAAAATTAAACAAACACATAAGTATCATGATAAAGACCTAGTAAAAACTGCCACAGAAACACATTAGCTCTAAGAGGGGATACTGTTTGTGAACTGTGCAGTGGGACGGGTTTTTCTGTACAAAAAAAAAAAATGTCAATATGACTTATTTTACCTAAGACACTCAAAAGAATTAAACTTTAGAGACAATATGAGCGTTTTGAACTTGAGTGAACACAAACACTGGAATAGGCAAGAAAACAAAAAAGCACCACTTTAAAGAGTTAGACCAAGCAAACAACCATTTTCACTTTAAGAGAACTTAAACTTAGCTAGCAAACAAACACACATGTTAAGCTCCACTTTAAAAATAAAATAAATAAGCAAATACGTCCATAGGATTTCCGGTAAGGTAAATAGTGAAAATGACTACTTCCCACAGATTTAAGTTAATGGAAATAGCACAAGCCAAACCAAAGACATAGCAGCTTCTTCTAGGTCCTGTGAGAAGGATCCTCTGAGGTGTCTGGACCAAGTTTGAAATTTTACCTGTGCTCTGATGGACCAGGAGATTTTCATCTTCAAACAGTTCCTGGGCTAGCAGGGGATCTTCAGGCTCAGAGTACTGTGAAAAAGTGAAAATTGCTCAGTTGTGTCCGACTCTTTCTGACCTCTCAAGTGTAGTCTCCCAGGCTCCACTGTCCGTGGAATTCTTCAGGCAAGAATACTGGGGTGGGTAGCTGGCCCCTTCTCCAGGGGATCTTCCCAACCCAACGATCGAACACAAGTCTCCAGCATCGCAGAGGCTTCTTTACCACCTGAGCCACCGGGGAAGCCCTCGGGGTACTGTAGTTAGTTGCTCTCTGTACAACTGAAAGACTTCTGAGGAAATATTTTCTTCTGATAGAATGGAAAGTGTGAATTCCCCAAGTTTTCAGTCACCAGTCATTTTGTGGGCAACAGAAAATTAAAACAAAACAAGAAATAATAATGATGAACTGCTTTCTTTCTAACTAGAAAAGTGACTTATAAAGCTTAAAACATGCATGCAAACAAATAACTATAATTGAGCCAGCTCTTTCAAAAAAGTTTATTTGAGAATGTCATGTCATTTCCACAGTAAGAAAGTGAGGATAATAAAGATGCCATTGTGTGGGGGGCATTTTTAAAGTGGTGCTCTTTGGAGGAGGTAAAATATGATAGGGTCGTTTCAGCCTCATCATGTCATCTGTTCAGAAAACTGACCTTGAACTCCTGGCAGGTGAGAAATGGTTGAGGTAGAAACTGAATTACTTCCAAAGGTACACTGCTGCCCTCTTTATCTCCTCCCTGCTGGGGGCTTTTAACCTCAACCTCAGACCTCATTTTCGAAAGTTAGAAGACAACAACCAAAAAAGGATGGAAGCAATATAGCAAATAGATGTGCTGAAAGTTCAAGTTTAAGGGTCTTCTATCTCTTCAGATGGAGAGTTTTGAATGCACATTCAAGGTTACAGATATAAAGCCTTTGGGCAAAGCCATGGTAATGTTAATCCGTTTAAAATTTACATTACTTTGTGAAGAATGGAATGGTATCATATTCATGAAGCAACTGGTTAGGTACTATGGTGACATCTTTCAAGAATGTGTCCTCCAATCCTTGTATTATAGAACACCTACAAAAGCATTTGTCACCACTTCAGCTTTGGGGCTATCATTAAGTTCTTGTTTATTTAATTCATGTAATGAATGCCAAAACTGAAGGGGCATTTAAATGTCTAGAGCCTCAAGTACTGCCCTTGTTCAATGGAATAATACAGAATCTGGATAATCTACAACCCTGATTTTTGAAATGGATAGGGAAGAATGAATACGACATAACGTGGTTTTTCTTTTCCTTAAATGAAGCAAAAACTATTTTCAAGAGAAGACATTTTATCTTTCTTATTTGTTTCACTCTGTTTGGAAATATCTGCCTCCATAGTTAAACACCTGACAGCTAGAACCTATGCAATAAAATACAGAAAAGGAAATGAATGTAAATGTTTTCTGAGAAATACTCTTTACAGATTTTAATGTGATGTTACTCTCTTTTTAAACATGTGCTTGTAAGTTCACTGACTCAGATTATATTGAATGTGTCAGAATGTAGAGTTTTAATAACTGGGGATAAATCTCAGATAAACTTGACTCTAAGACATGAACAGAAGTGTCATTCTTTTTGCAGCTAGATTTTAATATATCCTTCAAGTTATAAGGAGTGTGGGAAATCAATAGCAAATCCCAGGGTCATTTTGTTGAGATATTCAAAACGTTACCTCTAATGGGAGTCATATCAGGAAAAAAAAAAAAAAGGTTGCTATAATCTAGGGCTGAGGAATTCACACAAGACCTGGAAAGAATTATTGTTCAACATCTAAACACATTTTGTGTCTTTAAATAGCAATATACACACTTGTGATTGTCATAGTTTTTACAAACAAGGTAGCCATTTTTTTCAGAACTGAAAGCACAGATATGAAGGTAGATAGTTTGTGAGAAATTATTTTCTCTTGTTTAGTAATTATCATTAATGAAAGAAAGATTTCTTAAATACTAATAAATCAGACTGAATTGACTGGCCATGCATCCAAATTGCTGCATTATTCACACTGGAATTACTCCAAGGATTAGCTGCAAATTGCCCTCTAAATTAAATTTATGGTTTCATTTTTGATGACTACTCTGTTGTGGCAGATGAAAGGAATCTGAGAGGAAAATGACGGCTAAATTAAATTTATGTCTAGGAAAGGCCTCAAGTACCTGCCCCCTTCAGCTTTGGGGCTATCATTAAGTTCTTGTTTATTTAATTCATGTAATGAATGCCAAAACTGAAGGGGCATTTAAATGTCTAGAGCCTCAAGTACTGCCCTTGTTCAATGGAATAATACAGAATCTGGATAATCTACAACCCTGATTTTTGAAATGGATAGGGAAGAATGAATACGACATAACGTGGTTTTTCTTTTCCTTAAATGAAGCAAAAACTATTTTCAAGAGAAGACATTTTATCTTTCTTATTTGTTTCACTCTGTTTGGAAATATCTGCCTCCATAGTTAAACACCTGACAGCTAGAACCTATGCAATAAAATACAGAAAAGGAAATGAATGTAAATGTTTTCTGAGAAATACTCTTTACAGATTTTAATGTGATGTTACTCTCTTTTTAAACATGTGCTTGTAAGTTCACTGACTCAGATTATATTGAATGTGTCAGAATGTAGAGTTTTAATAACTGGGGATAAATCTCAGATAAACTTGACTCTAAGACATGAACAGAAGTGTCATTCTTTTTGCAGCTAGATTTTAATATATCCTTCAAGTTATAAGGAGTGTGGGAAATCAATAGCAAATCCCAGGGTCATTTTGTTGAGATATTCAAAACGTTACCTCTAATGGGAGTCATATCAGGAAAAAAAAAAAAAAAAAGGTTGCTATAATCTAGGGCTGAGGAATTCACACAAGACCTGGAAAGAATTATTGTTCAACATCTAAACACATTTTGTGTCTTTAAATAGCAATATACACACTTGTGATTGTCATAGTTTTACAAACAAGGTAGCCATTTTTTTCAGAACTGAAAGCACAGATATGAAGGTAGATAGTTTGTGAGAAATTATTTTCTCTTGTTTAGTAATTATCATTAATGAAAGAAAGATTTCTTAAATACTAATAAATCAGACTGAATTGACTGGCCATGCATCCAAATTGCTGCATTATTCACACTGGAATTACTCCAAGGATTAGCTGCAAATTGCCCTCTAAATTAAATTTATGGTTTCATTTTTGATGACTACTCTGTTGTGGCAGATGAAAGGAATCTGAGAGGAAAATGACGGCAATGGACCCAATTTCTTAGTACACCGTTTTCAAGATAGAGCCAAACTATCTCTATAATTTATCTTGGCAAGCATAAAAACCTGGTAGGCTGAAATACAGGAGATTCTACTCCATATTCTACTTGTAAATGTAAACTTCAACATTACATTTTCATTAGGAGGAAGATAACCAAATTGACATCCATGGAGGGGTAAGGAATTCACTTGCATGATGTAATTATTTTTTCTGTGGCGACTGAAAAAATGGCACAATCTAAACATTGAGAATTACATTTTACTCATCAGACAAAACTGAGGGATAAGTCAGAGACATACTAGCTTAAATAACCATAAGAACTGTTCCAAAGAGACAATGGTGGTGAGGAATGGGAGGAAAGGGGTTGGCCAGGATTTATAGAACTTTTGCAATATCTACAGTTGTGTGAGTTGGATCATAAAGAAGGTTGAATGCCAAAGAATTGATGCCTTTGAACTGTGGGTGTTGGAGAAGGCTCTTGAGGGACCCTTGCACTGCACGGAGATCAAACCAGTCAATCCTAAAGGAAAGCAATCCTGAATATTCATTGGAAGGGCTGATTCTGAAGCTAAAGTTCCAATATTTTCACCAGCTGATGCGAAGAGACAACTCATTGGAAAAGACCCTGATGTTGGGAAACAGAGAAAGCAAAAGGAGAAGGGGAGGACAGAGGAGGAGATGGTTGGATGGTGTCACTGAGTCAATGACATGAGTTTGAGCAGACTCAGGGAGATGGTGAAGGACAGGGAATCTTGGTGTGCTGTAGCCCATGGAATCGCAAAGAATTGGACATAAGTGAGTGACCGAACTGGGCTTGCAACAAAGCTTGATCATTAGAACTTCAAAAGATTACTGTTAAAGAAAACCAGACATCTCAAATTAAAGAATTTAGTGCTTTTCTATGTATGGTAAGATGCAAGAGTTTGAGCTCACTGAGATCATTCCTTTGATATGCACCTCAGCTCTCTGGAGCCAGTATCTTGTGCTTTCTCCTCCTGAGTTTCCTCAAGGTACATCATTGGAGGCGGCTGCAGTGGCTTGTGGCTTCATGTGGCCATCTTGTTTCTACCTGGGTTCCTTCAGGGCTCACTATTGAGCAGCTGTAATGTGATGGTGAAACATACTTTGTTTACTGATATGGCAGACTTTTTTTTTTTCATTCACATGGGTGATATTCTTCAATTTAATCCTCAGAAAAATATGATGGACTAGGCAGTGATATCCTCTTAGAAAGAAAATAAAATGAGACACTGAGAGGCTGGAATAAGGCTGGACTTTTGGGAGGCCTTTCTATATGCTTCCCTGGTGGCTTAGATAGTAAAGAATCTGCCTGAATGCAGGAAACCTGGGTTTGATTCCTGGGTCAGGAAGAGTCCCTAGAGAAGGGAATGGCTACCCATTCCAGTATTCTTGTCTGGAAAATTCCATGAACAGAGGAGTCAGGTGGTCCATGGAGTCACAAAGAGTCAGAAGCAACTGAGCGACTATAACTTTCTATAAGCAAAGCCCACGTCCAGGAACTCCTGCCATGACACCACTTGTAAAGAGTCACAGCTTTGGTCTCACTACTGATTCAGATGCATTAATTCAGTGTTTGTCAAATCACTTGCAGTTTCTATTCAAACCAAGAAAATAAAAAATGACGACAGTCCAAGTTAGATGGGGAAATGTAAACCTACTCTACCATCTGGGCATTGTGAAAACACCTAAATCTTTGAAACAACTGTTTTTAGACTATTACTGAAAAGCTGAAACAAAAATAAAAGCTGCCAGATTGGAGAGACAGTAAAGGCCTTCCTCTTTATATGAGGTATATAACTGGGAGCACATGGAGGGGAAGATAATTTTGTTAGCCTTTAAATTGGGTTTGTATTGTCCAGGCCTCTGGGGTTAGGAATGATTGAAAACAAATATTGGGTTGGAGTTAGTGACAAATGCACTAGATGCCTTTAGGTTTCAAAGACACCAATATGTGAACATATGCTCTGTTTGTAAGACAAATGATTAGACAACCTCCTACAGCTTTCTGTTTCTAAAGCTTTAGAACATGTCACCATTTTCCATTACCTCGCTTTCTTTAACTAGTTAATGATTTTTGGCACCTCAGCTCTCTGGAGCCAGTATCTTGTGCTTTCTCCTCCTGAGTTTCCTCAAGGTACATCATTGGAGGCGGCTGCAGTGGCTTGTGGCTTCATGTGGCCATCTTGTTTCTACCTGGGTTCCTTCAGGGCTCACTATTGAGCAGCTGTAATGTGATGGTGAAACATACTTTGTTTACTGATATGGCAGACTTTTTTTTTTTCATTCACATGGGTGATATTCTTCAATTTAATCCTCAGAAAAATATGATGGACTAGGCAGTGATATCCTCTTAGAAAGAAAATAAAATGAGACACTGAGAGGCTGGAATAAGGCTGGACTTTTGGGAGGCCTTTCTATATGCTTCCCTGGTGGCTTAGATAGTAAAGAATCTGCCTGAATGCAGGAAACCTGGGTTTGATTCCTGGGTCAGGAAGAGTCCCTAGAGAAGGGAATGGCTACCCATTCCAGTATTCTTGTCTGGAAAATTCCATGAACAGAGGAGTCAGGTGGTCCATGGAGTCACAAAGAGTCAGAAGCAACTGAGCGACTATAACTTTCTATAAGCAAAGCCCACGTCCAGGAACTCCTGCCATGACACCACTTGTAAAGAGTCACGGCTTTGGTCTCACTACTGATTCAGATGCATTAATTCAGTGTTTGTCAAATCACTTGCAGTTTCTATTCAAACCAAGAAAATAAAAAATGACGACAGTCCAAGTTAGATGGGGAAATGTAAACCTACTCTACCATCTGGGCATTGTGAAAACACCTAAATCTTTGAAACAACTGTTTTTAGACTATTACTGAAAAGCTGAAACAAAAATAAAAGCTGCCAGATTGGAGAGACAGTAAAGGCCTTCCTCTTTATATGAGGTATATAACTGGGAGCACATGGAGGGGAAGATAATTTTGTTAGCCTTTAAATTGGGTTTGTATTGTCCAGGCCTCTGGGGTTAGGAATGATTGAAAACAAATATTGGGTTGGAGTTAGTGACAAATGCACTAGATGCCTTTAGGTTTCAAAGACACCAATATGTGAACATATGCTCTGTTTGTAAGACAAATGATTAGACAACCTCCTACAGCTTTCTGTTTCTAAAGCTTTAGAACATGTCACCATTTTCCATCTGTAATGGCCTCAGGCATTCTTTCTTTTATCAAACTAGCTTTCACATTGACATACATATATTTAGGCATAAGCATTTCTATAATGAGTAGAAGCAAATGAAGTTAGTTTTATTGACAAATAAGTGTTTTCACATTTTTTGCACTCAGGTTGTTAATAGAGAATTTGCATGGCCCTTTAAGAAGACAGAAATAAAATCTTAACCTGTCAGAACAAAAATTGGAAAACTCTGGTTGTCTAGATAAATCGCTTTGCATCCTTTATTTAATCCAAGTACTTTATTACTGATATTATATATTTTCTTAGTGCGTATAATTTATGTTTTTTTCTCCTCCAAGGATAGTTTCTAATATTTTAGAGTATGCTAGTATGACGTACATTTCCAACTATATACACGTATTTCTACTCTCTGGGGATTAGATGCTGTCTTTATGCCATCAGCTGGTTCATTTGTGCTTTCCTTTTATTTGATTATTTTAAATAAAACTGAAGTGTTGACATTTGAATTTAAGCTCAACCACTATTCTTAATTGATGACAAATGTGAAAACAAGCTCTGCTTAGACATTTCATGTAAATGAACAATATAATAATAACTCTAGATATCTGGAACAATTAATGCCTTTTCATGTTGAGTTTGAATATTCTGTAGAAAAGACTAGCCACAGTCCATGGGACACAGATATTTTAGTGAAGCAAATCCAAACGGTGAACTAGGTATGTGACCTCTGACAAGCTCCTTAGTATCTCTGACTTTCTTCCTAAGAATGGGGCTAAAGCACCTACTCATTGGAATGTTGTGAGCATAAGATGAGAAAATCACCTCTCTAGATCTTATTCATGAGGCATGCTCTCAAGCCTTGACGTAATCTCTGAGAATGAGCTGAACGTCACTGTTGAGCAAAGAGAAGAGGACTGCCATAAGAGCTAAGCCATACTAAGCCCAGATCAGTGGCTTACATCTTAGCTTTCATGATGGCTTTATTTTTATTTTTTCTTCTTCCTTTTTCATTTTTTTAAATTATGAAAGTATGATAACATATTTATAGGACACTTGGAAAAAACAAAACAAAGCTATATATAGTCCACTATATATTGCAATTATTTTTTAGTAGATAAACTAAGATTTTTAGTTGGAGCTTCAATATCAACCTCTCATTAACAGAATGAATAGACTGAAGAGTAGAAGGATATAGATCTGTAAAGCACTATGAACCAATTCAACACTGGTCAGATTTATACAATTTTCAAATAATAGCAAGATAAAAAGTCTATTAACTTACTGTATACTATAGTCCATGAGACACTGGAACGTGTCTAGGGACATAAAACAAGGTGCAAAATTTTCATGGTCTAAAAGGTTTGGTATCATACAGAGTCTGTTCTCCCATCATTATGAAATTGTGTTAGAAATAAATATTAAAAGATATTTGAAAATAATTCACATATTTGCAAGTGTTATGTGACATTTACCAAGAGAGATCTTTGACTTAGTCATGGAAATTCAATAAAGTTAAAAGACCAAAAACACATAGAGCATGATTGAAATTACATAAAAATAGGAAATTAACATAAAAATTTTAATATCAAATACATTTAAAACACCCATGTATTTGGATACTAAGTGTTCACTTTAAAATAATGGATGGTGTAACTAAGAAACCATAACAAGGAAAATTAGAAACTACTTGTAACAGAATAAAAATAAAAGAGAATTTATCAAAATGTATTGCATGCAGTTGTGAAGCTTCTCAATGCAACTAAATACAATGTGGAATCTTGAAAAATGTATGAAAACAAATAACATACATTAGCATAAATTTTTTTAATTTAAACAAAATCTGTATTTTACTTAATAATACTGTGTCACATGTTGAGTTCCTGTCTTTTGGGGTTTTTACAACATAGTATTTCTTTGTTTTCTTAGAGTTAGATTAGAAGTTTTAAACCCTGTTCAATTTTTTAGTCTCTAAGATAATAAGATTTCTAGACTTTTAGCAGTAATGCTAGATGTCAGAATAAATGGAGTTATATCAAAGTTTTGAGTGACTATAAGTTAGAAACCTACGATATGATAGTTCGGCTTTATTTTTATTTTTCTTCTTCCTTTTCATTTTAAATTATGAAAGTATGATAACATATTTATAGGACACTTGGAAAAAACAAAACAAAGCTATATATAGTCCACTATATATTGCAATTATTTTTTAGTAGATAAACTAAGATTTTTAGTTGGAGCTTCAATATCAACCTCTCATTAACAGAATGAATAGACTGAAGAGTAGAAGGATATAGATCTGTAAAGCACTATGAACCAATTCAACACTGGTCAGATTTATACAATTTTCAAATAATAGCAAGATAAAAAGTCTATTAACTTACTGTATACTATAGTCCATGAGACACTGGAACGTGTCTAGGGACATAAAACAAGGTGCAAAATTTTCATGGTCTAAAAGGTTTGGTATCATACAGAGTCTGTTCTCCCATCATTATGAAATTGTGTTAGAAATAAATATTAAAAGATATTTGAAAATAATTCACATATTTGCAAGTGTTATGTGACATTTACCAAGAGAGATCTTTGACTTAGTCATGGAAATTCAATAAAGTTAAAAGACCAAAAACACATAGAGCATGATTGAAATTACATAAAAATAGGAAATTAACATAAAAATTTTAATATCAAATACATTTAAAACACCCATGTATTTGGATACTAAGTGTTCACTTTAAAATAATGGATGGTGTAACTAAGAAACCATAACAAGGAAAATTAGAAACTACTTGTAACAGAATAAAAATAAAAGAGAATTTATCAAAATGTATTGCATGCAGTTGTGAAGCTTCTCAATGCAACTAAATACAATGTGGAATCTTGAAAAATGTATGAAAACAAATAACATACATTAGCATAAATTTTTTTAATTTAAACAAAATCTGTATTTTACTTAATAATACTGTGTCACATGTTGAGTTCCTGTCTTTTGGGGGTTTTTTTACAACATAGTATTTCTTTGTTTTCTTAGAGTTAGATTAGAAGTTTTAAACCCTGTTCAATTTTTTTTAGTCTCTAAGATAATAAGATTTCTAGACTTTTAGCAGTAATGCTAGATGTCAGAATAAATGGAGTTATATCAAAGTTTTGAGTGACTATAAGTTAGAAACCTAGCATTCATTCATATTCAGCGAAACAAAGAAGATATCATAATTTTGTAGCTAGGCAAAAATTTGTAAGTTTCCTAAAATACATATATGTGTGTGTGTGTGACTGTGTGTATTTACAAAAGTTTTTCTACTACAATTGATAAATGATTTAGAAAGAGCAACAAAAAAATGAGATGGTGAAACTCAAAAACAAAAATTAAATGAAATAAGAACACTCAATGTGAAATAGAAAATGTGAAACAGATAAAAGAAAAGATCTTCATATAGAACTGTTTTTCTAAACATGGCTGCTCCTTAGAATCACATCTGATGCTCTGGAAGAAAAATTAATACCTGGACATTTGTATTTTTCAAAAAAATTTGGAGATAATTCTAATGTCCATCTGGATTTTTAGAAGTGACTACAGGTTTTTCTATGAAATGGTAGCTTTAGTGATATAGACTTTTATTATTGTCTGTTGACCAATCATGATAAAATGGTATTAAAATGAATAATAATTACATTAGGACAGCTTTAAATGTATGGTGGTGATGGTGGTTTGGGACACTAAACCATGTTCAATTCTTATAATTCCATGGACCTAGCCCACCAAGACTTCTCTGTTCATAGGATTTCCCAGGCACTGTATATAAATATGTATGGTAAAAAAAATCTAGAGAAATATCCACAATGTGTAAAGGATTGCTATCTTGGGAACTAGATTAGGTGGATTTTCACTTTATATTACATATTTCTAGAATGTTTGAAGTTGTTAATAACAAGCACATATAAATTTTGTTATGAGAAATTCTGATAAATATAAATTAAGTGCCTAGAATTCAGTAAGTGTTCAATTAATGTGAGTTTCTATCTGTCTTCCAGATATAGCAGCTATAAAAATCAAAGTGTTCATTTGTGCATTTGTGCTAATACTTAATACCTACTACTCATTCTGAGCTCTTCCCTATTCTGAAGGTTCAAAGTGTCTTTCTATTAAGGCAGAGGGACAAGTAGTATCAATAGAACTTTCAAAAATCCCTCTAAGAAAAACATGTAAAAACTTTTTCTCAATCTGATTCTCTCTTAATTAATGAAATTGGTACCACAAAGAGTCTTTCCACTTGAAAACTTAGCACTACCCTTTGAGAAGTAAAGTTAGGAAAATATTTTAAGAATATGTAAACAAAATAGAAATTGTCATGATATTATAATATTTTATGAGTAAAACCTAAATAATCACTCATTCACTTTGATTAAACATATATGCAATATCTGTATTTATAAGTCAAAATGGTCAAATAGCAATTATACATTTTCCTTTAGTGATCGGTATGAAGATAGTGTTAAGACAATATTGCATCCAGATTTCAGTAAAGATCTCCACAAAATAAATGCATTTCTCATTTTATTAACCTTCATGTGAGTGCAGCTAAGAATTGTTAGAACAGTTTTCCAGACATTTTTTTGATATTGGTAGGGATGAATGAAAGCAACACATTAAATTGACTGAAACTCTAAAAGGTATCCACATATGGCTTTCAAATATTGCCCAGAAACTACAAGAAGCTCCTTGGTGAATGATATCAACGAAAGACTTGAACACTTGTTCTACAGAATTATATTAATAACTTGAAAGTGGAATATATGGGATGGAGGGTTCTCAACTCCTGCAATGAATACTTTAGTGATTCTTTTTAATCAGAGCAAACTTGAGCAAAGTCTCATTCTAAGAAGCAAGAAAATCTTCCCTGACTTGAACAGAATCATTGTCCCTTCATAATTAATACCTTTGAGATGTGGGTAACAACAAATTGAAACACCCTAAATAAACAGCTTCTTAGATGAAGCCCTTATGTGTTTCCTGGGACTCTTAGAGGAACCCAAAATCAATGCTAGTGCTTAACTGGGCAACCTTCAAGAGCATGGTGGTATTTCTAGATGGTCACAGAAATTGGTATCCAAAAGATCTTGTTTCTGCCACACATATTGGTGCAAATAGGAATGTGAGGCTGGTCACTGCCTAGCATCCTGGAAGTTGATACTGTGAATGGGAGTAAACTGAGATGGCATCTGGAAGGACAACCTGGGAAGTTCAATGGAGTAGAGGGCAGAGGTGAGATCTAATATCCCTATTCATTAAGTGTCTTTCTATTAAGGCAGAGGGACAAGTAGTATCAATAGAACTTTCAAAATCCTCTAAGAAAAACATGTAAAAACTTTTCTCAATCTGATTCTCTCTTAATTAATGAAATTGGTACCACAAAGAGTCTTTCCACTTGAAAACTTAGCACTACCCTTTGAGAAGTAAAGTTAGGAAAATATTTTAAGAATATGTAAACAAAATAGAAATTGTCATGATATTATAATATTTTATGAGTAAAACCTAAATAATCACTCATTCACTTTGATTAAACATATATGCAATATCTGTATTTATAAGTCAAAATGGTCAAATAGCAATTATACATTTTCCTTTAGTGATCGGTATGAAGATAGTGTTAAGACAATATTGCATCCAGATTTCAGTAAAGATCTCCACAAAATAAATGCATTTCTCATTTTATTAACCTTCATGTGAGTGCAGCTAAGAATTGTTAGAACAGTTTTCCAGACATTTTTTTGATATTGGTAGGGATGAATGAAAGCAACACATTAAATTGACTGAAACTCTAAAAGGTATCCACATATGGCTTTCAAATATTGCCCAGAAACTACAAGAAGCTCCTTGGTGAATGATATCAACGAAAGACTTGAACACTTGTTCTACAGAATTATATTAATAACTTGAAAGTGGAATATATGGGATGGAGGGTTCTCAACTCCTGCAATGAATACTTTAGTGATTCTTTTTAATCAGAGCAAACTTGAGCAAAGTCTCATTCTAAGAAGCAAGAAAATCTTCCCTGACTTGAACAGAATCATTGTCCCTTCATAATTAATACCTTTGAGATGTGGGTAACAACAAATTGAAACACCCTAAATAAACAGCTTCTTAGATGAAGCCCTTATGTGTTTCCTGGGACTCTTAGAGGAACCCAAAATCAATGCTAGTGCTTAACTGGGCAACCTTCAAGAGCATGGTGGTATTTCTAGATGGTCACAGAAATTGGTATCCAAAAGATCTTGTTTCTGCCACACATATTGGTGCAAATAGGAATGTGAGGCTGGTCACTGCCTAGCATCCTGGAAGTTGATACTGTGAATGGGAGTAAACTGAGATGGCTTCTGGAAGGACAACCTGGGAAGTGAAAGTTCAATGGAGTAGAGGGCAGAGGTGAGATTCTAAATACAGAGTCAGGAGAAGTGAACATATACAGCCAGGGGGAACCTGTGGATTAAGTGAAGGAGAGATTAAGTTCTATTAACTTCCTTCTGTCCTATATGGTGTTATGACTCTACATTTTGGTTCTACCTTGTTTGCACACTCTATAATCTGCACATAATTGACCACTGCTTACACAGTTTTATCCATCATGTTAAAAAAATAAAAAGTCCTTTATTGTTTCTTTATTTTCTTGTGCTCCGAAATCACTGCAGATGGTGACTACAGCCATGAGATTAAAAGACGCTTGTTCCTTGGAAGAAAAGCTATGACAAATCTAGATAGTGTATTCAAAAGCAGAGACATCACTTTTCTGATAAAGGTTCATATAGTAAGACCTATGTTATTTTTGGTAATCATGTATGAATGTGAGAGTTTAACCATAAAGAAAACAGAGTGCTGAAGAATTGATGTTGTCAAACTGTGGTGTTGGAGAAGATTCTTGAGAGTCCCTAGGACTGCAAGGAGATCAAACCAGTCAATCCTATGGGAAATCAACCCTGAATATACATTTGAAGGAATTATGCTGAAGCTGAAGCTCCAATACTTTGGACAACTGATACAAAGATATGACTCATTGGAAAGATCCTGATGTTGAGAAAGATAGAAGGCAGAAGGAGAAGGAGACAAGAGAGGACGAGATGGTTAGAAGGCATTTCTGAGTCAATGACACAAGTTTGAGCAAGCTCTGGGAGATACAGAAAAGGGCATTCTAAGAAGCAAGAAAATCTTCCCTGACTTGAACAGAATCATTGTCCCTTCATAATTAATACCTTTGAGATGTGGGTAACAACAAATTGAAACACCCTAAATAAACAGCTTCTTAGATGAAGCCCTTATGTGTTTCCTGGGACTCTTAGAGGAACCCAAAATCAATGCTAGTGCTTAACTGGGCAACCTTCAAGAGCATGGTGGTATTTCTAGATGGTCACAGAAATTGGTATCCAAAAGATCTTGTTTCTGCCACACATATTGGTGCAAATAGGAATGTGAGGCTGGTCACTGCCTAGCATCCTGGAAGTTGATACTGTGAATGGGAGTAAACTGAGATGGCTTCTGGAAGGACAACCTGGGAAGTGAAAGTTCAATGGAGTAGAGGGCAGAGGTGAGATTCTAAATACAGAGTCAGGAGAAGTGAACATATACAGCCAGGGGGAACCTGTGGATTAAGTGAAGGAGAGATTAAGTTCTATTAACTTCCTTCTGTCCTATATGGTGTTATGACTCTACATTTTGGTTCTACCTTGTTTGCACACTCTATAATCTGCACATAATTGACCACTGCTTACACAGTTTTATCCATCATGTTAAAAAAATAAAAAGTCCTTTATTGTTTCTTTATTTTCTTGTGCTCCGAAATCACTGCAGATGGTGACTACAGCCATGAGATTAAAAGACGCTTGTTCCTTGGAAGAAAAGCTATGACAAATCTAGATAGTGTATTCAAAAGCAGAGACATCACTTTTCTGATAAAGGTTCATATAGTAAGACCTATGTTATTTTTGGTAATCATGTATGAATGTGAGAGTTTAACCATAAAGAAAACAGAGTGCTGAAGAATTGATGTTGTCAAACTGTGGTGTTGGAGAAGATTCTTGAGAGTCCCTAGGACTGCAAGGAGATCAAACCAGTCAATCCTATGGGAAATCAACCCTGAATATACATTTGAAGGAATTATGCTGAAGCTGAAGCTCCAATACTTTGGACAACTGATACAAAGATATGACTCATTGGAAAGATCCTGATGTTGAGAAAGATAGAAGGCAGAAGGAGAAGGAGACAAGAGAGGACGAGATGGTTAGAAGGCATTTCTGAGTCAATGACACAAGTTTGAGCAAGCTCTGGGAGATGGTGAAGGACAGGAAAGCTGGTATGTTATAGTCCATGGGGTTCCAAAGAGCCAGGTACAACTGAGTGACTGAACAACAGCAACATCGTTTCTTGAATCTCAAGCCTTCATTCTAATGAGATATGTTCTCATCATGATGAGTAAGATATGTTCTAATGAAATATATTCTCAATACATCTCATTAATATATGTAATGAGATATTCTTTTTAAAACTAGTGTCTGGGGGTCGAATAATTTTCTGTGTCGGAAAATGTTTTAATTTTAATCCTATTTTTAAACAGACATATGTACTATACATACAAATGTGTATACTGTTTCAGTGGAGCATAACATACATTGAGAAATGCTCATCAACCTGACATGCAGAAGCTTGATAAATATTTGTTCAGTGAACATATCAATAAAGCCAATCGGGGCAAAAAATAGAACACTGCTCTCATGGCAAAGTCTTTTCTCATAAGCCACTTCAGGTCTTAGCCTTCTGCTCCAACATAGCAATAGATCTCAATGATTAATTACTTCTGAATTTGATCTGCATGTTTAAATTTTATATAAGTGGAAATAGAAGACAGAAGGGGATGACAGAGGATGAAATGGTTGAATGGCATCACTGAGTCCATGGACATGAGGCTGAGGAAGCTCCAGCCGATGGCGAAGGACATGGGAGCCTGCAGTACTACAGTTCATGGGGTCACAGAGTGTCAGACAAGAGTGAGCTACTGAACTGAACTGAATTGATAGGTGGAATCATTCGTGTAGTCTTTTGTTTGGGCTTCTTTCATTCTACATTATAATAGTAATATTTGTTCATGTTTTATAAAGAGTTTCTCTTTGGCTTATTGTTTTAATTATCACTGATGGGTACATTTCATACTTTTATTGTGTTGTTGTGGACATTCAGATTTATTCCAGTCATAGACTACTGCAAATAAGTCTTGATATGAACACTTTTGCACCTGTCTTTGGTGCATACTTTGTGAAAATATATACATAGCATATGAATGCCTTAACGTTTAAGTAGATATTGCCAAATCATTTCTAAAGGAGTACTACCATTTTATACCTCCACCAGCAGTGTAAAAGAGTAAAAATAATTTTCATAAACATGTAAAATTATGACTCTCAGAATATGTCATACAAATATAAAAATGTACATCTTAAACATTTTATCTAGCATATTCAATAAGAGAGACAGACTGATAATATCAACACTTTGGAAGAGAATCCAAATGAAAAAGCATACTGATTGAAAATATCTGTAAGATAATAAACAGAGATAGAATCGTATTACCAGAGATATATATGTGTGTGTATATATATATATATATACAATATAGATAATGTACTGTTTAAAAAGAGTTTCAAGACAAAGAAAAGTTAAAATCAAACAAATTGAAGGAGTGTGCTCTAAATAACACATAGTTTTTCATTGAAACACGTTTTTTTTTTCCTTCTACAGCGGCTTCTAATTGACCCATATATTCTCCAACATTTGTCAATTTTTAAACTTTTTAACTATTAATATTTTGATGACTTTGCAGTATAGCTTTTATTTGGATTTAATTAAATCTTTCAATATTTTTTCATGTATATGTATTATGTTTTCTTAAGTGTATATTTATTTATAATTACTATATATTCTGAGAGAATTGATTTTTATTTGTTATATAATATTTTTCTCATTAAATAGTTTTTGACTTTAAGTCTATTCTAAGTGTGGCCAGCCCTACTGTCTTTTGGTAACCATTTACATGGAATATTTTTTATAATCCTTTTAGTTTCAAACTACATATGTCCCTATATTTAAAGTGAATGTCTTATAGATATCTAGTTGGGTCTTGCTTTTTATCTATTCAAGTCACTTTACGTCTCTGGAATGTGGAATTTAATTCATTCATACTTAAAGCAATTATTGTTAGTAAAAGACCTACTATTGCTATTTTCTAAATTGTTTTAAACTGACAACAACTTAATCTGAATCATAGATATAAACCCTACTCCTTATACCTATCTGCTCCCACTTTATGTTATTGATGTCATAAATTATATTTTTAATAGGTTATATCCACTAACATAGGTTTGTTATTACAGTTATTTTATGTTTTTATCTTTAAATTCTATGCCAGAATTAAAAATGATTCATGCACAACTATTACAGTATTACAGTTCTGCCTATGTATTTTTCTAGTATTTATATATTTTCTTCATGTGTTTCGTATTTTCATGTTTTTATGTTGTTTCCTAGCTGCCTTTTTTTTTCTTCTAGCTGCCTTTTATTTTAACTTGAAGGACTCCCTTTAGCAATTCTTAAGACAGATCTGATAGCAATAAATTTTTTCTAGTTTTGTTTATCTGGGAAGGTCTTTATTCTCCTTTTTCTTTTTAAATTTATTTACTTTTGGTTACTTTGTGTTTTCACTGCTGCTGCAGGCTCTTCTCTAGATGCAGGGAGTGGGAACTACTCTCTAGTTGACATGAGCAGGCTTCTTGTTGCACTGACCTCTCTTCTTGTGGAGCTCAGTCTCTAGGGTACACAGTAGTTGCAGCACATGGGCTCAATAGTTGTGGCTCATGGACTTAGTTGCGCTGCAGCATGTGGGATCTCCCTGGATCAGGGATCGAACTTGTTTCTCCTGCATTGGCAGGCAAATTCTTTATCACTGACCTACCAGGGAAGCCCTTTATTCTTTATTTTTGTAAGATAGTTTTGTCAAGATACAGTATTCTTGGTTGTCAGTTGTTGTTGTTTTTCTTTCAACACTTTGAATGTATCAGCCAATCCCTTTTGGTATGGAATGTTCCTGCTGAGAAATCTGATTAAATCTTGTGAGAGATCCCTAGAACATGATGATTCACTTATCTCTTGCTGCTTTTAAAAAGGTCTTTACAGTTTTATACATATACAATCATATACATATGACTAATCTGGGATTATACATATCTGTAAACAACAAAACTCTACAAAAGCAAAAAGTAAAATAAAAATAATTAATTAATTTGGACAAAAAAAACTGTCTTTGACTTTTAGTGTTTGGATTTTGTAATGTGTATTGCTGTGGACCACTTTAGGTTCCAAATATTTTAAGCTTCTTAAATATGGAGGTCCATTTCTTCTCCTAGATTTGGGAAATCTGGGGCCATTATATTTTCAAATAATTTCTCTGGCCCTTTCATTGGTTCTTCTCTTTCTGTGGTCCTATATAGTGTGTATTGGTCTGCTTGATGATGTCCCATAAGTTCCATCATCACCATAGTTCCTATAGTGAACTTTCGGCAGTCTGATTTTGTTAGCTATTATTTATAATGAATACTCTCAGTGGTCATAACCTGTTTCCTTGAATGCTTTGAAATTTTTCACTCTGAGCTTTCACATTGCTTAAAACTATCTGTGAAAATTATCTGAGCCCTGCTATGCAAAGTTTAGTTCTCCTGGGAGGATTATTATTGTTTTTTTATCTGCTATGCATCAGTCTTGAGCTTATCAGACTTACCACATAATGGAACTTGGGATAGCAGAAACAGCTGAGATCCATTTTCTCGGTGTTAATTTTCAAAGACATTTTTTAATCTCTTCTCAAAACCAAGACAGACATCTTTCCTGCAGTGGAATCCCATAGGTGACAGGCTTATTGATAATCACCTGTGCTCCGGGAGAATAATCCTTTAGGGTGTGTGATGGCATTTTCACCACATGAGGCAAATTGCTTTTTCATGGATTAGTTGCTCAGCATTGGGATCTCCTGGATCAGGGATCGAACTTGTTTCTCCTGCATTGGCAGGCAAATTCTTTATCACTGACCTACCAGGAAGCCCTTTATTCTTTATTTTGTAAGATAGTTTTGTCAAGATACAGTATTCTTGGTTGTCAGTTGTTGTTGTTTTCTTTCAACACTTTGAATGTATCAGCCAATCCCTTTTGGTATGGAATGTTCCTGCTGAGAAATCTGATTAAATCTTGTGAGAGATCCCTAGAACATGATGATTCACTTATCTCTTGCTGCTTTTAAAAAGGTCTTTACAGTTTTATACATATACAATCATATACATATGACTAATCTGGGATTATACATATCTGTAAACAACAAAACTCTACAAAAGCAAAAAGTAAAATAAAAATAATTAATTAATTTGGACAAAAAAAACTGTCTTTGACTTTTAGTGTTTGGATTTTGTAATGTGTATTGCTGTGGACCACTTTAGGTTCCAAATATTTTAAGCTTCTTAAATATGGAGGTCCATTTCTTCTCCTAGATTTGGGAAATCTGGGGCCATTATATTTTCAAATAATTTCTCTGGCCCTTTCATTGGTTCTTCTCTTTCTGTGGTCCTATATAGTGTGTATTGGTCTGCTTGATGATGTCCCATAAGTTCCATCATCACCATAGTTCCTATAGTGAACTTTCGGCAGTCTGATTTTGTTAGCTATTATTTATAATGAATACTCTCAGTGGTCATAACCTGTTTCCTTGAATGCTTTGAAATTTTTCACTCTGAGCTTTCACATTGCTTAAAACTATCTGTGAAAATTATCTGAGCCCTGCTATGCAAAGTTTAGTTCTCCTGGGAGGATTATTATTGTTTTTTTATCTGCTATGCATCAGTCTTGAGCTTATCAGACTTACCACATAATGGAACTTGGGATAGCAGAAACAGCTGAGATCCATTTTCTCGGTGTTAATTTTCAAAGACATTTTTTAATCTCTTCTCAAAACCAAGACAGACATCTTTCCTGCAGTGGAATCCCATAGGTGACAGGCTTATTGATAATCACCTGTGCTCTGGGAGAATAATCCTTTAGGGTGTGTCATGGCATTTTTCACCACATGAGGCAAATAACCTCCAGGCCTCTACCAACTCCACTGTTGTTTACTCCAAAGAATTTGCCTTTACTTGTTTTGGCCTCTGAGTGTGGTTTTATATTCTGGTTAGTTTATTAATGCATTTTAATGTATATATATATTTTTTTAAAAGAGCTTTTTTTTTCCTCTCTTTTCCCCATCATCCCACTTTATTTATATTTATTTTCATCAATCTTTTTATTCTTTGGCATATGTGGGCCTCCCATTGAAGTGGCCTCTCTCGTTGCAGAGCACCGGCTCTGGGCTCATGCACTCCAGAGCACTGGCTTCCAATTGGACACACTGGTCCAGCTACTTCATGGCACGTGGGATCTTCCCAGACTAGGGATTGAACCAGTGCCCCTTGCACTGCAAGGTGGACTCTTTTGCCACTGAACCACCAGGGAGGCCCTTTAATATATTTAATAAGAAAGAAGATTCAATAACAAAATTTATCAGACTATCAGGGGAAAATGGCATTTGTTTTTCTTCCTAGAACATTTTTATTGAGCATGTAAACCTCTCAAAGGATATGGCTTTAACAGGGCAGTCCCAAATATTCCTCCTCCCAAATGTATGGTCTTCACAGTTCTTCTTCTGCCTCCTCTGGCTCTGGCCTCAGCACACTGCTGCCTAAACCAACATCCTCTCATCATCCTCACCTGCTTTCCTCAAAATGAACATCCACACTGCTTCAGTTTCCTCTTTGTTTTCATTCCCTAGACATTTAAACTATTTTATTTCAGGTTCTCTCCTCATTTTAAAGGAACACGTGTAGTATTTTACAATGATTTGTGTGGCACTCCTAGACTCTTCTAACAAAAGTAAAATCAGGTTATACATGCCATCATATTGTTCCTTAAAATTTTGGCACATATATTTATTGAATCTCAGTGAATTGCAAAGCAAAATTATGTCCACAAATTTTAAAAAGGCCAATTAGATAGCTTGATACTACTGACTTTCACTGAGACACTTTTCACTCTATATAGTTTATATTTCTTTGAAACATGAATATGGTATCTTGCACATTTTTATAGTAATCTTTTATGGAATATTTTTCAGTTGGCAATCACTATTATGTTTGAGGAAATAAATATTATTATTATTTTCCCAATTACAAATATTCCATTTTTTTTACTCCAACAGTATTTCAGTACCATTCCAGCATTAACTACTCATAGAGACAGACTCTACAGTTTGTAGAGTTCAGGGGCTCCATTCTCCACAAGACCTAAATTCAGATGCCATCTGTTAGTCTCAGGGGCCATTCTTTCCTTTGCTTGGTCATTTAAAAATCCAGGGTCTTTCACAGTCTCTTTAGTTTCCATAATTCACTAGAATAACTCAAAGATTTCAAGAAAGCACTTTGTTTATAAATATAGTTTTATTATAAAGTATATGTCAAGAACAACTGAAAAAGAAAGAGGCACAAAGGGTAAGGTCTAGGGAAGCCCCTCCAAAGGAGTCAGATACTTCATCCTCCCTGGATATCAATGGGTTACCTATCAAGAAGTTCCACGATGCTTCTTGTCCTGAGTTTTTATTGGGCACGTGTTATATATGTTTGAATGGTGATATTTGTATCTGACTATCAGGGGAAAATGGCATTTGTTTTTCTTCCTAGAACATTTTTATTGAGCATGAAACCTCTCAAAGGATATGGCTTTAACAGGGCAGTCCCAAATATTCCTCCTCCCAAATGTATGGTCTTCACAGTTCTTCTTCTGCCTCCTCTGGCTCTGGCCTCAGCACACTGCTGCCTAAACCAACATCCTCTCATCATCCTCACCTGCTTTCCTCAAAATGAACATCCACACTGCTTCAGTTTCCTCTTTGTTTTCTTTCCCCTAGACATTTAAACTATTTTATTTCAGGTTCTCTCCTCATTTTAAAGGAACACGTGTAGTATTTTACAATGATTTGTGTGGCACTCCTAGACTCTTCTAACAAAAGTAAAATCAGGTTATACATGCCATCATATTGTTCCTTAAAATTTTGGCACATATATTTATTGAATCTCAGTGAATTGCAAAGCAAAATTATGTCCACAAATTTTAAAAAGGCCAATTAGATAGCTTGATACTACTGACTTTCACTGAGACACTTTTCACTCTATATAGTTTATATTTCTTTGAAACATGAATATGGTATCTTGCACATTTTTATAGTAATCTTTTATGGAATATTTTTCAGTTGGCAATCACTATTATGTTTGAGGAAATAAATATTATTATTATTTTCCCAATTACAAATATTCCATTTTTTTTACTCCAACAGTATTTCAGTACCATTCCAGCATTAACTACTCATAGAGACAGACTCTACAGTTTGTAGAGTTCAGGGGCTCCATTCTCCACAAGACCTAAATTCAGATGCCATCTGTTAGTCTCAGGGGCCATTCTTTCCTTTGCTTGGTCATTTAAAAATCCAGGGTCTTTCACAGTCTCTTTAGTTTCCATAATTCACTAGAATAACTCAAAGATTTCAAGAAAGCACTTTGTTTATAAATATAGTTTTATTATAAAGTATATGTCAAGAACAACTGAAAAAGAAAGAGGCACAAAGGGTAAGGTCTAGGGAAGCCCCTCCAAAGGAGTCAGATACTTCATCCTCCCTGGATATCAATGGGTTACCTATCAAGAAGTTCCACGATGCTTCTTGTCCTGAGTTTTTATTGGGCACGTGTTATATATGTTTGAATGGTGGTACTGGAGAATACTCGTGAGAGTCCCTTGGATAGCAAGGAGATCAAACTAGACAGTCCTGAAGGAAATCAACCCAGAATATTCATTAGAAGGGCTGATGTTGAAGCTGAAGCTCCCATACTTTGACCACCTGATGCGAAGACCTGACTCATTGCAAAAGACCCTGATGCTGGACAGATTGAAGGCAAAAGGATAAGGGGGCAGCAGAGGATGAGATGGTTAGATAGCATCACCGACTCAATGGACATGAATATGAGCAAGTTTGCTGCCATCCAGGGGGTCACCAAGAGTCAGACATGACTTAGAGACTGAATGACAACTGCTTTGCATACAGTAGGAAGTTAAAGGTGTTTTCAAGACTAATTTGAAACCAAGTAATAGCAGAGTATGAGAGAGTCTACATATTTAGTATGAAGAAAACAATTATGTATGCATATCTGGCTAAATCGCTAGCCACGTGATAGAACTCATTCTATAGGCCCTCACCCCTTCCTGGAAGCCAGGCTGACTCAAAAGTTCCAACATTTAATATGTAGCTGTCCTTTCTGGGTACGAGGGTCCCCCTCATGAATCTATATAAGGGCCAATGATAAGTCACATCATTAGCTCAACAAAAATTCTTCACTCAGAAAATCCCATGGGTTTTTGAAGCTCTAGGCCCTAGGAACCAGGGACAATAACCAGGTATACTCTTTATTGTGCTATAATTATGTGTAAAAAAAATCATAAAATATGTTAAACAATGAAGTACTTCAGAAAAATCAATAGAGAATATAAGTAATGAACAGGTCAATTCATTCCTAATATACATTAACCCTGGTGTGTAATTCTAAATGGTCTAGGTGCAAACTTATCTTACTATTTTTTTACTTGTGTCCAGTGCTTCAACATTTTTTGGAAAGATTTTCTCACATACTTTGTCATTCTATTGTTATGTCCAGCAAGAATTAAAATCCCATTTTTAAAGGTAAATTAAGATTTAATGATTCACCTAAACTTGCAAAACTCTGTAGCAAATCTAAAGTCAAATGACTTCAAATTAAGTGATCTCCAGCTAACATCACAGTTACTTCTTGAATGCCTCTGATTTTTATCTGATGAAATAGCATACATTTTTGTGTTTATTATTTTGTTTCTATGCTCCTTCCCTATCATCAACAGGAATGAAATCATCCTTGCCTTTATATCCCTGCAGAGTCCTTTGGCCACAGCCAATTAATACTGCTGTTCCTTTGACCTGAAGAAAAGAATGTTAATTTGGTTAACAAGCTCCTAGGAAGAAAGAAGTTAGCTGTGAAAGCTAACTATAACTCAGTGGTTGTACTCTTTTCTTTTATTGAAAATCTCTGCTGTACTTGATTTAATGCAAGTGCAGTACTACACAATGAATATTGCATTTTCCATTTCTATAGTGAACTAAAATAACATATCGTGAATGTTAGAATGTAATAATCCATACATTATTATGTTTTATTGATGGGGTTTTACATTCCGAAATCCATTCAGGCATATCCAGACCCAAATACCTTTAACCGAATTTCATTCTGTGCATGAAAGCTATTAGATACATCATCACACTTTTTACCTACTGTACAGCATTTAATTTCATGACCATAATGGAATTGTAGACATTAGCTCTATTTCCATATATTGGGGTGGAAAAAATGAAATGCTCTTTTTAATATGATAGAGAGTGAATTGTTAAACCATGACTCTTAATGGAAACTAATACACAGTTTAAAACAGTTTCTAAAAAAAATGATGATGAATCAATTAAAATCAGAAGGTTATAATTCATCAACCTGAGTGGAGGCTAGCAGATATTTTTATGCAGGGCCAAAAAAATGGTCTTTCTTTTATATTTTTAGGTAGTAATCAATTTTTACATCTAGAATTTAAATAAGCATCTTTTTTTTTCCTTCCAATATATGCAAAGGCTATTCTGACATAGAGAAGCATAGCAAAGTAAGACATACTGTAGTAATTATCTGAATTATTCTTGGCATGCTGTGAACAATTGCAGGATTAATAACTACCCAACCAAACGGTGTTATGTTGGAATAAATTGACCGACAAGGTTTCTCAGTTAGGAAATGACGCTCAGATAGATCATCAATAAAAATGACTGTGACGAACATACTTGTGAGAACTCTAATGTTTTACATTTACAAAATATGGCCATGGTCACTGTGCTTAATGATTGGAAGAAGGCATTTAAAAATTCATTTAGACTATTTTGCCCTTTTTAATTGCCTGCTGAAAGACATAATGTTTGATGGTTACTAATGTACCATACAATCTACACTTAATTAAATACCTGTAAGTTCTGAAAGCCACTAAGAAACAGTCTTTCTAAATAAAGAAAAAAGCAAAAGGAGAAAATAAAAACTGCAGCTTGTTTGGAATATGTGGTGTTCCATATCAATCCATATTAAGAATGGTACTGACTGAAAAACAGAAATCATTTAGAGAATGAATGATGTCACACGCCACACTTTGAGACAATATGTAGTCTAATGAGAAACTATACAACCTGCCTTTTGAATACATTTATTAAGATAAATGAACTTCCCAGCTGCCTCAGTGATAAAGAATCAAACGCAAGAAACGCAGGTTCAATTCCTGGGTTGGGAAGATCCCCTGGAAAAGGAAATGTCATCCCACTCCAGTATTCTTGTCTGGGAAATCTCATGAGCACTAAAGCCTGATGGATTACAGTCAATGGGGTCACAACTGGTCAAACACAACCTAGTAAATAAACAAGATTGAAAGATATGACTTAGATATAACTAAAGACAGGGTATAGTACCTATATTTACATTGTATTGCTTATCATTGATAGCTGTTCATTTTAAACCAGAAAAAGAGGGCAGGAAAAATGTTTTGGGAGGAAGAAGAGCGAAGGAATAAAAATTTTAGAGGCTGAAAAGATCTATATGTGAATGTCTAATCTCCTAAAAGTGGGACGAATTATCTTGTAAAACAATTTGAACTCTCTCTTGATAATTATTTTCAAATAATTTTTCATATAAAAGCCTGGCCAAGTCATCAACTTGCTATATAATAAGAGTAATATCATAGAACCCTTCTTTAAGGTAATTTTCTCATTTATTTAAACGTCATTGTCCCAAAGAAAGTGCTGTGAAAAACACTTAAATATACACAAAGTATGAAAAACTTGAAAACTTAAAAAATGTCTTTACCTTGTTATAAAGTCAATAGTAACCTAACAACCAATTCTGGAAGGTCGTCTCTGTGACCTCCTCCCTTCATCTTACCTTAAATAGGCTGATTTCCCCAGAAGGACTGCTGACATCTCTTCTTCCTCTGCCCACTCTTCCTTGCAGCCCAAGGCACAGCTTCAAGTGCCACCTGTATGTCTCTGTCTCCCTCTCCTTTTGTCCCCTTCTCACTTCAGTGTATCCATGCAGATACCCCATAAACACTTCAAATTCGTGTGTTCAAAACTCAAGTGAACATATTTGTCCCTCCTATCTCTTCTTTTATCCCCCTTTCAGTTCACCCTAGAATGTTAGGTCTCCTCATCCTTGTCTCTTATAGACAATGAGCCCCCAAATCCTCTCATTATGGCCCATTGTCTGCCTACTATCCACTTTCTCCACTTGATTTTCCACAACATCTTCTTAAAGGGCCTCCATGTCTCACCCCTCACACACTTCAACTCATGTTTACATTATGATAAATACAACATTCTAAGCTTTTTCCTTAATGATTCACAAGTTCAAACTTTCTCAGCATCAAATGCAAGTACCTCCATTCCGCATGAAATGCAGGACCCTCATGAACTGGATCTTGCATTCCAGTTCATCAGCATGTCCCGTGCACTTTCTCTCTTTCCATTGGCTCAAGTCATACCAGCTTTCCAGTATGACTTTATGAATTGTCATGCCCGTTTATAGGTCTGCCTCTCCACACACCACTGTCTATGACCAGAAAGCCGTTCTCTTTCACTCTTTCTTGCCCGTATCTCTGTTTGACTTTTATTAATAATAAAATCTAAACTCAGAAATCACCTTCTCTAGGAAATCTTTCTTAACCCTACTTCCATCCCAGGCTGAGATCTCTCCTAATGACATGAGGTTGCCTCTACCAGAGAAGTTTTCCAATACGATCACAATTACTAATGCTGTTGGTGACATGGGATTGACTATGCTACTTTTTCAGAACATTATTATATGTTAATACACAACCAAAATACAAAACACCATAGTAAACTGATGGCAATAAAATGTGGTATTTCATTCACATGGTATGAAAAATGTTTATCATCCTTAGTCATAAAGAAGTTTTTAGACACTGGTAACAAAGACATTAGTATTGTAAGGGAAAAGAAAAAAAAAAGAAAATAATACAACAAATGTAACTTACATTATCACAACTACTAATCCGCCAGCTAAACAGTGAATTCTCATTGTAAGCAGGTTCCCCAGGAATCAGATTCTGCAGTATGGATATGTGTACAGGAAAGTCACAGGAAGGTCACTGGAAGTTGTCTTCTGTCCTCAGGACCAAGGATTATGGGGGAGGAGAGGAAACAAGATTGAACGGGGTAGGGGAGGAGGGACTGAACTGTGAATTGAATCAATGACAACAAAACCTTCAGCCAATTTTATGGGAGCTCTGAAGTTGGGATGTTATCCCAAGCTGGAGGAAGAGAAATAATCCTTATATTCACCAGTCAACAGATGCAGGGTTTTTCTAGGAGGCTGGCTTCCTTATGTGAATTATAGGCAAGGGCAAAAGAGAGATTCAGCTAAAAACTGTTAACCGCCAACTTGCCCAGCAGCTGAGCTGATGGTATATGGACAAAGCACCATGAAATCCACTACAGCTCCCTAAAGACAAATACTTTTTCTCATTCATTTTTATGTGCTCTGGACTAGCAGAGGGCCTGAATTATAGAAGGCATTCAAAAATAAATGTTTATTGAATGAATGCATAGTATGTTTTTTAGTTAAATTCATCTTTCTGAAAGCAATCTGTGCGGCAGATACCTTATGTTCAATCTGAAAATAAGGACCAAAGAAAATATGAAGTACAAAATAAATAGCCTTTAATCTAACTGCCATCTCTTGGCTTCTTAGAAGACTCATAATGATCCTCTGTCTTTAATCTCTCCAACAAAATGAAAAGTTAAAAACACAGCAGCGGGGACTGAAATTCAGAAGAAAAGTCTTTGTATGAAAAGGACATTCATATAGTTTTTCACTTGAACAAAATGTAAGGATGCAGCATTCCTGGTATTAGTTGAATCTCAGCATTCTCTCCTTGTTCGCATTCAGTAAAGCAAACCAATGATGTGGCCAACTGTGGGCTGTGAGGCTTACATTAAGAGCTTGCATGTAGGCAAATGAGATAGACCAAATTGGAAATGAAAGTTAAGCACAGTTTGTATGCTCAAATTTTATCTGAAAATAGAGAAAAATGGAATAACTGCACAGTCTTAACTCAGGCTTACCAATGCAGCGTTAGTGTTAGAGATACATGCACAGTCATTGAGGGGAGATAATATGGCTGACGGTGACTGACATGAAAGGAAGATGAAGATCAGTAGCCTTCAGTGTTGGGATCCGAGACGTCAAGGTGTCAACAGAGACACCACAGAAGTTAAAATTTCACTGAAGATGATGATAGGTGGTGGAGTGGAGAGAAAATGTAACTCAGGAACTGAAGTCCCTCAGCTTGGAGAAATGGATCCTTTTGGATGAGAGTAATACAAGATCATAACTGCAGTGATTTCAAACTCTATGGGGAAGGCTTGTAAATCAACTCTTGAAAAGAGAGGAATTAGGCAGGAGCGAAAAGGGATAAATGAGTCCCATCTCCCTTATCTACATGAGCTCAGTGAGTGGGAATGAAAAATTGTGACCCCGATCTCTTCTTAGAGGGCACTACACAGGCAAAACAGATGGGATAGTCAGGAAAGATCCAAACCTCTAATATTCTGAATGTTTTGATTTACACAAATATCACACAGGAGTATAGTCAGTTTTGCTGTAATATTTGTTTCCAAGGGTGAATTTGTTCTAACATCACTGGCATACAAGGTAATCATTGGAACATAATGCAAATTTTGCCTTTGCTTATGTGAGATAAATTTCAAAAAGGTGAATTCCAAAAAGTTCACTCAACTGAACTGAGCCTTGTTGAAATACACAAGAAACAAGCATATGTATGAAACTTCTACCAGCTCCAGCTATCTCACTTCAGTTTGTGTGTTACAAGTCAAACTCCTGCACATCTGGTATTGCAAGTTTCCACTTGATTTCAGACAACATTCCTCCCATTAGTTAGAAGTAACACAAGCTGCAACCCTCCTGACATCCGTTCCACAAGCAAACTTCGGGTATTTTTAAGTGTCAAGGACCATTTCTATTACGGTTATGTATTTCTTAACCATTTAACATATGTCAAACTTCTCTCCTTGGTATTAGTTGAATCTCAGCTTTCCCCCAGTAAAGCAAACCAATGATGTGGCCAACTGTGGGCTGTGAGGCTTACATTAAGAGCTTGCATGTAGGCAAATGAGATAGACCAAATTGGAAATGAAAGTTAAGCACAGTTTGTATGCTCAAATTTTATCTGAAAATAGAGAAAAATGGAATAACTGCACAGTCTTAACTCAGGCTTACCAATGCAGCGTTAGTGTTAGAGATACATGCACAGTCATTGAGGGGAGATAATATGGCTGACGGTGACTGACATGAAAGGAAGATGAAGATCAGTAGCCTTCAGTGTTGGGATCCGAGACGTCAAGGTGTCAACAGAGACACCACAGAAGTTAAAATTTCACTGAAGATGATGATAGGTGGTGGAGTGGAGAGAAAATGTAACTCAGGAACTGAAGTCCCTCAGCTTGGAGAAATGGATCCTTTTGGATGAGAGTAATACAAGATCATAACTGCAGTGATTTCAAACTCTATGGGGAAGGCTTGTAAATCAACTCTTGAAAAGAGAGGAATTAGGCAGGAGCGAAAAGGGATAAATGAGTCCCATCTCCCTTATCTACATGAGCTCAGTGAGTGGGAATGAAAAATTGTGACCCCGATCTCTTCTTAGAGGGCACTACACAGGCAAAACAGATGGGATAGTCAGGAAAGATCCAAACCTCTAATATTCTGAATGTTTTGATTTACACAAATATCACACAGGAGTATAGTCAGTTTTGCTGTAATATTTGTTTCCAAGGGTGAATTTGTTCTAACATCACTGGCATACAAGGTAATCATTGGAACATAATGCAAATTTTGCCTTTGCTTATGTGAGATAAATTTCAAAAAGGTGAATTCCAAAAAGTTCACTCAACTGAACTGAGCCTTGTTGAAATACACAAGAAACAAGCATATGTATGAAACTTCTACCAGCTCCAGCTATCTCACTTCAGTTTGTGTGTTACAAGTCAAACTCCTGCACATCTGGTATTGCAAGTTTCCACTTGATTTCAGACAACATTCCTCCCATTAGTTAGAAGTAACACAAGCTGCAACCCTCCTGACATCCGTTCCACAAGCAAACTTCGGGTATTTTTAAGTGTCAAGGACCATTTCTATTACGGTTATGTATTTCTTAACCATTTAACATATGTCAAACTGTACTCCTGTGTTCACTAGCGTCCTATCTTTTTCCAATGCCTCACTAATGAAGTTTCTAGTGCTGTATTCCTTACTTCACTTTACTCATAAGCCCTGAAATTACTATTGTGTGTTTTTGTACAGTGCAGTGATTTACAAGAGCACATATGTCACATTATAGCAGAATTAACTATATTTTAAAAGACCACATTTTATGATTTCTTCCAAGATTTTGATTCAATAGCAGTACCCAATCCAAGCTCATACTGTTCAACACACAAGAGGCCAATATATCGAGAGAGACATTATTGGGGTAAGGAATAATGACTTTATTCAGAAAGCCAGAAGATTGAGAGTATGGTGTATTAATGTTTCAAAGTGCCATCTTGCCTGAGTTGAAATAAAGGTTTCTTTTATACCATTATAAAAGGGGTACTGTGCTGTGCTTAGTTGCTCAATTGTATCCAACTCTGTGTGACCCCATGGCCTGTAGCCCACCAGGCTTCTCTGTCCATGAGGATTCTCCAGGTAGGAACACTGGAGTGGGTTGCCATTTCCTCCTCCAGGGGAATCTTCTGAACTCAGGGATCGAACCCAAGTCTTCCACAGTGAAGGCAGATTATTACTGTCTGAGCCACCAAAGCTGGAGATGAAGAGGGAGGACAAACATTTCCCGGTTCCTGTCAATCTCCAGAAGGCATGTGTTAAGTTTTTTTATTCCCACAGTCATTCACTGGTGGGTCTGATCTGGATATTTCCTGGCAGCTAAAAAAAGATATTTTAGCTTTATGCTCATTACCTGGGAGACAGCACTCCCAGAGATGGACCATTACATATAATTCAAGCTAAATCACAAGAAACAAGCATATGTATGAAACTTCTACCAGCTCCAGCTATCTCACTTCAGTTTGTGTGTTACAAGTCAAACTCCTGCACATCTGGTATTGCAAGTTTCCACTTGATTTCAGACAACATTCCTCCCATTAGTTAGAAGTAACACAAGCTGCAACCCTCCTGACATCCGTTCCACAAGCAAACTTCGGGTATTTTTAAGTGTCAAGGACCATTTCTATTACGGTTATGTATTTCTTAACCATTTAACATATGTCAAACTGTACTCCTGTGTTCACTAGCGTCCTATCTTTTTCCAATGCCTCACTAATGAAGTTTCTAGTGCTGTATTCCTTACTTCACTTTACTCATAAGCCCTGAAATTACTATTGTGTGTTTTTGTACAGTGCAGTGATTTACAAGAGCACATATGTCACATTATAGCAGAATTAACTATATTTTAAAAGACCACATTTTATGATTTCTTCCAAGATTTTGATTCAATAGCAGTACCCAATCCAAGCTCATACTGTTCAACACACAAGAGGCCAATATATCGAGAGAGACATTATTGGGGTAAGGAATAATGACTTTATTCAGAAAGCCAGAAGATTGAGAGTATGGTGTATTAATGTTTCAAAGTGCCATCTTGCCTGAGTTGAAATAAAGGTTTCTTTTATACCATTATAAAAGGGGTACTGTGCTGTGCTTAGTTGCTCAATTGTATCCAACTCTGTGTGACCCCATGGCCTGTAGCCCACCAGGCTTCTCTGTCCATGAGGATTCTCCAGGTAGGAACACTGGAGTGGGTTGCCATTTCCTCCTCCAGGGGAATCTTCTGAACTCAGGGATCGAACCCAAGTCTTCCACAGTGAAGGCAGATTATTACTGTCTGAGCCACCAAAGCTGGAGATGAAGAGGGAGGACAAACATTTCCCGGTTCCTGTCAATCTCCAGAAGGCATGTGTTAAGTTTTTTTATTCCCACAGTCATTCACTGGTGGGTCTGATCTGGATATTTCCTGGCAGCTAAAAAAAGATATTTTAGCTTTATGCTCATTACCTGGGAGACAGCACTCCCAGAGATGGACCATTACATATAATTCAAGCTTATAGGCAACATCTCTTTTAAAGAAAACTTTTCCCAAGAGGCTTCCCCTGTTACAGTGGGTCACACTTGGGTAGGACGAGTGTAGTTGATGGGTGTTTTCTCTTTTTATTCCTACTGGTTTCCAAATGGGTGAGTAATCCATTTTCAAATTTAGGGAAAATTAGAATGTGGATACTTAACCAATGGATGCTCTACCTTAAGACAGTACTGTTTAAATTCACCAGTCATTTGTTGTGTTTCGTTTTGTTTTTTCTGAGATGTTTAACCAATCATGAGAAACTTGAAAAGGTTAACTTTTCTGATTTCAGGCAGACATGATTTTTCTGGAGATATCTGCACAATTGGGAGTTGGAAATCAACCCTGAATATTCATTGGGAGGAATGATACTGAAGCTGAATCTCCAATACTTTAGCCACCTGAGGTGAAGTGATGACTCATTGGAAAAGAGCCTGATGCTGGGAAAAATAGAAGATAGAAGGAGAAGGGGACAACAGAGGACAAGATGGTTGATGGCATCACTGTGGCAATGGACATAAGTTTGAGAAAACTTAGGGAGATGGTGAAGGACTGGGAAGCCTGGCTTGCCACAGTCCGTGGGGTTGCAAAGAGTCACACAACTGGACAAATGAACTGAACTGAACAATTTTCCTGGTCCGCTCCAGCTCTAACATTGTATTACTTATATAACACTAATAGTTTTCTGAATCTATCCTTATTTCTTGTTAAAAAATGATGAATAAATTCATTACTTTTTAATATGGTAAACTATCCCACCAGGCTTCTCTGTCCATGAGGATTCTCCAGGTAGGAACACTGGAGTGGGTTGCCATTTCCTCCTCCAGGGGAATCTTCTGAACTCAGGGATCGAACCCAAGTCTTCCACAGTGAAGGCAGATTATTACTGTCTGAGCCACCAAAGCTGGAGATGAAGAGGGAGGACAAACATTTCCCGGTTCCTGTCAATCTCCAGAAGGCATGTGTTAAGTTTTTTTATTCCCACAGTCATTCACTGGTGGGTCTGATCTGGATATTTCCTGGCAGCTAAAAAAAGATATTTTAGCTTTATGCTCATTACCTGGGAGACAGCACTCCCAGAGATGGACCATTACATATAATTCAAGCTTATAGGCAACATCTCTTTTAAAGAAAACTTTTCCCAAGAGGCTTCCCCTGTTACAGTGGGTCACACTTGGGTAGGACGAGTGTAGTTGATGGGTGTTTTCTCTTTTTATTCCTACTGGTTTCCAAATGGGTGAGTAATCCATTTTCAAATTTAGGGAAAATTAGAATGTGGATACTTAACCAATGGATGCTCTACCTTAAGACAGTACTGTTTAAATTCACCAGTCATTTGTTGTGTTTCGTTTTGTTTTTTCTGAGATGTTTAACCAATCATGAGAAACTTGAAAAAGGTTAACTTTTCTGATTTCAGGCAGACATGATTTTTCTGGAGATATCTGCACAATTGGGAGTTGGAAATCAACCCTGAATATTCATTGGGAGGAATGATACTGAAGCTGAATCTCCAATACTTTAGCCACCTGAGGTGAAGTGATGACTCATTGGAAAAGAGCCTGATGCTGGGAAAAATAGAAGATAGAAGGAGAAGGGGACAACAGAGGACAAGATGGTTGATGGCATCACTGTGTCAATGGACATAAGTTTGAGAAAACTTAGGGAGATGGTGAAGGACTGGGAAGCCTGGCTTGCCACAGTCCGTGGGGTTGCAAAGAGTCACACAACTGGACAAATGAACTGAACTGAACAATTTTCCTGGTCCGCTCCAGCTCTAACATTGTATTACTTATATAACACTAATAGTTTTCTGAATCTATCCTTATTTCTTGTTAAAAAATGATGAATAAATTCATTACTTTTTAATATGGTAAACTATTATCTAATCCCTTTTTTAAAATATAATTTTCCATTTTCCAAGGTGACTTAAGTTAGTTCAGAAGTTTTATTGTAATCCTGTGCATTACAATCATTAATCTTACTGCCACTAAATATTCAGGTGTAATCTGTTCTCAAAGAGCAATTTATACAGCACACCTAACACAACGGTAAGAAACCAAGTCACAAACCATTACAATGAGCCCTCAATTATCTGGCACTAATAGTAAAATTGGTCATTTTGTGTAACTGAGCTTCTAAGTTAATAGAATTAGTACCTACCAGGTAATTCATTAGAAGAAATGGTGCTACATTCAGTTAACAGATACTTCTAGTGAAAACATAGCAATTTACTCATCTATGAAAAAATTAGATAAAACTTGAAATAAGGTTAAAAATGTAGAAAACATGTTTTTAAGAGAGGTTAGTTACTTTTTAACAATCTGTATTTTTTAGAACAGTTTAAGGTTCACAGAAAAATTGAGTAGAAACTACAGAGAGTTCCCTCACATACCCTGACACCACACGTACATAGTCTCCTTCATTGTCAACTTTCCTCAAAGTAGCACATTTATTATAACTTATGAACATATGTTGGGCTTCCCAGGTACAGTGGTAAAGAATCTTCCTGCCAATGCAGGAGATGCAAAAGATGCAGGTTTGATCCCTGGGTGGGAATGATTCCCAGGAGTAAGAAGCAGCAACCCATTAGAGTATTCTTGCCTGGAAAACTCCACGGACAGAACAGCGTGGCAGCCTAGAGTCCATGCGGTCACAAAGAGTTGTACACAATGGAGGAGTGACTAAGCCCACAGCACATGAACTTATGTTGACATGTCATCATCAGCCAAAGTCCTCAGTTCACATTTGATTTTGCTTTTGGTGAAACACATTTAATGCATTTGAACAAATGTGTCATAACATGCGTCCATTACTATCACGCAAAGTGTTTTTCTGCCAAGACATCTTCTGTTCTCATTTATTCATCCCTCTTTTATTTCTAACGTCTTACCATCAAGTCTGCCTTTTTCAAAATGTTCTGCAGTTGAGATTGTGTGGTATGGAGACTTTTCATATTTCTGGAGGGCCTAAACCCCTACTCGGGGCCTCCTTACTCCAGTTCCAGAATCTCCACTGTACAAGGATTTGGTAATGCAACCCAGTTGCTCTGTGGCTTAGAGAAAGCATATATTTCCAATATCATTCAGGAGTGAAAGCCACTTAAGCATTATCTAGGGGAATGTACTGAGATCAAATCACTATTTACTATTGATCAAGATCCTCAGACTAAGTGAAGTCATATGGTAAATTGTAGACTTTCATCCATAAAAGAGGAAGAAAATTACTGCTTTGTAGAACAGATAACTCCAAAGATTATAGTGTATTACACTGCAATACATTTATTTTTTTTGGATATAAACCAGAAATATTCATAAATTCCCTGATTAAATTGTGTGTGTGCACACACTCACACCTGCGCCCTCACACACAGACTTTCCTTCTCGAATGCTCTTTGAACTGGGTATACTATCTTGCCACTTCTCTATTAATTAATGAGCTGAACAAAATTTCTGAGACGTGTTCATTTTATATTTGTGTGAGAGTCATCATGCTGTTTTTTTGAAAAACAGATTTTAAAATTCATTCATTGGGGCTTTCCTGGTGGTCCAGTGGGTAAAGAGTTTGTCTTGCAGTGCAAGGGGCACCGGTTTGATCCCTGGTCTGGGAATATCCCACATGCCACGAATCAGCTGGATCGGTGTGTCCAATTACGAGCCAGCACTCTGGAGTGCATGCACCCAGAGCGGGTGTTCTGCAACAAGAGGCCACTGCGATGAGAGGCCCACAGAGGCCAAAGAACAAAGATGGATGAAAATAAATAAATGAATGACCAATAAAAGAGGCCAAAATTAAAAAAAAATTCATTCATTGAAAATGCCTTTAACACATAACATGTCACAGTCATGGTGCTGTGAGCCAAGTGGAACCAACAAATAAAAGTCAATCCCAGCCCTAGAGAATCTCACAATCTAATCAAAGAGCTAACTCGAGAGCAGAGATCAGTGTGCTGGCAGAGAGTGCATAAAATTGCCAGCGAACCGAGGGAATCTTACTCGTTCTGTCAGGTTTTGTTTTTTTTTTTTAAAGGAAGATTTTCTAAATAGATAGCAACTTAACTAACATTTAAATATATAAAATGGGATTCAGTGTATAGAAGTATAAGTTTACATTTCTAATACCAGCACATAATACAAAAGTCATCCATAAACAAAATAACCATTTAGAAGCTATGCATATACTCAACCATAAAGTGTAGTATGCACTTGATATATATAATTGTGCATGGTACTAAGGATGTCTGATAAATATAGTAATGTAGGGTGCATAATCTCAGGAACAAGCTATATTCAGAAATCCCGAATGTTCTGTTACTAGGAAAATGTGAGTAAATTTCGCCTTTTCTGATCTTTGTTATTTATTTCTATAAACTATTCTTTTAACTCTTTCCTATAGACCAGTACTTTTAACCCTGAGTCAAGTACTGTTCCTCTATAAATGACTCTGCAAATAAACGCTGTCACAACCAATTTCATGCACAGCTGCACAAAATATTTCACTTCATTAATGGTCAGGGAGATATTAAAATTACTCACATAATTTCCTTCTCGAATGCTCTTTGAACTGGGTATACTATCTTGCCACTTCTCTATTAATTAATGAGCTGAACAAAATTTCTGAGACGTGTTCATTTTATATTTGTGTGAGAGTCATCATGCTGTTTTTTTGAAAAACAGATTTTAAAATTCATTCATTGGGGCTTTCCTGGTGGTCCAGTGGGTAAAGAGTTTGTCTTGCAGTGCAAGGGGCACCGGTTTGATCCCTGGTCTGGGAATATCCCACATGCCACGAATCAGCTGGATCGGTGTGTCCAATTACGAGCCAGCACTCTGGAGTGCATGCACCCAGAGCGGGTGTTCTGCAACAAGAGGCCACTGCGATGAGAGGCCCACAGAGGCCAAAGAACAAAGATGGATGAAAATAAATAAATGAATGACCAATAAAAGAGGCCAAAATTAAAAAAAAAATCATTCATTGAAAATGCCTTTAACACATAACATGTCACAGTCATGGTGCTGTGAGCCAAGTGGAACCAACAAATAAAAGTCAATCCCAGCCCTAGAGAATCTCACAATCTAATCAAAGAGCTAACTCGAGAGCAGAGATCAGTGTGCTGGCAGAGAGTGCATAAAATTGCCAGCGAACCGAGGGAATCTTACTCGTTCTGTCAGGTTTTGTTTTTTTTTTAAAGGAAGATTTTCTAAATAGATAGCAACTTAACTAACATTTAAATATATAAAATGGGATTCAGTGTATAGAAGTATAAGTTTACATTTCTAATACCAGCACATAATACAAAAGTCATCCATAAACAAAATAACCATTTAGAAGCTATGCATATACTCAACCATAAAGTGTAGTATGCACTTGATATATATAATTGTGCATGGTACTAAGGATGTCTGATAAATATAGTAATGTAGGGTGCATAATCTCAGGAACAAGCTATATTCAGAAATCCCGAATGTTCTGTTACTAGGAAAATGTGAGTAAATTTCGCCTTTTCTGATCTTTGTTATTTATTTCTATAAACTATTCTTTTAACTCTTTCCTATAGACCAGTACTTTTAACCCTGAGTCAAGTACTGTTCCTCTATAAATGACTCTGCAAATAAACGCTGTCACAACCAATTTCATGCACAGCTGCACAAAATATTTCACTTCATTAATGGTCAGGGAGATATTAAAATTACTCACATAATGCTTTCCATTGGCTTCAGCCTCCAGACATTTACTAGTTCAGATTTGACTGCATCCATTGCTTAGATCACACACTTGCCTTACCAATCAGAAGGTAAAGACTCACAAAGCCTCCAAGTTTTCTAGGTTATGTCTTATAATTTATTTTGTGCCTGTGTATTGAACTGGGGAAGAAATAATGTTTGCATTTCCCTAAGCATGTTTATTTGAATTTAAGGCAGTTAAATGTGTTTGTGTATCATGGAACTCGACTGTTACAGAGAAGCTACCAAAATATATATAGTAGAAGCAAAGTGAATAGTATAAGTAATAGCAAGTGACAGCTATAGGGCAGGTTTGAGTAACCATAAATACCTCAGGTTTGGTGTAATCATCTTTCTTTTTTTCTTTTCCAGCTTTATTTTATACAGCTGGAAAACAAGGTCTATTCTGTGACTTTTGACATACCAATATAATTGGTATTTAGCATTGTGTGCCTTTAAGGTGCGTAATGTGTTGATTTGTTATATATTACAAAATGATTGTCATGCTAGTATTTGCTAAAACCTCCATTACCACATGTAATTACCATTTCTTTTTTGAGTTAAGGACATTTCTAACTGTCAAGTATTTAAGGAATTTTGTTGACTATAATGACCATTCTGTACATTAGATTCCCAGAGGTTATTCATATGTACTAAAACATAGTATGCTATGACCAAATTTTCACCATTTTCCTCACCCCAGGGCCCTGAAAACCACTATTTATTTTCCATATCTACAACTATAGCTTTGTTAGATTCCTTATATAAGTAATAGTATACATTAGTTGTCTGTCTTTGTTTTGTTTATTTATTTTCTATAGAACTATTCTCCGAATGTTCTGTTACTAGGAAAATGTGAGTAAATTTCGCCTTTTCTGATCTTTGTTATTTATTTCTATAAACTATTCTTTTAACTCTTTCCTATAGACCAGTACTTTTAACCCTGAGTCAAGTACTGTTCCTCTATAAATGACTCTGCAAATAAACGCTGTCACAACCAATTTCATGCACAGCTGCACAAAATATTTCACTTCATTAATGGTCAGGGAGATATTAAAATTACTCACATAATGCTTTCCATTGGCTTCAGCCTCCAGACATTTACTAGTTCAGATTTGACTGCATCCATTGCTTAGATCACACACTTGCCTTACCAATCAGAAGGTAAAGACTCACAAAGCCTCCAAGTTTTCTAGGTTATGTCTTATAATTTATTTTGTGCCTGTGTATTGAACTGGGGAAGAAATAATGTTTGCATTTCCCTAAGCATGTTTATTTGAATTTAAGGCAGTTAAATGTGTTTGTGTATCATGGAACTCGACTGTTACAGAGAAGCTACCAAAATATATATAGTAGAAGCAAAGTGAATAGTATAAGTAATAGCAAGTGACAGCTATAGGGCAGGTTTGAGTAACCATAAATACCTCAGGTTTGGTGTAATCATCTTTCTTTTTTTCTTTTCCAGCTTTATTTTATACAGCTGGAAAACAAGGTCTATTCTGTGACTTTTGACATACCAATATAATTGGTATTTAGCATTGTGTGCCTTTAAGGTGCGTAATGTGTTGATTTGTTATATATTACAAAATGATTGTCATGCTAGTATTTGCTAAAACCTCCATTACCACATGTAATTACCATTTCTTTTTTGAGTTAAGGACATTTCTAACTGTCAAGTATTTAAGGAATTTTGTTGACTATAATGACCATTCTGTACATTAGATTCCCAGAGGTTATTCATATGTACTAAAACATAGTATGCTATGACCAAATTTTCACCATTTTCCTCACCCCAGGGCCCTGAAAACCACTATTTATTTTCCATATCTACAACTATAGCTTTGTTAGATTCCTTATATAAGTAATAGTATACATTAGTTGTCTGTCTTTGTCTGACTTATTTGACTTAGCATAATGCCTTCAGAGTCCATCCATGTTGTAAGAAGGCCAGTTTCCTTCTTACTCATGGTTGAATAATATTCTATTTTTTACATATTAGTCTCATAGACAATAATATTCCATTGTGTGTGGAGTATTTTATTTTCCATCTTCTTCATCATATCATATCTTCTTCATTCATAGATGGACACTTAGGTTGTTTCCCTATCTAGACTCCTGTGAAGAACATGGCTGTGCAGGCATCTCTTGAGGATCATGATTTCATTTCTTTTGCACAGATAAACAAAATTGTTGTTGATATGTCATAGGGTGATTTTACTTTTAATTTTTGGAGAAACTTCTATATTGTTTCTGTACTTTCTCACTAAGGCACAGGAGTTTCTTTTTCTCCACACTCTTGCCAACACATAATGTTTCTTTCTGATGATAGCCATTTCAAGAGCTGTGAGGTAGCATGTATGAAGCCACAAGCTCTTTAAGAAAAAATTTTCAGAGATAAGTTTTCTATTGCCTCCTTTTCTTCAAAATCTTAGTCACTGAAATAAATAAATCTGCATTATTTATGCCACATTCTATTTTAGTATCCCTCATCCCATGAGATTTCCAAATGCTCCAAGCCATACCTTTCTGCCTAAAATTTCAGAACGTGCCCATTATGAATAGACAGGTGGCAGAGGGTCTGACGTTTCTTAAGATGTTTCTGTTTTCCCCTAGATCTTGGCCTCCTTGAATTCCTGGCTGCAAGAGTTATTCTCTGCTTGCTCTCAGATCTGATGTTTTTTGCTTATTATGTCTGGATTTCAAAATCCTAAACTGAAGAGATAGTCTAACATAAGCTATTCTGTCATATCCAGAAGCAAAGCAAAAAAATGAGGATATCACTCAGTAATTTGCTGGTGATTATCATTTGCTGGTCCTTGAAAAGACATATCCACCTAGAACCTCAAAATGTAATCTTATTTAGAATGAAGGTCTTGACAGATATAATTAAGACAAGTGTCTTGAAATGAGATCATCCTGATTTAAGGTGGGTCCTAAATCCAGGGCCTAGTGTCCTTGTAAGTAACAGACAGCGAAGAAATCAGAAACGGAAACCCAACAGAGGAGGCTCTATGAAAATGGAGGCAGAGATTGAAGTGGTGCAGTCTCAAACCACGGAAACCCCGGAGCCGTCCAAACCTTGAAAAGAAGTCAGATTCTCCTCCACAGTCCTTAGTAGAAGCCCCTCGCCATCACCACCTTGATTTCAGACACTGGCCTGTACAGCTTTATTATTTTTTTAAAAGTCTCATAGACAATAATATTCCATTGTGTGTGGAGTATTTTATTTTCCATCTTCTTCATCATATCATATCTTCTTCATTCATAGATGGACACTTAGGTTGTTTCCCTATCTAGACTCCTGTGAAGAACATGGCTGTGCAGGCATCTCTTGAGGATCATGATTTCATTTCTTTTGCACAGATAAACAAAATTGTTGTTGATATGTCATAGGGTGATTTTACTTTTAATTTTTGGAGAAACTTCTATATTGTTTCTGTACTTTCTCACTAAGGCACAGGAGTTTCTTTTTCTCCACACTCTTGCCAACACATAATGTTTCTTTCTGATGATAGCCATTTCAAGAGCTGTGAGGTAGCATGTATGAAGCCACAAGCTCTTTAAGAAAAAATTTTCAGAGATAAGTTTTCTATTGCCTCCTTTTCTTCAAAATCTTAGTCACTGAAATAAATAAATCTGCATTATTTATGCCACATTCTATTTTAGTATCCCTCATCCCATGAGATTTCCAAATGCTCCAAGCCATACCTTTCTGCCTAAAATTTCAGAACGTGCCCATTATGAATAGACAGGTGGCAGAGGGTCTGACGTTTCTTAAGATGTTTCTGTTTTCCCCTAGATCTTGGCCTCCTTGAATTCCTGGCTGCAAGAGTTATTCTCTGCTTGCTCTCAGATCTGATGTTTTTTGCTTATTATGTCTGGATTTCAAAATCCTAAACTGAAGAGATAGTCTAACATAAGCTATTCTGTCATATCCAGAAGCAAAGCAAAAAAATGAGGATATCACTCAGTAATTTGCTGGTGATTATCATTTGCTGGTCCTTGAAAAGACATATCCACCTAGAACCTCAAAATGTAATCTTATTTAGAATGAAGGTCTTGACAGATATAATTAAGACAAGTGTCTTGAAATGAGATCATCCTGATTTAAGGTGGGTCCTAAATCCAGGGCCTAGTGTCCTTGTAAGTAACAGACAGCGAAGAAATCAGAAACGGAAACCCAACAGAGGAGGCTCTATGAAAATGGAGGCAGAGATTGAAGTGGTGCAGTCTCAAACCACGGAAACCCCGGAGCCTTCCAAACCTTGAAAAGAAGTCAGATTCTCCTCCACAGTCCTTAGTAGAAGCCCCTCGCCATCACCACCTTGATTTCAGACACTGGCCTGTACAGCTGTGAAGGAATCCATTTCTGCTGTTCTAAACCATGAAGTTTTTGGTAATTTATGATACCAGCCCTAGAAAACAAATGTGCTGAAAAATCGTGCTTTTTCATGTATGATCAATTAAATATAAACACTGTGCCCCTACATGATAAAAACACTTAGAGTCATTCCTAATTAGATTTACTAGTTTATATATTAACAAGATCATACTGTGTCAAAAATATTGGCAATACAGATTTCATTCAGTTCTCTCATTTGACAAATGGGGGATCCATGGCCCTTGGAAATAAAAGGACTTTCATTAAATGTCTTAAATTGCCACCTCCCTTGCAACATTTTGATATTACATCCTGCCTGGTCTATTTTGTGATTATTGGCATATCAATGTAGCCACTCAATATTTGAAGTCTTTACCATCGTTTTAGAAAAAGGGTGTGTGTGTGTGTGTGTGTGTGTGTGTGTGTGTGAGTGCGTGTGTGCATGTTAGTTGCTCAGTTACATTCGACTCTTTGTGATCTCATGGACTGTAGCCGGCCAGATTCCTCTGTACATGGGGATTCTCTAAGCAAGAACAGTGGTGGGGCTTACCATTTCCTTCTTCAAGATATCTTCCCAACCCAGGGATCAAACTCAGGTCTCTTGCAATGCAGGCAGATTCTTAACCTGAGCCACCAAGGAAGCCCATATGTTGCTAGCAACCCAGGCTGTATCTCAGTATGAAATCCTCAGCTCTGACTCAGTGTAATGATGAGGGATTGAGCACAGGTCATTTGGACAAGACTGCTTCATACTGTATTTGAAAAGTGAAGGTTCCTTAGGATATCTCTTTGACATCGTAGGAAGTTAACAGCACTTCATATCTTCTAGTTCTTTTATGTCTTGTTAGTGTTATCTGTTGTCACCAACACAGTCTGCTTATTTTTCTAATCAATTATCCAACAGAGGAGGCCCTCTATGAAAATGGAGGCAGAGATTGAAGTGGTGCAGTCTCAAACCACGGAAACCCCGGAGCCTTCCAAACCTTGAAAAGAAGTCAGATTCTCCTCCACAGTCCTTAGTAGAAGCCCCTCGCCATCACCACCTTGATTTCAGACACTGGCCTGTACAGCTGTGAAGGAATCCATTTCTGCTGTTCTAAACCATGAAGTTTTTGGTAATTTATGATACCAGCCCTAGAAAACAAATGTGCTGAAAAATCGTGCTTTTTCATGTATGATCAATTAAATATAAACACTGTGCCCCTACATGATAAAAACACTTAGAGTCATTCCTAATTAGATTTACTAGTTTATATATTAACAAGATCATACTGTGTCAAAAATATTGGCAATACAGATTTCATTCAGTTCTCTCATTTGACAAATGGGGGATCCATGGCCCTTGGAAATAAAAGGACTTTCATTAAATGTCTTAAATTGCCACCTCCCTTGCAACATTTTGATATTACATCCTGCCTGGTCTATTTTGTGATTATTGGCATATCAATGTAGCCACTCAATATTTGAAGTCTTTACCATCGTTTTAGAAAAAGGGTGTGTGTGTGTGTGTGTGTGTGTGTGTGTGTGTGAGTGCGTGTGTGCATGTTAGTTGCTCAGTTACATTCGACTCTTTGTGATCTCATGGACTGTAGCCGGCCAGATTCCTCTGTACATGGGGATTCTCTAAGCAAGAACAGTGGTGGGGCTTACCATTTCCTTCTTCAAGATATCTTCCCAACCCAGGGATCAAACTCAGGTCTCTTGCAATGCAGGCAGATTCTTAACCTGAGCCACCAAGGAAGCCCATATGTTGCTAGCAACCCAGGCTGTATCTCAGTATGAAATCCTCAGCTCTGACTCAGTGTAATGATGAGGGATTGAGCACAGGTCATTTGGACAAGACTGCTTCATACTGTATTTGAAAAGTGAAGGTTCCCTTAGGATATCTCTTTGACATCGTAGGAAGTTAACAGCACTTCATATCTTCTAGTTCTTTTATGTCTTGTTAGTGTTATCTGTTGTCACCAACACAGTCTGCTTATTTTTCTAATCAATTATCCAGACACATCCAGCTTCTAGCAGTTCTTAAAACACATAAATTTTTTTTATCACTCTGGGTTTTCAGCCATCACTCTTCCACTTGATCAGACCAAGTATATTCTTTAGGACTATCTACTCACCTGCTCATTAGCTTTGTTAGACCCTCCCTCAATCCTGGCTTCCAAAACTCTGGTTGGAATTCCACTTCTGTGCTCCAGTAATCCCTTTCAAATTTTACTGAAAGCATTGGCTGCCTCTACTGTGGCCTTCTTTTTTGTGAGTGCCTAATAGCAACAAATCATGCACTATTCATACCCTAAATTTATACTGAGTTAAACTGAACAGGAAAGGAGAAATAGCCCACATATGACTTCATCTGCCAGGTAGTCTGTAGAAATGTCCTGGCTGCCTATGACACTAACAACCCACACCACTCCAAGAACTTTATTCAACATGCAAGTTCAATGAAAGTAGTAACATAGGAGTATTTGGTGCACAAACCATGTGTTTATACAGAGAAGTCGTGGCAGTTTCTTGTTCTCAAATTCACCACCTACACTGAGAAGACCATGCTTTCTGCTTTCTCTAGTTCAAAACTCATCATCAGATTCCCTATAGAGTTTTTCATAGTAACAGTCTTTTGCTGAGAAATGACATAATCCTAGACGTTTTTTTGCATTTTTGTTTAATTTATGCTTTAGCACAGCTTAGTTACTATCCTACAAATAAAGAAACTGAATTTGAGAATGATTAAATAAATCCAGGATTCATAGCTGTGCACCTTTACTAATTTCATAATCTTCATGAAATATGTTTGACTTGTACTGTTTTCTTATTTTAAACCTTCTAGTTTGTATCTATGGCATAAAAGATGGTAAGCATGTAGTATTCAGGTTCCTTTAGGATCTCTTGACAATGGACAGCAGCTTCGAGCCACCAAGGAAGCCCATATGTTGCTAGCAACCCAGGCTGTATCTCAGTATGAAATCCTCAGCTCTGACTCAGTGTAATGATGAGGGATTGAGCACAGGTCATTTGGACAAGACTGCTTCATACTGTATTTGAAAAGTGAAGGTTCCTTAGGATATCTCTTTGACATCGTAGGAAGTTAACAGCACTTCATATCTTCTAGTTCTTTTATGTCTTGTTAGTGTTATCTGTTGTCACCAACACAGTCTGCTTATTTTTCTAATCAATTATCCAGACACATCCAGCTTCTAGCAGTTCTTAAAACACATAAATTTTTTTTATCACTCTGGGTTTTCAGCCATCACTCTTCCACTTGATCAGACCAAGTATATTCTTTAGGACTATCTACTCACCTGCTCATTAGCTTTGTTAGACCCTCCCTCAATCCTGGCTTCCAAAACTCTGGTTGGAATTCCACTTCTGTGCTCCAGTAATCCCTTTCAAATTTTACTGAAAGCATTGGCTGCCTCTACTGTGGCCTTCTTTTTTGTGAGTGCCTAATAGCAACAAATCATGCACTATTCATACCCTAAATTTATACTGAGTTAAACTGAACAGGAAAGGAGAAATAGCCCACATATGACTTCATCTGCCAGGTAGTCTGTAGAAATGTCCTGGCTGCCTATGACACTAACAACCCACACCACTCCAAGAACTTTATTCAACATGCAAGTTCAATGAAAGTAGTAACATAGGAGTATTTGGTGCACAAACCATGTGTTTATACAGAGAAGTCGTGGCAGTTTCTTGTTCTCAAATTCACCACCTACACTGAGAAGACCATGCTTTCTGCTTTCTCTAGTTCAAAACTCATCATCAGATTCCCTATAGAGTTTTTCATAGTAACAGTCTTTTGCTGAGAAATGACATAATCCTAGACGTTTTTTTGCATTTTTGTTTAATTTATGCTTTAGCACAGCTTAGTTACTATCCTACAAATAAAGAAACTGAATTTGAGAATGATTAAATAAATCCAGGATTCATAGCTGTGCACCTAATTGATAATGACATCATAGAGTGTTTGCCATAATCTTCATGAAATATGTTTGACTTGTACTGTTTTTCTTATTTTAAACCTTCTAGTTTGTATCTATGGCATAAAAAGATGGTAAGCATGTAGTATTCAGGAATATTCACTTTCCAGTGTATCCCTTGGGTCAAAAGTTAATATTATCCTGGTATAATTAACATGGTGAAGGAATAATATTTTGTTAGTGGGCAATGTGGTAAATATCAATATATCAGAAATAAAAAATATACTGTGTACTTTTTAAAAAATTTTCCCAAAACATTCACATCCAGAGCTCAATTTGGGGTATAAAAGGTTTTCTTTGTTTTTTTCTAAAGTTAAATCCAAGAAAAAAAAGACTTTTCCTTAGTCTTTCACACTTTATGCCCTGAATATATCCTATTTAGAATGCATTTTTCATCATATGCTCTGTTAATACTTTTACTTTTGAAACAGCATTTTTATTTTTTCCTCCAGCCTTGCAATATGATTTCTAGTTTCTTTTTTCTGCTTTTGATTATTTTTCAATACACTGAGCAGTTGTCAACTGTTTGTTCCCTGACTTCTGTTTAGTTCATGGATAAAGATGTTCTGTTGGCACCTCTTTGGGACATTCTAAGTTCTCTGTGGCAAAGCAAATTTTTAGTCCTTGGATGTTTCTTTACAGTTAGTGAATTATAACTGTCTGACTTGAGGGGAAAAATGCTTAAGAAGGCTTATCCAAAAGACACACAAGATTTCTCAAACATCAAAGAAGTCTTAAAAAGCAATGTGTTGATGAATAAAATGCAATGAATCATCAAGTTTCTTCAATCATAGGAGTATTTGGTGCACAAACCATGTGTTTATACAGAGAAGTCGTGGCAGTTTCTTGTTCTCAAATTCACCACCTACACTGAGAAGACCATGCTTTCTGCTTTCTCTAGTTCAAAACTCATCATCAGATTCCCTATAGAGTTTTTCATAGTAACAGTCTTTTGCTGAGAAATGACATAATCCTAGACGTTTTTTTGCATTTTTGTTTAATTTATGCTTTAGCACAGCTTAGTTACTATCCTACAAATAAAGAAACTGAATTTGAGAATGATTAAATAAATCCAGGATTCATAGCTGTGCACCTAATTGATAATGACATCATAGAGTGTTTGCCATAATCTTCATGAAATATGTTTGACTTGTACTGTTTTTCTTATTTTAAACCTTCTAGTTTGTATCTATGGCATAAAAAGATGGTAAGCATGTAGTATTCAGGAATATTCACTTTCCAGTGTATCCCTTGGGTCAAAAGTTAATATTATCCTGGTATAATTAACATGGTGAAGGAATAATATTTTGTTAGTGGGCAATGTGGTAAATATCAATATATCAGAAATAAAAAATATACTGTGTACTTTTTAAAAAGTTTTCCCAAAACATTCACATCCAGAGCTCAATTTGGGGTATAAAAGGTTTTCTTTGTTTTTCTCTAAAGTTAAATCCAAGAAAAAAAAGACTTTTCCTTAGTCTTTCACACTTTATGCCCTGAATATATCCTATTTAGAATGCATTTTTCATCATATGCTCTGTTAATACTTTTACTTTTGAAACAGCATTTTTATTTTTTCCTCCAGCCTTGCAATATGATTTCTAGTTTCTTTTTTCTGCTTTTGATTATTTTTCAATACACTGAGCAGTTGTCAACTGTTTGTTCCCTGACTTCTGTTTAGTTCATGGATAAAGATGTTCTGTTGGCACCTCTTTGGGACATTCTAAGTTCTCTGTGGCAAAGCAAATTTTTAGTCCTTGGATGTTTCTTTACAGTTAGTGAATTATAACTGTCTGACTTGAGGGGAAAAATGCTTAAGAAGGCTTATCCAAAAGACACACAAGATTTCTCAAACATCAAAGAAGTCTTAAAAAGCAATGTGTTGATGAATAAAATGCAATGAATCATCAAGTTTCTTCAATCTTATTTGAAATGCATGTAGATTTTAAAAAAGGCAAAGAGACTGGAAGAACATATTTTTGATAGCTTCACATGAAAATACATTACAAACATGTAACATTTAAATTGAGTTCTCAAATAAATTCTTATTACCCAAATTAGCCCTGTTCATATCTTACTTCGAGTATTTTGCGGCCTACTAATGAGCTAGAAAAATTTGGCTATTGAGTTAATAAGCACAACCTTTGAACTCAGGAGGGTTTAAAACTATTTTGCAAAAATCATTAAAGAAATTGATTTGAAGAAATCAAATCAGTCATTTATCATCATCACTATATGATCCCTAAAGAACTTTCCAGTCTTCTTTTGTGTCGCATCTGCTCTAGACAATTTTGCTTTTAAGAACTTCTTGTACAGTAATTGGATTATTTGCTAATTTGGACCAGGTTATCTCCAGTGCATTTGTAGAGAATGACTTTTCTTTCAGGTTCTTCTCTGGAACAGCCAAGCCCGGTTTCTAGCTCTGTTGTCCACATCCATGTTTCTTTATACTGATAACAATGGCTTCAGGTTTTCAGCAGAACAGAAATTGTCCACTTTCCCAACCCTCTTTTCCAGGCAGAATAGAGGTGTTATTGAAAAGTCTATGGCAAGGCTGAGAAGTGAAGATGCTTGTACTTTGGGAACTTACTTTTTCATCATATGCTCTGTTAATACTTTTACTTTTGAAACAGCATTTTTATTTTTTCCTCCAGCCTTGCAATATGATTTCTAGTTTCTTTTTTCTGCTTTTGATTATTTTTCAATACACTGAGCAGTTGTCAACTGTTTGTTCCCTGACTTCTGTTTAGTTCATGGATAAAGATGTTCTGTTGGCACCTCTTTGGGACATTCTAAGTTCTCTGTGGCAAAGCAAATTTTTAGTCCTTGGATGTTTCTTTACAGTTAGTGAATTATAACTGTCTGACTTGAGGGGAAAAATGCTTAAGAAGGCTTATCCAAAAGACACACAAGATTTCTCAAACATCAAAGAAGTCTTAAAAAGCAATGTGTTGATGAATAAAATGCAATGAATCATCAAGTTTCTTCAATCTTATTTGAAATGCATGTAGATTTTAAAAAAGGCAAAGAGACTGGAAGAACATATTTTTGATAGCTTCACATGAAAATACATTACAAACATGTAACATTTAAATTGAGTTCTCAAATAAATTCTTATTACCCAAATTAGCCCTGTTCATATCTTACTTCGAGTATTTTGCGGCCTACTAATGAGCTAGAAAAATTTGGCTATTGAGTTAATAAGCACAACCTTTGAACTCAGGAGGGTTTAAAACTATTTTGCAAAAATCATTAAAGAAATTGATTTGAAGAAATCAAATCAGTCATTTATCATCATCACTATATGATCCCTAAAGAACTTTCCAGTCTTCTTTTGTGTCGCATCTGCTCTAGACAATTTTGCTTTTAAGAACTTCTTGTACAGTAATTGGATTATTTGCTAATTTGGACCAGGTTATCTCCAGTGCATTTGTAGAGAATGACTTTTCTTTCAGGTTCTTCTCTGGAACAGCCAAGCCCGGTTTCTAGCTCTGTTGTCCACATCCATGTTTCTTTATACTGATAACAATGGCTTCAGGTTTTCAGCAGAACAGAAATTGTCCACTTTCCCAACCCTCTTTTCCAGGCAGAATAGAGGTGTTATTGAAAAGTCTATGGCAAGGCTGAGAAGTGAAGATGCTTGTACTTTGGGAACTTACTTTTTTCGTATTATGTGATCCTATCCTTTTGTACTGATATTATTAAAAAAGTCAATAAATTCTTCTTTTATAGACTTGCTATATAATGACTTTTTCCACTCTAAAATTTTACTCTTCTTAATACCAGACATTTACATCTTTTATTTTCCTTACCAATGTCTTACCATTTTATAGATATTTATGGATTGTGCTTAAATATGTTTTTCTCTTAAAATAGTGTTCAATTTCTTCATTAAAAAAAATTGAAAATGAATACAAGTACTGCCCGTGTAATTTCTCTTTCTTGTATTTGTGAAAAATTCCAGCTCATATCTATAAATTGAATACTTTCTAGCAGCTTCTTCATTTATCAGCTAAATTCTTCAAAAGCCAAAAAAATTCAAAAGGTTTATTTTTTTCACATTCTTTCTTTTCATTCTTTAAATTTTATTGTTTAGCTTATTTTGCTTGTTTTATTATTTTCTAAAATTATATAACAAAGCTATTTCATTCAGTTAAGTTTAATCTTAAAGCAAAATAAATATGCTAACAAAACATTATGTTTTTAGCAAAGTTTCACATTCTTGTGAAAAAAGTTTTGGAGAGTTGATTTAAGAAAAAAGGTTTGAAAACTGAACAAAAATTCTAGGCATATATAATTTTAAGATAGAGTATATATGACAAATTCTTTTTGAATTGAATGCTATTACTCTTTGAATGCTAGTTCAAATTCAGCTTATTCTCAACATTAGCCAGAGCTTGAATTGACATTTTTATGAACACCCTTATGGTGGTAATTTTGAGATTACCTATAAATGGCTCCTTTGTATTTAATTTTGTCAAGCACAAGCAAGGATTTTGTTAATTAACTAGGCTTATGAAATATTACTCACACCCTTTTATTTCTGATAATTGCTGATCATTAGAGATGCTTAAATTAGTTGCAAAATTAGTAATTTTCTATTTATATTTCCCACATTTCACAGCAAATGAATAAGCTTGAAGTTAAAATGAATTTCAGGTTTCAGTAGAGATAAATTTTTGGTACAGATAAAGGCAGAATAGAGGTGTTATTGAAAAGTCTATGGCAAGGCTGAGAAGTGAAGATGCTTGTACTTTGGGAACTTACTTTTTTCGTATTATGTGATCCTATCCTTTTGTACTGATATTATTAAAAAAGTCAATAAATTCTTCTTTTATAGACTTGCTATATAATGACTTTTTCCACTCTAAAATTTTACTCTTCTTAATACCAGACATTTACATCTTTTATTTTCCTTACCAATGTCTTACCATTTTATAGATATTTATGGATTGTGCTTAAATATGTTTTTCTCTTAAAATAGTGTTCAATTTCTTCATTAAAAAAAATTGAAAATGAATACAAGTACTGCCCGTGTAATTTCTCTTTCTTGTATTTGTGAAAAATTCCAGCTCATATCTATAAATTGAATACTTTCTAGCAGCTTCTTCATTTATCAGCTAAATTCTTCAAAAGCCAAAAAAATTCAAAAGGTTTATTTTTTTCACATTCTTTCTTTTCATTCTTTAAATTTTATTGTTTAGCTTATTTTGCTTGTTTTATTATTTTCTAAAATTATATAACAAAGCTATTTCATTCAGTTAAGTTTAATCTTAAAGCAAAATAAATATGCTAACAAAACATTATGTTTTTAGCAAAGTTTCACATTCTTGTGAAAAAAGTTTTGGAGAGTTGATTTAAGAAAAAAGGTTTGAAAACTGAACAAAAATTCTAGGCATATATAATTTTAAGATAGAGTATATATGACAAATTCTTTTTGAATTGAATGCTATTACTCTTTGAATGCTAGTTCAAATTCAGCTTATTCTCAACATTAGCCAGAGCTTGAATTGACATTTTTATGAACACCCTTATGGTGGTAATTTTGAGATTACCTATAAATGGCTCCTTTGTATTTAATTTTGTCAAGCACAAGCAAGGATTTTGTTAATTAACTAGGCTTATGAAGTATTACTCACACCCTTTTATTTCTGATAATTGCTGATCATTAGAGATGCTTAAATTAGTTGCAAAATTAGTAATTTTCTATTTATATTTCCCACATTTCACAGCAAATGAATAAGCTTGAAGTTAAAATGAATTTCAGGTTTCAGTAGAGATAAATTTTTGGTACAGATAAAGTGAATAAAAAGAGGAAATGAGACACAGACTTTTAGAAAAGCAAGCGTGAAATGCATTTATGTAAATGCCGGGCCATGATGAGAACTACATAATCATGAAGTTAGAAGGGAAGTTAATGATAATCAAATTCAATCCCTTCATTTAACTAGTGATGAAAATTATGCCTGAGAAGTTTTAACAACTGCCCGTGATCACACACCTAGCTACCATTTAAGCTACCCTGAAACTCAGACTGTAGCCATTGTCATGGTTTTCCTACGTCACTAAGTGTTCTAGAAATTATAGGTAGAAGGTGAGAAATGTAACTGAACAAAGAATGTGTCTCTTCCTATTTTTACATTATAATTTCTTTTATGATGACCTTCAGCTAAGTTTCAAAGTAACAGTGCTTGGAAAATTGTTTTTTTGAAGCTTAGAGAGCCTTCAGTATATATTATACATATCAGTACATGTCATACGGACATAATGGCAATTTTAATGTACATACGCTTAGTCTGGTCATCATATGTCTTGGAGACATCTACATTATATTCAGAAGTTAATTCCTCAGTTTAGCTCTGTGGCTAAATTTAAATGGAATTTCTACATTGAATCAGAAGAATCATCCAGTTCCATTATTCCAATCTAAAGCAGGGTTCCTAAATGTCTCAGGTAAGTTGATATATTACCCACATCAATTGTGTAGGCTGTTTGACCTCTGAGCCAGGTAACAATGACAAATAGTTGACTCAAAATCATGAGTCTGAATTGGAGGATTGCACAGTTGCTTGGATTCTCTGATAATCTTCCAAGCTGTAGCGTCATGACAGTGAAAGTATTAGTCATTCACTCATGTCCAGCTGTTCGTGACCACATGGACTATAGCCCATCAAGCTCCTCTATCACACATGCACATATATATATATCCATCTATCTATGCAGCATATGTCATGCATCCCTATATATAAACATATATATGTGTATATATATATATATAGAATATGCATATATACACACATATATATAGAAGGAGATAAAGCAAATGTGGAATCATGTTAACAATATGTGAAAGATATATAGGCTATTTTTCTTTAATATTTTTACTCTCAGCTTTTCTATTTTTTAATTAAAGTATAGAGGAATACATTATGGTATAAAAGGAGTTACATTTCACTCTGAGTGAAAGTGAAAGTCGTGTCTGACTCTGACAAGCCATGGAATTCCCCCAGCACAAATATTGGAGTGGGTAGCCTTTCCCTTCTCCAGGGGATCTTCCCAACCCAGCGATCAAATCCAGGTCTCCCACATCGCATGTGGATTCTTTACCGCCTGAGGGGGCTCCAGTGACGCAATCGGTTAGCCTGCGGTACTTACATGGATTCTTTACCGCCTGAAGCACTAGGGGAGTAAACATTATTTATTTACCCCCAAAATTGAATTTTAAATAAAAATTTAAAAAATCTCACAGTTACATAGGGGGCAGCAAAGCATATTAAAAATCAATAGGATGGTGGGACTCAGATTCCGGACAAGCTCAAATAAAAACAAACAAAAAGAAGAAGTTGCAAGTCAAGATTACAGAGATAGGACAAAGTGTGTGGAATGTTCCAGGGATAAACGATAGCTGTAACCTCACTGTCCGTGTAGTAGGATCTTCTGATCCACAGAAGAGCAATGCAAGCCTCGGAGGAGTGGAAGTGAAATGAAAAAGCATGACAGTCTGAACTGGGAGTGGAAAGTGACTTTCTGAGACAGTACTCTGCACAAACTAGACTTTTTTCTGTCCTCTCATCTGTATATTTCTCCATCTCTTTTGAAAGGTAATTTCATCAGAGTCTAGAAGCTCCATCTTCTTTTATGTATACTAACTTAATAAAAGTTATCCCTTTTAGCTAGTCTTTTATCTTCCAGTTCTTGTCCAGATATCATTCTTCTCATGCCCTGAATTTCCGGAAAGAACAAGCATGAACATCAAAGTGACAGTCTCTTCTGAAAGGACAAGCAGGTCTTCACAGAGACTAAGGATTTGGCAGCTAGTGATCATTTTAAGTAAACGGGCTTACCAGTTTCCTATATTTATATGTTTTTTAAAATTATATCTCAAGTTTTAGCAAAGGCAAGACTGAAACAACCACTATCTAAATAAGGATAAAAGCATTCACACAGAATTTTTAGATTGGTTAAAGATAGTAATGGACATTCTAAAAAATTGCCCTGTATACATAGCAAATTTTAGCTTTCTGAACTCTGAATCTGACTCTTAAAGTTTTATTTGCAATATCACAGTTAATATTTTCACAGTTTGATATTTCTTTATAAATAATGTAGAATTTGATGAGAACAAATCTGTATCAAAAGTATTGCTTTAAGCCTTATATTATTATCAAAAGCTTTACAGCTACATTTTTAAAAGATTTTATGATCAGATACTAGGACCTGTAATTGTCTAAACAATAAGTTTATTTCAAAGCTTAAAAATATATTTTACTATTAAAATAATGATCTTTAAATTTATTTTATGCTTCACGTATTTTTACTTGTTATCGAAGATAGAAATTTATATAATATTCTAAAATTTTATAGCCAAAAGTATTATAATTTAAGTTTCAATGAAGGATAAATATAAATATTCCCCAAAATGAAATTAAAATAGTTGAAACACTAAAATTCTAATTATTTAGAATTGTAAATGTATGCACCAATAATCAGTTCTATACTGTGTGTGTGAAAACTCTTCATGATCTAGGAATAATTGCATTATTTTTCCAAAGTATATCAGCACCGTTTGATCACAGTCTAGTTATGTTAGACTAAGTCAGTGACTAGTTTTGTTTAAATGATTCGTATTAAACATGGTAAATTCTCTCCAAAATATAGTCTGATGTTTGTGCCATTGTCTATCCAAGTTTAAACTATTCTTATAAATATAGCTAAATGTGAAATCTGTAATTATAATACTTGAAACAAAATCATAGTTTCAATTTATCGTCTTGAGAAGTGTCGTTGTTTTATGAGTTTGCTCGTTTATTAAAAGTTAGCCCTTTTAGATAGTCTTTTATCTTCCAGTTCTTGTCCAGATATCATTCTTCTCATGCCCTGAATTTCCGGAAAGAACAAGCATGAACATCAAAGTGACAGTCTCTTCTGAAAGGACAAGCAGGTCTTCACAGAGACTAAGGATTTGGCAGCTAGTGATCATTTTAAGTAAACGGGCTTACCAGTTTCCTATATTTATATGTTTTTTAAAATTATATCTCAAGTTTTAGCAAAGGCAAGACTGAAACAACCACTATCTAAATAAGGATAAAAGCATTCACACAGAATTTTTAGATTGGTTAAAGATAGTAATGGACATTCTAAAAAATTGCCCTGTATACATAGCAAATTTTAGCTTTCTGAACTCTGAATCTGACTCTTAAAGTTTTATTTGCAATATCACAGTTAATATTTTCACAGTTTGATATTTCTTTATAAATAATGTAGAATTTGATGAGAACAAATCTGTATCAAAAGTATTGCTTTAAGCCTTATATTATTATCAAAAGCTTTACAGCTACATTTTTAAAAGATTTTATGATCAGATACTAGGACCTGTAATTGTCTAAACAATAAGTTTATTTCAAAGCTTAAAAATATATTTTACTATTAAAATAATGATCTTTAAATTTATTTTATGCTTCACGTATTTTTACTTGTTATCGAAGATAGAAATTTATATAATATTCTAAAATTTTATAGCCAAAAGTATTATAATTTAAGTTTCAATGAAGGATAAATATAAATATTCCCCAAAATGAAATTAAAATAGTTGAAACACTAAAATTCTAATTATTTAGAATTGTAAATGTATGCACCAATAATCAGTTCTATACTGTGTGTGTGAAAACTCTTCATGATCTAGGAATAATTGCATTATTTTTCCAAAGTATATCAGCACCGTTTGATCACAGTCTAGTTATGTTAGACTAAGTCAGTGACTAGTTTTGTTTAAATGATTCGTATTAAACATGGTAAATTCTCTCCAAAATATAGTCTGATGTTTGTGCCATTGTCTATCCAAGTTTAAACTATTCTTATAAATATAGCTAAATGTGAAATCTGTAATTATAATACTTGAAACAAAATCATAGTTTCAATTTATCGTCTTGAGAAGTGTCGTTGGATTTATGTATGAGTTCTGCCTCAAGATTTTTATTTCAAAGCACTTTGCTGACTGATACTTAATGTGCGGCATTTGCTGTTGTTGTTGTTGTTTTTTTCTGATCCATTTATCTGCCCTGCCTACTTTAATTAAAGCATCATTGCACTCTGATGTTTTTGCTAATTTTGGATGATGGATCCATCATTGTTTGTTTATAAAAGCTGATTGGAAACAAGGCATTCATTATGTCGTGCCTGATAATCTGTTCCCTCCATTATCACAGGGCAGTTGCTGTAGTTGCATCTTTGTTATCCTCCAGTTTTTATAAATATTGTGCTCTCTCTGGATTGATTTTCATCAGCAGCGTGGTCTTTATAGTTGTTGTCACCAAATTCTTATCATTTGTGCTCTCTTAGAAATTCTCACCTAATATACAGAAAATAATGTTTTCCAGAAAGCCTGCATGTCTTTAATAAATCTTTGATCCTTAGATATGCTGTTTGGGTAAATTAACAAATGGGCTGCTATTCTCCATGTGAATTGCATTCACTAGTACAATCAACTTACCTAATGAATTGCCTTTCATTAGCTGCCTTGTTGAAAGCTAGTTATTTTGAAACTCTTCTCAATTCTTTACATCCATGCAAATTCCATTATGGGGGATAAATTCCTACATATAGTTTGTGAGAACCTAAAAAAGAAATGTTGACTTATAAAATAGATCTTTGAGTTGACCGTTATCTATAAAATGTACTAGAGGCATGCAAAAGGAAGAAATGAGCTGTGATTTTTCTTCTCTTTCTCAATTTTAACATTGAAATTGATATAGATTCCTTTGAATGATATAGGAGAAAAATAGTTGAAATTGGGGGAGTCTGCATAAGATACAGGAAAGTATGAATTAGACTTTGTGTTTTAACTATGGCAGCAGCAGGTTTCCATGGTGGCTTAGATGGTAAAGAATCTGCCTGCATTTCAGAAGACCTGGGTTCAATCTCTGGTTTGGGAAGATCTCCTGAAGAAGGGAATGGTTATCCATTCTAATATTCTTACCTGGAGAATGCCATGGACAGAGGAGTCTAGCAAATTATGGTCCATAGGATTGCAAAGAGTAGCACACTATTGCCCCAAAAAGTAGTACATGCAGACTGATACTTAATGTGCGGCATTTGCTGTTGTTGTTGTTTTTTTCTGATCCATTTATCTGCCCTGCCTACTTTAATTAAAGCATCATTGCACTCTGATGTTTTTGCTAATTTTGGATGATGGATCCATCATTGTTTGTTTATAAAAGCTGATTGGAAACAAGGCATTCATTATGTCGTGCCTGATAATCTGTTCCCTCCATTATCACAGGGCAGTTGCTGTAGTTGCATCTTTGTTATCCTCCAGTTTTTATAAATATTGTGCTCTCTCTGGATTGATTTTCATCAGCAGCGTGGTCTTTATAGTTGTTGTCACCAAATTCTTATCATTTGTGCTCTCTTAGAAATTCTCACCTAATATACAGAAAATAATGTTTTCCAGAAAGCCTGCATGTCTTTAATAAATCTTTGATCCTTAGATATGCTGTTTGGGTAAATTAACAAATGGGCTGCTATTCTCCATGTGAATTGCATTCACTAGTACAATCAACTTACCTAATGAATTGCCTTTCATTAGCTGCCTTGTTGAAAGCTAGTTATTTTGAAACTCTTCTCAATTCTTTACATCCATGCAAATTCCATTATGGGGGATAAATTCCTACATATAGTTTGTGAGAACCTAAAAAAGAAATGTTGACTTATAAAATAGATCTTTGAGTTGACCGTTATCTATAAAATGTACTAGAGGCATGCAAAAGGAAGAAATGAGCTGTGATTTTTCTTCTCTTTCTCAATTTTAACATTGAAATTGATATAGATTCCTTTGAATGATATAGGAGAAAAATAGTTGAAATTGGGGGAGTCTGCATAAGATACAGGAAAGTATGAATTAGACTTTGTGTTTTAACTATGGCAGCAGCAGGTTTCCATGGTGGCTTAGATGGTAAAGAATCTGCCTGCATTTCAGAAGACCTGGGTTCAATCTCTGGTTTGGGAAGATCTCCTGAAGAAGGGAATGGTTATCCATTCTAATATTCTTACCTGGAGAATGCCATGGACAGAGGAGTCTAGCAAATTATGGTCCATAGGATTGCAAAGAGTAGCACACTATTGAGTGACTAAAACTTTCTTTTTCAACCATGTGAATATATTAAAGTTGAGCCTAGGTATACATGACCAGATTTTCTAAATACCTGTCATCTCAAGAACTCCAAAACCTTTACAACACTGATAGTTTGTGTTCAGAACTACCTGTATGATGCTTGAGTCTCCACATCCATAGAATGTGTTCATTCGACACACATTCATTGGGAAAGCATCTGACTCAGTCTTAAAATTCATAATCCCAAACATATGAAAAGGTTCACATCAATTATAGAGATGCTACTATTTTGCAATTTTTCCTTCTAACCACTTTTTTAAAAAATGAAATGTCACCATTTAAGACTCACTGTCTCATCCTTTGTATTTCAAGTGTTGTTGTTGCTATTCAGTAGCTAAATCATGCCCAACTCTTTGTGACCCCACGAACTGTCTTCATCTATTATCATTTATCCATAGGTAGTTTGTAAGATTTGTAGTCTATTTTGATAATATTATCAAATACACAGTTATCAATAAACTAAATAAATGCTACTGGAACTTTCTAATTTAATGAGAAAACATTCTGCACATTATTCAGTAGTTTGTGCCCACGATAATAATTATCTGGCTCATTCTTTTATCTACTTGCGTTTCACTGTCTGATTGAACCAGATTCTCAGAGTGTCCGCTTCCTTTTGAGGGGCAGACAGGTTTTTACATTTTTGCTGTTAGAAAGCCATGGTTGCATAATCTTTCTTGTACATACTTGGAAGAGTGCCTCTACAGAAAAATCTAGTAGTATTTTAGAAGATAAAGGAGAAAAATAGTTGAAATTGGGGGAGTCTGCATAAGATACAGGAAAGTATGAATTAGACTTTGTGTTTTAACTATGGCAGCAGCAGGTTTCCATGGTGGCTTAGATGGTAAAGAATCTGCCTGCATTTCAGAAGACCTGGGTTCAATCTCTGGTTTGGGAAGATCTCCTGAAGAAGGGAATGGTTATCCATTCTAATATTCTTACCTGGAGAATGCCATGGACAGAGGAGTCTAGCAAATTATGGTCCATAGGATTGCAAAGAGTAGCACACTATTGAGTGACTAAAACTTTCTTTTTCAACCATGTGAATATATTAAAGTTGAGCCTAGGTATACATGACCAGATTTTCTAAATACCTGTCATCTCAAGAACTCCAAAACCTTTACAACACTGATAGTTTGTGTTCAGAACTACCTGTATGATGCTTGAGTCTCCACATCCATAGAATGTGTTCATTCGACACACATTCATTGGGAAAGCATCTGACTCAGTCTTAAAATTCATAATCCCAAACATATGAAAAGGTTCACATCAATTATAGAGATGCTACTATTTTGCAATTTTTCCTTCTAACCACTTTTTTAAAAAATGAAATGTCACCATTTAAGACTCACTGTCTCATCCTTTGTATTTCAAGTGTTGTTGTTGCTATTCAGTAGCTAAATCATGCCCAACTCTTTGTGACCCCACGAACTGTCTTCATCTATTATCATTTATCCATAGGTAGTTTGTAAGATTTGTAGTCTATTTTGATAATATTATCAAATACACAGTTATCAATAAACTAAATAAATGCTACTGGAACTTTCTAATTTAATGAGAAAACATTCTGCACATTATTCAGTAGTTTGTGCCCACGATAATAATTATCTGGCTCATTCTTTTATCTACTTGCGTTTCACTGTCTGATTGAACCAGATTCTCAGAGTGTCCGCTTCCTTTTGAGGGGCAGACAGGTTTTTACATTTTTGCTGTTAGAAAGCCATGGTTGCATAATCTTTCTTGTACATACTTGGAAGAGTGCCTCTACAGAAAAATCTAGTAGTATTTTAGAAGATAAAGGTAAGTGAAAAAAGTGAATGTGTTATTCACTCAATCATGTCTGACTCTTTGTAACCCCATGGACATTCACCCACTAGGCTCCTCTGTCCATGGGATTCTCCAGCCAAGAATATTAGAGTGGGTAGCCATTTCCTTCTCCACAGGATCATGATGAGCCAGGGATTGAACTTGGGTCTCTCATAGGACAGGCAGATTCTTTACTATTTGAGCTATCAGGGAAGCCCAATCAGTTTGATGTCACCACATTTCTTGACTCAAGCTCCTTGGATATGAGCTACTCTTCCTTTATGTCATTGTCATGTGTGGTATTGCTAGATTTTTAAACATCTTTTTTTCATTTGGTGGATATGAGACGGTATGTACTATTTATTTCGATTGACATTAATTCTTTTAACCAGGTCAGTCATTTCATAATAACTCATAATAACATAACTGATCTTTATGCTTCCCTCACTATAAATAAGCATTGTCCATTTTCCCAGTGAGGTGTCATTTTTGTACTTAGTTTACAGGGGTCCATCATGTAGTCTTTTGCACCAATCTCTAATAATTTTATAATAAGTGCAAGTGTTTTCTCCTCATTGATAACATTGGTATTTCATGATATCTTTTGTCATATAAATTTTCTATCAATTGTTATTTTGGGGACCTAATAAAAATAGAAATACAAGTTGATTGTTTTCTCCCAATGGATGAAGAAATGTCCAGATTTTTTTTTCACACTTAGGAATTCCATCTACATTGCACAATAAGTTCCTATAATCATACATCAGTCTCCCTTTAGGTTTTTTTACTCTATTCATTTGCTTCATTGATATCTGCCTAGACCAGTACATCACTATTTTAATTACTGTGTCTTTGTAAGCATGGAGTACCAGTTCTACCTTACTCATATTCCTCCATATTGTGTATAAGGTCATATACATTCCATGTATAAACCAAGCTTCGTGGTAAATCATATACATCAGTAGTTTGTGCCCACGATAATAATTATCTGGCTCATTCTTTTATCTACTTGCGTTTCACTGTCTGATTGAACCAGATTCTCAGAGTGTCCGCTTCCTTTTGAGGGGCAGACAGGTTTTTACATTTTTGCTGTTAGAAAGCCATGGTTGCATAATCTTTCTTGTACATACTTGGAAGAGTGCCTCTACAGAAAAATCTAGTAGTATTTTAGAAGATAAAGGTAAGTGAAAAAAGTGAATGTGTTATTCACTCAATCATGTCTGACTCTTTGTAACCCCATGGACATTCACCCACTAGGCTCCTCTGTCCATGGGATTCTCCAGCCAAGAATATTAGAGTGGGTAGCCATTTCCTTCTCCACAGGATCATGATGAGCCAGGGATTGAACTTGGGTCTCTCATAGGACAGGCAGATTCTTTACTATTTGAGCTATCAGGGAAGCCCAATCAGTTTGATGTCACCACATTTCTTGACTCAAGCTCCTTGGATATGAGCTACTCTTCCTTTATGTCATTGTCATGTGTGGTATTGCTAGATTTTTAAACATCTTTTTTTCATTTGGTGGATATGAGACGGTATGTACTATTTATTTCGATTGACATTAATTCTTTTAACCAGGTCAGTCATTTCATAATAACTCATAATAACATAACTGATCTTTATGCTTCCCTCACTATAAATAAGCATTGTCCATTTTCCCAGTGAGGTGTCATTTTTGTACTTAGTTTACAGGGGTCCATCATGTAGTCTTTTGCACCAATCTCTAATAATTTTATAATAAGTGCAAGTGTTTTCTCCTCATTGATAACATTGGTATTTCATGATATCTTTTGTCATATAAATTTTCTATCAATTGTTATTTTGGGGACCTAATAAAAATAGAAATACAAGTTGATTGTTTTCTCCCAATGGATGAAGAAATGTCCAGATTTTTTTTTCACACTTAGGAATTCCATCTACATTGCACAATAAGTTCCTATAATCATACATCAGTCTCCCTTTAGGTTTTTTTACTCTATTCATTTGCTTCATTGATATCTGCCTAGACCAGTACATCACTATTTTAATTACTGTGTCTTTGTAAGCATGGAGTACCAGTTCTACCTTACTCATATTCCTCCATATTGTGTATAAGGTCATATACATTCCATGTTCAGTTAAACCAAGCTTCGTGGTAAATCATGTACAGTATACCTCACAAAGTTTATTTAGCACACATTTAACAAGGTCTAATTCTTCATCATTAAATAAGTTCAAATTTTCTCTGTATTGTTTTTATATTGTTATTTTTTTATCTATGATTGATAGTTTCAGCTGCTATCATTTGAGCTTTTTTTTTTACTATATTTTTTTAGCTGTTTGTGGTTAGGAATGAAACCCTCTTACCTCGAACTGGGACTTAGATCCAAAACCCAGTTTGGGACTTGAACCCAGATGGCCAGGACTGGAACCCAGGCAAAACCCTGCTTGGGACTTGAACACAAATGGCTGGGACTCAAACCCAGCCAAAACCCACCATACCTGGTTTCAGGACCTAGTGGAGCTCAGATTCTTCATATCTCTTTGCAGAAAAGAATTTTCAGTGACAGAGACAAAGAGATAGGTAAGAAATGGATTTATTCAGATTCAAAGAAAATCACACTCTACAGACAAGTGTGTGGGCCATAGTGTAGGCCATCACAGAGGGCAAATCCAGTGGCCCTAAAAACATGACATTCTTAACTTTTATGGGCTGGGTAATTTCATATGCTAATGAGTGGGAGGATTATTCCAACTCTTATAGGAAGGGGCAGAACTGTCGTGGCGCCTCTAGGTGTGTCATTTAGCTTGCTGACTGAGGATTAAGGTCTAGTCTGCCATCCTGGACCCATTAGATTCAATGGGTTTATGTGGTGTCCTTGGGCACTGCACCAATCTCTAATAATTTTATAATAAGTGCAAGTGTTTTCTCCTCATTGATAACATTGGTATTTCATGATATCTTTTGTCATATAAATTTTCTATCAATTGTTATTTTGGGGACCTAATAAAAATAGAAATACAAGTTGATTGTTTTCTCCCAATGGATGAAGAAATGTCCAGATTTTTTTTTCACACTTAGGAATTCCATCTACATTGCACAATAAGTTCCTATAATCATACATCAGTCTCCCTTTAGGTTTTTTTACTCTATTCATTTGCTTCATTGATATCTGCCTAGACCAGTACATCACTATTTTAATTACTGTGTCTTTGTAAGCATGGAGTACCAGTTCTACCTTACTCATATTCCTCCATATTGTGTATAAGGTCATATACATTCCATGTTCAGTTAAACCAAGCTTCGTGGTAAATCATGTACAGTATACCTCACAAAGTTTATTTAGCACACATTTAACAAGGTCTAATTCTTCATCATTAAATAAGTTCAAATTTTCTCTGTATTGTTTTTATATTGTTATTTTTTTATCTATGATTGATAGTTTCAGCTGCTATCATTTGAGCTTTTTTTTTTACTATATTTTTTTAGCTGTTTGTGGTTAGGAATGAAACCCTCTTACCTCGAACTGGGACTTAGATCCAAAACCCAGTTTGGGACTTGAACCCAGATGGCCAGGACTGGAACCCAGGCAAAACCCTGCTTGGGACTTGAACACAAATGGCTGGGACTCAAACCCAGCCAAAACCCACCATACCTGGTTTCAGGACCTAGTGGAGCTCAGATTCTTCATATCTCTTTGCAGAAAAGAATTTTCAGTGACAGAGACAAAGAGATAGGTAAGAAATGGATTTATTCAGATTCAAAGAAAATCACACTCTACAGACAAGTGTGTGGGCCATAGTGTAGGCCATCACAGAGGGCAAATCCAGTGGCCCTAAAAACATGACATTCTTAACTTTTATGGGCTGGGTAATTTCATATGCTAATGAGTGGGAGGATTATTCCAACTCTTATAGGGAAGGGGCAGAACTGTCGTGGCGCCTCTAGGTGTGTCATTTAGCTTGCTGACTGAGGATTAAGGTCTAGTCTGCCATCCTGGACCCATTAGATTCAATGGGTTTATGTGGTGTCCTTGGGCTACATCATTCTTTCAAACAATTGTGCACTGCCCCTTTCTGTACTGTTACAGGATTCACGACTGCTATTGGAATTGTGTTGTGTGCTCAACAAACTTGCTGAACTATTTTTTTCCTATTAGTTAGGATATTTTGTTGATTCCCTTGCATTTTCTGTGTAGGCAATCATATCATTACAAATGACAATTTTATTTCTTACCAGTCCTCATAGCCATTGTTCTTATTTTAGTATTGTTCTGTGGCTAGAATCACCAGTAAAATGCTAAATCAGAAAGGATGACAGCAGATTTGTTTCTTTTGTGTCTGACTTTAATATCATCAAAATGACCCATAATGTTGTTTGTACTATTATGTTCTTTCTCCTTATATAGGACAATGGAGGTGGAGGGAGATTCAGTGGTTTGCCTAAAGTCACACAGCCAGAAAATGGCAGAAATGGTATTTGAGCTAAGGCAGTCCAGCTCCAAGTCCATATTTATACTATATATCATATATGCAGGAGTCACCAACCATCGAGATCTAATGCCTGATGAGCCAAGGTGGACCTGATGTAATAATAATGATAAAAATAATAATAATAGTGATGATAATAGAAACAAGTTCACAATAACTATAATGCTCTTGAATTACCTCAATTCTATTCCTTATCCTCTGAGTCCGCAGAAAAACTGTCTTCCTCAAAACTCATCTTTGGTTTCAAAATGGTTGGGGACCAATGGATACGGTACATATAGTCTATGTTAACTACATATAAGCTATAGTATATGCTTTTAGTATGCCAAGTTGTTTTCTGAATTTTGATGATAAATTCCTTTTCTTTACTTTGTTTAAGTACTTATCATAAATCATCTTGTCAATCACTTCAAATCATTTGTCCTCTATTCATGGGGATAATCATAAGGGTAGCTCCTTAATGGATTAATGTGATCAGTTTATCATTTTCATATTTTCTAATATTAAAACATCTTTGAAGTTCTGGTAAAAATCCACCTTGAGCTAGGTTTGCTTTTTAGTATATGTCACTGGAATTTGTTAACAATATTTTGTGGAGTATTTTTTAAGAAATTACCTTGTAGTGTCTCTCTTTATATGATTCTTGTCTGGTTTTGACATAGAGTTTATAATAGTCTGAAAAAGAAAAAAGATAAGTATGGGAAATATATTCCTTTTTATCTACTATAAAATTTTGTGTAAGATTGAATTTATGTTTTTAGTGTTTTGGGAAACCCACCCATATACACACGTCATTTTAGTGTAGAAAATTCTTCACAATTTTTTGTTTTTTTTTTTTTTTTTGGCCACTTATATCGGTCTTTCATTTGCTTGTTTTCATCCATCTTTGTTTGTTGGTCTATGTGGGCCTCCCATTGCAGTGGTCTCTCTCACTGCAGAGCACTGGTCCAGCCACTCTGCTGCATGTGGGATCTGCCCAGGCCAGGGATCAAACCAGTGCCCCTTGCACTGCAAGGCAGTGTCCTTAAACACTAGACCACCATGGAAGTCCCAATGTTTCACTATTGATTCAATGACTGCTATGCAATGTTAAGTCACTTCAGTCATGTCTGACTCTTTATCATCCTATGGACTGTAGTCCGCCAGGCTCCTTTGTCCATAGGATTCTCCAGGCAAAAGAATTTAATTTCCCAGGGATCTAACCTGAGTTTAAGTATATATATATCATATATGAATAAACTAGAAAGCCAAGGTGGACCTGATGTAATAATAATGATAAAAATAATAATAATAGTGATGATAATAGAAACAAGTTCACAATAACTATAATGCTCTTGAATTACCTCAATTCTATTCCTTATCCTCTGAGTCCGCAGAAAAACTGTCTTCCTCAAAACTCATCTTTGGTTTCAAAATGGTTGGGGACCAATGGATACGGTACATATAGTCTATGTTAACTACATATAAGCTATAGTATATGCTTTTAGTATGCCAAGTTGTTTTCTGAATTTTGATGATAAATTCCTTTTCTTTACTTTGTTTAAGTACTTATCATAAATCATCTTGTCAATCACTTCAAATCATTTGTCCTCTATTCATGGGGATAATCATAAGGGTAGCTCCTTAATGGATTAATGTGATCAGTTTATCATTTTCATATTTTCTAATATTAAAACATCTTTGAAGTTCTGGTAAAAATCCACCTTGAGCTAGGTTTGCTTTTTAGTATATGTCACTGGAATTTGTTAACAATATTTTGTGGAGTATTTTTTAAGAAATTACCTTGTAGTGTCTCTCTTTATATGATTCTTGTCTGGTTTTGACATAGAGTTTATAATAGTCTGAAAAAGAAAAAAGATAAGTATGGGAAATATATTCCTTTTTATCTACTATAAAATTTTGTGTAAGATTGAATTTATGTTTTTAGTGTTTTGGGAAACCCACCCATATACACACGTCATTTTAGTGTAGAAAATTCTTCACAATTTTTTGTTTTTTTTTTTTTTTTTGGCCACTTATATCGGTCTTTCATTTGCTTGTTTTCATCCATCTTTGTTTGTTGGTCTATGTGGGCCTCCCATTGCAGTGGTCTCTCTCACTGCAGAGCACTGGTCCAGCCACTCTGCTGCATGTGGGATCTGCCCAGGCCAGGGATCAAACCAGTGCCCCTTGCACTGCAAGGCAGTGTCCTTAAACACTAGACCACCATGGAAGTCCCAATGTTTCACTATTGATTCAATGACTGCTATGCAATGTTAAGTCACTTCAGTCATGTCTGACTCTTTATCATCCTATGGACTGTAGTCCGCCAGGCTCCTTTGTCCATAGGATTCTCCAGGCAAGAATATTGGAGAGGCTTGTCATGCCCTTCTTCAGGGAATCTTCCTAACCCAGGGATCTAACCTGAGTATCTTACATCTCCTGCATTGGCAAGTGGGTTCTTTACCACTGGCACCACCTGGGAAGTCCTACAATGACTTTAGTAGATACAAAACTACTCAGATTTTTTTGTTATTGTTTATAGTTGATCTAGTTTTGTTTGGTAATACTGTTCTAAGATATTATATATTTTTTCAAGTGATTAAATTTTTTAACATACATTCTTTCATAGCATTGGGGGATCATATTTGTAGTTAAATATCCCTTTTCTTTCCTAATATTTTTTTTAACTCTTCTCTGTTTTTCCTTGAATATCTTATGAGATGATTGTAAACATGACTAATTGCAATATGATTAGTCAATACGATTCTTGATTGTAACTATGTCCTATTTCACAAATTATAATACCTTATGTTTGTAATATTTTTATTTATTTCATTTGGATTTGTTTTGTAATTATTTTTTCATAAGTAGTCGTCAATTTTCATCATTCATTTTCTAATTAAGGTTTTCAGGGGGAATATCACTAAGCACAATTTTAATTCTATCTTATGTTTTAATATGAAATATTGTCCTTTCACTCAGTTCTAAGTGTTTTCTGATTTGCATTATGATTTATTTCATCCAAGATCTATTTGGAAGCATGTTCTTAAGTTTCCCAACACATAAGTTTTCTTATTTTCTTTGTATTCATTATGTAATCAGAGAACATAGTCTCTATGTTCATATTCTTGGCCAAAAACTGTTTCAGATTTTCTCTATTGTGACTAATTTTCTCTCATCTCAAGATAATTATTTTTAAGAGGGTTGTCTTAAATTTCCCAGTTATAATAGTAAATTGGTACATTTCTCTTGCTCAAAATCCACCATTAGGATAAGTCTAAACCCTTGCAAGGCTCTGCATGGGGTGGTCACCACTTTTTCTCAAGTCTCATCTCTGCCGATCTGACTCACATTTTAGAATGCAAACAATAAACTCTTTCAATTTCCAAGGATTAATGTGTTCTCTCCTGCCTTTAAAGCTTTATTCAGCAAGTATCCTCACTTCTGTCACCTGGTTAGAATTCTTCTGCTTAGAGATTTCCAAAAATCTCTTACATCTGAGGAAAAGACACCGGTCATTAAACTTATACCTTCTGTCAAAGTATTTTGACATCATGTTTTAGTGCCTTTATCTGTTTGTTTTCTGAAGATAAGTCCACCTTGAACACTACTGTACTGTAGAATATGACAAAGCTAGACAGCATATTAAAAAGCAGAGGCATCACTTTGCCAGCAAAGGTCTGTGTAGTCAAGCTAGAGCTTCCCCAGTAGTCATGCAGAGATTTGAGAGCTGGACCATAAAGAAGGCTGAGCACCAAATAATTGATGTTTTTGAACTGTGCTTCTGGAGAAGACTCTTGAGACAGCAAGCAAGGAGATCAAACCAGTCAATCCTAAAGGAAATCAGTCTTGCGTATTCATTGGAATGAGTGATGCTGAAGATAAGCTCAAATAGTCTGCCCACCTGATACAAACAGCTAACTCACTAGACACTAATGTTGGGAAAGATTGAGGGAAAGAGGAGAAGGGGGCAGCAGAGGATGAGATGATTGGATGGCATTACTGATTGACTGGAAATGAGTTTGAACACAGATAGTGAAGAAAAGGGAAGCTTGGGATGCTGCATTGCAGTTCATGGGCTCACAGAGCTGGACACAACTTAGAGACTGAACAAAAACAATAATACAGTAGAATATAGCACAAAATCTGATACAAAGAAGACTCTTTCTATACACGCACACACACACACACACACACACACACACACACATGCATACACACACACATTAAATGAATTTAATTGCAAAATTTGAATCCTCAGACCACCACAGGGACCCAGACGTATAATTTCTCATGTTTAAAATAACCACGTATGTTTTTTTTTTTCTTTCAAAGCACAGACTTTTTCTTAAAGGTAAAAGAAACTCTTTTCTCAAAATGTAGGAGTTTATTTACAGTATAACTTCTATGGCATCAGTAAGTTGAGAGTCACCAAATTCAGAAAGACTTTAGAGAAGAGATATTTTCACCTCTGAAGCTGTGCTTCTCTTGAGTATTGACTGAACTCTTTTACATTTTTAAGACTCTCACCTTTGCTGCTCATTAGAAAGGAAAAACACATGTAAGTCTAAGACTGACAGTGTATTTTCTGCCTTTTCCCATGGGACTGGAAACGCTTTCCTGTTGGCAATTTCCGTAAAGCTAATGGTTCCTTTTATGCATATATTAAAATTTGACAAACACCTTTCCGTACAATGTTTCATCTCCATAACAGTCTGAGCCTTGAAAAAAGTTGAGGCCCTGATTGTATAATATTATAACACACCAAAAAAGACGACAGGGGATCTTATTTCTGACCTCAGCTGGTCAGCTTATTGTATGTCATCTTCCTTTTAATTCAAGAACTGCTCAGAGACTGTTTTCCATGTGTCATATTTGAGACATTCTCAGTAATTTACTGCCATAATTTATAATCACATAGAGCCCCATAGGTTAATTACAGAATCTTCAGTATAAAAAATGTGTTTTCCTTTCATTCGTTTCAATGATGCAGCCTTTATTCCATTTAGCATTCTCTAATTTTTCTACTATAAAAATGGTAAGTAGACTCACTCAGGTTGACCTATCCATAATTTTACAGGCCTATTTCTCAACCTGTATTTAATTTTTTTCATAACTTATGAAATTAGTTCTCATATCTTTTGTATTACATTGCAGTTTCACTGACCCTAAATTGCATTGCTGTTAATGGAAAAATATCTAGCAGTTTGCTTTCACAAAATTATTCAAACCTATTGCATAAAGAAGAAAATTCCACAAAATTGAGTTTGGTAGGAAATGTGCATGCTTTATGATTACTCCACTCAATGCATATATATATATATATATATATAAAATCATTGTTTTCCTAAAAAATATAATTATACTCATTAAAGGGAATCTGCTTACAAAAATATCTTTGTTATTAGTAGATAAATGCATTCTTGCAGCAGTTGAACATAAGTGCTTTAATGGTAACTCTTCTCTGAGAAAAGAATCTGTACTTAATATGAGCACTACTTCTATAGAACTAGTTTTCATAATATAAATTCTTGTCACAATTATCATGTGGATAATTTCTTAGGAATCATTGTTGGCTAATTTCTTCGGAAAAGGTCTACTATTATTTATACTTTAATATGGAACTTGAGATCAATGTGGAAGTTAAGAACAGAAACTAATATTCCTCAAGTTGTAAAAAAATAAAACACTAGTGAAATGGCTTTTTTCAGTTTATTTTTTAAATTGTAGCAACAGGTGGTAATGGATTTTTAATCACTATAGTTTTGATAGTAGGAAAAAAGAGGCTACTACTTTTCAAAAAAAGATAGATGCAAGCATTGAATGTGTACACTAGTATTTAGATTTAATAAGTTTCTTTTCAGGCTATTAAAAATAAAAGCAAATCCTTTTGTTGTTAAAATTCTTCCAATGTGAAATAGCATTGCTCCTATGAGACTGAATCTAGAAACTAACCACCACCATTTAGTTTTTCACTGAATAAAGGAACAAGTTGTTTCTTAGAAAATCAACTGTCACATCACCAATAGAACTGGCTGTATTTCTGTTGAGATGTTTAGTAATTGGGACTACAGGCTCTGAAATCAGATAGCCTGGATTTTAAATCCAAGCTAGCATGCATATAAGCTATGCAGCCTCAGGAAAGTTACTTCCCTAAACCTGGTATTCACCTGAAGAACAGAGATAATAATAATCTATATCTCATAGAGTTGTGGTATGCAAGAAACTGAGTATTATATCTAGCACAGAAGTATAAAACAAATCTTAGTTGCTATATCTATTACAAAATTAGGAAATTTCAATTTTGAATACAGTTTTTCATATCAAAAAATGTCTAATCACCAATTAACCACAGTATTGTAAATAAAAATTCAACTGTAAATGCAGTTAAAATTTGAAATAAGTACTTTATAATTTTTTAGCTATTGCTTCTTTCCTATCTTTCAATCTTCCCTTTTTCTTAAAATAATTGGCAACGGAGCTTCCCCTGGTGGTCCAGTCGGTAAGGACAACGCCTTGCAGTGCAAGGGGCTCTGGTTCGATCCCTGGCCTGGGAAGATCCCACGTGCCACGGAGCGGCCAACTGATGTGTCCAATGACCGAGCCGGAGCTCTGGAGCGCATGCGCCCAGAGCCGGCGCTCTGCAAAGACAGACGCCACGGCGATGGGAGGCCCACAGGGGCCAAAGAACAAAGACGGATGAAAGTGGACAAGTGAAAGACCAACAGAAGTGGCCCGCCTGCTCCCCTCCCTCCCCAACCCAACCCCCGCCCAAAATAAATAAATAAATAAATCTTTAAAAATAATAATAATAATAATAATTGGCAACTTAAAGACCTCCGCAGGTGCTCATGTGATATACTGTGTTAATAGAGAGCAGGCCATGCATTATTACTTAAAATCCAGATGTTTTGGACTCCCTGCAGAATAAGGATGGACCTCCCCCAATATACCCAAAATATGATTAAGCTATTGAAACTGATTATGCCACATCATACAAGGAAGATATGACAGAATGAAGCTTACTGGGAACAACTTCTCAAGATTCTCACACAGGCTCAGGAGTGTCTTGGGAGAACAAAGGAAGGAGACTGGGTTGGCTTTTATTTTGGTTAGTGAATGGGGTTCCTTTTGCATTCCTTGAACTTAGCACCAGGCTCTTCAGGCTTGACTGCTGGCTCAGTGCTAAAGAATTCTGCTAATGCAGGAGCCACAGGAGAGGCAAGGTTGATCCTAAGGTGGGGAAGATCCCCCAGAGAAGAAAATGGCAACCCACTCAAGTATGCTTGCCAGGATAATCCCATGTACAGAGGAGCTTGTCAGGCTACAGTTTTGGGGGTTGCAGAGTTGGGCGTTACTGAGCGTTCACCAGGCTCTAACGAAAAGAGAATTAGGCTTTCTTATCAGCTTTCACAGATAACAGAACAAAGCAAAAAGGATAGCAGTGGGGCTTCAAATACTCAGCAATAACTTATCAAAAATGGACTCAGTCTATTTCATCAGTAATGGCAGACTCTAATTTTGCAGAGAAAAGATCTAAAAAAATTTTCTCAATTTTATTTTATTTCATGCCACAACTTCACTTACTATATCAAAATCTGCATTGCCTATATTCAAATCTAATTTTTTTTATTTATTTTTTTTTACATTTAGAACAGTGGTTTGACCTAAGCTATCTTCTCATTCTAAAGATAATGGTACATATATAGTCTATGGCATCTAGTTTGAATCCAGGAACTGCTAAAGAATGAACTCTATGTTCATGCCCTTCTGTTCCCCATTTGAGCCTATACTCTTTCACCAACCAAAGGAGTGAAGGTTTTAATATGAAGGCAGACTTCTTTACACCTTTGAAGAAGGGATGTTGGGAGATGTCAAAGGAAAAGTAACAAAGGACATAATCAAACAGAAAGCAATTCTGACCAAAAGATGATCATCATCGTCTACCTTATTATCATGGGTGCTTACAAACAGATTTGATAAATGTCATGAATAAAAGAGGAAATAAAAGAGATCCAACAATAAGCAGAACTGGACAAAAGGAAGCGTAATATACAAAATATGAAATTTGATTATGCCACATCATACAAGGAAGATATGACAGAATGAAGCTTACTGGGAACAACTTCTCAAGATTCTCACACAGGCTCAGGAGTGTCTTGGGAGAACAAAGGAAGGAGACTGGGTTGGCTTTTATTTTGGTTAGTGAATGGGGTTCCTTTTGCATTCCTTGAACTTAGCACCAGGCTCTTCAGGCTTGACTGCTGGCTCAGTGCTAAAGAATTCTGCTAATGCAGGAGCCACAGGAGAGGCAAGGTTGATCCTAAGGTGGGGAAGATCCCCCAGAGAAGAAAATGGCAACCCACTCAAGTATGCTTGCCAGGATAATCCCATGTACAGAGGAGCTTGTCAGGCTACAGTTTTGGGGGTTGCAGAGTTGGGCGTTACTGAGCGTTCACCAGGCTCTAACGAAAAGAGAATTAGGCTTTCTTATCAGCTTTCACAGATAACAGAACAAAGCAAAAAGGATAGCAGTGGGGCTTCAAATACTCAGCAATAACTTATCAAAAATGGACTCAGTCTATTTCATCAGTAATGGCAGACTCTAATTTTGCAGAGAAAAGATCTAAAAAAATTTTCTCAATTTTATTTTATTTCATGCCACAACTTCACTTACTATATCAAAATCTGCATTGCCTATATTCAAATCTAATTTTTTTTATTTATTTTTTTTTACATTTAGAACAGTGGTTTGACCTAAGCTATCTTCTCATTCTAAAGATAATGGTACATATATAGTCTATGGCATCTAGTTTGAATCCAGGAACTGCTAAAGAATGAACTCTATGTTCATGCCCTTCTGTTCCCCATTTGAGCCTATACTCTTTCACCAACCAAAGGAGTGAAGGTTTTAATATGAAGGCAGACTTCTTTACACCTTTGAAGAAGGGATGTTGGGAGATGTCAAAGGAAAAGTAACAAAGGACATAATCAAACAGAAAGCAATTCTGACCAAAAGATGATCATCATCGTCTACCTTATTATCATGGGTGCTTACAAACAGATTTGATAAATGTCATGAATAAAAAGAGGAAATAAAAAGAGATCCAACAATAAGCAGAACTGGACATGGAAGCAAAATGTAATTTCTGTAATATACCTTGCCCCAGATGAAATTAAAGAAATTGAATATGATTCTGTTCTCATTCTCAACCAACATTTCCATTTTGTTTTGAGTACTGTTATTGCTTATTTTAAAGACAATCGTGTTCATTTATCTTCTTTAATTCTGTGCCCTATTATCTGTCTCATATTCAGATATACCTAATTTATTAGAATGAATTGCAGAATTTTGAGTCCAAACATAAGAAGAAAATGTAACAATTAGACAATCTCCTTGCATTGGATACAGTATTCATTTCTGGTTGAGTTCTGAATTGCTCATGAATGTCTGAATTGTTTCTCTGATTAATGAGATAGAAGTGCACTGGTTTCACCTTTAAGAATATCTTGCACTATAAGGAAATAAATTGGGGCTTAATATATAAAATTCAATATATATACTAGTAAGAAGACAACTGAGAGTTGAGGGGAAAGAAAGAACACAGTCAAAACAAGAAAGTGAGAGAGGGGCAATTAACAACGGGATAGTGAATTCAGTTCAGTCGCTCAGTCTTGTCTGACTCTTTGCAGCCCCATGGACTGCAACCTACCAGGCTTCCCTGCCTTCAGCCTCTCCCAGAGCTTGCTCAGATTCATGTCTATGGAGTCAGTGATGCCAACCAATCCAACCATCTCATCCTCTGTTGTCCCCTTTTCCTTCTGCCTTTTATTTTTCCCAACATCAGGGTCTTTTCCAATGAGTCTTCTCTTCACATCATGTGGCCAAAATATTGGAGCTTCAGCTTCAGCCTCAGTCTTTCCAATGAATATTCAGGGTTGATTTCCTTTAGAATTGACTGGTTTGATCTCTTTGCAGACCAAGGGACTGTCAAGAGCCTTCTCCAGAACCACAGTTCAAAGATTTCAGTTCTTCAGTGCTCAGCCTTCATTGTGGTCCAACTCTCCCATCTGTACATGGCTACTGGGAAAACTTCTTGACCAAAAGATGATCATCATCGTCTACCTTATTATCATGGGTGCTTACAAACAGATTTGATAAATGTCATGAATAAAAGAGGAAATAAAAAGAGATCCAACAATAAGCAGAACTGGACATGGAAGCAAAATGTAATTTCTGTAATATACCTTGCCCCAGATGAAATTAAAGAAATTGAATATGATTCTGTTCTCATTCTCAACCAACATTTCCATTTTGTTTTGAGTACTGTTATTGCTTATTTTAAAGACAATCGTGTTCATTTATCTTCTTTAATTCTGTGCCCTATTATCTGTCTCATATTCAGATATACCTAATTTATTAGAATGAATTGCAGAATTTTGAGTCCAAACATAAGAAGAAAATGTAACAATTAGACAATCTCCTTGCATTGGATACAGTATTCATTTCTGGTTGAGTTCTGAATTGCTCATGAATGTCTGAATTGTTTCTCTGATTAATGAGATAGAAGTGCACTGGTTTCACCTTTAAGAATATCTTGCACTATAAGGAAATAAATTGGGGCTTAATATATAAAATTCAATATATATACTAGTAAGAAGACAACTGAGAGTTGAGGGGAAAGAAAGAACACAGTCAAAACAAGAAAGTGAGAGAGGGGCAATTAACAACGGGATAGTGAATTCAGTTCAGTCGCTCAGTCTTGTCTGACTCTTTGCAGCCCCATGGACTGCAACCTACCAGGCTTCCCTGCCTTCAGCCTCTCCCAGAGCTTGCTCAGATTCATGTCTATGGAGTCAGTGATGCCAACCAATCCAACCATCTCATCCTCTGTTGTCCCCTTTTCCTTCTGCCTTTTATTTTTCCCAACATCAGGGTCTTTTCCAATGAGTCTTCTCTTCACATCATGTGGCCAAAATATTGGAGCTTCAGCTTCAGCCTCAGTCTTTCCAATGAATATTCAGGGTTGATTTCCTTTAGAATTGACTGGTTTGATCTCTTTGCAGACCAAGGGACTGTCAAGAGCCTTCTCCAGAACCACAGTTCAAAGATTTCAGTTCTTCAGTGCTCAGCCTTCATTGTGGTCCAACTCTCCCATCTGTACATGGCTACTGGGAAAACTATAACTTTGACTATACAGACTTCTGTCGGCAAAGTGATGTCTCTGCTTTTTAATACACTGTCTAGGTTTGTCATAGCTTGTCTTTCAAAGAAAAAAATGATACTAAAATTTATCAAGGGATAGAGTAAACCAACAAATGACCAGTTCAAATGCCTTGTAGATTTTTCTGAGTGAAAGTAAGAGCCATGTCTTGATGGGGTGGAATAGGGCAAAGGAAGAGGCTTCTGTCAAAGGTCAAGTGTACTGATTAAAAGTAAAATAAAAGGTACCATTTGTAAAAGTGACTACAAAATAGCACCTATAATAGCCTGGAGTAAGGGCAGAACTGCAGTTGGTGTTCTAACTGTATCAAGTTGTGTGACATTTTGCCATAAATATCCAATGAGTTTAGAATGCACATATACTTTGAACTGGTAATTCAGTTCTACAAAATTTGCCTGAGAAAATTATGATAAAGAGCCAAAAAAAAAAGATTAGTCTTACAGAATGATCACATTAGCACTATATATAAAAGTGAAAAATTAGATAAAACATAAATACTGAATGATAGATGATTCTAAAATTCTAAAAAATACAAACCAATCTAGAATGATAGTTATCAAATCAGCAATTATATAGACACATGAGGAGTTTAGAGATAGGATGCATGGATTACAAAGAGATACAAGGACACCTTAGGATGATAGATACATCCATTATCTTGATTGTGGTAACTGTCACATAGGTATACAGACATCAAAACTTTTCAAACGGTACACTTTTCTCTGTGTTAATTGTTAAATAGTCCTCAATAAAGTTGAATTCCTCTTAATAATCATTATCTCATTGTATAGTTCCCCAACCAATCCAACCAAAAACCCCTCATCCTCTGTTGTCCCCTTTTCCTTCTGCCTTTTATTTTTCCCAACATCAGGGTCTTTTCCAATGAGTCTTCTCTTCACATCATGTGGCCAAAATATTGGAGCTTCAGCTTCAGCCTCAGTCTTTCCAATGAATATTCAGGGTTGATTTCCTTTAGAATTGACTGGTTTGATCTCTTTGCAGACCAAGGGACTGTCAAGAGCCTTCTCCAGAACCACAGTTCAAAGATTTCAGTTCTTCAGTGCTCAGCCTTCATTGTGGTCCAACTCTCCCATCTGTACATGGCTACTGGGAAAACTATAACTTTGACTATACAGACTTCTGTCGGCAAAGTGATGTCTCTGCTTTTTAATACACTGTCTAGGTTTGTCATAGCTTGTCTTTCAAAGAAAAAAATGATACTAAAATTTATCAAGGGATAGAGTAAACCAACAAATGACCAGTTCAAATGCCTTGTAGATTTTTCTGAGTGAAAGTAAGAGCCATGTCTTGATGGGGTGGAATAGGGCAAAGGAAGAGGCTTCTGTCAAAGATCAAGTGTACTGATTAAAAGTAAAATAAAAAGGTACCATTTGTAAAAGTGACTACAAAATAGCACCTATAATAGCCTGGAGTAAGGGCAGAACTGCAGTTGGTGTTCTAACTGTATCAAGTTGTGTGACATTTTGCCATAAATATCCAATGAGTTTAGAATGCACATATACTTTGAACTGGTAATTCAGTTCTACAAAATTTGCCTGAGAAAATTATGATAAAGAGCCAAAAAAAAAAGATTAGTCTTACAGAATGATCACATTAGCACTATATATAAAAGTGAAAAATTAGATAAAACATAAATACTGAATGATAGATGATTCTAAAATTCTAAAAAATACAAACCAATCTAGAATGATAGTTATCAAATCAGCAATTATATAGACACATGAGGAGTTTAGAGATAGGATGCATGGATTACAAAGAGATACAAGGACACCTTAGGATGATAGATACATCCATTATCTTGATTGTGGTAACTGTCACATAGGTATACAGACATCAAAACTTTTCAAACGGTACACTTTTCTCTGTGTTAATTGTTAAATAGTCCTCAATAAAGTTGTCCCAGACACGAATTCCTCTTAAAATAATCTCATTAGTCTTATCCATCTGTATGCAGCAAATTATCTAATAAAAAATGTTCCAACAACTAACATGTTAGTTGTGAATCCAAATGGAAATTATAGTCCTTGCCCTCAGGTCACTCCCAATCTATTGACGGAGGTCAATGTCAACACAAAAAGTGTCATGGTCATTTTTACAGAACAATCTTCAGGCACAGAGAGGGTAGAGGGAACATTGAGCCAACTAGGTAAGGCTGCCATGAAGATAACATGATTGAGCATCCTGATCTTGGAGGTCAGGAGAAATTTTCCAGAAAGGTGGGAACCATATGAACTGCAGCACACAATCATGAGCAAGTATGTTGTGGTGAGAGAGAAAGGCCATGAGGAGAGATGAAATCAGGGAGGCAGTTGTAGGCCAGATCAGAAACTTTGGTATATTGGGCAAAGAGTAAAATTTTAACCAGCAGGCTATAGGAAGGTATTTAAGGATGTTAAGGGGCAGAGAATTATTAAAGCTTTATTTTAGAAAAACCACTTTGAGTTGTCATATGATCCAGTATTCTCACTTCTGGGCATATATCTAGACAACTTTGTCTTGAAAGAAAAAACTGTAGTTCATAACATTTCAAAGAGTCAGATACAGTTTCACAACTGGGCAGCAATGATAACTTATTTGAAAAGATATATGCATCCCTACCTATGTTCATAGCAGCAGTATTTACAAAGCCAAGACACGGAAACAATGTACATGTCCATTGACAGCTGAATAGATAAAGATGTGGTGCATATGTACAACAGAACACTACTCATTCATTGAAAAGAATGAAATTATTTTGTTTACAGCAACACGGATGGACCTAGAGATTTTATCATACCAAGTAAAGTCAAACAGAGAAAGACTGAATGATAGATGATTCTAAAATTCTACAAAATACAAACCAATCTAGAATGATAGTTATCAAATCAGCAATTATATAGACACATGAGGAGTTTAGAGATAGGATGCATGGATTACAAAGAGATACAAGGACACCTTAGGATGATAGATACATCCATTATCTTGATTGTGGTAACTGTCACATAGGTATACAGACATCAAAACTTTTCAAACGGTACACTTTTCTCTGTGTTAATTGTTAAATAGTCCTCAATAAAGTTGTCCCAGACACGAATTCCTCTTAAAATAATCTCATTAGTCTTATCCATCTGTATGCAGCAAATTATCTAATAAAAAATGTTCCAACAACTAACATGTTAGTTGTGAATCCAAATGGAAATTATAGTCCTTGCCCTCAGGTCACTCCCAATCTATTGACGGAGGTCAATGTCAACACAAAAAGTGTCATGGTCATTTTTACAGAACAATCTTCAGGCACAGAGAGGGTAGAGGGAACATTGAGCCAACTAGGTAAGGCTGCCATGAAGATAACATGATTGAGCATCCTGATCTTGGAGGTCAGGAGAAATTTTCCAGAAAGGTGGGAACCATATGAACTGCAGCACACAATCATGAGCAAGTATGTTGTGGTGAGAGAGAAAGGCCATGAGGAGAGATGAAATCAGGGAGGCAGTTGTAGGCCAGATCAGAAACTTTGGTATATTGGGCAAAGAGTAAAATTTTAACCAGCAGGCTATAGGAAGGTATTTAAGGATGTTAAGGGGCAGAGAATTATTAAAGCTTTATTTTAGAAAAACCACTTTGAGTTGTCATATGATCCAGTATTCTCACTTCTGGGCATATATCTAGACAACTTTGTCTTGAAAGAAAAAACTGTAGTTCATAACATTTCAAAGAGTCAGATACAGTTTCACAACTGGGCAGCAATGATAACTTATTTGAAAAGATATATGCATCCCTACCTATGTTCATAGCAGCAGTATTTACAAAGCCAAGACACGGAAACAATGTACATGTCCATTGACAGCTGAATAGATAAAGATGTGGTGCATATGTACAACAGAACACTACTCATTCATTGAAAAGAATGAAATTATTTTGTTTACAGCAACACGGATGGACCTAGAGATTTTATCATACCAAGTAAAGTCAAACAGAGAAAGACAAATACTATATGATATCACATACATGTAGAATTTAAAATATGACACAAATGAACATAAATCAGAAGCAGACTCATTGACATAGAGAGCAGTCCTGTGGTTGCCAAAAAAAAGGGTTTGAGGGATGGATAGAGTGGAAGTTTGGGATTAGCAGGTGCAACTATTAGTAGTAGAAAATGCTTTGCTGTATGCCATAAATTAACACAAGAGTGTAAACCAACTACACTTCAATCAAATAAAATTTCAATAAAGAAAAAGAAAACTCACTTTGGAAGCAGTGTGAGAGCAGAAGGGAAGAAAACACTGGTACAATGTAATTGGGTGAAGAACATTCCTGTAGTCTAAGTAAGAAAGGACAAATGCTACAGCCACGATGAAACCATGGAGAAGAGCTTGACTCCATGCACATTTTATGAGCAGAGTCTATAGATAACCACTGTTATCTACAGAAATCAGTGCTTACTTACAGACTCAGTGGAAGAAATGAAAGATGTTTTGCTACAGTCTCCCACCTGATTTGAATCATCAGGTGAATGATGATACCCTTTATTCAATTAGGGAAGTGAGAACAAATAGCAGGTTCCAAGGGGAAGAAAATGAGCTCAGTTTGGAAATGCTGAATCTGATGTGTTTTGGCAATATCTACATATTTCATGTATTTCAGAAAGCAAGATTCTAAATATATCTTAGAGTTCCTAGAACTAATTGAACCTCTGGTGCATCATGTTAAAAACTTAGCTTACTTCTATGAAGCCTATTTGTATTCTAGTAAAATAAATGATAGCAACCATTTATTCAGCACTTCATGATAACTCGAGATAAACACTTCACATACATAAGCTTTGCAATCCTCCTAGCAAATATAGGTTCGTATCTTATACTTGCATACCTTATAAAGAAAGGGAAGCTCAGAGAGGTTATTAAACTGTCCTCAAACACTTCAGAGTGTAGTTAGGTTTCAATAAGCCAATGCTCTTAATGACTATACAAAATTTAAACACTACATTCTAAAGATCCTCTTAGAAAGGTGGAGTGCAGCCATTTCATAAGTTACCAGTACAGATGGCTTCTAATAGGCCCATGAGTCAAAATAATCCTGAGAACAAACCCCTTGTCTTCAGAAAATATAGGAAAAAAGGGAATAATAATTATAAGATTAAGCCAATATCCAAATCTAGGTCACCAGGAGGCAAAAACTTTTCTCCAAGTCCTCTCCATTTAGCCATATTTTCTGCTTTAAATTCTTCAATTTGATCTAGTCATTTTGCCTGTCTGATTTCACATCTAAATTCAATGTTTTTTCTGTTCATTGAATTGTGGCCTCATGGAAAGTATGGACTCAGCAAGTCAGCACTTATGCAAGAGAACTGATTCATGAACAATAGCCCTATGTCTACATTTTATGAGCTGTATGATCTTAGACAAGTCACTTAATTTCTCTGCACAACAGTTGCCTCATAATCTAATGGAAATAATATATCTAAGATATCTACTTCAGCAGAATCTACTTAGAAAAATATATATTAAAATATACTGAAAACTGTGAAGCACTGTAGAATTTTAAGAAAGTCCCATAAACTTTTCTTCATTTATTTTTTCCTCTATATAGTCTTGATGACCTTCTGCATACAGTTTTCAAGGACAGACACAAGACTGAAAATTATCTGGTACAATTTATTCCCTAAATTTTGTTTTTCCTTGAAAAGACTCTGATAAATTGCCTGTACTTTACAAAACAAAGAAAATACTATTTCCTTTTATCTACTAAATTGCATAGCTTCCATCTTTCAAAGTATTGCTCAAAATCCAGTTATCAGCCTGTCTTCTAAGTTAACTTTCTTGCATAAAAATGAATCTGATACATTGGCCCATAAAACACACACACTGCCATATTTTTCTATATAGTTGATTACTATTTAGGTGATAAAATGTAATGTTCGGCTCTTAAACTCTTGGGTTAGAGACCCGGATTCAGATAAAAGCTTCATTTACTAGTGATGTAACTTTGGTCATACAGTGTTACAGTGAGTCTCCATTCCTTTGCCTGTAAAATGGAGCCAGTAACAACACTTATAATATCCTGAAGATGATATATAACTTAAAATAATTATTAACTTCCATAAATAAGAGTTCAATAGATATAAATCAGAGATTATTGTTCATTAATATTATTGATGTTACCGTGTCCCAACTTGTATTGTTCACCACATGAAAAGATAATAAATTGAGAGACAAAGTGTTGGGGCAAAGAACAGAGACTTTATTTTGAAAGCCAGTAGACTGAGAAGATGGGAGACTCATACCTGAATGTCATGAGAATGAACCATCCTTCTTGGGTCTGAATTCTGGCTTCTTTTCTACTAAAAGCAGAAGGAGCGGGCTGTTGTTGCAAGCTTTTTGGTGTCAGAATCCTTTGTTCTTGTAGATGTCCATGTAGCTCTACTCACAGTGGTACTATAAACCTCCAACAAGCCAAATGTTATTCTCTCCATATGATTAGAAAAGTATTATCCCCTTAAAGATCAGAGCCTTGAGAATGGGCTGCTGTGTATAGTTCAGGCAATAGGCAACATTCCTTTATAGAAGTGTCGAGCCTGCATGACTAAACACAGACAACAGATGACAAAGTTCAGAGTTTAAGGCATAGTTCCAAAATGGAGTCAGGTTTGTTCTTTCATTGGTATGCACTTTACATGTATAACATAGTGCATCGGTATGCACTATGGAGCAAAATGCGAGCACAAATACATGTTTTCTGTTTTCTTAATCTTTTGTTCTTCTTTCTCACATCATCTTTATATTTGACGACTCCCACATCATCTCTCAGTGGTGATGCCTTGTTGCTGTATCTATTTTTCTCTTTCTAAATGAGCTTCAAACTCTAAACATGGGAAGCATTCTGTAATCAATTCAGACTACTTTTACAATGAAACTCACTAGAAAAGACCATTGCCCATCATGCATCTATTAATATAGAAATACCATTCCTACTGGATGCTCCCAACATTTGTGAAACAGATGGAAATGGTCCCTACGTCTTAGAAATTTTAGGTGATGTTCTTTTTTTTAAGCTTTTATTTTGCTTTTAACTTTTACAGAGTTTTGTTGTTTACAGATATGTATGTTCCCAGATTAGTCATATGTATATCACCCCCCACCCCACCCCTCCAGACCATCACAGCACCCCTAAGGTGATGTTCTTATGCCCCTCTAATTGGCATGGTCAGATCATGTTTCCTTATGTTCTAATATGTAGTTGCAATAATTGGTGAATGTTTTAGAAGTTTTAGTAAATGTTTTTCCACAGTATTGTGGAACTGTGTCTTCCTTGTAATTACAGTGTTAAACTTCTATGATCCTTATATAATGTGATCTTTTATACTCAATTTTCCATAGCCTTAACTTTTTCTTCGATCACATGGTCCCACTTTGCTACCATTTTCTCCCTGAGACTTGCATGCACAGAAATTTTATTTGGTCACCATATAAATGGTGGATCTGCTTCTCAGGATCAAATCTACTTCTGCCAGTCTCGCAAGAACTAATCTACAAACTGAAATAATGATTTACTAATTTCCAAGGAAAATACAGCTGCCACATAGATCAGGACACTGGCATTAACATGATAGCCACATTCTTTGAGACACACTCTATATAGGAAAGAGACAGATGCCATGCAGAACTATTTTCACAGGTAATGAGCGAACATGCAGTTTCCAGAATGGAACATTATTTCCTTCTGCAAAATTACATAAACAATACCGCCACTGGTCCAACAAGCAACGGATCAGAGAAATGGAAGCTAAAGAAACCAAATAATTAATTGGACCAGAAGAAAGACTTTATCAATAGTACTTGAGTTTCTGAATCTGCTGATAAAGGTTTCCTCTTCCAATGACGACTCCCACATCATCTCTCAGTGGTGATGCCTTGTTGCTGTATCTATTTTTCTCTTTCTAAATGAGCTTCAAACTCTAAACATGGGAAGCATTCTGTAATCAATTCAGACTACTTTTACAATGAAACTCACTAGAAAAGACCATTGCCCATCATGCATCTATTAATATAGAAATACCATTCCTACTGGATGCTCCCAACATTTGTGAAACAGATGGAAATGGTCCCTACGTCTTAGAAATTTTAGGTGATGTTCTTTTTTTTAAGCTTTTATTTTGCTTTTAACTTTTACAGAGTTTTGTTGTTTACAGATATGTATGTTCCCAGATTAGTCATATGTATATCACCCCCCACCCCACCCCTCCAGACCATCACAGCACCCCTAAGGTGATGTTCTTATGCCCCTCTAATTGGCATGGTCAGATCATGTTTCCTTATGTTCTAATATGTAGTTGCAATAATTGGTGAATGTTTTAGAAGTTTTAGTAAATGTTTTTCCACAGTATTGTGGAACTGTGTCTTCCTTGTAATTACAGTGTTAAACTTCTATGATCCTTATATAATGTGATCTTTTATACTCAATTTTCCATAGCCTTAACTTTTTCTTCGATCACATGGCCTACTTTGCTACCATTTTCTCCCTGAGACTTGCATGCACAGAAATTTTATTTGGTCACCATATAAATGGTGGATCTGCTTCTCAGGATCAAATCTACTTCTGCCAGTCTCGCAAGAACTAATCTACAAACTGAAATAATGATTTACTAATTTCCAAGGAAAATACAGCTGCCACATAGATCAGGACACTGGCATTAACATGATAGCCACATTCTTTGAGACACACTCTATATAGGAAAGAGACAGATGCCATGCAGAACTATTTTCACAGGTAATGAGCGAACATGCAGTTTCCAGAATGGAACATTATTTCCTTCTGCAAAATTACATAAACAATACCGCCACTGGTCCAACAAGCAACGGATCAGAGAAATGGAAGCTAAAGAAACCAAATAATTAATTGGACCAGAAGAAAGACTTTATCAATAGTACTTGAGTTTCTGAATCTGCTGATAAAGGTTTCCTCTTCCATACTCAGTGCTTTAACGAATCCAGCTAAAAAATTCTCTCTCTCCTTTTTCCATCCATGCTAAGTCCCTTTCAGTCATGTCCAACTGTGCAGTCCTTTGGACTGTATTCTTCCAGGTTCCTACATCCATGGGATTCCACAGGCAAGAATACTGGAGTGGGTTGCCATGTCCTCCTCCAGGGGATCCTCCCAATGTAGGGATCAAACATGCATCTCTTAGGTCTCCTGTATTTGGCAGGTGGGTTCTTTACCACTAGCACCACCTGAGAATCCTTTCTTTGGCTAGTGAATATACTCTTTCATCAGCTAGTAAATATATTATTTCTTGAATTGTGTTAAAATAGTTAACTCAGGTTACAATTATCTTCTTATAGCAATTTTGCATTTTTCTACTCTGGTCTGACACTTACTCATTTTATGTTTTTACTCCATAAATAGTCTTACTTCCATCATATGGATTCCTGGACAAAATCTCATTTTAATTTTGGTAAAATTTCCAAACAATAAGAGTTTAAATTAAGACTATTAGCCATCACATAGGATTTTTTTTTTCATAAGGAAAAAATTACACGTACCCATTAATCTTTTAGCACAGAAATAATAACTTGAAAACTAAACTGTGAAAAGGAATCTGCTTTGGCTAGGCATGTGTTTCTGTGCTCAGTTGCTCAGCTGTGACTCTTTGTGACCCTGTGAACTGTAGCCCGCCAGGCTCCTCTGTCCATGGGATTCTCCAGCCAAGAATACTGTAATGGGTAGCCGTTGTCTCCTTCAGTGGATTTTCCCAACCCAGGGGTCTAACCCATGTCTGCGGCACTGGCAGGTAGGTTATTTACCACTGAGCCACCTGCGTTTCTCTAAGTACATTTTGACCTCTTTTCTCTGTCTCCTTGATCCATTCTACTGCTAGGGAAGTGACTTTTGATGGGTAATTTTTGAAAGAATAATTTAGGCTTACTCCATACAGATTCATGTTTTATTCTTTTGGGAGAAAACTTACATCT